>JASJET010000046.1:3972500-5425826 GCA_034092305.1 Diaprepes abbreviatus | reverse complement strand
CTTCATCCTTTGATGCTGCATGTATCGATGATAATAGATTTCTATTTTTATTTTACCCTATAAACAGATTCTAAAATTTAAAAAAAAAACAGGAAATAAGACACAACAGGGACATCTCGATGGATCTCTCAATCACTCAAGAGCAACATAAATCAACAATGTTGTATAAAACTCCATGTGATGGCGCGACGGTAATTTGAAAAAGAAATATATTAAAACTCGATACACGAAACATGCTACCCAAAGGATAGAGGTCGCATCGCTCGGCACCGGCGATGAAACCAACTACGAATTCTGTAGTTTAAGCAAGGTGTCTAAACAACGATCCCCCATGAGAGTTGTTGCGAGTTTTTTTAGACCAAGAAACATATAAAGAAGAAACAAGTTTTCGTCCCCGTAATTTTAAAATAAAATAGTAAATTTTCGGCTGTGCGGACATCAGATTGTTGATAATCATTACACGGACGAAAACTTATTTCCTTTTTATATATCTGCTTGAACTGCGAAACTCGTTCTTAGTTTGGTCGCCGGTGGGGAATGATGCGATCTCTATCTTTTGGGTAGCGATGTGTCGTGTATAGAGTTTTGATATATTTCTTTTTCAAGTTACCGTCGCGCCATCACATGGTGGTTTCATACAATATTGTAGGTTTGTGCTTTTCTTGTGTTATTGAGTGATCCATATAGATGTCGCTATTGTGTCTTATTAACTATTTTTTAATTTTAGAATCTTTTTATAAGATAAAATTCTGAGATGATGGTTTGTATCGAACGCAATGATCTGGTGAGCCTATACTAGGACGAAACAGCGCTGTCGTCATTTTTTGGACACGGAGCTTCCCTGTTGTCTTGGAGTTCTCCGCACTTTTTGACACGAAAGTAATGCTTATCAACAATCTTATGTCCGCACAGCTGAGAATTTTCAATTTTATTTTAAAATTACAAGAACGAAAATTTATCTCTTAAATATATATATATATATATATATATATATATATATATATATATATATATATATATATATATATATATATATATATATATATATATATATATATATATAAGAAAAATTTTCTCGGGTAATAGGTTGACAATAAAACTGAAAAGTTCATTTCTTACTCCTTTTTTATATTTTACTTACGACGTGTGGCACAAGATATCGTGCTTGTTCAAGATTTTTCTAAAACAGAAAATTTACATAGTCAAAAACAAAAACTTTTAAAAACACATTAAACAACTTAAAACATTGAAAAATTTGTATAATATTTTACATTGTCTTTTAAAATCACTTTAAAGTTTTTCAGTTCAAATAGTATTAAAATTATGTATTTTTATGACCTATTTCCTTGAATAGTTCTTTTTTTATTATATTATTAAAAATTTCTAAAGTGTCCGGATTATTTTACAGAAAAAAAATTGTAGAGGGTTTAAAATAAGTTAATATATATATTTGTTTATGTATTTATTTATTTATTTTTGAAATTTTAGCTCTGGTGAATTAGCTTGTGGTAAATTTGACAGAGATTACTTACATCTTTATTATCGTTAAGGGCGTCTTTTTCTTTTTTAATTTCTATCATTTCTTTTATAGTTAATTTTTATAGTTTGAGTCTTGAGTTAATATTTTGGTATTGTTAAAATCGAATTCATGTTTTGTTTGGATTTCCTGCTTGTATAATCCAGATGAAGCGTTCTTTGTGTATTTATATTCGTTCAATCTATTGCCTAAGTACTGCGTTGTCATTCCAATATAAGATTTAGGACAGTTGATTTTTTCTTTCTAGATACTCTACTTTTCAGAGGGATAGATAAATTTTTCAGTAAATTTTTTGCTTATTTCCAACAGTTATATTATATTTTGACAAAGTAGGTTTTATTTTCTCTGAAAGACCACTTATATTATTATTTTCTTTTTGCTATTTTTTTGTTATAGAACAAATGTGTTCTTTGCCTAATGGTTTTAGATATAATTTTTTTTTAGAAAGTGATTATTTATAAGAGCTATTTGTACCTTTTTTATGGTTTCATGGCGATATTTTGTGGAGATGAAGGCAATAGCTCGAACAGTTAGACCAATTATCATACTGTTCTTTTGACTGTTTGGGTGATTTGGATTATATATTTTTATATATTTATTGATTTAAAGAACACCCAAATGTTCTATAAGCAATTGTGCCATTGTGAAAGAAATAGAAGAGCCAATTGCGCAACCGTCTAGTTGTTGATAATTTTTTTTATAGTAGAAGTAATTATTGTTCAACGTGAGATTATTTGCAATATGGCCACATTTTAGATTTATTAGTGATATCGAATATCAACTATTACCTATTTTTGAAAAGCCTGAAATTCAGTTGTCAAATAATATATAGGGTGTTATATTTAAAAAGCATAAGTTTGGTTTATAACTCAAAATCTGATGCCTTTAGAAAATGAAACTAAATACACTAGTGGATTTTACGTAAAATACTCTACACTAACTGGTTTATACTTTCATTACTTACTTATTAACAAATATACGAGGCGGCTTGTAAAAGGAAAAAATATTCATTTTCACCCTGTACCTTAAAAACAAAGATGGTTAAGAAAATTTTGTTTGTTGCATCTTTTCTTTAACAAATAAGTAGCAGAGCTTTGCAAAAAATCGCTGTGTCTACTGCGAAAAACAAAAGCTTTTCAGTTTTTGCAAAATAAATCTGTTATTATTTTAAATCCCTTAATAAAGATTGAAGAAATGCCAATTCTATATCAGGGAAAATGACAACCACTTACAACAAACAGTAGTTCAAATAAAATGATTTATTTAGTGTTCCATTTGATTAATTTGCCTGTTTTTTATATACTAAAATTAGAAATTGCTGTTATTTTGGGAATGTATGCAGTCTAGTATATAATAAAAATTGCTTTCAAGTTTTAAGATATATTATATTACAAGGATATTAAAAACTTATTCTAATCGATATTCAAGGCCTTGTACCAAGGGTATTATTATTAATAAGGTATGTTTCAATATTCATAGTCAACGGCGAATTTGAGTTTGAATTTTTTAAAAACTAAATTTTTTTATTTATTGGTGAAATTAAATATCAACTATTATATGTTTGAGAAGTTTTAAAAAAATGAAGTCGAATTTTTAAATAGTAAACAGGGTGTTCTATTTAAAATAAAACATAGGTTTTGTCTAGAATTAGTGCTTTTCAGCTTTACAACAGCCCATTTTTACTTTTTAATTAATTTACATATTAACTAGATACGAGGGGGAGGGGGGCTTGTAAATGGAAAATTTTCTATTTCGTCCTGTATCTTAAAAACAAAGAGGACTAGAAAAATTTTGTTCATTGTTTCCTTCTTTAATAAAAAAGAAGCAACGGTTCACGAAAATTGCAAGTCTCTACCTTTTATAATAGAGATGCCTTGCAAAAGTAACGGAAATTGGATATTATGCACATAAGCGTAACCAGAAAAAATTATTTAGAGCAATGTTAACAAAAAATATTTGAAACTTAATAGCAAAAACTCGTTTTCAAAAGCAGAAAATATGTTTTAAAATTTAGGTAACGTTCGCATTTTTTCAGCAGTTTTGACCTACAGATTTTTTTATTGATATATATATATATATATATATATATATATATATATATATATATATATATATATATATATATATATATATATATATGTTTATACGGCTTTCACGGATACCTCCGTATGAGGTGCATTAGCAGTGGTTATATCCTCATTATGCTGTTGTAGTGCTGAAATCACATTCAGCAAACGTACAACTATATGCAACTCCGTACATAAGTGAAGTAAAATGCGAAACAGTGAATGCAAACCTCGTTCGTTCGAATAGGATGAATTGTGTTTTATTACAATTTATTCTAACTGTGCAACCTCTAACACAGAAAGGATATGATGGAACGAGGTTTGCATTCACTGTTTCGCATTTTACTTCACTTTTGTACGGAGTTGCATATAGTTGTGCGTTTGCTGAATGTGATTTCAGCACTATAACAGCATAATGTGGATATAATCACTGCTAATGCACCTCATACGGAGGTATCCGTGAAAGCCGTATAAACATATATAAGCCATCCGACGAGAGGCCGGCGAAACCACGTTCAGTGTTGCATGCTTCCTTCCGATCTGTCCTTTGCACAGCCAGGTGCATGTCGGTACCCTGATGAGTCTAGTAGAGACGAAACATGTATCTCTGCCGTATCACTATGGCGAGGAGGGTAAGCTTTGACTTTTACTTCATATATATATATATATATATATATATATATATATATATATATATATATATATATATATATATATAATTTATTTTTGTATCTTAAACCTTTTGTTAAATATTTTTTTCTAATATTTTCTTGGGTATAGGGGTATACCCAAGAAAATATTAGAAAAAAAAAAAAAATATATATATATATATATATATATATATATATATATATATATATATATATATATATATATATATATATATATATATATGTTATGTCGGATATTCTCACGGGTGTGATGTGTAATCGTAGGTTTTCGGGCATCCCGTGTATGTGCTGAGTCCCTCTCAGGACTGTAAGGCAGCTGACGTTTCGGTGAAATTTCATTCACCATTTTCAAAGCTCACTGTATGGCGTCTACGAGTGAACTGACGCCTCCAACTCCGGTGCTATCGGTACCGTGTGCGCGTCGGACGCGTTCGTTTTCCGAATGGTTCCGGCCCATCAGTTTGCGAGACCTGCCGCGCGTCATCGGCCCTGTTGCCAGTGTTTGTGGTTGCGTTGCCGAGTTGTAATCTGTTTCGTTACTAAGTGGTACTGGTTGATGTTTTGTAAGCAGATTTTTCCAAGTATCAGGCACACGTTGGCTATCATCTCTGCTATTTAAGTTGTTGGGCCTCTTTGCAATTTCAATGGCTTCCCTTATAACTCTTGTGGACAGGTTTTCACATCTCGATAGCATTTTTGTTCCCGAGAAATTTATCTTATGTCCTGTGTTTAACCAGTGTTGGGCCAGAGCAGAAGAAGTTGTTTTTTGCTTGAGAGCGTTCATATGTTCCTCTCTTCTGGCGCTTATTGTTCGGTTGGTTTGGCCTACGTAAGATGAGCTGCACTCTCCGCATGGAATTTCGTACACTCCCTGGTTTTCTAGAGGGATTCTTTCTTTAGGTGTTGGCAAGAGATCTTTTACTTTACGGTCTGTGGTGAAAATGGTTTCAATGTTGTATCTCCTGAGAATTCTTGCGATCTTGTCTGTGGTGCCTCTTACATAAGGAACAAAAGCTTTGGAGCTATTCTCTTGGTTTTCGCGATTTTTTGGGGCCAAGTGTTTGTTTTTTAGAGCCTTGTCTATATGTTCTTTTTTATAGCCGTTCTTTGTTAGGGTGTCTTGCACGGGGTGGTGATGTGAATCGGCGTTGAGGTACCTGTTGGTGTGAGTGGGCTTTCTGTAGACAGTGTGCGAAAGCAAGCCATCCTCTTTTCTTTTTAGTAGGATATCCATAAACGGCAGTTCTCTTTCCTGTTCTGTCTCCATGGTGAATTTAATTTTGGGATGTATACTGTTTATGTGTTCCAGGAAACTTTTGAGATTTTCTTCCACATGTTGCCAGATAGGGAATGTGTCATCTACATAACGTAGCCACAGTCTTGGTTTGTGTGAAGAGGTCTCCAAAGCTTTTGATTCAAAGTCTTCCATAAATAAGTTAGCGAGTGCAGGAGATAGCAGCGATCCCATCGGAGCTCCCTCGACTTGTTTATATCGTCGGCCTTCATAAGTAAAATAGGTGTTATCAAGACAGTGTCTAGCTAATTCGATGATATATTTTGGCAGATTGTATTTGTTTTCTATTACAGAAAGAGCCTCTTTAACTGGTATTTGTGTGAAAAGTGATGTTAGGTCAAAACTAACTAGACATTCTTTTTCTTGTAAACGTATGTTTTTGATTATTTAGCAAAAATGTTGCTAGTTTTTAACGTAGGAGACCGTTTTTTCGACGAAGGGTTGGAGAATGGTGGCAAGATGTTTTGCTAGGGCCTGAGTTGGAGAGCCAACCGAGCTTACAATTGGTCTTAAGGGGGCTCCGGACTTGTGTAACTTGGGTAAGCCATAAAGTTTACGACATATGGACGATTTTTCTCTTGATCTTCTTCTTTATTTCTTCGGTAAGTGGATATGCCCTGATCAATGTTTTGGTGGTCTTTTCTAGATAAGTGGTATGGTCTCTGTTTATTGGCTTGCAGGCAGGATCGTTTAACAGGGCGATCGTCTTCTCATGATAGTCTGTTTTGTTTAGGACCACTGTCGAATTTCCTTTGTCAGCCGGAAGTATTACGATCGAGGTATCTTTGCGCAGGTCTTGTAAGGCTCGATGTTCTTCTGCAGATAGATTACTTTTTGGAGGTTTTGCTTTGCGCAAAACGGCTGAAATTTCTTGGCCGATAGTTTCTGCTGTGTCGTTGTTTATGCTGTTAGAGCTGTTTCAACTCCACATATTATGCTATCGCGAAATTAAAACCTTTGGTTAAAACACTTTTGGCGGCTGGTGTCAAAACTTTGTCAGATAAGTTGTGTACGATATATATATATATATATATATATATATATATATATATATATATATATATATATATATATATATATACGATATTCTTATTAATTCTGTGTTAAGCTTAACGATTCCCCTATCGATAATTATTAAAATATAAAATAAAAAAATCCAATATATTGTAATATGTAATTTTTGTATATTTTAATAAACGTTTATTTTGCTGAAAAAAGGATTTTTCTATGGAACTTTTCCCCAATATAGGATTATTTTTTGTTGTTATTTGCTTTTATGAACTGATCTCTAATTGTTCTTCTCTGAATTTTTCCTGATGGTGTTTTTGGAAAATATTCAATTATCATAAGACCAGCTCTTAGTCTATAAGGATTAGAAACCCTTGAATTTACAAAATCTACCAATTCTTGAACTGTTGCATTCTTGCTTTCCTTTAGAATCACACACGCCCCTGGATGATTTCTATCTACGGGATGTGGAACTCCAAACGCTGTTGCTTCAGCAACAGCTGGGTGGGTTAGTAATGTGTGTTCTATTATCGATGGTGACAAGTGATTTACTTGATATTTAAACATGTCTCCTATTCGATCTATGACATACAAATGTTGGTCTTCATCGTAGTAACCAATATCACCCATTTTTAAGAATCCATCTTTATCAAAAGCATCTGGTTTTTCGAATTTATGGTAACCTGACATTGAATATGGCGATTTAACAAGTATCTCACCTTCCTGGTTAGGGCCAAGTGATTTTCCAGTTTCTAAATCTACCACCTAAAAATTTATATTAAAATAAGTTTTAGATCAGAAGGAAGGTTATGTGATTTTAATTTTATCTTCAATTGCGACATTTTATTGAAGTTTGGGCAATTGATTACGAATCGTTAAAAATTTCGAAATCAGTTGTCAGAATTCTAAAGAGCGTTAAGACTAAAAACATATTTTGTATCTTTTTATTTAGCTCAGAAGAGCCAAGTTGTGCATGTCTATGTTAACACATTTTAAAATACCTATAAGTTGTTAAAATACACAAATGAAAAACACACTTAAACAAAATTCAGAAAGGCAAAAATATCAATAAAATACTAAACCAACTACATTAAACTTTCAAAATGTTTTCCATTGATATCCAGACATAGTCAGTAACACCTTTGTAGTCCTCTGCTCACAACGTTATGAATATGAATATTAGTAGTACTTCCTATAGCCGCCTCGTAATTCTTCTAGAGATCTATTTCTATTTAGAATGATGTTGCTTCTCATAAACCATCAAAAAAAGAAATCTAAGGGGATAAAATCAGGTGACCTATTTGGCCACAGTCAGGTCCATTATTTGGCATTCGACAACAATTCCCGCATTATGAGCCGGGGCTCCATCGTCTTGAAAATACAATGTGTTACTTTCCGCTAAAGACAAATTAGTCATAAATGAGACGATGTTTTTTTTTGTGGATGTGGAAATGCTTTTTATGCACTCTGTATGGGACTCGCGCCTCCGTTCTAGAGGACACTCTACCCTCTAAAACCACAACCTGGTAGTATAATACTTCTTGGGAGACCTTGCGATATTACTTCAGGAAGTCTTGGTCTGTTTGTTGGTAGTCGATATATACATTTCCTTTTCCTGTTTCATCTATCCTTGTCATTTCCGTTGCTCCTTTTTCTGTTAAAATCAGTTTAGCCATCTTGCATATCTCTTTCCAGTTGTCTTCGGACTCTAACATCTCATGTAGAAGATTATTGGGATTTAATTCACCCATTTTTCGCTCCAAGTTTCGTCTTAGTTCATCCCATCTTATGCACTCGAAGAATGTGTACTCTGCGTTATCCACTCCATCGCAATAAAGACACTCATGATTTTCAATAATTTTAAAGCGTTTAAGATATGCTTGGAAGTATCCGTGTCCGGTGAGTATTTGGGTTAAAAAGAAATCAACTTCACCATGTTTCCTTTCTGTCCATATTTTAATTGTTGGTATAAGTCTCTTCGTCCACTCAGCCGTTCCGTCTTCACTGTTCCATTCTTCCTGCCATGATGTCATCATTGTTTTATGTACCGTATTTCTCACTGTCGTTCTTCCCTTTTTTATTTAGACTCTCTTTTCTGCTTGGAGGTGAATTGGCGGAATCTTTGCGATTACAAGTATTGTCTTCATTAATGCCGTTCTATATACCCCTGTTATTCTAATGGCCATTCTTCTTTGTACTTTTAGTAGCACGTTTCTATGCATATTTTTCTCCATTGCCCACTCCCATATAGACGCTCCGTACAACATAATGGATTCCACAACAGAATAAAGGATTCTCCTGCTTGACTCCCGTGGTCCATCCACCTCAGATATAAGTCTACTGATGCCATTCATTGCCTTATTTGCCTTCTCTGCTGTTTTACGTTTATGCATACCGATGGTCATATTTCTATCCAGATATATTCCGAGGTACTTGATATGTTCCTGGCTCTGCACCAATATACCTTCCACCGATACCCGTATCGTCTTTGTTTTCTTCCCAGCGACCAGAATAACTGCTTCAGTTTTTTGTCGGGCCAATTTAAGTTGTTTGGTGTTCATCCAACTTGTGACTTCTTGTAGGGCCTTGATTCCTACTTCCTCCATTCTTTCTGCACCCCTCAGTTCCACTAGGATTCCAAGGTCGTCTGCGTATCCTATCATCGTTACTCCGTCTGGAACAGGTAGGTTTAGTACTTCATCGTAGTAGACGTTCCACAGAGTGGACCCAATGACGGATCTCTGCGGGACTCCACAAGACACCTCCATTTTCTCCCTTTCTCCTATTATGACCGATCGGTCTTCAAAGTAGCTAGCAATTATATTAAACAAATGAGGAGTAATCTTTCTTCTTTTAAGATCTTCAAGTATTCCAGACCAAGGCGCTGTATTAAGGCGTTTTTCACATCTACGGTTATTAAGGTGCATAACTTTCTTCGCCCTCGTGGAATCTCTCTGGTCTCTACTACTTCGCACATCCTTCTGCGTGCACTTGTTGATCTCCCTTCTCGAAAACCATACTGTTCATCGGACAAGCCGCCTGTTCTCTCTATTTCTCCTTTTAATCTACCGAGTATTAGGTGTTCCAGTAGTTTTCCGGCAACGTTTATTAGGCATAGGATGGGTCGATATTTCCTTACTTGTTGTCCTGGCTTTCTCTCTGAGACGATGTGCATTACTAAAATGTCTAGGTAGGGTTGAGCATTTAAATTCCCTTCAATATCTTATAGGCAATTATTCTATTACCAATAAAGCAATCAGACATTAAACCTAAATTGTCCTTGTTTTACCTTATTTATTTATTGATGATTGTTCTGATCTAGTAATAGATGATTATTATGGCGATTAAATATCAATCATTAGTTATTTTTGACTCATCCGTCCATATAATAGTATTAAAAAAAATCATTATTTCGTAACATATCCATATACCCATTACAGAAGTTAAGTCTTTGTTGGAGGTGGCGAGGGAGAAGAAGCTGAGTTTTTCTTGCCTTGTAATATTTAAACTTATTCTCCTTTAAAATTTTTAAAGATTTTTTATGAGTTTCCAATATTTTAATAGTTCTGCTCAACGTTCAAAGTTCTGCTGTAACACATTCAATTACATGTCACCGTTCAAAATATAAATCAGAAGCTCTCTGCTTGTGTTTATTACACTCAATATAACATTTTATCATATTATACTTTTCGAAATTTTGAAATTTTTCCATTTTGAGTTTTTAAACAGACAAATTGCAAGTTGACAAGCTAATAAACCTCGATTAAGTGATTCTTTTATTTATCCATAGTTACAGTCTATTATTTTAAAACATAATATACAATATGTTATATTCACTGAATTCAGAAAGTTTCCTTAGCAGTGATCTGTGGAAATAGATATTTAGATATTCTCTTTAATCGAGATAAGTTAAAATATTTATTATTATATGGTGTAGGTTAAGAAACTGTGATTAAAAAAAATAACTAAATGATTTTATATTATATTAATAGACGTTTTCTATTTTAAAAAGTTTATATATTTAATAGAAACTTTTTTTTGCCTATTTGTTGTAAATTTTTATTGACAATATAATACATTCTTAAAGAAAAAGCAAAATGCAAAAAATATGTAAAAAAATACAGGGTGTTGTATTTACAAAATTAAAACTTGGTATTATATTTCCGTAATTAAAATTAAAATTAACTACCCCACTGGATCCTACAGAAAAAAGTTATTTAAGAATGCCTTAGATTTATCGTAGTTGCTTTGATAAATAAAATATAGGACATTTTAGAACATTTTAAAATTTAACTATCGCCTATCAAATCCCAAACCGATCGCGATAGCCATAATTTCTTTTCGCCACTATAATTTTTTCAAAAAAAGAGCTACAGACTGCTTTATCAGATTTTAAAAATCTGTTACGGTTTCCTCCTATAAAAATATCCAAAATGATTCTGTATATATTTTTATTTGTGTTTATACAGTTTACCAAAATTTATAAATTTTCTAATACTTTTATACTTTATACTTTATTCACATTTAAGATCAATTTACATTGACATTGAGGTACACCACATATCCAAATATATTTACACTAAGGTAGATCACATATCCAAAATATACAGTAAAATAACACTATCAAGAGGAGGTCAAAGAATTAAAAACTAGTTACAAGAATAAATAATAAAAATGAGGACATACAACGTCAGCAACACACCTTCAATTTTGAGAACTTTAAAAAATTTATCTTTAAAGTTATTGTCATAACAAACAAAGTCACACATTTATGCACCTTTAACATCAATTAAGGTTGATGGGGAGGATGCCATATGGTCAGATATACATCAAAATTATACAATATGCACGAAACACTAGCTATACTTCTTAAAAATTAAAAGGTAGTTATCTATAATAAAATAAAGAACAAAACATAATTTAAGTCAATCATTGTATCACTTCAAGAATCCCCAAAATATTCCGCAAGTGAGTAGTAGCCCTTCCCAATAAAATATTTTCTTAATTTCTTCTTAAAGCTATTGTAGTTATTGGCTGATTTGATAATTTGAGGAAGTGTGTTGTATATACGAATAGGGTGATAATTGACAGATCTTTCAAAGTGAGTCGTACTGTGCGAGATGTAAAATGGAACATTTGCATTCCGGGTGTTATACTGGTGGTAAGTCGAACTCGTTTCAAAACGTTTAATGTTGCTTTTAACGTAAAGACAACACTCAAAAACATATACAAATACAAATGTTAGTATTTTATGATTCTTAAAAATATCCCTACATGATTCTCTCCTTTTTAAATTAAATATAAGTCTAATAATTCTCTTCTGTATTATAAATACTCTATCTGTATTTGATGCAGCTCCCCAGAGAATCACATGTTAAGACATCGCCGAGTATACCAAAGCATAGTATACCTGCAGCAATGTAGTACGTGATAAGTCACGTAGTAAAGTTAAAAGAGCAAAATATGCCCTTTTGAGTTTATTGGCAACTTCCCCGATATGCAATTCCCACGAAATTCCTGGAATCGCTAAGTTATTCTTGTTAAAATATACACATTTGGTTTTGTCTACATTTAATATGAGTCTATTTTTTCACACCACCTAGACATTTCACTAACGACCTATTTAATGGATGCTCCAAGTTCTTCAGGAGTTGCTTCTGATAGAGCTATTAAGGTATCATCCGCATAGTTTACCACCAGACCCCTAGTTACATAGGAAGGCAAATAATTTATAAACATAGTAAAAATTAGTGGCCCCAGTACAGAACCCTGAGCGACACCCATATCAACATCATACTTACTGGACTTACAGTCATTTAAAAGAACAAACAGTTTTCGATCAGACAAAAAGCTAACCATCTAATCAAGCACACTCATGCATATACCTAAGTTGGAAAGCTTATATTTAATAAAATTGATATCGATGCTATCAAAAGCCTTTGAGAGATCAAAGATAACAGCAGCGACATAATATAGTTTGGGTGTTAAAGCTGTAGCCACTTTTAGGCCCTATTAATATTTTTATGAATTTTTATGTTTATTGGACCGCAGAATCAATTTTTCAAATGTCAAAACCTATCATTTTCTTGTTGTTGTTTGTTGAATTAGTTAAATGTCTATAAACAATTACCTTGGCTCTTTATAAGTACTCTGCTCAGTCAACTTTTAAAAAATTAATAGATTAGAAAAAAAGTTATACACAAAATTAGTGTAAAAAGATTGCACAATAGAATTCCGCCCTAACTCGGCTTCTAGAAATCCTATTGAGGCCTGTAAAAGTTCAAATGGAAGGAAATTGTTGTAATTTTTAAATGAACTTTACTAAATATTTTTTTTTGATTATTATAAACCAAGTTACAATAGTTTAAAGTTGTAATTTTACCTAAAATTCATAAAAACATTTGTTTATGCGCTTTTTTTAGTGATAGCTTTGCGAATTGATAAAGATGATTATCCAACATGATTCTACGTTTTAAAACAAAGATTTTGGGCTTTTATAGATCTATTACAAGAAAAATTTTTGATTAATTACTGATATCATACCCCCTTTTCTTTTAGAAAATAATATAAATCCAGGAGTACACGGGTTTTGCGCTTATAACTAAAAATGAAAACTTGGCTCACCTTACCAGCCTCCTTTTCATGTAACTTCGAGTAAAAAATGTTATCAAATTTTCAATTAATTTGGGTAAAAAGTTTTTGTAACGACAAAACTGAAATCAAAAACATGAGCGACAGTTTCAAATTACCTAATTTTACTAGTTGTGTTGTGATTTAAATTTTATAAAATGAATAATTGTTCTTAATTGGTTTATTCATGAGTTATTAAGATAATGGACTTTCACAAGTATTATTTGTACCGCAAATACAAAAAGAAATACGGTGTGGTCAGTAAAGTCCATATCATACGGGATTTTTTTTTATTAATAGCTTTATTCGAAATTTAACTTTGGCCTGCTTCGACCGAAATGAAAATTAATCAAAAAAATAGTAGTCACGTGATGATCTGTCAAATCTTATTTAAAAAAAAATCAAAAGTGGGGTTATATCTCAAAATATTGAAAAAAGTTATAAGAATAAGTTTTTCTGAATACAATTTTTAGTGTATATGCAAAATTTCAGCTGTATAAGATAATTTAGATTTTTTGCCCATTTTATTGTAAATTGCACCACTGTTGCAAAATAAGACTCAACACGATCTATATAACACTTCTTAGTCTTGTCAATGCTTCATCCCAGACATATTTTGTTTAAAGTAGCGCCATATTAAATGTGTATTTTTCTACAAAATCCAAAAGGGCTATTGAATTTTGGTCACATGTGATGTAAAGTTTATTTGTTTTTAATCCTATATAAGGTAACTTGATAAAATAACTATTTTTGAAAAGGTAGTTTGTGTCTAAAAGTAGTACACATTATAATTAAGACAGACATGTACACAGTGTCATCAGTAAGATCTCCATTAAGCGGAAAATAAATTTTTATTTAACTTTACGTAAAGTTTATCTAGTTTCGACGATTTAATTTAAAACTTCACTATTAAAATATGTTATGAAGCTATGTTATTAAAAAGCTTAAAATACTCCTTTGTTATTTAAGTACAGTTTCCAAAACAATAATTAGTACTGATCTCTTCATAATGTTGATCATTTGGAAACTCCATTAAAGATGTGTCAAGAAGAACAATTGTTTATATTGAACGCAATGGAAGGCAAACGGAAATGTAATTTTAAATTTTCGCATTGTTTTTAATTTAATTTTCAAATTTTGATTTTGTAGAAAAACACACATTTAATCTGGTACTACTTTAAACTAAATATGTCTGGAATGAAGCATTGTCAAAACTAAGAAGTTTTATGTAGGTTCCGTTGAGTCTTATTTTGCAACAGTGGGTGCAATTTACAAAAAATTAGCAAAAAATCTAAATTATTTTATACAGCTGAAATTTTGCACATGGACTAAAAAATTGAATTTAGAAAAACTATTTCTAATAAATTTTTTCGATATTTTTAGATATAACTTCCTTTTTAATTTTTTTTTGGAAAAAAATTAAAATTTGATACATAATGCTAATCACGTGACTAGTATATTTTTGGTTAATTTATTGGTCACACTGTGTAAAGCAATCTTGTTTTTCAAATGCAATGCTTACATTTCACCTTAAAATAGCGATTATTCGGCAACAAAGTATCGTAAAGAGCTCTACAAAAGCTCGTTGTAACTTTATTATCAATAATTAGAAAAATATTTAGCAAAGTTTATTCAAAATCTCAACAATTTCCTTCAATTTAAGCATCTATATGTCTCTATTGGACTTCTTAGAAGCCGAGTCATAATCGATTTAATTAGGGCGAAATTATAAAGGGTGATTCTCCTGGAAATTTATCGATCAATTGTGGGAAAATTATAATTAGGAAGAATTTGAAAATTTGATAGTGTACTAACGTGCATGGAGGACAGCCGGCTAAAATATTTTCAAAATGGTGGTTCTTCCGGTTATAAAGGAAGTAGATGTCAACTTGCTTATTTTAAATGGAACACCCTGCATTTTTGATTTCTACGTAAAATTTTAGACATATTTTGTGTATAATATTCTATACTTAAGACTCACCGTTTTGGACATATTTAAATTTTTATGTTAAAAATGACATTTGCGGACCAAAACTTAACTAAAAATATTTTCTATAAGAAAGTCTTTATTATTTAATTTGAGTTAGTTTTCTTGTAGATAAAGATCGACTTTAGTAATCTTTTTTTGATATTTTATAGTTTAGAAAACACAATGTTTTACATTATTTATAATGAATTTCTATCAAGGAAAAGCCACTACAATTCAAAGTTCAATTTTTTTTTTCAAATAGAAAGCACCTATTTGTATAAGTTAATCATATTAAGCCTTAAAAATAAGGGTATAATTTAACAATATTAAGCATTAGAAGTAAGGGTAACTTTGTATAAGGTTGTCTATTCTAAAAATTTCTACTTTTCAAAATATTAAAAATTCAACATTTTTCTATTGTAAAAATGAGATACGGTTTTTAAGTTTTGTTATTAGTTGGCCATGACGGCGAAGCGTGGAGAAAATAAAACAATCGAATACTACAGAATTGTCACTATTTCTTGCCATTTGACATTCATTAATAATAATCATGTCGGTGCGATTAAATTACACGCACTAAGTTTATTTAAACTTATTTATTATTTACGGAGAATGTGGTAGAGTTATTTCAAGAACTGGCGATACATTCGCCAGAAACAGAAACCAAAACCACCAACTGTTAAAAGATCCATAAAAAACTTCAAGAACTTTGGATCCATAAAAGCAAAAATCAATATAAATAAACCAGTTGTTAATAATGAAAATATTGAAACTACAATTTTAGGATGTTTCGCCGAGATAAGTAGCATTAGAGTCTGGATTATCTCAAACATCAGTTTTAAGGATTTTATAGAAACACTATTTTCATCCCTATGTATATTCCACAGTACAACATTTAATAAGCACTGATTTTCCACGAAGAGTAGAGTTCTATCAATTTATTTTATTTCGGTCACAAGATGATGCTGGTTTTTTTGGATAATATTATTTAGTCGGACAAAGCCAAATTCACAAAAAAATAGATCGTTTAATCGACGCGATCCCCACTATTGGAGCGACTCAAACGTATATCCATTTAGAGAATTAAATTTTCAAAAATCTTGGCCGTTTAACGTGTATTGTGCTATAAGAAATGATGGCGTCGCCGCCCTAAAATTCTGCCAAGATAATCTGAATGGTAAGTTACCCATTTTAGAAGACTTCTAATTACAAAAGACATTTTTTAACTTATAGGTGAGCACTACTTCGACATCTTGAGAAATTTGGAAGTAAACTATTTAGATAACTTGCCGCTGGCTGATTATAGAAATCTATTTTATCAACATAATGGGCGCTCCCACATAATAGTCATTTAGTTAACAATCATTCGCAAAACTTGTTTTATGCTCAATGGATAGCCAAGAATGGGCCACATCTTTGGCCCCCTCGTTCCCCAGACCTAACAGTACTTGATTTTTTTATTTGGAAGACAATCAAAAACAAAGTCTACACCTCATTAACCACTATGGAAGATTGCATGCAGCGCGCCAGAATAACATTTGAAGAACTTAATCCTTAGTCAATAAAAAGAGCCACCCATGAAGAGTTCCTGCTTAGGTGCGAAAAATGTTTGGATGTTCAAGGGCATCAATTTGAACATTTACTCAAATAATTTGTGTTACTTTATTTTATTAACATCAACTGGTTTATTTCTATTTATTTTAGCTTTTATGAATCCAAAGTTGTTGAAGTTTTTTTATAATCTTTTTAACAGTTGGTAGGGTTGGTTTCTGTTTTGTCGGATATCGGATCGCCAATATATCGCATGTTCTTGAAATAACTCTATCACATTCTCCATAAATAATAAACAAGTATAAATAATCTTCGTTCATGTAATTTAATTACTCCTGCATAATTAATATTAATGAATGTCAAATGGCAAGAAATACTGACAATTCTGTAAGGTTCGATTGTTTTATTTTCATGACCAACTAATAACAAAACTTAAAAGCCGTATAGCAATTTTACAATAGATAAGTGTTGAATTGTCAATATTTTGATAACTACAAATTTTTGGAATATACAACCTTTACAAAGTTATCCTCATTTTTAATGCTTAATATGTTTAAATAATAAAAATAGGTGTTTTCTATTTGAAAAAATTGACTTTTGACGATTTTTTAAATACAATATTTATTCTTCTTTTTTGACTACTCTGTACTAATAATTTTCAAAATATCATAAAAAGGCTACTATAGTCTCTTTGCCTACAAGAAAACTAACCCAAATTAAATAATGAAGACTTTCTTATAGTAAAAATTTATAGTTAAGTTTTGGTTCGAAAATGTCTTTTTTGACATAAAAATTTAAATATGTCCAAAACGGTGGGACTTAAGTATAGAACAATATACACGAAATGTCTCGAATTTTACGTAGAAATCAAAAGTGAAATAATCTATGTTCAATTTAAAATAAGCAAGTTGTCATCTACTTCCGGTATAACTGGAAGTGCCGCCATCTTGAAAATATTCTAATCGGCTGTCCCCCACGAACGTTAGTAGACTGTAAAATTTTCAGATTCTTCCTAATTATAGTTTTACCACAATCGATAGATAAAGTTCTCGGAGAATCAATTTCTATTCTGTGAGGTTTTCACACTATTTTGTCCATAATTTACTTTCTAATTAATATTTATTAAAAGTTAAAAATTCAGGACGTATTAGCGATGTCTCTCTTTATTAATAAAGAGTACAATCGATTTGGTTGAACAAACATCCATAAATGGCAAAGGTCATAGATATTTAAATAATAAAGTTGTCAATAACTAAAAAACTTACAGTTTTGGAACTCGTACTCTTGAAAAATCGATTCTTCGTGTCCAGAAACATAAAAATGTATAGAGTAGGTCTTTGATCACAAGATGAAAGCAGACAATTCCATTGTACTTTTTAATTATATAATTACTTACAATTATTAAAAAATTAATAGAACAAATATAATTTACCTTTACTTCCGTTTCAGATATAGCAGTTCCCGAAGACGATGGTTTTTGATCATAAGCCTCTTGCTCCGAAAAATTACAAAAAACACCCACATTGCCTTCAGTTGATCCATAAGCGAGGCCAACTTTTGTATGTGGTAGGATTTTTCTTAGTCTAAGAATTTGTTGTGGTTCTACTGTTGACCCGCCAACCGTAATACTATATAGAGAAGATGTATCATACTTCTTAATTACTTTTTCATCAAGATTCGTAATTTCGTACGTGAACGTGCATGATGTTACCAAATATGTAATCTGAAAAAATATTCGTTTTAGAAAGTTTTAAACGTGAATAAATTCTTGGTTTCTTGAAGAAGTTTGCAGATGTTTCGCCAAAATCTCATTTAGCATCTTCTGTGCTTGCTGGTTGTAGGTCAACTGACAGAAATTCAGCTCGGGATCATATTTGTATCCTTAAATCAGACAGAGCATATTGATTTCTTTTAGTTAAGCTGAAAGTGAAATCACAAGTATGAGAACATTAACCATTCAAGGCAGAAATGAGAAGCCACTACTGGCGATCTAACCAATTGTTAGCGTATTGGAATTTTTGCCAGTTTTTCGCGCTTTTTGCATGTGAAGTGTTAATGAGCCGATTGGGAATGTCACGTGCTTTTGTAAAATGGTTTTCAATTACTTTTGCCATGAAATTTTGAAGCGAGCTACAGTTTAAGTCTGTACGAACTCTAACGTTGCTAACTATTCTAGGAGCAGGGGCGGACCCAACCTCTCTGGGGGGGGGGGGCGGTGTTATCACAAAAGTACAGTATGGCAAGCGAAAACAAGTTGTAGACAGGGGGAGACACCAGCAACATTCCCATTTTTAGTTAAAAGGTAGGGTAAAGTACAGTATGGCAAGCGAACATACAGATTTATATACTCTATTCAAGAACTAGAGAGAGTAATAAAACTGTTACCGAAACCTCCAACGTACCTGCTCCAGTGCCGCAGGTAACTGAGGACTGCCGTAAATCTAATTATATTTAAATATTATAAGCTTTTATAAATTTACCTTAACAATAAAATTTCTGATAGTTCAATTTAATTTCTGTCAGTGACCAAAGTACACCTCACAGTGTGTCCTTAGTGATTTATCTTATTTGCACTTGTTTTTGTATATTATTTGAGATTAGTGAGATACCCAAAAGATATGGCTTCCACCTCTATATTTATTTCAAAATCGTTAAACCAGGGCATTTCCTCAACGAAAAACTTATTACCATGAATGTTTATGGTGCTTTAAGATATCAATATCTAGATAATAATGTTAAAAGTTCTGTTGAGATGTGTTCCAACATGATAGGAGTTGGAAAATCTACTATGTACCGAATACTGAAGGAGAAAAAAACGACTGGAATTGTTAGTACTCCCAAGCCACATTCGATCACAGACAGACGAAAAACATCGTTGGAAGAAGAGATGAAAACTGCAATAAAAGGAGTTATACATACATTTTATTATGAAAAGCAGATACCAACCGTCGACAAAATTCTAACTAAAATCAATGAAGATCGCGATTTACCTGAAATTAAAAGAACTGAACTCTGAAAATTGCTCAGAGAACTTAATTTTTGCTGGGAAAAATCAGATAGAAAATCTGTTATTATAGATCACCCGGAAACCGTCCGTTGGAGAAAGAAATATCTCTAAAGTAAAAAGTAGAGTTGCTAGAAATAATACAACTTACCAAATTATTAATTTAACTGAACTTTTGAAATATCTTTTAAATAAAGTTACTGCGGAAACTTGGGAAAAATTCATATAACAAAAGAATAAAACAAAATGTGGAAACTCAATCTCATGATCGGTGAGCTAGAGGAACCAATTATAATTAATTTGAGCGAAGATAGCTTCACAGACTTTGATTAGGAATTAGATAAGTAATGTTTACCAGTGTAAACACAATTTATTATTTAAATTTTTGCTTTTGTTGTATTTTATTGTTTAATGTTGTTTATATATATAAATATATATATATATATATATATATATATATATATATATATATATATATATATATATATATATATATATATTGTATATTTTTATTTTAGTGTGTCCCACTCTTTAATTTTATATATATTTAATTCCATTTAGCTGTAAGTTTTTTATTATTTTATTATTGTATTTGTCTTTTTCTTAAGTGTGTAGAATTAACATGTTTATTTTATTTCTTTGGGGCTATCGGATTTCCATATACTAAAGTAAATTAAATTAGGGTATCAGTGCAATAGAAATAAAAATAAGTAGGTCTCATTTTAACTGTAAGATATAAAAATTTGAATCCCTTTTTAGTGTTTAATTGTATTTCTGCTGATGGTTTAAGAAATAAATAAAATGAAACGTCAAATGTCCTAAAAACATTTTTAATTAATTATAAAATGACCGATAGCCCCAAAAATATTTTAATATTAGATGGACGAATTTATTTTTTCATATAAGTAGTGAACATAACCCGATCCTCTCTATCCCCCCACTCCTCGACCTTGACCTTGACCTTGCCCCACCCCTCTTTGGCCCCGCCCGCATGTCCTTGTCATTGACCTTGAAAGTGCACGTGTGCTTTGGCCTTGACCTTGTGTTCAAGGTTGTGTGTGTGACCTTGACCTTGACCTTGGTCGAGACGACCTTGACTTTGTTGGAGGTCATCTTGGGTGTGTGACCTTGAAGTAGTTATTTGTGCATTGTAATAGTGTGGGATGATCTTGAAATGATTTTGACCTTGCAAATTGTTCTATAAATTGTGTGAGTCTATTTGCATTCATTCAGTGTGAAATGTCAGATACGGAACTATCTAAAGAAAAAATTATAGAGCAAGTCGGCAGAGTAATTTGTTTATATCAGAGTAATTTAAAAAGTTTGTGTGATTTTGAAGAGAAGGATCTAGCATTTTTTCCTCTCGAATATTTAAAAACTTGCGTTGATACGCTGAGTTTACGGCAAATTTGGGATAAGCTGCCAGCGCCATATCGGTGTGATAAGGAACTACAGTTAAGCTTACCCTGTTACATTCACTATGAACAAATATATCGTCATTATATAGATGGGCCACCACCAGCAATAAAAAAGTGTCGTGAATGTAAAAAATGAGTGAATAATATGAATAGTGCTTTGCAAGAGACAGTAAAAAAATTAGGCGATGAGTTCACTGAAACGGCTAGTAATTATTTCAATGATGCAATGAAAAGTCGAGCAGAATGGGCGTCGCGCTATTGTGATTTGGCTTATGAATATGAAAAGGCTGCGAATGCATGTCGTAAATATTGCAGCAAAACAATAAATTTACAAGACTTTGTTCGTGAGATAAAAAAGTTGGGGTTTAGTGACTGTTTGGAAAAACTGATTAGGTTCATTGCAGATCCGGTTGTGTTAGATGAAATTAGAGTGTAGGACTTAAGTTTAACGTAGTAGTAGTTAATATGAAAGTTTAGTGCGAGAAATGTACGAAGAATTTCTAATTTCTGCAGCCTGTTCGGAATTTTACGCATATGAAATGCAAGATTCGGAGGCTCAGGACTTTAGTGTATTTTTTAAGTATATGGACCATGATGAAGTGTGTCTTTTAGCTAGTATAGTTTGTAAGAATTTTCTAAGAAATAAAAACAAACAATTATTATTGAACAAATTAAGGAAATTAGGTTTAGGTGATAATGTTACACGTATAGAAGAATGGCAGAAAAAAATCAATCAATAAAGTACATAAAATGTAGTTATTTGTTTCATTATATTTTGTCCTTGAAGTTATCCTTATACCAATTTAAATGTGTGACGTCATTTGACCTTGAATACTCCTCCCACTATTTCTATCGTTAAGCTACCCCCACCATTGTTACAATTCGACCTTGAAACCTCGCTATAAAGGTTCGTGGGAAAAGAAGTGACTTCAAACAGTCGCAGATATCAGTGGCATAAACATCAAATATTGTGTTCGTGTAGTGTTCTGAAAGTGCTTTTATATTCACGGTAATTTTTGGATTTATATACCATTTTTTCAATAATGAGTATTGCAAAAGAAACTCTAGATGAAATTAATGAAATGTTTAGCAAAGATTTCGAGGTTTTAGAGAGAAAAAAGGTTACCGAAATGATTGTAGGCAAAGTGTATAAAATTGTAAAGATGGTTTCAATGACTACACGATTTGGTAAAACTCTTTTAGTGGCTTTACACGATGACGGTGATAATAGCACATTTGAGACTTTTTTGCCAAAACGTGTGGCCGAAACACTATCTGACGATATTGTAGATATTATGAGTAAAACTAAAGATAAATACACTCTAACTTATTTGGGGCAGGGCACTAGAGTTTTTGGAAACAATACTCGAACATTATTACGTTTTGGCTCATTGGAGTAAATTGTATGTAAATTGTTTGGAAAAAAGGATGTAATTAAATTTAAAATATAGTTGCACATGTCAGAATTCTTACGCGTGTTCATTATTTCTGTTAAAGATGTCTGCTGATGCGACGACGACGACGACCGCCAACGAATGTGTAGATAGATACATATTTTGGTTGGGGAGAGAATTAAGAAATATGGCTCACGATATGTTAGATAGCGTAAATGATTGGTCGCATATTGATGTAACCAAAGATCCATATAAGAACGAGATCAGGGATACAATCAATTTTATGGCTGGGGCACACTTGTGCGACAAATTTTTATATGGTTCCATAGACATGGATACATTTTGTGCTGAAATGGTTGAAGAAGAATTAAAAGAATACCTCGTCAATATTCCACATTTACCAGGTGAGCTTGCTGCAAAATATGAATTGGTTTCTGCAACAGCAACAGCCCAAGACGTTGACGATCGAAATAGTGTCGGATGGGATAGAATTTTGAGCAACGAAAACGAAGACATGGAAAATTAATTTTTTATAATTTTTTATTTGTGCAATTAAATAACTGTAAATAAATATCTGTTACAATCACAGTTTTATTTTATTTCTTTTATAAACATACCAACCCAGTAGATCATAGTCAGTGTTTCTTTTTCTCAGCTGAAATATTTAATATAAGTAGGGCAAATAAAAATAAAATAGTTTAGTAAAGATTGAAAATGAGTCGAGGAAACAACACAATTGATAAATTTGGCCGTCAGAAATATAATGAAAAATATCATATATTATCTGGGCCACAAGGGATTGGTTTTAAACTTACAGCGGATGGGCAGTATGATATGGGTGGAAAAATCATAACCAACTTAGGCGAACCTAAAGATGATGACGATGCTGTGACAAAACACTTTGTTAATAGAAAGTTTTACAATTTTGCAGTTGTAATATGTGACATATTTAACAAAGATGTCCTCCCCATGATATACAAAAATAATAGTGAGCTTAAAACAAAAATTGAAGTTATGCAGAAAATACTCTATCATCAGCCTTTAAATGACTCATTAAGCGCACTGTCGTACGGCTCGACTTCAAAAAAAATCTAAAAAAAGGGAAAGCAGGTTAAAGAATAGGAGAACGCACTCCGAGTGGCATAGCCTTGAAGATAACGTCGTAGTCGTCGGTGAATTGGACCTTCCCTCCAAGAATATTGAAATGTTATTTATGTGTATGATGTTTTATTGTCATTGTTTTTAATGATGAAGATTGAAATAAAAAACTTTATTTTACAATATATTGTTTATTTATTTTACATTTTAAATTAAAAATATAGTCATACAATATGTTATTTAAACAATATTAGCTTTATCTATCCAAGAGTTGAAGTGGTTGGGAAATCCTAGCCATTTGACAAATAATTGATCGATGTGATTTTTCTTGCGTTGTCTAAGGACCTTTTCTACTAGATAAACGCCAGGACTGCTTGTTTTTTGTAGTTCTGATTCGTAAAAACACCCTCTTATAGGCTGACCTTCTAACGATTCCAACAAGTAAGTACGTGGATTGGTAACGTTAACTTTTACAACTTTAAACAATTCGGTTGACCAAGAGGGCGTATATCCTTTCTCGAATAAGCTTTTGTACTTGCTAATACGCACAATGTCACCCATGGAAAACTTAAATTTTTTAGGTACAATTTTTAAATAATCATATGCTTTAATATGTGTTTTTTCTTGCACGTCTGCAGGTTTCATTCCAATGGTGCGATGTTTCGAATGGTTATAGGTTTTTGTTACTGCCGATAATATATGTATCCATTTGTAAGATCCTCTTGTCGAGAATTGTTTATATAAATTATTTTTTAAAGTCCTTATGACTCGCTCAACAATTGCAGCTTTCTTTGTGCTGTAAGTGGAATAATGATTTATATTATATTTTTTCATCAGGGCTTGAAAGTTTGTATTATAGAACTCCTTTCCTTGATCACTTTGCAGATTTGTTGGTGTATATGATGCCTCTTCAATGATGCTTTTCATCGCATTAGTAACTTCTATACCAGTCTTGTTTTTTATGGCTTTGGTAAAGACAAATTTCGAGTAACAATTTATACAGACCAAAATATAACGATAACCATCGTTTTCATCAGCATACTGTTGCATTTCAGCCAAATCAATTTGCCACAAATCTCTGTATCCTTTTATTATCGTGCGCCGTCTTACAAATTTTTTTCTAGCCGTTCTATGTAGTTCATTAACAATCTTGATTTTTTCTAGACTGGGCTCCATATTATTAGTAATATTAAAGGTTTCAGATCGAAGGAAGAACTGAATAATATCATTAAATATTGAGCTTAATATATTATATCTTCTTCTCGTAATTCCTCTATGATTGACATAATTTCATTTTCGTGTCCAGTGTGACCGGCCATTTTGGAACTCCACAACAAACGTAAACGATCCACCAACTCTTTAGCTTTGTTCCAGTAGACATATTGAAATTTTTTCGAAGATAATTTCTTTTTTGTGGGTAACTGTAGTTTTTCCGAGAGATTTTTTCTTGTAATAGTACCACCTAATTTTGTGCCCATTATCAGAGGTTTAATAATTCGTAAATATTTGTTCCATCTGGTCTCCCGTAAACCATCACTTTTTTTAAAATTGTTGTAGACAGCACTCGTTGATTCCAAAATTTCCTTGTACGTTGAAAGTACATTATCACTTAATTGTTGTTGTTCCTTGTCTACACTTGGGGGTGTTTTAAGAAATAACAAACCATAAAGTGCCGGTGATCCACCATATTCTACAATATTTTTCCCTTTTCTGTATAATAAGACAATATTTCCATTTCGAAAACGCACCTCTAAATTACCAATAAAATTTTTGTTATAATCTGTTTTTGAACCAAAACGTACACCATATACAGTATCGTATAGAGATGGTTTCGAACGTAATCCTTTCAGGTGTGCGTTTAAAGTATCGAAAGTTGTGGTGTCAGCGGATGCGAGAGATGTATTAGTTGATGTCGAGGGTGTATCAAACACCGATTGGCTAATATCTTCTTTTGAAATGCGATGCTGCTGCTGCTGCTGAATAGGTGTGGAGGTTTGAAAGGAATGTGTAGGTTGGGGAAAACCTGATATTTGAGTCGACTGCACTGATGTACTGAGACTATGTGACTTTGTAGCTGGATAATGTTGTTGCTGTTGTTGTTGCTGCTGCTGCTGCTGCTGACGTTGCTTAACCACATCAGATATAGTTGTCAATGGCTTAGAAATGGGTTCGTAAAACTTTTCCAATTCCACAACATTAAAACTCTTTAGCCGCTTTAATTTGTTTAAATTTTTTTCTGACGGCATTGGTAGCTTCCACTAGTTTACGTTTTAAGTCGATCGCGTTATTCATGATGTTAACAAAGGACGTTTCAACAATCAAATGAGCGTTTTCTCTTATTATTACAGTAATATATAGCTATCAAATCCTTTGCGGTATCTTCCCGATTTCACATCACTGTCTTTATCAATTACTAAAAATCCATACTTATTATCCCAACATTTTGAGCACATTTCTTGAAATTGAGTAAAAGTTAGATCCGGTGAAACGTGGTCGGAAAATATGTGTTTCATATTCAACTCATCTTGTTTAAACATAATAATAAAATTGGCGTTGTCTCGCACAAGCTGTTTAGGCACTCGCGAATATGTTTGCGCTAGGTAAAAGGAGTCGATATTTTTATGACGTCCCATGCTAAAGTACGATCTTATAACATCTTGTTTTTCACATATAACATCATCAAAGATAAATATAGAGTTTGGTTTTGCATCGGACGGTTCCACAATATTACTGGAATCACTAAAGGCATAGTAGCCTAAACCTTTGATGGGCGCTAAAATTTTCCTTAAATACTCATATTTCGGTTGATACAGAGATTTCGAGTAAATATAGACATTTTCGAAACGTAGCCCAAGGGGGTGTGTAAGCAGCGAAATCATGACATTAGTTTTTCCACAATTGGATGGACCAATTAACAGGCCGCGAATAGAGGAAGGAAGTAGAGGACCGTGTCTCTTCATTATCTTCTTTTCAAATCCAAGTCCGACTTTTTCATCGAGATTGTCAATAGGAAGTTTTTGTTTAAGATCGATAACGTGCATCTTAGGAAAATTTGATATTTTATAGGCAATTTTTCACAAAAACTGTCATTCAGATGCCGAGCGTCAAACGAAGTGGACGGTCTCACGTTTCCAACAAAACTGGATACGGTATTGTGAATTCGTTAATAAATAAATTACCATTCGAGGTACACATTCCCGGTTATCAATATTGCGGACCCGGAACAAAAGTAATAAAACGTGTAACAAGAGGTGATCCAGGCATTAATCCTTTGGATGCCGCATGCAAAAAACACGATTTAGCCTATTTACATAATAAAGACAACATAAGTGCGAGACATCGAGCGGATTACGAGCTCGAACAAAGTGCTTGGAATAGAGTAAAATCGAAAGATTCCAGTTTAGGTGAAAAAACAGCAGCTTGGTTAGTTACAAACATTATGAAAGGAAAACAACGTTTTGGTATGGGTGTACCATCATCATTATCAACAAAAAAAACATCTAGTAAAGGCACACGTCATACAAAAAGGAAAGGTGTTAATAAAAATCGACATGTTCGGAAAGCCAGTTTCGGAACAGCTATTCGACAAGCAGTTCGAAGGGAATTATTAAAAGCCGGAAGTAAAAATGTGTTGGAAAAAAATTTCATGAATGCATCTAAAATAGCTCTGTCGGCAGCACGTAGATCGGTAAAAGCGGCAGGTGGCAAAAGGAAGGTTCGTACACCGAGAATAATACCGATTTCTAAAACTGGTGGAATATTACCATTAATACCAATTTTTGCCGGGTTATCAGCTTTGAGTTCATTAGCCGGTGGGGCAGCGGGAATTGTGCGCGTTATAAAGGCAGTAAAAAAAAGCAGCGAAGATAAAACCGGTGCCGGCCTGTATTTAAAATCGAAAGGAAATGGTTTGTTTCTAAAGCCATATCGTAAAGGTATGGGATTATTTTTAAATCGTAGATCAAAAAACTAATTGAATCCCTACCTCGAAGACCACTATCTAACATCGATATAGAAAAATATGCCAAAAACAAAAGAATAGGACACTTTCGAGGCGTTTATATGAGGGATTTATTACCTAGACAAGGTCCTCGACGTTACGAAGCAGCAATAGTGAATTTGGATAGTACGCGTGGTGCAGGGACTCATTGGGTAGCTTATAGAAAAAATAATTCTAAAGTAACATATTATGACAGCTTCGGCGATTTACCCCCACCGATCGAATTGGTACGATATCTACAAACGGGATCGGAACCATCAAAAATTATTTACTATACATACGATCGTCAGCAGGATTTTGGAACAGTCTGGTGTGGACATTTGTGCTTAAAGTTTCTTGTCGAATCATCAGCGTAAAAGATGTCATCATCATCATCGTCACCATTATCACCGCAAATGGATCGCAATAACTATACTAAAATGTTGCAATCACTGAAAGCATTTCAACTAGCCGGTGGATTAAGGAAAATGACCGTGAAACAGTTAGAAAACATGCCCAAGGAAGTAATGATTGCATTAGCCCCAAATGAAATTCCATTCGTTTGGGAAAAGTTGCCCGAGCACCTCAAAAGCGATATCGATATATTAAAATATCAGTGCGGTTGCAAACATTATTTCAGCAGCAGCAATTTAAACGAGGTTACGGCTGATGAGGATCTTACGGCTAGAAAAATATTTTGTTGTTATTGCAAAATCAGCGATGTGCGCATAAAAGCAGAAAATAGCATAAAAACATCACTATCTAATGCAGTGAGAAAAGGTGTGAAGATGAATCTTTTTAAATGTTGCCGCTAAGAATAAAACCGAGATGTGTGATGTTTTAATGGTTAGTCATGTCTTATACGTTCACACTAACAGGACACTCGAGCGTCTTAAGCGCCGATTTTTATCCATCAGTCGAATTAAATAGAGAAAACAAATATGGGCTGGCATTGCTGGGATTTTACACATACAATTCAATTTTTAATGTGGACGAAAGCAATAATAAGTTTGCCTACATGAAGGAGGGTTACACCACCGAGTCGATACAATTGCAGATTCCACCTGGGGCCTATGAAATAGATGAGATAGGTAAAGCTATGTTGGAGGCTTTGAGGATTTCAACTGAAGAAAAGAACGATGGAATCTTTTACTTGGTCGCTAATAATAATACGCTGAAATGTGAACTGAAATCCCAATATACTATAGATTTCCGGGGAGAGGCGAGTATCGGTAAAATGTTAGGATTTAATCATACAGTGTTAAAAAGAGACAAAAAGCACGAATCAACCGAGATGGTAGAAATAATGAAAGTACGCATCATACGCGTAGATTGTAATATAATTTCCGGAGCATATATGAATTCGGTGGAAGGTCATACCTTGTTCGAATTCGATATCGACGTGGAGCCCGGTTACAAAATCAGTAAAGAACCACAAAATAATATTTATATGCCGTTAATGCCGGCAGGACGTCAGTTTATCGACAACATTACTCTTCGCATCTTGGACGATAGCGGTGATCTAATAAATTTTCAAGGCGAGAAAATAATCGTGAAATTGGAACTGAAGAAACTTTCATAGAAATGGGTTTTTGCTTCAATCGTCAATTGTGTGTGCTGTCGACTAAGATGGGGGAACCGTCGAAACATAATAAAAGTAAAAGAAGAGTTAACGTCAAGGTTAGTCGTCGTCCAGACGTTAGATCACAAACATCTCAACAGTTATCTGCCGAAGACTATAAATTTTTAAAATCAATCGGTCTTAAAGTGCGAAAATGATTTCCACCACCAGCGATAAAATAGAGGTTTTCTCCGAGCCCATCTTGGACAATTCCATTATTAGTCTAGAAGAGCATACGTATAAACCATACGGATCTCCATCATTCAACAATTCGGATGAAGTCCGTATCCCCATTAATTTTCAAGATATTATACTGGATATCGCCGAAAGTTACATATATATCGAAGGAAAATTTAAACCCATAGACGCAACGAAAAGATGTTTTTTATCAAATAATGCCCTCGCATTTTTGTTCGATGAAATTCGCTACGAGATGGGAGGTGAGCAGGTCGCCGTGGTTCGTAAACCTGGAGTTACGACGACATTAAAAACCATGGTTTCATTCATAAGTTTGCAACAAAGATCTCTCATGACGTGCGGATGGGGTCTCGACGAAGCAAACCAAGATATCGTAGACACGGCAAGTAACGTATTCTCCGGGAAATTACCCTTAAAATATCTTATGGGATTCGCCGAAGATTACGCAAAAGGTGTTTTCAACGTAAAACAAGAGCTTATTATGATTATAGCTCGCACTTTTACCAATTGTTACGTCGGCGAAGTAGAGGCAGAAATTAGTATCGACAAAATCGAATGGAAAATTCGTCACATCATTCCAGACGACAAGCAAAAATTGAAAATACTGTCTCGCATTAATAAAGGAGGAAACAATGCCAGTATTCAAATGGCATATCGTAAATGGGATCTGTACGAATTACCAGCTTTAAGGCAAACATCTTCCGACGTGTGGGCCTTGAGAACGAGTACAAGTCTGGAAAGACCGCGCTATATAATCGTCGGGTTTCAAGACAGCAATAATTGCGACAAGAAAGAAAAAAACGCAACCCAGTTTACCCACGCCGACGTATGCGACATTAGACTGTATCTGAATTCAACCGTTTATCCATACGAAAGATGGAATTTAGATTTCGCCAAGAAACTGTACGCAGCAGCCTATTACAACTACGAAAACTTCCAAAGCAGCTACTACGGGCGCGAAATAAACGATCCGATGATAACGTTCGCGGAATATATGAAAAACCCCGTTTTTATTATCAATTGCAGTCATCAACCAGAGGCGATTAACTCATCGACAGTGGATGTAAAATTGGAGTTCCAAACGAGAAAGAATAAATTCCCCAAAGACACTAAAGTGTACGCATTAGTTATTCACGACTCATTTTTTAGTTATAATGTATTAAACGGTTCGGTGACCAATAAATCTATATTTTAATGTATCTATTATATGTAACACAAAATAATGTTCTTGAATCAATAAATTTGTAATGAGTGAAGTAGTAGTTTTATATTTATTTGAAACCCAACCAAAAAAAAAAAGCTGACGGAAAAGCCCGCTCTTTAAGAAAGGAGTACGGGAGTTTAGAAAATGGTGGTTTATTAAGTGGAAAAAAGAGCTTAAATAACACAAGAAAAAATTTTTAAGGCAAAATATGAAAACAACGATTTAGAAAATTTGTAGGAAAGTAACGGTTAGGAATAGGGAAAAAAGTTATAAGAAAAAATTATAGAGGAAATCGAGTACTATAAGCAAGCATTCTCGATAGTAAAAACGTAAAAAAAAAATTTTTTCAAAAAAAAATTGAAAAATGGTGAATGCGCGTCAAAGTTGAAGTTTTGGAGCAAAATGATATTAGGAAATTAGAAAGAGAATTTTTTTCTACATATGGTAGTACTTTTCAAAATTCGGAAAAATGAAATTTTAAGAAAAGGGTTATAGTAAGTTAGTAATTTGGATTTTTTAAAGCGCTGTAGCTCGGGAACCGTTCAAGATAGAAAAAAAATAAAAGCACTTCGATAGCCCAAAATTTTGAGGAGAATGCGATGGTGTAAAAAAAATTATAATTTTTTTTTTTTGAAAATGCTGAATACGCGCTAAAGTTGAAGATTTAGAGAAAAACGGTATTGGGAAATTAAAGAGAGAATTTTTTTCTACATATTGTAGTATTTTTGAAAATTCGAAAAAATGAAATTTGAAAAATAGGGTTATAGAAAGTTAGTAATTTGAATTCTTTAAAGCGCTGTAGCTCGGGAACCGTTCAAGATAGAGAAAAAATAAAAGCACTTTAATTACCTAGAATTTTGAATAGAATACAATGGTGAAAAAAAAATTTGGAAAATCTTAAAAATGAAAAAAAAATTAGACGAAAAGATTGAAATTCTCGAGTTAGGAGGCTAGAGCCGTCGAACGGGAGTATGTAGAAGTTGTAGGGGAGGTTTTTTTTTTTTTTTTTTTCTAAGTCCTTTTCAGGACCACATTATATTTTGACCGTAGTTTAGTAATCGTCACTTATGGGGCGAGATATTCGTTTAACGACGATTTGTCTCGTAGCTTAAGTGCCAAGTTATATGCTTGTGAACCTATGAAAATATTAACAGTCCAAACAAGGTTTCTATTATTTTTTTTTTGTAATGTATTCTTCACAAAATATTAAGAATAAGTCTTATTGTCTAAACAAAAAAAAAAAAAAACAAATCTAATTCCTTATTTAAAGTTTTTGAAAAAATCAATAATTCTATAAGCTCTCACCAATACATAACATTTAGAATCCGTTGGTGGGGTGGGGGTAGTTCTATATATATGAGACTGGGCCAGTTACACAGTCATATATTCATCAACCCTCATACGATGAACATGGAGGAAGAAAGACCCGCCAGCCGAGGCTCATCCATCTTTAGTGATGACACCGTAGCCGACAACGTTGGAGACCTGCAAGTCTTCGACGACGACGAAGAGGTGGATTTTGAAATTGACGTCCTACGTTGGGACGACTTGGATGAGCCGATTCCGCTAGTGTATGACCATGATCCGGGTCTAGTGGAATTAGACGATGCGGGCGATTGGGTCTTACAAAGACTCGAAACTCCGTCGCCGCAGCCAGAGCCGGACTCGACGGAAGATGCGGTGCTGGAAATTCCAGCATCACCAACACCCGACGACCCGCAAGGCCCCTGCGATTCGTCAAGCTGGTGGTCGACCAGCGAGGATGGGGCACCATAAGCCCCACACTCTCCCTGGCCCTTTTTAAGGGCACACAACAACGGTCCTTTTCAGGACCACAAAATACTTTGATCGTAGTTTTAGTACATATTAGTACTTTGTTACTAATATTGTATGTATAGAATATACAATATTAGATACAAAGTATTAAAACTTTAAGTGCTGGTGGAACCCAGCTAAATCGTTCGTTCGTATTTGAGACCCCAAACAACTTTTGGTCTCAATACGTAATACGACATTTGTTTTCACCCCCCACCATTAATTTGTCTCTATATATACGACCACCAATACTTATTACAATCATTTTAGTTCAACATGTCTGCGACTGAACAACAACAACAACAACAACAACCCATCCAATGCCCTGTGGTAGATTCTACCACAGAGAATTGTCTGGAGTGGGAGTCGAACGATCCCAGATGGGATGAACTTTGGCGGTTCATCATCGAATATACAGAGGACAGCACCACCACCACCCCCGTTGATGATGACGGGCCGTGCGACTCCACAACTCAATAAAAGAGTCGCATGTTTTACAACCAAACGGTCCTTTTCAGGACCACAAAATAATTTGATCGTAGTTTTAGTTGGTTATAATACTTTGTAACCAATATTTTATGTTTTTTTTTTCATAAAAACATACAATATTGAGATACAAAGTATTAGAAGTTCTGGCGACAGAACCTTAACTTCTTAAACCGAACCATGTTTTAGCATACTTGTAAATATTATCAGAAAATATTTACAACTATTGCTATTGCGTAGTTTTAGTGGATTATTCACTCTTTTTTTTTTATTACCTAATATTATGTGTTATATGAAATAACACACAAAAATAATTTTTCAAGTCATTTTTATTCTTATTATAAAATATAAAAATTTGATCAAACACTTTTTTTTATTAACTACAATATATATATATATATATATATATATATATATATATATATATATATATATATATATATATATATATATATATTTACAAACTTAATACTATAAATTAAAAGCTAATATCTACAACTACCTAACACCTACTAAATAATTTATTAAAGTCCTCTAATTGTCTTTTTAACCGCGCAGATTTCACCTTTTTTTATCTCTAATTGTCTTTCAAGTTCTAAAATGTCACTGTCACACGCGTTCACTTCTTTCACTAAGCGTTTTTTCATTTCATAAATGTCTGTTAATTTGCTCTTCTGAGAGTTGGTGAAGTCTTCGACCCACGCCGGTTGCGATGGCTCGGAATATATTAACGAAGAAGAAGCGGTTTCATTTGGTGAAGACGATGACGACGACGACGACGAAGCAGCGGAAACTTCATCGCCTTCAAAACACCGCTTAAACCGCTTCTTCATGGGTTTCCGGCACCCCAATATCGGCGACAGTGGCGCTGGGGAAGACTTCACCTCCGACACTATTTCCTTCTCTACGCTGGCCGGTGTTGGTGGCGTTGGTGGTGTTGGTCCATCGGGGCCTTCTATCACTTCCACTTCTACCGACAATGGCTCTTGTGGTGCTGTTTTGAGGAAGTCGGGTAATGGAACAGGGGTGGAGGGACGCTTAAAGTTAAACTTTTTCTTCTTCCCTTGTCCCACACCTTTAATCGCCGAATAAAATGTTTTTTTATCGGCGATTTCCGACTTCCGCATAGTCAACAGCTTTTTCAATTTAGAAGCTTTCGGAGAAGATTCCCTAGGCCGCGATGCTTTTCGCACAACCACATCACTTATCACATTGATTTTTGGCTCCTTCTCCTCCGTCCAGCATTCGAGGAATTGCGCTGCCGACTGAACTATCTCTTCGTCGCGACCATCATTGAGGGCTCTGTCTTCGGCATCTTCATGCTCCATGCCATTCCAATTCTCGAATACCCCCGGACTTAACACTTCCAAACCACTAATATTATCCAGCATGCCTTGTTGCGAACCGCAGCTCACGTCAAGAGCATCTAAAAGAGACCGTACACTCGACATCTTCGATATTAAAACTCACACTATTTACTTTATCTTAGCACTGTACTGTTTGGTGGTGTTCTGACGAACTGTGAAGACCTCGAGCCAGCAAGTCTGCTTTTATGCCCATTTCCCCCACTACACCACCTTTATTCTTTTTGTTCGATGCATTAAGTATAATATTTAAACTTGTCAGATGCAAGGCCAAGGCCAAGGCCGACGTAACCGGCAATACCAGGGTCGTTTTCAAGGTTGTAATTTTCATGGATTTTTTTTTGTCCCTGTCAAGGTTATTTTAAAGAAGCATATAAATATAGTACTAAACTTGTTAGATGCGAGGCCAAGGCCAAGGTCAAAGTACCCGTCAATGTCAGGGTCGTTTTCGAGGTTGTAATTTTCAAGGATTTTTTTTTTTTGGTCCTGTCAAGGTTATTTTAAAAAGTAATACATAATTAGAGTACCGCGATTGAAAAGTACAACATATTCAAACATCATGTTGCCAACTGATGAACAACCTAGTGAAGCAGCCAAAAGATACAGTCATATACCAAAAGCTTTTTATTTAACTTGTCATCATTGTAAAAGACTAGGTATCTGCTGGCGAAATGATCTTACGTACGACTTCAACTACATTGACCTTTTCAGGGTTAAATTTGTACAATGCGGCTTTTGTGGACTAGTTTACTACCAGTTCAAGGACATTAATGAACGTGCCATCCAGAGAAGAAATTGGGTCATAGAAGAAGCTTACCTGTACAGAAGAAATTAACATGTATTTTATTTCTTAATTTTTAATTTTTTTGTTTGTTATATTTTTTATTTTTTTTTAATAAAAAGTAAACTCAATCTTTTGTTATATTTTAATTTTTTTTTTTCAATAAAACAATAGTAAAATGAATCTGTACGTGTATTTATTAAACATCACCTAAAATACGTTTTGCAATCCATATTTTTCTGCAGAGTCCGTTTATTAATGAAATAGAACCATATATTAGGGTGAAATCTAATGGTTTCAAATCAGTCTCACATAACAATGTCAGAAGTAAACACTATTGATAAGTTCGGTGGCAAAAGAAAATTTAAGGATTTTAACTTTATGCGAGGTCCTTCAGGAATAGGTTTTAAACTTACACCTAATGGAGATTACGACATGGGAAGCAAAAGATTGTGCTATTTAGCAGAACCTCTTGAAGGAGACGATGCGACCACACGAAATTATGTTGATAATAACCTTGCTCAGTGTGTGCAAGATACGCAGAAAGCTTTACATGACTCAACAATTGTTATTAAAGATATATTCAGAAACCAACTTGAAGGTTACGTACGCAAGAAATTAATTGAAACCGGTCAAGAACTTAGAGGATACATTGATGATACTGTTATTGCAATATATGAACTTAGGCAAGACGAACTGCGTGATGAACTTAACTCTAGAATGTTGAAAATTGAAAAGACTATGGAGGATCTTGTCAGCAAACCTGTTTCACATTAAACATTTATTCGTAGACCTGTGCGTTTAATTTTTCTATTAGACAAATTTTTCAACAATAACTTTTACAGTTTGTTATTTGTCGACACTTCATTATATTTATAATTTTAAAATAAAGGTTCAATAAAAAAGCAATCAAGTAATGAATACATGTTTTTTATTTAAAAAAAAAAAAATTACAATACTATCGTTACATATTAATGTTGTATGTTTAATAGAAATAATAAAAACAATACAAATAATGAAATATGGATTTTCCAGATTACGTGGTGTCCTGACTTAGAAATGATTCCAACACGGTGACTAAATTTGCTAAGTTTTCTTCCGGGTCTGTTTTGTAAAAATCTATGTCTGCATGCCCCCAAGGTAGAGTTTTGGTTGAACTGGGAATTACATAACGTTTATCATCGCTATGTGACAATGCTACTTTATTTATTATGTTGGTATAAATGTTATGTAATTCACTTCTAAATGTCTTCATCTTTCTTAATATCAAACCACCCCGTTCAACAATTCTTTGGTAGTCTTCCTGATGAAGGTCTTTCTCGATAACACATTTTTTGATACCTTTGGCTTTTTTTAATTCATTATTAATGGACTTTACATAATAAGCCTTCGCGCCGGTACCATAAAAACTTATTATCGGATCACCAGGAAACTCATCTTTCATTCTACCAACTACAGAATTACTTTTAATTATGTTGAAATTATTAATTTCGGGGTAATTTGATGTATCAAATTTTTCGGGGTTTTCTGATATAGTTTGATAAAAGTTTTCCGTATACACTTTTAATATAAGCGAGTCAGTATCGGTGTAAAGTAACGAAGCATCATCGCCAAACTTGGATTTAATAAAATTATAATAAAAATCGTATATTACAGTCTTTGATATATCTAATATGGAAAAACCGATATAAATTGGTTTATTGTACAATATTTTAACTTTATTCATATGTATAGCAACAAAGTTCTCGGTAAATATCGAGCTACTATTGAAATTGGGGCGGGATATTAGTGCTCTAGCTCCATTTCTGCCTACACTGTTATCCCAATGTGTTACTAATTTTATATCCTTTCGATTTTCCACATTTTCCATAGTTTTACCAAATATCGCGTTATTTTTTAATTTAAAAGTGTCCTTCGCAAATTTTGTGGTGGCCTTGTTACGTAAATTGGTATTAAATCAATATACGATTTTAGCCATTTTGATTGCTTAAACTGTAATACTCGATGGGTTTGCATTACCACTAAGCCGTTGGCGATGGCTTGTTTTAAAGTTCTATAGTGTACAATGTATTTTTTTTTATCTTGTAAATTAGGAATTAATTTCGGTAATTTAGCGTTTTCTGTTGGCGGTATGATATTTTCTACTAGAAATGGAAGATCAGAATGTGCATCATGCAACTCAGTCGGATAATGCACATCCACTTCCAAAACGTAGCCATGTAAACTATCATCACCAACAGCCATAATATTTAAATCCAGAATTTCGCGCTCGCTTAACCATCGAAAACCACCATATGGTAATGCTTGTGACATACTATGACCATATAGATTTGTAGCATCAAGGTATGTTATAAATGAAGAAGGTTTTGTTGGGTCATAGTCTGGTAAAAAAATATTATTAGCGATGTGCTTCCTTTCTGTACACTGGCTTATGCCGCCGCGTATACCTTTCTTAAAAAAATGTATCATGTCTATATCAGTTAAGAGCTCTAACTCTACCTTAGTCATACGTAGCATACAATCAAATGATAAACTTGGAAGGGTATAGTAATGTGCTGGATCAAGTTTATCGAATTTTAAACAATTATTCCGAAATTGCTCAAAAACATCACACAATAGCAACACATCTGATTTTAAATACACGTCCGAATAGTCCCCCAAAGTTTTACACTCAAACAAGCGCCATACTTCTTTTGCTCTTCTATAGCTTTCATCGCTAATATGTCCTTCCCGTAAATTATCATAAAATTTATCTTTACTTGGAAGACATGTATTTTCCATTTTTTCTATAGAGTCAATAAAGCTATAGGGAAAAACACCCTTTTGACGCATCAAATTAAATTGGTTGATATTTGAAAAATGTTTCCGCGTTTCAATAAAATCGTCGTCGTTTAAACCGCTCCCTAAATTTTCCAAAGACGTTGACAGAAATTTAAAACTATCAATAAATCGCAACTTTAAATATTGCCTCTTGACTTCTCCACATTTACTATCAAAATAATCGTGCACATAAATGCTTTTGGTAAATGATATGTACTTTTCCTTACTTTGAGCCAAAACACCAATTTTATCCCCATATTTACATAACTCTTTTATAAATAAATGGCTGTCGTAACCGCTTAAGTTATGAAATATGATAGGGATAAAAGAGGGTAATTTATAATTTAAATTACAAACGGAATGTGCAGCACCAAATTTTTTGCACCAGTTATGTGACAGTGGTCTCGTACTTTAATCTCACCCTCTTCAAAAGGGCCTTCACATATACCACATATTTTAGCATCATTAAACTCCCTTTTTTCTTCAGGCGTTAACGGTTTCATAGGCTTAATGTCTTTTAAATATGTGTTGTATAGAGCCCTTAAATCACACTCGATACGATCCACAAAGACTTGAGCTGCATTATTCCCCCGAAATAGCTCAAATTTCGAAAGTGAGTCGTCAAAAGAGCATTTAATTAAATAAGCAAAATAATATGGTTCATGTTTAAAACTTTTTACAGTGTAAGAATTTTGTGGGTTTGGTTGTACCGTTTCAACAGGTTTTAAAACAGATTCGAAATCTGCATAAACCACGAATGGAACGCGCATTTGCTTTTCTATACCCTCGAATTTTAAAATATTTTCCGGCACACTCTTTCCAAATGTATCGATTTTTAAATCCACTGAGGGTATTTGCGTGAAAATGTGGTTACAATCGTAGCTTTGATGTAAAGTTAAAGCTGACGGTGTACTAAAATAAATGAGGCAACCATCACAGAAATATATTTTATGTTGTTGACAACTAATTTGACTTGAAACTAAACGTGATAAATCCCGAATCCAACAATAATGACTCTTTGAACAAGTCGTATCACAAAAATGTTCACCGCCATCTTTACTACTACAGTCTTTTGTAATTAACAATAAATTTACATGCCTATCCAACTTTTTTGACGCATACCTCAGTGGACCAATAACTTCATGTATTACTTCATTATTTTCATATTTAGATTCCAGACCGTATACGTTAATTGATATGTTGTTCATTTCCTCAAATTTTTTAATGTCACGTAATTTTACTGGAAAATCCATACCTGTTACATTTAGCACTCTAGAAAAATGGGGGTAGGATGTCTTCTGTGAAGGCTCTGCTGTTGGAGGAAACAATGCTGATGTTACAGCCCACGCAAAGCAAAATTCGTCCTGGTTAATCACATTGACGACAGCTCCTTTCTTTTCAATAGAACACGGCAACTTGATGTATGATGACCCACCTATAGGCATATACTTGTTGATATCAACTTCCAAGTATAAAATTCGCACAAGAGCCCATCCTATAACAAGAAAAATAATATATAAAAATCAGTTTAATATATCGGGTTTTGATTTTTCCATACCTGAATCTTTCTCCTGGAACTCTGTCGCCCGCGTTTTTATTAATTCGGTGAAAGAATGGTAAACGGCATCCAAATTACTTTCTACACTAATTATTTGATTAGCAGTGTTGAAGGATTTTTCACTGAATATTTCTTGTGATGGAAGCATGTACTCGCAAACAGCTGTCATGTTAACTTTTAAAGCATGATGCACACGCAATAAATTATTAACAAGTTCCACCATCTTGGATTTAATGTCTGCAAAGAACATTACGTAATCGGAATGCTCCATATCACTGCTAACCCAATAGGTTGCAATTCTCCTTTTGAAGGCACATTCAACGAGTTGCACACCATGACATACCGGCAAACATGAATTATTTTTATGTTGTTGTGTTCGTTTATGCGCTGACATATGATTTATTGGAACATCTACATTACATTTAGCGCAATTAATTACCGGAATCGTCGATGTATACTCTTCAATTCGGAGCCGTTTTCCTCCAGGCACTTCATTAAATCTCGCCGCACACGATTCTCTTATTATAACTATTAGTAAACTTAGAACCGCAATTTTCACAAACATATGCCATGATTTGTCAAATATTAATACATGTACTACCTATACAAGTCAGAGCCAACTGATGAATGAAACTGCCCCATACCCTATATAAAACCATTCAAGGTCACCCCCAACCACGTAACATATCTTCAAGGTCACACACCCAAGATGGCCTTCAACAAAGTCAAGGTCGTCTCGACCAAGGTCAAGGTCAAGGTCACACACAACCTTGAACACAAGGTCAAGGCCAAAGCACACGTGCACTTTCAAGGTCAATGACAGGGACATGTGGGCGGGGCCAAAGAGGGGTGGGTCAAGGTCAAGGTCAAGGTCGAGGAGTGGGGGGATAGAGAGGATCGGGTTATGTTCACTACTCCTATATATTTAACTTTTTTGTATTTTTGATAATGGGTATTTTGTAAGTATTTAAATTGTAATTTTTTGAGAAAATAAGGCTACGTTTAAGTCTGAATGTGCCTAAAATGGTTTCTATGACAAAATTAAAAATAATAAAAATACAGCTATGATTTGTGTCAAATATGTCAAAATTATCTACATTTTGGAATGTATGTGAATTATTAAGAAATCATAAGAAATAAAATAATATTATAAAAACTTTTTATTTTAAGTTTATTACCGAAATAATATTCTATGCCATAAATATTTAGTGATAAAATAAACCTCCTTCCGACCCCTATGACAAGGATTAAAATCCTTTTTAACACTTCACACTTCCAAATATCTATTGTTATCCAACCCAAAGAGTTCATTATTATAGACCGGTATTTTTGATTATAAAATTTCTAACCCATTCCTATGAAATATATATGTGTCTAGCAGATTTTGCCAATGACGCCGGACTAAAGAACACAGGTAGTTTGCGAAGAAAAAAAAAGGTAAAAAATTATTTATAACTCTTTCTAGTTCTTGAATAAACTATGGTATAAGAGGCAAAATCGGGTCTATTTTCCTGAACTCAAAGCTCTTGGGGGAGGCGATCGCTCCACCGCTCCCCTCACTTGGGTCCGCGCCTGTCTAGGAGTACCAATAATAAGTCTTAAAGCTTTGCTGTAGCACGTTTCAAGTTTCAGTAAATGAGAATTACACATGGTGATCCATGATGGAGCACCATACGTAATGACTGAGCGTAGAAACAATTTGATGATAAGTAGTTTAGTTTTTAAATTGATTTTACTATTCTTGTTCAAGATTGAATACAGAGATGCGATGACTTTTCTGCCCTTGTTTAATAGTAGCTCGTTGTTTTTATTCCAAGTAAGTCATGTGTCTAAAATTAGTCCAAGGTATTTTATAGAGGTTTTCCAGGAAATGAATACTTTGGAATGGATACCTAACCAGAAGGGCTCGAGTATCTTGATCTTAAAACATGACAGCCTGCATTTTGTTAGGATTTATTTTAATTTTAAAGTCAGACATCCATCTTTCAAGTTTGTCTAAATGTCGTTGAAGTCGTCTTATGATGACATTATCTATTTTGCCGATAGAAGCAATTGCGGTATTGTCGGCAAAAAGGTAAAAATGTGTTTCCTTATCTTTAGGGATGTCATGTGTATAGACGTTAAAGAGACGAGGGGACAAAGGAGAATCTTGCGGTACTCCCACCTCGACCTCTTTAACGTCTGAATTATGGTCGTCTGCCGACACTACTAAGCTTCTACCAGTTAAAAAACCTTGGACTAATTTTACCAGAAAATTGGGAAAACCTAATCTGATCATTTTAACGTTAAAGTCATGATGCCACACCCTTCAAAAGCTTTACTGATGTCAAAAATTACCACCCCCATGTGGAGGTAGCGACTGAAAGTCTCTAGAATATCTGTGGCTAATCATGTGGTCTGATGAACGCAGCTGTGATTTTGTTTAAAACTGAATTGCTCTGCGGGAAAGATATTTTTTGAAGTAATAAATTTAGTAAGGATTTCTAAAATAATCTTTTCCACCACTTTGCTCATGCTGGAAAGAAGGCTAATTGGTCTATATGAATTTATATCCTTGGAGGATTCATCTTTTTTCTTGATTAAGATTATTTTAGCCCTTTTTCAGCATGAGGGAAATGACCAGATTATAAGATTGCGATATCTTTAAGAGCGATTTCGACCTTATTCGAAGCTTTTTTCAGAGCTGCGTTCGGTAGACCAAACAACAGGAAAATACGACATCATGCCGACACGTGGTCTGACGTGTACACCACAAAAAAATTACCCATAAAAATTGACCTTTTTTATAAGTATTTGTTTTTGGGCCCAAGGATAAGGCAAAACAGAAAGAAAAAAAAAAGGACAGGATAAGAAGGATCCTAAAATAAATAAGAAATTTGATATTAGGCATTGTATGAGGAATCTAAACCTTAACTTTAAAAGGACAATGGCCTCCCCGAAGGGAAAATTCGGGTAACACTTTGCAGCGCTACATGGCAGAAACCCAGTCGATAACCACAAATATCTCGCGTACCATCGCTATCGCTCCATCGTACTTCTCATATGGTACGAGACAAGTAAATACTTCAAAATAAAATAAAATAAAATATTCACACCTTGTAATAGTAAATATAAACTCTTTAAAACTAATGAGAATAAAAATATTGGAGAAAGGGTATACTGTAAATATCAATGTGTAATATTAGACATAAACTACTTCAAATATGCAGTGTTAGGCTAACACCTGTAACATCAGGATATGATAAATAGGAAGATACTCTTCTTCAAGTGCCTTCTCCATTGCGGAGGTTGGCAATCATAATAGCTATTTTAATTTTTGAGGCAGTTGCTCTAAACAGTTGTTTTGAACTGCATTCAAACAATTCCCTTAGATTTTTTAGCCATGAAATTCTTCGTCGTCCCACGCCTCTTTCCTCTTATTTTGCCCTGGATTATGAGCCGTAAAATGCTGTACTTTTCTCCTCGCATAATGTGTCCGAAATATTGCAGTTTTCTCTGTTTTACTGTTACCTCGACTTCCTTTTCTTTCCCCATTCTTCTCAACACTTCGGCGTTCGTAACTCGATCCACCCACGAAATCCTCTGAATTCTTCTATAGGTCCACATTTCAAAAGAGTTAAGCCTTCTCATTGCCTCTCGATTCAGTGTCCATGCTTCCATTCCATAATATAGAACACTATATACGTAACATTTAGTCAGTCGTATTTTCAGGGCTAACGTTGGATCTTTGCTGCAGATAACCTTTTTCATTCTAATAAAGTTGGCACGTGCTTTCTCGATTCTGGTTTTTATTTCGACAGTATAGTCATTATTTTCTGTTATTAGGGTTCCCAAGTAAGTGTACTTCTTAACTCTTTCTATGTGCTGGCCTCCTACCTTTAGGGTTTCATTATTATTGGTGTTGTTTTTACTAATTATCATGAACTTGATCTTTTTCGTGTTAAGAGAGAGTCCATATTTTCCACTGACTTTCAATATTTTATTTATTATCTTTTCTAGGTCTTTCAAACTATCAGCTATTATTACGGTGTCATCTGCATACCTAATATTGTTGATTAAAACTCCGTTTACTTTTATCCCTGCTGTTTCAGATTCAAGACTTTCCAATATGACCTCTTCAGAATAAGCGTTAAATAGTAAAGGTGACAATATACACCCTTGTCTGACTCCCCTTTGTATTTCCACATCTCCGAATATTTCCTGTCCAAATCTTACTGCCGCTTGCTGATTGTAATACAGATTTGATATCAACCTTAAATCCATTTCATCCAAATTTTTGCTTCTGAGAATCTCTATCAGTTTGTCATGCTTGACCCTATCAAAAGCTTTGTTATAATCTATGAAGCAGACATAGAGGTCCTGATTGATATCTAAGCATCTTTGAGTAAGCACATTAAAAGCAAATAATGCTTTTCTTGTACCCACCCTGTTCCGGAAGCCAAACTGTGTGTCACTAATATCCAGCTCCAATTTGGAATGTGTTCTAGCGTGTACAATTTTTAAAAGGGTTTTCAAAGTATGTGACATGAGTCTGATTGTTCGATAGTCATTGCATTCTTTTGAATTTGCTTTCTTTGGTAAACATATGAATGTTGATGTTAACATTTCTCGGGGGATAGTTCCTGTCGTGTAAATTGTATTAAATAATCTCACCAATAAATCCAAATTTTTGTCATTGATCAGCTTCAACAACTCATCTGGCATTTCATCTGGACCAACAGCTTTATTAGTTTTTATCGACCTTAATGCATAAATGACCTCTGCTTTAGTAATTTCAGGCCCTATGTCACCGCTCAGACTGTTTATAGAAGAATTTTCGTGTCTACAGATAATGCAGAAATGAATAAAATTAACTACTGGAAATTTATAATATTTGACATAAACTGCTCCAAATTTGAAATGACTTAAAACCTCTAGCATTATTGTGTAGAAGTATGAAAAGACTTAGCAAAACCCTCATACAATAAATTCGCACTTGACTTAAATGGACATCGTATTCCCATACTAAGCTTAATATTCAGCTAAAGAGTTCTCAGTAAGTTGTATTCTCCTATTATGAGCTCCCAGAAATCCCAGTATGGTGCAATATTCGTAGTTTTTTGCCTCTACCAAATTATATTAAAAATTTCAATTAGTGTTCTTCTATCTTAGATTTTTCAATATATATATATATATATATATATATATATATATATATATATATATATATTAAAATACTTGACATTCTGATATTTTATCTAATATTATTATCAAAACTGAAATAAAAATAGCTTTTCTAATCAAGACTCTCATAGAAAAAGTATAAGGGAGAATTTAGAATTTTGGCAGTACCTTTTTTGATATTTCCATAAAACAACGTTCTAATTACCTTATATTTTTCAACAAGTTGTAAAAATTTTTCACCAGTAATGGTAGGCGCCACAATTTTTGCTGTTCCAGTTGACAAAGCTAGTCCAGTTAGCAACCATCCTGATGTCCAGTATAGAGTAGAACAGTGGAACACAAGCCCTGGTTTAACATGATGGTGCCTAGAAATAATTAGTCTTTATTTTAAATCCAGTTGATTGGGTTTTTAGAAGAAACCCATAGTAAATTTTGTAAGAGAAGTAAGGAATAGAAAAAGAAGGAAATAAAAGTTGACATTCTATAAAAAATTCCTTTCATATTATTATATTTCAGACATATTTGTATCTGTAAATATATGAGCAATCACTGTTTTGCATTTTGAAATTTTTTGTCGCTTCCTGATATTTTTTTGGGTTTGTTGTGTATACTGTAAGGTACTGAATTTAAATATAAGCTAGATTTTTTCTTATTACCTATAAGTTTTAGAGAAGGCAATAATAATATTAAATATAAGAAACCCAAACTATAAGCAAATCTAGTTAATTTTCAAAGATTTAAAAAAAAATCACTTTTTTTACAAAAAACTTCATTTTGTATTGAAAAAATCATAACACAATCAACTAAATTATTTTGTTGGCTTTTTTCGCTTGTGTTCACTGGGATCGGTTTCACGTTTAAGGATGTCTGGGGTTTATTTTTTAATATACCGCTTCATACCATTTGAACAATTTGCTGGTGAAATCTTTCAGGTAAGAATTCCAAATGGGAGTGGAGAAAATGCAGTTTAAGTGACATGTTGCAAGTTCTCCGATTACAGTTGCATTATTGTGGTCTTCTGGTCTATGTGCGTTGACCCAAGCAGAGGTAGGAGGAATATATATATATATATATATATATATATATATATATATATATATATATATATATATATATATACAGTGCCTTCATTTCAAAACGAACCATCCTTAATAACTTTGTTAAATAGAAAAATTAAAAAAAAAAAAAACACGTCAATTTAGATATACAGGGGGAAGTTTAATTTTGCATTTGTTAAAAGTCTGTCAATCACCTCCTCACCTCCAGCTAACCTCACTTTGATATGTCAAATGGGAACCCCCACCTTGTGATACATCATTGTAAGCAGCATAAAATTGTCTATCCAACCGTATAAAAAAAATTAAATCGGTTGACGTACAAGCGAATAGTGTGCAAAAAAGTCTTGTAATAATGCATAATATATCGGCCTCAAACTTTGGTATGTCAAATGATTACCCTATAGTGTGATACATCATTTTAAAGGACGTACGATCTGCTATCCAACGATGTCAAAAAAAATTAAGTTAATAGACGTTATAGGCAATTAGGATGCAAAAATGTGTGTTAAATATAAGCAGTTTATTCAGTTTTATTCAGTTGAAGAAAATTATTTTATTAAATGTTCAAAATGTGCGCCGTTATTAGCGAGACAATAAAAAAGCCTATTTTGAAATTCCCCACGAACACTGGCAAGGGTTTCTCTGCTAATTCCTCTACATTCCCGAACAATTCGATCTTTTAAATCGTCAATATTTTCAGGTGGGGTTTTATAAACCTTGCTTTTTAAATACCCCCAAAGAAAAAAGTCTAGAGGGGTTAGGTCTGGAGACCGTGCTGGCCATTCAATTGCACCACGTCTGCCAATCCACGTCCCTGGAAAATGTTCATCAAGCCACTCTCGAATTGCCAAAGCGTAGTGCGGGGGAGCTCCATCTTGCTGGAAATGCAAATTATTTTCATTTAGTACCATAACAGCATTTTCATCCACTTGATTTTCTAAAGATTGCACAATGGCAGGGTATATTGTGTTTTCTAAAAGGTTTAAATAAATTTGCCCAGTTAAATTATCTTCCAAAAAAAATGGCCCGATGATTTCATTGCCATAAATTCCTGCCCACACGTTAATTTTTTCGGGATATTGAGTATGCCCTTCTCGGAAAAGGTGCGGATTTTCATTATCCCAGTATCTGCAGTTATGTCTGTTAACCAGTCCATTTAGAAAAAAAGTTGATTCATCACTAAAGCAGATATTCTTAGGTAAATGGGGGTCCTCGTCAATTCGTTGGCACATTAATTCGCAAAATTGAATTCTCCTATCAAAATCGTCTTCTCCGAGTTCTTGAAGAATTTGAATTTTGTAGGGAAAAAACTTATTTTGTTTTAAAACTTTATGCACAGAGCCAGCAGAAATGTTGGTTAAATCTGCGACCTTTGAGATGGATAAAGTTGGATCTATTGCAAACTGTCCTAGTACCTCGATTTGGCATGCTTCATCTACAACCCTTTTCTCAATAGATTTTTTATTACAAACGGATCCCGTTTCTTCAAACTTTCGTACCAATTCGAGTACATATTTATGGCCCACGTTTTTGTCTTGATGCCTCTCGTTAAATGCTCTGGCGGTTCTACGAGCGCACCGATCTTCAGCTCCATAGAGAAAAATTATTTCTATTCTTTCGGCTAGCGTATACACCATTTATATTCACGTTTCAACTAGGCGTCACAATGACAATTTTAACAATAATAAACAACTGGTGTTTAAAGATCTTAAAAATTTTATTTATTGCAGTGATTTTTTGTACCTATCAGGTACCGCAAAAAATATCATTGAAATAAATACACTAGATTGATTAGACTGCAATGAATTTTGCGATGAATTTTAAAACAGGCTTAGTTTTTTTCTCGCAAATATTTTAACTGTTTATTATTTTAAAAAAATATTTATTTTAAATTTAAAATAATATTTTACTCTATGAAGTAGCCATTTGACATAACAAAGTTTAATGTGATAAGGTGTCTATTATTACCACACATCTTTTCTTACTATTCGCTTGTACATCAACAGATTTTGTTTTTTTTTATTGGCTAAATAGGAGATAGTATGCCCTTTAAAATGATGTATCACACTATAGGGTAATCATTTGACATACTAAAGTTCGAGGCCGATATATTATGCATTATTACAAGACATTTTTGCACACTGTTCGCTTGTACGTCAACCGATTTAATTTTTTTATACGGTTGGATAGACAATTTTATGCTGCTTACAATGATGTGTCACAAGGTGGGGGTTCCCATTTGACATATCAAAGTGAGGTTAGCTGGAGGTGAGGAGGTGATTGACAGACTTTTAACAAATGCAAAATTAAACTTCCCCCTGTATATCTAAATTGACATGTTTTTTCTTTTTTTTAAATTTTTCTATTTAACAAAGTTATTAAGGATGGTTCGTTTTGAAATGAAGGCACTGTACATATATATATATATATATATATATATATATATATATATATATATATATTCTAAGGATATTTCGCCCTTTGATGATCTGTGAAAAGGTGCTTTGTTCCGAAGATATAGGGAGAAACAAATTTTCGACAAATCCAATTTTGTAATCTTCATATTATGATTGTAGCCGAAATAAAAGTATGGGCATAGAAGAAATATACCAAGAATTCCTATCCTGTACTATAATTTTGACGCTCCTAAATGGTACGCCAAACTGGTACGCCGTCTCATTCATAAAAGGCAATTTACAATATTGTCAATAACTGATATCTATATCAGTATTTTAATATGTTATACATACTTTTGTTAGAAACAACTATAAAAGATTTAAATTTTCGGATTTATCAATGACCGAGTTTTAATACTTAGCGCTTCCAATCCTCCCATAAGAATGAGCCGTCAGTATAATTCGTCAATGGTATGGGGTACTACACTGGACTTAACAAATAATAAAAAAATTATAAAAATGCGTTGTTATCTTTTAACACCATTCCAATTAAAATGCCAACGGCTGCAGACATTGAGTTTGAATAGTTGATTGATCATTTTGTATATGTCAAATTTGTTGAGAATGATTGACGTTTGACTATTTGACGTATATTTTCTGTCTCTATCATGAATCGCTATACGAACGCCGAGATGGCTGATATGCATTTCATTTATGGACTTGGTGATGGCAATTCACAAGAAGCTCGGCGGCTGTACCTTGAACAGTTTCCTAATCGTAATGTTCCTGATAGAAAATCCTTTCAAAGTATTTATCAACGTCTTCGAGAAACAGGAACATTAAAGCAAAGTGGAGAATCAGGAAGGTCAACGACAGTTAGAACGATAGAAGTAGAAGAGAATGTTTTGGACATGATAGAAGGAGATCCAAGTACTTCTACTCAAAAAATTGCAAGTACTTTGAATGTAAATCATGGGACTGTTTGGAACATTTTTAGGGACTATTTATTATACCCATACCACATACAACGCATTCAGGCAATTATTCCTGCTGATTTTCCTCCACGTATTGTATTTTGTCAATGGCTTGTGCACACATTGATTCAAATCCCTCTCAAAAACACTGATTATTTTTACTGATGAAGCCTGTTTCTCAAGAAATGCAATAAGGAAGTTTCACAATAAACATGTGTGAGCTGGTGAAAATTCACATAAGATACTTGAAGATCGTTTTCAACATCAGTTCTCGTTGAATGTTCGGTTGGAATCGTGGGTGACTCGTTAATTGGACCGGTATTTTTACCAGGAAGAATTACCGGCGAGGTATACTGCAACAAACGCTATCTTATCTTCTGGATGAAGTACCATTGGCTATAATAAATGCAATGTGGTTTATGCATGATGGTGCACCAGCTCATTTTAGTGTTGTTGTTTGAGAGTTTTTAACAGTAACATATGAAGATCGCTGGATTGGTCGAGGTGGATCTCAGTTATGGCTTGCTCGATCCCCGGCTTAAACCTCCTGGATTATTTCGTATGGGGCCATATAAAGTCAATAGTTCATGCTACTCGAGTGGAAGTTGTGGAAGATTAAAGAAATTCCAAAACGCCAATATAAGATTCAACGCAGTATCCAGAGGAAGAGTCACCAAATTTAAATATCTGGGCACATGGATATTCGAAGAATGGACTTCTGACAATGAAATAAAATGTCGCATTGAACAGGCGCGACAGGCTTTTGTAAAACTCAGGCGAGTGCTTACGTGTTCGGATTTTGACTTGAAATTGAAACTGAAGTTCATAAAAGGTTACGTATGGTTAATACTTCTTTATGGTGTGGAGGGTTGGACATTAAAGACAAGCGCTATCAATAAATTAGAGGCTTTCGAGATGTGGATATACAGAAGAATCCTTAAAATATCATGGACAGCGAGAATGACCAATGAAGAAGTTCTATAACGTATTGGAAAAGAACGTGAACTATTCAACATAATCAAGAAAAGAAAGACGGCCTACCTTGGGCACATCATGCGAAATGAGAGATACCAGTTCCTACAGTTGATGATTGAAGGCAAGATCGAGAGCAAGAGAGGAATTGGAAGAAAGAAGATGTCCTGGCTCTGTAATAACAGACAGTGGATGGGGTTGCACGATATTCAGACACTGATACACACCGAGAGAAGTAGGGAAGAAATGAAAAATGTAATCGCAAACATCCATTATGCATTTGAAGAAGAAGAAGAAATAAATTGGATAACTGCTGGGTGTAACTCAATAAGAAATCCTGGTGTTTTTAAAAGAGTTCGGTAATCACTTAAAACAAGATGGAATTTATGCGTTAGAGCTAGAGGTAGTCATTTTGAACAGTTCTTATAGATTAAAAAACGTTACATGTAATTTTTGGTTATAAATTATTTTTATTGTCAAAAAGTTGTTTCGCCCTATATCTTCGAAACAAAGGGCCTTTTCACAAATCATCAAAGGACAAAATATCCTTAGAATAGTCCAGGGAATAACCCTTTGAATTTTTACCGTATATTTAATAAACACCCTGTATATGTGGGGTGTCCGGTAAGTATTTAATAATTTCTCGAAGACATACAGGGGAGGTCAAAATAACCCTACTTCGTTATAGAAAAAAAACTTCTAAAGTGCTCCTTAACGGATACAGAGCCCTAAATTGATACTCAGCGAATTATCTTATCGGCTCTAAGTTTTCAACAGACTTGTATAATTTAATGAAATTTTAATGTTTTATAGAGGTCAGAAACCATACTACAGTAGATGTTTTAGATCATCAGAGAAGTCAGGAACGCATTCACAGCCACACTCGTTGGGCCTAATTTTTGACAAATGTCATTTTACAGAGCTGAAAACTAATTTTTTAAATACTTTTATCGCTCCTCTTCAAAAAAGGTACTCTTAATTTATTTCGATAAAACTGGAGGTTTTCAAGACAGATCGATTTTTATGCGAAACACTCAAAAGTTACTAATGCTAAACACACAAACAGATAAAAATCAGGTTGTTATTGCTAATACTCACATAATGAATTATTATTGACGGAACTCATCAAAACCGCCTTCAAGTAAAAATAAATTTAAGAAGTAGAAGAATATTTTTATGCAGAGTATGCTGATATCCATTTAATTTATTGTGAAGCACTATCAAATTCTTCGAGGACAAGAATACTTTATGCTGAAAGATTTTCAGCTTGAACATTGGCAAGTCCAAAAATTTTATAAAATCTTGATCGAAGCCTAAGGGAAACAAGTAAAAGATGATACAAAAATAATTGTTAGAGTTAACGAATTAATTCTTTACATGTTTTATTTAGGTTCGAAGATTAAAAAAAAAGTATTGAAGTACGTTGAGCCTATATTGAACATTTGCCAAAATAACATTTTAACGTTTCCACTATTTTTGCATTTTAATCACACTGTAAATGATTTGAGCCCCGATCAACACTTTGAAACGTTTCTGGACTTGACAATGTCTGAGCTGGAAATCTTTCGTATTTTATTTTTACCTGTGTTTAGCATTAGTAACATTTGGGTTTTTCGCATAAAAACGGATTTATTTCGAAAATCACCAGTTTTGTCGAAATAAATTAGTACCTTTTTTGATGAGGAATGACCAAAGTATTTAAAAAAATCAATTTTTAGCTCAGTAAAATGACACCTGTCCAAAATTAGGTCCAACGAGTGTGGCCCCATGTCCGTTCCGACTTTCTCTGATGTTCTAAATTGTCTATTATAGTATGGTTGAATGACTCTTTATGATCCCTACAAAATATTAAAATTTTATTAAATTATACAAGTCGGTTCAAAACTTAGAGCCCATAAATTAAATCGCTGGATATCCTTTAAGGGCTCTGTGTCTCCGTTAAGGAGCATTTAAGAAATTTTTGGTCTATGACAAAGTAGGGTTATTTTGACCTTGCTTGTATGCTCCCGAGAAATTAGAAGGTACTTAGCGGACATGTTCTATATAAAAAAATTTGTATATACAGGGTGTTCAAAAAATGTAGAACTCTCCCGCTAACTTTGTAAATACTAACTTTAGGCAAAAATGATGTAAACTAAAGTTGTATGAAAACAAACCTTGACCTTTAAAATACTTTGTATGTCATCTTCAGAATTTCAAATAGAGACCCCTACTTTTGATCCCGATAATGAAAAGAACAGAACATTCTACAAGAGGATATGATTAAGAGGTCAAGGTAAAATTTTAACAATCTCATTAAATTTCGGATCTTAAATCTTGTCTTAACTGGCTGAATCTTCATCTTGCCTTAACTAGCTGGATCTGGATTTTATCTGAATTGGTAGTATTTCCGTTCTGGCCTTGTTGCCGGATCTCTGGTTAATCTTGCCTTAAGTGGCCAGATCGCATACATTGCCTTAACTGGCTGGATTTTTGTCTTACTTTAACAAGTAGGATTTCCGATCTTGTCCTGAATATAGCTTTAAAAGTCAAGATAATTTTTAGGTACCCTACAACTTTTGCATCGGTATTTTTTGTAAAAGCAATTATTTACGATATTGTTGGGGAAGTTCAATTTGACCTTATTCTCTCCTTAAAATGTAACCTTGACCTCATGGCCAAGGTCATATCCGGCTCTAAAATTTTCTGCTCTTTTCATTTCCAGGACCAAAAGTAGGGTTTTCCATTTAATCTGTGAAGATGACCTTCAAATGATCTTAAAGGTCACTGCCACGATCAATGTCATTTTTAGAATCTCTGCTCGATTTCCTATAATTTATATCTTGGTCATTTTTTTTCTTAAAGTCCTACGATATTAGTGAGGCCACAGAAAAACATTTTTATAGGTAGATAGGATTCGTTATGTTTTTAATTAAGCTTTGAATAACTGAGTGGGAGGTCAGTTTATCAGTGCGGTGCATTAGATGTTGTGAATTTGTACTAAGTCAAAAAGCATGAAATCGGTGCTTAAGTCAAAATGAATACCTACTGTATCGTCCTTATAAACGCATTTAAAACGTAGGAATTTGAGATATAAATTCCTTTTGGAGATCCAGTGGTCCCACTGCTAAAAAGTATCCCAGCAATATCCGAGCTCTTTTGTTTAATTGGTTTAAATTCATTTTCGCCTTCAGTGTCAGTTTCCATGTCATACATGTTTTTATATTTATCTGATTTACCAATGACAATAACTTCAGAGTGTAAACCAGAATATTCCAAACCCTTTTCCACTAGTGGTAATGAATTATTTTCAACAAAAACTATTCTAGGCTCAATCAACGAAATAATATGCGTTGCTTCCGAAATTGTTTGTTTAGGGTCTATGAAAGCAACATAGGCACCAAGATATAAAGCAGATAGAGCAGGTATTATATTATCTTTATTGTTTCGGCAACATACTAACACAATGTTTTTTGGTTTGATGCCCATTTTTTGTAAATGAATCGCAATTCTTGTAGATCTTTTCTTAACATCGCGATAAGTTTCAGTTTCTCCACTCTCTCCGTCTATCTGAAAAGAATTCAAACATTAGGAGGCAGTAAGTACTCTAGATATTTAAAAAGCTAACGTTTTTTCGGAAACATTTTATTATATATATTTTTATGTTATTCTATGCACAGGGAGAGATTTAATAAAAAAATTCCTCTCAATGGACTACGGAGGTTTCCCTCCTTAGTACGATGTGACGATTGCGGGGCCCCATTCATGTTGTGCATGTCCTGTGACGTCCTTTATGTCATCCATTTTCAGAAGGCCGGTGGTTGTTGAAGATATGCCTTCCGAAGGGGAGGCTTGCCTTAGCCGACTGGCCAAATGGTAGAGGAATACCTAAAAATCCTTCCAAAATCACGGGGGCACGGAACAGGCTAATGACTGCGTGGCCTAGGGATAGCTAGGTTTTTACTGTTTCCTTTGCTTCTCATGGGAACCCCTCTTAGTGGGTCGCTAAAAAGTCCCAGAACTGAGTCTCATATAAAAATACCTACAACATATGATAAGTATTTTGTTATTAAACTTTCTGAGGGTTCATTTACGAACACCTTACCATTTTTGTTACACAAAGCTTTACAATCCTTTACAATTTTGGTACATTGTCAAATGTAAAGAAACTAGTTGAAGTTTCAAATAAAAAGCAGTCCCGCAAAGCCTCAGCTGTTAAAAAGCTACACCCTTCTAATGTTTCTTCATCGTCGCACCCTTCATTAAATTATATAAAAGGTATTATCACGTGAAAATCTTTTCAAACTGCACTGAACAAGAAATTCTTGAAAACTTGGATAATCAAGGGGTTATTAGTGTAAAAAGAATGATAACCAGAAAAAATGGTCAAGAATTTCCTAATAACAACTATATTCTTATATTCAAAATTCGTACATTACCCCTAAAATCCTGGCTGGATGGTACTCGTTACAAGTCAGACACTTTATTTCTTCTCTGTTCAGATGTTTCTTCTGCCAAAAGTTTGGTCCGTTGTTCTAACTCTCCGGTGTGTCCCTTCTGTGGTCAGGATACTTACACTTACTCACCTTGCTCTCCTCCGTCATTGTCATCTCAATCGTTCATCGAGATACAAAGGATGTGAATCTTACAAGAGGAAATTTGCCCCTCAAAAGATCCGTACTATGGAAAAAATATCCTACCCAGAAGCAAAAAAGAAATTCATAACGCAGAATTCATCTTTCACTGTTCCGTACAGTACCGTAGCCTCTAAGAATATAATCGCTAGAAATTACAACTCCGAAGTCAAAAAAAAACATCTATTGCAATCCAATGTGAATTAAACTCATCACAAGATGATATTAACTGCCCCCAAGATTCAAAACTCATATTAAAACCTTGTCCCAACCCCTTTACGCCTCACATCTTCCGACCCCCAACCTCCCAGAAAATTCTCCCTTCCCCAGTTATCTCGTCTCTTCATCCTCCTCCACCCCCACCATTTCTCCTTTTTTCTCATCCTTATCCCTTACTCATCTTATAAACCTCCTCGTCACCAATCTAGCCCTTCCTATCTTCCCAATCCAATAGATAATCCCTCAAAGTTCCTCGACTAAAGATATAACAAGCAAATCACATAAAAGTTCCAGTGAATCATCATCAAAGAAAATCTTCAGCGATGTGGCAGTAGATGAACTTTTTGATCAAGACCCTAAAAATATGTTATCTAAAAACAGTAAACAGTATAAATAATTTTCATAAATAATCAGACCACACTAGTTCAACATTTCTATTTCAGATTCCTTCCAACTGTTCTATAATGGAATTTATTGGGTCTTGGCAATAATTTAGAAAATCTCAGTCTCTTAATATTTAGATATAGTCCATCGGTGATCCTCCTCCGGGAAATCAATCTGCAAGCAGACAAAGATATCCATATGCGAGCATCTGGAGGTGTAGCCATATTAGTAAAAGAAAATATCCATTACTCCAACCTTAATATCGACACTCACTTGGAAGCCATAGCGATTAAAATAGAAAGTCTTAACATGACGTTCTGCTCCATATATATTCCTAACTCATTTGGAGTTCAATCCATACTAATACTGGAGGCCAATTAATACAATCATTTATTGAAAAATATCATTTATTCATTTTTAACCACAGTATTGCAACCTTTGTTAACTCTGCCTTTGGTATGTTCTCTTCTATAGACCTTACCATGTGCAGCACTGCGATAGCAGATCAATGTCAATGGGAGGCACTGGGTGAGATATTTGGCAATAATCATTACCCTTTAGTATGTAGACTTTTTACTTGGTAGTCTTCTAGACATCAAAATATAATCTATGGTCTAAAAAATGCCGATTGTGTGAGATACAGAACATCACTTATTTGTCCCAATATAGATTCATCTAACATTAATATAGTTTGTGGATATAAGCATCCTGAAAAAAAAACCTTTTGCCCAACCGACTAATACCGTGGCGATACAATCATTGTAGTCAAGCACCATCCCACTCAAGATAATTTTGTTGCTGTTAAGCAAGCCAGAGCCAAAGCTAAAATAATAATCAAGACATTCTCTCATGAAGTATGGAGCAAAATTAATCGTCTCAAAGGCAGACAGGATAAATATCAAGTTCCTATAACTACAATGAGAACTTTACAAAAATTAAGAACATTCCTGGGAAATCTGTCCTCAATTTTAACTCTCCTGCAGAGTTTTCATGTAACCTTTCATTGAACATTCTGGAACTCAAATACTACTTATCAAAGAACAGAAATAGCGCTCCCGGACCTGATGACATTCTCATTTTTATGGTCACCAAAAATATTCAACACAATAGGGCTAAAAACCGAATTCCCCAACTCATGGAGACATTCTATATTAACCCCAATTCATAAACCTGCTAAATCGCGTATATTGATAGAGAACTACCGTCCTATATTTTTGATTAGTCATATATGTAAGATACTAGAAAGGGTGGTTATTTACTGTCTTAGAAAAAAAAATAAACTTTTGGATTCAAATCAATTGAGATTTGAAAAGGGGTTTTCAACCATAGATCATATCATAGAATTAAGCATAGACATACACTCGAATTTCTGTCAGAAGAATCACCTTTTTGCTACATTTCTGGAGCTATCCCATGCTTATGGGAATGTGACCTTATGAGTTGGGGCTTAAAAGGTAACTTCCCCATCTTCATATCTAACTTTCTATCTAACAGAAAATTTTCAAGTCAGAATAATGGGATCGTCCTCTTCGATCCATACATTGGAAAATGGTCTTCCTCAGGAATCTACACTCAGCCTATCATTGTGCTTAACTGCCATCAATAATATAAAATTATACATTCTCCGACTTTTTGCAGATGATGTAGTTATATATCATTCATCCTCAAATCTCAGAACAAGCGAAAGGATTATCCAAATCTGCCTTAATTCATTAAGAAGATGGTCTTCTTTCAACAAATTATCTTGCACCCATTTTTGCAGGAAAAGGAAGTGCCATAGGATACCAAATTTTGAAATGCAAAATATTCTTATAGTTAACAATTCATCGTCTAAATTTCTGGGTAAAATATTTAATAGGAAATTAAACTGAATAGAACACATCAAATATCTCAGAACAAACTGGCTGTCACATGCCAAAGTTAGGACGCATTTTTCTGTAAAACCAAAAGCCAGTCCATCCAAAGAAATTAGGGGCGATGCGATTCAATTTCAAAAAACTATTAAATTTATATAGGGTTAAAAAACTCCTAACAGAGAAGCGATTTCCAATATCTGATGTGAAAGTTTGATAACCAGTTGAGTCAGCCGAAGCGGGAACATTTATTTCCTCTCAAGTGAGGGCAATTTTGAAATTACCTGCATGTATATCCTTAAAATGGGGTAATTTTACATTGGTTAAGAAAATAGCATTCATGCTAATGCTTAGTTGATCAAATATAGTTTTTAAAGGAAAAAAAAATTGTTTCCGGCTTATGAATGCAGATATTTTTTAAATAAATTTTAGATAATGGTAATAGTAAAAATGTATTAATAATGGTAAAATATTCTTGAATATTTCATAATTTTCACTGCCCTATAATCATTTAAAATGTTAGCAATACTTGCTAATAATTTTTTCTGCTGAAATTTTTTTACTATAACTGCAAGCATTAGTTTATAGAAAAGACAATAATAGCTTTGTTCACGGAATACTTTTCGAACCGAATAAAACCAAATACAGAACTAATTCAAGATCTTCGTACAAGGTATGTCCGGTAGCTCATTAGTTTAGGTTTTTTTTCTTTTCACGAACGATTTTGGAACTAAACAATAAAAATGTTCAAAATTTTCACATAACTATATCAAAAAAATCTACTGAAACAACAAAAACATCAAATGAAAAAATAACTCATTTAAACAAGGCCCAAAATAAAGTGAAAATAATCGTCAATATAGCTGCAGATTGTAGCCGTAGCGTGCTAACTGGCCATGACGTTGTACAAAATTATGCATATCTAGAACTTACGATTTTTGTTAAATCCCTAGAACCGGTTCAGACTTATCTCGGGTCGAATTTAGTTTATCCTCAAACACGTTACTGTAAATAAAAATTCAAGAATTTATGATCTGCGAACGTTTCTATTTCAACTTCGCATCCTAATTAATCCTCAATCAGTTCTAAATCATATCCGTGAACAAACCAAATATATATTGACCTACCTGAAAAATTTTATCTCCAAATTTCTCAGTCTGTTCAAAAAAAAATTCTCCAATTCCTTTGTCGATAAATGGGACATTATTTGGAGGGCCTTTTAATATAAGTCCTTTCATCTTGAAACCTGTGGTTGATATAAATAATTACAAAATTGAATCAATATGTTGTGGAAAGTGAGTTTATAATGTGCTTCCCAGGAAATTAAAAAAAACAATAAATGACATATTTAGTCTTATATTATTCTTAGAGTTAGATTGTTTTAACTTATTAATTAAAAAATTTTCAAATCTCAGGTAGATTCCTATAACACTGAAACAACTCAAAAATTGCACCTCCGAGAGTGTACCCAGCTCACACTAAGTTGGTTTATTCCTCGAGAAAATCTATAAAATTAAGTTTTTCAAATATAACCCACGTAATTGTTTAAGATAAGTGTTGATTTTTTTTAATAAAGGACCCCGCACCAACCAAATGGAAATTGGATCCTGGTCAAATTCATTGAAAATTCAGTATGTTATAGGCCTAGATGTCCTAATCAGAAGTTTTTATGGGCACCAAGTCCAAAAGTTAATAAATAAGTTATTAACAGGTTGTACACCGAAGAAATCAAGAAATTGACAGACTTTGTATTTCAGTGTATATTTGAATTATTACAATCGGCCAAGCGCTTTCGGTCTCTATCGGACCATCCTCAGGGCTCAGACCCTAAAAACGAGAGAATATGGTCAGCAAATAAGTTTACTCAGTACTCACCAGCCACACTCACTCGTCAAAGGGCACACCTCAACCCTGCCAGTTTGAGAAAAGTCGCGAGCTTAGCCTCCACACAGGACAAGATGTATACAATTTAAAAAATTTTCAGAAACATTTAAAATTAAAATTAAAACCAGAACATTCAATACACAGTGCACGTTGACATGATTAAAACAATAAACATTTTCAATAACAACCCAAAAGGGTGAGGTTATGCCACACACAGTCACCCTTTTGGGTTGTTATTGAAAATGTTTATTGTTTTAATCATGTCAACGTGCACTGTGTATTGAATGTTCTGGTTTTAATTTTAATTTTAAATGTTTCTGAAAATTTTTTAAATTGTATACATCTTGTCCTGTGTGGAGGCTAAGCTCGCGACTTTTCTCAAACTGGCAGGGTTGAGGTGTGCCCTTTGACGAGTGAGTGTGGCTGGTGAGTACTGAGTAAACTTATTTGCTGACCATATTCTCTCGTTTTTAGGGTCTGAGCCCTGAGGATGGTCCGATAGAGACCGAAAGCGCTTGGCCGATTGTAATAATTCAAATATACACTGAAATACAAAGTCTGTCAATTTCTTCAAAAGTTAATAGTTTTCGAGATACAGAGAGATGAGTTGCGCCTGCTCCAACCACATGGAAATTGGATCCCGGTCAAATTCATTGAAAATACAGTATGTTGTAGGTCTAGGTGTCCTGATTAAAAGTTTCTATGTTCATTTTCGTCATTATTTGAAATATAAGCTATCCAGAGCTGATATTTAGTAGTATTATGAAACCGTGAAAAAGCATGAACTCTCAAGAAACCAAGCAGTGGCAATCTATTTTCATCTCTTAACATTTCCAGCTGGAACTCCTCTTCAGCTTTTCGACGCAATTTATCTTGCATATGAAGGAGCCAACTTCACTTGATATATGCCAATTGTTAGGCCTTTCATTTGCTCAATTGTTAAAATATGGAAGTCCTGTACTTGTCCAGCAGCTAAAGAAACCCATCTTTGTGCATTTCCTATATGAAGATTATCAGCTTCTACACGAGCCTGTACGACATTTGGTTCTCTACCACGATAAAGTAGTCCTTGAGCCATTTCAGCATTGGCTCCTTCCATCGAAATGAGAGGGCGATATTTATCTATAATTGTACCAGCTGTTCCAATATATGGAATTTGATGATGGTGATTTAGATGATGGCATTCAAGGCAGGGTTGAAAATAAAGCAGTTCGATTCTTGACCAAAAGTCGTGATCAAAATATTTGGTCACAAAGTCACTAAATTCTAACCTTTTGATGATTAAAAATAACATGAATAAGGAAACTGCCCAAAAAAAAAGAGGTTAAAAATGGACTTTTGCCTTTAAAACATCATTCAAACTACAAGGCGAAAATTATCTCAGAAAAAAACGTTTTTATCTTTTAAATCTACTTCTTAAAAAAAAGTTTTTCCATAAAAAATGACATCTTGACAATGTTTCATCTTGACCCTTAATCTAAAGGTCATAGTCAAGATTACAATTGGTAATCTCCTTCATTATCCTAAACCTATCGACTGAAGTATTTTTTTATGATTACGCGATTTCAATATTTCGTATATATATATATATATATATATATATATATATATATATATATATATATATATATATATATATATATATATATATATATATATATATATATATATATATATAAATTGACCCTTACGCATCCCTCCGAATCTCGAAAATTATTATTTTCTAGACTCTGTGCCTACAGAAACTTTTGGTCAGGACTTCTAGACCTACAACATACTGAATTTTCAACGAATTTGACCGGGATCCAATTTCCATTTGGTTGGTGCGAGCGCAACTCATCACTCTGTATCTCGAAAATTACTAACTTTTGGACTTTGTGCCCGTAGAAATTTCTGATCAGGGCATCTAGACCTACAAAATAATGAATTTTCAACGAATTTGATCGGGATCCAATTTCCATTTGGTTGGTGCGGGGTCCTTTAACCATTGTTTTCACTTATAAGTTGTGGTTCCTCACCTTTTAATTTCAGCTTGAGTAAATCACATTTCACTTCACTTTTTTGATAATAGCGAATTCTAAGATATTTCTAGTAGCATTTTACCTCAAAAACCAGTTGATTTTCGGACATAGTTTAAATCAGTGTTTCCTAACATTTTTTTTAAATCGTAACCTTTTTCGATATTTTAAACATATTCTCAACCCTCCTTTCCCATCTGCTATATTCGATTACCAAAACAAAACTAAAGGGTTTGAAAAAAGACATTATAGGACAACAAAAGAGATGATATTTTCTATTAATTGTTAATTTATTTCTGATTAATATGATGATTGATCTTACATCTTCTTAACTAGTGGTATAACTCTTAGTTGAGTTTTTGTCGAGATCAATCTCATTTCATCTTGAATATCCAACATATTACTGCCTTTTGTCTTGATCTGCAGAATAGGATGACACTAATTAGAAAAGCATGAAAACTTTAGGATACTAATGACCCTAATCATATCAAAATTGAGGTAATTTTGAATATATCACATAATGAGGAGTCGTTTCTTAGCTTCAAAATATCATTCTGCACTTCATCGGGAATATCGGCAATTTTCTAAGATACATGAAATGGGTTTCGTTCAAATGCAGTATATTTTCAGACAACTCCGAGAAATAACGTGAAATTTCAAATTCAAAGCCTTGAATTTTCTCTCTTAGAACTTCCTCTATAAACCTTTAGTTGTGGTATAAAGGTGTTCAAACCTGGCAAAGTTTTCAAGGTTTATTTTAAGGCGCCAGTTTAGGGTAAACCCTGGAAAAGCTGCACTCCTACCCTTTACTAAAAGAAGAAAGTTGCGCAAATTAAAATTACCAACTCTCTTCAATACACAATTACAAATGAGTCAAGAGGTTAATGGGTTAAATATCTAGGTGTAACCTTGGATGCAAAGCTTACCTGGAACTCACACCTGCAGAAAATTATCTCTAAAGGTACAATGTCCATCATGACAGTAAAAAGGGCACTGAGCAAGACGTGAGTATTAAAACCACACATTGTGCACTGGCTGTAGACAGCGGTGGTAAAACCCATGATAACTTATGGCTCGATTGTGTGGTGGGAAGAAACCATGCAAAGACGGGCCACTCTTTAACTCTCCGAATTACAGAGACTGGCCTATCTGTGCATTACGGGTGCCATGAGAGACACCGCAACAGCAGCCATGGAAACCCTATTAAACTTCCCTCCCTTTGATATAATAATCAGAACTGAGGCGAGAATGGTAGCTTATAGGCTGAAAAGAAACAATGTCTGGTGGACTGGATCTACCATCTGACATATCAGCATTAATAGCGTAGTAACAAATTCATTGTAGAAATGAGCAGTGATACCATGCCAAGAAACTACAACTACCCTATACCATTTAGCTTGAATGGAAGGCGCGATCTGGTCGAACAGTGAGTTAGCCAGGAAACCTCGTCTGGTACAAGGAAGGGACCGAAATTGATCATGGTACAGGCGATGGAATACACGGGGATACACCTAGACCGAATATGATTGTAGCACTGGGGCAGCCTACTACAGTATTTCCGGCGGAAATTCATTCTAAAGGCTCTAGCGTGTTATCAAATAACATCAAAATAGATCTGGGACTGACTTCAAAACCTCATCTATCTCGCAAAACACAACAGTCACTCTTGCGTGGGTCTTGGGCAATGAAAAAGCGGACCAACGACCAAGACAAGAATTACTAAGGTTGTTCTTCGTGGGTGGTTGTTCTGGCGGATATATCACAACACCAGACTCATTGGAACCATCTTACGGGCCACAGGCCAGCAAGCTATTGCTGAGGAGACTATTCGGCAAATTAATCTGTTAAATTCTGCGTCTAAACAGACAACAAATCAGTTTGGTGACAGGACCTATAACTGATCACTGCAGCTTGAGAAAACATCTATACAATAGGTATCTTCAAAGAAAGACCACTATGTATACTATATGATGAAGAGGATGAGACGGCCTCACAATTATCTTCGAGTGCGAAGCTTTGGCCTACTCTAGACACCTTCAGGGATCAATATATCCAGAAGGCTTATATTCAGAAAATAAAGCAGTGAGCAGACTGTTAAACCTGGTCAAGACAACCAACCTGTTTGCCAAGAACGGATATGGCAGGCAATACAATAAGTCTGAAGGCTGCAGTGTAAGGGCTTTCAACCCTGGTCTACTATGTCATGCAATCAATCAATTAATTAATCAAGACGCCAGTTTTGATACAAACGTCTGAATTCTTGGAAGTGAATAATGGGCTGTCCTATGCCCTGCAATTTCAAATTTAGTTTGTTTAACTGATCTAAGATATTATATAAATAGGCTACTCTTTGGATCGAGGTTTTATATTTACAATTTATTATAAATAACCAAAGAACAGCAGTGTAAGAAAGAGGAACTTCTTGATCGGGGTTCACGTACTAGATTTTATATACTTGACAATTGGCATATTGCCGAGAACTTTTTGCAAAGGCTGGAAAAGAGTTTTGGTTGCAGAATGAATCTTGCAATATAGTCTCTATTCTTGGGGTGCAAGCTCTTTAACTCTTGACAGAAAATTCAACCATGACTGGTGTTCCATCGATACATATTCCATATTCTATTGTAAGTCAAAACTTTCAAAGAATGAACTTATCACCTTCGTGATGTCTTCACATTTCGTAGTAGTTTTTAATTCTCTACAAAATAGAAACTTTTCTTTAATCTTCTCCAATTGCGGACAGAAGATGCCTTAATTTCATATAACGTTTTTTCTATGTCATATCTGGACATGTCTGAAATGCGTCTCTAAATTATGCTGTTGGAAAAGGATATATTATTTATTTTAATTTTACTCGCTTGCCTAACGGACTCTAATAAACAGGGTTTGATGAGGGTTTCGGCAATTCTATGTGGTTTTTTGCTTTTACATCTTCCAGAGCAATTTCATATAATGCTTGAGTCACAGTTTGGCTGTTGTTGGAATGTTACAGTAGAACTGACTTTTGTCATTTCTAGGCAGCTTTATGTTGTTCAAAAACACCCAAGTCTTTTGCAGTTAATATGTTCAGAATGTTGTGTTTCTAAGTGATGTTTGAGTTTTGAGGATTTCATAAATACATCACTAAAAACAGCATTTCATAAAATACGACGTAGGATTTCTATGCCGTTATTAACAACATTCGAAAATTCAACTTCTGTTGATTTAATTTTGCATGCGTGTTTCGAAATTTTTGATTTAAGTATAACTTTGTTTCTTTGTTTTGTTGTTTTTGATTCATTGGTGCTAGTTCCACAATAAGAATAGGTAATTTATATCATGACATCTGGTAGAAAAATCATCATTCGTGACACTAATCATCAAATTATCAGTAGTTTTTATATCAATTCGTAAGCTGGATTATTTCGTTACGCCGCATTTATGGTAAATCGTTTCTATCGTCGTCTAATACATCGTATTGCTGTTGTGTTTCTTTCGTAAGTAGAGTCTCTATTTACAGGTGGAGAGAGGATCGTAAAAAATTAGAATTTATTCATTAAAGAATAATACTCTCAGGATGCATAGTATCTAGTGGGATTGTATATGCTCGTCAAGATTGCATACCGAAAACTTGTTCTGACGAAGCACAGTGAGATATTCTGGAGTTTTTTAGAATCAGTTATGATACCTCAACTTTTGTTCTAAGTAAATGAATCTTGGTTTAACATGTAGATAATCGCGTTACCAACGATTTCTTAATTTGGTCCTGAATAATTTTTCATTTTTATTGGACTGTAAACTATTTAAATGTAGTTAGTGGTTAAGAGTTTTCGATAATATCGATCCTAAATTCAACATCAGATTTTTCATAATTCAAGATGGTCGATTCAAAATGGCAAACCAAAAAGGAAAAATTTTGAAAAGTCGAAAAAATATAGTATGAGGGTTTCTTAGCTTTATTAAAGTTGTGTATGTTATAATAATTACCTTATGAAGTATACAATGTATGTTAGTCTCAGCCAACTAACTTCAAAATAGCACACAAGAAACATGACAATCTTCAAATAGCTTGAAAACTAATAGTTGTGGAAAAAAAATGTTAATTACAAAAATTTTTGGATTTTTCCACGATCATTTTCTCGTGACTGATTACACTGTTCTGCATTTCGAAATTTTTTGTCTCTCCCTGATATTTTCATAGGTTTCTTGTGCCTACTGTAATGTGCTGAATTAAAATATGAGCTCGGTTTTTATCAATCATCTACAAGTTTTTAGAGAATTAAAGAAGAATATAAAATATAAGAAATCAAAATCAGAAGCAATCTAGTGAATTTTTAAAGATTAAATAAAACCAAAAATTACTTTTTTTTTACGAAATATACTTCATTTTGTATTGAAAAAATTTAAAATATAATCAACTAAATGATTTTGTTGAATTTTTCCCTTGTATTCGCCGGAATAGATTTCACGTTTAAAGGTACAGCAGTAGTACGCTAACATGTTTGGGGTCCATTTCCCACTATACTGCTTCTCCAATTGAACAATTTGCTGGTGAAATCTTTCGCCGTGTTCGTCTAAAACTACACCTAAATTGTCAGGGAAGAATTGCAAATGGGAGTGAAGAAAATGCAGCTTAAGTGTACCTGAGAAATTGCTACATACATTTTTGAAGGCAGCGCATGCGCTATTGTCTTTTCTCGAAAGTATAGTTTCAAAGTTTTTGTCTTTAAAAAGTTCTTATATTTGCGGCCCAACAAACATTCCTTCTTTAAGCTTTTCAGACCGGGCACAATATTTTTGGGTAATGGCCATTCATTAACGACATTATGTTGGTTTCTGGCTTTACTGTCCCATTCACATAAAAAACAACAATATCTGGTGTAGTCACACTGCAGTCCTGTAAGTAGTGCAATAGCTATTAGATCGGCCCATATATTCAAGTTATGATCTTAGTATTTTATGCTTAGGAGTAATATGCGTATGTCCTCGAATGTTTCTTTCATATTTACAGCATGACCCACGGGAACAGAAGGTTGTTCCTTTCCATTAAACAATAAAACTGCCAATAGGCTTGTTTTCGAAGACCTAATAAACAGTCGCTACCCGGTAGATTTATAGGAAAGACCCAGATCGTTGATTAAATCTCATTTGTCATTGAGAAAAATACTGGCAGCATAGACTGAATTCTCCAAAAAGTGGAAATTTTCACTCCTTTTTGTAACATATTTCTCTGCTGTAAACGAGATCTAAATAGCTGTGACTTTGTTTTCGGACGATCCAAATCACGAATAAAAGTGTTGAGCTCTTCCTAAGATATAAAGTAGGGCGCTTTACTGCTACTACATTTGTAATCGTCTTTCTCTTAAAAACTTGGGCCGGCAATTGGCTCAAAATCATCTAGTTCATCCTATTCTGAGTTAATTTCGTATTTTTCTCGACGCTTAGGGACAGGTGTGCTAGCAGCGTCGTGAGGTACAGATCTCATAGTTGAGAGGATATTAGAATATTCAATTTTACATTTGCTTTTAATAAAAAGCCTCAGGATTTTTGTTAAGCGAAAGTAGCAATCATCAATATGATTCTGAGGTTCTCACCGAATCATTAGCACTCCAAACTTCATAGACTTCTTGTATTTTTGATAATAGGTATTTTATAAGTATTTAAATTATAACTTAGAATTTTTTGAAAGAAAAAGGCTACGTTTTAGTCTGAATGTGCCTAAAACGGTTTTAATGCCAAAATTCAAAATAATAAAAATACAGTTGTGATTTGTGTTAAATATGTCAAAATTATCTCTATTTTCTAATGTATGTGAATTATTAAGAAATCATAAGAAATAAAATAATATTTTAAAAGCTTTTTATTTTAAGTTTATTACGGAAATAACATTCTATGCCATAAATACTTAGTGATAAAATAAACCTCCGATACCTATAACAAGGATTATAATGTTGTTTAACACTTCACACATCCAAATATCTATTGTTATTCAACCCAAATAGTCCATTATTATAGACCGGTATTTTTGATTATAAAATCTCTAACCCATTTCTATGAAAAATATATGTGTCTAACAGATTTTGCCAAAGACATCGGACTAAAGAACACAGGTAGTTTGCGAAGGAAAAAATGGGTAGAAAATGATGTATTACTCTCTCTAGTTTTTGAATAAACTATAGTCTAAGAGGCAAAATCGGGTCTATCTTCCTGAACTCAAAGCTCTTCGGGGGGGGGGGGGACAATCACCCCCCTGCCCTTGGATCTGCGCCTGGGATACAGGAACTCTTCGATAAGTAGCAAGCGGTGTTGCTAGAGTGTACACAATTTCCCTAAACATAGAGAAAGCGTAGATTTGGCAACGTCGCGCCCCGATATGCTTTAACAACTTACATATTTCATATACATCCTTATATTTGCTTTACAATTAATCGAAACATGTTGATGTTCTCTAGATTTTGCTATATTATTAGACAATTTACTTGGCAGTGTAAAAGTTACATAGAATGTAGGGATTATTTGAGTTTGAACTCCTCCTTCAAGGTCATTTTATGTTTGAGTTGTTTTTCATAACAGCAATCTCCATTTGTTATTGCACAAAATTCTCTGCTCAACAATATCAATAATTGAAGTTTCAAATACTAGGAATTTATCATGCAAAATTAGATTTACTTTATAAAAATTAACTAAACGAAAGTAATAACCCAGTGAAAACCCCTTTTTACTGCTACACATACATAGACAATACCAATGTTTTTTTTTGCTTCAGATGCTTTTCTGTTACAAAAATCCTATTCGTATTAGAAATGATTGTACTATTTTTGGACCAAGAATTAGCATCTTGTGACTTGATGCTAGGATAGGAACAATTCATACTGCTTTGCTGTTTCGAAACAGTACATTTTGCACCAGTTTGTATCAATCGTATTTTTTGATGACTGAACTTGCAATATGATGTTAAGCCTTTTGATACCATTTTCTTTAAACTTAGCAGTTACACAGAAGTTTTGGAAAACCTTGTCGCAGTATTGCCATCAGTTGTGTTACCAATCCCTTGCTTCACACAATTGACGAGTATACCAGCTTCCTTTTGAATTTCATCTATAATGCGAGATTTCGTTTTTGTGATTATCCCTTGCTCCTCTTCAGCTAATTTTTCATTCCTCTTTTTTACGGATAATTTATATGCATATATCTATTCCATATTTCTAATCCGACTATATGGAGAAGAAATTCCTTACTGCCATGCTTCAAAGTTTATGTTCAGCTTTGCAATATTTCTCAACTTATTTTTCTGTTTACGAATTGCACTGCGAAGATGTTTCCCTGACAGCCTATCGAATCTTCTCATCGATCATTATATCTATCGTATTATGTTTTGTAACTACTTTACTATATTCTAAATCATATCAGTAGAAATCAAATTATTTTGCCGATCTTTCAAATTATTTATGACGTCCAGTTTATTCCACATTTTTCTATGAAGTGCAACAATACTGACCTGAAGATAGATGCTCATTTTTCAGAATACAATATTATCATTACTTTGCATAATTTTAAAATTAATTGATTGACGCTAATTTAGATCGTATACTTCATAGATATCATACAAAGATTAAACGCGATAAAACTTGGATGCTGAAATTTCTTTTCAAAAATTTTAAATTTTTCGTTGCGATTTTTAATTTACTATTTTAAACTGTGAAAAATCAGAATTTAGAATAAGCAGTATTAGAAATTCCTAATTATTTGCATTGAAGTTGTTCGAAGAGTTTGGGGCCCATGAACAGTAATCTAAGAAAATTTGAAGGTCCGGAAAAATGGTCGTAATTTCCTTATAATTATGAATTTTTCAGGATCAAATTGATAGATTGGCTTTTAAGTATAGATAGGCAATAATATTATCTTTATCTTAGGCAAAGATGCGTGAAGATACACAAAATTGTGGTCTCCAGACTGATTTGAAAAAATTAAGTCCAAAATGCATCAAAATTTATATTAAATGTAGCTCATTTATTTACTTAAACATTGAAAATTATGATCAAATCTATTGGCTATCCATTTTTTTTTTCTTGGAGTTACTATTCCCACCAAGTTAAAGCATTTAAAAAGCATCAAATTACGGTTTATTTTTTTACTAATATAACAAAAATGGGTTATCATCTCTCACATCGTAAGAATTGGCAACCTACTGAATGCCGGGTATCTCATTGGGAATAGTAACCGGCTGTCCTCAGAGACTAACAATCTAAGGACTTCAATGTTTTTTTCAAGTTTTTACGTTGGCCGCTAAGAGGCGTAAATTAAGATGGATCGAAAAACTTGCATCATAATGTTAAACGTTTTTTTGAAGAAAAACAGCTTTCAATGTTATCTTTGTCAATTGTCAAGAAAAGTGGTGTAGAAGATTAAAATTTTATTGTCAAAAATGTTCATAACTCCAGCTTTACATGTCTGATTTTCAGCGTTACAACTTATAGTTACATGATAAATATAGATGGCGCGAGAAAGCCCTGTCTCAGAAATTGTTCTATTTTGCAACATACAAATTTATGCAAGCAATATTTTCAAACTTTATGTTATTATCAGGTTTCTAAGTTCTAAATATTTTTATGTACACAACTTGTTGCAACACCTGAGATTTAACATTATAATTTTTACACATTTTAATTTGTTTTTATATTAATATAGGAATAATATACCAGATCAGGAATGAAAACCTCTTTCGAATGAGAAAAAATTCACTAAATTTGGTTTGACCAATTCGGAGTTATGAGCATTTATGAAAGTAAAAATTGCATCTTCCTCCACCAAGTTAATAACTGACAAAAATGACATTTGAAATTTTTTTTTTTGAGAAAACTGCCAAAGTTATAACAGAGGCTTTTCTACCTACTCTAATTTGGAATTATTTGGAGAAAATTTTATTTTTATGCTTTGTGGCTAGTTACGTAGCGGCTAACTTAGAAACTTGAAAATATTTTTCAGCAACTTTTTAGGAATATTTAAAAAAAAAATCAACGCCATGCGATAGTCAGCCTCTGAGATATAGATGATTCCCATTCTTGATGCCATACTAGGTATTTAGTAGTTTGCCAGTCATTGCGATCAATGTGAGAGAAGGCAACCTATTTTTTTCCATAGTGGAAGAAATAAGTTTTAATTTGGTACTAATTAAACGTTTTAATTGAGTGGGGATATTTCCTCCAAGAAAAAAATGTTAGATATGAGTTGCAAATAAGTTCAATCATGATTTTCAAAGGCAATCATATATCTTTAAATAGATAGTTAATAGATCGACCTTTGATATAAATTTCAAACTTTAACTCTTCGAAATCAGTGAAAATATGAATTCAGTACCAGAACTGGGCGACCTCCTATCTTCAGATTAAGTTTTCATAAGGCGAGTAACTATAGTCATAGCGAATTATATTCATCCTGAAAGTATCATTCTTTAATAAATAAATTCCAATTTTATACGGTCGCTTGCCTCCTGATATGTTAGCAAAGATAAAATCAATACGAACAAGATAATATGATATTGTAATTTGTATATTGTACAAATAAAGAATGAGTTCTGTGTGATACATCATTTTCAATCTTGAAAAAATTTCTGGTTTTTGCTTGACGTACTCACCTACTAAAAGAAGATTAACATGTCCCTTTAGTGTGGTGAACTAAGATACAACAAATGGTAGCTTAAAAAAATACAGAGGTTAGTCTCTGCAAGTATCAAAGGGGCCATGCCATCATACCCCACTACAGTAATAGAGACAATGATGAACCTCCCTCCAGCAATAAATATTATCAAGCTGTTCCAAACTGAAAGGCTCAAATCTGGAAACTTTATTGAACTTACGAAGATTCTGGAAACCATTCCAACAAAACTCACTTTCAATTTACAATTTACAATATATTAAAAGAGGATTTTAAAAATTTTCCAGAAGGGTTGGATAGCGGTCCTACTTTGCTGATAAAATTTTTATATCTTAAAAAAACCAATGTTGTTAGGATATGGATTTCAGTACAAATAAAATATTTCGAGATTTCACCATAAAGGTATAAAAAGGTTAATAGAATTTTTATTTCTCAAAACGGCTAAAACTGAAGTCTGAAAAATTGATAAGATCACTACTAAATAAGCACTCAAGAGTGGTCACAAAATCAAATTTGATGCATGTAACGCTGCGACCAACAAGTATTAGAAAATAAAAAAATAAATTTACCTTATAGTCTCAACAATTTAAGAACAACTAAAATTATCTTTGCTTTATATTTTGCCACCTTTTACACTAACAAATGCTTTTACTTTCAGTTTTAACTGAAAAACAGAAAAAAATCACAAGTCATTGTTTCTATCTATGACCAATATTGTGTTCTTCCACCTCTCTTTATTTTAACTAAAGAATATCCAATGAAAGATAGCAATTTGTATCATTTGAAAAATATAGATAAAAATCAGGAATTCGTACATACGTTCCAAAATTATAATTCAACATTGTAAACACGTAAATAAAATGCTTATGTAAGATTTAAATTTTTATCTTAATTACTAGGTTCATGAAATTGAAATTGCCCACATCCAGCTACTAATCTGATTTGGTTGTTTTTGAAATAAAAATTAGATTAATCTCGGAATCCGGTTAAATAACTTTATACGCCGAATAATTTCCATGACATTTTTAATAGACAATATTGTACATATATACACAGTGCTGTAAGTATGTAGTCAAATTTTTTATTGTTTTCTTCCAGTCGTAAAGATTAATTTTGTGGTGATGAACTTTGACGGCTCTGCCTCTGATCATCATAGTTATAATTATACTTTTTGTTCCCATTTGTATGGAATAGTTTTCTTGTTAACTTTGGGCCAGGATTTCATATAAAAAGCTTTCCTGGTGATTTTTTAGACTAATCAGTTCTATAAGGGCAAAAATTTTTTTTCATTATTAATAAATAAACAAAATGTCAAGGAAGATCAATAAATAAAAAAACAAAAAATTTTTTAAAGATGCTCTAAATAAAGGACAAAACGTCAAATTGTTTTGATTTTTTTGTTAAATAAAGAACCTAAACGCAAAACAAAATAAAAAGAAAATGATAATATATATATCTATATATATATATATATATATATATATATATATATATATATATATATATATATATATATGCAGTGCGCGTTGCAAAATCTCATGTATTTCTGCTTAAAAAACTATTGAAAATCTGGTCTTAGGTAAGAGACTCCATATTTTTTTGCACATATCTTACAACCACAATCGTTCTCTGTTACAAATTAGTATTAAATCTAATTTTACCCCCAGATACTTAATCTCCTAAGACTGAAATCATGTTTCTTTGCAGCATAATGGGACTGGAGTCCTCTAGTCTGCTGTGTTTTGCAAAAAGGAAGAAGAGAGTTTTTTTTGGGAAATTACGTAAAATTCTTCATATCCTACCCATCCTTTTACAACCCTAAGAGCATGCCTATATTTTTTATCTTATATTTGTGTTTTTACTTTTGGTTAGAATTATCAGGTCATCAATATAGCTTGCTGCTAAAAGTGTTCAAAAGCTTGTCAATTATCAGGTTCTAGAGCAAGAAAGACTGGACTGCCTCCTGTGGGCATACTTCCTATGCAACAAGTCTCCTCTAAGGTAATGTTCCTTATTGCCGTAGTGATTGATTTAAACGAGGAAGTATCAAACGTCACTTTTGTGTTCAAGATTGCCTTGAGAAGCATTTTTATATTTTTCAGCAATTTCTTCACTTTCTTCACTTCTCAAGATTGCCCGGAGAAGCATTTTTCTATTTTTCAGCAATTTCTTCACTTTCTTCACTTCTCAAGATTGCCCGGAGAAGCATTTTTCTATTTTTCAGCAATTTCTTCACTTAATGTGCCTATCAAATATTGGCTCGAGGCTATAAATGACATAAAACTGCTCGGTCTCCATATTTTTAGTACTTACCTTCAGTAAGAATAACCTTTACTTTGCTGATGACACGATCTGGGCCTTGCTATAGCATCGCTGGAAAAATCCTATCTGGTCCTGGTTATTTAAATGCCTCAAGCGACAGTTCCAGTTTTTCTTGGTGGCAACGGTGTTTGTCGTTTCGTCAAGTTTTAAAGTCTTGGGCGATTCCTTTATTATTGTTGAATCAAGAAAGTGAATCCGAAATATCTGTGTCATCGCTTCTTGTCTGATGCAGGTGCTCTCTCCAGTGTTTGTTTCTAAGAAGTTTGTTTATGATCGAGCATCTTTCGATCTAGAACACTTTCCAACCATTTAAAACCCCAGAAATCGATGAAGTCATCCCTGCATTGCCCCAGCGAAGGCAGGAAGAGATTTTACCGCATATAGTGCGTTGTAGTCGAACCAGCCTGAAATTAGCTACATATCAGATATAAGGGAAAAGACTCTTAGTCAAGGCCAAGATGAGGGATGGTAGAATACAAGGTTTAGCTAAAAAGTAACCCGACTAATTTTTTAAGAGACAAACAACGTGGGCCTCAAGGTCAAACGCTAAATTGCAGAGTTACGTGACATTCCTTCCCATTCCCGCCACCCGACTGCTTGTCGACACCTTAGGCGGTCCGTGGTCTTTGTGTCAAATTATCTATCCGTAGCCCGTTAAAAAAAATACTTACCGTTTTAAAGAAGCAACGGATTAATGTGAAATTTTTAGTGACACTTCGTAAGTCCGCCACAGAGGCCCATTCTTTGTTGAAACAGGTGTACGGTGATGAATGTCTGTCATTTACTCAAATATTTGCATAGTTTAAGCGGCTTAAAGAGGGACGAGAAGAGATTGAAGATGAATAACGTCCAGAACCACCTTCAACGTTTAGAACGGACGCAAAAATTGGAGACCTAATCTAAAAAGATCATCGGTTAAGTATTCCTGTGGTTGCTGAGATTGTAAGAATCCACAAAGAAACTGAACAGCAGATTTTACATGAGCAGTTTTACATAAGGAACATTTGTTAAAAAGTGGTGCCCGAGAATCTTAAGCCTGAGTAAAAAGACTCTTAAATGAACATTTGTGGCGACACGAAAAAGTAATAACGTTTGATGAATAGTGATTTTTCAATTATGATCCGGAAACTAAGTGCCAATCTGTGCACTGGAAGAGTCCCAATTGACTGAGACTGAAGAAGGCTTGAATGTCAAAATCAAAATTCAAAGCAATAATTGTTTTTTTCGGCATTTGTGGGATTGTATACATGAGTTGGGTGCCTAACTGTCAAATTGTAAAAAAGAAATGTTATCTTCAACTCCTATTTACGCTCTGGGAATGAGCAAGAAGAAAGCGAACTGAGTTGTGGAAAAACAAGTCATTTATTTTTTATCAGGGCAACGCCCCGCCCCATACTGTATTGGTTGTCAAGTCATTTCTGGCTAAGCATGAGATTTCTGTGTGGAAACATTCACTCTACTCACCAGATCTTGCTCGGTACCACTTTTTTCTGTTTTTGAAAGTGAAATCTGCACTGAAAGGAACGACCTATGGAAACCATGAACATGCTTTTAGAAGATAACTTCAAAGACTGCTTTGACCAGTTGAAAATTTGCATGGAGCTCTATAAGGATCGGGAAGGGTAGTATATTGAATGTTAAATTTGCGAAGAAATAAAAATAAAGGATATTATAGTCCTAATTTAGTTTTTATTTAGCTAAACCTCTTACATATAAAGAGGAAGAAGGTTTTTGTTTATTTAAATTAAAGAAAAAACTGCTAGATCAATCGCAATCAAATTTTTACCCATGTTTCTCGGCATAAATGAGAAGGGTAATAAATATATTTCATCTCTAAAAAAACATTAACTATATTTAAAAAAAAGGATCGTGCATATGTTGTATACTGGCGGAAATTTATTGCTGTTAGAAAATGAGTCGGCTACATTATTCTTTCGGGCAAAACCGATGCTAGTTTATTAAATAATTAATCTTAGTAACTTAGGTGGATGAATACTTTTGCGTTTATATACATGTTGTTTAGTGTATGTTATAACTTTTCTCACATGGCATTTTTAAATTTGTTGTTATAAAATAATTGTTAAAATAAAAAAAATGATATGAACATTTAAAATATTTATGTAATAGAACCTTATAAACCAAGATTTTGTAAAAATTACAACTGGTACTAATAATTTTACTCTTCATTGTATCTAAATGATAAATTAATTATTGCAATCGACAAGATAAATATGTACTAAATTTTACAGATTTTGGCATCATGGATTTTTATCGCGTTTATTAATATGTTTATCTCCGACTGTTTACTAAAACTTTAAAAGATGTAATAAAAATAATTACAGTTACAATTTTGTACGATTAAATTTGTCCTTAAAAAACACAAACACTAGCGAAATCACATTTGTTGCTTAGTATTTTATCGTTAAAAAGTTTTCTGTACTCTTTGTTTAAAAATACAATAATTTTCAATAGTTTTGATTCTTATTAAAATTCTTAATTTTGCCAACAAATAAAATTATAATATGCCCTCAGTAAAGAAAAAAATAAATGAATCTGTGATAAAAATACTATTAGGATGCGGACTATGCTATTAGACTAAAAACAATCTGTAGTGATGTTTTATTATGTTTCCATTCTTTATTATGACCCATTAATTTGTTATAGACAACTAGAATAAAATATTGCATTTTTTTTTTTGTTTTTGGCTTATAAAATTAAAACTAATAAACTAATCTCGATAGTGTAAGAGGTGAAATGTAGAGAATACAAATACCAATAAAATGATTTCTGGATTAACTCAATCGGGTCACTAGTAACGGAGAAAAACAGGAAAAAAACGAAAAATTCAGTGTTTTTTTAAAGATTTCCTAGGCTGGTATTTTACACCAAAACCTCACAGTTGAGTCGGAAGAAATTCAATAATAGAATATTGCTAAATTAATTATTAAAATGAAATTTACAGAACTTGATTAAAAGTTAGCAGCCGTATCACCGAGCAAAAATGCAAAGCTAACCCCTATGTCGGAGAGTAGCGGGGGGAGGGAGGGATTATTAAGGGCGCCACTGCATCTGTAGCTAGGTGGAATGCTAAAACTAACGCGATGTCGTTAAAAATTAGCTTTACACTTTACCTCTAAAGATATGCAAATATAAAGGAAATACATATGTAAGTTAGCAAATGCCGAATAAAACCTGTTAATAACTAATAAAATTAAAGTCTTTAACTGAATGTCCAACGGTGTTGTTCTAGCATAGAGCGGGATATGTTGTAAATAAATTTATCCGGTTCAAAAAAAAAAACACGCAATTCTCAACATCAAATGATTGCAAAATTTTCATCTTAAAAAAAAATATTCATTAGTTTAGAGTTGAAACTTTATAATTATCAAAACTATGAGTCACTTAAAGCAAAATAGGTAATAAATTGAAGTATATTAAGTTAAAATAATTTCTGTAATTATTAATTAAGAGATGTTAGACTATAAAAAAAGAGGATCAAATAAAATTTAACACATAACAAATTCTAATATCTGCTATCGCCAAAATATAACGCAAATGCCGTATATTCCATGATCATAGGATAGAATGCCGGAAAATTGGACAACACCTTACAGAAAAAGAATGGAATAGACTTAATTGATAAAACGAATTGGGTCTTCATCATTAAAATACAAACAAAATTTATAATACTCAATTTGCCTGTTATTCCGATGGTGAGACTTCTAGCTGTGTGGTCTCGAAAAAATCAGGTTTGCAACACTGCTCAACGGCGTAGTGGTGTGTGGAACGTCAGAGCTCTTTAACTTCGGAACTGAATGCACTTACCAAAAAGATAAACGCAAAAGAAAACCGTAGATTGAATTAGTAGAAAAAACCCGTTGAGTGAACCCCTAAGTTGTAATTTGGGATTAAAAAAAATACTTTATTAAAACATGCAGAACTGCTAAATTAACTGTCTTTAAGTTTATTACGATCAAATTACTTAAAAAACTCAACAAGAAAAGGTAAGGTAACTAATCAACTAAACTCAATAACCTGAAAAAATTTAAACAATTTTCCACCGTAAAATTCCAAAGGATGGACCATATAAATTCGTATAGAACATATAATTGTCAATTCTTTATAACAGGAAAAAATTAAAAGTTAGGGCAAAATGGCTTCGGCTTTATGTCAAAGATCCATACGTGCACACAATGCTACGTCCTCGTGCGTTCAAAATTTTGACAAGTTTGAAAGAAATAACAGCTCAAAAATATCATTGAGTAACAAAAATCCACTGAAATAAATTTACTAATATACCAATTCATCAATTTTTAACATTTTCGACTCAAAATTAGATAAGTGATCCATTAGTTATTTTAAAATTAAAGAAATACATTTGAAGTCGGTAATGGTACTGATGCAGAACAGGCAATAAAAAAGTTTCCTGTAAAAAGTTAGAGTAAACGAAAATCATTTCTCCCCATCAATTTCCTGAAAGTTTTTAGATTTTCAAGACTAGATGTCGCTAAGACAAGTTACAAAACAGAAATCTGTAAAGATTCAAATAATAAGATCTAAACACCTCACAATGAGATAATGCAAAACCTGCTAAAAATAACTTGTCAATGAAATTTTGACCGTGATAGTCAAATCTATGAGACTCAAAATAATTTCCAGAAAATTGCCATAATAAAGGATAAAAGGAAGAATTTCACACGAATAGTGTGCTGAAAAACAGAGATTTATCTGAATAAATAAGGCAGTAGTAAATTCAACATTAATAGAAATAAAATACAATCACCAACCATCTAGTGAATGCCAAGCCAAACAACAAAAAGAGAGGTCTAACAGTGACAATCCAGTGTAACTTAACACCGTAGTTAGTAGTGTAAGAATGTAGCTAAAATTCAGGTAGATAAAACAACCCAGCTGGGAAGAAATTGACAACGAAATATAAATACGAAGGTGCGTATTAAAATGAAAAATGCATCTAACCAATGAATGGTAAGCTTTTATTCAAAGAATTAATGAGAGATATTTAAAGAAAAGGAGATCATGTTTGGCCTTACCGTGAGTAGTCATAAAAATAATTAAATTTTGAATATTTGACAAATTGCCATTTGAAATTTTATTCAGCACACCGTGATGGATTATGGATGGTCGAATTTTAATTTTGCAACAAAAATTCTCAAATACGTGAAAAATGCTAGCAAACCTAATCAAAAACGGCGGAGCGCATGAAAGTGGATATAAGAACATCACAGCTGCCAATGGGAGTCGTATATATATATATATATATATATATATATATATATATATATATATATATATATATATATATATATATATATATATATATGTATATATATATATATATATATATATATATATATATATATATATATATATATATATATATATATATATATATATATATATATATATACGACTCCCATTGGCAGCCGCGCTGTTCCCTCTACTACTTGCAGGCGCTTCATTTTTGCTTACATTTTTGACGTATTTCATAGAATTTCTGATGCAAAAGGGAAATATAGGCTTATAGAATGATACGCATCACTGAAAGGACAGCGCTATAACTTGAAAAATGACGCAAATATGAATTTTTGAAAGAAAAGGCTGAATTTTCCAATTATTTTTAAATTATCTTTTGCCTTCAAATTTTCTTCCCAATATAGGTGGCTGACAATTGCAAAGGTCATCTCATATTTAATGTAACAGAATACCATAGAAGGAAGGAAGCCTCTCCCATAACAGTGCACTGCCATCTGCTGGCCGAACTTGTTGGTTTCCGTTAGTATAGGGTAGGCAAGCGCACCTAAATATAGGAAAAGCGAATCATGTAAACGATTTATGTCAGATATAACATGAAATCTAATACAAGCATCCCAGCACTCTACGAAATCTGAATAATTAACCTCGCAGAGATCTATATACCAGTAAGTTCAAATCAGCCTGCAGGTGGCGGTGCACTGCCATGGGAGAGGCTTCCACCCTGCTGCTTTGTTTCTAACCATGTAAGAACATAGTACGTCTGCCCTTAGAAAACCTGGTTTCTTCGGTTAATTGGGAATAGACTAGTTTCTCCAATATAAATGTATTTATACACCCTACTGTAAGTATATGGTATCCACTCTATATATGCATGAGTAAACTTAGTAATTTGAAATTGACTCCCCAAGTAACACTTTATTTTAATCTTTATAACGGTAGTTGAGGTACAGAAGATTTAAGTACCACTAAATATTATTTATAAAGGTTCACACAGAAAGAAAGAAGAAATTACAAATAAACAATAGCGATTGCTAAAATGAACAACATATAAAACGACTAAAAATTTTAAAAAATTAATAATAAATAATAATAATAATAAATAAAAAATAATAGTTATAGAGCGTAAAGGGTTGATTAGAATATTGAATTCAGAAAACGACTAAATACTGACGTTTGTTTTAATAACAGATAAACTGTACCTTTCTTGCAGCTCGGGTTCAAGTCTAGACATGTTTGCTATCACGTGTATAAGGACAATGTGTTGCTATAAAATGCATAATTTAAAAGTAGTGTGACAACGAATTATACTCAATTAATATATAGGGTGTTTATTAAACAAACGGTAAAAATTGAAGGGGTTATTCCTTGAACTATTCTAAGGATATTTTGTCCTTTGATGACTTGTGAAAAGGCGCATTGTTTCGAAAATACAGACGAAACAAATTTTCGACAAATCTAATATTGATATTTTTCAAATTATCAATGTAGTAGAAATCAAAGCATGGCGTACTATATTGGACATATCAAGTAATAAAAATTTATAAAAATGCATTGTTATCTGAATTTGAATACGTAGTTGATCAATTTGTATGTATCGAATTTGTTGAGATATTGAATGATTTCTGAACCGTAATGGTCCTGATAGAAAAACCTTTTAAAATATTCATCAATGTCTTCGTGAAACAGGAACATTGAAGCGAAGTGGAATACCAGGAAAGCCAGTGACAGTAAGAACGGAAGAAGTAGATGAGCATGTGCTGGACATAATAGAAGAAGATCCAGGTACTTCTATTCCAGTAATTGCAAATACTCTGAGTGTAAGTAATGAGACTGTTTGGAATATTCCAAGGGACTATTTATGTATCTATACCCCATACAATGTGTTCAGGCACTTATTCATGCTGATTTTCCTCCACGTATCGCATTCTATCAATGGCTTTTGCATACCTTGGTTCAAATCCCTTAACTACTGACACTGATTCTTTTTAACGATGAAGTGGGTTTCTCAAGAAATGAAATAAGGACTTCCACAATAAACATGTGTGAGATGAAGAAAATCTACATAAGGTACTTGGGGATCGTTTCGATCTTTCCGAGCCAAAAACATTTTGTGAATGACGTTTGGATTGTATTGTTATTCATGACAAGAAGGTTTTATAATATAATCTATTTAGTAATTCTGTATGACAAATTTTTGAAAATAAGTTGAAACGTCATTTCTACAGTTCCATCCATATCCATCTCCCTACTGCTCCTACTTTAGTTGTATTCCGTCAAGCTTCGGTTACCAATTAAGTGACTGCTAGCAGGAAGACGCATCTACTATACGGTAGAGTTCACACTTTGTAATGGAACATATTTGATGAAAGATAACCGACAACATGAATGAAATGAAACCCCATTAATTGTAAAATGAAAATAAATTCTCCTGATTAAATAAAATATGGGTTAATATGAAAATGCTACAACATATACAGTCAAAAAATACGGTGAAAATTTAAGCAAAAATGTGCTTTACTTTTCCCAATCTAAAATTATTATGGATTTCAACCAAGTAACTATCAATAAAATCAAAATATCTCGCTTACATCAAAAGTTGATGTGATCAGCCAAAAACTTTCGTAACCAACAAATTTTTCAACACATTTCATTTTCAACTCTCTTCAAATAAATGAAAATATTTTAATGGGACTATTTTGGATAACCCTATAAAATATATTAAAAATGTCGTCAAGATGTCTCGCTTCTACCAAAAGTTTAATGCAATGAAGTATATTAAAAAATTCGCTAGCTCTCAATTTTTTGTCATTTTTAGCTCCTTGAGAATATACCTAGCTTAGAGATATTTTTATGAGGTCACAACCGAGAACCTCTAGGTGCTGAAGATTTTATTAAAATATCCTACTCACATTAAAAAGTATGCGTGAACAAACAATAAAAAAAGTAAGTCAAAGTAATAACCTCCTTTCTTTTAGGTCGGTTAAAAATAATAAGTAATAACGGGTTTTTCGATAGGGGAGCTTGTTGTTAGGCATGGCAAACATGTTAAGGCAAGAGCTGATAAATTTATTGTGATTTGTTCAATAGTGTCTGGCCATTCATCACAGAAGGTTATAGCGTTAAACAACATCAAACTTTATGTATTACGTGATTTTTGTCCTCGCCGCAACCGTCCTGCTGAGTTGAGTGTTGGATGTTTAGTAGCCAAATTTGAGTCTACGGGTTCAGTAAGTAATCTGGCAATATCCGTATGTCACCGAAACGCAAGGTTTGCTGAAAATATCGCTGTTGTGCGTGAGAATGTATGGAAAAACTCAAGGTAGTATATTTCTCGTCGTTTACAAGAATTGGACCTTTCTGCAACTTTAACTTGGCGAATTTCGCATCGGAACTTTGGTTTGTACCCGTATAAAATCTAACTGACCCAGGATCTTGAGGTAAAGGACCATAGACAATGCCGTGTGTCCACTATCTGGGCTCTGGAGCAGTTGGAAGTTGTTCCAAATTTCCCTGAAAAGTGATCTTTAGCGACGTGGTCCATTTTTGGATGAATGGATGTGTGAACAAGAAAAATTATCGGATTTTGGGCGATAGCAATCTACACGAAATCCACTAACATCAAATGCATTCCGAGCAAGTCACAGTTTGGCGCGGCTTTTGGTCTGGCGGAATCATCGGTTTGTACTTCTTCCAAAAGGAAACTGGCATGGCCATAACCATCAACGTCGAGCACTACAAATCGAAAATAGGCAACTTATTGTGACCTTAGCCGGATGATACGGACATTGATGACATGTGGTTCCGACAGAACGACCCTACGTACCAGACAGCGCATTCCACATTGGAATACTCCACGAACGATTTGCCATTGGCCAACGAGATCGTGCGATATAACGCCGTTAGATTTCTTCCGTTGGAGCTATCTTACATCGTAATTCTATGCGAAAAAACCACACATAATTGATGACCTTAAAGTGAATATAATGAACGCCCTCCAGCAAATTTAGCCAGATTTATGCGACAGAGTTACCGAAAATTGAACCTTCCGAATACGTGACACCAAGCAAAGCTGCGGCGGACATTTGGATGACGTTATATTCCATACTTAATATCATAAAATATTCTTGCAATTAAAAATAAATGAGTGGATGGCTCACATAAAACTTGTTTTATTTTTATTTTTATTTAAAAATTGAGCGTCCTTATTTATTTAAAATAATTAAATGATGAAATTAATGTGATGTTTATGAAATATCGATTGATGTCATTTATGCAGACTTCAAGAATATGGTACCTATTTTTAAAATACCTTACTTTTGAGAGTGAATCCACACGATAAGAAAAATTTGGGCGTAGGCGTATTACGCGCTTATGTGTTAAAAATGTCTCGTCCACATGGGACCTTTCGTTACGCCTTCGAAAGGGGTATGGTTTTTTGTCTTAACCTAACTTTTATCAGGATTTTTGTTTATATTTTATCTAAAAATTAAAATGAAGCAAAATAAAACATTAATTGCGGCAGTATTTAAATCTAGAAAAAAAAGTTTCAAAATGTAAGGAGAATATTGATATATTATTTATTAAAAAAACAGGAAAGTCGTCGCTACTGGGTCCGGTCTGTATTTGAGGAAAACATTGAAGAAAGGCTTGGACATACTAATAATTTAATTCAAGAAATGTGAGAAAATGATCCTAGTTTTATAAAAATATTTTCCTGTTGCTCTTGGTGAGTTTGAAAAGCTGTTGGGCCAATAATTAGGAAACACGATATGGAAATGTGTACAGCTATACCCTTATTATTAGGTTGGAAATAATATTGTGATATTTAGGTGATGAAATCAGCATGTGAAAGCAACAGTGCGAATTTCGAGTCGGTAAACAGTGTTTCTGAAATTATTCATGTTACTTGTGCGGTAATATGGGACTCTAAAAGAAAGTTTTATTTCCAATATTTACCACTTCTACCTGGTAAAGAATTGCCAAGGAGTTCAAAGACGAGAATTTCAATGTAACAGTGTAATTTTAACAATCGTTTTAATAATTACAATAAATTTAGTTTCCTACTTTTTATTACTTGATTTTTCTTTTGGCATTTGCTGGTCTTTTATGACCATTTCATGACATTCTTCACATGATATGTTCTTTAAGTTAAATTGTATCTAGAGTAGAACCTTAACAGAAGATATTGTTGTAAACCAACTATTACTACAAATTATTAATTATTAAATTACTATATATATTTTTAAGTTATTCTTATGAATTAATAGATAATTATAGTCTAATATTTAATACTCTCCTAAGAAGATGTTATATCTTAAATAAATTTATATTCTAATAGGCTTAAACAAAAGCATGCCTTAATCTCCGAAACTCTAAAACTTTTCTTTTTACAGAGACCGTTAGCTTTGTTCTTATTCTCATCGTCCTATAAATACACACTTTTTCATTTTAGTAATCATGTAAATAAATAGTTATGTTATATTTGTTAGTGCGCCTATGACTCTAAAATAATAATTTAGATAAATAGAATATAACTAGAATATGAATATAGAGACGAGAGGAACTAAAATTAAAAAACTACAATAGTGACATTAAACTAGTAAGAAGAAAAACTGTTGTTACCTCATGATTTAGTAAACATTTTAATAAAATATTAAAAGTAATATTAGAAGATTTATTTGAATTCATCGAAACTAGTGAAAAATCAAAAACAGAACCAGCAAAGTTATAACATTGGTGGCAGCGAAAAGCAAAGCTTATAATAATAAAGACAGCCTATTTCTTTTTTTAGTTTACTACGCTTATGTGGATTAGCCTCTCGATATTAGAGATTGTTGTGGAATAGAAATTGTATTATATAACGGCGTTTATTTCATAAGCTTTAATTTATATAACGAACAACTGTATGATTGCAATTGGTATAAAATTAATAAAAAAAATGAACAAGAATTGTTTTTTTTTGCAAGCAGTAATGATCTTTGGTAACAAGCATTTTTAATAAATTAAAACAATTTAACATAATTCATAAATATCAATTATTTCAAAACTTGCAAAATAAAAAATATAAATAAAACAACAAACTTTTTTAAAAAAACATAGGTTATATTTTCATACAAAATATTGAAAACAAACAGTTTCCGTCATTTTTAAAGCAATCCGCTGAAAAGTTCAACCTCTCTGAGCATGCACTGAAGGCAACGTATGAGAGAGAGAGAGAGAGAGAGAGAGAGAGAGAGAGAGACAGCATGATCCCGTATTCGCTCTTTCTCTCTCTTATTACTCTGTAAGGCGCGCGGAGTATTGCATACTGCCTCAGGTAGTGTACGTTCGAAGTAAATACCACTCCTAGACATTTAAAATTTTATCTCTCCTAATTCATTTTGTAAAGGTTAAGTGGTACGCGACTGATCTATGATACATATTAGTGTTACGTGAAGAAATGTTTGAGAACCATTCGTTTAGAGCAACATTATTAACAAATATTTGTTTCGAAGTAACTATTAAGACTTAACAGTAAAAACTTTTTATTTATTGACAGTTTTCGAGCTTTTGATATACACAGTATTATTATCAATGACATATGAGTACATAATATTTTTATTAATATGCCGTTAAACTTAATTATATAATTGTCCTTATTAATATGTATTAAAATATAAACAACAGTTTCCAAAATGTTATGTAATTTCTGTATATTTCAACCAATACATGTATTAGATTACAAAAATTATTTTTTTAATGAATATTTTCCTCAATACAAAATTACTTTTTACCATTACTTCTTTTTATGAATTGATCTCTAATCGTTCGTCTCTGAACTTTCCCTGAAGGTGTTTTTGGAATAGATTCAATTATCATAAGACCAGCTCTTATTCTATAAGGATCAAAAACCCTTGAATTAACAAAATCCACCAATTCTTGAACTGTTGCGTTCTTGCCCTTCTTTAGAACCACACAAGCACCTGGATGATTTCTATCTACTGGATGTGGAACTCCAAAAGCTGCTGCATCAGCAATAGCTGGGTGCGTTAGTAATGTATGTTCTATTGTCGTTGGTGATAAGTGATTTACTTGATATTTAAACATTTCTCCTATTCGGTCTATGACATATAAATGTTTGTCTTCATCGTAGTAACCAATGTCACCCATTTTTAAGAAGCCATCTTCATCAAAAGCATCTGGTTTTTCGAAATTGTGGTAACCTGACATTAAATATGGCGATTTAACACGTATCTCACCTTCCTGGTTAGGACCAAGTAGTTTTTCAGTTTCTAAATCTACCACCTAAAAAATAACATAGACTAAAGTTGTAAATAGGAAGAGAGGTTATGTGATTTTAATTTTCTTTTTGACATCGACATTTCTTTATGAAGTGTGGGCAATTATTATAAATCTTTTAAAATTTCGAAAACAGTTGTCAGAATTTCTAAGAGGCATTAGGCAGAGATTTAAAATAATATTACAGGGTAGTGCCATATCACGCTATTTTACTTTTATTTGTTTTTATACTATTTGTCAAAATAAAGTAGAAACTGTTAAATTTATGAATTTTTCTCAGTTATCCTAAAAGATATTAGATTTAATCATAATAGTAATAAACTTCCTTATTAACAACGCATACATAATACAAATTAATATAATGCAAACATGGGATGCGGTTGGCGAAGTTTGACCAATGGATATTCTTCCACTTAGCCAACCACATCTCCCAATGCCCAAGAAGAATTAATCAAGAACAAAAATACAAACACTTATTGTTAAGCTGACAATGGAAAGTTTTTGTAATCTGATTTAAGTGTTCTTGATATTACGATGCCTAAGCTGTAGTGAAATAGTATTATATTGCTTTACAAAACTATAAAAAAAAATTTTCTTTAACAAGGATTTCTTAAATTAATATTATGTACATCTGCCCTAAGTTACAACTATTCATACAAGTACATAGGTTGTTTAGTGTCTAATAATTTCCGAAAAAAATATCAGAGAATACAGTCCGTATATATATCATCATATTTTAACCAGTCAATTTGTTTGATGTTTTTTGATCAAAATCAAAGTTTTCTAAATTAAAATTAAACTCACAGTATGTATTTTGAACATACTGCATTCTCTTCTTTGTAACTACATCCAAAAATGGATAGTAAACAATATAACAGTAATTATAGATTGGCATAACCAGAGATTCACATAACTGTTTCCTCGTTTTGAAGTTCAATATATATATATATATATATATATATATATATATATATATATATATATATATATATATATATATATATATATATATATATATATATATATCTATTTGAATGTAGAACATTTATTTTAATAGAACTTTTTTGTAATTAATTTTGGACATGTTTGTGAAGCTTTAAATTAATATCTAAATCCCAGGTTTTGGACACAATGATTAAAATGATATATTACATGTAATTGTAAATTTACTAATATTGTGAGTCTTATTATCATAAATCATAATATGGAGCCCACCATTTTCAAAGCTCACTGTACGGCGTCTACGAGCGACCTAGGGATGGGCGATACGATAAGATATTTTAGAGTATCGATACTTTTGCTTTCGATACCCGATATTTTGTATCGATATTTCTTTTGCGATACATTGTTGGTATCGATATATTGGGTTTGGTATCGAAACATGCGATCCAGGTTTGAAAAAGTGACGGCATCTAATTATTACTAGGACAAATTGCCTACATAAGTTTACAGGTTGTTGTAACTTAGCTGGCAGGTTAGGTCCCTGCATTCTAACTTGTTTATGTACTAAGGGAGCGGCGGGGAATCCCGATTCACTAGGAATCCTGAAATTGTCATAGCATTTGAACCTTACCACCACTACCGATTTTTCTGTAGATCTACCGATTTTTACTTCCATTGTGCGATCTACCGAAATACCATTGAATTATACCACAGTTTGAGCTTAGATAGCAGAAGGCGTAATTCTATCCTAAGATCCATGCCGATAGATAGATAATAATGTTACTGTGCTATTTTATCTGAAACAATTATTGTATTTCTCGCTTTCTGTTTGTTTTTCTAAGATTTTTGTGCAAGTATCCGTATCGTAAAGATATCGATATTCTAGGTATCAATTTTTTTGACACCGATATTTTCCTGTATCGATACCACTTCTTGCGATGGGATCGATACCAAATATCGATACTTTTAAGTGTATCGCGTATCCCTAGAGCCAACTGATGCCCGCGACAGGATGCTGTCGGTCCCGTAAGTACGTCGGACACGTTCGTTTTCCGAATGGTTTTGGCCAATCAGGTTGCGAAATCTGCTGCGCATCATCGACCCTGTTACCAGTGTTTGGGATTGGGTTGCCGAGTTATAGTCTGTTTCGTTGCTAAGTGTTACTGGTTGATGTTTTGTAAGCAGATTTTTCCACGCTCGCTGGCTCAGCTCTGCTATTTAAGTTGTTGGGCCTCTTTGCAATTTCGATGGCTTCCCTTATAACTCTCGTGGACAGGTTTTCATATCTCGATAGCATTTTTGTTCTTGAGAAATTTGTGTTATTTCCTGTGTTTAACCAGTGTTGGGTCAGTGTAGAAGTTGTTTTTTGCTTGACAGCGTTATATGTTCTTCTCTGCTGGCGCCTATTTTACGGTTGGTTTGACCTACATAAGATGAGCTGCATTCTCCGCATGGAATTTCGTACACTCCCTGGTTTTCGAGAGGGTTTCTTTCTTTAGGTGTTGGCAAGAGATCTTTTACTTTACGCTCTATGGTGAAAATGGTTTCAATGTTATGTCTAAAGAGAATTTTTGCGATTTTGTCTGTGGTGCCTCTAACATAAGGAACACCCGTGAGAATATCCGACATAACATATATATATATATATATATATATATATATATATATATATATATATATATATATATATATATATATATATTATATCACTTTATTCAAAAATCACTTTTTAAAAAATTTTATTTATTTACTTTACAACTTTTCTCAATACTTTAAATTAAATACAAAACAAATTCTTAACTGACATAGTAACGTGCTACAATTAATTATATTACTAGTATCTTAAACTAAGTACACTTTCCTATTTATAATAGTCTTATCTGCAAAATCAGCATTTCCGTCCGTGAGAATCTTACGATATGAAAATACTGATTACGTTTGCGTTTCGGGAATGGTGTGCAAATGCACTGTCATCATGTTTCTTGAGGTCAACTTGGACACGTGTTTGAACGGCAATATAACAGCTCCCCTTTTTAAAGAAAAGTTGGTGCTTCGCAGCAACTTTTAATGTTCCTGGCTGGACTGAAGTTCGATTTCTTCTTCTTCGTGAAGGGCATCGCTGGTAGAACGGGTGCTGGGTCTTCTTTTGGGTAATAGGTCTCGCAACCTTTGGTGGACGGGATGGAATGTATTCCTGGATTTGGGCACTGGAGGAGGTGGTGGTGGATCGGCGTCATTGGTGATTGCCAGTCCAATTCTTGGGCTTCTTCTTCGTTTACATTTGCAGAAGACATAAATGACTAGTAGAGCAGCAATCAGGGTGATGGTGAAGATTGTGAACCAATGAAGGTGTTTGGCCACAAATGGTTCATTAATAAGTTTATCCAAATCGTCAGAATATTGGCCAAGTTTGTGTTGGGCGATATTCAGATCTTCGACATCAATCTTGCTTAGCTTCAACGGCTTGAGGTCTGGAATGTGAATTTTTTCGGGAAGATGACCACAACATTCGAAAGGTATCTCCACTGTATGACTCGTGTATGTTATGGTTTGATACTTGTCCACAGGATACTTCGCGTGTACTCTGGTACTTCCAACGAAGGCATTGCATTCGGGTTGTAACTGAAGTAAAGAGTTAGTGTTTATTAGTCTCGTAATTATTTCCTTGCTATCGCATTTGACTGTAACAGGTAGAGGATCGGAGACCGTGATTAACCAGTAGTTTTGGCTAATTTCTTGGACATTGTATTCCTTAGCTAGCAAAAGTGCAGGTTGGCAAGTTTTCGGTAGCTCTCTTAGTGGCTTTAACAGTTGGACCTCGCAGATGGCATCGGTGTCGATGGGGTAGGGAAGGACATCGGAGCAAATTTTCGTATTGATTCCCAGTGGCTTGCATTTTTCCAGGTTTCGGAGTGACAAGTAGAGCAATGAATCATCGTCTCGCGCGATATATTTTTGAGTTGTTGGTAGAATATGGTGAAGACCTGTTCGATTATCTAATATTGGGATAGGGTAGAGGTGGTAAAGGGTATATATTTCAGGATCAGTTAACGGTATTTTTAAGACAAAAATTATCTTTGCGTCCGATTGATAGGCTTCTATCTCTATTATGTCTAAATATTGTGCGACATTTGTAGAGTACGTTGGTAAAGGTAAATTATTTCTTATGAGAGATCGAGAGATTTCGTGTAAGGAGGTAACCAGATCTCTTGGGGTAATGATTGAACTATGCAATATTTTTAGGCGTGCAAAAGTTATCGCGTTTAGGATGTCGTTCAGAGAATCTTCAAGAAATACGTAACTTTCCATTAATGATTCACATAAATTTACCATTTTTATTCTACCTTCGAAAAATATCATAACGTTCGAAATGTTTGATATTGCGCTTTGAATTTCCTGTATATTATTATTGAACGTTTCCTCATCTATTTGTAATTTTTGAATTGTGGAATTAAAATTTTTAATTACAGATGTGGTGACAGAAATTTGGTTTTTTAGTAGATTTTCAATCTGGTGTTCATCGCGAGTGACCTTTTCTATGCATTCATTAAAATATTCACCGTCTGATGAATCTAAGTTACCCGTGATAGATTTCCAGATAGTCCCTATTCCATTTACTAAACCGCGTTTTGATCGAAAGGCATATTGTTTAGTATCCGTCATTATGTCTTTGTATTTTTGATTTACTGAGTCAGCGATCTGCTTTAGAAGACTTATGTGTGTTTGAACTTCCGCCTTGAGGGCTAACATTTTAGGTCCAGGATTCTCGAGCATGTCAACTAGACGGGATAGGATTCTATCATTGTTTGATATGGTTTCCTTAAGGGGCTGTAGTTCTTTATATACCAGGAGTGTCCATTTGTCGTTTGACACCTTGATCGTGTTTTCTTCGTGGAAGAAGATTCCTATGGTGTTATTGATCGGCGTAATGGTGAACTGTGAGTTAGTGGCTGATAGTAGCCCGAAGAGTCTGAAAAGAAGGAGACTATTCGTAGTAGGGCTTTAATCTATCAAAATTAATTTTAGAAGTTTGTTTTGTTTCGGGGTTTAGTACGGTTGCTGAAGTTCCGAATACTTCTTGTATTTCGAAAGGGCCATTAAATTTGTTTTGGGCTTTATCCTTAATCTGGGATTCTTTTACGTACACCTTATCTCCGGGGTTATATTGTGGAATATTTTCGGAAACTGACTTATCGAATCGAATTTTCGCCTTTTCCTTTTGTCGTTCGGTTTTAATGCGTGCAACTTTGTAATAGTATTCCATCCGATTGCTTAGGTCCCTAATATATTTTGATATTAACTCTTTTTGATTGTAAAGGGTTTCGGGAGGTCTACTCGACGTGTGACCAAAAATTAGTTCGTAAGGTGTAAAACCGTGCGTTTTGTTTTTGGTATTGTTGTAACAAATAACCGCGTATGGAAGGATATTAAAAGGGTGTTCGTCAGGGTTTTCGGCCGTATGAGCTCTTAGCATTTCCGTGAGGGTTGCGTGAAACCTTTCTAAGGAGCCGTTGGACTGCGGATGGTGGACACTGGAAAATGTCAATTTTATGTCGTATAGTTCGCAGAGGTCTTTCATTAGGACGTTGTCAAATTCACGACCGTGGTCACAGTGAATTCTGAGTGGCGTACCGTAGTGTTGGAAAAATACCAGTAAGGTATTAACTACTGAAGAGGCCTTTTTATTTTCAAGTGGGTAGGCTTGAGTAAATTTCGTTAATTCGTCCCGAATTGTCAGTGCGTGGTTTCGTGTAGGATATTCAAATATGTCGATATTAATTCTCTCGAAAGGAGTTTTGGGTGTTTCGGTAATGACTAAAGGAGTGCTAAGATTTTTCCTACAAATTTTTACTCTTTGACAAATTTCGCAGCTTCTTACGTATTTTTCTACATCTTTAGTAAGTCCCGGCCAATTATATTTTTCCTTTATCCGTTTTATTGTTTCATTGATTCCGCGGTGTAAATTGTTTTTTCCCGTGTGGTATTGGTCTAGAATAATTGGGATTTGATCTTTGTCCGGAGTTTTGACGATGTTTTGACAGATTTTCAATTTTATTTCCTTATCGGCGAAAATAAAGGAAAAGATTTCTAATATTGGTAGGTCTAAATTATTTTCGATACAGTAGGCATCGGTGACGTTAAATTCATTTTGACATTTAAAAAGAATGAAGAATAGATTTGCTACCACATTTTCCGGGTCAAATCGTAAAGCGATTATAAAATATTTTCGTTCTTTAACTGTTTTGCTTGACAAAGTATTTATTTTGTCTTGTTCGAAATTTGGAGATTCTTCAAAGATGTCATTGATAATTTTAAAATGAATATCTTGCATTTTATTTTGGTGGAAAAATGTAACGATATTTTTATGATTTTTGTCTAAAAGTTGGGCATTTGATATTTCAAATTTGGAATAATCAATAATTGATCTAGTTTTATACAGGTGAACGAATGTATTAAAATCTGTCGTCATTTTATCAAGAAGGTCGGTCTCGTCTTCGCCGTTTCCGTCTTCGGTTTCGTCATTATTCTCGTCATCCTTGTTATTTGCGTGAATGGTATATTTGCGTTGAAAATCTGCGCATTGTTGGAAATGATTTATTTTTATCCGCGATAACGCGTCGGCGTTTTTGTTTACTTTTCCCGGTTTGTACTCTATTTTATAATCGTACTCTTCCAGTTTTAACCGCCATCTTGCTAACCTACTGCCAGGGTCTTTGATAGAAAAGAGCCACGTTAATGGACGATGGTCCGTAATTAGGGTGAATTTTCGGCCATAGAGATAGGGTCGAAAGTGTTTCACTGCCCAAACAATGGCGAGTAATTCGCGTTCTATCGTGGAATATCTGGTTTCGGCATTACATAAGGTTCTTGACGCGTAAGCAATAGGCAAATCTTTACCTATTGGGCCTTGGGAAAGTACAGCGCCAATAGCGAATGCACTTGCGTCAGTTGTTAGCACAAAACGTTCTTGAAAGTTAGGGTATATGAGAATCGGGTTAGAGACAAGAGCTTTCCTTAATTCATCAAAAGATGTCTTGCATTCGGCGTCAAAGTGGAACGGGGTGTCTTTTTTTAAGAGACGAGTTAAAGGTTTCGATATTTTGGCAAAATTTGGGATAAATCGGCGGTAATAGCCAGCTAGCCCTAGGAAGGATTGAATGTCTTTAGCCTTTTTTGGCTCTGGGAAATTGGTTATACAATCTACTTTGGATGGATTGGGTTTTACGCCATCTGAAGTGATAAGATGGCCAAGATATGCGACTTCTTTTCTTAAGAATTCACACTTATCTGGCTGGATTTTTAGATTTGCCTTTCGAAGACGTTTAAAGACTTCTGTTAGACGTGATATGTGTTCGTGAACGGTAGGGGAATAAACTATAATGTCATCCATATAGACTAGACAACGCTCGTTTTGGATGCCAAGAAGGATGTTGTCCATGACACGTTGGAATGTGGACGGGGCATTTTTGAGGCCAAACGGCATTCAAACGAATTCGTAATGGCCGTTTTCAACAGTGAAAGCTGTTTTTTGGATGTCTTTAGGGTCGATTTCTATCTGGTGAAAACCAGAGGCAAGATCAAGTGTCGTAAAATATTCACACTTGCCTAGTTGGTCTAGAAGGTCAGAAATGTTGGGTAAGGGATACTTATCGTCTACACTAAGCTCGTTTAGCTTACGGTAATCGATTACAACACGCCATTTCTGCTTGCCAGAGGCGTCCAGTTTTTTCGGAACTACCCATACTGGCGATGACCAGGGTGAAATTGAAGGGCGGATAATACCTTCTGTCAACATTTTGTTAACTTGTGTTTTTACCTCTTCCTTATGTATTTGGGGGTATCTATATGATTTAGTAAAGACTGGATGAGCACCGTTTGTGTCAATCGAATGTTTTATTTCGTTGGTAAATGTCAAACTGTCACCTTCAATGTAAAATATGTCAGTAAAATCTAAACATAAATTTGTTATAAGTTCTTTTTCTTCCTCGTTTAGATGACCGGTTCGTAAAAGATTTTTTATTATAGAAACCCTATCGTAATGATTACCTTTCTGGTCCTTGCATGTTTTAAAATTATAAAAAGGTTCAGCAGTGTCGTTTATCGGTTCTAAGATTATGTTTGAAAATTCGACGACTTTTGGTATCGCGTTGGCATTTATTATTGACGTAAAAAATTCGCCGCGTTCATTGATTTTTACTAAAGCATTAGGGAGTCTAACCTTGTCTTTTTCCTGTGCTATTAGTACGGCATCTATATTGGAAAGATCGCATTTTAATTTAAAAACCCGTTCGGTCCTAGCTTCGATAGAAATTGTGTTAAGATTTTGATTGTCCGAAATATTAGTGTTAATTTGTTCATTTTCGTTTTCTCCTACTTTGTATAAAGGAAGAATTTTAAAATTTGTAACTAATTGTTTATTTTTAAGATCGATTACGCATTCATAATGTTCTAAGAAATCTAGACCTAAAATGCCATCGAACTCAATATCTAGATTGTAAATGTAGACCTTGTGCGGATTGCCTGCGGTGAAGGGAACAAGAGTTGACTCTTTTATAGAAAGTTTTTGATCCGTAATGCCCTGAATTGTGACACTTTCGGGTAATCTTTGACGGAAATTTTGAGCGGTATGTTCCTTAAAAATGGAAATTCCTGCACCGGAGTCAATAAGTAATTTAAATTTTTGCGAAGCATCCTTTATATAGTACAAGTTTTTTGAGTTGACCGTTAAAAGAGATTTTAAAGAAATTCCTGTTCGGGAAAGTTCAGGTTGGGATTCATGTCGTCCAGGTTCATCGTCCGAATTTTTGTTTGTATGTCCTGTAGGAATTCGGTTTCCTGATGGGACTCGTCTGGAGGGTTTGGTGGAATCGGGAGTGACAGAAAATCCTGATAATTTTCCGGATCTAGATGTTCGACTGGGTATTCTTGTGAAGTTTGATTGTAATTGTCATCGTATGATTGATAATAGGGTTGGCTTTGGGAGTTCTCGTATTCCTGACAATCGTAATGATAGTAATTGTAAGGGTCTTGATAATTCTCGTACCCATAGTTAGTATTTAGATGATGCGTTCTTTGTGGGTTAACTCGGAAGTTAGGATTCCGGTTCTGCATTTGAGGACGATTTTGGGGTGAATTATTATATTGTGGGGGTCTGGAATAACTTGGAGAAAATCCATTGGTAGGTTGTGAATGGTTTGTTCCAGGGATTTGATTCGGTGGTCTTTGGAAGCCAGAGTTTGAAGGAGGATTATAGCGTTCTTGCTGTGAACGACACTGGCTAGAAATATGACCGTTAAGCCCACATTTGAAACATTTTAGGGGTTGAGAGGGTGGTCTCCTAACAATTGGCATTGGCTTTGGAGGGTTAGGTTTAACCATCCTTTGGTTTTCAAAGTACGATAGTTGTAACTCTCTTTTGATACGCGCTTGGGCTTGCAAAAGAGTTGTAGGATTACCGGCCCGAATAAGTTGGCCTAATCTGGGTTCTAACCCGGTTAATAGGGTGTTTAATGTCATCGTGTCTATAAGGGAAGTTTGAGCTACCTTTTGGTCGGTGGTGAGATTAGATTTTTGTACACTAGCGTGCATTTTGGCACTTAATATTTGTAATCTGTTATAAAAAGTAAGTGGTGATTCGTTTGATAGTTGTTTAAGTCTTTGTAGGTCTTGTATAAGGGACGTTAGGTCTCTAGAGTCGCCAAAATGTAAATTTAGTAATTGTTTTATTTCTAAATAGGAATTAGGATTCCTAGAACTAATAAGTTGGGCTGCTCTGCCTCTAAGCTTGTTTTTTATGTGAATTACTAATAGAGTTTTTTGATCCCTTGTGGACATATTGTACGCATGTTCGCACGCGTTTAAAAATGTTCCCAAAAAGATTTGGTCACCCTCAAACTCGGGTACAATTGAAAATATTTCCGATAACTTATAGGGTTCTATCTCCCCTTCTTCAGGTTTGACTTTCCCATTGTTTGCCGTTTGATTGTCTGACAATGACATTTTGTTTTTATATTAAACAGTAACGGTAAAAATAAAAAATATTTTCTTAAACTGGTGTGCAATGGAAATGCGAAAGAAAAGAGAAAATTAATAGATAATCGAACACTTTTCTTTTAAATCAATCAAATAACAATCAAATTAATTAACGAGATGATTCATTAACTTACATTAGCAGGAGCATCTGAGCCGTCGTGTTCTTGACTGCAACTACCAGGGGTTTCACCAGGTGTTCCTTCCGTAGCCTCGACAAGTGGGAGCAATCTCAATGCTGCTGGTCCTTTTTCTGTTAAGGGATTAGGATCCGCCGCTACCAGTTAGATTTCTTCTTGTTCTAATAGCGTTTGACAGATCCTACCGACTGCGCCAATTTTATATCACTTTATTCAAAAATCACTTTTTAAAAAATTTTATTTATTTACTTTACAACTTTTCTCAATACTTTAAATTAAATACAAAACAAATTCTTAACTGACATAGTAACGTGCTACAATTAATTATATTACTAGTATCTTAAACTAAGTACACTTTCCTATTTATAATAGTCTTATCTGCAAAATCAGCATTTCCGTCCGTGAGAATCTTACGATATGAAAATACTGATTACGTTTGCGTTTCGGGAATGGTGTGCAAATGCACTGTCATCATGTTTCTTGAGGTCAACTTGGACACGTGTGGGAACGGCAATATAACATATATATATATATATATATATATATATATATATATATATATATATATATATATATATATATATATATATATATATATATATATATATTTGAATATAACTTTTTTGTACCTAATTTTGTATATGTTTGTGAAACTTTAAATTAATAATCTACATATAATCCCAGATTTTTGGCAAAATGATTAAAATTCTATATTATAAATTTACAAATATCGTGAATCTTATTATCATAATTCATAATGTGGAGCCTAGAGTAGGCGGTTGTTTAGGAGATGAAAATTTCGAAAGCAGATATTTCCATTGAAATAATCTTTTATTCATAGTAAGAACAAATTACTTTTATTTTTCGAAAACAAAAGGATTATTAAACCAAGGACTGATGGTGTTTATTATTTATTTTTAGTTCAGGTTAAATTTTAATTTCTATGGTACCTAACTTAGAAGTTAGGGTATGTTGGGGTTGCCACATACATCTTTGCATCCCATCACCTAATAGATCAAACACTTCGCTGGACAGTGGTGCAACGCAATGTAGATAAGAAATGTTAAAAGACCAAAAAATGAGATATGTTAAAATTTAGAAATGTCAATTTTATTTTAGATACTGGATGAATATAAATTTTAATTACACGACTTTAATTTAATTGTAAGTAAAATATATAATTACCTATATTTAATAATAAATTAATGGTACAAATATAATATACCTTTATTTCTGTTTCAGATACAAGAGTTCCCGATGACGACAGTTTTTTGTGATAAGCCTCTTGGTCAGAAAAATCAAAAAAGACACCGACATTTGATTCCGTTGATCCATAGCCGAGGCCAACTTTTGTATGTGGTAGTAGTTTTCTGAGCCTAACAAGCTGTTGAGGATCCACTGCTGACCCACCAATGGAAAAACTATAGAGAGATGATGTATCGTACTTCTTAATTACTTTTTCATCAAGACTCGTAATTTCATAGGTGAAGGTACACGATGCCAAAAAATATGTGATCTACAAAAAATATTTGTTCTAGAAAGTTCGTAACATAAATTACCAGTCAACGATAATATAATGTAAATGTCATCTCTATAAGCTCGTCATTTAAGAGATTGTGAAATGAAAAAAAATACTCAACTTTTTAATGAAGTAACTCTGGTAGACCAATAACTCCTAAAATACAAAGACACTGTGCTAATTTATAATGTCATCGCATACATTATTATCTGCTTTTTGTTGGATTTATGTGTTTTTTTTTTAATTTTTTTTAAATACTTAAACTTATGTTTAGTTGCTAACAAGGTTAACGACATAGGGAAGAAAAATTATAACATAATGACTCGAAAAAATACTGTTCTATCTTAAATGTTTTATTGTAGTTTGCTAACAATCATTTTGAGGGCAAAATGAACGCTAACGCTTTTGTGGATACTCATTTTGTAAAATTTCTCATAGGTTTAAGTACTCGAAGATTTACGCGTAATTAGATATTAGGGAAACTTTACTGCGTTTCATCATTGGATTACCTAGAGACATTTTATGAAACACTATGTACAGTTATATAATATCCTTTTATGACCTTTGCCAAATGGTTATTTTTTCTGCCACAATAATTTTTAATCATAATATTGGTAATACTGGCAAGTAAAATGTCAATACCTGATTTCTCTTAATTAGTATTGCAGCCATGCAAGTATATTAAAAATGATCTTTGCTTAGGAATGTTCAAGAATTTATTTTTATAATCACTAAGTATTTTCTGGAATAAAATATATGAAACAATAACAATTTCAACTATTGAATCTTAAGAATATTGCAGTGTACCTCTGCTTAAGTTAGTAATCATATCAAAACAATCTTCAACAATAAGTTCTTTATCACATTTCAATGAATTTTTGCGATTGTTGCATTTTAGTTCATACTAAACAAAAAATAAACACGGGCATTTATGTTTTAGGGTTATCCAGTTGTTTGCCAGTGAAAAAATCGGGATATATAAAATAAAATTAAACATCGAACAAACAATAATCTTACACTTTGTAATTCACTCACAAAGAAGGTACCTGAAGTATCCGGCTCCAATTTTAATGAAACTTCAGTATGTTATATAGGGTACAAATATAAGAGACACGCATTTTTTTATCTACGGTAATTCATTTTAATCGGGTAAAAACTGCTCCTAAATTTCACCCCCCAAAAACAGTATATCTAAGGTTCTAAGTGAGATATTTTTTAAAACAATATGAAAATTACTTGATGTTAAACTACCGTTTTTTTACCCCCAAAGATATCATGCCTTATTTTTTTATCAGGGTAAATCATTTATTCGCTCATGTAATTTAATTCTAAAAATGACAAAATTTAATATAATTGTTTGAAAGTATTTATTTCATGGATACAAGTAACTAAAGTTGACAGGTTTTTGGGTTTCTAAAAATAACTAGTAAAAGAAGGTAAGCTACCCCCAAATACTCAAGTTCTAATCTAGATATCTTTACAAAACAAAATAGAAATTATTTGTTAGGTATATTCTTGAGATGTAAAAAAAAGTATTTGGGGGTGGCTCACCTTCGTTAACTAGTTTATTTTTAGAAACTCCGAAACACGACAACTTAAGTGACTTATGGTATTCATGAAAAAACTATTTTCAAACAATTCCATGAAATTTCGTAATTTTTACAATTAAATTATGTGCGCAAATTTATGGTTTACTCTAATAAAAAATAAGGGATGGTATCCTTGAGGGTGAAAACACCATAGTTTAATATAATTTCAAATAACAAATAATTTTCATTTTGTTTTGTAGAGTTATCTTAATTAGACCTTGAGATATTAAAAAAAGTATTTGGGGGTGACTCACCCTCTTTTATTAGTTTGTTTTTGGAAACCTCGAAAGATCTTAACTTGAGTTAATTACGGCATTCGTGAAAAAAATATTTTTAAACAAGTTTATTAAATTTCGTAATTTTTATAATTAAATTACGCGCGCATATATAGTTTACCCTTATAAAAAATAATAGATGACATTATTGTTGATAAAAATATCTTACGTTTGTTTTAAGGTTGTAGACAATGTTGAAGATTGACTAAAATGTAGTCGGACTTGCATTTTCTTTATTTTTATTTATTTACGAGAATCACTAGACATAATCAAAACTAGACTTTCAAATGATACTACTTTATCAGATCGAACCACGTTACCACTGGATGGGGTGATGGACCTTTTGGAGTGTTATCTGCGTAATGCTTACTTTCAAGTAAAGGACAAGTTCTAGGCTCAGGACGACGAGCTTCCGATTGGTTCTTCACCCTCTCCAGTTGTCGCTAATATATATATATATATATATATATATATATATATATATATATATATATATATATATATATATATATATATATATGGAATGGTTCGAAACGGCAACAGTAAAACCGAAAGTCTGGTTGAGATATGTCGATGATACTTTCATCGTATGGAAGGGCAATGATCAATAACTTAATGATTTCCTGAAACATCTAAATACCATTCGACCTACAATTAAGTTTACCATGGAAAAAGAAGGAAATGATCAATTGCTCTTCCTAGATGTCATGGTGAACCGTTCAAACGAAACTATTAAAACTTCAGTATACAGAACACCAACACATACTGGACAATATCTTAATCATAGTTCTAATCATTTTGTTGTAACAAAACGAGGAATAATACGCAACCTCTATAATCGCACTATATCTATATGCAATAATTCCGAATCATTGGAAAAAGAGGTGGCAAATATTAAATCCGATGTACAACAGAATGGTTATCCTTTAAAACTAATTGACGATGTTATAAATAACTTTAGAACAACGAATATCGGACAGCAAGAAACACATTCCTTCTTCACAATTCCGTACATTAAGGGAACATCGGGGAAAATATGATGAATTGCCAGTAGTTATAAGATAAAAACAGCCTTTAAATCCGGAAATCTACTTAGAGCTCATTTAACAAAAACAAAACCTAAAACTACTGATAAGAAAGAATGTGTTAACAAAGTTCCATGTGAGTGTGGTGAAATATATATTGGAGAAACCAAACGACCGCTAGGAGTTAGAATTAAGGAACATAAAACTCATACACAAAAAGCGGAAACGTCGAGATCAGGTATTGCAAAAGACTCCTGGGATAAACAACACCATATAAAATGGTCTGAGGCTGCGGCAATATATATGGAACCCAATGTGAAAAAAAGAAAATTTATAGAAGCAGCATACATTAAAAACAATAATGAAATCTTCAGTAAACCGAGTGTTGAGATACCTAATCTTTGGCAACCACTACTTTGTAACCTCAAATCATTGAGGTGTGTACAGTGAAGCGAAACTTTGCGCTCCAATGGACATAGTCCCTATATAAGCTCGTAGTCTTAAGACAAAATATTCGGTTTATACTTGATAACGATTAGAGATACAACCTAATCTAAACGTCATAAAAATAAAAATATAGACAATGCAAGTCCGACCACATTTTAGTCAAAAATATCTAAGTTTAACATCATTGCAAAAAACAAGTAATTTCCGTTTTGTTTTGTAAAGATATCTCAATTAGAACCTGAGAGTTTTCAAATAATATATATTTGGGGATGGCTCACCCACTTTTACTAGTTATTTTTAGAAACCCCGAAACCCGTCAATTTAAGCTATTCGTAAAAAAATATTTTCAAACAATTATGTTAAATTTGGTAATTTTTGGAATTAAATTACGTGCTCAAATAGATGGTTTATAAACCAAAAGTGGATAATATACTTGCAGTTGGATGTATAAAATACAATTATATAAGATAAACTTAGCTCTCAACCAACTGAAAAAAAAACCTTATACTATAAGGACAAACGTACTCTGTTCTAACACAGTTAGAGACAGAGCACTATCTCAGGTTGCTGAAGTGCGCAGGTCTATTCTGTACTGACGAGAACTAACAAGTTCGAAACCGGTCTACAGATGGCGGTGCGCTACTATAGGAAAGGCTTCCACCTTTTCCTGGTATTCTTGCAATCTGAGATAGTGCTTTGTCTCTAACTGTTTTAGAACAGAGTATGTTTGTCCTTATAGTATAAGGTTTTTTTTTTCAGTTGGTTGAGACCTAAGTTTCTCTTATATAATTGTAGATGGTTTATTCTTATAAAAAATAAGAAATGATATCCTTGCGGGGAAAAACTATAGTTTAACATCATTTTGAAAAACAAGTTATTTTTTTTTGTTTTGTAAAGATATCTTTTCAAAAATACTGTTTTTAAGGGTGAACTTTAGGGGCGATTGTTACTCCGTTAAAATAAATCTCCACAGATTAAAAAAATACTTAGCTCTTATTTTTGTAGCCTGTATAACATATTGATGTTTCATTAAAATCGGACCGAATACTTCAGTTACCTTCCTTGTCAGACTACTTCATATAAGGTCTTTAAAAAAAACAATATATCGGGTTCTATTAGTCGTCGAGAGCTATATATATATATATATATATATATATATATATATATATATATATATATATATATATATATATATATATATATATATATATCTTAAATGTGCATTTTTAATCCAACTTTTGAGTATTATCAATTTAAAACCATTTTTTGTTGTTAATCCTTTTTAACGGACCGTTACTGCAAATTAATTCCTCGTGCATCTCCAAATGATTTACTAAACCGCTTTCCCACTCCCTAAAAAATTATGACTATTAGAGTTAATTTTCTCTAACTTTTTTGTATCACTAAGTACACATTACCTATCAGCTTCTTAACGATTTCAACAATTTTTTGCCAAGTTGTTAATAAATAACAAACCTTTCAACGCGTTTTGAAAAAACATTTCAAAGATTATCTGAGTTATTATTTGAATATTCCATTTAATAGAAGATCTTGGAGTATGTTAAATCCGAGAATCTTAGAAGTTCTTTTATTAATCGTAAACGAACCTTTCAATAAACTAAAAGTTATAAACAAGTTATTAAATCTTCTCAAATTTTTATATAAACTCTTTAGTAAATAAAATTTCGTGTTTGCTTTTTTCAGTACCTTTTTGAAACCGAATTTCGCCAAGTTTTTGCAATCTATTTTGTCTAGGCGTTATAAATTTTGGACAACTAAGTGTGCTGTGTTAGTAGTGAACATAACCCGATTCGCTCGATCCCCCCACTCCTCGACCTTGACCTTGACCTTGCTTCACCCCTCTTTGGCCCCGCCCACATGTCCTTGTCATTGACCTTGAAAATGCACGTGTGCTTTGGCCTTGGCCTTGTGTTCAAGGTTGTGTGTGTGACCTTGACCTTGACCTTGGTCGAGACGACCTTGACTTTGTTGAAGGTCACTTTGAGTGTGTGACCTTGCAGATATGTTACGTGGTTGGGGGTGACCTTGAATGGTTTTATATAAGGTATGGGGCAGTTTCATTCATCAGTTGGCTCTGACTTGTATAGGTAGTACATGTGTTAATATTTGACAAATCATGGCATATGTTTGTGAAAATTGCGGTTCTAAGTTTACTAATATTTATAATATGAGACGTCATCAAAGAGAATCGTGTGCGGCGAGATTTAATGAAGTGCCTGGAGGAAAACGGCTCCGAATTGAAGAGTATACTTCGACGATTCCGGTAATTAATTGCGCTACATGTAATGTAGATGTTCCAATAAATCATATGTCAGCGCATAAACGAACACAACAACATAAAAATAATTCATGTTTGCCGGTATGTCATGGTGTGCAACTCGTTGAATGTGCCTTCAAAAGGAGAATTGCAACCTATCGGGTTAGCAGTGATATGGAGCATTCCGATTACGTAATGTTCTTTGCAGACATTAAATCCAAGGTGGTGGAACTTGTTAATAATTTATTGCGTGTGCATCATGCTTTAAAAGTTAACATGACAGCTGTTTGCGAGTACATGCTTCCATCACAAGAAATATTCAGTGAAAAATCCTTCAACACTGCTAATCAAATAATTAGTGTAGAAAGTGATTTGGATGCCGTTTACCATTCTTTCACCGAATTAATAAAAACGCAGGCGACAGAGTTCCAGGAGAAAGATTCAGGTATGGAAAAATCAAAACCCGATATATTAAACTGATTTTTATATATTATTTTTCTTGTTATAGGATGGGCTCTTGTGCGAATTTTATACTTGGAAGTTGGTATCAACAAGTATATGCCTATGGGTGGCTCATCATACATCAAGTTGCCGTGTTCTATTGAAAAGAAAGGAGCTGTCGTCAATGTGATTAACCAGGACGAATTTTGCTTTGCGTGGGCTGTAACATCAGCATTGTTTCCTCCAACAGCAGAGCCTTCACAGAAGACATCCTACCCCCATTTTTCTAGAGTGCTAAATGTAACAGGTATGGATTTTCCAGTAAAATTACGTGACATTAAAAAATTTGAGGAAATGAACAACATATCAATTAACGTATACGGTCTGGAATCTAAATATGAAAATAATGAAGTAATACATGAAGTTATTGGTCCACTGAGGTATGCGTCAAAAAAGTTGGATAGGCATGTAAATTTATTGTTAATTACAAAAGACTGTAGTAGTAAAGATGGCGGTGAACATTTTTGTGATACGACTTGTTCAAAGAGTCATTATTGTTGGATTCGGGATTTATCACGTTTAGTTTCAAGTCAAATTAGTTGTCAACAACATAAAATATATTTCTGTGATGGTTGCCTCATTTATTTTAGTACACCGTCAGCTTTAACTTTACATCAAAGCTACGATTGTAACCACATTTTCACGCAAACACCCTCAGTGGATTTAAAAATCGATAAATTTGGAAAGAGTGTGCCGGAAAATATTTTAAAATTCGAGGTTATAGAAAAGCAAATGCGCGTTCCATTCGTGGTTTATGCAGATTTCGAATCTGTTTTAAAACCCGTTGAAACGGTACAACCAAACCCACAAAATTCTTACACTGTAAAAAGTTTTAAACATGAAGCATATTCTTTTGCTTATTTAATTAAATGCTCTTTTGACGACTCACTTTCGAAATTTGAGCTATTTCGGGGGAATAATGCAGCTCAAGTCTTTGTGGATCGTATCGAGTGTGATTTAAGGGCTCTATACAACACATATTTAAAAGACATTAAGCCTATGAAACCGTTAACGCCTGAAGAAAAAAGGGAGTTTAATGATGCTAAAATATGTGGTATATGTGAAGGCCCTTTTGAAGAGGGTGAGATTAAAGTACGAGACCATTGTCACATAACTGGTGCAAAAAGATTTGGTGCTGCACATTCCGTTTGTAATTTAAATTATAAATTACCCTCTTTTATCCCTATCATATTTCATAACTTAAGCGGCTACGACAGCCATTTATTTATAAAAGAGTTATGTAAATATGGGGATAAAATTGGTGTTTTGGCTCAAAGTAAGGAAAAGTACATATCATTTACCAAAAGCATTTATGTGCACGATTATTTTGATAGTAAATGTGGAAAAGTCAAGAGGAAATATTTAAAGTTGCGATTTATTGATAGTTTTAAATTTCTGTCAACGTCTTTGGAAAATTTAGGCAGCGGTTTAAACGACGACGATTTTATTGAAACGCGGAAACATTTTTCAAATATCAACCAATTTAATTTGATGCGTCAAAAGGGTGTTTTTCCCTATAGCTTTATTGACTCTATAGAAAAAATGGAAAATACGTGTCTTCTAAGTAAAGATGAATTTTATGATAATTTACGGGAAGAACATATTAGCGATGAAAGCTATAGAAGAGCAAAAGAAGTATGGCGCTTGTTTGGGTGTAAAACTTTGGGGGACTATTCGGACGTGTATTTAAAATCAGATGTGTTGCTATTGTGTGATGTTTTTGAGCAATTTCGGAATAATTGTTTAAAATTCGATAAACTTGATCCAGCACATTACTATACCCTTCCAAGTTTATCATTTGATTGTATGCTACGTATGACTAAGGTAGAGTTAGAGCTCTTAACTGATATAGACATGATACATTTTTTTAAGAAAGGTATACGCGGCGGCATAAGCCAGTGTACAGAAAGGAAGCACATCGCTAATAATATTTTTTTACCAGACTATGACCCAACAAAACCTTCTTCATTTATAACATACCTTGATGCTACAAATCTATATGGTCATAGTATGTCACAAGCATTACCATATGGTGGTTTTCGATGGTTAAGCGAGCGCGAAATTCTGGATTTAAATATTATGGCTGTTGGTGATGATAGTTTACATGGCTACGTTTTGGAAGTGGATGTGCATTATCCGACTGAGTTGCATGATGCACATTCTGATCTTCCATTTCTAGTAGAAAATATCATACCGCCAACAGAAAACGCTAAATTACCGAAATTAATTCCTAATTTACAAGATAAAAAAAAATACATTGTACACTATAGAACTTTAAAACAAGCCATCGCCAACGGCTTAGTGGTAATGCAAACCCATCGAGTATTACAGTTTAAGCAATCAAAATGGCTAAAATCGTATATTGATTTTAATACCAATTTACGTAACAAGGCCACCACAAAATTTGCGAAGGACACTTTTAAATTAAAAAATAACGCGATATTTGGTAAAACTATGGAAAATGTGGAAAATCGAAAGGATATAAAATTAGTAACACATTGGGAGAACAGTGTAGGCAGAAATGGAGCTAGAGCACTAATATCCCGCCCCAATTTCAATAGTAGCTCGATATTTACCGAGAACTTTGTTGCTATACATATGAATAAAGTTAAAATATTGTACAATAAACCAATTTATATCGGTTTTTCCATATTAGATATATCAAAGACTGTAATATACGATTTTTATTATAATTTTATTAAATCCAAGTTTGGTGATGATGCTTCGTTACTTTACACCGATACTGACTCGCTTATATTAAAAGTGTATATGGAAAACTTTTATCAAACTATATCAGAAAACCCCGAAAAATTCGATACATCAAATTACCCCGAAATTAATAATTTCAACATAATTAAAAGTAATTCTGTAGTTGGTAGAATGAAAGATGAGTTACCTGGTGATCCGATAATAAGTTTTTATGGTACCGGCGCGAAGGCTTATTATGTAAAGTCCATTAATAATGAATTAAAAAAAGCCAAAGGTATCAAAAAATGTGTTATCGAGAAAGACCTTCATCAGGAAGACTATCAAAGAATTGTTGAACGGGGTGGTTTGATATTAAGAAAGATGAAGACATTTAGAAGTGAATTACATAACATTTATACCAACATAATAAATAAAGTAGCATTGTCACATAGCGATGATAAACGTTATGTAATTCCCAGTTCAACCAAAACTCTACCTTGGGGGCATGCAGACATAGATTTTTACAAAACAGACCCGGAAGAAAACTTAGCAAATTTAGTCACCGTGTTGGAATCATTTCTAAGTCAGGACACCACGTAATCTGGAAAATCCATATTTCATTATTTGTATTGTTTTTATTATTTCTATTAAACATACAACATTAATAAAAACGATAGTATTGTAATTTTTTTTTTTTTTTTTTAAATAAAAAACATGTATTTATTACTTGATTGCTTTTTTATTGAACCTTTATTTTAAAATTATAAATATATAATGAAGTGTCGACAAATAACAAACTGTAAAAGTTATTGTTGAAAAATTTGTCTAATAGTAAATTAAACGCACAGGTCTACGAGTAAGTGTTTAATGTGAAACAGGTTTGCTGACAAGATCCTCCATAGTCTTTTCAATTTTCAACATTCTAGAGTTAAGTTCATCACGCAGTTCGTCTTGCCTAAGTTCATATATTGCAATAACAGTATCATCAATGTATCCTCTAAGTTCTTGACCGGTTTCAATTAATTTCTTGCGTACGTAACCTTCAAGTTGGTTTCTGAATATATCTTTAATAACAATTGTTGAGTCATGTAAAGCTTTCTGCGTATCTTGCACACACTGAGCAAGGTTATTATCAACATAATTTCGTGTGGTCGCATCGTCTCCTTCAAGAGGTTCTGCTAAATAGCACAATCTTTTGCTTCCCATGTCGTAATCTCCATTAGGTGTAAGTTTAAAACCTATTCCTGAAGGACCTCGCATAAAGTTAAAATCCTTAAATTTTCTTTTGCGACCGAACTTATCAATAGTGTTTACTTCTGACATTGTTATGTGAGACTGATTTGAAACCATTAGATTTCACCCTAATATATGGTTCTATTTCATTAATAAACGGACTCTGCAGAAAAATATGGATTGCAAAACGTATTTTAGGTGATGTTTAATAAATACACGTACAGATTCATTTTACTATTGTTTTATTGAAAAAAAAAAATTAAAATATAACAAAACATTGAGTTTACTTTTTATTATTAAAAAATAAAAAATATAACAAACAAAAAAATTAAAAATTAAGAAATAAAATACATGTTAATTTCTTCTGTACAGATAAGCTTCTTCTATGACCCAATTTCTTCTCTGGATGGCGCGTTCATTAATGTCCTTGAACTGGTAGTAAACTAGTCCACAAAAGCCGCATTGTACAAATTTAACCCTGAAAAGGTCAATGTAGTTGAAGTCGTACGTAAGATCATTTCGCCAGCAGATACCTAGTCTTTTACAATGATGACAAGTTAAATAAAAAGCTTTTGGTATATGACTGTATGTTTTGGCTGCTTCACTAGGTTGTTCATCGGTTGGCAACATGATGTTTGAATATGTTGTACTTTGCAATCGCGGTACTCTAACTATGTATTACTTTATAAAATAACCTTGACAGGACCAAAAAAAAATCCTTGAAAATTACAACCTCGAAAACGACCCTGACATTGACGGGTACTTTGACCTTGGCCTTGGCCTCGCATCTAACAAGTTTAGTACTATATTTATATGCTTCTTTAAAATAACCTTGACAGGGACAAAAAAAAAATCCATGAAAATTACAGCCTTGAAAACGACCCTGGTATTGCCGGTTACGTCGGCCTTGGCCTTGGCCTTGCATCTGACAAGTTTAAATATTATACTTAATGCATCGAACAAAAGGAATAAAGGCGGTGTAGTGGGGGAAATGGGCATAAAAGCAGACTTGCTGGCTCGAGCTCTTCACAGTTCGTCAGAACAGCAAACAGTACAGTGCTAAGAAAAAGTTAATTGTGTGAGTTTGAATATCGAAAATGTCTAGTGTACGGTCTCTTTTAGATGCTCTTGACGTGAGCTGCGGTTCACAGCAAGGCATGCTGGATAACATGAGTGGTTTAGAAGTGTTAAGTCCGGGGGTGTTCGAGAACTGGAATGGCGTGGAGCATGAAGATGCCGAAGACCGAGCCCTCAACGATGGTCGCGACGAAGAGTTAGTTCAGTCGGCAGCGCAATTCCTGGAATGCTGGACGGAGGAGAAGGAGCCAAAGATAAATGTGATTAGTGATGTGGTTGTGCGAAAAGCATCGCGGCCTAGGGAATCTTCTCCGAAAGCTTCGAAACTGAAAAAGCTCTTGACTATGCGGAAGTCGGAAATCGCCGATAAAAAAACATTTTATTCGGCGATTAAAGGTGTGGGACAAGGGAAGAAGAAAAAGTTTAACTTTAAGCGTCCCTCCACCCCTGTTCCATTACCCGACTTCCTAAAAACAGCACCAAAAGAGCCATTGTCAGTAGAAGTGGAAGTCATAGAAGGCCCCGATGGACCAACACCACCAACGCCACCAACACCGGCCAGCGTAGAGAATGAAATAGTGTCGGAGGTGAAGTCTTCCCCAGCGCCAACGCCACTGTCGCCGATATTGGGGTGCCGGAAACCCATGAAGAAGCGGTTTAAGCGTTGTTTTGAAGGCGATGAAGTTTCCGCTGCTTCGTCGTCGTCGTCGTCGTCGTCGTCTTCACCAAATAAAACCGCGTCTTCTTCGTTAATATATTCCGAGCCATCACAACCGGAGTGGGTCGAAGACTTCACCAACTCTCAGAAGACCAAATTGACAGACATTTACGAAATGAAAAAACGCTTAGTGAAAGAAGTGGACGAGTGTGACAGTGACATTATAGAACTTGAAAAACAATTAGAGATAAAAAAGGTGAAATCTGCGCGGTTAAAAAGACAATTAGAGGACTTTAATAAATTATGTAGTGGGTGTTAGGTAGTAGTAGATATTAGCTTTTAATTTATAGTATTAAGTTTGTAAATATATATATATATATATATATATATATATATATATATATATATATATATATATATATATATATATATATATATATATATATATATATTGTAGTTAATAAAAAAAGTGTTTGATCAAATTTTTATATTTTATAATGAGAATAAAAATGACTTGAAAATTTATTTTTGTGTGTTATTTCATATAGACCCTGTCCCACATAATATTAGGTAATAAAAAAAAGAGTAAATAATCCACTAAAATTACGCAATAGCAATAGTTGAAAATATTTTCTGATAATATTTACAAGTATGCTAAAACATGGTTCGGTTTATGAAGTTAAGGTTCTGTCGCCAGAACTTCTAATACTTTGTATCTCAATATTGTATGTTTTTATGAAAAAAACATAAAATATTGGTTACAAAGTATTATAACCAACTAAAACTACGATCAAATTATTTTGTGGTCCTGAAAAGGACCGTTTGGTTGTAAAACATGCGACTCTTTTATTGAGTTGTGGAGTCGCACGGCCCGTCATCATCAGCGGGGGTGGTGGTGCTATCCTCTGTATATTCGATGATGAACCGCCAAAGTTCATCCCATCTAGGATCGTTCTGCTCCGACTCCAAACAATTCTCTGTGGTAGAATCTACCACAGGGCATTGGATGGGTTGTTGTTGTTGTTGTTGTTGAGTCGCTGACATGTTGAACTAAAATGATTGTAATAAGTATTGGTGGTCGTATATATAGAGACAAATTAATGGTGGGGGGTGAAAACAAATGTCGTATTACGTATTGAGACCAAAAGTTGTTTGTGGTCTCAAATACGAACGAACGATTTAGCTGGGTTCCACCAGCACTTAAAGTTTTAATACTTTGTATCTAATATTGTATATTCTATACATACAATATTAGTAACAAAGTACTAATATGTACTAAAACTACGATCAAAGTATTTTGTGGTCCTGAAAAGGACCGTTGTTGTGTGCCCTTAAAAAGGGCCAGGGAGAGTGTGGGCTTATGGTGCCCCATCCTCGCTGGTCGACCACCAGCTTGACGAATCGCAGGGGCCTTGTGGGTCGTCGGGTGTTGGTGATGCTGGAATTTCCAGCACCGCATCTTCCGTCGAGTCCGGCTCTGGCTGCGGCGACGGAGTTTCGAGTCTTTGTAAGACCCAATCGCCCGCATCGTCTAATTCCACTAGACCCGGATCATGGTCATATACTAGCGGAATCGGCTCATCCAAGTCGTCCCAACGTAGGACGTCAATTTCAAAATCCACCTCGTCGTCGTCGTCGAAGACTTGCAGGTCTCCAACGTTGTCGGCTACGGTGTCATCACTAAAGATGGATGAGCCTCGGCTGGCGGGTCTTTCTTCCTCCATGTTCATCGTATGAGGGTTGATGAATATATGACTGTGTAACTGGCCCAGTCTCATATATATAGAACTACCCCCACCCCACCAACGGATTCTAAATGTTATGTATTGGTGAGAGCTTATAGAATTATTGATTTTTTCAAAAACTTTAAATAAGGAATTAGATTTGTTTAGACAATAAGACTTATTCTTAATATTTTGTGAAGAATACATTACAAAAAAAAATAATAGAAACCTTGTTTGAACTGTTAACATTTTCATAGGTTCTCAAGCATATAACTTGGCACTTAAGCTACGAGACAAATCGTCGTTAAACGAATATCTCGCCCCATAAGTGACGATTACTAAACTACGATCAAAATATAATGTGGTCCTGAAAAGGACCGTTTTTGTGGCCCTAAAAGGGCCTGGGGGGAGGGTGGGGTGCCTACCGTGGAGTAATACCCAACGATATTAACACCGACCTAGATGCAGCCCTTGGTCTTCTCATTGGCGGCACCGTCGTCGTCGCTGGTGGTGTCTGCGTCGCAGGCGGTGCCGAAGGTGCCGCTCCTGGACTTAGAAAAAAAAAACCCTCCCCTACAACTTCCACATACTCCCGTTCGGCGGCCCTAGCCTCCTAACTCAAGAATTTCAATTTTTTCATCTAAATTTTTTGTCATTTTTAAGATTTTCCAAATTTTTTCACCATTGTATTCTACTCAAAATTCTAGGTAATTAAAGTGCTTTTATTTTTTCTCTATCTTGAACGGTTCCCGAGCTACCGCGCTTTAAAGAATTCAAATTACTAACTTTCTATAACCCTTTTTTTCAAATTTCATTTTTTCGAATTTTCAAAAATACTACAATATGTAGAAAAAAATTCTCTCTTTAATTTCCCAATACCGTTTTTCTCTAAATCTTCAACTTTAGCGCGTATTCAGCATTTTCAAAAAAAAAAAAATTATAATTTTTTTTACACCATCGCATTCTCCTCAAAATTTTGGGCTATCAAAGTGCTTTTATTTTTTTTCTATCTTAAACGATTCCCGAGCTACAGCGCTTTAAAAAATCCAAATTACTAACTTACTATAACCCTTTTCTTAAAATTTCATCTTTCCGAATTTTGAAAAGTACTACCATATGTAGAAAAAAATTCTCTTTCTAATTTCCTAATATCATTTTGCTCCAAAACTTCAACTTTGGCGCGCATTCACCATTTTTCAATTTTTTTTTGAAAAAATTTTTTTTTACGTTTTTACTATCGAGAAAAATGCTTGCTTATAGTACTCGATTTCCTCTATAATTTTTTCTTATAACTTTTTTCCCTATTCCTAACCGTTACTTTCCTACAAATTTTCTAAATCGTTGTTTTCATATTTTGCCTTAAAAATTTTTTCTTGTGTTATTTAAGCTCTTTTTTCCACTTAATAAACCACCTTTTCTAAACTCCCGTACTCCTTTCTTAAAGAGCGGGCTTTTCCGCCAGCTTTTTTTTGGTTGGGTTTCAAATAAATATAAAACTACTACTTCACTCATTACAAATTTATTGATTCAAGAACATTATTTTGTGTTACATATAATAGATACATTAAAATATAGATTTATTGGTCACCGAACCGTTTAATACATTATAACTAAAAAATGAGTCGTGAATAACTAATGCGTACACTTTAGTGTCTTTGGGGAATTTATTCTTTCTCGTTTGGAACTCCAATTTTACATCCACTGTCGATGAGTTAATCGCCTCTGGTTGATGACTGCAATTGATAATAAAAACGGGGTTTTTCATATATTCCGCGAACGTTATCATCGGATCGTTTATTTCGCGCCCGTAGTAGCTGCTTTGGAAGTTTTCGTAGTTGTAATAGGCTGCTGCGTACAGTTTCTTGGCGAAATCTAAATTCCATCTTTCGTATGGATAAACGGTTGAATTCAGATACAGTCTAATGTCGCATACGTCGGCGTGGGTAAACTGGGTTGCGTTTTTTTCTTTCTTGTCGCAATTATTGCTGTCTTGAAACCCGACGATTATATAGCGCGGTCTTTCCAGACTTGTACTCGTTCTCAAGGCCCACACGTCGGAAGATGTTTGCCTTAAAGCTGGTAATTCGTACAGATCCCATTTACGATATGCCATTTGAATACTGGCATTGTTTCCTCCTTTATTAATGCGAGACAGTATTTTCAATTTTTGCTTGTCGTCTGGAATGATGTGACGAATTTTCCATTCGATTTTGTCGATACTAATTTCTGCCTCTACTTCGCCGACGTAACAATTGGTAAAAGTGCGAGCTATAATCATAATAAGCTCTTGTTTTACGTTGAAAACACCTTTTGCGTAATCTTCGGCGAATCCCATAAGATATTTTAAGGGTAATTTCCCGGAGAATACGTTACTTGCCGTGTCTACGATATCTTGGTTTGCTTCGTCGAGACCCCATCCGCACGTCATGAGAGATCTTTGTTGCAAACTTCCGAATGAAACCATGGTTTTTAATGTCGTCGTAACTCCAGGTTTACGAACCACGGCGACCTGCTCACCTCCCATCTCGTAGCGAATTTCATCGAACAAAAATGCGAGGGCATTATTTGATAAAAAACATCTTTTCGTTGCGTCTATGGGTTTAAATTTTCCTTCGATATATATGTAACTTTCGGCGATATCCAGTATAATATCTTGAAAATTAATGGGGATACGGACTTCATCTGAATTGTTGAATGATGGAGATCCGTATGGTTTATACGTATGCTCTTCTAGACTAATAATGGAATTGTCCAAGATGGGCTCGGAGAAAACCTCTATTTTATCGCTGGTGGTGGAAATCATTTTCGCACTTTAAGACCGATTGATTTTAAAAATTTATAGTCTTCGGCAGATAACTGTTGAGATGTTTGTGATCTAACGTCTGGACGACGACTAACCTTGACGTTAACTCTTCTTTTACTTTTATTATGTTTCGGCGGTTCCCCCATCTTAGTCGACAGCACACACAATTGACGATTGAAGCAAAAACCCATTTTTATGAAAGTTTCTTCAGTTCCAATTTCACGATTATTTTCTCGCCTTGAAAATTGATTAGATCACCGCTATCGTCCAAGATGCGAAGAGTAATGTTGTCGATAAACTGACGTCCTGCCGGCATTAACGGCATATAAATATTATTTTGTGGTTCTTTACTGATTTTGTAACCGGGCTCCACGTCGATATCGAATTCGAACAAGGTATGACCTTCCACCGAATTCATATATGCTCCGGAAATTATATTACAATCTACGCGTATGATGCGTACTTTCATTATTTCCACCATCTCGGTTGATTCGTGCTTTTTGTCTCTTTTTAACACTGTATGATTAAATCCTAACATTTTACCGATACTCGCCTCTCCCCGGAAATCTATAGTATATTGGGATTTCAGTTCACATTTCAGCGTATTATTATTAGCGACCAAGTAAAAGATTCCATCGTTCTTTTCTTCAGTTGAAATCCTCAAAGCCTCCAACATAGCTTTACCTATCTCATCTATTTCATAGGCCCCAGGTGGAATCTGCAATTGTATCGACTCGGTGGTGTAACCCTCCTTCATGTAGGCAAACTTATTGTTGCTTTCGTCCACATTAAAAATTGAATTGTATGTGTAAAATCCCAGCAATGCCAGACCATATTTGTTTTCTCTATTTAATTCGACTGGTGGATAAAAATCGGCGCTTAAGACGCTCGAGTGTCCTGTTAGTGTGAACGTATAAGACATGACTAACCATTAAAACATCACACATCTCGGTTTTATTCTTAGCGGCAACATTTAAAAAGATTCATCTTCACACCTTTTCTCACTGCATTAGATAGTGATGTTTTTATGCTATTTTCTGCTTTTATGCGCACATCGCTGATTTTGCAATAACAACAAAATATTTTTCTAGCTGTAAGATCCTCATCAGCCGTAACCTCGTTTAAATTGCTGCTGCTGCTGAAATAATGTTTGCAACCGCACTGATATTTTAATATATCGATATCGCTTTTAAGGTGCTCGGGCAACTTTTCTCAAACGAATGGAATTTCATTTGGGGCTAATGCAATCATCACTTCCTTGGGCATGTTTTCTAACTGTTTCACGGTCATTTTCCTTAATCCACCGGCTAGATGAAATGCTTTCAGTGATTGCAACATTTTAGTATAGTTATTGCGATCCATTTGCGGTGTTAATGGTGACGATGATGATGATGACATCTTTTACGCTGATGATTCGACAAGAAACTTTAAGCACAAATGTCCACACCAGACTGTTCCAAAATCCTGCTGACGATCGTATGTATAGTAAATAATTTTTGATGGTTCCGATCCCGTTTGTAGATATCGTACCAATTCGATCGGTGGGGGTAAATCGCCGAAGCTGTCATAATATGTTACTTTAGAATTATTTTTTCTATAAGCTACCCAATGAGTCCCTGCACCACGCGTACTATCCAAATTCACTATTGCTGCTTCGTAACGTCGAGGACCTTGTCTAGGTAATAAATCCCTCATATAAACGCCTCGAAAGTGTCCTATTCTTTTCTTTTTGGCATATTTTTCTATATCGATGTTAGATAGTGGTCTTCGAGGTAGGGATTCAATTAGTTTTTTGATCTACGATTTAAAAATAATCCCATACCTTTACGATATGGCTTTAGAAACAAACCATTTCCTTTCGATTTTAAATACAGGCCGGCACCGGTTTTATCTTCGCTGCTTTTTTTTACTGCTTTTATGGCGCGCACAATTCCCGCTGCCCCACCGGCTAATGAACCCAAAGCTGATAACCCGGCAAAAATTGGTATTAATGGTAATATTCCACCAGTTTTAGGAATCGGTATTATTCTCGGTGTACGAACCTTCCTTTTGCCACCTGCCGCTTTTACCGATCTACGTGCTGCCGACAGAGCTATTTTAGATGCATTCATGACATTTTTTTCCAACACATTTTTACTTCCGGCTTTTAATAATTCCCTTCGAACTGCTTGTCGAATAGCTGTTCCGAAACTGGCTTTCCGAACATGTCGATTTTTATTAACACCTTTCCTTTTTGTATGACGCGTGCCTTTACTAGATGTTTTTTTTGTTGATAATGATGATGGTACACCCATACCAAAACGTTGTTTTCCTTTCATAATGTTTGTAACTAACCAAGCTGCTGTTTTTTCACCTAAACTGGAATCTTTCGATTTTACTCTATTCCAAGCACTTTGTTCGAGCTCGTAATCCGCTCGATGTCTCGCACTTATGTTGTCTTTATTATGTAAATAGGCTAAATCGTGTTTTTTGCATGCGGCATCCAAAGGATTAATGCCTGGATCACCTCTTGTTACACGTTTTATTACTTTTGTTCCGGGTCCGCAATATTGATAACCAGGAATGTGTACCTCGAATGGTAATTTATTTATTAACGAATTCACAATACCGTATCCAGTTTTGTTGGAAACGTGAGACCGTCCACTTCGTTTGACGCTCGGCATCTGAATGACAGTTTTTGTGAAAAATTGCCTATAAAATATTAAATTTTCCTAAGGTGCGCGTTATCGATCTTAAACAAAAACTTCCTATTGACAATCTCGATGAAAAAGTCGGACTTGGATTTGAAAAGAAGATAATGAAGAGACACGGTCCTTTACTTCCTTCCTCTATTCGCGGCCTGTTAATTGGTCCATCCAATTGTGGAAAAACTAATGTCATGATTTCGCTGCTTACACACCCCCTTGGGCTACGTTTCGAAAATGTCTATATTTACTCGAAATCTCTGTATCAACCGAAATATGAGTATTTAAGGAAAATTTTAGCGCCCATCAAAGGTTTAGGCTACTATGCCTTTAGTGATTCCAGTAATATTGTGGAACCGTCCGATGCAAAACCAAACTCTATATTTATCTTTGATTATGTTATATGTGAAAAACAAGATGTTATAAGATCGTACTTTAGCATGGGACGTCATAAAAATATCGACTCCTTTTACCTAGCGCAAACATATTCGCGAGTGCCTAAACAGCTTGTGCGAGACAACGCCAATTTTATTATTATGTTTAAACAAGATGAGTTGAATATGAAACACATATTTTCCGACCACGTTTCACCGGATCTAACTTTTACTCAATTTCAAGAAATGTGCTCAAAATGTTGGGATAATAAGTATGGATTTTTAGTAATTGATAAAGACAGTGATGTGAAATCGGGAAGATACCGCAAAGGATTTGATAGCTATATATTACTGTAATAATAAGAGAAAACGCTCATTTGATTGTTGAAACGTCCTTTGTTAACATCATGAATAACGCGATCGACTTAAAACGTAAACTAGTGGAAGCTACCAATGCCGTCAGAAAAAAATTTAAACAAATTAAAGCGGCTAAAGAGTTTAATGTTGTGGAATTGGAAAAGTTTTACGAAACCATTTCTAAGCCGTTGACAACTATATCTGATGTGGTTAAGCAACGTCAGCAGCAGCAGCAGCAGCAACAACAACAGCAACAACATTATCCAGCTACAAAGCCACATAGTCTCAGTACATCAGTGCAGTCGACTCAAATATCAGGTTTTCCCCAACCTACACATTCCTTTCAAACCTCCACACCTATTCAGCAGCAGCAGCAGCAGCATCGCATTTCAAAAGAAGATATTAGCCAATCGGTGTTTGATACACCCTCGACATCAACTAATACATCTCTCGCATCCGCTGACACCACAACTTCCGATACTTTAAACGCACACCTGAAAGGATTACGTTCGAAACCATCTCTATACGATACTGTATATGGTGTACGTTTTGGTTCAAAAACAGATCATAATAAAACTCTTATTGGTAATTTAGAGGTGCGTTTTCGAAATGGAAATATTGTCTTATACAAAAAAGGGAAAAATATTGCAGAATATGGTGGATCACCGGCACTTTATGATTTGTTATTTCTTAAAACACCCCCAAGTGTAGGCAAGGAACAACAACAATTAAGTGATAATGTACTTTCAACCTACAAGGAAATTTTGGAATCAACGAATGCTGTCTACAACAATTTTAAAAAAAGTGATGGTTTACGGGAGACCAGATGGAACAAATATTTACGAATTATTAAACCTCTGATAATGGGCACAAAATTAGGTGGTACTATTACAAGAAAAAATCTCTCGGAAAAACTACAGTTACCCACAAAAAAGAAATTATCTTCGAAAAAATTTCAATATGTCTACTGGAACAAAGCTAAAGAGTTGGTGGATCGTTTACGTTTGTTGTGGAGTTCCAAAATGGCCGGTCACACTGGACACGAAAATGAAATTATGTCAATCATAGAGGAATTACAAGAAGAAGATATAATATATTAAGCTCAATATTTAATGATATTATTCAGTTCTTCCTTCGATCTGAAACCTTTAGTATTACTAATAATATGGTGCCCAGTCTAGAAAAAATCAAGATTGTTAATGAACTACATAGAACGGCTAGAAAAAATTTTGTAAGACGGCGCACGATAATAAAAGGATACAGAGATTTGTGGCAAATTGATTTGGCTGAAATGCAACAGTGTGCTGATGAAAACGATGGTTATCGTTATATTTTGGTCTGTATAAATTGTTACTCGAAATTTGTCTATACCAAAGCCATAAAAAACAAGACTGGTATAGAAGTTACTAATGCGATGAAAAGCATCATTGAAGAGGCATCATATACACCAACAAATCTGCAAAGTGATCAAGGAAAGGAGTTCTATAATACAAACTTTCAAGCCCTGATGAAAAAATATAATATAAATCATTATTCCACATACAGCACAAAGAAAGCTGCAATTGTTGAGCGAGTCATAAGGACTTTAAAAAATAATTTATATAAACAATTCTCGACAAGAGGATCTTACAAATGGATACATATATTATCGGCAGTAACAAAAACCTATAACCATTCGAAACATCGCACCATTGGAATGAAGCCTGCAGACGTGCAAGAAAAAACACATATTAAAGCATATGATTATTTAAAAATTGTACCTAAAAAATTTAAGTTTTCCATGGGTGACATTGTGCGTATTAGCAAGTACAAAAGCTTATTCGAGAAAGGATATACGCCCTCTTGGTCAACCGAATTGTTTAAAGTTGTAAAAGTTAACGTTACAAATCCACCTACTTACTTGTTGGAATCGTTAGAAGGTCAGCCTATAAGAGGGTGTTTTTACGAATCAGAACTACAAAAAACAAGCAGTCCTGACGTTTATCTAGTAGAAAAGGTCCTTAGACAACGCAAGAAAAATCACATCGAACAATTATTTGTCAAATGGCTAGGATTTCCCAACCACTTCAACTCTTGGATAGATAAAGCTAATATTGTTTAAATAACATATTGTATGACTATATTTTTTATTTAAAATGTAAAATAAATAAACAATATATTGTAAAATAAAGTTTTTTATTTCAATCTTCATTATTAAAAACAATGACAATAAAACATCATACACATAAATAACATTTCAATATTCTTGGAGGGAAGGTCCAATTCACCGACGACTACGACGTTATCTTCAAGGCTATGCCACTCGGAGTGCGTTCTCCTATTCTTTAACCTGCTTTTTTTAGATTTTTTTTGAAGTCGAGTCGTACGACAGTGCGCTTAATGAGTCATTTAAAGGCTGATGATAGAGTATTTTCTGCATAACTTCAATTTTTGTTTTAAGCTCACTATTATTTTTGTATATCATGGGGAGGACATCCTTGTTAAATATGTCACATATTACAACTGCAAAATTGTAAAACTTTCTATTAACAAAGTGTTTTGTCACAGCATCGTCATCATCTTTAGGTTCGCCTAAGTTGGTTATGATTTTTCCACCCATATCATACTGCCCATCCGCTGTAAGTTTAAAACCAATCCCTTGTGGCCCAGATAATATATGATATTTTTCATTATATTTCTGACGACCAAATTTATCAATTGTGTTGTTTCCTCGACTCATTTTCAATCTTTACTAAACTATTTTATTTTTATTTGCCCTACTTATATTAAATATTTCAGCTGAGAAAAAGAAACACTGACTATGATCTAATGGATTGGTATGTTTATAAAAGAAATAAAATAAAACTGTGATTGTAACAGATATTTATTTACCGTTATTTAATTGCACAAATACAAAAATTATAAAAAATTAATTTTCCATGTCTTCGTTTTCGTTGCTCAAAATTCTATCCCATCCGACACTATTTCGATCGTCAACGTCTTGGGCTGTTGCTGTTGCAGAAACCAATTCATATTTTGCAGCAAGCTCACCTGGTAAATGTGGAATATTGACGAGGTATTCTTTTAATTCTTCTTCAACCATTTCAGCACAAAATGTATCCATGTCTATGGAACCATATAAAAATTTGTCGCACAAGTTTGCCCCAGCCATAAAATTGATTGTATCCCTGATCTCGTTCTTATATTGATCTTTGGTTACATCAATATCCGACCAATCATTTACGCTATCTAACATATCGTGAGCCCTATTTCTTAATTCTCTCCCCAACCAAAATATGTATCTATCTACACATTCGTTGGCGGTCGTCGTCGTCGTCGTCGCATCAGCAGACATCTTTAACAGAAATAATGAACACGCGTAAGTATTCTGACATGTGCAACTATATTTTAAATTTAATTACATCCTTTTTTTCAAACAATTTACATACAATTTACTCCAATGAGCCAAAACGTAATAATGTTCGAGTATTGTTTCCAAAAACTCTAGTGCCCTGCCCCAAATAAGTTAGAGTGTATTTATCTTTAGTTTTACTCATAATATCTACAATATCGTCAGATAGTGTTTCGGCCACACGTTTTGGTAAAAAAGTCTCAAATGTGCTATTATCACCGTCATCGTGTAAAGCCACTAAAAGAGTTTTACCAAATCGTGTAGTCATTGAAACCATCTTTACAATTTTATACACTTTGCCTACAATCATTTCGGTAACCTTTTTTCTCTCTAAAACCTCGAAATCTTTGCTAAACATTTCATTAATTTCATCTAGAGTTTCTTTTGCAATACTCATTATTGAAAAAAATGGTATATAAATCCAAAAATTACCGTGAATATAAAAGCACTTTCAGAACACTACACGAACACAATATTTGATGTTTATGCCACTGATATCTGCGACTGTTTGAAGTCACTTCTTCTCCCACGAACCTTTATAGCGGGGTTTCAAGGTCGAATTGTAACAATGGTGGGGGTAGCTTAACGATAGAAATAGTGGGAGGAGTATTCAAGGTCAAATGACGTCACACATTTAAATTGGTATAAGGATAACTTCAAGGACAAAATATAATGAAACAAATAACTACATTTTATGTACTTTATTCATTGATTTTTTTCTGCCATTCTTCTATGCGTTTAACATTATCACCTAAACCTAATTTCCTTAATTTGTTCAATAATAATTGTTTGTTTTTATATCTAAGAAAATTCTTACAAACTATACTAGCTAAAAGACACACTTCGGCATGGTCCATATACTTAAAAAATACACTAAAGTCCTGAGCCTCCGAATCTTGCATTTCATATGCGTAAAATTCCGAACAGGCTGCAGAAATTAGAAATTCCTCGTACATTTCTAGCACTAAACTTTCCATATTAACTACTACTACGTTAAACTTAAGTCCTACACTCTAATTTCATCTAACACAACCGGATCTGCAATGAACCTAATCAGTTTTTCCAAACAGTCACTAAACCCCAACTTTTTTATCTCACGAACAAAGTCTTGTAAATTTATTGTTTTGCTGCAATATTTACGACATGCATTCGCAGCCTTTTCATATTCATAAGCCAAATCACAATAGCGCGACGCCCATTCTGCTCGACTTTTCATTGCATCATTGAAATAATTACTAGCCGTTTCAGTGAACTCATCGCCCAATTTTTTTACTGTCTCTTGCAAAGCACTATTCATATTATTCACTCATTTTTACATTCACGACACTTTTTTATTGCTGGTGGCGGCCCATCTATATGATGACGATATATTTGTTCATAGTGAATGTAACAGGGTAAGCTTAACTGTAGTTCCTTGTTACACCGATATGACGCTGGCAGCTTATCCCAAATTTGCCGTAAACTCAGCATATCCACGCAAGTTTTTAAATATTCGAGAGGAAAAAATGCTAGATCCTTCTCTTCAAAATCACACAAACTTTTTAAATTACTCTGATATAAACAAATTACTCTGCCGACTTGCTCTATAATTTTTTCTTTAGATAGTTCCGTATCTGACATTTCACACTGAATGAATGCAAGTAGACTCACACAATTTATAGAACAATTTGCAAGGTCAAAATCATTTCAAGATCATCCCACACTATTACAATGCACAAATAACTACTTCAAGGTCACACACCCAAGATGACCTTCAACAAAGTCAAGGTCGTCTCGACCAAGGTCAAGGTCAAGGTCACACACACAACCTTGAACACAAGGCCAAGGCCAAAGCACACGTGCGCTTTCAAGGTCAATGACAAGGACATGTGGGCGGGGCCAAAGAGGGGTGAAGCAAGGTCAAGGTCGAGGAGTGGGGGGATCGAGCGAATCGGGTTATGTTCACTACTTGTGTTCTTTAAATTTTGATATATTTGTTTTTTAGAAAGTCATTGGTTTGGAGCCCTGTTGGGATATCTGCAAGATAAAATCTTTCTTTGTAAAATATCACTCTCACTGGGCTAAAACCGTCACGATGAATTGGTTTTTGCTATCTTAATCGGTGTCCTTTATTTTTTGGAAGACGTCCGACTGTTTTTGCAATTATTCTTAAAACTGAATACTTAAAACCGATGCGGCATTTCAAAAGTATTTTAAGCATCATTTTAACTTGTAATGTACAGATAAATAAAAATGAAATTAATAATTTAAAACCACGATAGTCAAACATGTAGCCAGTTTCAAAACCAATAAAACACTGCAGATATTACGCAACATTGACATACTTAGTTTCTTGTTTCACATGCCCCGAGAATAGTTATTGTATTTTTGTTTTGTTTTTCTTCAAAAAGTAATAATAAAGCACAACATATGGTTTTCTAATGCAAATAATTGTTGTTGAAGAAAATGATAGGTAATAGTACAATAGGGTACAATAGAGTTTCATATTGCCCTCTTCTCTTAAGACGTTAGTATGTAACGATTTAAAATAATAATCAGTACAAAGCAATAATTTCAAGCAGATACTGCTTCATGCAATATTGACTAATTAAACGCAGTAACAAACATATATAACAATTCAATGGCATATTATGGAAGTTGTTTCAAGATCGCGTAATCGTGTGAATACAAAACCAAAGGCCGATGGATCGTGACGTCATCAATAAATTCCGTTTTAGAACTTTGTCTTTGTGTTATATGAGTTATTGGGTATAGATTTAATTCTTTTTAAATTATTCTTATTTTTACCATTTTATGTTTGATTGGGAATAAACAGGTTCTTTTATGTCATATTATTTTACTAATGTGTAGTAGAAGGAAGTAGCATGCGGGGTGCTAGGGTTAAGAATACCTTCATAGGTTAGATAATTAGATTTTTTAAACATATAATGAACAGTTTACATCCTAGTATTAGATTTGGAATTTTATAACAATTTTTTATGCTACTCCTATACTATATTAAAAATTATTCTAGTTTTGGTTTTTCAATGAAAACTATTTAGGCTCTACATCGGGGGTTATTATCAAAACCCTAAATTAAAAACAAAATAATATTCGAATTGATAAAATTAGGGTAAACTAGAAACTATATTTTATAATAAAAACTGCAAAAGAGACTTTTGCTCGTACTTTTTTGACAAAAAAACAACTTTTAAATTACCTTATATTTTTCAACAAGTTGTAAAAATTTTTCACCACTAATGGTAGGTGCTACAACTTTTGCTGTTCCAGTTGCCAAAACTGGTCCCGTTAGTATCCATCCTGATGCCCAGTAAAGAGTAGAACAGTGCATTATAAGTCCTGGTTTAACATGATGGTTCCTAGAAATAATAATCATAGAAAATGGTTCATGTTACATATTTTATATAGTCTCAATTTTTAAATCCTTCGAATTTGTTTTTATCAAAATTCCCTTTTATGTCACTAAGTTTTGGGCATATTCATATTTTTAAATCTGTCAAAAGAAAGGGATCGCGATTAAAAAAACATAAAAGGTATTTATTTACTTTTTTTTACAATGAAGTATATTTCAAATGATAAGTCTCAGGAATTTAATACGCCGTGTAATCGCTGTCGTGTCAAATATAGCCTAGTACCTTTTTAGCATACTTTGAACCAGCCTTTCCGTGTAGTTTTTGAATAAAAAAGCCCAAATTTTATTGACAGTACGTACCAATTACTTTAAATTGTGAACAGGCTTTTAACGAGGTGATTTTCATAATTCTCCACATATTTTCAATGCACTTCAAGAAGCTGAGAAGGCCAGTCCACACTTTTGATGCTATTTTCTTAATTCCAGAATTACAGAGTCGGTCGGCTTCAATGTTTCGGGTTATTATCCTTTTGGAAAACCCAATTTTACTTTTTTTTTTAGTGGAAACATCTTCTTCACCGAGTTTAAATGTCTACATGAGTAAATCGGTATCATTTTTATGGAGTTCAAATTTTGGATAAAGACAACAATGTTCGGAGAAGTATCACCTTCGCTGAATGTTTAACAGTTCACCGGATATTCGTACTGAGAGTAGAGCCAGTTCGCTTCTCACGACCTAAGAGTTACAGCATTGGGAAAAACAACATTTGTCCAATAGCGATCCATATTTTCGGAAGTTCAAGCCTTAGGTTTCTTGAGGTGTTTCTCAGAGAATATTCTACTCTTTGAGAAACGTCATGGAATGGTAAGATATTTTTGTCTCTTTTAAACGTCATTCAATGGTCTTGGTGATATCTATTCCATTATTAGAGAGAAGAGTACTAACCTGGAGCAGTCACAAAGAGGGAATCTGTTCGACCAGCTGGAGAATTGCCTCGTCCTGCTTACTCGTGGTCGCTTTCTTCATGCCTAGATGGGAAATGTCATCGACAATTTGGTACACTTTATACTCCTGGTTTCATTCCAAGATGACTTATGGCGTTTTTTAATCACTTGTGCAGTTACGGAGAATGATATTTCTGATCATTTTGAGTGCAAATATAAAAATACAGCTTCGTAACGCTTTGCATACTTCTGGCTCATTTTGGTTTTTGTTTAATTTAGTAATTAATTACGAGGTTTCGGGCGACACTAAGGCCAAGTTTCACAATGTGCGGTCACCGAAAGGTTAAGAAAAAATCGATGGATATTTAAAAAAATTGTTTTACAATTGATGATTTACGTTTTACCGGAAGTTTACTATGAGTTAAGTTTACCAGTAGACAATCCTGTGGTTACCTATTTAACCAAAAGAACATAACCTTTTTACTTTGCTCACCCTTTTTATTTGGTGACGGTTCGGATAGAATAAAAATCATTTGCGTTTTCGTTGAATAACCCAAAATAAGAAAGATGGATAATTACGATAGCAATGTTTATAGTAGTGATGAAGAAGCTAGAAGACCCCGAATATTTAGACCATGAGTTGTTTATTTTGAAGAATATGATGAATACGATTTTTTTTTGCAGATTTAGATTAATGCCGAGAACGGGCTGTAGGCTGTATAGGTTCTTCCTCCCGTTTTATTAATTTCCATTTTATTTTTTCAAAACTTTTCTTTGGTTTTTCCTTCTAAATTTCTATATTTTTCTTTCAAAACTTCGACATTTCTAGTGCTATTTACAGTACAACTGGCGTTGAACTCATTTTGTAAAATTTTCTAACAATTTTCTTTATCACTTCAAGTGTAAGAATCACTCTTTTTTACTTTCAATAATATTCTTATATTTGTCTAATAGCGATATAAGAAGGGTTTCTGCTTCTTTAGAGAAATTTACAGCTCTTTTTTCTCTCTTTTCCATGATTATAAAATTTTCACAAATATTAGCTTTATATAATAATAATTTTTTTTTGAAATACCGTCGAAAAATAGAGGTTAGTTGTCAAACCAATCATTCTTGTTTATTTTTTAATCACGGCATTAAACCTAATTCCCACGAATATCATAAAATATGCGTGATATTTTCTTAAAATTCAGGTACCAACATTGACAAATAAAATTTAAACAATGGTTTCGTAACCAGCCCTCAATTCTTGTTTGTGAAATACCTACCTTTGAAAACTAATGGTTAACTTGAAAGTGTTGGATATTTAACCACTTCATGTCACCATCGATTGTGAAACTGTGTCTAAAATGAATTAGTGCTGGCGTCATAGAGAGTGGGACTATTATGCCACCAAATATGGTGGTCGCGGAGTAGATACTCTTACGATCCCGGCAACGATAGGCCTACTTTAATGATGCGACCCTGACTTCCGCAAACCTTGAGTTTATCTCACCCCTCATGACCTTGATAAATTATGTCCACACCCATAAATCCTACCCATCCGAATTTAACCTGCCATCTATGACCAACCTTCATTCTAACCCATCATAAACCAGTACAGAACACAATGTTAAATGAGCAGAGTCTAGATGAAAAGTTGGATTCAAGACTGGCGACCAGAGCTGGGGAATCGAACTCTTGGTAGACTCCAAACGCGCTAGGGCGACGACATCAAGAGACACGCCGAGTTGGTCTGGAAGAGAATGTCACAGAATAGGAAACAATGGAAAATTATTGAGAAGGCTTATATCTATAAATGGATCGAGAAGACCAAATAAAAAAAAACAATTTCCTATATTAAGGAATAATTAGCTAACGAAGTAATAAATATGAATGGATATAGAAAAATATTTTAACAAAGTTAACATTTGTCATGTTTTTAATAAAGTTTTGAATAACCAGCTATGAGGTTGTCCATTTTTATAAACAAGAGAATATTTTCAAGTGTCCGCCCCCAATTTCTTTCATTTTGTGATATGTTAAAGTACACTAAAAGTATTCGACGTCCTGAACTGCATTTCTAGGGGTGAATAAAATAGAACATAAACTTTTTTACTCCTTTCTAAAAATACTGAGCCACGTGTTCTTTTGTAGGTCAAAAATCATAAAATCGGTGCATATTAAATACTTAGAAATAATACTTACTCCATCGCTCTTATAAACGAATTTAAAATGTATGAATTTGAGATATAAATTCCTTTTGGAGCTCCAGTAGTTCCACTACTAAAAAGAATCCCAACAACATCTGAGCCTTTTTGTTTAATTGGTTTAAAATTATTTTCGTTTTCAGTGTCAGATTCCATGTCATACATTGTTCTATATTTGTCTGAATTGCCAATGACAATAATTTCAGGGGTTACACCACATTCTTCCAAGCTCTTTTCCACTAGTGGTAAGGAATTATTCTCAACAAAAAATACTCTAGGTTTAGTTATCGAAATAATATGTTTAACATCCGAAATTGCTTGCTTAGGATCTATAGAAGCAACATAGGCACCTATATAACATGATGCAAAAGCAGGTATAATATTATCTTTATTACTTCGGCAACATATCATCACAGGGTCTTTTGGTTTGATGCCCATTTTTTGTAAATGAATCACAACCCTTGTGGATCTCCTTTTAACATCCCGGTAAGTTTCAGTTTCTCCACTGTCGCCGTCAATCTGAAAACAATCCTAATATTAGGAAACAGCACGCACTATTTTTTAGATGTTTAAAAAGCAATACGTCATTTAGTAAAATTTTTATTTTACTTTTTATGTTTTCTTATGCTCGAGGAAGTTCATGTGAGATGTTTAAATACAACATTTAATGTATTTAAGCATAGTTTTTATTTTATACTTTGTTTATTTAGAAAGTTGAGTTTTTGTTATGCTATAATCAACTTGAAACTTTATTTTCACAAGTAGTAATAAATGATCAAATAAACGAATCCTAAATCTAATTTCAAATAAAAACACAATCGGCTCTTATTTCATCATTACCATTAATAATATATAATAAAATAACGTAGATGTAATAGTGTCTCAATGGTTGCTTTTCGATAACTCCAAATGCGACAACTGAAGCTTTATACCTAAAAATCGGCTTCATTTATGATAAATTAGTTGTTGACACTAAAAGTGTTATATCACTAGAGTAATTAGCTTTATGATTACATACGTTGCTATTATTTGATAGTCTAGTACAATGAAGTGCAAATTCTGCCTTTAACTTGACAAAATTTAAGTAATAGGAATGAGGAAGCAGATCCTCTGTCAAACATGAGGTCTATTCTAATTATCTTTGGTAAGAGGAAACTAAAACTATTACTGGAAAGCAAATTCATTCAGTCCTGAAATGACGGATGTCACGGAATATATCACTGAACCTAACGGGTGACTTATTAGAGAGCCTATGTTCTGGAAGCAGAAAGAATATGGTGAGAATACTGTATTAAGTTTGTTGAAAAATTTGCTTGTTCTTTCTGTAAGATGTTTCACGTTTCAGATTAGTCTATAAAAAATTGAATCGACTTCTAAAAGTGCGCTAAAAAGTAAAAAATAACTTTAAACTTTTATGTGAAATTGAACTTTTTGAAGTCGGCGTCAAACTAATACCTGACAAAATGTGATTCGCATAAACAGAATAAAAATAATTTATTTGTAATTGCTTTCTTACCATAATTTGTATATATTAGTAGTTATTTATTTCATTTAGATATACTTTATTGCCGACTTCAAAAAGTTTAATTTCACATAAATTTTATAGTTATTTTTCACTTTTTAGCGCACTTTTAAAAGTCGGTTCAATTTTTTTATAAAAATTTTATTTTTCTATTTTTAGTTTTAGAATTCATTATGATATCCATAAATTATTTGAACTAAGTACTAATCGAGATTAGTGTACCTCACAATGACTCCAAGGTGGTAAAAAAATACTCATTTTATCCAAAGTTATAAATCACACTAAAATGAACCACTAAAAATTCTTTGGTCCTTAGGGTTCTCCAAATACCAGTAAAATCGTGTGAAACAAATATTTAGCCTGTCATAGTAAATCCACTCTCTTAACTTTCAAATTAGTTTTAGCTTAGTAATATAGGTTCCAAAACCTAAGACGTAAATTTCTTAGCCCAATATATTTTATACTGTATAATGAGTTTGTATACGCCTCAAGAACCCCACATTATAAATTTTCAATATTTAAAGAATCTGAGATTTAAATTTCTTAGTTCGATGTATTTTATACTGCATATGCCTCAAAAACACCACAATATCAATTTTAGACAAAATCGGAATATGTAAAATTTTCTGTCCCTCATATTGTATCTTATCAACCTAATAGTTGTAAAAAACTTCATTTTCGTAATACATGACCCCGAAAACCCTCTAATACGAAATCTGAAAAAATGCGAATAAGGTAAAATTTTCAACCCACCTTATTGCATCTGCTATATTGAATTAAAAAAAAATATATTTTAAGTCTTAATCTAATGTAAATCTTAACCCTTCAAAGCCCCCTAGTACCAATTTTGGATGATATCCGGAAATTTAAAATTTCTAGACATATATTCGCTATTTACATCGTCAAAAATGATTCAGTCCCACCTTTGAACAAAATCGAAAAATGTAAAATGGAATCCTGAAAAAATACTTTTAAATTCATAATTTATACCCTCACGAACCCCCTATATCAGTTTGGAAGAAAATTTTTAGGACACCATATTGAATCTGTCAGATTGTTTTTCAAAAAATATTTTAAATTCATAATTAGCACTAACAGGAATACCCCAATACTGATTTTAGACAATATCGGGAGATGTAGAATCTTTAATCCGCCATATTTATTTTTTTTTAAATAATTTCAGATTCGTAATGTGCGATCCCAAAAACTTTGCCATATCAATTCTGAAAAAAATCGAACAAAATTAATATTTTATCCGCCATATTAGATACGCCATATTGAATTAAAAAAAATAATTTCAGATTCGTTATGTGCGACCCCCAAACGCAATAAAAAAAACCATTTTAGATTATGGGTTTTGCAGACCAAAAGACATTGATTTTCCAAAAACTAATGGTAGGTCATTTTCTGCTATTTATTGCACTTCAAACTCCAAATGTGGATTTATTGTTGATCGTAAGCTACACTGTTACTACTGAGAACTTTGTTGGTTATTTGCTGATAGAAGCAGTCAACATCATAAGTTTAGTTGGATCAATAAAATATCTAAACGGAAAACTTTTAGCCAAAAAATTGTAAAACATGAAACTGGCGGTATACATTGCCGCTCGTGTAACTCATTGAAAACCTAATAAGAATATTCTTGATCAAAATTTTGCAAAAAAATATAAACAAGGTCATAATTTTTGGCGACAAGTTTTACACAGAGTTGCAGATGTTACTTTGATATTGTATCTATTTAATCTACCATTTAGAGGCCATTCTGAACATGACAATGATGACTCCAAACAGGACAATTTTCTAATAATAATATAAATTTAACAAAATTTACTGGAACTTCCAAAATGTTCAACAAAATATTAAACCCCAATCATACAAAATGAATTTATTCATATGTTGGGAACCGAGGTAGAAAATAAAATCTTTGACGAAATTCGCGCAGCTCCATTTTATACAATAAATTTAGATACCAACGTTGTTTTGCGCTATATTCTTTTTCATAAAAATGATAATAACGAAATCATACAAGTTGAATGTAAAGAATCGTTTACACCATAACACATGATAGAAGCGCTGAAGGTTTAAAAATTTCGTTATCAATTTATTTCAAGAAAAAAATATCTTTATTAAAAAGTGTCGAGGACAGGGCTGTGACGGTGCTGCTGTTATGAACGGCGTTTATAACGACTTGCAATCTAAAATTATCAAGTTACTTAAAGAATCTCCAATAGGTAAACTTACATTAAACAGTTTGAATCCTACTAGATGGTCCTCTAGGAAGATTCATTGGACGCATTGCGATTTAATTTTAAAAATATTTTAAAGGCTCTAACAAAAATTTTGTTAAAAAGTAAAAATAACGAGGAAAAATCCGAAGGAATTGGCTTTAAAAAAAAGAGTTAAAAAATTTCGAGTTTTTATTTTTTATTGTATTGTTTTTCAAAATTCTTTATTCTATAAACATAGTTCCTAAAGTTCTTCAAAGTAAAAAGTCTAATATTGTGCAGGCTTCCAATTTATTTAATAATGCTTATGAAGAACTGCGTCACAAATACGATCAAATTCAATGTGAAGCAAATTGGGGTATTAAAACTTTCTTTTATTGGAAAACGACAAAAATATTTCAAAAAGTTTCTTGAAGAACTTGTTTCCGATACAAAATTCACAGCAAAAAAAAAATTGAAAAAAAAATACATTTAATAATATTTTGGATATCTTAGTTAAAAAATCGATTGTCTGGTTTTCAAAATGTTGATAAATTTAAATTCCATGATCTCTCATTTATGATCACCGCAACTGATACTGAGTTACACAAGCAGGCTGAAAATCTGCGAAATAAATACGATGATGACTTATCAGATAATTTTTCCACCAAAATTCTCAGTTTTTGCTCAACTTTACGTGAAATTTTTGAAGAGTTATCAACAGTAGATGAGCTGTTTGATTTTTTTCCTTTGCAAAAATCAGACCAGCACATCAAATTTTCCCAATGTGTGTACCGCACTATTAATATTTTTAACTTTTCCTGTAACTTCCGCTTCTCCTAAGCGATCATTTTCTGAACTGATCATAATCACGAATTTTTTAAGAAATAGTATTAGTCAGGAACGTTTAAGTACTCTGGTTATTCTAAGCATTGAAAACAAATGCGTAAAAGAAATCAACTTTGACAAAGTAATTGACGTTGTTGCTAGTATTAAGAACCGCAGAAAACATTTTTAAAATGTATTACCTTATAAGAAATATTAGTTTTTAGTACATATTAGTACGCACTAGGCCATGTCCAAAATGGATGATTTATTGCGTATTGTATTGTCATTGGTTCAAGGTTCGCTTCGCGCAGTTTTTCGAGTTATTTTAAATTTTTAGTAATATTAATCAAACTATACGGACTCATTGCCCTAACATTGCCATTCCAATAAATTACTAATTTCGGATATGCCATGGGACGTACTAGTATGTCCTGAGTAAAAACTGATATTTACTGTAACATATATATTATCCAAGTCAATATAAGATTAAGAATTAAGAACCTAAATTGAGAGATTGACTTTTTGTTAAAAAAAATTAAGGCCTGCTTTTCTATACTTTTTATAATTAAAAATATATTATACCTAACTTGACTTTTATTTTTATTATTATGCGACCATAAATATCACAGAAATTAGAGTGAAAATAAAATATAATATTTATAAATTTTTATGATTAAAGTATTTACAAAATAAATTTAAAACAAGTTAGTATAATTTTTTTTACCTAAATAAAAAAATTAAGTATCTTTGTTGCGATTTTTCTTAAGACTTAAGGCACCACGTTTTTCGTTGCCTCAACACCATCTAAAATAGTTTTTGGCAGTACTTGATCATATTTTTGATTATAGTTACAATCTATGGTTTATAAACGAGATAAAAAATAGCTTTGTTCGCGGAACACTTTCTGAACCTATTAAGAACAACTACAGATCCAATTCAGAATTCTCGTAGAGCGCATGCCCAGTTATTAACATGTTCGGGATTTTTTTATTACCAACATTTTCGTAACTAGAAAATACAAAATCTGCTCATAACTATTATACTTTAATTATCAAGTACAACAAATGACTCATACTTCTAACTTACGGTTCAGAATCGATCTCAAACTGAATTAAATTTCTCAGCCTATATGAAACTGTAACTAATAATTAGAAGTTTATTTTTTACGAATATTTTCATTTTAACTGTGCATGAGAATAATTCCTGAATAGGTTCTAAATCTTTTCCGCGAACAAGGCAAATACATAGACAGTAACTTACCTGAAAAATTCTATCTCCATCTTTCTCGGTCTGTTCAAAAAAAAATTCTCCAATTCCTTTGTCGATAAACGGGATGTTATTAGGAGGACCTTTTAATATAAGTTCCTTCATTTTGTAACCTGTGGTTAAAACAAACAATTATAAAATTGAATTAAGATATGATGAAAAGTGATTATTTAATGGCTTCTCAAGAATATATAAAACTAATCAATAAATGACATCTTTACTGTTATCACATCTTTGAAGTCAAACTGTTTTAACTTATAAATTTGGATAATTTTATATCGCATCTAGATTTCCATACGATTAAAAAGTACAAATATTTCACCTCTGTAACTATACCCAGCTTAATTTAATTTTGTTTATTTATCGAGAAAATCGAAAGATAAATATTATATTACTAATAAATTTTTTTGTATCCCGTTGTTGACCTTTCTAATATTTTGTTGGTGGGTAAATCATATTTTATGTACATTTTTTGCGAATATAGAACGCTATCCCCAAAACCCGCCAGTTTTGAACATTGTTGGCTCTTTATCTTGTCGCATCTATGTTGTGGTTTTGCATGTGAAACTTTTTATATTTCACTTCCGTTAATGAGAATTTTAAAATATGTAAATATAATTAACATGTCTCATATTTATCAAATAACGGAAGCATTTTATTTTTCGCTTATTGAGTTACAAATGTACGTCCTTTTTTAAATTTGAACAAATACATACTTCCATGAACTTCACCTCCGTGAAGTTAGATTTTCACAGCAATAAGAAATAGAAACTATTTTTTTTCGAAATTTTGTAAGATGGTTATGCTCTTTAAATATATGATAATGAGGAAGAGGATGAAAGAGAAGTGAGAATTTAAGAAGAAGAAAATCTTAAAAAAAAAACGAAGTAAAGAAATTGCAAAGTTAAAAGCCCATTTGTAAAGAGAAAAAATATGCAACCTAAATGCAGAACGAGGTTAAAGATATTGGTAGTAGAAAACAAGAGTAGAAATGTTATTGGTTTGTAAGGAGAAAGCTGTTATTACACATTCATTTCAGATTTTGTTCAAGTGTAGTAGTAGTAGTAGTAGTGTAAAATGGACATTTTATATCATTAATGACAAAAATAAATTGACAGTCGCTTGTCATTAATATTTTGAATAAAATGTCAGTAAGTTTATATATATATATATATATATATATATATATATATATATATATATATATAAATGTATGGTAACTTCTTTGGATTAGCTTTCAAAAATTAATACTACTATTCTGTGCTTGACGTTTCGCGTGGTGGGCTTTTTCAAAAGTATAATCTAAAATAAAAACAAAATACAACTAACATGGTCACAAACGCATACTCATAAGACTTAGAATTTACACTCAAATGGTACAAAATTAATTAAAAAAAGATCAGCGTAATAATAGGTTTGAATGATAGAGCTTTAACCCTAATGTCGCCGAAATATCGTCAAGAAGCTTTAAAGAAAGTCAGACAAATCCTGCGTGATAATAATTTCCCCGAAAAACTCACAAACAGAATAATAAAACAACAAACCTACAAAGTGTATAATAAGAACGCCCTTACACAAAATAATAATAATAACAACCCAAAAACATATGTTGCAATACCATACATAAATTCATTGTCAGAAAAAGTTACACATATCCTCAAACAGCACGATATTATAGTTTGCCACAAAACATACAACCACTTGTCACCACTATTTACAAAGCTAAAAAGTAAGGTGACCCGTAAAAAGAAATCTAACATTATCTATTCCGTACCATGTCTAAATTGTCCACAAAAATATATTGGAATGACAACACAATATCTAGACAGCAGATTGAATGGACATAAATACACAAAAAACGCAACGACAGCATTACACAAACACGAGACAAATTTTAAACATGAATTTGATTTTTCAAACACAAAGATTCTAACCCAGGAAAGAAACTACCATAAACTTCAAAAAAAGAAAAACAAGCAATCAATGACAAACAAGATATCAAAAAGCTGAGCCAAATATATTTTAATCTAATAAACTAAACCACCTATTGTAGCCCTTATTGTTTTGCAACACACTGTATAGTCAAGATCGATAAAATTTATTTATAAATCAGAAAAAACTGAGTAAAAAGGTTTCCAAATAAAAACAAAATATTTAAGTTGATAGTAACAGAAGGAATCGTCAAATACTTCACTGAGAAACATGGCCAAGGTAAATTGAGGTGCGATCTGGGATTAATTTGTAATTTTTAATTTTAATTTTTGATTTTTAATGTCACATTATTTTATATATATATATATATATATATATATATATATATATATATATATACATGATATAAATAAGGATTCGGGGTCATTTTGGCAACATATAAAAAATAACATAAGTTCACCAAACATTCCTGTTAAAGTGTTTTTAAATGCTGATGAGTATGCTGACGGCGAGGGTATAGCAAATGCATTTTTATCTTATTTTTGATCTGTATTTGTTGAGGGTGACCTGCGCCATGTTATATATATATATATATATATATATATATATATATATATATATAAAGGGATTTGCTTTTGCTTTTAAGGAGATATAGACATTTTTGATGTTATTGAGGAAATGTACTGCCTCTAAATTATATTGTTATAGATTTGACTAAGATTGTTTATGTCAGTTCTGTCATTTACTGTATGTGTTTCCTTTTTGATGGCTGTCATTTCCTTTGTTATTAATTTCTGATAATTTTTGTCTCTATCGACTTTTTTGGTATCTTCAGAGTTAAAAGGATGCTTTCATTCTTTCTATGTTTTGTTAATGCTGTAATAGCGTTTTTGGTATATTTATGTCCATTTAGTCGATTTTTCAATAATTGGCTTCTCATTCCTATATATTTATTGGGTATTTTGCACACGGAACTGAATATACCATATTGGAAGTTTTTATAGTTGGTATCTTACTTTTCGATTTGGTAAAGATTGTGTTTAGCTGATTGTTACTCTTGTCGCATGCATATTATGTTTTTTTTTTGAAATATATTTTAATTTTTCTGAAAGATCTGTTATATAATGTAACGTTATGTATTGTTTTTGAATTTCCTGTTGTGAATCATCCTTGTTTTTGGTTCCAAGGTTGTTATAGTGATTGTATGTTATTTTTTAAATAATTTCTTCGATATCTTTATTAAAATTGTTGTGTGTAAGTGTTTCTTTAACTTTTCTTAGAGTCGAGGGTCTGAAGATAGGTGACGTTAATAAAATAGTTCTGTCACCCAAGCTCACAAATACACTTCTTCCTTGGTTTTTTGAATGGTTTGAAAAGTTGTTTAGATATCTTCCCGATCAGACTGGTTTAGAATACCACTGCGTTAGAATTTTATAATTTTTGCGTATTAGAGTTAGAATTAGGAAGTTTATTTTCCCATTTACCTCAGATTTTGAAATGTAAATTTTAATTTACTATGGAAATTATTAAATTATTGTACAGCGTTATTTATTTTGGCTTGGGGAATTGCCATTAAATGTTTAAAGAAAATCAAGTCCAAATTTAGATTTTGAATAACTCTTTCTTCCAAATATTCCATGACTAGCTGGGCGATCGAGAATGAAATAGGCGAATCCATTGCACAACCATCAACTTGTCTGTAAAATTTATTATCATACTAAAAGTAGTTTGTTGATTATGTCAAACTTACAGCTGCTATAAAACTATTCTTGGACAAAGTTGTGTAGTTTTTTAGCTTTTTCCATTTTTCAGATAATATAATTTTAACCAAATCGTTTGGAATATTTGTGTATAGTGATGCTACGTCCAGGGAGACAAGTTTGTAATTTGGTGGAACACTTACGGTATCTACGAATTTTTTGAAACAAAAAGAATCTTTAATATAAAAGTAATTTTTCCCTGTAATGTTTGAGATACAGCCTGATAGATATTTTGATCATTTATAAAAAGGTGATTGTATGCAGGAAACAATAGGTCTTAATGGAACATTTAGTTTGTGCAATTTAGGTAGTCCGTATATTTTTGGAGAAATAACATTATGGATTGAGAGAGTTTTCGCATTAGCTTCACTAATTTCTTTTTTTGTTTAGTAATTTCTTGACTACTTCATTATTTTTCTTCTGGTTCATGTTGGTCGAATTGTCATTTATCTTGCTTCCATAATCAGTTGTATTCATCACTACTGTTTTATTATTTTTGTCTGGATTTAAAACAATTATTTGGGGGTTTTCTTTTAAAACTTTACGTGTGCGAGCTATTTTTGTTTTTATTTTGTCTTGTATGTCGTTGGCTTCAATTTTTTTGTGACTTATTTTTATTTTATGGATGGTAATAACATTTCTCACTTCTGTTATAATTGTATCTTTATTATCTTGTAGTTTGTCCTTTGTTGCCAACTCGATGACTGGTAAATCTTTATCGTTTGTGACGTTTACCGAAAATTTAGTCTAAGAGATCGCACCTGTTCTATTTCCAAAGGTAATGGAGGTCAGAAATATTGTTAATCGAATTTGATGTAGTATTTCAATTATAAGTTTGACAATGACCATTCTTTAGTAATCTACTTATTTTATTTTGATGTTTTTGCTTAATTTTTTTTATACAACCTTTCATATTTGTTGTTTCCAGCGTTAAAAAATGATTTACTAAAATTGTTGGCAGGGATTGTTTAATTAAGTTGGTCTGTTTTTTAAAAATTAGTATTGAGACTGTTTATGTTCTTGGTCGCTTGCGTAATCGACAGTCAAACTTGATTTAGTTTTTTTAATGATGTCATTAAATTTATTCTTAAGGTACGTATCTGTAAAAATTTATACGTTCCACTTTCAGGTTTAAAAAAATAGGATAGATGTCCAGATTTTTGCATTTAAATAGGAAAATACGGCGATTCTTTTATATTTTAATGTGAACTTAATCCCAAGAAAATAATAAAAAATAAAAATAAATATCAATGGTTCAAGAAAATCAAGATATATATATATATATATATATATATATATATATATATATATATATATATATATTGATAATTTTTTACACGCATGGTTTTTATAGATATAGTAAAAATTCCAAAAAGAAAAATTCTTTTGCGTTTTTCTAGCAGATGGTCATTTTTAATATGTCTGTAGGTATTTTCAATCGAAAGCTCAGATTTTTTAGGTAAAAAAAACTCATTTAAGAAATAAGATTTCTCATTTTTGAGAGATGTACGAGGTGATGAAGAGCGCGGCGTCGCCGATTTCATTAGATCTCATAATACATAAGTTTTTAGTTTTTTTTGTCGGTAGGTGGCGAACAATCCCTTATATATAGTAAAAGAGCCTTATATGAGTTTATACAAAGTATTTTAATTTAAAAACCCAATTTCTCAAAGTGCGTGAGATGGAGAAAAATATTGATTACAACAGTTGTAAGATTCGTCATTTCATTCGAATGGAAACCCTGGGAGATTTCACGACCACTGTTTAGGTTTCATAACTTTTTAGTTTATTTTTATTCACGTTTGGCGAAAAGGATAGTCAATCACATGACACATTTTATTGACTATCGCGCATTTTGAACAAAGGACAGAACAGTAATAGTACAGTAGTAATCGTATAGTGTAGTACTCGACGTATTGCACGTTCCGCATTATCGAACAGGCTTATCTTCGCTCTAGTCCTCAACTATATTAGATCTCGCCTCAAAAACTACTCCGAAATATCGTGATAATGCATTCGATTCCCGGCTCCTCCATTATGAAGCATGGGATTATCTTGGTGGCCACCACGACGGAATTAGTGAAATGACTTCGACTACAAGGTAGGCCATTATAGCATTTGTGTCACGCTGTCGCCGTATTTTGTATTCTCACATTATTTATATATTGTCTCATCTCCGCAACCAACTAATACACAGTCTGCTAATTCCGCTTTGACTCAATCCCCTACAACGACGTTTAGAAAAAACACCACTTAATCTTAAAATTATCTTGAAGGTCCGTCCGAACTCTATTTCTGTATTAACACATAGCTTTAAATTTAGTAAAGTCCTGAAATGAGTAAAGAGATTTCCTAATTTCTAGACTGCTCTCTGGACAGAAAAAAATCAGGTTTCTCTACAAAAAAATCCTTGATCAAAAATATTTCCACAATGTTTTATTAAAGTATAATTGCAATTATTATTAAAATAATTAATTCTATTATAGAAATCAATAGGCCTCAACAAAAGAAAAACTCTCAGAATGGAAATACTAGAAAAAAAAATAGAAAATAAAAGAAAACCCAACGCTAAATTAAAAATGACTTCGAAAGATAACCACTTATAAAGAACAAGATAAACGAACATTTTTAAAGAAAAGAGCTTCGACAGAAAGGAAAACAATATTTGAAATTTGACCATGAAAAGCATCAGTGCCATGGCGACTTAAATCTGTTAAAGTGTATAAAAAGACTACCACAGTACAGCTTTTATCACAGTTCATACATCGTCGAGACTGTGTAATGAAGCATTGAAGTGAATCAAAGAAATAGAAGTGAGAGGCAAATAAAGTTCCAAAAATTGAATCTGAACTGAACAAATATCGGTAAAGTTAAAAACTAGCGAACACTAAACTCGAAAATATCACAAATGCCTGAAAGCCCAGCGACACGAACTGGAGCCGTGGTGGCATTATTGAACAACAGATTACAGAAGAATTTATGAACATAAAGTCAAATTAAGAAAAAGATGTTGCGCCCTTGGTGGGACTAAATAAATTGTATTAAAACCTATCCTATCTCATTCACCTGTTCAGTATGTTTGCCAGATAGTCATCATTTTTCTGGCAAAATATAATGAGCCAATAAAGTTTTTCTTTTAATTTTTACTTGCTGCATGTAATATATTTTGTCTGTATTATCAAAGCTACTCAATAATGCATATTAACAGAACTTTCGCTTTTATTTTCATTTTCCTACACGTATTCTCATTTTCCTCTCCTTAAAAAATTTAAAATGACTACAAAAAGATATTTTCTAATATTTTTTCTAGTTCGTTTAAAGTTAGATTATCTACGGCCCATTGTCACTTTGCATGTCAAATATTGACGAAAAATATGACAAATAAATATAACCAAAAATCAGCCATTTCATTCCATCGTTTTTGGTTCTAGCCATTTATATCTCATGTGCGGCTTAAATTAGAGCATTGAAAATTGTATGACAACTACTCTTTTCAGTTCACTATTTAAAAAAATCAAGGTAGGTCTTAAAATCAAATTAAATAGATGTAAAACCGCACCCATAAACTATTAGAAAATATAGAAAACAAACTTACACTACACAATTTAAGAAAAACTAAAAGTTTCTGTGCTTTATATTTTGTCACTATTTACACTAGCAAATAACCTAGCTTTCGGTTTTAACTAACAAAGAGTGATTAAGCACAATTTTCTATTTGTATCTATAGTGCTTATTGTGTTCTGCTATTCTTTATTCTAACTAAAAAAATTTAATGAAAGACAGCAATTTGTATCATTTAAAAAATCTCGATTTAAATCAAAAAATAACTAAGATTATAATTTAAAAAAAAATGATACACTAATTGCACAGTTAGCATTAAAAGCAAGTAAACAAAATGACTATGCCAGATTTAGTTTTTTTTTATCTACATCTAGATACTAATTTCTTGAGTATTACTTGCAATTTTTTTTGAAACTAAAAATGATAATTTGATTGTTTTGGAAAAAAAATATCACTGGATCTGAATTAAACCATCTTGTTGACCTTTCCCCAAGAGATATTTTAAAAAAACTGTAATATTACATATACCGGGTGTCAACGAATCTATTAGACAAGTCATAATTTCTAGAGTATTATGTGTATCAAAATGAGAATTGGTACAGGTAAATGTTATGTGAAGAGGAGAGTTTTCGCATATTTTCCACTTTCCGGTCACTTCCGGTTTCACCGGAAATGACCCCGGTTTTGAATTCTTAAATAGAACACCCTGTATATTTTAACATCTTTGGATTTCTGAGACAATTCTAGATCAAAATGTGACATTTTTAAAACTTTTTACGTCTACTTCATTTTTTCAGAGCCACTTTTAAAATTGCATCTAGGTGGCCATGATCGGACGCAAACTAATCTAACGGCCTTAGGTGATGTCAAAAAAAATACAATCGCAAAGTTTTAGTGACTAGTATGAAAGACAGGAATTGGATTAAAAATTTAACAAAATTAACAAAAAACTAACAAAATGAACAAATAACTTAGACGACGCACTTAAAATATTTGAAAGTACAGTAGCTGAATTTGTTAAAAAGTTTAGTGTAGTAAATGTTCAAAGTGCACTCCTTCTTTTTCACGACACATTTCAGCTCGTTCAATTGTTTCTCTCAACACGTTTTGTAGCATTTGGAGCTTTATACTTCTAAATGCCCGTAAAATTCTTTCTTCTAATATTTCAAGAGTAGCTGGGGCTGCTCCATAGTAAACCCTTTCTTTAACATATCCCCAGACAAAGAAATCGAGCACAGTAAGATCCGGTGAGCGGGCTGGCCACCGTACCGGACCATTGGTTGCAATAATTCGATTATTAAAATGCTCTATTAAATAATTAAGAACTTCTCTAGTATTGTGAGGCGGTGCTCCATCTTGTTGAAAGTAAATTCGCCGTAAAACTGCTAAAGGTATATCATTGAGATGATTTTCTTGAAACAATATTGGCCCAATTATTCTGATTTCAACGATACCAGCCCAGACATTGACGCCAAATCTTTCTTGAAAATTGCCCTCTCTCATTTCATGTTGATTTTGTTGGGCCCAGTACCGAGTATTTTGCTTATTGAACATACCATTATTTGTAAATCGGGATTCGTCGGAAAATAGAATAAAATCGATAAAATTTGGGTTAACTGTATGATTATGAAGCAGCCAATCACAAAACACTACCCGTCTATTGCCATCCTCAGTATACAAATGTTGATGTAACTGATAATTAAATGCTCGAAATCCGTGCTTTTTCAGTATTTTTCTTGCTGATTCATAACTTATCTGCAGTTCTTGACTAATTTTTCGTAACGAAACTGTTTTATCATCCTCGACCATAGCAAGTATGTTAATCTCAGTCTCTTCATTTATGATAAACCTCTGTTCCGCCTCTTGATTTCGTATTTGCCTAAAACGAGTCACGACATACGGAAAATACTGATGGGCTGGATGTTGCCGATTCGGATATCTATGAGCATACAACTCGGCAGCATTCCTTGAATTTCTATGACACTCTCCAAATATTAATAACATATCCACTTTTTCACTTTGAGTATACATTATTTTAACGAAAATTTAAACTAAACTTAACGAAAATTAAGAAACTTTTACGTCTGTTCTTAGAGCGTATATCACTGTCATTATCTACTTAAGTGAGTGCTTTGTTTTCCAAAGAAGACTTGATAAAAACAGTTGCAAATTATTATGCATCATGGCTGTCCATGGCGCACTTGTCATAAGTAAATAAATTATCCAGTATTTTGCTTAATAATACTTAATTTCTGTTCTTATGTCTAATCCAATTGCAAATAAATTAGTACCGTTAGATTCGTCAAAGAATGCTTTTTTCGAAAGGTAGTTGTCAAAAAGTGGTCGCCATTTGAAAATTAATAGTTAGAAATGAAAACGTAATTTTGTCAACTTGTCTTATTCCTGTCTTTCATACTAGTAACTAAAACTATGCGATTGTATTTTTTTGACATCACCTAAGATTAGTTTGCGTCCGATCATGGCCACATAGATGCAATTTTAAAAGTGGCTCTAAAAAAATGAAGTAGACGTAAAAAGTTTTTAAAATGTCACACTCTGATCTAGAATTGTCTCAGAAATCCAAAAATGTTAAAATATACAAGGTGTTCCATTTAAAAATTCAAAACTGAAACCGGAAGTGGCCGGAAAGTGGAAAATATGCGAAAACTCTCCCCTTCACATACCATTTATCTATACCAATTCTCATTTTGATACACATAACACTCTAGAAATTATGACTTATCTAATAGATTCGTTGACACCCAGTATAGTGTGCTAATTATGTTGTCTACAAATTTTAAGGAATTAGTCTTTGTTATTTTGTTTTATTTCATTAAAAATGATGAATTACTTTTCAATTAATGTTTAGGCATGATGCATGGGCATAAAAAATCATCTTACTGGGTAGACAAAACCTGAAGTCCTAATGACTTTATCTGGTGAGAATTTTCTGTAAATCTGAGAAAATGATTCTTAAATGAAAAAATAGTCCATTTCTTGGATTGGGTGTTAATTCTGGTGACTCAAATTACTCCTATCACTGCAATAACATTCCTTCGCCTCCCTACTCCTATATCTTCGGATGTGCTGAACACGAATCGGAGGTACAAATCGCTCCTTCAAGTTAAAGTTTTCCAGTCGCTAAAATTGTCTAACAATGCCAAAGTTGAATTTCAATTGAATAGTAATAATAACTCAAATTACCCCTACGCCTAGGTCCTCCAATTTCTATTCATATATATAAACTACAAGCCATAGGATTGGAAATTGTTTATAGATAGTTCACTTTTATTTGGTTTGCAGCTAGCCTGTACCAAGCTCTTTTTAGTGTGAATGGGAAAGTCGAATAAAGGTAGTTCATTACAAGAGAAAAGACTGGTCCGTTCGACAATTATTAAGGTCACGTAAAAAAAATGTACAACATGTGCCATTGGTAGACTTCAAAAATATTTTGTTGCCTCCACTGCATATCAAATTGGGCCTAACGAAAAACTTTGTTAAGCCACTGAATTGATGATATTTTTATAATATGGCCACATGGAAAAGAACACTTGGACGATTTCCTCATATACCTGAACAATATCCACCACAGAATCCAATTCACGCTAGAAATCGAACAAGAAAAGAAACTTCTTTTTTTGGACCTGCTATTAACTAGGAAACTCAACAATACCCTGGGCTTTAACGTATATCGGAAACCGCCATATACTGACCGATATCTCAATGCAGCATCACATCATCATTCCTCTCAAAAGTAGGCAGTAGTCAACACACTAGTATCAAGATCTATTCGCCTAACATAACTTGACACAAAACAAGACGAAATAAGACACATTTCAACAGCTCTAGAACGGAATGGTTTCTCATAATCAGATATAAAGAAAGCCATAAAAAGACAAGAGAAGACTACAACAAAGACCAAAGATGAAGATCAAACAAGGAACAAAGCCATAATACTATACATAAAAGGAATAACAGACAGAATCGGAAGAATCTTAAGAAAACACAACATACAGTCCATATTTAAACCACAAAAAACAATAGCCAACATCCTGGGAAATCCCAAAGACAAGACCAACCTTGAAAATCATGGCGTTTATAGCATTCCATGTGCAGATTGCCATCAAACTTATATAGGACCAACAAACAGGCGCATATCAGCCAGAATCCAAGAACATAAAAATAGCCTCAAAAACAAACAGACAACCTCAGCCCTATTTCAACATCACCAAACAACCGGACATACCATCGACTTCGAAAAAACAAAAGAAATAGCACCAGTACAGAATTACAAGGTACGCGTCATAAGAGAGGCCCTAGAAGTCGAAAAAGCGGGACAGCTAAATAAACGAGACGATGCTATAAATTTTCCAACTATATGGAAAACATTAATAAAAAATCAAGAAAGAAAACAACAAAAATAGGCAGAGGGGAGGAGCCTGCGTAGCCGCTCATCGAATCAGGAAGCGAGCCAGTTCTCAACTAGTAACGAGATGAAGCGCACTTGAAAATGCCAAATGAGATTTTGGCGAAACGTAGTGAAAACGATTTTTTGAACGAACGGATTGAATCCCGGAATGGCCAAACTATTCACTCTACTATCCGTGAAAACCTACGATATATATATATATATATATATATATATATATATATATATATATATATATATATATATATACTCGCATTTCGGAGCAAAATAACCTACCTATAGAAAAATTACATACATGCATGGTTTTTATAGATTTAGTAAAAATTCAAAAAGAAAATTTCTTTTGCGCTTTTCTAACAGATGATCAATTTTAATATTTTTGTAGGTATTTTCAATCGAGAGCTGACACTTTTTAAGTCGAAAAAACTAATTAAAGAGAGAAGCATTTTCATTTTTGGGAGATATACGAGGTGATGCAAAGCGCGCCGTCGCCGTTTGATCACATTATATATAACTTTTTAGTTTTCTTGGTCAGTAGCTGGCGAACAACTAATCTTATAAAGAGTAAAAGAGCGTTATATGAGTTTATACAGGGTGATCCAATTTAAAAACTGAAATTCTCAATGTGCGTGAGATGGAGAAAAATACTGATTACAAAAGTTTTACAACGTTGAATTTGAATATAGATTACAATAGTTGTAGGCTTCAAAGGAATCTTCAAGATCATTTTATTCGAATGAAAACGCCGGAAGATTTCATAACCCAGTTTAGAAAAAACACAATTTAACCTTGAAATAACTTTGAAAGCTCGTTCGAACCGTGTGTTATATATTAACACGTAGTTATGAATTTAGTGAAGTCCTTAAATTAATAAAGACGTTCCCTAATTTTCAGACTGCTATCTGGATAAAAAAATCACTTTCTCTACAAAAAAATTCTTGATCAAAAATAGTTCCAAATAGTCAAAATTCTCACTTCCAAATAATGTTTTATTAAAGTGCAATTCTAATTATGATTAAAAGAATTAATTCTATTATAGAAATCAATAGGCCTCAACACTCAGAATGGAAGTATTTCAAAAAAAAAAAATTAAATATAAGAAAACCCAATGATAAAATTAAAAATGAATTCGAAAGATTATGAAAGACAAGATAAACGAAAAGTTTTAAAGGAAAGGGTTACAAGGGTAAGGAAAACAATCTTTGAAATTTGACCGTAAAAAACAACAGTGCCCATGGTGAATCAAGTCTAGTGAAGTGTATAAGAGCAACAGGTTACAAACAACTTTATCAACATAAAGACAAATCAAGAAAAAGATGTTGCGCCCTCAGTGGGACGAAATTAAATGTATTTAAACCCATCCTATCTCATTCTCCTGTTCAGAATGTTTTCGGGGTAATCATCATTTCGCTTGCAAACTATAATGAGCTAATAGAGTTTTTTTTAATTGTTATTTGCTGCATGTTATTTATTTTGTCTGTAATATCAAAGCTGATCAATAACACATTTTAATAGATCTTTCGCTTTTATTTTCACTTTCCTATACGTATTCTCATTTTCTTCTCCTTCAAAAGTTTAAAATGACTACAAAAAATATTTTCTAATATTTTTTCTAGTTTGTTTAAAGTTAGATTATCTACGGCCCATTGTCACTTTGCATGTCAAATATTGACGAGAAATATGACAAATAAATATAACCAAAAATCAACCATTTTATTCTATCGTTTTTGGTTCTAGCAATTTATATCTCATGTGAGACTTAAATTAGAGCATTGAAAATTGTATGACAACTACTCTTTTCAATTCAGTATTTAAAAAAATCAATGTAGGTCACAAAATCAAATTAAATAGATGTAAAACCGCACACATAAACTATTAGAAAATATAGAAAACAAACTTACACTACACAATTTAAGAAAAACTAGAAGTTTCTGTGCTTTATATTTTGTCACTATTTACACTAGTAAATACCCTAGCTTTCAGTTTTAACTAACAAAGAGTGATTAAGCACAATTTTCTATTTGTATCTATAGTGCTTATTGTGTTCTGCTATTCTTTATTCTAACTAAAAAAATTAATGAAAGGAATCAATTTGTATCATTTAAAAAATCCCGATTAAAATAAAAAATTAACTAAGATTATAATTTAAAAAAGGATATAATGATTGCACAGCTAACACTAAAAGCAAATAAACAAAATGATTATGCAAGATTTAGTTTTTTATCTACATCTAGCTAATAATTTCTTGAGTATTACTTGCAATATTTTCTGAAACTAAAAATGATTTGATTGTTTTGGAAAAAAAAATATCACCGAATCTGGATTAAACCATCATGTTGACCTTTCCCCAGGACATATTTTAACAAACTGTAATATTACGTATATACAGTGTGTTAATTAAGTTGACTACAAACTTTAAGGAATTAGTTCTTTTTCTTTCGTTTTATTTCGTTATAAATGGTGACTTAATTTTCAATTATTGTTTAGGCATACACGGGCATAAGAAAACATCTTATTGGATAGACAATATCCAAAGTCTGAATAACTTTATCTGGTCAGAATTTTCTGCAAATCTGAAAATATGACTTAAAAATGGAATATAGTGATAATATTGGTAACTCAAATTATTCCTTTCACAGTAATAACATTCCTGCGTCCCCCTACTTCTACATCTTCACATGTGCTGAATCCGACTTCGAGGTACAAATCGCCCCTTCAGGTTAAAGTTTTCCAGTCTCTAAAATTGTCTAACAATGCCAAAATTGAATTTGAATTGAATAGTAATAATAACTCAAATTACCCCTACGCCTAGGTCCTCCTATTTTTATTCATTAAATATAAACTACAAGCCATGAATATATATATATATATATATATATATATATATAATGTGTAGTCGGAGGTTTTTGGGTATCCCGTTATGTCCTTCTCAGGACAGTCGCTAGTTATTAATATTTTTATTAAACTGTCAGTAGGTTTATATAAATGTATATATATATATATATATATATATATATATATATATATATATATATATATATATATATATATATATATATAGGTTTATGCGGCTTTCATTTATTCCTCCGTACGAGATGCAATAGCAGTGGATATATCCACATTATGCCGTTGTAGTGCTGAAATTACATTCAGCAAACGACAACTATATGCAGCTCCGTATATGAATGAAGTAGAATGTGAACAGTAAATGCAAACCTCGTTGCCACCATATCCTTTCCGTGTTAGAGGTTGCACAGTTGGAACAAATTGCTAAGGAACACAATATGTCCTATTCCACCACCGTCAAGATGATGGCCTGCCTGTACCACCATACCGAGAAGAAAGTCAAAACTTACCTCCCTCGCCACAGTGATACGGCAGAGGTACATGTTTCGTCTCTACTAGACTCATCAGGGTACCGTCATGCACCTGGCTGTGCAAAGGACAGATCGGAAGGAAGCATGCAAATAGTGAACGCGGCTTCGCCGACCTCCCGCCGACCTCCCGCCGGATGGCGTATACAAGTTTATGCACCTTTCACGGATTCCTCCGTGCGAGATGCAATAGCAGTGGCTATATCTACATTATGCCATTGTGGTGCTGAAATCACATTCAGCAAACATACAACTATATGCAGCTCCGCATATGAATGAAGTAGAATGCGAACAGTCAATGCAAACCTCGTTCCAACCATATCCTTTCCGTGTTAGAAGTTGCACAGTTGAAACAAATTGCTAAGGAACACAATCTGTCCTATTCCACCACCATCGAGATGATGGCCTACCTGTACCACCATACCGAGAAGAAAGTCAAAACTTACCTTCCCCGCCACAGTGATACGGCAGAGGTACATGTTTCGTCTCTACTAGACTCATCAGGTTACCGACATGCACCTGGCTGTAGATATATATATATATATATATATATATATATATATATACATATATATATATATATATATATATATATATATATATATATATATATATATATATATATATATATATATATATATATATATATATATATCCACTCGCATTTCGGAGCAAAATAACCCACCTATAAGAAAATTTTTACATGCATGATTTGTATAGATTTAGAGGGAGGAAAATGAGAATACGTATAGGAGAGTAAAAATGAAAGCGACTGTTCTATTAAAATGTATTATTGAGTAGCTTTGATATTACAGACAAAATATATTACATACAGCAAGTAGAAATTAAAAAGAAAACTTTATTAGTTCATTATAGTTTATTAAGGAAATGATGATTATCCGGCAAACATTCTGAAGAAGTAAATGAGATAGGGTAGGTTTTAATGCAATTTATCTAGTCCCACTGAGAGCGCAACATCATTTTCTTCATTTGACTTTATGTTGATAAGGTATTCTGTAACTTGTTGTTCAATAATGCCCCCAGATATTGTCTTTTTTACGACTCCAGTCCGTCTCATTGGGCTCTGAAGCAATTGTGATATTTTCGAGTTAGGTGTTCGCTGGTTTTTAACCTTTCCTTCGTAATTTATTAACTTTTATCCAATATTTGTTCAGGTCAGATTTAAATTTAAAATTCTGTTGGCCCCCTATATATATATATATATATATATATATATATATATATATATATATATATATATATATATATATATATTCTCAAGGTGCGTGAGATGGAGAAACATATTGATTACAAAAGTTTTACAACATTGAATTTGAATATTGAATACAAAATTTGTAGGATTCAAAGGGATCTTTAAGGTCATTTTATTCGTATGAAAACCCCAGAAGATTTCATGATCCCGTTTAGAAAAAACACAACTTAACCTTGAAATAACCTTGAAGGCTCGTTCGAACTGTATGATATATATTAACACATAGTTATGAATTTAGTGAAGTCCTTAAATTAATAAAGATATTTCCTAATTTCCAAACTACTTTCTGGACAAAAAAATCAGCTTTCTCTACAAAAAATTTCTTGATCAAAAATACTTCCAAATAGTCAAAATTCTCACTTTCAAACCAAGTTTTATAAAAGAACAATTATAATTATGAATAAAAAATTAATTTTAATATAGAAATTAATAGGTCTCAACGCACGAAAACTACCTGAATAGAAATATTGGAGAATAAAAGAAAACCCAATGCTAAAATTAAAAATGACTTCGAAATTTAGACCACTTATGAAGAACAAGATAAATGAAAATTTTTATAGAAAAGATCTACGACGGTAAGGAAAATAATCTTTGAAATTTGACCTTGAAAATCAACAATACCATGGGGAGTCAGATCTACCAAAATATATAAAAACAAATTTGATTTCAAAAAAGACCATTACAGCTTTTATCATGGCTAATACGTCGTCGAGACTGTGTAATGAAACTTTGGAATGAAATAAAGAAATAGAAGAGAGGGGCCAACATAATTTGAAATTTAAATCTGACCTGAACAAATATTGGATAAAAGTTAAGTACGAAGAAAAGGTTAAAAACCAGCGAACATCTAACTCGAAAATATCACAATTGCCTCAGAGCCCAGCGACACGGACTGGAGTTGTGAAAAAGACAATATCTGGGGGCATTATTGAACAACAAGTTACAGAATACCTTATCAACATAAAGTCAAATGAAGAAAATGATGTTGCGCTCTCAGTGGGACTAGATATTTTGCATTAAAACCTACCCTATCTCATTTACTTATCCAGAATGTTTGCCGGATAATCATCATTTCCTTAATAAACTATAATGAACTACCTTTATTTTTTTTATTTAAATTTCTACTTGCTGTATGTAATATATTTTGTCTGTAATATCACAGCTACTCAATAATACATTTTAATAGAACATTCGCTTTAATTTTCACTCTCCTATACGTATTCTCATTTCCCTCCCCTTTAAAAATTTAAAATGACTACAAAAAGATATTTTCTAATATTTTTTCAATTTCTTTAAAGTTAGATTTTCTACGGCCCATTGTCACTTGTCACACAAATTGTATGACAACGACTAAGTAAACACTCGTTTCAGTCCAGTATTTAAAAAAATCAAGGATGAACCCAAAATTAAATTAAATTAAATGGATGTAAAACCGCAGACATAAACTATTAAAAAATACAGAAAACCAACTTAAATTATAGATTACACAATTTAAGAAAAAATAAAAGTTTCTATGTTTTATATTTTGTTTTTTATTTAATTTCTTGAGTATTATTGGCATTTTCTGAAACTAAAAATAATGATTTAATTGTTTTGGAAAAAAAAATATCACCGGTTTTGGACCTTTCCCCAGGATATATTTTAACAAATTGTATTATTACGTATATACAGTGTGCTAATTAAGTTGTCTACAAACTTTAAGGAATTAGTCCTTATTCTTTTTTTTCTTTCGTTATAAATAATCTCGTACTTTTCAATTAATTTTTAGGAATACACGAGCATAAGAAAGCATCTTATTGGGTAGACAATACCAGAAGTCTGAATGTTTTTATCTGGTCAGAATTTTCTGTAAATTTGAGAAAATTATTCAAAAATGGAAATATAGTTTATTTCTTAGATTGAGTGATAATTCTGGTAACGCAAATTACTGCTGTCACAGTAATAACATTCCTGCACCTCGCTACTCCTATATCTTCAGATGTGTTGAATACGAATCCGAGGTGCAAATCGCCCCTTCAAGTTGGAGTATGCTGACCACTAAAATTGTCTAAAAATTCCAAAGTTGATTTTGAATTGAAGAGTAATAATAACTCAAATTACTCCTATGCCTGGGTCCCTCTATTCCTATATGTCAGATGCGCTATAGCCAAATCTTGGATCCAGATTGCCTAATCAGGTTAGGGTTCTCCGTAATTCTAGAAAATACATTCGCAAATAAAACTGTCTAAAATGGAAAAATTACTTCAGTAGATGTAACTCACAGTCACCTAACACTGTTGGGGATAGATATATCTTACAGGTCATTGTTCAAAGGTGCCTAACCCTAAGACATTCCATCACAAAATAGCCTTCTGGTTGTGTACTAGAAAATATTTACAAGGCATCGCGTCACCAGTCTGATGAACCCAGTCACCAAGGGACGAAACGTGGCCCAGTATGCTCTACTCAGGGACGTATATCTACGAGGTAGAGTTGTGTGTGGCAAGGACGCTCACGTAGAGTCATATAACTTGAAGTGAGTGCTTCACTATCATGCCGGAGGGCATCTGAAGCTCCAAGAATCGGAGCGTGTGTGGAAACACTCGCGGTCTATCCTAGCATGGTTAGCCTCTGGCGAGTTGAACACCAACCAACCACCAAGAGCCCATGAACATTGCATTGTTCCGATTCTATCTGCGGATGGTAAGGTCAAGCTTTGCATAGGTGCACGGGGATATGGAGCTTAGGTATTGGATGTCTTCTACAGCTGGCATGTGTGGTCGTAAATGGTCATACCTTTCCCACCCAATAGGGCCAGTGACCGAGGTTTGTACTTGCACGAAAACCGTTGAAGATGTAAGGCCGTATAGTCTTACTTGAAGCAATTGTCTTTCAATTTTCTCCTATTAGAGTAACTTCATGCATGAGTCTACCGACTTCTATGTATTTAGGTGCTCTGAATCCGACCATCAAAGAAATGGAGCATAAGTACTAGAGGCGTTGGGATATAAACATGATTGTTGACTACATTAAAACAGTAGAATGCTTTAAAGGGCACTAAATGGAATCGAAACCCACGTCATATATCTTTTGAAAATAAGAGAGTCCGCTACCATCGAAAAACTTAAATAAGACTGTAGCAATCGTAGGCCTTTTAGTTTTACAATAAATGATTAAGTTCGTCTGTTCTGGAAAATTAATGCAAAAATATTATAAGTAATTGGTTCAGTGTTCTGGAAAAAAAGAGATATCCCCCCTGAATTTGGTTTAAGTAAGTAAAGTAAACCGCTGCAGACAGGCGAACGAAGCAAGATTTTAAGCCAAAACCCGAGCTCTCTAACCCACATACTCCACGCGCTGCTAGATCGATAATCGTTACATAGCAGGCAGGAGAGTGAAGCAAGATATTAAGTCAAAACCCAAGCTCTCAAAACCACATACCCTACACGCAGCTAGATCGATATCTATTACATAGCAGACAGGCGAGCAAAGCAAGACTTTAAACCAAAACCCAAGCTCCCAAACCCACATACCCCACGCGCTGTGCCTGGGGTGAGTTCTTGAGAATTTATGTTTTAATAAAGGTAATACGTCAACTTTCTAAGGGTATATATACAAATAATGTTATTTGATCAAAAAACAATTCTAGATTAATTTGAATGAAAGTAATTTTATTCATATACATCAAAACAAGCATCAAATACATCATAAAATATTCAGTTTTATGTGTTATTACGAAATCGTTCCAAACGATTAGCCTCTTCTATAAGTAGACTATAGATAACGTAGCTAAAGCTGATAATTCTTACTTGCGTCATTATGTTGCTTTCTCCATTTAAAGAGCATTGTAATGCAAGGGCGAGCAACTATTTTTCAATCACCTTTAGAATGACGAGTTCTAGAGCTTTCTAGACGTTCAAAAAAAAATTGGACATCTCTTGAAGATGCTTCCTTACATTTTTTAAACGTCCGAAAAGCTCTAGTACTCGCGATCCTATAAACAATAAAGTAAAAAAATCTGAATGGTAATTGCGTTTATTTCAATTTTAAATGATTGTCAGATCTAGAGACTTGAAGTTTTTTGGACGCTTAAAAAATGAAATTACGCGTTTTAAAAATACGCAAATTGCTTTTTTTGAACGTCTAAAATGCTCTATATCTCGAGATTTGACAAACATTTAAATTTGAAATGAATTCAAGTTTTTCGCGACTTAATCTGTCTGTTAAGGACCGTGTTTTGAAGCTTTTTGAACGGTAGAAAAATGAAAACAGCGTCATCAAAAGACGCGTAATTCCTTTTTTTGAGCATCCAAAAAGCTCCAAAACTCGCAGATGTTTTTTAAATAGGAAAAATTTTTCTCCGCTTTTAAATGAAGAAAACATCAAACATATATATCTCGGGTAAACCATCAACCACGATTTTAAACAAAAAAGTTTTGAACATCACAAATTCTCTGCTGATACTGATTTTTTCGACATTTTACTTTGAATTAAAGTTGCTTCCTGCACGCCGTGAGTATAGATACTAATACATACTTTTACAGAGGCCTTGCGTTCAAGGGGTTTGATTATTGAGTCTTAAAGTGATTTCTTATTATATATATATATATATATATATATATATATATATATATATATATATATATATATATATATATATATATATATATATATATATATATATAAATCTACACGCCTTGCGTTACATTCGTGTCTACTTATAACAAATAATTACTGACACCTTCAGTTAATGGATTGTAAAGTAGCAAGTTTATTGGAGATTGATCAAATTCAATTCTAAAAATTTTTTTGGGTGAGCGGGGCCCCCCCAAGTCTGGAGCACTTTCGCACCGCGTGCCCTGCGGAGCCTTGGTTACGCGACTGCCTTTAATCAAATTTAATGTACAACGAACTGATATTTCAATGAATTGCTTTAAATTCAAAGTAAATATCAATTATTCACGATTTTTGGTACAAAATCATTAAATTTAATGTAGAATGGATGCTAAATTTCCAATAAATTTAAGTTTTTTTTAACATTATAGTTGTATTCTAATTTTGAAATATAGACTAAAAATTACGATTTTCTGTTATTTAATATGGTATATTTGACATTTTCCACTCGTATTTTAAGCATTTATCATGCATATCTGTACGTATATTTTTTAGCTTTTTATAATGCATGTAATGCGCTCTTAAGTCATAATTCTAATACGTTTAACATGTGATATTTTTATCATTAACCTATGTACTCTTAAAAAACTTTTTTTTTTGTGTTTATTTTTTTGAAAGATAAAGACGTAAATTTGTATAAAAATTTCTATCGTTTTGAGTGATGTCAATTATAAGTTACTATTTAATCTTTATTTAAGTGGTACTTCATGAAGGGGAACACGGCAAGGGAATCTTGCTATGATAAAAAACTATATTGGTGTTTATCTCAAAGTTTTACATGTTGCAAACATTATGCTTTTGAAAAAAATGTAAAAACGAAGAAATTTCAAGAGATAGCTCCAGCAAATCTGACGGGTGATATTGATAATAAGATTATTTAAAATATTCAATAATACTATGTTCAATATTTACTATATTCAATAAAAAAATGTATTTTAGAGAAATATATTTCGTTGAAAGTTGATTGAAATGATTTTTAGATTGATTATATGACACCTCTATATTATCATCCCTTATGAAAAATTGCAATATTTTATCAAAATTCAATTGCAGAATTCACAAAGAAAATGAAAGAAGCGTATATGAAATAAATATAACGTTAAAGTATAACTCTCAGTGATTATTTTTCGCTTAAGAATGGTCGAAAAGATCTGGTAGAAACGAAGATATTAATTTTTGAAAATGGCCGTTTTTTGGCCATTTTTCGACTTTTAATAGCTTATAGCTCAATAGGCATGTATTTTTCGTAGCGTTTTTCAACTTTTTCATAATTTTACAAGGTTTTTATTAATAACAAATTAAAGACCACTCGAATTGAAAAATATTATTTAGGTTTTTTGTAGGTAATGATCAAATGAATCGATTGCGAAAGGTTTTATCCCAGCGCCCTTTTTTTGTTCGGTTAAGTTGTATTTTTATGCATCTTTTTAGTAGTTGGCCGCTCAGCTAGAACAAGCAAACAAAAATAAAGATTATGCAAGTCCGAGAACTGTCAAAATTCTTCTACAACAACATTGTCTACAATAACCGCTGGCCTATACGACGTTTTAATTAGGTTGTATTTCTAATAGTTATCAAGTAGGAACCTAATGTTTCAACTTAAGGTTCCGAGCTTATGTGGGAACTGTGTCCAATGAAGCACGAAGTATCGCTTTACTTTACACACCTCAATGATTTGTGACGACATACTGTGACGTTATATATTGGCCAGCACTTACATTACGTGAGAGGAATAGTCTCCAAGGACTTCAAAATGCCTGCCTTAAGTTTTGCTACAGTATGAGAAAGTTCAATCATGTGACACCTTTATTTCGGGCATCTCGATGGTTTAATTTAGAGGAAAGATTCTTTGTTCATAGGATTGTGTTGACAGAGGCACCTTCTTATCTGTCTAATAAATTGATTCGTGGCGATGCTGTTCATGGGAGGCAAACACGTTATAGTTCCAGGTTCATTGTCCCGAAACATAGAACTGCCCTTTTTCAGTGATCTTTCAGATATAATGCAGTGAAAATTTATAACTCACTTCCTAGGGATGTCGTAGCCCTTAAGAATGTCGCTAGCTTCAAAAGAGCTGTTAAATTATTTATTATTGGTACGCGTGGTCGGGTGCGGTGATTTTCTGTATCACTTGCACGTAAAAGCCCAAAAGTGTGAACATGAATGTTTTAGAATTTACATTTTTAGTTTTTCTCAAATAATTTTATATTTTAGATTAGATTGACTTTTAGTTTATCTTAGATTTAATTTAAGAAAACAGACGGTTAGATAAGTAGTTATGCTAGATCTCGCCGTCCATTATTGTATTTGTTCAGTTTATATTTTTGATGCTAATAAAAATACATTATTATTAATTGATATTACAAAGTCGTGGTTACCATTGGTTAGGTGTCTTAACAGTGGCTTTTCTGAAGATTTTATTGTTATTTTAATGCAGGTTGCTTCTATAAATTTTCTCTTTTTCAGGGACACGTTACTTCCGATAATCTGAGCTTAAGCAATCTATTTGCGGATCTTTTTAGGAGCGTCTTTGTGACATCAGAAATAGATAATAGTGGGATTGAAAATTTATGTGCTGACGGTGATGCAAATTTAATCACCGAGAGTGAAATTGAAGATGTTATAAAAGACTTGGATATACATACGCAAAGACCCGGGCCTAGACGGGTTACCTCTGACATTCATAAATAATTGCATATGTAGTTTGTTATTGCCAGTGTGTTTTATATATATTATATCTTTAAACATTGGGAACTGTTACATATAATACAGATATACAAAAGTGATTCAGTATTAATCCGGGAATACATCCATTTGTGCGTTTGGCTTCCTGTAGAAGTGTGAAGACGTTTCGCCAAAATCTCATTTGACATCTTCTGTGCTTGGTGGTTGTAGATCCACTGAAAGAAATTCAACGTGCAACGTGCTTTATACGCGGTCGCAGTTAGTAACAGTTGGTTGGCGTTGGCTCAGCCTCCCTCTCGAACGCCGCCGTTGGTGTCAGTTTAAGCGTGGCATGCATGTCGGTACCATGGTCCCGCTTAAAGAGAGTTTTTTAAGTAGAGGGAAAATTAAGTGCATTGTTTCTCTTATTCAGAGTGCCGGTCTTTTCAATTTCGATGTTTTCACGAATCAATCTTGCCTTTTAGTGTTCTATATTAGCGATTTGCTGGCCGCTGTCAAAATTAATTTTGTGTCCTGTCTGGTGTTGAAAAAGCTCCGATGTTGAATATTTGTTGGTACTGAGTTTATGTTCTTCTAGTTTCGCCGATATTCTTCTGTTAGTCTGACCTATGTATGTTTTATTGCAGGTGCCTCATGCAATTTTATATACGCCTTGATTTTCTAGATTGATTTTGTCTTTTGGATTTCTTAAAGAAGAGCCTACTATTTTAAGTGGTTTGTAGGGTGTAGATATGTTATGTTTCCGGAGTAATCTACCGTCTCTGTCTGTTGTGCCTTTTATGTAAGAAAGTATGGTGACTTGTCTATCCTCGGCAGGTGACCTTGGTTTTTGTTAAAATTTTATTGCCTTATTTATAGTTGGTGTCTAGTAGCTGTTTTGTTGGAGGACCTTTTTTATGTGTGACAATTCCTTCCATGAGTTTCTTAATTCTATTCACACCAAGATACAGTTTACTCTGGAACTTGAGGAAAATAATCAGCCAATACCCTAATATCAAGGTCTCTTCGCTTAACTGATGACCAAAGAAAAGAAAAGGAATTGTCACACATAAAAAAGACCCTCCAACAAAACAGCTACAAGACACCAACTATAAATAAGGCGATAAAATGAATGTGTATTAGACGTAAAGATGTTATTATGGTTGAGTAAAGAAATTTTCTCTTGAATCTTTGTAAGTTTAATAAAATTCATGGGATGAAATTAGGAGCCATTCATAAATTATGTCACATATTAAGGGAGATGGATGGGGTCAATAAAGTGCAATATCATGTGACAAGGGAGGGGGTTCAGTCATAAGCTTCGTGACTTCACATCTATAAATATAAATTATTCAAAACTTCAACTTTCACGAAAAACTTTAAAATATTACTAACTTTATTGATAATATTATAAGGTTTAAATTTATTTGTATCACTATTTGAAACGTAGCGCCGGACCAATATGGCCTTTTGAGGCTCTGACAAAAGCTGTCCGCCGCTGTGATTTCGTCTATGTTTAATTGTTTATGCCATCCATTCGTCGTGTTTTTCTTAGTTCTACTATTTTGTGGTTTTCAATATCTAACAAATTTAAAATTAGTAAAAAATATTATTTAAGTATGCTTTACAGCCAACTTTATGAAGCATACAGTGCTTATGCTGATAAAAATAAATAAAATTTACAAGACGAAGTTGATACTTTACGGCGAAGTTTGAAAAGTAGCGGTAAATAATATAAAAGAATGGGTTCAAATTCCATGGACAGAAGATGATGAAATTTTGTATCGTTCGTTTGATTTATTGTTGACACATCGAATGTTCGTAACATTATCCATATCGAGAAAAAAGTGACTGTTATGTCAGCCATAAATAATATAAAGGAGTAGGTTCAAAGTCCATGGACACAAGATGATTGTATTGTTCGTTTGATTTGTTATATTCTGTAAAATTTCTAAAATGTTTGTTTTATTGTTAATAGATTTTAAATAGAAATATATAAATAATTTTGGAAGTGCTGTTTTAATTCAATAATTTGTAAATTTTAAATTGCAAAATTTGTGACGTCACACCCACGGATGGGGTAACACAAATATGACCACCTGTAACAAGGACAGGGGAAGGGGCTCCAAAAATCATGAAATTTGTGCTACATAATTTTTGGATGGACCCTTATCACCTGGGCTATTCACAATTCAATGAAGATAAAAATGATTTAATTTCGAAAAAATGCTCTATGTATTGTTATGTAGAATATGCTGATGAAATTTTACTTTTTCTGGTCATAACTTTTCAAGTAAAATGTGTTTTAATTGCGTACCTACCTCCTTAATGGGTGACGTGGAACTATTAATAATTATACTTACCTATTATACTTGCAACGAGACTGGGGAAAGAATCTGTTTTGAATCTAGCGACTTATAAAGCAATAACATAAGCAAAAGTACACTATTATACGGTTTTAATAACTTATATTTTGAAGCATAAATTTCAAGTAAAATAACACCTGATATGGTCCTACGTGCATGAGCTAATTTATATTTTAAAACATATTAAAGTAAAATAAATTTTTTAAGTAGATTTTTACATTTTATAGCATTTATTTGCTATCACGGAGTGCGTAGTTTTAAAAGAATAATCTCGACAATGAGTGGCATGTATGTATTGTAAAGATCATGTAAAACGTATTAATATTTCCTCGAATCTATCGATTGGAGGTTTGCTTAAGAAATCACCCAAATAACTCCCATACCGTTATTCTGTTATTAGTCTTCTGAAAAGAACCATTAACCTATGGCCGAAATATTCAGACAAATTGAGAAATTTAACTTATAATAATCAACAAAAATCATTTAATTTGTCTACATAAATCTTTTTGTGTCTGAGTCCCGTTAGTAACCTATTAACAAAAGCTGCAGTATGCAGTTCGATTATTTAATTGAATCATATGAATGTATAATTCAAAGTTCCTTTTTTTAATTTTCTAAGTTTTTTGAATATTCTAGTTTGTTTGAAAATTCCAGTTTGTTTGCATATTCGAGTTTGTTTGAAAATTGAAGCTTATATGAAAATTCAAATTTCTTCGAAAATTTGAGTTTGTTTCAATATTCAATATATATATATATATATATATATATATATATATATATATATATATGTTTATACGGCTTTCACGGATTACTTCATTCATATACGGAGCTGCATATAGTTGCACGTTTGCTGAATGTGATTTCAGCACTACAACGGCATAATGTGGATATATCCACTGCTATTGCATCTCATACGGAGGAATCCGTGAAAGCCGTATAAACATATGTACGCCAACCGGCGGGAGGTTGGCGAAGCCGCGTTCAGTATTTGCATGCTTTCTTCCGATCTGTCCTTTGCACAGCCAGGTGCATGTCGGTACCCTGATGAGTCTAGTAGAGACGAAACCTGTACCTCTGCCGTATTACTGTGGCGGGGAGGGTAAGTTTTGACTTTCTTCTCGGTATGGTGGTACAGGTAGGCCATCATCTCGATGGTGGTGGAATAGGATGAATTGCGTTCCATGACAATCTATTCTAACTGTGCAACCTCAAACACAGGAAGGATATGATGGAGAGAAGTTTGCATTTACTGTTCGTATTTTGCTTCATACATATATATATATATATATGTATATATATATATATATATATATATATATATATATATATATATATATATATATATATATATATTAATACCTCTATTATTTACTGAGATATTTTAGTAAATATTATGAACAAGCGACCCTTCTAGTTTCTCTGTTGAACGCATGTACACTTCACCCCAATTCTTTATGCATTTATGGCGGTCAGGCGCGACGAAGTTTTAGTGTTTTTCTCAATTTTAAAATGTCCCTAATTGATAAAATAATAAAGTCTATATAAATGAGTATAAAGAATTTATTAAAAAATATATTTAAATAAATAAAGGTAAGTATTTCTTAGCATTGTTAAATTTTAAATTAAAATTCTATTTGACATCAATAACAATCTAATTTATTTAAGGGCGTATTTTTCCAATGCTTAGACTCTAAAACGGAAACGATTCTTATCTAAAACTTTGGAAAATGATTACAAGAGGCATGACGAAGACGAGAAATTACATACTTTCCACAGAAAACGAATAAAAAAGAGCACTTTTGCACACAAATAACTTTATAAAATTTTTAAATATATATTTATATAAACCTACTTGTCTATTTGCGTGCTATTGATTATTATACATAACTTATTAAAATTTAAAATTTTCTTCGGCATTATCAGTATCGACACAATATTTCACAAGGTTCAAATTTGGAAGCACGGTGAAGCAGTCGACGCTACGGAAGTGGACTTGACTTTGAATACCATGCATTTTCCTCCTTCTTTGACCTTGATTATATAATTTTTTCGGAAAATCAATTTTAGACAATCAAAAGTATTAGTCATAAGGACCGATTTAAGTCCTTGAATAGAGAAAGAAATCCGTAAAATTACATTTTACAAGTTTTCAAGATTTTTTTTCTCGAAAACAAAGCATCGTAGAGAAAAATCCATAAAACATTTTTTGTTCTAAATGATTTAAAAAATGATTTTATTTTTAAAAAAATTAAAATTTTTACTTTTTCTACATAATTTGTTTGTAACAATATAACATGCCACCTCGCAAAAATTCACCCTTAAAATTCATATGTGGAAGCACAAATTACACAAACAACTTAAGTGGATCCATAAAACACTAAGAAACCATGGTACCCATTTGTGCCTAGACTAATATGTATCTTGAAGGAACCAACAGTAAGCTAATATAGAAATAATTTTTTAGGCAGACATGCAGAAAATAAATACCATATTTTGAATTTGAGTAGATTTGCTAGTCTTTAGTAATAAGTAACCTTGAACCGCCTTTTATATTATTTTATTCCCAAGAATTTAGGAGAAATATGTAAAGTTTTGGTTTTATTTTCATTGTTTAGATAGTTCGGTGTTTTTTCAGGTGGAAAATTTACGCAAAAAAAACTTTTTTAAAATTACAGATACCAGGACGAATTAACGCCTTGTACCGGTTAATTACTAATCATGTCGTATATTTTGCATTTTTGTTGGGCATTGTATATTTAAATTTAACTTTATATCTATTTGATGAAATAAATTTTGATTGTGTAGTATATCTGCAGTCGACCGTCGGTCTTTTTGATGTCTGCTAAATGGGCCAGCGGAATTAGCTTCTGGAAAAAATTTATTGTTAATAGACTTCTGACTAAGTAGAAACCCCCAGAATGATAGAAAAATTTTTATTTACAATTACAAGATGTGAAAAACAGTTTTTTGGAGTTTTAGGAAAAGCTATTGTTTTTCAGTAAAAAGGTTTCAAACAAAAGTTGTGCGCTTTAAAAATACCTATAAAACGAGCTTCACTAATCCAAATCAGATAATTTGTTTGTTAGTTATTGCAATAAAACCTGCTAAAATGGCTGTTTTTTTAAATTTTTAATAAACAATAGAAAAATATACTGTATTAACTTTATACTAACCTGAAAGGAGCCTCTTGTTGCGTACAACAAGTATATAAAATTGCAAGTAAAAGTATTCAATAGTTTTTTGCACAGTGAATTTGTTTATAACATTTAATGTTTTTTTTTGATTGTTTATTTTCAGCAATCTAGAGATCGTACGGTGATCTGCGGGTGCGCAAATGAAAGCTCGAGACCTATACTAACAATAGAAAAAAAGAACCAAATTAATTGTTGATTTAAAATTGTTGAAACAGATAAACAAAGTTGTGGTTAGTTTTTTCATTATAAACAAATAGAATAACTCTTCGACAATTGTTGATATCGAAATGCCGATAAGTGAACGTGATAGGTGAGATTTTGAAGCTTATTTCGAAAAAAAAAACAAATTCTTTACGACTACTAGAAGCTGAGATAGTTTTTTTTTTAAATCGCTGCTGCGTTGTTTATTATTAAGGGATTATTTAAGTAGGGTCTCATAGGGAGATGGATAAACTATCGTATGCAGCAGTTTTTAACTCAATTTTTCCAAAATTGTTGATGTTGCAATAGTTTAAAGTTGCACCTACTCCAAGAGTCAGAGAGTGTGCAATGGAGGGGGGCGTTTTTTGAGCCTGCAGTGTGCGGAAAAAAGAGTGACTCGGACGCTTCACATTCATTTTGCCGGAAAAATTTGAATTATTTCGGCGAATATTGGTTGTAGAAACTTTTTTTTTGTTATTTCTCGACCAGATATGAACAATTGATGATATGTTTTTGTAATCAAATTATTGTTAAATATAGCAATAAACAAATTGTTGGCAGTGCTTTTCAAATTGCGAAAAAATATTACAGTGGTTAACAGTATACTACTAGTTAGGAATATTAAAAATCAGATTGGTTTTTAATGTACCGTTTATGGAGTTATAGCATTAAACAAATTGCGACCGTCATTTACCGCTAAATTATTGGTTGTACAGGGTGAGTCAACGATTGGATAAAGTAAGTTTGTGCCTTTTCGGTGAAATTTACAAAGAAACTATATTTATTGTTTGATATAGTTTATTTTTACGCAGATTTTAAAAATATTTAGGACTCTACAGGGTGAGCCAAAAAACTAGGACAGCATAAAGTTGTATTTTTTTAAATAGAACACCCTATATACGAATCGTATTTTCGATTTAGCTTATAATTTTAAATCTTTTTTATTAAGAGTTTACTATAACAAAACTTTATAGTTTCTGAGATAATTAAGTTTAAAGAAAAAAAGTCACATTTTCAAGCATCAATTCAATCCTAAATAACGTTTTCAATTTTGTGACAAATATATTAAAATTTGGAATTTAGCAAGGCCAAGGACAAGTTAACATAATTTTTACCTAATATTTGCAATAAAAGCTACAGGGTGTTGAACACATCGGCTCAAATTTGAACAAGTTTAAATGAATAAATATCTTTTTTTTAAATGGTACACCCTGTATATTTTCATGTTATTTAATAGAGTAATAAAAACCCTAAAAGTTTTGTTCAATATATCCTATACCTATTTATAATAGTTTTTGAGATATTTCAGTTTTTCTTATTTTCCATACTTTTTTACAGAAATAGTCTTCATTATCATAGTAGCCATGGCAAAAACAATGTAAAAGAACATTTTTCTGTGTGTCAAATTTATAACCGCAATCGCTTCTTTTGGTTTTTATGTAGTGTAGTTTGTTTTTTTTTGCATTCATCTTATATTGTAAAATGAATTTTCCAAAGAATGAGTTAATAGATATGATTTATACAATAGGAGAGGCTCAAAAAATTGCCTTCTTGCTCAAAGAATTTTCAAAATGAAGTATCCTGATCAACGCCAGCCTAATACCCATACTTTTCAAAACTTAATGCAAAGATTTGATTCTTCTGGTACTGTTGATTATCTAAAACGCAAAGTGGTCAACAAACCAGTAACTAATGAAGAAAAAGAACTACAAGTATTGTTAAATGTTCAGGAAAATCCTTATATTGGTAGCCGTCAGTTAGCAGCATTATGTGAAACATCACAATCCACCGCTAATCGTACTACCAAGAAATATAGGTATCATCCATATCACATGGAATTACACCAAGAATTGCATGGACAGGATTTTGAAAGTCGTGTAAACTTTTGTCGTACAATAAATGCGGAGATTCAATTAGATCCAAATTTATTATGCAAGGTAATGTTTAGTGATGAAGCTACTTTTAGAAATAACGGTGCCGTAAATAGACGCAACATGCATTATTATGCCACAGAAAACCCATTTTGAATTAGAGAGGTGCAACATCAAAACCACTGGTCATTAAATGTTTGGTGTGGTATTCATCATAATCGAATTATTGGACCCCACTTTTTTAATGAACCACTAAAGGGCCATAGTTACCTGAACTTTCTACAAGAAGAACTACCCCAACTGCTTCAAGGTCTCGATAAGGATGAGCTCGACAGTATGTGGTTCCAGCACGATGATGCGCCTCCGCATTACCATCGTGAAGTTTGTGCGTTTTTGGACCAACGATATCCGCAAAAATGGATTGGACGTGGGGGTTTCATTGAGTGGCCACTAAGGTCTTGCAACATCACCCCATTAGATTTCTTCCTATGGGGTTATATTAAAAATAAGGTGTATGTTAATCCACCAACAACAGTGGAAGATATGCGAAACAGAATTAGGGATACCTGTAGAACAATAACGCCACTAATTTTGTTCAGGGTCCGAGAAAATCTGCAAAAAAAGACTAAATTTGTGCATTGCACAAGAGGGTCGTTTATTCGAACACTTATTAAAAAGAAATAATTAATCTCAGTATTTAATAAGTAATTTTTTTGTTTCAATTTAGTATAAAAGTAAATATGTATTTGCTTTGTCGTTATTGTTGTGTTAATTTTTTCACATTATGTTTAATTAAACTATTGCCGTTGTAATATAACGAATAATGTATTTCATCATATTTACCCACATTCTGTTTGTTTCTGTAGTTTCTTTTTATTATTTTACATGGCTACTATGATAATGAAAACTATTTCTGTAAAAAAGTATGGAAAATAAGAAAAACTGAAATATCTCAAAAACTATTATAAATAGGTATAGGATATATTGAACAAAACTTTTAGGGTTTTTGTTACTCTATTAAATAACATGAAAATATACAGGGTGTACCATTTAAAAAAAAAGATATTTATTCATTTAAACTTGTTCAAATTTGAGCCGATGTGTTCAACACCCTGTAGCTTTTATTGCAAATATTAGATAAAAATTATGTTAGCTTGTTTTTGGCCTTGCTAAATTCCAAATTTGAATATATTTGTCACAAAATTGAAAACGTTATTTAGGATTGAATTGGTGCTTGAAAATGTGACTTTTTTTCTTTAAACTTAATTATCTCAGAAACTATAAAGTTTTGTTATAGTAAACCTTTAATAAAAAAGATTTAAAATTATAAGCTAAATCGAAAATACGATTCGTATATAAGGTGTTCTATTTAAAAAAATACAACTTTATGCTGTCCAAGTTTTTTGGCTCACCCTGTAGAGTCCTAAATATTTTTAAAATCTGCGTAAAAATAAACTGTATCAAACAATAAATATAGTTTCTTTGTAAATTTCACCGAAAAGGCCCAAACTTACTTCATCCAATCGTTGACTCACCCTGTACAAGAAAAACAATTGTCAACTTTTTTGTTTATTTTATTTAACGAACATTTTTTACATACAAAATTTTTTGCTAACATACATATTTTTTGCTTAAATCTATACAATATATTTATTCCGTTCTCCGTTTCTTAGACATCGATTCATTATTATCATTACAATTATCATCATCATTATCACTCTCGTCGTCATCATCATTGTTAATCTCATCATCATTATCACTCTCATCATTGACATAATTATCATCATCATCATCAACATCATCATTATTATTATTATAATCATAACTATTACTTTTACCATCTTTGAAAGTGATATTACAATAATTCTCGATCGCTTACAATATAATCGTCAAATGTAGTTTATTCTGCATCTCGAAAAATAATGCTCTCAACAAATGTTGCTATTTGTTTCATGCTATATCTCGATAAATATTAATGGTACATTAAAATCAATCTAATTTTTAATATTCGTAATTAACAGCATACATTTGACCACTGTACATTTTTTTCGCAATTTGAAATGCACGCGAGTACGGTAAAATTATAATTATGCATAAAATGTATAAAAGTGCAACAATTTTTTTATTACTATGTTCAACAATAATTTGATTACAAAAATTTATCATTCATTGTTCGAATTTGAAGCGTCTGAGTCATGTTTTTTTCCGCGCGCCGCAGGCTGAGAGAGAGGGAGAGAATACGGGGGCAATGTTATTTCTCTCGCTGAGAGTGCAGAATAGAACTAAATGATCGAAGCGATAGAGAAACCATGTTTCCCGTATTCGCTCTCTTTCTTTCTCTCTCTCTCTCCCTCTATGCTATGTAAAACTCGCGTAGTATTGCATGATGCTTCAAGTTGTGTATTCTCGAGGCAAATATTATTCTTAGACAAAGTTTTATTCATCCTAATTCATTTTTTAAAAGTTTACTTGTACGCGACTAATCCATGATTCACATAAGTGTTACGAGAAAAATGATTGAGTATCACCCATTTAGAGCAATATTAATAAAAAGTATTTATTTGAATGTGACTATTAAGACTTAACAGTTAAAATTATTTTTATTTATCGGCACTTTTGTAGCTTTATTATTAATTTTGACATATGAGTGTACAACATTTCTTATTAATATTCCGTTAAACTTAAATATATCGTTGCGAGGATCGATATTTATTAAAATCTAAATAAAAATTTAAAAAATGGTATGTAACTTCTATATATTTCAACCAATATTGGTATCAGATTACAAAAATGATTTTTTTTAAGAATATATTCCTTAATATAAAATTATTTTTTGTTATTATTTGTTTTTATGAACTGATCTCTAATCGTTCGTCTCTGAACTTTCCCTGATGGTGTTTTTGGAATAGATTCAATTATCATTATACCAGCTCTTATTCTATAAGGATCAGATACCCTTGAATTAACAAAATCCACTAATTCTTGAACTGTTGCATTCTTGCCCTTCCTTAGAACCACACAAGCACCTGGATGATTTCTATCTACGGGATGTGGAACTCCAAAAGCTGCTGCATCAGCAATGGCTGGGTGCATTAGTAACGCATGTTCTATTGTAGATGGTGATAAGTGATTTACTTGATATTTAAACATTTCTCCTATTCGGTCTATGATATATAAATGTTTGTCTTCATCGTAGTAACCAATATCACCCATTTTTAAGAATCCATCTTCATCAAAAGCATCTGGTTTTTCGAAATTGTGATAACCTGACATTGAATATGGCGATTTAACACGTATCTCACCTTCTTGGTTAGGGCCAAGTAGTTTTTCAGTTTCTAAATCTACCACCTAAAAAGTAACATATACAAAAGTTGTAAATAGGAAGAGGTTATGTAATTTTAATTTTCGTTTTAATATCGACATTTCTTTATGAAGTATGGGCAATTCGTTATAAATCTTTAAGAATTTCGAAAATATTTGTCAGAATTTCGAGGAAGCGCTCGATAGAGATTTAAAATAATGTTACCGGGTATTGTCATATGACGCTATTTTACTTTTATTTGTATTTATACTATATATCAAAATAAAGTAGAAACTGTTTAATTTATGAATTTTTCTCAGTTATCCTAAAATATATTAGATTTAATAATAATAGTAATAAACGTCCTTATTAACATACATATTACAAAGTAATATGGGATGCGGTTGGCAAGGTGTAACCAATAGCCATTCTTCCACTTAGCCAACCACATCTCCCAATGCCCAATAAGAATTAATCAACAATACAAATACAAACACTTATTATTAAACTGACAGTGGAAAGTTTTTGTAATTTGATTTAAGTGTTTTTGATATTACAGTGCCTAAGCTGAGGTGAAATCGTATTATATTGCTTAACAAAACTATAAGAAAAACTTTTCTAGAACAAGAAATTTCTATGCCTTGTTATCTTAAAGAAATTTTGATTTCTTAAATGTATATTACATACATCTGTCCTAAGGTGCAATTTTTCATACAAGTACATAGGTTGTTTGGGGTCTAATAATTTCCGAAAAAAATATTAGAGAAAACAATTTGTATATATCATCTTATCTTAACCAGTTAATTTGCCTGATGTTTTTGATACAGAATCAAACTTTCTTAAATTAAAAATAAACTTGCAAAATGTATTTTGGACATACTGTATCCTCTTCTTGTAACTACATCCAAAAATGGGTACTAAACAATACAACAGTTATTATAGATTGGCATAACAAGAGGTTCACATAACTGTTTCCACATTTTTAAGTTCAGAATATATCTATTTGAATCAGGCGCGGATCCAAGGGGGGGGGGCGATCGCCCCCCCCCCCAAGAGCTTTGAGTTTAGGAAAATGGACCCGATTTTTCCTCTTATACTATAGTTTATTCAAGAACTAGAGAGAGTAATAAATCATTTTTTACCCTTTTTCTCTTCGCAAACTACCTGTGTTCTTTAGTCCGGTGTTTTTAGCAAAATTTGTTAGACACATATTTTTCATAGGAATGGGTTAGAAATTTTATAATCAAAAATACCGGTCTATAATAATAGACTAAAACGTAGGATTTTGCTCAAAAAATTCTAAGTTATAATTTAAATACTTACAAAATATCCATTGTCAAAAATACAAAAAGTTAAACATATATAAAAAAATAAATTCGTCCATATAATAATAAAATATTTTTGGGGCTATCGGTCATTTTATTATTAATTAAAAGCATTTTTAGGGTATTTGACGTTTCAGTTTATTTATTTCTTAAACCATCTGCAGAATTACAATTAAACACTAAAAAGGGATTCAAATGTAATTACTTTTTTTTTATGTTGTAATTAAAATTAGACCTACTTATTTTTATTTCTATTGTACTGATATCTTAATTTAATTAATTTTATATATGGAAATACGATAGCCCCAAAAAAATAAGATAAACATGTTAATTCTACACGCTTAAGAAAAAGACACAAATACAATAATAAAATAATAAAAAACTTACGGCTAATTAGAATTAAATATATATAAAATTAAAGAGTGGGACACGCTAAAATAAAAATAAATAAAAAAATTAAAAAATAAATAAACAACATTAAACAATAAAATACAACAAAAACAAAAATTTAAATAATAAATTGTGTTTACACTAGTAAACATTACGTATCTAATTCCTAATCAAAGTCAGTGAAACTATCTTCGCTAAAATTAATTATAATTGGTTCCTCTATCTCACCGATTATGAGATCGAGTTCTCACATTTTGTTTTATTCTTTTATTATATGCATTTTTCTCAATTTTCCGCAGTAACTTTGTTCAAACAAATCTTTCAAAAGTTTAGTTAAATTACTAATTTTATTAATTGTGTTATTTCTAGCAACTCTACCTTTTACTTGAGAGAGATATTTACGTCTCCAACGGACAGTTTCCGGACGATTTATAAGAGCAGATTTTGTATCTGGTTTTTGCCAGCAAAAATTAAGTTCTCCGAGCAATTTCCAGAGATCAATTCTTTTAATTTCAGGTAAATCGCGATCTTCAATGATTTTAGTTAGAATTTTGTAGATGATTGGGATCTGCTTCTCATAATAAAATGTATATACAACCCCTTTAATTGCAGTTTTCATCTCTTCTTCCAACGAGGTTTTTCGTTTGCCTGTGATCGAATGTGGCTTGGGAGTACTAACAATTCCAGTCGTTTTTTCTCCTTCAGTATTCGGTACATAGTAGATTTTCCAACTACTGTCATGTTGGAACAAATGCTAACACAGCTTTTAACATTATTATCTAGATATTGATATCTTAAGGCATCATAAACATTCATGGTAATTAGTTTTTCGTTGAGGAAAAAATGCCCTGGTTTAACGATTTTGGAATAAATATAGAGGTGAAAGCCATATCTTTTGGGTATCTCACTAATCTCAAATAATATATAAAAACAAGCGCAAGCAAGATAAATCACTAAGAAAAAACTGCAAGTTGTACTTTGCTCACTGACAGAAATTAAATTAAACTATCAGAAATTCTATGTTGCAGTAAATTTATAAAATATATTTAAATATAATGAAATATAATTAGATTTACGGCAGTTCTCAGTTACCTGCGGCACTGGAGCAGGTACGTTAGAGGTTTCGGTAACAGTTTTATTACTCTCTCTAGTTCTTGAATAGAGTATAGGAGTCTGTATGCTTGCGATCGCCCCCCTTCCGAAAGCTTTGAGTTCAGGAAAATAGAACCCATTCTGCCTTTTATATTAGGAATGAGTATGCTGCTTGCACCCCCCCCTCCATTGACAACTTGTTTTTCTTGCCGTACTGTACTTTTGTGATATCACCGCTCCCCCCCCCCCAAAGAGAGAGGCTGGATCCGCCCCTGATTTGAATACAGAACATTAATTTTAATATAACTTTTTTGTAACTAATTTTGGACATTTGTGAAACTTTAAATTAACATCTAAATATAATCCTAGGTAGAAGATGAAAACTTTGAAAGCAGGTAATCCCATTGAAATAATTTTTTATTCACAGTACGAGTAAATTACTCGGAATATTTTTTCTTTATCTTTAAAAATGGTTTTCGATTTATGACTACATGAAGCGTGAGATAACAGCTTGCATTACTTCTTTTCTCGAAACAACAAGCTGTAGCCTGGGCGTATTGGAATTTTTTTGCTAATCATGAGGCTTTTATTTTTATAAATATTCGCGGTATCTCTTTCTCTTTCGCTATATTAGTCCTGGCTTTTTCTGATCTGATGAGAAGAGTTGAAAATCCACTTTTCAATGGTGTAAATAGAAGCAAAAAGCTGCATGGAAACTTTAAGATGGGAGTGACGTATATCACATCAAAATTGAGGTAAAGATTTTTCCTTAAATTTATCATGCCCTAAGGAATAATTTCACAACCCAAAAAATCATCGGCATGTATTTGGAAGTTTTTATCTTTTGAGAATTTTTCATTTAATGAGTGGTTTTGCCAGGAAACTTTTTTTAATTAGATGCATACACTAATTAACTATCACAATGATACGATTTTTAAAATAAATGTTGGACGTACATACATGTATTTTAAAATGATTAAAAAACTAAATAAAAAGAAAACATTAATGAAGAGTAACGGAAAATGGGATGCATGCATTTACCATATCTCTCGCTGAAGTAAAATAGGCAAATGTTCCAGAATGTTTTGCAAAAAATTTAGATAAATATTTTCATTTATCCTGTCTGGAATCATAAAAGGACTAATAAGGTAGCGATCAATAATACTTGCCCGTTTATTTTAAAGTTATGTTGATAGTGTTCAAGTTTAATAGCATATGGATTTTCATGTGAGTTAACATGTTCATTCGGCTGCTTGAGACTCCAGATCTTGAAAGCACACCTAATCAGTAAATAAAATGTTTTTATCAAAATTTGGATCATTAATCCTTTTGTTTCGAACAAATTCACAATAATCTAAGGGGCAAGGGGAATTAATCGACAAAAGTTCCTGAACGTTTTGGACGTGATATGGATGTAACAACTCTTCTTTTAAAATATTATTTACAATAGTTTTAGGGATACCCAACTCAAGTTTTAAATGGTGTAAACTAACTCTTGGTTCTTCTTTAACTCTTTTTCGACATCTGTTTTTAATTTTCGACTGATCGAGTTGTTCGAATAAGACTCCTACCTTCAAGTTTTTTTCTCAACGCTGTCCGTTTCTCGGAGAAGACGCTCAATACTGTCAAATGTTTAATGGTTTGGTAATCGGCAGGTAAATATTTTTCCAAGTAAACCATAACACTTCGACGCCTATTTCCTTCACCGAACCCATACACCTGAAGCCTGTCAACCTTCTCGAAGTGCGTGTAATTGTCCATGTTTAATAGTAAAATAGGCTAAGATATTTATAATGTTACTTTATTCGACTTTTTAGACAATTTGTCAATAGTCAAATTATTAAATGCCATAACAACAAAGTCACTCGAAAAATTATTGTTACAGGTATTTTTTATTATCACAGTTAATTGGTGTATTTATGTGATTCACAATATTTTTTCCTGGCGAAACCGTTCATTCATGAGGCAATAAAGCTTCCAAATGCATGCGATTATCCAATAAAAATATCCGTGTTGTTGTAACGTTGATGACATAAAAATCAGAAGCGATGTGTTCACGTGACATCCCTGGTATAACACACGCACACTATTTTATAGCTGGTCTCTATACCACTAGAAAACGTCATATTATAGTATTAGTTGTCACGTTTTCAAGAAATTTTAGAAAAAATTAATATTTTCTAGAAATTTTCAGGTTTTCTACCTCCTAAATAGACCATCAGCTGTCCATAAGGTGAAATGGACTCATTTTTTTGTCTACCCTTTAGAGAAATAAAAGATTTAATTGAGTTCGTGAAGAGAATCTTAGGGGTTAACCCTGGCAGCCCTTAATTTTCATTTGCAAAAAAAATTTGTTTTTTCCTGATCTTAAATTGTCTGTCATTAAGGTGAAAGGGTAGTCACCCAAATTGAATTCACGGAAAAAAATGGCAGACAAAGTTGCAATGGTCGAAGGGGTGGAAACGTAGGGGTGAAAAAAAAATCAAAAAAATCCTGATTTATTTTTATCTGCCAATGAACAATATGAAAGATAGAGTAACAAATTGTGTATAAAAAAAAAGGAAGATAGTTTGCACATAATGAATTTTTTTTCCGGTGGAACATTATGAGAAAATTTCGATCAAATTCTCACGATCAGAATTTATATAAAACTAAGACTCACGTATTCCTCTTATTATAAAATACTCATATCTATATTGGCAGACAAGTACAGCATGTAGCAAATTTTCAAGTAACTAAAAAATTGTTAAAAAAAAAGTGAAAATTTTCCTGATTTATTTTTGTCTGCCATTTTGTATTTCGATTAAAGGCACCATAAGGTATTCACATCTACATTGGCAGACAAGAAAAGCGTGAATGAATCAACAGTCGCAGATGATCTCTTATATATCAGATACATATGTGTAATATAACATCTGAAAATTTCTCTGATTTATTCTTGTCTGCCATTTTGTATTTCTATTAAATGTATCATAAAACGTTCATACCTACATTGATAGCCAAGTAAAGTGCTTCGCAAATTAATCAACAGTTGCAAATGATTTCTCATATACCAGATACACGTTTGTAACATAACATTAACATTTTTAGTTAAGTAAGTAATATTGCATATATACGTATAGGTACAGAAATTTTTTTTTTTTTATATTTTCATATCATGTGTTTGAGTATGTGATTTTTATTTTAAATATTCAAAATTCACAGGTTAAAAAGGCAATTATGCGTCCGCGTAGCTTCCTACGGATAGTGGTTCGTCATAACTTAGGGATCAGAGTATTAGTAAGTAAATACATTTATGATTAAAAACTGGCTTGTTTTTATGAGCCATTTTTTTATGTTTGCAATGACACTTTATATTATAAAATATGAAATTTTTGGTAGAAAAAATTGGCAGTTGTATGAACAAGCAACGTCACTGATACGTTTTTTACAACGAACAGCACATTTTATTGGAATTAAAATTTCAGACATTGAAATGCACACACTAATTTCAATTAGAATTCATTGCAATTATCGTATAGCAATAATTGTTATAACAATACAAATGGTTAATAAAATATACGATTGTCGTTATTTTTGCGATATTTTCAACGTGTTTGAAATTCTTCGATTTTATTAATGATACAAGAAACATTTAATTTAAGCTGTTATAATCTCATCAAAGTCAAACTAGAGAAAAACAAAGCAGATATTTTATTTGTGTACAAGCCGAAAAGTGCCACTTTCTCTTCAGCAATTTATTTTAACAAATTTCAAAGTCACCAAAATTAAGATTTATATAGAGATATATATCTACGTCTGTCTATGCAATTTTTTAGCCACATTTATCGTCGAAAAAATTTATTCATAAATATGAAACCTGCATGTTGTAACATATGTTTTTCAGTATTAACTATTTTATTTATTTATAATGTTGTGAAGCGCTGTACTTGCCTGTCAATGTAGATATAAACATTTTGTGATTCCTCTAATCGAAATACAAAAGGGCAGACAAAAATAGATCAGGAAAATTTTGACTTTTTTTCATCAATTTAATTTTTATTTATTTATAAATTTGCCAAGCGCTGTTTTTATCTGCCAATGTAAGTAAGAGCACTTTATGATACCTCCTGTCGAAATACAAAATGGCAGACAAAAATAAATCAGAGAAAATATAAAAGTTTGTCGACTTTTCCTTTGCCTGCCACAATTTTCCCAATTTCCAATTTGTCTGCCAAATTCATAGCCCTCATAAATTAAGCTTATCTGCAAGTAGCCACATCGGCGAGACAAATTCTGATGGTGAAAACTTGATCGAAATTTTCTCATAATTTTCCACCGAAAAAAAGATTTCGTTATGTGCAAACCGTCTGCCATTTTTTTAAACAATTTTTTACTCAATCTTTCACATTGTTTATTGCCAGACGAAAATAAATCAAGATTTTTTGATTTTTTTTATAAGTTCACCTCTATGTTTCTACTCATTCGGTCATTGCAACTTGTCTGCCATTTTATTTCGTACATTCAATTTGAGTGACTACGCTCCCACTTTAATGGCAGACAATTTGATATCAGGAAAAACAGATTTTTTTTTTTGAAAATAAAATTTGTTTTTCCAAATTATCAAAGGGGCTGCTTGGGTTGACCCTATGGAGTCTTTTCATGAACTTACTTAGATCTTTGAGCTGTCCAAACGACAGACAGAAAAAATTAGTCCATTTCACCTTAAGGATAGCTGACGATCTAAAACAAAGCAATATCGGATATAACTAAGTTGGCTTTAATCTTCGAACATACCCCTATAGAAGTAGCATAACGTCAGAACTAGGGCCCGGTTGTTGAAACGCTGAATAAAGTAATAATATTTTTATTTATATTTGAAAAAGTGTTGATAAACAGTAGATATTTAATTTCTTGGTACAGACATACCAATTTTATGCTATTCTTTTCTAATTGCATTATTTAAACGAGTATTATCGGAACGTCAATTCTGAAAACAAAGTATGAATATATGGTTGCCTAAATTATTACTATTGTTATTTTCAATATGTAAACAATATCTAACAATATTTACCGATAAAAATAAGTTTTTAAATCCTCTTTTTGTTAATATTAATTGTAACCTTCGTATTTATAGTAATTTCTAACACTTAAAAACACCGAAAAAAATCACGACAAGCAATTAAACTGAAAGACAAGATAAGTAAATATGTTTATGTCTGTCAAACATCAAAAAAGCGTCTCCCCCACCGACCATAAACAGCCTTCAAACAAATCTATTGTTAAAATCTAAGGTATGATCAAAGGCTTTAATCGATCTATTTCGATGTCAAGAGTCTGTTCTCAAGCGTTTTACACGTATTGTCCGGTCACTCTACAAAATCCACAATCTATAAAAAAGTATTTATGGAACGGGACGGAGGATATTCAGAGATCAACCTTACGGAATTATCAGGAACATATTTTAATAGCCTACAATAAGTTTAAAAAATAATTATGATTAATAATATAATGAACTAATTCATTATGATTAATTTAAAATTTTATCTGAAAAGTGACTAAATAAATTAAAGAAATCTGACTACTGAAACTTTATAAAATTTAGTAAATTATATATTTTTAATGGGAATGTTATTTCAGTTTACAGGCGAATTATAGACAGGGAAGTATAAGGGGTGCATTGTACCTGAGCGCTACGTCTTCAAGGACGCGCGGGTAGTAAGACTTTCAATTAGAAGTCAATTCTACTTTTATTTTTCGAAAAAAAAAGCTTTTTAAACCAGTGACTGATGGTGTTTATTATTAATTTTTAGTTCATGTTAAATTTTTATTTCTATGGTAACTAACTTAGAGGTTAGGGTATGTTGGGGTGGCCACATAAATCTGTGCATCCCAGCGCCTAACAGATCAAAGACTTCGCTGGACAGGGATGCCATATGATGTAGATATGAAATTTTAAAAGCCCAAAAATTCAGATATGTTGTAATTTAGAAATGACAATTTTATTTTAGATACTGAATGAATGTAAATTTTAGTTATGTGATTTCAATTCAATTGTAATTAAAATAAATAATTACCTATATTTAATAATAAATTAATGGTCCGAATATAATATACCTTTATTTCCGTTTCAGATACAACAGTTCCTGATGAAGATAGTTTTTGGTGATAAGCCTCTTGGTCAGAAAAATCAAAAAAAACACCGACATTTGATTCCGTTGATCCATAGCCGAGGCCAACTTTTGTATGTGGTAGTAGCTTTCTGAGCCTAAGAATCTGTTGAGGATCCACTGCTGACCCACCAACGGAAAAACTATAGAGAGATGATGTATCGTACTTCTTAATTACTTTTTCATCAAGATTCGTAATTTCATAGGTGAAGGTACATGATGTCACAAAATATGTGATCTACAAAAAAAAATTGGTAATAGAAATCTCGTAACATAAATTACCCGTTAATCAATATATGATTCCATTTAAGTGTCATATCCATAAGTCTGTCATTTAATGCGAGGTGCTAGGATTGGAAACACCTATATAGGTTAGATAATTATATTTTTTAAACGTATAATGAACAGCCTACATGTGGGTATTAGATTAGGAATTTTAAAATAGGTTTCTTCCACTCCCAAATTGCATTAAAAATTATTTTAGTCTTGACATTTCAATGAAAAAAATTAAAATGAATGACATTTTAGCTCTATATTTTGGTGTTATTATCAAAGCCGAAAATTAAAAACAAAACAGCACTATATTTTACAAAAATAGCTATTTTAAACAAAAGTCTTATCGAAAAACTACAAAAGGGAACCTTGACAGTACTTTCTTAACAAAAAAAAACAACTTTTAAATTACCTTATATTTGTCAACAAGTTGTAAAAATTGTTCACCACTAATGGTAGGTGCTACAATTTTTGCTGTTCCAGTTGCCAAAGCTAGTCCCGTTAGTATCCATCCTGATGCCCAATAAAGGGTAGAACCGTGCATCACAAGTCCTGGTTTAACATGATGGTGCCTAATTATCACAGAAAATGATTCATGTTACATATTTTTTACAGCTGCTATTTTTAAATTTATTTGATTTTGTTTTTAATAGAAATCTATAGTGAATTTTGTAAAGGAAATAAGTAAAAGAAAAGTAAGGAAATAAAAGTTGACATTCTATAAAAAAAATCCTGCTGTATGGCTACGTTTGGTGCATATTCGTGTTTTTAAGCCTGCGTCGGAAGAGAAGAACCGCAATTTAAAAAAAAAGCAAAGATATTTATTTACTTTTTTTACATTGAAGTACATTTCAAATGACAAGACGCAAGTATTTAATATGCAGTGTAATCACCGTCGTTGTCAAGTATAACTTGGCACTTTCTTGACATTCCTTTAACCAACCCTTCTGTGTAGTCTTTGGCAAGGAAGTCAAAACTTTACCTATAGCGCGCACCAGTTGCTTCAAGTCGTGGACAGATTTTTAACGAGCTGAGTTTCCATAATGTCCCACATACTTTCAATGAAGTTGAAATTAGTATACTGAGAACGCCAGTCTACTGTTTCTTAATTTTAGGACTTACAGAGTCAGCTTTAATGAGTTTCGGCTCATTATCCTCTTACAAGACCCAATTTTTACTTTTTTCGTGAAAACATCTTTACCGATTTTAAAAGTCCATGCTTGTAAAGTTCCATGTTTTCGGAATTCAAATTTTGGGTGGAGACAACCGTGTTCGGAGAAGTATCACCTTCACTGAGTGTTCCGAGAGTGAAACCAGTTCACTTTAGCCTAACTTACGATCAAAAAGTTACATCATCGGAAGAAATGACATTTGTCTAATTGCGATCCATATTTTCGATAGCCCAAGCTTTGTGTTGGACTTCGTGGAACGGTAAAATATGTTTGCCTCCTTCAAACGATATTTAATGATCCTGATGCTGATATTTACTCCCTTCTCAGGGTGAAGAGTGTGAACCTGGAGCGGGTACACTTTGTCCTGCTTACTCCTGGTCGTTCGCTTTAGGGCTAGAGTAGGAATGTCATCGACATATTTGTATACTTTATACCAGTTTCATTTCACAATGTGCTTTTTCGATTTTTTAATCACTTATGCTGTTGCGGAGTATCATGTTTCAGACCCTTTTGAGTGAAAACATAAAAATAACGCTTCTTAACGCTTTGCATACTTTTCGTTCATTTGGGTCTAGTTTAGTAGTTATCTAGGAGGTTTCGAGCAATACTGAAAAGAATTAGCGATGGCTTGGTAGTTCTCGGGTGGAACAGTTATGCCGCAAGATTATGGTTATAACGGGGTAGACATTCTTGTGATTCCGGCAGCGATAGGTCCACTTTAAGGATGTCGCCCTGGCCTCCAAAAACCTTGTGTGTATCTCACCCCTCGTGATCAAGATCAGTTTTGTCTACACTCATAATTCCTATTCATCTGGAACTAGTCCGTTACCAACCCTTATTCCAATCCATCATAAGTGTAGAATATTGAGGCTGACACCCACAATCTTGAAGCGAATTTTAAAATACAAATAACAATACCCCAGGTGGGTATGAATCTAAACTCAAAATTCTACCTTCCTTAAAAGCTCAACCTAAAGGGTTTAAGTGGAGGCGAAGATTCGCCGAATTCACTAAAATCAGGAAATCTAGAGTAAAAGTGTACTTTCGGAACTACAATATCAGAATTTTTGGGAAAATAAGAAGACATTTTTTACTTCGTTTGTAATATCAGAACACTAAATACGGACGACAGAGTGAGCCGAATGGAAGATAAATTGAAAAGAATGAAATGGCACACATATATTGAACCCAGTAGAAGTCAGGCGGAAATAAGAAAAAGGAATAAGGCTACAATCAGGCAATACACTGTATAACTCAAGCTGGGTTTTATCATTTCAAAGAACATCATAGATTGAACAACGATATATAAAGCTTAAAATAGAGTCGTCTATATTGTACTAGAGATAACCAGCTAAATATATTCACAAATAATCTAAGTATATGATCCAACACTCTCAGATAAAAATTATTACTAGCGCTTAAGCACTATTTAACCTAAATTGTTCATAGGTGATTTTAATGCCAAACTGAACAAGAAATAGGTCAACGCTGAGTTAAAGGTCGAAAGTTTCGTCTACGATACAAGAAATACTCGAGGGAACACACTACACAACTTCCTCGAAGAAGAAAATTTCCATGCATTAAATACATTTGTCATAAATAAATCACAAAACAAATGGACGTGGATAATCCCAGACGGGAATACGAAAAACGAAATCGATTACCTACTGACAACAAAAAAAATGTATATGCGTAGAATTGGGGTCTGTATACTGCGACCTGGTAGATTTATTGTGCCCCTCTACTGCTCCTTATTCGAAAGAGTTACCTTATCGGCTAGAGCAGATCCCCCAGTCCTATTTCCCTCAGAAATCTCAGTATGTTGGACGGCTTCAAAGTGGGTAGCTCCCCTTCTTCGATTTGGTGTGTTTCCAAGAATTGTATCCTATGGTTTTTGAGAGCGCTGCACTCTGAAAGGATATGAATGGAGGTTTCGTCCTCCTCCTCACAGAATCTGCACTCTTCTCTTTTTACCAGTCAGAATTTTTTGAGATATCCCTTCAGGTGGCAATACCCTCTCAGGACCCCTGTCAGAACTCTGGTTTTTACTTAAGCCTATGGATTCTTTGAATCTTATCTGGTCGTAGTTCCCCAGAAGTATCTTCGCTTGTCTCAATCTTTGCAGCTCCGTCCAATAATTGTTTCTCCTGCTTTCTTCTGCTATCTTTAGTTTTTCCAACATTACGCTGCTACTGATTCCACAGAAAGGGTCTGGCCCCAGAAATGGTATCTCAGCTCCTTTCCTCGCGAGCCTATCTACTATTTCATTCCCCTCTATTCCGGTATGTCCCGGTACCTGCATAAGGGTGACTTTATTATTCTTATTCAAATCATTTAGTTCCTCTAGGCATTCACAGACCATCCTGGAACTGATAACTTGAGAGCTCAGCGCTGACTCTCCGACAAGATGATAATCTCTTGGACGTGGTATTTTTTTTCTTGTTAAATTGAATACATATCCTAATGGCATGCCAAACTTTCGTAGTGTTTGGTGAAATAGTAAAATACCAAGCAGTGACCATAGACAAATAAGAGCAAAACTACACATAGATATAATGATGAATAGAATAAGAAAGATTGATAGTAACCAATATAGACACACAACATTTAATAATCAAAGAAAATTCTGTGTCATACCAGGGCTAAATCAGAAACCGAATACAAAACAACGACTATGCAAATACGAACGTTAATACAAGGAATGAAATGTTAATAGGAGCAATTATGGATTCGGCTAACAAAATAAGCTCAAACGGAACAGAATAAATTCATAAAAAATAAGAAAAACAGATAAAACAAGTAATTCAAAGAAATCAAAGTGTGAAAGTTTCGAAACAAAATTCACATGAAAGCACAACTATAGCACTAAAGGGCAAGAATGGAAATGAATTAAGAGCGAGGGATAAAATAAGTAAAATAAACCAGAAGTATCATGAAAAATTGTTTATAATCCAACAAGAGTCTTCTCCCGAAGTATTAAATGTAAACTCCGAGTAAATGTCAGGGATTGACGCGGATAAAATAAAAAGCCCACTAAATAATATAAAAATAAAAAAGCCCCAGACAAAGATATCATAACAAAGAAACTGCTATCAGACGGGGGGAGGAAGTTATGAACACACTAAAAATATTATTTATTAAATGCCTTACAACCGAAAAAATTGCTACCGAACGGCAAGATGCTTCACCAATTTTACTCTATAGAAAGAGCGACCAACAGGATATCAAAAATGATAAACCTATAACACTCTTGTCCCTGATTTATAAAACTTGGATTCAAGATTGGTGACCATGGCTGGGGAATCGAAATCGTGGTAAACCCCATACGCGCTAGGGCGACGACATAAAGAGACGCGCCGAGTTCGCCTCGAAGATAATGACAGAACAGGGAACAATCGAAAATCATTGGGAAGGCTTACGTTTAAAAATGAATCGAAGAAGGCCAAATAAAAAGACATAATTTGGAAGTTAAGGAATAATTAGCGAACAGAGTAATAAATATGATTTGCTAAAGAGCAATATATTTAACGATAGTTAAGATTCGTCATGTTTTGAATAAAGCTTTTAATAACCGGCTGTGAGGTTGTGCATTTTAACTAACAAGGGATTGTTCTCAAGTGTCCGCCTCCGATTTCGTTCATTTTGTGATATGTTAAAGTACACTAAAAATATTCGACACGAGTTTCTTTTTAAGTCCTGAACTGCATTTTTAGGGGGCAAATAAAATAGAACAGAAAAGGTGGTTTCATCCGTGGAATAAGCTGGTACACGTCATCTACATTTTTTAATTTCATAAATATATAATTATTTTTAGACCGTCTTAAGTGAATTCAGATATTTGTTGAACTAAAAAACATATCGTTTTTCCCCATTTGTAAAAATACAAATCAACTTGTTTGTAAGAAAATGACATGCATATAGCCTTTTCGTGTGAGTAAGCATATATAAGTAGTTTCATACAAAAATACTAGCACTTAAATTATAACAGAGAAATAAACATTTTTGGCATCAACTTTGGGGGTAGTTTTCATATCTTAGAAACACATTTTCTCTCTCTATCTCTTTCCCTCTCTCTAGTAGCCCAATTTGGTCCACTCCTGGACATAGGCCTCCTCTAGTCTCTTACATTCTAACCTATTTTCTGCAATCCGGTGCCAGTTTCTACTTACTTTCCTTTTTATGTCGTCTATCCATCTTTTTGGGGTTCATCCGATATTTCTTTTTGACGATCTAGGTTTCCATTGCATTATATATTTTGTTCATCTTGTATAGCCTTGCCTAGTGACGTGTTCCACCCAGGTCCATTTCAAAGAACCAATGCATTTTATCACATCCTCCACTTTCGTGCGTCTTCTTACTTCTTCGTTCCTTATTTGGTTATGTAGTGATATTCCCAGCATGATTCTTTCTATTGCTCGTTGTGTTGTAGTTTATTGGCTCATTTAACTATTAATGTGATTGTCTCCATTCTATAGATCATTATTGGGAGAACGCAAGAGTCAAATACTCTTCTTCTCAAATTAATGGGAATATCAGGGTTTTTAAGAGCGTATCCCAATCTTCCCACGGTTGCCCATGACATTCTAATTTTTCTATTTATTTCTGCTTCTTGGTTTTCCTTCCCAAGTCTAATTAGATGGCCGAAATACACACGCTCCTCGACTCTTTGTATTTTGGAGACATTATTTTGGTTTTTGCCAAGTTTCTGCTTAATCCAACTTTCTATGAAGCATTTTTCAACTCAGAGAGACTTGTCTAAATCTGTACTTATTAATACCACGTCATCCGCGAAACTTAAATGGTTGAGATATCTACCATCGATGCTAATGCCCTTATGTTCCCATTTAAGTTGCTTAAAGACATCTTCCAGTGTTAAAGGAAAGAGTTTAGGGGAAATCGTATCTCCCTATCACACTCCTCGACCAATATATATCTTCTGTGTTTCTAGGTCCTCTGTTATCTTTACTTGCAGTGTATATGTAACTATATTTCAAAAAATTTCTGTATCTGGAGTCAATCCTTCCATTGTTCATTGCTTGAAATATGGCCGATAACTCGACAGAATCAAAAGCCTTGCTATAATCAACATGCTAGGTGGATTTGAATATTATATTCGATGCATTTTTCAGTTAGCAATTTGATGTTCTGTATCTGTTCTGTTGTACTAAAGCCCTTTCGAACTATTTTAGTTAGTCACTTCGCTTCGTCCATTGTTTGGTTTTTCTCCTTTATTTTTAAGTTGGTTTATATTGCATTTGCCAATTGCGTTTATTTATTTATAATGTTTTCCGTGTTATACTTCCTGATATCGTGTTCAATTTTTTTTCTGATTTGTTTGTTTTGTTGTACGTTGTCTGTTGTGCCTTTTTCCATGTTTCTTTGTTTATTCATCGGGTCTTTGGTCTGTTGTGATAATCTACTGTTTGTTTGTCTTCTAGTAAAGCAGATTTTCTTTACAGAAATGCAGTTTCAGATGTAGAAAAATATGTGTCGTATATCATTTAGTGTACTTTAACATATCACAGAATAAACGAAATCTTAGGCGGATATTAGAGAACATTCTTCTGCTAAAGCATGAAATCGTTTCATTTTAAAACATAAAAAATTACTTACTCTATCGTCCTTACAAACGAATTTAAAATGTATGAATTTGAGATATAAATTCCTTTTGGAGCTCCAGTAGTCCCACTGCTAAAAAGAATTGCAACAATATCTGAGCCTTTTTGTTTAATTGGTTTAAATTCGTTTTCATTTTCAGTGTAAGTTTCCATGTCATGCATTGTTCTATATTTATCTGAATTACCAATCACAATAATTTTAGGGGTTAGACCAGAATCTTCCAAACTCTTTTCCACTAGTGGTAAGGAATTATTCTCGACAAAAAATATTCTAGGTTCAGTTATCGAAATAATATGTTTAACATCTGAAACTGCTTGCTTAGGATCTATAGAAGCAGCATAAGCACCAATGTAACATGCAGCTAAAGCAGGTATAATATTATTTTTATTATTTCGACAACATATCATCACAGGGTCTTTTGGTTTGATGCCCATTTTTTGTAAATGAATCGCAACCCTTGTGGTTCTTCTCTTAACATCTCGGTAAGTTTCAATTTCTCCACTCTCTCCGTCAATCTGAAAACAATTCCAATATTAGGAAGCAGCAAGTACTATTTTTTAGATATTTAAAAAGCAGTACATCATTTTGGAAAATATTTATTATACTTTTTATATGTTCCCTTATGCTCAAGGAGGTGAATATGGGAAGTTTAATACAACATTATTTAAGAATAGTTTTTTATTTTATATTTTTGCTTAGTCAAAAAGTTAAGTTTTTGTTATGCTATAATGAACTTGAAACTATATATTCTCAAATAGAAATAAATGTTCAAATAAACTTCCTAAATTCAATTTAAAACAAAAACACAACCGTATAAGGTATTAATGATTTTTTTAATTTTTATGGCAATTTTATTTAAATATTTTTTCCTATAAAGGACCGCCGCTTCCTTATATCAATCGGTATTTATTTCACCAGTAACATGAAAAATGCTTGTCTTAGGGCATTAAATATAATCGCGGTCTATTGGCATAAATTAAAGATTCAACGTGACTACAGAGAACCATGTCTAATGGAATTAGGTCGCGCGATCTTGGTGGGCAGTTCACAGGGATATTTTTGGAGATTAGAGATATTTGTGCATCAAACTTAATTCTCAATATACTGATTATTTCAAGCAATTTATAGGATATCGCACCGTCTTGTACAAACTACATATTTTCCAAATCAAACACAGATAGTTCATGATAAAAATAATCAATAATAACAATCTTTTCGCCACTTCATGGACAGCAGGTCATTCGGGACAATATTGACAAGCGTAAAACTACTGGTTGATTTCATTATAGATGTAGATATGGCTGTCGAACACCAGAAATAATTCAATACATAACTGGAGGATGCCCAGCGTTTGCCGCATCCGAGTATCAGGAATAACACAATTCAGCCGCGAGAATATGCCGCCAAGAATTAGCAGATAAGTTGAATCTATTGTAGGTAAGTAAACTCCTCACACAGCTTTATACTTTTCATGTCTTTGTATACCTGGTATGAGTCAATAATCCCTAGAGTGAGTGCGAGCCGTTTGGCTTGTAAATCTGTATCATCTTTTCATAACCTGTAACAGTAGCACCATTTTCATTTTCGAAAAAATAAGGTCCGAGGATGCCTTTAGACTGAAAACCATACCAAACAGTTCCTTTTTGTGGATATAATAGTATCTCATTGACGGTTTTAAATAAAAATTATTTCCAATGTGATAACTAGAGACGTTTAATCAAAAATCAGCTTTATTGATGATGAATCAGTTGTTGATATCGAAAGTGTTATATCACTGGAGTAATTAGCCTTATGATTAAGTCCGCTGCAGGTATATGGTTGCCTAGTAAAGGATGTTTTTTATAAAGGTATAGAAATTTAAGTTGGCAACACTTTTTTAACTAGCGGCCATTTTGTCAGCTGTCAAGTGATTTATGTGATTTATGTTTAGTTTGGTTTGGCATTTCAACATGAATAGACTGACGCCTGAACAATGCTTCCAAATTGCGCAAATTTATTTTGAAAATCATGGTTCTGTTCGAAACACGTATCGCGCACTACTTCCATTTTACGGTCAACATAATCGTCCATCAAAGCAATTAATTCGATTAACTATGGAACGTTTTCGCACCACGTTTACTCTAAATGATAATACGCATCCACAGAGACGTCGTACAGTGCGAACAGAAGTCATTGCTGCTGTAGAGCGTAGTGTAGAGGAAGACCCGAATCAGTCTATCCGCCATCATGCACAGGAATTGGATATGTGTCCATTCACTTTATGGAAGATTTTGCAGAAAGATCTTGGTTTGCGTGCTTACAAAATCCTACTCGTGCAAGAATTGAAGCCACACGATCACCTAGCAAGGCGTAGATTCGGTGAATGGGCCCAAAACAAGATTGCCGTTGATCCCGATTTTCATAAGCGAATTTGGTTTAACGATGAAGCTCACTTTTGTTTAAATGGATACGTCAATAAACAAAACTGCCGTATTTGGAGTGATGATAATCCTCAAGTGTATGTTGAGACACCGTTATATCCAGAAAAACTGACTGTTTGGTGTGCTTTATGGGCTGGTGGAATCATTGGTCCGTACTTCTTTAAAAACGATGCTGGTCAGAACGTTACAGTCAATGGTGACCGCTATAGAGCCATGATTACTGACTTTTTTGTTCATCAATTGAACCACCATGATGTGCAGGAGTTGTGGTTTCAACAAGACGGCGCAACATGTCACACAGCTCGTGCCACAATTGATTTATTGAAGGAAACGTTTGGTAACCGCATAGTTTCACGTTTCGGACCCGTGAATTGGCTTCCAAGATCGTGCGACTTAACACCGCTAGACTATTTTCTATGGGGAAATGTGAAGTCGCTAGTCTATGCCGATAAGCCCGAAACGATTGATCACTTGGAGGACAACATTCGCCGCGTTATTGCCGATATACGGCCACAAATGTTGGAAAAAGTCATCGAAAATTGGACCTCCAGATTAGACTACGTCCGAGCCAGCCGTGGCGGTCATATGCCAGAAGTCATATTTAAATTATAATTCCAGAAGGTTATCTTTCGAATAAAGTAAATTTCATGTCAATTTAAAAAATTCATCTTTGTTTTATTCCATTTAAAAGTTCTATACCTCTATAAAAAACACCCTTTACAATGAAGTGCAAATACTGCCTTTAACTTAACAAGTAATGGCTTATGTGGAAATAATGAGTGCGATAAGGACTATCCTCACGAGGACCCTGGAGGTTCTGCCTCCCCTCAACTTATATACTCAGCACCACTCTTTGAAGGTCTCAGTTGCCTAAGACATTTCAGATGTGGAAATAACGGTTACCCATGTCGTTGAAAAAGTACGTTTGAGAGATACCCGTCTCTCCCAATGTAAATAGGTTACATGGTGCTAGTCTTAAAACCCAACTGCTCTCTTGAGATACTTTTTTCAAACAGAGAGGATTGGGTGGAGAATCAAACTCTTCAGAGTAATGAATCCTGGTAGATGATAGATATATCTGGATAGGATGAAAAAGCTGGACGTTTCGGTAGGAGCACGGGAGTCAGAGAGTTCTACTCCCGCGCACAACAACCAATGGCTTTTTCAGTAAAAATTTATGCTATGCTGCAATGTAAATATTTCTAGGAAGAGAACATAAGCAGGAATAAGACCATAAACATATTTGCCTTAATGTTATTCTCCTCTAAAGTTGATGATATTTGTCAGTCTGACATCGACGTCGACAGGTTTTTAATATCCTACCGACATACCTCAGAATTTATATGTTATATAACAGTTGTTTCCTGCAAATGTTGCTTTCCGTTTCTATACAGATCCACTGACGAGACCATGAGGTACTAGAAACGCGTATGGAGAAAGAACCAAAGTTATATTTGCAGGAAAAAAACTGTTTCGATATGTTCTTTCCTTCCTCTCTGCTTCCAAGGAGAATAATATATAGGCAACTATTTAATTACGGCAGAGATATTTCTTTTATATCTTATTGAAATTTTGATTTTACGATAAACATATGCTCAGACAGTTGGGCTGCGATAAAGTTTCTGAGTACAAGGATGTACTAAAAACAACTAAACATTTCAACTCGTGTGAGTCCCAAGTCGCTCGGGTATACATCGGAACGAGTCTGTCAAAAATGAAATCTTGCCGCTGGTAAGAGGGAATTAAAACTATTGCTGGAAAGCAAATTCACTAAATCTTGGAGGTAGGCACCTGAAATGAGGTGTGCCATGGAGCATATAATTGAACCTAACGAGTGATGTTACAGAGCTTCTCTGCTTCGAGAGGAAAGAACTGCGAATTGTGGTGCGCCTATAGATAATACATTTTCACCTGTTAGGCCATCTTTATAAAATTGGCATTAATAGTGACCCAATGGACAGATAGTTTCTATAGAAGGATTAAATGGTTAATCATGTTTTTAGAGAGTGCCTAACGCTTAAAAGACAGAGGCAGATACATTTCGAAGATACGATATTATCACCTGAAGCTGTCAGGCAAGTTCAGTTCACTAGGCTGCCAGAATTCGCAAAGACTCCAAATGCCTTACAGTCATGCTGAGATGTAAATGGCCCAATAAGGCCTAGACATCAAAGATCAAGTACCAACGTCTTTTATTCATTTAATCAAATTGATTGTTTCAAGAGATGTATAGCATGTTGGACGATCTTGTTCAAACCACATATTTTCGAAATCAAATTTATCCAATTCATGTTAGAAATAATTAATAATCATATTTTTGTAGTATTTTTCAAACACTGAACCACTGTAATAGTTGTACCATTTTTAATTTCGAAAACATAAACTCTTATGATGCTCTTAGATTACAAATCACACAGACTGGTTACTTTATGCAGATGTAATATAAGAATCCCTAGTTAATTTAATCATGAATGTGCAAAGATATATTTTTTATGAAATGATAAATCAGTTGCTCTCAGTTACTTAATAAATTGTCCCTCGGTATAATTCGTTGGAATAACTGAATTTCTTACGCCTCAAAAACAAATCTTTACGAAAAATGGTCGATGTAGTGTCACAAGAAAGTGAAAGTTCTTGAGAATGATATGCAGTTGTGTTTGTCGTTCAACTTTATTTCCCAACATCGATATTTTCAATAGGACGCTGTTTTTGACATACTAGATCTTTAACATTATAAGCACTATCAATTAATAAAAAATACAACGACAGATAGCAGTTCTGAAGTTTGATTGTGTTAATCATAAATTTCACGTAAACCTCGAAACGTAGATTCAGCAATGTTAATAAATATTTCAAATTTCTGTACATTATGCAACTGTATACCTTTCAATAATATTTGGCCAAACGACGAAACACAAACGTCAATTTTAGAGCGAAACACCAAACAAAAACTTTAGTGATACATAATATAAGATGATGATAAGTAATATAAAAATATTGATAAGTAAATTTGTTGAAACCGTAACAAAATGTTTTTCTTCATATCCAAAAATTAAGACAAAATTTCGATAAGACTTCATTATGTATTTGAAATACGGATTTACTTATCTTTCTACAAAAAAATCGTTACCTTCCAGGTTAAAAGATCATTGGGTTAAATGCATAATGATAATGCTGTATTCTACCTTTAAGGACTGAAAAAGAAATATATGAAACAGCAACCATATCAAACCTTTTTGTGTCATTTTCAACACTGTTAAAAATAACCTTAAATTTAATGTACATTCTACATTAAATTGGAATATTAGTTCGTTGTACATTAAATTTGACTAAAAGGTATCTTAAATTTCAATCAAGTAACTGAAAAGATATTTTAACTTTCTGTATATTAAAATTAATTCACATGTACTTTAATATCAAAAAAATTTACATTAATATTCATAGTACATAGCATGAGATTTCAGGAGATGGCGCAACTTGTATTGAACTTTTTATTTAGTATAATAAAAGTTGCTTAAAGGACTCAATTTTCTTATGATGAGGTGTAGATGTCTGTTGGTACTGACGGAAACCAATGAGTTCGAAACCGGTGTATAGGTGACGGAATACTACCTACGGGAAAAATTTCCACCTTTTCCTGGTAGCAGAATTATTTTACCTCATATTAATGTTCGTGCATTAAATATGTGATAACGTATCTTAAATTCAATGAACACTTGCTGTATATTTAATGTGCATTCACCTTAAAAAGTGATGATTAAACTTTAAATTTTAGGTATGATTACGTTAAATTTAATGGAATACATTAATTTAGATTAACGTAAAAACTATTAAATTTAATGTATTACATTAATTTAATTTAGGAAACAGATTATGAAATCTGCTTTCAGCACATTTGCCTTAAATTTAATGTACTTTTTTTTACAGTGTACGATGTCAAAAATTATCTTAAATTTAATACAACTTTAATTTCCATTCTACATTAAATTTCATGATTTTGTTCTTAAAATCGTAAATAATTTACATTTACTTTAAATCTAAAGCAATTCATTCAAATATCAGTTCGTTGTATATTAAATTGGATTAAATGGTATCTCAAATTCATTAAATAACTGAAAAAATATTTCAACTTTCGGTACATTAAAATTAATTCACATGTACATTAACATTAAAAGAATTTAAATTAATATTTATGGTGCATTGGATGAGATTTCGGGAGATGGCGCTACCTGTATTGAACTTTTTGTTTAGTATGATATAGGTGGCTTAAAAGACTCAATTTTTTTATGATGATGTGTAGATGTCAACTTATCTTAATCTTGTATATATTTGTTATGTGGTTCATGAAAGTATTTTTTAAAAATTGCCAATTTTATATTATTAGAAATCAGTAATTTTATTTCATAACTTTTATTAGATGTAATGGTTTTCATTATAATGATAAAAGTTCTTTGAATATTTAATATTTTTCGTTGCCGCAAAATATTTTGTGGTAGTACTTGCTCATATTTTTACTATAATTGCAAATAATGGTTTACAAACGAGATAAAAATAGCTTTGCTTGCGGAACACTTTCCGAACATATGAAAATCGACTACTGAACTAATTCAGGACTCTCTTAGAACTCATTCCCGGGTATTAACAATTTCCGCATTTTTTACCACAAACAATTTCGGAACAGAAAATGAAAAATTTCGAAATGTCCACTTATAACTAATACATCAAATATCAAATGCAATAAATGACTCATATCTTGAACTTATGATTTTTGTTAAATCCCCAGACCCAGAGGAACTAGTACAGAATCGATTTCGAATCGACTTAAGTTTATCAGGCTACATGAAACTGCAACTATAAATTCATAATTTTATGATATACTATTATTATTATTTGAGCTACGCATGCGATTTAGTCCTGAATTGGTTCTTAATCCTTTCTGCGAACAAAGCAAATAAATATTAACTTACCTGGAAAATTTTATCTCCATATTTCTCTGTCTGTTCAAAAAAAAATTCTCCAATTCCTTTGTCGATAAACGGGATATTATTTGGAGGACCTTTTAATATAAGTCCATTCATCTTGAAACCTATGGTTAAAACAGATAATTATAAAATCGAATGAAAATATGAAAAAAGATGATTACATCATGTACTTCTCAGGAAATATATATAAAACTAATCAATAAGTGATATCTTCGTTATAACTTTGTTAAATTCAAACTGTTTTAACCTATAAATATACCCTATCTAGATTTCAATACTACTAACAAGGGAGGTACCTAAAGTGTCCGGTTCTGATTTTTACGTAACTTCAATATATTGTGGAGGGTCCAAAAATAAGAGACACGTATTTTTTTATCTGCAGAGATTTATTTTAACGGAGCAAATACGTCCCCTAAAGTTCACCCCTAAAAACAGTGTTTTTAAAATATCTCAGGCTTTAAGTGAGATATTTTTACGAAATAAAATGAAAATTACTTACTGTTCAAAATAATACTAAACTGTGGTTTTCACCCCCCAAGGATATCATCCCGTATTTTTTATATGGGTAAACCATCTATTCGCGCACGTAATTTAATTCTAGAAATCACGAAATTTAATATGATTGTTTGAAAATACTTTTTTTCACGAATACCATAAGCAACTTAAGTTAAGGGGGTTCCGGGATTTCTAAAAATAACTAGTAAAATAGGGTGGACCATCTCCAACTAGTTTTTTTTCTTAAATCTCAAGTTCTAATTGAGATATCTTTACAAAACAAAATGGAAATTACTTGTTATCTGAAATGATGTTAAACTAGTTGTATTTTAACCCCCAAGGATATCATCCCTTATTTTTTATAAGGATAAGCCAACAATGTAATATAATTGTTTGAAAATACTTTTTTCACAAATATCATAATTAACTCAAGTTGACATCTTTCGAGGTTTCCAAAAATAAACTAGTAGAAGAGGGTTAGTTACCCTCAAATAATTTTTTCTAATATCTCAATTTCTAATTAAGATAACTCTACAAGACAAAATGAAAATATTTGTTATTTGAAATGATATTAAACTATGGTATTTTCTCCCCTAAAGACATCATCCCTTATTTTTTATTAGGGTAAACCATATATTTGCGAAGTTACGAAATTAAATGCAATTGTTTGAAAATATTTTTTTTTTACAAAAACCATAAGTCACACGACAACTTATGTTATGTTTCGGGGTTTCTAAAAGTAAATTAGTAAAAGAGGATGGGTTACCCTCAAATACTTTTTTCACATCTAAACTTCTAATCGAGATAACTTTAAGAAACAAATTGGAAATTAGTCGTTATTTGAAATGAAGTTAAACTATAGTATTTTCACCCTCAAGGATATCATTCGAAGAATGTCATCTCATACCTGATAATTGTTCTTAAAATTGCCAAATTTCATTTGATATGAACGTTACAGAGCTTACTAAAATTTTTCTTTTAATTAATAAGAAAATATAAACTTATTTTAAGCACTCATGTCTGTAAATTATTATAATTTATAAAAAATAGTGATTTCTAATCTGTTTAATTAAATTAAAATTTGACAATTTTAATAATATATATATATATATATATATATATATATATATATATATATATATATATATATATATATATATATATATATATATATATATATATATATATATATGAAACGAGGGTTTACTTTTATAAAAATAAGGAATAATATCCTTGGGAGTGAAAATACCATAATTTAACATCTTTTTCGAATAACAAGAAATTTTAATTTTGATTGTAGAGATAGTTTAATTAGATCTGCAGATACCAAAAAACTTATTTGGGGCTGGCTCACCTTCTTTCACTAGTTTATTTTCGGAAACCTCGAAACAAGGCAACTTAAGTTACTTATTGTATTCGTAAAAATAATAATATCAACAGATTTGGTTTAATTTCGAAATATCTAAAATTAAATTATGTAAATGAGTTACAAGATTAACCCTCATAAAAAGTAAGGGATGATATCTATGGGATTAAAACAACATGGAATAACCTCTCTTCAACTAACCAGTAAATTCCACTTTGTTTTGTACAGATATCTCAATTAGAATTTAAGATTTGAAAAAAATGAATTCGGGGGTGACTCACTCTCTTTCACTACTTCATTTTTTGAAACCCTCAAACATGTCAACTTGAGTTAACTATGGTATTTGTGAAAAAAATACTTTAAAACAATTTCATTAAATTTCGTAATTTTTAGAATTAAATTACGTGCGCTAATAGATGGTTTACCGTTATAAGAAATAAGAGATGCTATCTTTGGAGGTGAAAATACCATAATTCAAAATCATTGAAATAACAAGTAATTTCCACTATGTTTTGTAAAGATATTTCAGTTAGACCTTGAAATTTAGAAAACATATTTGGAGGTGGCTCACCCTTTTTACTAGTTTATTTTCAAAAACCCCGAAATCCGTCAACTTGAGTTACTTATGATATTCGTGAAAAAAATATTTTCAAACAATTCCAATAAATTTCGTAATTTTTAGAATTAAATTACTTGCGGAAATATATGGGTTACCCTAATAAAAAATAAAGGATGATATCCTTGGGGTGAAAATACCATAGTTTAACATCATTTCGAATAGCAAGTAACTTTCATATTGTTTTGTAAAAATATCTCACTTAGAACCTGAGATATTTCAAAAATACTGTTTTTAGGGTTTAATTTTAGGGGCAGTTTTCACCCCGTTATAATAAATCTCCTCAGATAAAAAAATCGTGTCTCTTATTCGTACCATCTACGACATGTTAAAGTTTCAATAAAATCGGAACCGGATACTTCAGGTACCTTCCTTGTAAGAAATACAAACATTTCACCTCCATAATCATACTCAGCTTAAACTAATTTTATTTCTTGAGAAAATCTAAAGATATACATTAAAATACTAATAAATTTAAAAATATTCATTGTATCCAATCATTAACCTTCGTAATTTTAGCTTGGCTAGTTCATATTTTACGTAATTTTTTTACAATTAGAGATCGCTAAAATATTTTTGGTAACCTATTTTCCCAAACACATGTTAGTTTTTGTTGTGTATTTACCTTATTGCATTTAAGCTCTGGTTTTGTAAGTTTTGTAACTTTTTATATTTTACTTCTTTCAAGAGACATTTTATTTTTCCCTATTTAGTTATGAAAGTATATCTTTTATAAATTTACAATCTGAATAAATACATAAATGGCACTTCCATAAACTGCACCTCCATGAAGTCAACTCTTCAGAGAATCAGGAATTAGACACGTATTTCTTTTGGGAATTTTGTAATGTGGTTATGCATTTTTAATATAAAACAATTAGGAAGAGGATAAAAGAAAAGTGAGAATTCAAGAAGAAGAAAATGTATCAAAAAAACTAAGTAAAGGAACTGCAAAGTTAAAGACCAAGTTGTAATGAGAAAAAATAAAAAAAATAGATGCCGAACGAGATTAACGACACTAATAATCAAAAACAATCATTGTCTTAAACTGGAAAAATAAATTGACACTCGCTTGTCATAAATATTCTCAATACGCTGTCAGTAGGTTTACATTACAAATCAATAGACCTTCACGAAAAAAAAACTCTCAGAATAGAAATATTGGAAAAATAAATAGAGAGTAGAAGAAAACTCAATGCAAAAATTAAAAATGACTCGGAAAGATTACTTACTTATGAAGAATAGATAAACGAAAATTTTAAAGAAAGGAGCTGTGACGGTAAAGACAACAATCTTTGAAATTTGACCGTGGAAAGCAACAGCGTCATGGTGAGTTAGATCTACTAAAGTTTATAAGAAAAATTTGCTTTCAGAAAGACCACTACAGCTTTTATCATAGCTAATACGTCATCGACAGTACGTAATGAAGCATTTAAATGAAACAAAGAAGTAAAAGAGAGGCAAACAGATTCTGAAACTTGAATCTGAACTGAAATAATATCGAATAAAAGTTATTAAATTATGAATCAAAAGAAAAGGTTAAAAACCAGCAAATACCTAACTCGAAAATATCACAAATGACTGAAAGCACAGTGACGTAAACTGGAGTCGTGAAAAAAACATTATTTGAGGACATTATTGAACAATAGGTAACATAGAGACAAATCAGGAAAAAGATGTTGCAACTTCAGTGGGACGAAATAAATTGTAATAAAACGTATCTTATTTCATTCAACTGTTCAGAATGTTTGCCGGATAATCATCATTTCCCTGGCAAACAAAAATGAGCTAATAAAGTTTTTTTTAATTTCTATACTTACTGCATGTAATATATTTTTTATGTAATATCGAAGCTACTCAATAATACATTTTAATAGAACTTTCGCTTGTATTTTCACTTTCCTATACGAATTCTCACTTTCCACACTTTTAAAAATTTAAAATGACTGTAAAAATATATTTTCCAATATTTTTTCTAGTTCGTTTAAAGTTAGATTATCTACGGCCCATCGTCACTTTGCATGTCAAAAATTGACGAAAAATGTGACAATCGCATTTGGTCCTAGCCATTTATATCTTATGAGCGGCTAAAATAAGAGCTTTGAAAAGTGTATGATAACTAGTAAATGAACACTCGTTTCAGATCAGTACTTAAAAAAATCAAAAATAGACTGAAAATCAAATTAAAAGGATGTAAAACCGCAGACATAAACTATTAGAAAATACTGAAAACAAACTTACCTTATAGGCTACACAATTTAAGAAAAACTAAAAGTGTCTGAGCTTTATATTTTGTGACTATTTACACTAAAATGCCTTAACTTCCAGTTTTAATTAAGAAACAGTGATAAAGTACAATTTACTATTTGTATCTATAACGAGTATGGCGTTCTTCTATTCTTTATTCTAACTGAAAAATATTTAGTGAAAGCAGCAATTTGTATCATTTAAGAGATCCAGATAAAAATCGAGAATTAACTAAGATTATAATTTAAAAACAAAATGATACATATACAAATGATTACACAGTTAATATTAAAAGTAAATAAACAAAATGATTATGTAAGATTTAGTTTTTTATCTACATCTAGCTACTAATTTGTTAAGTATTATTTGCAATATTTTCTAAAACTAAAAAAAAATGATGATTTGATTGCTTTGGAAAAAAATATCACCGGATCTAGATTAAACTACCTTGTTGACCTTTCCCCAGGACATATTTTAAAAAACTTTAACATTACTTATATATAGTGTGATAATTAAGTTACCTACAAATTTAAAAGAATTAGTTTTTCTTTTGTTTTATTTCCTTATAAATGATGGACTACTTTTCAATTAATGTTTAAGTATATACGGGTATAAAAAATCATCTTATTGGGTAGACAAAACCTGAATAACTTTATCTGGACAGAATTTTCTGTAAATCTGGGAAAATAATTCAAAAATGGAAAAATAGTCCATTCCTGAGATTGGGTGATAATTCTGGTAACTCAAATTACTCCTGTCACAGTAATAACATTCCTGCACCTCCCTACTCCTATATCTTCAGATGTGCTGAATCTGAAATCGAGGTGCAAATCGCCCCTTCTGGTCAGAGTTTTCCAGTCGCTGAAATTGTCTAAAGATGCCAAAGTTGAACTTGAATTGAATAGTAATTATAATTCATATTACCCCTGTGCCTGAGTCCCCCCATTTCCTATGTATTTAGATGCTGTGTATCCGAATCCTGGATCCAGATGTCCTAATCAAGTCAGGGTTTTTCGTAATTCTATAAAATTGCTTTAAAATGCTGAAATTGGCTATTTCTCGGATTGAATGATAATTTAGATAATTTAATTTATTTCAGTGATGGAATGCTTCACGGTTGAGTACCGTTGAACAATGGCTTATAGGATATATCTATACTCAACAGTGTGAGGCGACTACATATGCAATATGATTCAAACTAAACATTGTCTTACCTAAAATGGAAAGAGGATTACTTCAAGTGCGACTATATGTCCTCACTCCTCCAAAGGTTCTCGTGCAGGTTCAAACATCGGTCATTGGCGCCATTGGGTGGGAAACGTATAATCATTTACGACTACCCATGTAGATAAAAGCATCGTCATAGAGGACATCCAATACTCAAGCTACATATCCTCATGCGCCTGTGCAAAGCTTGACTTGGCCATCCGCAGGTAGGATTGGAGCGCAGCGCGCTTTTCTTCATTCAGCATGGGCTCTTGACGGTTGCTGTTCAACTCGCCACCATTGAATAATTACCTGTAGGATATATCTGTCTCCAACAGTGCCAGGCGGCTGCGTATTTGCAGTACATTTTCAAGTAAACATTGACTGACTGACTGACTCCGTAGCACTACAACCCAGGGTGGGTCTTGGCTGCCTCGACTATCTGCCTCCACCTGGAACGGTCTTGTGCCAGCTGCCTGCTGGTCAACTTCAAGGATTGCTAGATCCTTGTGGATGTTATCTCTCCATCTAAGCCTAGGTCTTCCCAGTGGTCTTTTTCCTTGTGGTGCTTCCTCCCATACCCGTTTTATTAGTCGATCGTTTTGACTCCTTTGTATATGACCTGCCCATCGTAGTCTTCTGGACTTTATTTCTTGAATGATGTCAGGGCTTTGATATATTTGCGCAAGCTCTATGTTGCTTCTTATTCTGTGACGGCCTGTTTCAAGGTCTCGGTATGGGCCATATATTATGCGCAGGATTTTTCTCTCAAACCTTCTTAGCAGCTCCGTATCGTGGACTGTCAGGGTCCATGTTTCACTGGCGTAGATTGCTACTGGTCGTATTATTGTTCGATAAATTTCGGTTTTTGCCTTTCTAGTGATAAATTTTGACTTCAGCAAGGTTTGTATCGCAAATGTACACTTATTTGCTTGTGTGATGCGCTGTTTAACCTCTTCCTGCATATTATTGTTTGCCGCTATCACTGCGCCCAGGTACTTGAAAACTCGCACATGCTCAAAATTATAATAATCCATGGTGACGTTCTGCCTGATTCTATCTCGGGCTTAAAATGGAAAATGAATTACTTCTACAAAAGGAGTTTTTCCATTATAGGTAGGACAGTGCCTAGTTGGGATTGGGATTAGTTGAAAAAAAGAATTTCGTCAGTGGGAAGATAAGATCACCGGTCTGATTTGCCGAGTCATCACGTTCTACTCATTGACGTATATCTACGAAGTAGAGTTGTGTGTGGCAAGGGCGCTCACGTAAGATCGTATAACCTGAAGTGAGTGCTTAACTATCGTACTGGCGGGCATCTGAATCTCCAAAAACTGGAGCGAAAAGATACTAAATCGTGTGTGGAAACACACGCGGTCTAGTCTAGCATGGTTAACCTCTGGCGAGTTGAACAGCAACCGAAAAAAGCTTATGATGATTGAACAAAAGGGCTATCGGGGGAAGATCGGGGCATTGTATTAAAAAACGAAAAAGATACATTGTTTTGATTTTATCTGCGGATGGCAAAGTCAAGGTTTGTACAGGCGTACGGGGATATGGAGCTTGGGTATTGATGTCTTCTATGTAGATGCTATCATCTACAGCTGGCAAGGGTGGTCGTAAATAGCTATACGTTTCCCACCCAATAGCATCAGTGACTGATATTTGCACCTGAGAACCGTTGGAGGGGTAAGGCCGTATAGTCTCACATGAAGTAATTCTCTTTCAATTTACTCCTATTAGAGTAATTTCATGCATGGGCCTACCGACTCCTATGTATTTAGATACTCTTAGTTCGAATTCGGAGTGAAGAATAAGGTGAACGTTTCCACCAAGACATCAAAGAGATGGAGCATTGGTACTAGGCGCGTTAGGATATAAATATGGTTGTTGATTACTGTTGGCATTAAAACGAAAGCATGCTTTAAATGGCACTAAACGGAACTGGAAATCACGTCACAAATCTTTTGAATATAAGAGAGTCCGCTACCATCAAAAAACATAAATAAGATTGTAGCAGTTGTAGGCCTTTTAGTTTTACGGTAAATAATTAAGTTCATCTGTTATGGATTTAAAGCATAAGAATATTCTGGCAAAAACATTAAAGTAATTGGTTAAGTGTTTGTTTAAAGGTCATAGACAACGATGTTTCTTGCGAAGTAGTAGATCTGTTGGATTTCCATTGTCATTATTTTTGTTGAATATTGTGTGATATTCAACAAAAATAAAGACAAAGGTAGTCCAACAGATATCTATTACTTCGTAATTGGTTCAGTATTCTAAAAAAAAGAGATATCGCCATAAAATTCGATTTAATTAAGTGAAGTAAACCGGATTTTAAAAAAATATTTAAACAAAAATGGCAAAAAATACACAGATACTTCATAAATAGGTTAGCAAACTCCATACCACGAAGTTCACAGAAAATATATAAAACCAGTTGTGATCTTGCTTACAAGGAAGGTACCTGTAGTGCCCAGCTCCGATTTTAGTGAAACTTCAATATATTGTAGAGGGTACACAAATAAGAGACATGTTTTTTTTTATCTGCGGAGATTCGTTATAACGGGGTGAAACCCCCCCCCCCTCCTGGAGTTCACCCCTAAAAGAGTATTTTTGAAATATCTTAGGTTCTAAGTGAGATATTTTTTTTCAAAACAAAATACGAGGTACTTGTTATTCGAAATGGTATTAAACAATGGTATTTTCACCCCCAAGGATATCATCCTTTATTTTTTATTAGGGTAAACTATTTATTTACGTAGATAATTTAGTTATAAAAATTACGAAATTTCATAAAATTGTTTGAAAATATTTTTTTCACTAATATCATAAGTAACTTAAGTTGATGGGTTTCGGTGTAGGAGGATTAAAATCGATGGAGAATACCTATCTTATTTAAGATTTTCAGATGACTGGATACTGCTCAGTAAATAGTGAATAGCTACATATATCGTAAACAATTCATTTCACCAGATAAAAATAGTATGACAGAAGAAATACATAGAAGGATTAGATGGAGTGCTTTTGGCAGACTAAATCATATATTTAAATCTTATATACCAAATAGCCTGAAATCTAAAACTTACAATCAATGTAAACTCCCAATGCTTATTTAAGGCCCGGAAATTTGGAGCTTAACAAAAAACGTGCAAAAAAACTAACAAGAACTTGAAGAACCCATGAGAGAATAATGTCGGAAGTAAAGTTAAAGGATATAATACGGTGTACGGTAAGCCACCCCCAAATACATTTTTTTTTAAATTATAATTGAGATATCTTTACAAAACAAAACGGAAATTACTTGTTATTTGAAATGATGTCAAATTATGGCATTCTCACCCCCAAAGATATCATCCCTAATTTCTTATAACGGTAAATCGCATGTAATTTAATTTGAAAAATTACGAAATTTAATGAAATCGTTTCAAAGTATTTCTTTCACGAATAACATAATTAACTCAATGAAGTAGTAAATGAGGGTGAGTCACCTCTAAAATATATTTTTTTCAAATCTCAAATTTTAACTGAGATATCTTTATAAAACAAAGTGAAAATTATTTCTCAGTTGAAGTGAGGTTATACCATGTTTTAACCCCATAGATATCATCCCTTACTTTTTATGAGAGTTAATCTTGTAACTCATTTACATAATTTTAATCTGGACATTACGAAATTAAACCAAGTTTATTGATAATATTTTTTTTTTAAGAATTCCATAAGTATTTTAATTTGACATTTTTCGGGGTTTCCGAAAATAAACAAGTAAAAGAAGATAGGTTACCCCCAAATACGTTTTTATAATATATCCAGTTCTAATTAAGATATCTCTACAAAACAAAATTAAAATTATTGTTTTGTTAAACTATGGTATCACTCCCAAGGATATTATTCCTTATTTTTTATAAAAGTAAACCGTAATTTCATACATATATTATGATTCCTAAAATTGTCCAATTTTAATTTAAATGAACGTTGCAGAATTGGAAATCACTATTTGTCAGGAATTATAATAATTTACAGACATGAATGCTTAACCAATGAAATAAGTTTGTATTTTCTTATTAATTAAAAGAAAAAATTTAAGTAGGTTCTGTAAGGTTCATATGAAATTTGGCAATTTTAAGATAGTTATATGAAATAGTATGAAATTACATCCTTCGAATGATATCTGTGAGGGTCAAAATACTATAGTTGAACTTCATTTCAAATAACAAGTAATTTCCAATTTCATTCATAAAATTATCTCAATTATAACTTGTGAAGTAAAAAAAATATTTGGGGGTGGCTCACCCTCTTGTAGTAGCTTATTTTTAGAAACTCCGAAATCCGACAACTTAAATAACTTATGATATTCGTGAAAAAAATATTTTCAAATAATTCCATTAAATTTCGTAATATTTGCAATTAAATTACATGTGCAAATATATGGTTTACCCTAATAAAAAATTGGGAATGATATCGTTGGGGATATAAATATCATAGTTTAATATCATTTCGAATACAAATAATTTTCATTTTGTTTTGTAGAATTATATTTATTAGAACTTAAGATATTAAAAAAAAGTATTTGGGGGTGACTTACCCTCTTTTATGAGTTTATTTTTGGAAATCCCGAAAAATGTCAACTTGAGTTAATTATGGTTTCCGTGAAAAAAATATTTTCAAACAATTTCTCGTAATTTTTTGTATTAAATTACCTGCACGAATAGATGATTTACCTTTATATAAAATAAGAGAAGATATTCTTGGGGATGAAAACACCTTAGTTCAACATCATTTCAAATAAAAAGCAATTTCCATTTCGTTTGGTAAAGATATTTCAACTAGAAATTGAGATTTAAGAAGAAAAACTATTTGAGGGTGGGTCACCTTCTTTTACTAGTTTTTTTAGAAACCCCGAAACCCGTCAACTTAAATTACTTATGGTATTCATGAAAAAAATATTTTCAAATAATTATATGAAATTTCGTAATTTTTAGAATTAAATTACGTGCCTGAATAGATGATTTATCCTTATAAAAAATAAGGGATGATATCCTTGGGGGTAAAAAAAACATAGTTTAACATCATCTTGAACAACAAGTAATTTTCATTTTGTTTTGTAGAGATATCTCACTTAGAACCTGAAATATTTTAAAAATACTATTTTTAGGGGTGAATTGTAGGGGCGGTTTTCATCCCGTTAAAATGAATTTCCGCAGACAAAAAAAATATCCATGTCTCTTATTTTTGTACCCTCTACAACATATATAAGAATTATATTCTTTAGTCAAAAGGAGTCCCCAAGTTGATACTATTTTGTATAGCTATAAGTAAATCATTTGAGAGTTCCTGGAAATGAATCAGCTCCTACTTTAATCGTCTCTATCAGTGTGTCATTGTGCAGAGCACGGCTTCTCAGAACATATCAGTGACATTCGGGGTGCCACAAGGTTTTCAGTGTTTATTTATTTATTTCAACTACCATCATAGGTTGATATAGGCATATTATTGAACCAATTATGTGTAGTATTTATTAGGTAGTCCCTCGTTAAGATTATCAAGTTAGTCAATTGAATGCCAGTCTTGACTACGAGTGACTCAACTTATGATTAACATCTAAAAAACTAAATTAACTTGTCGTAAAATTACAACATTTTCTTAAAACCTAACCTAAAAAATAAGTATAAAATCAAGAAATAAACGGTCTATTGCGTTAATAATATTCGAGATCCTTCGTTTAAGTTTTTAGTTGAATATATTTTTAATGCCATTAACTACTGGGTATTTTTTTTTGTGATAATTTCTTGTAACAGATTTGGGAGTGGACGTCCCACAGCCTATTAATCAAGTTTTGTTAGGAAAATAAATAGTGATTTTATGCAGTGTTATGTTGTCTTAAGCTAAATTATTAAATATTTTTTAAAGATAAATAATACCACTTAGTGTCCTCCTGTTGTGAAGCGTCATCAAATTATGTCTGTTTAGATTTACAGGATAGCTACATTCATGGGCTTTTTTCAACAATATATCTCGATCATTAGGATATATTACATAAAAGGGAGACCAATTTGCAGTAGCATACTCAAGTTTAGATCTAACCAAACTAATAAAGAGAGTTTTTTTTTGTTTTGAAACATAGCCACAGGTTGGTTTATAAAAAGTAACCAGTTGAATCAGTATTACGTAAATATTACATATCAACAATTTACTTACATGCACTGGAAGAAATACGCAATTAACTCAAGGTTGGTGCATCAAAACTGAAGCCTTCTCCTTCCTTTTTGTTGGCCTGCAAAGACCTTGAAAAGGCAAATCATTCCACGGTCGCCAGATTTGTGAATAAGGGTATAAAAAAATATTTTCTGAATCTTCTGCAGACGAAAGAGTGTTCATATTTCTCTCAGATGCTGATCCCTATCTGATCAAGGTAGCCAAAGCCCTCCAAATATTTTACCCTAATTTAATTCATGTGACGTGCTTTGCTAATGGAGTACATCAACTAGTTAAAAAAGTACAATCCACGTTTGTGGATATAAATAAATTTATTTCATCAATAAAGAAAGTGTTTCTTAAAGCACCTATAAAGAAAATCAGCCAAATGTGCCTTCACCTCCAAAACCAGTGGTAACTCGGTGGAAAACGAGGATTGAAGCTATGCTGTTTTACAATGAACATTTCGAGGCCATCAAAGGTGTACTAAATTACTTTGACAGTGCAGAGGCTATGGTGGTTTGTTCTTCCAAGGAAGCACTTAACAATTTTAGAGTAATGAAAATACAGCTGTGATTAGTATTCATTTTTCGCATATAACTGCGAGTCTAAAAAAGTTTGAATCTGAAGGTCTAATGTTGACTAAATTTATTCAAACAAAAGTTGGAAAATATTTTGAACAGTAACCGAGTTTTTGAACTTTTGTGTCAAATTAAAGTGTTATAATGAGACCGGTGAACCTTCGTGAGAAGCATTTAGTACTAACAGCATCCAAATTCAAATACTGCCGAGTTACCTCATTGGATGTGGAATGGTCTTTTTCCACTTATAAAATACATATAAGTGATCGAAGACACAATTTTACTACTGAACATTAGGAACAGTCCCCGATTGTTCACGTTTACCAAAATAAAATGTTAAATAATTGTTAATTATAGAATTTATCAATATGGTATTCAACTACTTAGTCACTAATTGTATGTTAATTTTGAAATATAAGACAAAAAATTAAGATTTTCTATTATTAATTGTTGCATATTTTGACACTTTCTATGTATATTTTAACTATTTCAAATGCATATCTTCACGCATATTTTGAGCTTTTTATGATGCATGTAATGCGCTCTTTAGTCATAATTCTAACACTTTAACATGTGATATTGTTATCATTAACCTATGAACTCTTAAAAAAAACTTAGATTTGGCGAGATTTAATTAATTATTTATATAATCTGTTTGCGTTTATTTTTTTTTAATTTATAAATTATTATTTAATCTTTAAGTAGTACTTCATATGTCATAACAAATTAATTTTTGTTTGAAGGTTGCAGACAATGTTGAAGATTTACTAAAATATAGACTATGCAAACAGTATAGTTATTTGCTTGTACGACGTTTCGAGTAGGTTGTATTTCTAATAGATATCAAGTAAAAACCGAATGTTTCGTCTTAAGGCTACGAGCTTACATGGGAACTGTGTCCAGTGCACAACAAAGTTTCGCTTCACTGTACACATCTCAATAATTCAATGTTACAAAGTAGTAGTTGCCAAGGATTAGATATCTCAACACTAGGTTTACTGAAGATTTTATTATTATTTTTAATGTAAGTTCCTTCTATAAATTTTCTCTATTGCTTGGATGATTTTAAGGGACGCGTTGCTTTTTATACTCTGAGCGTAAGCAATTTTTTTGCGAATTTTTAAGGAGTGTATTTGTGACATTTGTGAATTGAAAATGAATGTGCTGACTGTGATGCAAATTTAATCACAGAGACTAAAATTGTAGATATTATAAAAACTTGGATATACATAAGCAAAGACACGGTCCCAGACGCGATACCTCCAACATTTTCACTCCAAATGCTCCAAAGAAAAGTAGATGATATACTGTTTACGTTATTTAACCGTAAATATAGGTTGCATGAGCACCTTTTAAGTATTTGTCTTAATGCTTATGAAAAAGCTTCAACAGAGCTGAAGTCACGACGTTTAATTTAAATGGTTCGAAGGACCTGAATTGTATTCGAGAAAGAAACAGATGATGAGATGTATGTATCGTGTGCAAATATACTCTAGTTTAGGTAATGGTTATGTATTATTAATACCTAAATGTAGTATAAAATAATAATAAAAAAACTTAACATAAAAAATATGATTTTTAGTCCAAACTGAGAAAGTAATGCACCAAAAATAAGGATTTTCATGATTTCTTTAAAACACTACATGACATCAAGATCATAACAATCAATACAGAATAAAAACAGGTTATTCATAGTCATTTAAAAACAAAAAGAAATAATATGTGTAAAGTCAAAATTGAGGCAGTAGTTCGCAAAATAAGCGACTTTTCAATTTGAAAAAATGAAAAAAAAATTGATAATTTGCGATAAATTCAATTTTTATGGCTATATTCATAAATTTTTCATGGATTCTGCATCAGTATGTAGAGACAAAAAAAAATTAGACCTTATAAGTCACAATCGATTGAGTGGTTATCGAGATACGAGTGTCCACATATGAAATAAGCGCTCCAGGTAAGTATTAAATTTGACCCCATTTTACGACCCTCTGTCTCCACTTAGCTGTCCGGATTTAGACTCATTAGGGATTCAATATTACGTGGTAAAAATGGCCAATATATTACAGATTACGATTTTTTGATTATTTTTGGCACTCAGGTCGATGTCGTTTACATAGATTTTTTTCAAAGCGTTTGATCAACTTCGATCACGGTCTTTTACTTTCCAAACTGTCTGACTTTGATTTTAATGATATTCTTATAAGATTTTTCGAAAGTTACCTATTAAACCACTCTCACTATGTTGAATACCGTGGTCATAGATCTAGTAACGTTGGGTGTTCCTCAAGGACCTATTTTGTGTCCATTACTTTTTAACGTTTTTATTAACGATATCATATGTGGGTTGAATAACAGCTACCTACTTGATTCAGACGATTTAAAGATATTCCGGGACATACGGAATCCAGGCGATTGTTTGAACCTTGAGCTGGATCTCATGAAATTAAATGCTGGATGTCTAAAAAACAAACTGCCTCTGAACGTAGACAAGTGTAATGTTATGTCATTTTCAAGAAGTAGAATGCCTCTACTGCATGATTATGGGATCAGTGATGCTTTTCCAAGGCGAGTTAACTGCATTAAGGATTTAGGAATCACGTTTGACTGCAGACTCACATTTGTCAATCATATTAATTATACATGTACGCTCAGATAAATTAGAAAAAATTCAGTATCGTTTCTTAAGATTCTTAAGCTTTAAATTGGATTGATTTTATCCACTGCCTACTACACCTCGCGAGAGCGAATTGACAATATTTAATTTCATAACCCTGGGGAAACGCAGTAGCGGAGCTCGTGTACTTTTTTTGGATAAACTTGTTAACAACAAGATTATAGCTCCTGATTTGTTCGCGAAGATTCATTTTCATGTTCCAGGGAAAACTAGATCTCCAGTATTTTTCTATTTGCCGAAACCAAGAACTAATGTACATTTTCCCCATTATATACGCATATACATGTGATCGTCTGAAAGACAAATTTGATATATTTTACTGCAACTATTCTGTTGTCTAATCGTTTATTTACAATAATCTGTGATTGATTTATCCTCTATGTTATTCTTATTGTACTGTCTGAATTATATATATAATTTTAGGATTTATGTAAGTCTGTTCTTTTTCGTGCCTAATAATAGAAACTATGGTCCTGTAGGACAGTGTAAATGAATAAATAAATAAATAAATTTTCGCCCACTTTATCCCTGTCTAACACTCCTTTTGTATCTGCTCTTTGGGAATTCATTTGGTTATATGGAGACTTTGACTGTGCAAATTTTTAAAAGTATACCGAGAATTTCCCGAAAAATTAGTTCATTTTCACTTCTTATAACTACACCCTGTATCCACTAGGGTCTGCACAGAAATGTAACAACCAGTATTAGATGAACAGATTATAATGTTGTTTATCACAGATGTGTTCTGCAATACCAAATGTTGACGCTTTATTCTAACTTCTAATGGAAGCTTGGCTTCTCAAATAAACAGTTCACAATCTCACATGAACTTTGGAAAGCATATTATCAATCTAGGAATGAAAGCATATCGGTAATTTTTGGTTTTGTTTTTATTGAACGATGGGAAATTATTTTTTATTTTTTCTTTTTGTATATACATATTTGGTACCATTTAAAGGTTTACCTCCATATTGTACTGTAATTAAAAGAAATAATCGAATAAATAAATGACAGAAAAATAATTCTAACACTGTTAATTCTAAATTAATATTGTAAAATTATTTGTTAAAACGAAACTACAAGAACATTTAAAAGATTCATGTAATAGTAAATTATAATCATTTTGCAAAAATCGCAGATGAGTGAATAATTTTGCTGCATATTGTATCTAAATGATAAAAGTAATTATTTCTCTCAACTAAATAAATAATTGCGAAATATTACAAATTTTGCCACCATGGATTTTTATCGTGTTTATTATGATGTTTGATGTCAAGTGCTTAATAAAACTTTAAAAGATATAATAAAAATAATTACATTCATAGTTTTGGTTGATAACATTTATTATGAAAAGAAACATAAATATTAGCAAACAAAAATCTTTTCCGAAAAGTATAGTAAGTTCTGCTAAGCATTTTATAGATAAAAAGCGAATAGCTAACTCATTATTGTTTATATATACAGTTATTTGCAAAATATTTTATACACTGCAATCTTATAAAACTATTATATTTGCCAACGAACAAAATTATATGCTGGATGTTTTTTTAACCGACTTTTAGAAGGAAGAAAATTCGAAATTCGACCGCACCATTGATTTTATTGGAAATTTTTTGCATCATGTTCAGAAAGTTGCTGCGGTAGTTTCAAATTATTTTCGTTAAAATTGGATCAGTAAAATCCAAAATTACTTTTATAATGTGGAGGGCAAAAGAATTGATTTTTATTTTAAATTCAATATGGTTAATCCAAGATGGTGGGAAAAAAATTTACATTTTTTAAAATTGGTTTTAAGTGAATTTCAGGGTCGTAGATTACGAATTTAAAATTAATTTCCTAAAACTAAATATAGAAAATACAATTTAGGGGGCTAAAAATTTTACATTTTTCTAATTTTGTCTAAAATTATTATTGGAGGCTTCTTAGGGGGCGTAGATCACTTAATCTGAAACTGGAAGGTAAGGAGGCTGGGCTGCTGACACAGCATATTGGCCTTACTAGACCCGTTGTCTATTTCCTATAGGGGTTTTGCCTGGTTGAGTCCGTCATCCAGCCTACAAAATTAAGGTAAGTGAGCCAAGCGGCATTGTTCTTACGTCGAGCGAAGCGTGTCAATACCTGTCTAACATGAATCCTCTTTTTGGTGAAAGAGTGGGACAGTTACATAGAATATGTTCTAGACTCTCATTTTCTATTTCACGGCTTCGACATACGAGAATGTTGCATACCCTTATATTATTTATATACATATTTTCTTAGCTAGCAAAACCCTGTGAGAATCCCTGTGACTAATCAAAGTTTTCCTCTGGACACCATCAGATATCTATTGTTACCTTCAGGAAGTTTCATAATTAGCAGTTTATGGAGGAAATACATCGTCCTGGGTCAAGGACTCGCAACATTTCGTAGAAATTATAGGTGAAATAGAAGTACAAACAGAGGACCATTTTATTAGCTTTGACGTAGAAAGCCTATACACCAACGTTCCAGTTAAGGAGTCACTAAAAATCATAAGAAAGAAACATGAAAAAGACCAGACCTTAGCAGAAAGAACATCTTTTTCACTGCACGCCATCATGGACTGGTTGGAAAGTTGTTTGACCACTTCCTCTTTTTAAGAAATAGGAAAAATTCTACATCCAGAATGATGGACTACCGATGAGATCCATGAAATGGTTTAAGATTATTGCAATTGAATCCGGAATTAAGAAACCAAAGTTATGGCTTAGACACGTAGACGACATCTTTATTATCTGGAATGGAAACGAAGAAGAACTTCAAAATTTCCTTTCTCATCTGAACAATATCAGCCCAACCATTAAACTCACTCCAACAACACCAAATAAGGAATTGGAATTATAAGAAATCTCGTAGATAGAGCCTTAACTGTCACTTAAAAATAACATGACAGCCAACGGGTACCCAGTATATATGGTGGATAAAATTCTGGAACAACGCAGAAATAGAACAATATCGACAACGAATGAAGAATGAAAAACCAGTACTGAACATCCCTTATGTTAGAGGCATTTTTGAAAAAGTTAGAAGAATAGGAAAACTACATAAAATCAACGTTGTTTTCAATTTAAATAACTCTCTGAGAAGTCGGCTCAATAAGGTCTAACCAATAACTCAAACGGACATGAAGAACAGTGTGTATCAGATACCATTCGACTATGGCAACTCCCACGTTGGCGAAACAAAGAGACCCCTTGACGCAAGGATCAAACAACACCAAAAATATACATTTCAAAGAAAAACAGAAAAATCTGATTCCGCCAACCACGCCTGGACTCAAGGACACCACATAAAATGGTCTGAAGCTAAAATTCCATACCGAGAACAGCATTGGAGAAAACAGAAATTTAAAGAAGCCTTTATTATACATTAGAACCCGAGTTGCTTTGGTAAACCATCTTCAGATATAAGAGAAGGGTGGAAACCACTTCTTAATAATTGTAAATTAAAACTAAATGCAGCATAAATGTGACTTTAGCGTAGCACCCATCTCAGTCACACTCCACTGTATTTACTTTTAGTATAAATAGTTGTGTAAGTTAGAAATTTATTTAGTTTCACTTGTAAACGGCTAGAGATAACTACTAGCCGAAACGTGACAAAAAATAAAAATAGTGTTTATATAAATAGTGATTCACTTCTGGACTGATTTGTTCATAATATTTGATGCAGTCCTATTGATTATCCATCATAAAGTCACTATTATAAGCGGAGTATTCAGATTATTGAGCCCATCGTAAGTACTTCATTCGATGCGTCTGTTTATTATTGTTTGGTCAGAAGTATACTTTAATATTGCTCAATAATATATCAACCACGCTATATATGTCATATCGATAAGATTGAGAGAGTTCAATACAAGATTTATGAAATACTTATAGTGTAAATTTCGTTTTCCATATCAAAATATCTGCTGCAAAAGAAAATCTATGCTCTTGTTTCTTAACAAATTAGAGCCGTGCTAAGTCGGTTAGCTACTTGTTCCCTCCGCGACGAATTTGCTACACCTTCCCTTTCAGGTCCAGTTATGGTCAAAATATGCTTATTGACCGCATGTGTCATAATTATAACACTTTTTCTTCGAATGTGACAGGGATTCGCGAGCTTTATAAAGGGGGTTCGCGAAGAAGATATTGTAATGGTGAAATTTTGCGAGTACATTCTAAAATAAGCCGGAAACTTTTACTTTGACAAAATAAGATATTTCCAGAATGCGCAAGAAAGAACGAGAATAACGTCTGCCGATATAAAAACGCCGCAATCACATATAAGGAAGAGTATAGTCAAACTGAATCGTACGATGAGCTTAAGAAGATATTGTAATGGCGAAATTTTGCGAGTACATTCTAAAATAAGCCGGAAACTTTTACTTTGACAAACTAAGATATTTCCAGAATGCGCAAGAAAGAACGAGAATAACGTCTGCCGATATAAAAACGCCGCAATCACATATAAGGAAGAGTAGAGTCAAACTGAATCGTACGATGAGCTTAAGAACCTCGAGTGATTTCAAAAAGATAAATGAGTTAATACTTAATGCATAGTGTGTATATAAATATTAGTGGCGTAAATCAGTTTAGTGATTTTTTCTTGTGTAAATAAATTAAAAAAAATACCCAAAAGTAAATAATTATTGCTCCATAAATGCATAATGGATCACTGGATAAAAACAGATGCTTTTGTCAAATCTGATGAAAAGATGGATGAGCAATCAATTGCGTCTTGATTTGGAAACAACACCGGGTGGCAGTTGTAGTGAGCTATCATCTCACAAGACTGAGAGCGTAGAAAAAATAGGGGAACAGAGTGAGAAAAAAGGAAAGAAATGAGAATATGATAGTTACTATTTACAAATGGGTTTTTATTTTACTGGGGAGGTGTCAGAACCTAAATCGTTTTGTTTAATCTGTAATGAAGTCCTGGCAACAAGACATCCGGACCACTGCCTGTCGATATTTTAAAAGAAAATTGACAGGTAATGAAAAGTATAGTGTTTCTTTTTTTCTAGCCGATTTAAACGAAGATAGTAAAATGGCTCCCAAGGCATTATTTCGGGTTAGTCACAGAATTGCAAGATCTGCACAAGCCCATACACTGGCAGAAAATTTGATTGGATCATATACAAAAGACAACACGAAATGTATGTTCGTATAAGCGGCAAAGAAAGTTGGCCTCGTTTCCTAATCAAACAATAGTATCGAATAATTAATGATTGAGTAAATGATGTAGAAAGTGTAATCTTAAAAAGAATAAAATTGAATTATTTCGCTATTCAACTTGACAAGTCGACCGATTTAGCAAACGCTGCAGTATTGCTTGTCTATGACTTTGTTTAAATGGACATTTTTCGAGCCCGCTTCAAACCGAAGCCGCCTCATATCTTACTTAAAATCTAGGCGTTTATTTCACAAACTCAAACATGACTTGACCTTAGCTTCAAGTCATTTTCGCAAAAAGTTGACGTCTTGTCTGTACCTAACCTCAAAATAACACCTTGTTTTGATATTTTTCTTATCAACCAACTGTTGACTACTGTGAGGGGTAAAATGTTTTATTCTGCATTTAGCCTTTAACTTAGGTGTTTTTAAACATTAAAACTAATTCGAAATAATATACTAACGCCCATTTGAGGCATGACGTAATCGTTCAGAAGTCAACATCTGATTTCAAGCGCGCTTGATATGTTTATTTCGCACTCGAAGCGCGCTTGGGCCAAGTCAACCCTAAATCGTTTCAGGCTTGACTTAACAAATCCAAGCCGGCTTCAAGTATAATCTCGCCCATTTAATTCGTTATTTCTAAGCCGCTTGTAGAAGGCGCTTGACTTCAAGCGCGCTCGGAACTGTCGATATAAACGTACTGTATGTTAAATAGATTTTTAAAAATTTCATTCAAGAAGAAATATTATATGCAAAACCAATGAAAACCACGTCAGGTGCAATAATTTCTGATACGATTAATGACCATTTTGAAAAAATGAAATAAATTGGTCATTTTGTTTGGCTGTGTACATTGATACTGGAACATTTTCTGGTATTGTGGTGCGGGTAAAGAAGATGAACGAGAATATTATATGGATTCATTGCTTTTTTCATAAACAAGCACTGGAATGTAAGTGCATTCCTGCAGAGTAATCCAGTACTTTAAGCGATGCTGTAAAAATTGTAAATTTTATATAATCGCCTACTACAAACGCTCGTCTGTTCCATGTACTTTGTGAGATCTTTAAAAACCTCCACGTTTCCTTACTACTTCACACAAAAGTTAGATGGCAAGATTTTGATACGCCTGTTGAATTACAGTCCGAAGTCCAAACATTTTTTCTTGATCATCCATTTCATTTGTCCTTTTGTATATCTGATATTCTTTAACCGCAAAAACTGCCATACGTAACTGACATTTTTTCAAAATTAAATGATTGAAATCTGTCTTTAGAGGGCCCAGGTATCACCATTCTCAATGTGCATGATAGATATTACTGAACGTCTCAAACAATTTGAATTGCTGTTCAACTACTATTTTCCCAATAAATCTATTAAATGTGGATCGAACAACTGGATACGTAATCCATATATAAACGTATAACATTGGATATTTCTTTAGCTTTACTAGAAAAAAAAAGGCTCATTGACTTATTCTCTAAAAATTCCCTAAAAAAGGGTTTTTAAAGATAATTAATTGATTTTTCGCTCAATGTAAGAAATGAGTATCCTGTTTTGGCGGAAAAAGCCATTTTTATTGCCCCTTTGTACAACATATCTGTGTGAGAAAGGATTTTCAATATGCACTTCCCTGAAAGATAAATACAGAAACAGGTTATATGCAGAACCTGCCCTAAAACTCAAACTTTGAACCAAAATTTGAATTTCTTTGTTCTACCAAACCGGCACCAATATCCCATTGAGGGCATTTTTTAAGTCCTCTATTATTATATTCATTTTGTAGTAATTCTTTTTGTAGTCTTAATAATGTTTGTCTGTAAATGTTTTACGATTATTTTTGAGTTTTTCGTTATAAACTGTTATTCAATATGGAAAATAATTTTAATAACTGAATCTTACTGTTTCTAATGATTGCACAGTGGGTGCGCTAATTTCTAAAAGTTCGCAAGAAGAAAAATGTTGGGGGCCGCTGATCTTTCGATAAAACAAACAATTGCCAAATATTATATTACAAATTTTGCCACCACGGAGTTTTATCATGATATTCAAGGTCAAGTGTTTATTAAAACTTTAAGAGATATAATAAAAATAATTATAGTCACTGTTTTGACTGATTACACTTGTCATAAATAGAAACGTAAACACTGGGGAAGAAATATCTTTTCCAAAATGAATAATAAGTATTACTAAGCACTTTATAGTTAAGAAGCTCTTTATAATCGTATACTAAAAGCGAATAACTAACCCATCATTGTTTAAAAATATAGTTATTTGCAAAAGATTTTATACACTGCAATATTATAAAAGTAGTAACAAATCTCATCGCACAACACTAACTTCTGCGATACCATCTCAAAAACCGTGCAACTGAAACGCCGAAACATGTTAATACGTAGCATTATCCCGCAAGGTACTTAGATTTTTTAAAAGTGTCACCATGACGCTCGAAGGAATAAAAAACCAAGAAAAATAGACTTCGTGAAAAAATATACAAAAGCATATAGATCGAGGCGCTGTAAAGAGAAAAAAAAGCTTTATCGACTTCTCGCATTCTACAATATACAATTTATATAAACGGTGTGAATAGATGGAGTAAGTATATGGCATATAGGTGAAATATATCATGAAAAATAAAAATCTTTGTTTAAGAGTAATCTTTAAAACTTGGATTTAAGAATTGAAAGTAGTAGTGAATATATATATATATATATATATATATATATATATATATATATATATATATATATATATATATATATATATATATATATAAAATAGAATAAATATTGGCGAAGCGGACGTGAAAATTTGTCAATCTACATGATTCTCGTATTAAAAAGTGCGGAGCACTCCAAAGTATGGAATAACTCCGGGTCCGACAGATGGCGACAGCGCTGTTTCGTCCTAATATGGGACTCGTCAGGCCACCGCAGTCGGATGATGGTTTGTACCGACTGCGGTGGCCTGACGAGTCCCATATTAGGACGAAACAGCGCTGTCGCCATCAGTCGGACCCGGAGTTATTCCATACTTTGGAGTGCTCCGCACTTTTTAATACGAGAATCATGTAGATTGACAAATTTTCACGTCCGCTTCGCCAATATTTATTCTATTTTATTTTAAATTACACGAACAAAAACTTATCTACATATTTATATATATATATATATATATATATATATATATATATATATATATATATATATATATATATATATATATATTTATATATATATATATATATATATATATATATGTTTATACGGCTTTCACGGATTCCTCCGTGTGAGATGCATTAGCAGTGATTATATCCACATTATGCTGTTGTAGTGTTGAAATCACATTCAGATCTGTCCTTTGCACAGCCAGGTGTATGTCGGTAACCTGATGGGTCTAGTGAGAGACGAAACATGTATCTCTGCCGTATCACTGTGGCGGGGAGGGTAAGCTTTGTCTTTCTTCTCGGTATGGTGGTACAGGTAGGCCACCATCTCGATGGTGGTGGAATAGGATGAATTGTGTTTTATTACAATTTATTTTAACTGTGCAACCTCTAACACAGAAAGGATATGATGGAGTGAAGTTTGCATTCACTGTTTCGCATTTTACTTCACATATTTCAGTAGTTTCAGTGCCTTAGATATACTCAATTTTTAAAAATTTTACATTAAATCTAAAGACACCATTACCCATATGGATATTGATAAAAATTAAAAGCAATTTTTATAAAATGTTATTTTTAATTTTTTTATATTTTCGTAAATGTCTATTTCAGATTACAACATTTATTTGTTACAATGCAATTTTCCCCAAATAGAGGATTATTTTTTGCCATTGTTTGCTTTTATGAACTGGTCTCTAATCGCTCGTCTCTGAATTTTTCCTGTTGGTGTTTTTAGAAGTGATTCAATTATCATAAGACCAGCTCTTAGTTTGTAGGGATTAGAAACCCTTGAGTTGACAAAATCCACTAATTCTTGAACTGTTGCTTTCTTGTCCTTCTTCAGAACTACACAAGCTCCTGGATGATTTCTGTCTACTGGATGTGGAATACCAAAAGCTGTTGCTTCAGCAACGGCGTGGTGAGTTAATAAGGTATGTTCTATTGTAGATGGTGACAAGTGATTTACTTGATATTTAAACATATCTCCTATTCGATCTACGATATAGAAATGTTGGTCTTCATCGTAATAACCAATATCGCCCATTTTTAAGAATCCATCTTCATCAAAGACATCTGGGTTTTCGAAGTTGTAGTAACCTGACATTGAGTATGGCGATTTAATACGTATCTCACCTTCTTGGTTCGGGCCAAGTAGTTTTCCAGTTTCCAAATCTATCACCTAAAATATAACATAAGCGAAAGTCTTAAATAAAAAGGTTAGTTTTTGACTTGTCGTCAATATCGCCTTTTTGTTTAAGTTTGAGCAAATGATAACAAAACATTAATAACCTCGATATATTGTCAGATTTTCAAAAATGAAGATGCGTAAGTAGGATATTTAAAATACTTTTACAGAGAAGGACTATACGATGATGTTGTTTACAGTTTTATTTTTGTTTATACTATTTATCAAAGTAAAGTAGTACCAGGTTAATTTATTAATTATTCTTGGTATATCTTAAAAAATATGTTGGAGCTTTTTAGGATAAACCATAATTTGAGGCATAAAATAGTTACTTCGTAGAGGAGCCGGTTGATCAGAAGATGAAAACTTCGAAACCAGATAATTCCGTGGTACTTCTCTAATAGCACAGCACGACGTTAAATTCGTACATTGAATGAGAATAGTAATTTCTTGTAGATTTTGGGTTGCTAAATTGGAATCTGGCATCAGAATTGCTCCATCACATTAAGCTTTTTTTTAAATACCCTAACATACGAGCTCAAAAAATACCATTTTGGCCTATATTTGAGGTTATGTATCATCGCGACATTTTTTTTTTTCAAAAAACTATACCCATCATCGTAAAGCATATATCTTACTCTTTCAAATGCGGTTGAGTTTGGTCAAATATCATTCCTTTTCTTCGAAATATTAAAAATTTGAAATTTCAAATTGCATGAATTTTTGAACTTTTGACAACCTTCACCTTTTGTGACCGATAAGCTTTTAAGCAAGAATTTTCATAAACCATAGATGTTTTAAGGCCACACTGTTAAAAATGACATTAAATTTAATGCAAATTTAGTGTCCATTCTATATTAAATTTAATAATTTACATTTACTTTAAATCTAGAACAATTTATTCAAATATTTGTTCCTTGTACATTAAATTTGATTAAATGGTATTTTAAATTTCAATAAAGTTGCTGAAAAGATATTTCAGCTTTCTGTACAGTAAAGTTAATTCACATTAAAGGAATTTTTATTAATATTCATGGTACATTGCACTAGATCCCGGGAGATGGCGTAACTTGTATTGAACTTTTTATTTAGTATGATGTAAGTTGCTTACAGGACTTAATTTTCTTATGATGAGGTGTACATGTCTGCCGGTACTGATGGAAACCAGTGAGTTCGAAACCGGTCTACAGATGACGGTACATTACATATGGGAAAAATTTCCACCTTTTCCTGTTAGCAGAACTTTTTGACTTCATATTAATGTTGGTGCATTAAATATGTGACAATATATCTAAAATGCAATGTACACTGGCTGTATATTTAATGGACATAGTCACCTTAAAAAGTAATGCTCGAATTTAATGTATGATTTAATGGAATAACTTCATTTGAATTATTGTAAATTATTAAACTTAATGCATTACATTAAACGCATTTAATAAACGTTCATGAACACTCCAACAAACCCTGTTAATACCTGGCAGTGAAGGCAGAAGTCAATTTATATGAGATCAAGGTGAACTTAGCAGGGTTCCAGTAAGGTGATTATGGAATCCACAGAGAAAGTAGGGCAAATTGCCTAAGTTGATGCCATCATGGGAAGGGTCATATACTGTTCTGAAAACAATGAATAAGGTTGTTTATAGAATTCAACAAAGTTTTAAGACCAAAATAAAAATGGTACATCCTAACAGATTGAAGCCATACCACGGAGATATCAAAGCTGATCGGAACGATCAGAATTAGGAGGAGGGGAGCAGTGTTACAAACGACTATGAGAAACTTATTGGTACGCTCTCGTATACAAGTATTTCTATGTGATGAGCCATCTTTATTATAATGTGCCGAAAGGAATATTATTTCTAGATAGATTTCAACTTTTATGTTCTAGATTTATATAGGGAGTTCCATAAGTAGATAAATAGGGATAGGATATGAGTTATAGTTAGTTGTACAGTGGTATTTGAATAATGAAGATATTAAGAAGTCGTAATAAGAGAGTTGTATTTCAGCTGTGTTAAGAAATAGTTAATATAAGCATTGGAAGTATTAGTGAAAGGTTTTTAAAGAGACAAAATCGTAACAATACTTTTGAAAAAATGTAATAAAAGACTATTTCTGCAAGTTGACAAAGTGGTTAAGTTTGACGGAAGTGGTTCTAATTTCCCTATTTTTTTTGTTAAATGGAAGAACTGAGATACTCACGCCAGAGCTATTAAGGATGTCTTGTCTCAGACATCCGTTAAGTATGACTGAGATAGATAAGTAGTTTTTGATTAGGATGACAGGAAAAGTGATTAAAAAATACGCTAAGGATTAATCTGAAGCTATTAAAAGAAAATTATTTTTATTCCCTTAAAACGATCGTATACTTTTATTAATAATAAGCTGTATTTGCAATATATAATGACTCAGTAAATTATGGAATACTGAGTGCTAAAGGTATTGAAAATTAAGTAAATTATATTTTTAATATAAATTTTGTTTCTATTTGCTGGTGAATTATAGACATGGCTGCGAAAATTTTATTTTAGTTGCTGTTTGTATGAATATCCCACTTACTTGACGTTATTTGAAATCTAAATAAAGTACCCCGCACCAACTTTATGGAAAACGGTTTCTAGTCAAGGTCTCTTCAAGCGTAAAATCATATTTTACGTACATTTGACTTTCAAATGACCTCCAGATAACATTTAACCCTTTGTTACTTATACAGTAAGATGCGGAATTTTCCTAATTTTCTATTTTTACAATAAAAAATATGGGTTTCCTTTTTAAAAAATTAAATCGACCTCAAAGGGTATTTCTTAAGATCAAGCTAGAGGTCACCATAAGATGTTCTGTTCAATTTTCTGCAAGTTTTTTCTCTAATGCTTAGTTTAGGAGTTAGAAGATGATTGGGTGCGGAGTTTCTCAGATTATCCATATCTGTGATAAAATATATCGATAACGACAAAAAGTAACTTCACCTTGAAATTACCGCAAGAGTCACCTTAAGCTCAATGTCAATGTCACCGTAATATGTCTAGCTTAATTATTTACAAGTTTTGATTTAAAATTTTCTTCCAGAATGCTAAGTTTCTGAGTTAATTAACTTAAAGTGAGTCTATAGCCAACATCCCAGCTTTAATCTTCCTTTGTCTCAAAAACTAGCCATTTAATTGCCTTAGGCGCAAAAAAACTTTTGATTAGAAACTCAAGAACTATATCAAATTATATTTCCATTCAATTTCCACGGGATTCCCCTTCCATAATATTGGTGAAGGGTCCTTGAAAACAACAAAAAATGAAAAAAATATACCTTACCTTTACTTCCGTTTCAGGTGCTGCAGTTCCCGATGAAGAGACTTTTTGCTGATAAGCCTCTTGCTCAGAATAATCAAAGAAAATAGAGCCATTGGCCTCAGTTGATCCATAGGCTAGGCCAACTTTCGTATGTGGTAGTACTTTTCTAACCCTAAGAATTTGTTTCGGGTCCATTGTTGATCCAGTAATACAAATACTATAGAGAGATGATGTATCATACTTCTTAATTACCTTTTCATCAAGATTCGTAATTTCATAGGTGAAGGTACATGATGTGAATAGATAGGTAATCTACAAAAAAATATTAATTGTTTTAGAAAGTTTTTAATATAAATTAGTCGTCAACAAAACTACGAAACCACTTAAGCTTCATCTCCACAAGCTTGTAGATTAGGAACTAATGAAAAAGTTTTACCCCACTTTTTAACAAAATAAAACTGGTCGAGGTCTAGGGTTTTTTAAATTTGATCTTATTTTTATCATTTTCTGCTTACCCAACAACTCCTATAATAAGGGCAAATTATAAAATACGTATCTTATTTATAATTTGTTATTGTTATTATTTTTCAAAAATGCTAGAGAAACTAACATATCTTAACATATTAAATACTCTAAAAAAACTTAATTAATAATGGATAGCATGGAATCTATCACCATAAATCTCTTGAAACTAAATTACTTTCTTACTCTCACGATGTTTATGAGATATTTGAGATAGATCAGATGGAATGTGTAGTCTACACACATTCCATCTGATCTCTCGATTTAGTAAGGCCTTCGACAGGACCAGCCATTACCGATTGATCGAAAGGGTTACTGAGGAGGGTGTTTGCGCGGGAAGTTTGAGATGGATTCGGTCCTACATTTGTCACTGAGTGTAAATCTTAGCAGTGAATGGTTATCACTCTACTTCTTTCCAGGCTACGTCTGGAGTATGCCATAGCAGTCATCTGAGGCCTCTTCTTTTTATTACATAAATTAATAACATAAAGCAATGCTTAAATATATAAGATGATTGCAATAAACTTCAACAAAACCTTAACAATTTGTTTTCATATTGCCAAAATAACTACATTTTTATAAACCTTACTATGTGTTAAACATTATATTATAAATAATTTTGTACAGGAAAAAGTTACTAAAATTAAGGATCTTTGAGTCAGTCTCGACAGCCAGTGGACTTTCAATTTTTTCAACGAGAAGCTTATCACTTTGACTAACAAGTTGTTAGGATTAATTAACAGAACTCACATTGAAGTTAAAAAGCTCTATTATGTATATTATACATAGAGGTAACCCATTCAAAGTGGATACCCCGGGCAAAGCGAAAACTCCTCATTACTCCCAAATTATTCGTTGGCCGATAGCCGCGTTATCATAGCAACCATCGCCTGTTGCTGGATTACGTCGCGTTGCTCCAGCTGGAAAGAATTGATTCACCTTCATTGGCAAATACCACTCGACAATCTGATTCAATCATAAACTTATTCAAGAAGAAAATTCACCTATTTTAGAATCAATCAATCGTTTAACTCTTTCGGCATCAGATGAAGTTGAAGGTTGTAAAGTTCTAAGTTGTTCTCAGTTTCAAGACGATATTGCCATTGAAGAACATCCTTGCACTCTTATAGGATCCGAAATTACAAAAGACACCCAAAGCAATGATGTTTCCGCCGCTTCACCCCAACCTGGATGTTCAAAGATCTACTAGAGTCCTTCAGTTTTAAGACCTATTCCTCAACCTGCTTAACCAACAACCACACATAAATCGAAGTTACAAAGATCTACAATACTGACAACTACACCTGTAAAGGATGAACAGAAACAGAAATCTGAAAAAGCAAGAAAGACTGCTATGAAGTCACTAGATGATATTTCACATGCAAGGATTGAGTGTCCATACCAACCGGTGCCAGGCGTACGGCAGCAGCCGTGCTCTAGGGCGACCAGCGCAACGGTGTACCCTAGAAGGAATAAACCCAAACCCAAATACTTTTAGATTATACTAACAACTTCCACGCTTAAGCAAGTTACGGTCGAAACGTGTTCCAGGCCATGCGCGACACAACCGCGTCGTCAGCATCTAGTCCTACGTATTTGCCGGACGCCTCGGGTGTTCACATGCAATACGATATAGTGTTAACCAGGGCAGTATTTCAGTGTTTCGTTCTTGTAGAACTCTTCAGATAGGTTAAGAAACCTACTACACTTACATTACATAGAAGATGTCAAGTAGAGTCGAGTCACGAGCAAGCAAGCACTATGTACTGCTGCTGAAAGCTAAACTTGTAGTCAGCTAGACTCAAGACTCAAAATCATTTACAATTATTTATTTTATGGTAAATCTAACAACATGACGCTTTTTGGAAAAAAATTCAATATTTACCCCCTATTTCGAGATCGCTGAACCCAATTTTGGCTTTGATTTTTCACTATTTTTCCTGAGTTTCCCGGAAAACTAAAAAAACACCAAGCATCACTTCACTAAGCACTTTTAATTCTGAAGAAAACACCGAACTTACATATTTATTTTCGATGATACTAGTTAGAATATCATGTATATAATATGTTTCAACTATTTTTGCACAAATTTAGAAAAACTTATATTTTCAACGAAAAACTAAAAATATGTTCTTGAAATGCCATCGAACATCAGACTCGCGAAAACGACTCATATTCGTTTGAAACATAAAATTTATCCATTTCAATTAATGACATAGTTTAATATTTGTAATGTGTCATGCAGTTTCAGGGAAAAATTAATCTTAAACTCCCAAAATTTCTGGTTAGTTTAGGTTTAGCTTGATTTTGGTTAATTTGTAAAACTGAAAGTAATCTGAAATAATCTAAATGGACCTAGACTTATAGTTTCGTAATAAAAACTATAAAAAATTTTATCCATTACAGTTGACAATATAGTTCAATTTTTGTAATATATTAAAAGAGGTAAGATTAATCTTAACTACCCAAAATTTTTGGTCAGTTTTGGTTAATTCAGGTTTAGCTTAGTTTTGGTTAGTTTGAGAAACTAAAACCAATCTGAACTAACCTAGATTTATTAATTAAAAATGTTATTGTCCAGCAGAGACCAGGTAAAGGCGGAATAATCTGTGACAGAAAAGAATTTATGTGAATTTCATAGAAATTGTATTCGCAATCTGGTAACAGCGCAAATTTTTTGGGTTTTAGGAATGAGTCACACCACTATTTAATGACGGAAGTCATTTTGTTTTTATTTATTTTTAGATAATTTTCGTGATTCTTCGATAATAATGTGCAAATTTATGAATTTTTATGTAATGCAGAGTCTTCCATCAGTATGAAAAAAGTGATGAAAAGTGTTTTCACTGTTTTTCGCATAACTGAGGAAAAATTATAGAAAACGGAGGTCAAAATCGTGTTCTACGCGTTCGAAATAGGGGGCACTACCGGAATATGTTTCAAAAAACTTAGATTTCCCATAATGCAAATTTTTACTCAGAAATTTATGTTTTAATCTATTTTATGTGAGTATTTATTTTATTAATCATTTAATAATGAAGTCTAAGTTGTAATATTCCAATATAATAACGTAACAAAGGGTTGCTCATGTCCAGTCCTGTCTCCTGGCCTTTTGCGCAAGTACAGTATAGCCACTTAAAGGGAGTACAGTTTACATGCCCGATCGAATTTATTTTAGGGTATTCACTTTCATTTTACCCTCTGCAACTTCCTTGATGATGACGTAACTTGTATTGTAGAAGATAACAGTAAATATTTAAGTTCTTTTGTTTCGTATTATTTTACTGACTAACTATATATCATATAAGGAAACAGAAAGCATAATTTTCACAGCAAGAATAAAATATCTAAATTAAAGAAATTAATTAAAACTAGAAACCATAGTTTACAAAAATAGCTCCTTTGAATAAAACTACAAAAGAGAATAACTTTTTTAATATTTACGTAGAACAACGTTCTAATTACCTTATATTTTTCAACGTGTTGTAAAAATTTTTCACCAGTAATGGTAGGTGATACAACCTTTGCTGTTCCAGTTGCCAAAGCTAGTCCGGTAAGTAACCATCCTGATGTCCAATAAAGAGTAGAACAATGCATTACAAATCCTGGTTTAAGGTGATGGTGCCTAGAAATTATTCCCATAGGAAATATTTCATTTTATATGTTGCATAGAGTTACTCTTTCAAAATACATATCATGTAACTTCTAAAAAAAATACTTAAGGATGTTGTACCATAAATAACAAAAATTAATTTTGATACTATAAGAAAAATAATAGTAATAATAATATATGTTACTTCTAAAAAAATGCTTAGGGATGTTGTAACAGAAATAAGAAAAATTAATTTTGATACTATAAAAGAAATAATAATAATAAATATCTTTTTTTTCTAAATACTCAACTACATATTACATGAGACCAATTAAAAAAATAATAATTACCAATATTTATAAAAAGGCGAAGTTCAGATGAGGCAGATGCTCGATTTCAAGATTTAAAATAAGTAATAAAACTTTTCTAGAAAAAATAATTTGAAGTGTGAAACGCCCTTTCGATAAGTAATATACAGGTAGTTTTATTGATAGATGCATAAGTTATTGATCAGTTAAGTAATCCAACTCTTAAATTTCCAGAGCCACCCCTTGGATTAAAGGGACAACTTGAACATGGCAGCGAAGAAACCGCTAACCCCTGGCTAGTTTTGTATTACGCATGTTAGCTACTGGTTACGGTTATTTAATAGTCATTTTTAATATATTAACAAATCTGGAATTTAAAATGAAACAAACGTTTTTAAATACTTATCCGCGGCTTGGAAAAAGCGAGGTCGTTTAGGCCAATTAACCTCTCTTCTGTTAAAGCTGACAGAAAAATTGGTTGAAAGACCCATAAGGGATACCTCCCTTAAGGAGAGGCTACTACACCCCAGCCAATATCCCTATCAGTCAGGAAAATCATGTGAGTCAGTTCTACACCACCCAGTAAGTAGAATAGTGTCCGCTATCGATAACAAGGAAATAGCGTTGACAGCCTTCCTTGATACCTCCTTTGTTTTCATTCCAACGTCTGCCAGAAGACATGATATTGAAGATACTTTGCGTCGATGGATACAAAGATGCTTCAGGGCAGACGAGAACAATTAAAATTGTTGGTGAAAACTGTGGAGGGTGGATAGCTAAGTGCTTCCGCAGGGAGGGGTTCTATCCCCGTTCTGAGGAATCTGGTGGTCGACGAACTTCTGGTAAACCTCAATGACCGAGGCTATTATACCTATAGGTATGTTGACGATATAGTCATACTCGTCGTGGGGAAACATGGCCAAATAATATTGGAGTTCACGTAAGGAGCCCTGACTATAAGGGAGAAGTGGTATATTAACGAGAACCTTAGGACAAATCCTGGAAAAAACACGCTTATACTCTTCACTAAAAAAGAAAGCTGGGTGAATTAGAATTACTGAGTCTGTTCGATACAGAACTGTAGATGAGCTGTAAGGTTAAATATCTAGGCATAATCCTTTATGCAAAGCCTACCTGGAACTCATACTAGCAGAAAATTATCTCTTAAGGTAAAATGTCCATCATGGCAGCAAAAAGAGCACTGAATAAGGCGTGAGGACTAAAAACACACATTGTGCACTGCCTGTACACTGCGATGGTGATATCCATAATAACTTATGGCTCGGCTCTACGGTGAACAAAAATTATTAAGAGACGTTTCACTCTGGAGCTCTCCAAACTCATAAGACTGGCCTGTCTGTGCATCACGGGTGCCATGAGAAGTACCTCAATAGCAACCATAGAAACTCTGATAAACCTACCCTCCATGATATACTAAACAGGGCTGAGGCGAGGACAGGGGCATACTGGCTGGAACTAAACAATTTCTGGTGAACTGGACATACCAGCATCAAAGGTGTGGTGATGAATTCACTGCACTGACACCATGCCAAGAACCTACAATTTTGACACACCCGAAACCATTCAACTTGACTGGAAGGTAGGCTCTGACCGAAGAATAAGTCAACCAGGAAACCTCATCTGATACACGGACGAGTCCAAAACTAACCATGGTACAGTTGCCGGAGTATACTGGGCCACACCCGCACTTAACATAAATGAAGCACTGATCTGAGTCTTTTATTTACAGGCCTGAAACTTATTGAAAGAATTTAATTTACTCTGACTCTGAAAGTTTTGTTCTTGTCGATGGACTAAATCAGCATTATAAGGACATGTAGACATTCTGCGTTCTTTATCTTGATTGGGACATCATGATCTTGAAAACCAATTGGCTCTGATAGCAGTGATCCTAGCTGAGAGTCTTAACTTTCCCCTTGCCGATATTTGGTGGTACGCTGATCATCGGCCTATAGTTTGAGGCAAGGTTGGCTGGTGTCCCCGCTTTTTATTCTGCGCACTTTTACACTATCAGGAAATGAGCTGTCCTGAATATGCTATTGATATGCAATTTTAGTTATTTGCTTCTGGAGAAATTTCTACAAAATAACGTTGCTGGAGGCCTCGTCGGGCTTCCGGCTCTTGTAGATCTATTTAACTTCCTCTGGTGTGTTTAATAACAAATAACAATGAGGGTTTGCCGTCACTTTAGTATTCTGATATAATTAAAAACGGCTGTTTATGGATCTCAAATATTATTTGTCAAACAAGTAATATTTTTGTAATGAAAAACAAAAAGTGACGTTTCGGTAAGCGTATTTATAACCACAGGAAATAATAACTTTGTTACACGTATCAAAGACGAACGATAAATGTTGAATATACGTATACATATCCTTCCCTGGCTTTTTTAAGTTTGAATATTTTTTGTGAGACAAGTAATATCTCAGTTGGCCTACAAAATAGTAAATTTAGCAACTTGCACTAAATTTAAACCGTTATTTAATTAATATGGCTTGTTTAAATATTTGTTATTAAGTGAATGTTTGTGACGACACAATTTCAAAGCAGTTCTGGCGGTAACTGTGGTTGAAAACTGGTAGCGTGTTGTCGATCACATGGTCGCAAAATGGAAAATATCTATTAGGAACAGATCGTAACAAATGGCTAATATCTTAACATTCCAGCGTCTCATCAATTATCGGTCTGTTGTCTTCGCATCAAAGAAATGTTACTCGTCTATGGTGTATTACAAGTTTGCATATCTGGCCCGGTTATTTGCAATGTTCATTTGAGTTATGAAAATTTATGAACCGATGGGACGGAATAATGTTTCGTGTTGATGATCCGCTGCAATGTGCTGAAGTAAATGACACCTTATCTGCGTTGTGCGACACAACAGGGTGTGGCTAATAGTATTTTAGAATATTTATTTAGTCAACTACTCTCATGGTTTTAATAAAAATGATCCTTTTAGGCAAATTAATTGAAGAAAATGTGCTGAAAAATATTTTAGTGGTGGCCCGTAATTACAAAAATCGATTCCACCTGTACCAATTGTTGTTGGTAAAAGGAAATTAAAATTGCTGCTGTAAAGCAAATCTATTGAATCTTGAAAGAAGGTTTTCGAATGAGGTGTACCAAGGAATATATAACTGAACATAACGCGTGACTTACTAGGGAAATTTGCTATGTGGATAGGAAAGAATTGCGAATTGCGATGGGATTTCTGTCAGTATTTTGTCACCACTTAGGCTGTCTTCATGGATAACCCCGTATGTGGATAGTGCTAAGGGGAGGGTAAAACTATTGACACTCTATGAACTGAGGTAGAAACATTCTGAAGATTCAATATTATCATCCGAAATTGTCAGGTAAGTTTAATTAAGTAAGCTGTTTGGATTTGCAAATGCGATATTTCTCGAATGACTTACAGTCAAAGTAGAGGATAAATAGCCCAATGAGGCCTAGACTTCGAAGGTCAAACATTACCATTATTTATTCATTCATTCAGTCGTAGAATGATTAGCTTAGCGAGCAGTTCCTATAATTTGTTTCAAAAATGATTTTTTTGTTAAATTTAAAATTTGTATTTTTTTTTAAATAAAGCTTTGAATAATTGATCGTGAGGCCATTTCTTAGTGCATTGCATTAGGAATTTATGAGAGATTAAGAATTTGTACTAAACTGAAAAAGATGAAGTTGCTGAGTACTAGCATTTATCATTATACTTACTGTATCATCCTTACAAGCGAATTCAAAACGTATGAATTTGAGATACATATCCCTTTTGGAACACCAGTTGTCCCACTGCTAAAGAGTATCCCAATAACATCTGAGGCTTTCTGTTTAATTGGTTTAAATTCTGTTTCATTTTCAGTTTCACTTTCCATGTCATACATTTTTCTATATTGATCTGAATTACCAATGACAATAATTTCAGGGTTTAAACCAGAATCTTCCAGGCTTTTTTGTACTAGTGGTAAGCAAATATCTTCCACAAAAAATATTCTAGGTTTAAAAATTGAAATCGCATGCTTTGCATCGGAGATTGCTTGTTTTGGATCTATGGAAGCAACATAGGCACCAAGGTAACATGCAGCTAAAGCGGGTATAATATTATCTTTATTGCTCCGGCAACATATCATCACGGGGTCTTTTGGTTTTATGCCCATTTTTTGTAAATGAATAGCAACTCTTGTAGATCTTTTTTTAACATCACGGTAAGTTTCAATTTTTCCACTCTCTCCGTCAATCTGAAAACAATCCAAACATTAGGAAGTAGCAAAATGTTTTTATGATCCAAATTAACTGATTTAATTATTTTCTTATTAGGTTTATTCCTTATATTTCAATTTCTATGAATCGAATTTTTAAATTCAGATTGAAATGAGTTTTCAATACTACATACTAAAATTTTCACTTCTTTATTTTTCAGCTTTTAAAATTTTTTTGGATAATTAAAATTTTTTAATACACTTGCGAGCAAAAAATTTAGGTCACATTGAAAATATGATGTCTATTATTTAAACCGCGCATAGTAATAAGCAAATAAATGTGTACCTACCTGAAAAATTTTATCCCCATATTTCTCTGTCTGTTCAAAAAAAAATTCTCCAATTCCTTTGTCAATAAAAGGGTGGTTATTCGGAGGACCTTTTATTATAAATTCCTTCATCTAGAAATAATTACAAAATTAAATGAATGACGCAAAGTGACTGTTACGCTCTCCAGAAATAAATATAATAATACACAAACTAGACCACTCTAGCTCTATGTAATTTGATGCGCTGAATTCAAATCATAGATCCACATGAGCCAAACAGATCATTGTTTTCCGTAAATTCTCCTAAATGATCTATAAAGCCAATATCAATAATTACAAAATTAAATGAACATATGACGCAAAGTGACTGTTACGCTCTCCAGAAATAAATATAATAATACACAAACTAGACCACTCTAGCTTTATGTAATTTGATGCGCTAAATTCAAATCATAGATCCACATGAGCCAAACAGATGATTGTTTTCCATAAATTCACCTAAATGATCTATAAAACCAATATCAAACAGTTCTCTATTTAAATCGTAATTCTGACAACTCAAATTACTCTTAGCAGAGCAACTTAATACCTGGGCCTCATACTAGTGTGTACCTATATACGCTGAATCTGAACCTGGGATCTAAATCACCCTATCAGGTCAGGGTTCTCCGTAAATCGCGAAAATGATTCATAAGGGCAAAAACTGGTCATTTTTAGAATTGAATAATAAATCTGACCACTTAAATTACCCCGATTAGGTTATCTTGGTATTTGTATAGTATCAAGAAAAGATGAGAATCATTGGTATAACCCTTGGTAGTCAATGCGTGAAAATATTACCTTTTAACATTAAAGAAAAACAAAAAATTGTGACCAGTATTCGCAAAAGACAAAAATGATAAAAAGGAAGATATTTTGCAAAGACGCGTCATTTCCTTCTTGGTTCATCTAAAAAATTTGTCGAAAATATTAACATTTTTTGTCACAATATTTAAAATTCTCGAAATCTTTTGCTCTAAACCAAAAATTGGCGAACTTTAGTCTTTACTGTACGTGCCAAACTGCAGTGCAGAACGCCTACAACGGTTACGATTTGAAATGGGTTCCGCTTACATATAACACCTTTTAAAACATGCTCCGCATTTTAATATCCATTAGTAGTTAGCCATCTTGTTTATATCTCAACACCCTTAGTATCTCTGCTTTAACTTTTTAATGTTCTAGTAAAAACGTTCGCCTTTCTCTTTACCTAAAAATTAGGATTCATTGTAATTACCCCCAAAAATTGACTTTCTTTACGTCCTTTCAAATTCTAGCCCCTGATAAAAAACACGCATTTTCCCGACGGTCAGAAGCAGGTAAAAACAAGTTTAAAAAATGATGGGTCGCAAAATCCGAAGCACTATTCGAAATATTACTTTAAATGACATAAAAAAATCCATACAGCAAAAAGGTTTCAATAAAGAGGCATATAGAACCCAAATTCACCAGCCATATCAATGAACATACTTTACCTCTTTTCAAATTTTAGCACCTAATAAAAAGGCACATATCTGGCGGGCGGTCGAAAGCAGGTATAAAGTCTCGATATAGAACCCTTGCGCTGATAAAAAGAGGCAAGTAGTGAGACATCTGATGAACGATAGCATGTAGTCCTCCGGAGGACCATGTTGCCAAATCCTCGTTTTTTTTCCTTGGTTTTTATGATTATTTAATTAATACAGTGTAATCCATTAAACTAATTCATTCAAAACAATATAAATGACACTTTAAAACAGTATTGCTGGCTTGGGTCGAATCTTGTCAATTAATTAAAAAACTGGTATATGCGACGTGGCCAATCCTCCCGGACCCTCCATGTCAGGAGGTTCGTGAACTCTCATATTCTATCTACTCCCAACCATAAAATAAGAAATTATAGAACTTTATTTACGTGCTGATTGTTTGAAACGGCTGTGACATTACATTCGATAGTGTCATCCCCAATGGTGCTGCTACAGCTAGTACATATAGCGAAGGCGCTAGAGAACAACGGCCGGTATTAAAACGGGTTAATTAACACAAATAAAGGCAAGAAAAGCATAAAACCTCAAAACGTTAATAAATTATTTGAAAAAAATTACATCTTTTTAAAGATAAAGGTAAGTGGTATTCTATTTATAGGAGTTTTGTTATCTAATATGTATAAATTAATAGAAAATATTTTAAACAAGTACATACCAAAAGAATCTTTTAAAAAGCAAACAGAAGCTTAGTTTTTTTTGTCATATATCGTTGACAGAACACGGAGTCCTAATTTAGTGGACGTTGCATTCAGATACGGGTCCAAATCAAGTACATGTCCATTATCATGTGAAGGTCTTGTTTAAGTTCAGATCATTAACTTGTTAACGTTATCGTCAGACTATGCATAATTTAGATTGACGGCTGATATGAAACAAAAACAGGTACAAAAATTATATGTCTCTAGAAATGTAGTGGAGTAAGTTCTTACATTATAGATATTTATAAAGATATTTTGCAGTTTGAGCTGTTACAAATGCAGATATGTTGAAAAAATTAGTTCACTAAAATTGTATGTAAGAATATAGACATTAAGCTAATGCAATAGTGAACTGCGAAGGAAAAATTTCTTGTGGCATCCTGCTCGTACTTCAGCTTAATGGGCAACAGCAAAATAAGCAGTTAAAAAATATTAGGATTCTTAATAATTTTGCCACTTAAATTATAAAAATTATTTTTATTTTTGTAACATTTATTCTCCACACAGGTTCATAGCTTTATTTTGTATGTGTTCTGGATGTTTCGGTTATAAGAACAATATGTCATCTGTCATAGATCCTGATTGTGGAACCCACAGATAAAAAACGAAAATTGTATTTTTTTTGTTTGGCCGTTTCTATGAAGGCGATTTTGAGGTGATATTCAAGAGCATGAAGACAAAATTTAGTCCATATTCTCAAGTCTTATAAAGCTAACGATTTTGGTTGTGATTGGCGCAAAAATCATCTAACATTAGTTTGCAGAAGAATTTGAAAATACAATAGTACATATATGCTGGGCACATACTAAAAAAAGTATGGTTTCGAATTAAAGCAATGTAAAGAAATGTTTCCAAAAACAAAAGTTGGAAGGTGTGGATACTCTATATTCCATAACAAATTAGAATGTCTTCAATACAGCTTCTGCAATTATTTGTCAAGAAGATCACAAATAAAGTAGGTACAAGGCATATTTTAAAGAACAGTGGCTAGTTCAGAATCAATTAGTATCTGGGTGCATTTATAACATCACTCTAAACAAATAATGCTTTAGAGGTTTTCAAATATATATATATATATATATATATATATATATATATATATATATATATATATATATATATATATATATATATATATATAAACAGCAACTCTCTCCCGAGAACGTTTACAGTTCTTTCGAATTTGCTGCATCTATTATCAAATATCAGGTGCAGAAGCTAAAAAAAGGCAAGTTTTCAATAGCTACCCCGAACACTTTGACAAGCTTAAGGAACTGTTCTTTCGTAAATGGGAGGTAATATTGCCAACAGATAAAGAGGAGTGGGCTCAAGGTACATTTATATGCCTAACATACTTTAAAATGGGCATGTGCAAACAGGTTATAGAACTGTAAGGGTGCTTGAAGTAACTATACTATTCTACTCAAAATCGACAACATAATAAAATCGTAGTAATTAAAGCGATAAAAAATTGGCTTTATGTATTTGCAGGAAATGCACTTCAAGAGACATATTACACACCATGGCTTTGAAAGCTGACAATCATTCCTCGAAATGAGCGACATAATCATGACTTTTGTTGTTACACAATAAGTTTTCACACATATTTTAGAATACAAGCCAATCTTGTTTTTCTTTTCGATTCAGATGTTGCATAAATGTTGAATCCTGGAAAAGGTATCTTCTCTGGGGACCCACAAAAACTCCTTCCTTGATTTTAGCTTCACTAAGGTGAGGCAATTTGGTTTTCAAAAATAGAAATCCATCACGTGTCTTGTTCATTGCTTTAATAAACTGTTTGATCAATCCGAGTTTGATGTGCAAAGGCGGCAAGTAAATATTCCATAGGACCAAAGGATTACGAGCGAAATTTTTCTGATCGGGGGTAACATTTTCTCGCAGAGGTCAGTTCCGTACGATGTAATCGCGAGTCTCGGACTCGGCAGTCTCATTCACCCAGGAAACAGCATTATTTTGTGAAGCCTAATTGCAGACCAGTGAGTGGAGCAACAACCTTTAAGTCGGCGTAAATTTCCCAATTATAATCATAACTGATTTTATTAAGGATTTGGCTGACATTTCCGTGCATCTCCTTCATATTCACAGAATATGAAATCGAGACTGATGGTAACTCATTCCCGTTAGCTAACAGGACTACTTTCAATATTTATATACACACTATGCATTAACTACTAAGTCATTTATCTTTTTGAAATTGCTCGAGATTCTTAAGCTCGTACGATTTACTTAGATTCTACTCTTCCTCATATTTGACTTTGGAATTTTTATATCGTTCTTTCTTGTGCATTCGAGAAAAGTTTTGGTCGTGAAAGCAGAAATTGTCTGCTCGTTCGAAAATGTACTCGCATAGCCAGCGATATAGCGACGCGTAGCGTTATAGATTGTTGCCTGTTGTGATGTTTAATTTAAAATTTCGCTATTACAATATTTTTTTCGCGAACCACTTTAATAAAGGCCGATAACCCCTGCCGGTTCGCGAACCACCACTTGGGAAACACTGTCCTAGAATAATGTAGCGAACTTTCTAGCTTTAGAAATTTCATAGCATTAGTTTGTGTTTATAATTTGAAAGGTTTTGGGTTTATTTTTTAGGATTTAATAATTTATTTAATTAATTTTACCTTTGTTAATTTCCTCAGGAGACGTTTATGAAAGGAGGTCTGGAACTTTTAAAAAATTCTACTTCCTAATTTTTAACATGGAATGCTTATGGCAGAACCTTTAGAAATCGCTAGATTACTCTTTCTACTTATTTTTATTACACCATGTACTATGGAAACCTTTCTAGAAAAATCTTTATTCTTTTGGTATCCGCAAAAAGAGTATATATAGGGTCCAGATCGGCTTTCGCTAACAGTCTATTTTGAGAAACCGTTGATGTAACTTGAATTATTTGACAAATGTCAGAATTTAAGTTGACAATACAAAACTTTTGAAATAACAGAGTGTGTTCAAAGATCGTGAATTGAAATTGTATGCCAGTGGAAACTAGAAAATACAAAGCAAAAAGGGAAGAGCAACTTCAAACTAGTTTAAAGCAGATAATGATGATGATACAAGGCACGAAAACAAGCCAAGAAGAGATGAAACAAGAATTGAAAGAATCAAGACGATATGAAACAAGAATTGAAAGAATCAAGACGATATGAAACAAGAACTGAAGACAAGCCAAGATAATTTGAGACAAGAATTAAATACAAGCTAAGATGATATGAAACAAAAATTGATGTCACTAAAAAAAAACAAAAAACATGAACTAACAATTGAAAGAAGACATTAAGAAAAATCAAGAAGGTATAGAACCAGAACTAAAAACAAGCCTGGAAGGCATGAGACAGGAACTTAAGACAAGTCAAGAAAATATGAAACAAGAGCTGAAAGAAGACATTAACAAAAATCAAGAAGATATGAAGCGCATAGAACAAGAAATACAATATGAGGTGACAGGAATCCCGAAACAGATTCAACAATTATATTTACGAATTGGAGAAGACGTACATGGTGAAGTACAATATGAAGTGACTGAAATCCAGAAACAGATGCAACAATTTACAGTTGCAAATCGAGAGAGTAGCCAGTACAAGTATAACAAAGGAAGATGGTATTCCTACAACTAGTGTGATAAAACCACCTACCTTCGACGGCAAAGTACCTTGGCTTACCTGTGTCCGTCAATTCGAAGTCACCCCTTTCGACAATAATTGGAGTTTACCGAAGAAGGCACGTGCTCTAGTTTTACCACTACGAGGTGAAGCTATGGAGGTTCTACGTAGTATTCCTGAAGAAAAACAGAATGATTACGAGTTTATTGTTACTTATCTGGAGATGTGTTATGGGGAAACCCATCTCCAAGAAGTTTATAAGGCTCAACTCTAAGGAAGAAAAATACAAGAAAATCTGCAAGAATATGAGACGGATATAATGAGGCTAATAAATTTGACTTTCCCAACATATCCGGAAGAAACAAAGCAAGAGTTAGCAGTAAATAGTTTTATCGAAGGTTTATGTGACCCAGAAACAAGTCAAACTCTAAGAATGGCCCGACTGAAGAAAATTTTCTTATCTCTTACCTATGCGTTTCAGTTTGAGACAGACAAACAGATCTTAACTTACCAAAAAGTCATAAAAAAAAAGTCAACATTTCCCGGAATTATCGCAAGACCAATGAGAAAATTTTCATGAGGTTAATGCGCGAGTTCGGAACTATAAGTTAATAAAAAATAACTCTTTAAAAAAATTAACGTATCTCAGTGACAAATCGACCTTTATCAATATATAAATGTATGAGAGCATTCTTATAAGAGAATAAAATTAACAAATAATTTCAACAAAAAGAAAAAATGAAATTTTAACTTTTTTTTCGTTTATTTGCAGTTACTAATTAGATAAAAAATCAAATCGTAGCTCAGACTGCACATATTCTAATTGCCTACAGTTTTCCATTTAAACCTTTTTCCCTATAATCAATACCTGAGATTCCAAAATTAAAACACAAGCTTTCTTTTGACTTTTTCAACCGCTAATAGTTAATTATTGAACAATACTAATTGTCGCCAACTATCATACTTAGTTTTGAATATACCCGCTCTACAATCTTCAAGAGTTAGTTATCTCTTACCCACATTTTTTTCTGACTGGTGTATATATTTCAGTCAATTATGAAACAAGTTAAATTAAAATTAAATTAATGATTTATTTAAATTCGTCAAAAATAGAAATTGCTCAAACATCTTTCTACCGTTCCTAGGAGACCATTTTATATTTAGTAACTGCTTATTCTTGACTGTCATTTACTACTTTTATGATTCAATTAGTTTTTTACGCATTCAGGTATTGATTTACTCCTTGCACGATATTCCCATTTTTTTTCTCTTCACATTTTATCTACTAATATGCTATTGAGCATGCAATTTGTATTTTCATTCTGGACAAAACTGCAAAATTTTACTGCCCTATAACTTTACGAAATAAATCAAACAAACTTACCTTATAAGCTAAAAAACTAGGACAATTAGGTATATATAATTTATATTTCGCCGCTCTTTACACTAACATACATCCTCAATTTCGGCTTTGACTTAATTACAGAGAAAAATAACAATTTCTCTTTGTATCAATAATGTGTTCTTCTATTCGTCTTTATTCTAACTAAAGAAAGAAATTGATTAAGAAAATCAGGACACAGCAAATACTTATCAACATTGTAGTTAAAAAATAAAATAATATCCATACGCACATGTTAGCATTGAAAACATGTAAACAAAATATCTAAGTAACATTTAATTTTTTATCGTATTTACTATATTCATGATATTAAAATTTTCCTTAGCTAACTACCAATTCGTTACGTATTTTACAAAGCCGATTACAATAATTATTGAAATAAAATTAAAATTAAATTAATCACGAAATTCAAATTTAATACCCGGTAAGACAAATTATTTCCCTAGATATTTTTTAATAAAGACGTATATACAGAGCAAATTTCTGAGGCTAAAATATTGTTTCAATTTTGTCTCTTTAAAAATCGCTCACTGGGTTCGCAGAATAAAACACAACACCTTTCACTAATACTTCCAATACTTATATTAACTACTTACTAACACAGCTAAGACACAATTTTATTACTCATTCTTAATCTTCACTATTCGAATACCACTATACAACTCTTAATTATACAGCTATATGACTAACTTTACTACGTTTATCCTATCTCTATTTATATACCTATAGAAATTCCTATGTAAATCTAGAGCATAAAAGTTGAGACCTCTAGAAATATGACTCATTGATATACTAATCATTTCGGCACATTATAACAAAGATGACTCATCGCGTCGGAATATTTATATATAGGAGGGCGTATCAACAGGTTTCTTCCAGTTGTTCGTAACATTGCCCCCTCCTAATTCTGGTCATCCCGATCAGCTTCCATATCTCCGTCGTTTAGCTTTAACCTATGTAGATGTACTACTTTCATTTTGGTCTTAGATCTTCGTTGAATTCTATACACAACGTCATTGATTCTTTTGAGAACAGTATATGGTCCTTACCATGATGGCATCAACTTAGGTAATTTGCTTTTCTTTCTCTGTGGATTTCATAACGAAACTCTATCACCTTGCTGGAACTCCGCCGAGTTTGGCTTTATGTTGTATAAATTGATTAATGCCCTCGGTACCAGGTATTTCCAGGGTTTGTTAGAATGTTGAGCTAATCCGATGTTGCTTCCCGAATTTTCGTCCAGTCTTGCGTAAATGGTTTTCTCTGTGCTTCCCCTTATTCGGGTTGTCTGTTCAGTAATGCCTTTGATTGGTTCGCTATCAGTATTTTGAGACAGCAAAAATTCTTCGGTGCCAAACTTTATAATGGTTTGCTTCTTCGAAGGAGAACCCATGTTGATAAATCAGGTACATTCCCAGTATAAACTGATCTTTTATGCCGACAACTATTACCAAATGGTTTAATTTTATTTCTTTTATTTCTCCAATCACATCAGCTGCTTCTCCAGTTATAGTTCTCAACATTACTTTTCTGGACAACGGTATATATCTAAATTTATCAACAAGGTTCTACTTTATCAGAGATACTGTAGCACCAGCATCAACAGTTATGATAATAGAAGTAGCATTGACTCGATCTTTTCTCATCTGAGCTGTCCTCTACTTTGAATTAACGTCAAAAGTGACTCTCCGAATACAAAACCCTTGTCTTGTTTCTATTTTGCTGCAGTGCTAGTATTCATCCTTACATGGTCTCCTTAAAATAGTATCTGCGTTGTTATGCAGTCTTCCTGTTACATATTTGATGTTTAAATTGTACTGTTGCAATTTTTCCCTTGTTCTCTTTTGTGCGATCTCTTGATGGTGAACTAGAACTTAAATATACCTGACAGTCCTATTTCATGTGTACAGTTTGTCCACATCTGTAGCACTTTATATGCCTTCTTAATTCTACACAACAGTCCCTTCTCATATGTCCAGTTCATCCACATCTGTAGTACTTTATCTGGTCTCTTAATTGCATGTGTCTGGTCCGTCCACATCTGTAGCACTTTATATGATTTTTTAATTCCACCCGACAGCCTCTTCTCGTGTGTCCCGTCCATCCACATCTGTAGCACTCGATCTTATTTCTGCTATAACGTGGAATATCAGCTATTGTGTTCAGTTTTTCCTGACTTCATCTGTAGTGTGAAATATCAGCTCTCTTGTCCAGTTTCTTAAGAATTTCAGATAACATTGTATCCATGGTTTCGTTCGGTCAGTCCTTGTTTTTCTCTTTGGTAACAGTTCTTATTTTTGGCGTTGACACATTATAAGCTGCCTCTGTTTCCAAAGCTCTGTCCAACGCTTCACTACAACAGCTTAACTTACTTATACACAATATAAGCTGTATTTCCTGATCCCTGCTTCCGTCAATAAATTACTGGATTGTAAGGTCTTCTCATAATTTTTTCGTAGCTCCTAAGTAAGCTACATGAACAAGGCGTCGGACATCTGTTCCATATTCTTGCAAACTTTTTCCATTTCTCTGCTGTCTTGACTTGAGTTTCGACTGGTATAACTGACGCTGATGTTGATCTCTAAATCTGTCTTACAGCGCAGCACTAAGGATTTCGTAGTCATTTTGTTGGATTAGAGAAATTGTTTACAATAATTTTAATGCTGGTCCGCGAAGTGCAATTACTAATGCAGTATCCATCTCTTCGTAATTCCAGTTATTTACACCAGCGGCAGCTTCAAATTTTCGTTTGTACATTATTCAAGATGTTTAACCATCATAAGGTGGAGGTTTTATGTTCTGTCCGGTGGTTATTATTCTATCAGATGGACCATGCTTTTATTTTATCGACTTCTTTCTGAAGGTTCTCATTTTAGAATCTATAATATCTACTTTTGATTTCATCCTTACCTACGATTTCTTTTACTTCTTGTCGTACGGTAGATTCTAGACTATTTACTTCGCGGTGTACTTCTCCTATATCTTTTCGCACTTCGCCTATTTCTCCCTTAAACTTTTGCGTTTGTCCTTGTATAATTTAATCGACTTTTTGTTGTCCTTGTATAACGGCCTCATGTCCATTTGCAAAGTATATCGTCTTCTTTAATGCGACGTTCTTCTTCTATTTGACATCGTTCTTCTTCTATTTGACGACGTTCCTCTTCTTCTTGTTTGTCTTTAAGACGCCGCTCTTCTTCTTGCTTTTTTCTTTTTGACGAAGTTGTTCTTTGTTTTGTTTTTCTTTTTGACGGCGATTTTCTTCTCCTTGATTCTCTTTTTGGCGACGTGATTTTTCTTCCTGTTTTTCTTTTTTGGCGGCGATCTTCTTCTTTTTGTTTGTCTTGAAGGCGACATTGTTCAATACTTTTCATAAAAGCAGTTAATACTTTTTTGTTTTGCTTCATTTCGGCTGTTTGATGTCTAGTATTTACCATAGAATATTCAAGAAATACATTGAAAATTCCGTTCTAGGCTTCTTTCTTAATGACAAATCCGACGGCGAAGTCTGTTTTCGCTATACCTTTTAATTTTCAAATAGAATTTTTTAGAACTATGTTGAAAATTCGGTTCTAGGCTCTTTTCTTCATCACAAATCCGATTGTAAAGTCTGTTTTTCGCTATCTCTTTTAGTTTTCCAATAGAATATTATGTCGAAAATTCGGTTTTAAGCTTCTTTCTGAATGACAAACCCGATGCTCAAATCCATTTTTCGCTATCTCCTTTAGTTTTCAAATAGAATTTTCTAGAATTTTGTTGAAAATTCGGTGCTTAGCTTCTTTCTCAATGAAAAATCCGTTTTTCGCTATCTCGCTCTATTTCATTCAAATTTTTCGCTATGGACGAACATTACACTAACGCAGAAAACGGTGGAAGTATAGAGAGAAAAATTTCCAGGTAGACGCCTACCAAACTACCAAATATTTGCCGCTGTTAAAAAGTGTCTTTGAAAAATCGGTAATTTTGCTTCTGTAATGATTAATTATGGACGGAATCTTAAGACTACGACACCGAAAGTCGAGGAAAGAATTTTAGAATGAATTCAAGAAAAGTTTGAACACCAGATAGTTAGGTTTTGAACTTAGAGTTTCTAAAGATGCAGTAAATAGACCTTTAAGAGAATAGCTCTTGCATCCATTACACCTCCAGGTAGTAAAAAAGCGTTAACTTCTTGACCTCGAATTAAGACTTCTGTCGATTTATTAATGAACAGAGACCACATAATGTAAATTTTCATAATAAAATGTTATATGTTGCTTTACAACAAGGGGTAGGACAAATTTACATAATGATTATGTTTATGCTGTCGGAAATCCGTATACAATAAAGGCCTGCATTATCAACATGAATTCAAAATTACCGTATGGGCAGGGACCATCGAAAGATGTATTAGTGGTTCTATCAATTCATTTAAATGGTTTGAGTTATCTAGAACATTTAGTAAATTTATTGGATAATCTTCCACTGGGTACTATACAAGATATGTGATTCATGCACGACGACGCACCCCCACACTTCACATTAAATGTTAGAAATCTTTTAAATGGGAATTTTCAAAATTAATGAATCAGCAGAGGAAATGATGTTCCTGCAAATTGGTCACCCTGGTGAACGCCTATGAATTATTTATTATGTCTAACACTTGAACACATCAGTAGAGAAGTATACCTTTTTCCTCCTATTCCAGGTTAGTCCTGGATGATCTTGACCTTGACACGAACACATATTTTATTTTGAGAGGTTCGCAATTGACCTTGACAGAAGGCCTGTGTTTGACCTCGACAAGATGTCAACATTTGACCTCGACCTTATATGAGAATATACTGCAATTTCGAGTTATGTACATACTTATTTTTGCAAATTAATTCCGAGTCCCTATCTATATATTTTTAGTACACTTAATCTTCATTGGTATGGCCTTGAAATATTTGACCTTGGCTATGTGTGTGTATGTGAGATGTACTTTTCAGCAAAAAGAATGTAGTAACAGTAACGGTAAACAAAAATACCGAAATAATAATAATAAAAAAAATTTATAATGAAAGGATGTATATATCTGTATTGTTTGCTATAGGAGAACAATAATATTGAAATAATAACAAGAAAAATATATCGTGAATCACTATTACTTTTACCTGTTCCAACTGCTCGTCTTTCGCTCTTAGTTCATAAATATGAAGTTTTCAGTACCATATAAATTAGGGAACACTTCAAGCCCCTCAGATCTCACAAAAGGAGTGTTTATACAGTAACGAATAAAAGGTGTTGTAAATAATAGATGGAACCGCTTTGTGAATCCATTTATAAAATAATTTTTGGAAACCAGACTATTGTAGGTAAAAATAAAAGATAAATTTCCTGGTGATACGGTAATACTAGAGCGAAAGTATGATACTAAAAGCCATTTTTTTCTTATTAAAAATATGTATATACTGATGATTTCAAAGAAATTTCAGCTTTTGTTTTGGATTTTATGAATTTTTTGATAAGAAAAATCGTGAAAATGATTTCTATTAAAATTTGATCATATATTTTTGCTTCATTTTAAATTTTTTGTTAGTTGACTATTTTTTAACATAAAATTTGGGGAATCAGTGATTTAACTTATTTATTTTTGTAGTTAAACTCCCAATGCGGACCTGTAATTTTTTCATATCCCACACTTTATCTTCAATGGGTATTTGATCTTGGCTGTGTGTGAAAAGGCATTTGTCATGATTTGAAGAAATATTCCATTCAATTTTAAGGACTTGTAGGGATTTGTTTGAAGGTTACCGACAACGACGTTTCTTGCGAAATAGTAGGTATCTGTTGGACTTCCATTGTCTTTATTTTTTTTTGACGACGTTTCGGGTAATAGTTATCTCTAGTCGTTTAGTTTCACTTGAAAACGGCTAGAGATAACTACTAGCCGAAATGTGATATTCAACAAAAAATAAAGACAATAAATGTCCAACAGATATCTACTACTTCGCGACTTGTAGGGAGTCTGGCAAGGAAATTCCGGAAATATAGGACTTTAAAACAAACAGTCGCCAACGGTGATGCAAACATGTCATTTTACAATTTAATTTTAAAAATAACTGTATTGTTTTTTTTTGTCTTGGATGAAAAAACAAATGATCTATATGATATTAAAATTAAATTTTTAGCTTTTTATCTAAAAAGAGTGTGATTTATGGAAACCATAACTACAAAATCAACAAGTAATTTATGTATTTTTCCGATTCTTTAAGATCATTATTTCTCTTTTGAAATAATAATCTATTAATTTCATGAATTTTATTAAAGTAAGATAGTAAATCAATTTGATTCAACAAGTTATATTTCTTTGAAATAAGTGTTTATTTCGAAAAAGCTCTTATAGGTTCTGGTCTTTGAAAAATGAATTTTATGGCAAATCAACAACTTCTCACTAATTTCGTACTATTTTTGGAATTGACTGAGATATGCTGTTGATTTACTAAACTTTTGCGCTTCTTTCGAAAGAGAATACGTAAGATTTTGTATTTAAAAGGGCATTATTTGGCTAATAAAATAAATACTAAGGGAAATTCTAAAACCAAGAGGTATTTTTGGTACTATAATTGTTCATATTTGCCCTAAACAAATGAGCTAATAAATAATACATTTATGTCTTTATATTATACTTCAAATTATAACAAAATACAGTGAAATTATTATATTATATTCTCAAATTATTTTATTATGGATTCACAAGGTAGCTTTATTTACGTTATTGTATAAGCTCTTCCTTTTGTGTTCACATAAGTTTGCACTCCTGTATCGTAATTCCCTAATTTATAAAAAGAAAAGACCTATATTCATCAAAGAAGCTACTCAAAATTATTCCCTTTCACTTGAAAGTCGGCGAAATTGCCGACTGTTTTAATAATTTTTCTTGACCTTGAATAACAAGCGGTCTCTATACTCTAGGTCAAATCCAAGATCAATACTAAATGGCTCTCTTCGAACATTACAACTTTCCTGAGACATTTTTTTCGAAATGTGTTCTGATGAGATTTTTGGATTGATCAATAAAAATTTGACCTTTAAATGACCTCCAAATTACACCTAAACTCCCATATTATTTATACTATTGAATATGGGATTTTCTCCGCTTTCTATTCCTGAAATCAAAAATCGGTGGCCTCATTTAAAAAATCAGCTTGATTTTAAGATAACTCTTAAGGCCACTCTAAAGATCTAATCTATTATCACTACTAAATGACCTCTTCGAACTCTACAGCTTTTGTTTGAAACATTTTTTTTCGAAAATGCATTCCTGGTGCGATATTTTAATGGATAAATAAAAATTTGACTTTCAAATGTCCTCCAGATAACACATTATTTATACCGTTACATGCAAAATCTTATCCGCTTTTCCTTCCTGAAATAAAAAATCGATTTTACTTTGAAATAACCTTCCAAGTCACTTTCAAGGCCAAATGGCTAACTTCGAACCAAACAACTTTTGTATGAGACATTTTTTCACAAATGTATTTCTGGCGAGATATTTGAGTCAACGTAAATATTTGATATGTTGTAACGGGTATTAATACTGAAAAATAAACAATTTTAAGTGTACCTTATGTTCAACATTTTCTACTTTCAATAATAACTGACATAAGCCAAACTATAAAACCGGACTGCTAACAGGAAGTACAAAATTCAATAAAATGCCATGCAACGACGGGAACAATAACGCTTCGGTCGTAGGTGGGGTTGCGATTTTTTTTCTGACTCTCTAGTACTGTAACTATCATATGTATTAGAATTTTAGAATTTTCAGTTAAAAAATGACAGGAAGCGACTCTAATTTAAGTCAGTGGATCTCAAACTGTTATAAGCGTGCTACTGGTAACAACCAAAGCTGTTCAAGGTGGTAAGTAAGCAGAGGCAGACTCGCGTTTTATCACAGATCTCAGTAACATTAAAAATATCAGTTGGTCAGTCACGGATTCTTCTCGCTTAAGAATATGACATCAATCGATCGGAGATTCTTGCCGCCATGAAATATTTTGGTACCTACAATGACGCATTCGGTTCATTCGTGTTGGTAAGTCGCATGTGTTCGATAATCGAGAACTAGTCGATTCAAACTACCTTAAACCAAATTAGGAGAGAAGAAGGACTACACCGTAATTAAATTAAAACGGACTTCGTGCTATATACGACCAGACGAAAACTAAACGTGAACCCTCCAACTTTAAATGAGAAGATATTGAGCTTTCCGAAAAAGGTTAAATATTTTGCAATAATAGTAGACCAGAGACTGACCTGTAATAGCCACATATAAAAAATTCTTAAAATGACAATTGACATGAGGTTAGCCTGCCTATGAATCATACCCCAGAGTGGTATTGCTGAATATTTGTCTATTACATAGAGTTGTGATGAGGACGGAAGCAAAATGTCCTTAAGCTGTCTCAGATAAAAAAAATCTCTAACTTGGCAGTGTTATTGGGCATATAAAGATTCTGGATACAAATCCAACAAAATACATATTGAAACCAGCAGGCTTCATATCTATGATATAAACTATGAAGTAGTAACTCATTAGTGTTAGGTGAACGTGGAAGAATTACTGCAAATAGAGCAGGATTTAATTGCGCGGTTTACTGATGGATCCAAGATGGAGGAAGAGGTTTGAGTGGGAGTATATCAGGCCCAGACTTTGGGCTTGATATGCGTTACATAGCTATCATCTTTCATGCAGAAATGCAAGCAATCCAAACCTGTGCCAATGACTGCCTTAATGGAAACACTGAGAAGGCCAAAACATATTGTCAGATAGGCCAGCAGCGGAGTTTAAGTTGACTTGGGATTGTAGGTAACAACAATCCCGATGTGGACTCTAGTGCACAATATAATTAATGAAAATAAGGAAGCAGACAGCTACGTAAAAATTCCTTTTATCGACCAGAAACTTTTTTGTAGATTACCAAAAAGCCACATAAAAGAGGAGCTCCGGAGCTGGGAACAAAATCAGATAAAATTAAGATGGATTAGTAAGAAAATTATGAATTCGTCAAAGAACACCAAATTGCTTCTCGAACTCCCAAAAAGGGATGAGGAATAACGAATCTGTTTACAGAATATTGCCCTCTGAGATACCATGTCAAAAATCGTGCAGCCGAAACAGCAAAAGATGCGAATGCGTGGCACTCTTCCGCAAGATACTTAAATTTCTGAAAAGTGTCGCGTTGACGCTCGAAGCAATAAAGCATTTAAAAAATAATAGATTTGGTGCACAAATATCCTGGGCTTATATTACCCTAAGGTAATGTAGAAAACATCGTATAGGTCGAGGGGCAAGAAAAGTCTTAATGACCCCTATAATCTACAATATACAATCTAAAAAATTTATTACGAAAAATAGAAATCTTTGTTTAAGCTCAATCGTTAAAATTTAACAGTAAGTATTAGGTTTTAAAAATTGAGTAGTAGTGAATTTATATTTTCATAGGTTTGATGCTTTAGATATATACGTTTTTTTTTTAAATTTTACCTTAAATCTAAAGAGATCATTACCTATATCGATATTGATGAAAATAAAAATAAAAATTTTTATAACATGTTATTTTTTATTTTTACGTATTTTAGTAAATATTTATTTCAGATTATAAAAATTATTTGGTTTCATGTAATTTTCCCAAAATATAAGATTATTTCTTGTCGTTGTTTGCTTTTATGAACTGATCTCTAATCGCTCGTCTCTGAATTTTTCCCGTTGGTGTTTTAACAAGAGATTCAATTATCATAAGACCAGCTCTTAGTTTGTAGGGATTAGAAACCCTTGAATTGACAAAATCTACCAATTCTTGAACTGTTGCGTTCTTGTCGTTCTTCAGAACTACACATGCTCCTGGATGATTTCTGTCAACTGGATGTGGAACTCCAAAAGCTATTGCTTCAGCAACGGCTTGGTGAGTTAGTAAGGTATGTTCAATTGTAGTTGGTGATAAGTGATTTACTTGATATTTAAACATGTCGCCTATTCGGTCTACGATATAGAAATGTTGATCTTCATCATAGTAACCAATATCACCCATTTTTAAAAATCCATCTTCATCAAAGACATCTAGTTTTTCGAAGTTGTGGTAACCTGACATTGCGTATGGCGATTTAATATGTATCTCACCTTCTTGGTTAGGACCAAGTAGTTTCCCAGTTTCCAAATCTACTACCTAGAACAACACAAATAAATGATTTAAATAGGAAGGAAAATGTTGTGATTTTCATCGATTATTTCTTTTTAAGTTCGGGCAATTTATTACAAATCGTCAATAACTTCGAAATTGTCAGAATTACAAAAGTGAGGAGGTGTTACAGAGAAATTGAGAATACTTTTACACGGAAGGACTATATAACGCCGTTATATTTTTATTTGTTTTTATACCACTTATCAAAATACAGAAGTATCTGTTTAATTTTCTAATTTTGCTCAGTGTATCCTCAAAGATATTTTCAACTTTTTTGGTTATTAAATTTATAATTGTACTAATATCGATAGTCTTATTAGAATAAATCATAATTTGGAGCATAGAATAATTACTTTATGGAGTAATTTGATCGAAAGATGAAAACCTCGAAAGTGGGCAATTCGATTGTACTTTTTTACTAATTGAAGAAGGAAAGTGACAATCCTTTATGTACAATGCCAAAATAAAGAGCAAAGCATAATACATTAGCTTAGAACATTACTTCTTTGTTTGACACCGCAAATATATATTGTGTATATTGTTGTGGAACTGACATCTTACCACCGCTTTCCGGCAAAACTGGACTTAAATAGAGGTCCAAGTTTGTGAAAAGTACAAGAAGGATGTCTGGGAAGATACTGGTGGATCCCACTAATGAGTCCATCAGCGGTATCGGGACGAAACATCCGTACATTTTAGGTGGTCGCAAATTAGATTGTGATTATACGTCTTTAACACCAAAGACATGTTTCCAACAGTATATGGAAAATTGGCAACAATTTTGATTATGGAAGTTTCAAGTAAAGACAAGTAACTGAGGAAGGGGGAGGAACACTTTTATTATTTTACAAAAATTTTATTATGAACCTTTCTTTATCATGTCTCTTTAAAGTAGTAATAGGAACTCCCTTGATAAATATGAAATTTTAAGCCAAAAGAATCATTCATAGCATTTTTTATGTTTGAGGAAAAGTGAGCGGATAAAAATATAAGTTTAAGCAATTTTCTTTCTTTAAAAATGGACAAATGATATTATTGTTTTTTCAAGGAATGTTGCTACTTATTAAAAAAATTAAAAACTGTATCTGCAATGTATATTAATTTAGTAAATTATAAAATACCGAATACTGAAATTCTTAAGAACTGAGTAAATGATAATAAAATTCAGAACTGAAAACTTTATTGTATTATTATACTAAGTGTATGTTGATTCTAGTTGCTTGACCTTACTTCAAATGTAAATAATGGACTCCGTATCAACCTTATGAAAACGATTCCTGGTGAAATTGATTGAAAATGTAGATGATGCAGTTCTCAACTTTCTGATTAAAGAGTCTCGTGGATCTAAAGTCATTGTATGGATAGTTTTTAAGATATAGAAGGACTAAGGGTGGAATGTTGGTTAAAAGCGATGGTTCATATTGCTCATTGGAAGTAAGCGTTTTGCAGAAGAAGTTTTGATTTAAAGGTTGACAAATAGTTAAGTGGAGCATATCCTGGTGACTTTGATAGTAACCTTAAAAGTGGCCACTTCGATAATTTTGTAAATCGTCTGTTTTTGTATGGAAATCCACACCTTTTCATGCAGATTTGGATAGTCTAGGAAGTTCTACGTGCTTTTCTGATAAATCTGTAAAAAATTGGCGTTTGTCTTTAATCAAACATTATTATTTATATATAAATGTTATAGGAAAGTAAACGTGGTATCCCACAGTGATATTGGCCGTTAACTTCAATGCGATTTTAAGGGCAAATTGATATTTTACATACATTTGACATTGAAATGACTTTCAGACATTTAACCTTACTTACACCGTTAGATGCGAAATTCTCTTAATTTTCTATTTCTAAAATAAAAAATATGCGTTCCCTATTTAAAAAATTAAATCGACCTCAAAACAAGCTAAAGGATATCTCTCAAGGCCGAACAGGAGGTGACCATGAGATGCTCTGTTCAATTTTTTACAAAGCCATAAGGCTTAATTTACGAGTTATAAGATGATTTGTTACAGATTGACCGAAAAATTAGATTCGACCTTCAAATGACATTTGACCACTCAAGTTATTTATACCATTGGATGCGAAATTTTCCAGACTTACTATATCTGTAAAACCAATTTGACCTTAAAATTACCATAAGAATCACTCTCCAATGTTGACGTCGCCATAATATGTCTTGCCTAATTTTTCTCCAGAACGCCTAGTTTCCGAGTTCTTGACGTAAATTATCGCCTTTAGCCAACATCTCACCCTGAATCTCCCTTTTACTCAAAATATTTGCTTTATGTACATAAGAACTTTTGATTAGGAATTCAAAAATTACATCATATTATATTTTCAGTTGATTTCACTGGGAACTTGTTTTCATATGGTTGGTGTGGGTCTTTTAAACCAAAAGAGAATTGAGAATAAATTAATGAAAGAAATATAATTTACCTTTATTTCTGTTTCAGGTGTAACAGTTCCCGATGACGAAACTTTTTGATGATAAGCCTCTTGCTTAGAAAAATCAAAGAAAACAGAGCCATTGGCTTCAGTTGATCCATAGGCGAGGCCAACTTTCGTATGTGGTAGTACCTTTCTAAGCCTAAGAATTTGATGAGGGTCCACTGTTGATCCACCAATTGAAATGCTGTAGAGAGAAGATGTATCGTACTTCTTAATCACTTTTTCATCGAGATTCGTAATGTCATAGGTGAAAGTACATGATGTCAGTAAATAGGTAATCTACAAAAAAATAATTGTTTTAGAAAGTTTTAATACAAATTGCTCGTCAACAGAAGTACGAAGCAACATTCCAACATGCCAGTGGATTAAGGACTAATGAAATAAAAAAGTTTTATCCAGGTTTTCAATAAAATAAGGCTGGTAGAGACGTAAATTTTTAAAATTTTTATCTTATTTTTTTTTTTCATTTTCGGTTTAACTAACAAATCCTAACATAAATAAAAAGTGTTAAAATAAAATATTTTCAAGATGTTACGGCTCGGAGGTCTTAATCATTCGCTTAGATTTTCTTTAATATTTTAACAATTCTTCTAATACAGTTTTGTGGTTAAAGTAACATTGCCACACTATCTTAAATTTCTAGAAGAGTTTTCTTTTTGCAAAATGTTTATTACTATGTTAAATTAGTCAATGACATATATCTAAAATAATTGTACAGCAGTATTTTCTTGAGATTATTTCTTCACACTGATTTCTGTCATGAATCGTTAAAAACTATTGTTTTAGAAGAGAAGGCGATATGAAACTTAGTCCTTTTTTATTATTTCCCGTGATTTTTTTCAGTAATAAAATAGGCATTTTTTGAGCTTTATTGTTGCATTTTGAATTAAAAAAAAATATTTATTTCTTGAACAGGCAAAACAATAAACTGGATCGGACAATGTTGCACAGCTGTTTACTTTTGTGGGTCTCTTTGATCGTAAAAATAAATGAGGGAATCACAGAGGAACGTGTGGAAGAAATACTGCAAGAGCATAGAAAGTATGATCATAGCATCCCGCCTCTGCAAAATACTGGCTAGAGATTCTGGTGCCCGGATTGGAGCACTGGCTCTTCCTGAAGGAGGCGAAACCACGACAGAAGGGAGAATCTTAGGGGAGCTACTACGATTACACTTTCTAGGCTCAAATGAATATGAGGGCAAATTAGAACAAAATTCCCCTTAGTACATCATGACTACAAATTAGCTAAAATGATAGTGATATATGAAAGGGTAAAATACTCAATGAAAACCTTTGACTTCTTCAATTAAGCCTGGTATATTTCCAACCTTACTACAAAATTCTTCCAATGATATAGTAAGCCATCTGGTAAAATTATTCCGTTCGTGTTTGGGCTTGGGTTGGTGAATCGGCACATCAAGGAAGGAGTAAGGGTGCAGTATCTCATACATTATTAAAAGTTTACCTATCAAGAAGAAAAATCCACAGACACGGCTCTACGTGGACTCATCACAAGACTGGAAACGCGCTGTCGAAAGGTCGATCCGCCTTAAGTACCTTTATCGATAATGAAAGATTGTTTGACAATACATCTCATGGCTTGATATGTAACACTCTACAAAGACGTGAATAAACACTAGCTGCTGTGATCAGAGCCATGTTGACTCAGAGACTAATATATGCTGAGCTTAGCAATGTTACTGTTAGAGCACTGTCAAGAAGTGGCTCTCCACATGGAGGAGTTCTATAGTCTTTTTTGTAAAGCTTTGTGACAGACAGCCTGCTGAGTGAACTAAATTAGGTTGGTTTGTACACATACATTCTGTGCCTTGGCCGCGATGTCCGGTACCTGGGGGGACCAATGATGCGGGCTTTCTCAATCGCGGAGATATGGTGCCGCAGTGTTATATAAAAGAGGGAAACGATGAGACTAACAACAATTACATTGATTCATAGGATCCTTCAATACAAGGAAACAATTAAAAAACTGGGAGTAATTCTGGATTCATGACTGAGCTGGAATGGTCATATTTAGGTTCTAACCAAGAAGGTCATATGTACTGTTTGAGTTTGTAAATGAGCTTTTGGGTTGTACTAGGGGCTGACATCGAGAGCATTATTTTGGATATATACTATGGTCTCGCCATTGTAATTGCCAACGTCAGGGGGACCTAACAGGGCACAGGAAAAAGAAGAAGACTATCGTGATCCGCCATAATCCCGTCGCTGCTATCGTTTGGTAGCCTAGAATAACAAAGCGCAAACACCATCTTCAACTTGACTAAGTTCAAAGAATGGTTTCATGAGGACTGTCCCCACTACGGCTCTCGAAGTCCTGGCAAATGTACCTCCGCTTCACTTATGCATATAAGACAAGTTCCTGAAGGCTACATACTGTCTCAGTTGCCTAGGGCATCCCAAAACTGGAATGAGCGGCTACTCAGGTATGTGGGAAGGCGTGGTGGAGAGATGTCTTTTACTCTCCATGAAAATAGATGATACGATACCTCACTAGAAACCCAACTACACTCTTGAGATACTTTTTTCAAATATCGATGATAGTGAGGAAGAGCAAAATCTTCCGAAAAATGGATCCTGGTGGTTTACAGATGGATTTCGACAAGATGAAAGATCTGGCGTCGGAGGGATCAGCAAGAGCACGGGGGTCAGAGAGTTCTACTCTATCGCACACAGTGCGACGATCTTTACAGCGAAACTAATCTAAAGTGTAGCCATTTCTGTGAACGGGACATAAACTGGAATAGGGTAATAAACATATGTTCAAACAGTAGGGCTGCGATAACGGCACTGAAGTCCAGTGTCATAACTTCGTGACTGGTGTATGAGTGCAAGAATGTAATGAACAGCTTGACAAGAAATGGTTGCACAATTAGACTTGAAAATTTTGCATGTTATTCGACATTCAAAAAAATGCATGCCTTAGAACACATATTACTAAAAATTTTAAATTTATTTTTTTTTTATCTATTGAGTTCGGAAAGAAAAATGTAAAACTGGCACTGAAAATTTTTAATCCTTTTTTGATTGAGGGCTTACCAAATTTTGACAAAGATATTCCATATCACCTGGATGTGACAAACAAGACAGCATTGAAGACTGTTTTAATGAAAATGACAAAATAATAAAAAATACTTGTATTAGAGGACATGGTATGGGCAACCTAATACCAAAAATTCCTGTGTTTACTTATTTGGGAGGATACTGTTGCCACAATGCTTTAAAGAAACTTGTAAAGAAGAGTATCTTAGACATTCTTCGAAGGAATGACTTGCTGAACACGTGGCAGTTTGGATTTCTGCCTTCTAGAAGTATTGGGGATGCGATTTTTCAATTCTTGGAAGCGTTGTATCAATGGCTGTACGAGTGTTAGTTGGCCGCGGCAGTATTCTGCGATCTGACCAAGGCATTTAACTGTGTGAATTATGGGGTACTGCTAAGTAATCTGGAGATTTATAGTTTTAGAGAGATTTTTTTTTGCTTAGTTTAAATCATATCTATCAGGTCGTTGCCAGAGCGTTATTGTTGTTTACAAAAAATCGCATCTATTGGATATTCTCGCAGGTATTCCTAGAACCTTTGTGATTTTTATTCTACGTTAATAACTTACCTCATCTAAACATAAATGTTTTTTTTACAGTACTTACTGACAACACGGCCATTTTTACCGTCACAGTGATCTTCGCAAAGAGAATACTCTTTTAAAGAAAATTTAAGGGCAGTGAAAAGTGCAATTCATATTTCTTAACAATTAATGATAAATAAAACAAATATCATATCTTTCAAATGTAGTATAAATGAGGTTTCGATAAATGATCAGACTGTAAAAGACCCTCATCTCTGCTTATCCCTTGGTATTCATATTGATCAATGGGCATGTTTAGGCTTTGGGTCAAAAGCTATCTTGAGGTTATTACGCACTTCGGGTTGTTTCTCAGGAATCAGATTCACGCGTTGATAGACTCCCATTTGCGTTAAGGGATATGTTTTTGAAGATATTGCCCGAATTACTTATTTCAATCAATCTCTATTTTACAAAAAAGAACAATAGCTTTGTATGTAGAACTAAACCTCGTGATTTGTGAAGACCTCTGTTTTTCTCCCTAGGACTACTAACATTACTGTCACTGTAAATTTTGACATCGAAGTCGGTAGGTGACAGGTTGCAATATCCTACCAACATTCCTTGGAATTTATATTTCTTATATCAGTTACTTCCTGCGAATGTTGCTCTTGGTCCGATACAGTTCCACTAACATGAGTGATTCGCTGTGAAATTATCACACACTCTGATGGTCGGACACGCAGGGTGACTCTATCGTAACACTTTCTATGCTTTCTGCAAACTTGATCAAGAACTCGTTTATTTATTTGAGCAAAAAAATGTTAATTAACCTTTTTAGGCCTATGCGACAGATCTGTTGCAAAATAAAGTTTAGGAAGATTGTGAAGAGATTTCTGGTTGGGAAGGTATTTTAGAGTATTAATCAATTTTTGTCCAACAGGCTGTATTACATGGTGTTTGTCTTTTGCACTGATTGCGTTTTCTTTTTTCTTAAGGTTTTATTGGCGTGTCATAAGGACGGAAAACCTCGTTTATTTTTATCTATAAAATGAATAATGTTATTTTTCTTTATATTTTGAATCTTTTTATAATGTTTTTAAACTTTGTCAATGAGAAGTTTGTGTTCTTGGACAATAAAATATATTTTTAATTTATTTTTATTTTTTCATTGAAGATTAGTTTAATCTCATAAGTAAGTAGAGTTGCACTGCAATATTTCCGAGATTTAGTAGCTGAAATAGTTTTGATTTCATATATTTTATTCTAAAAAATATAAAATGATTATGAAAAAAAATTTTTGAACATTTTTAATCAATGATCTTTGTGACTAATTTCATATTCAAATGTATCCTTAAGCAGAAATTTTTATTATAGTTTGATAGCTGCAGTATACTCAGAAATAATATTTATTTACATTTTACTTACCAGTATTACTAATACTTTGATTAAAAATTACAAGGAAATTTAATATATATACAAAATAACTCTACATACTGTATAGCAAAAAGTGTAGTAGTTGTAGTAGTAATCCAATAACGAAATGTAGTACTCAATGCCTAGTAACTCGTAAATGTTTGAAAAATTTTTCCAATTGAGGATACTCACAATATTAATATAATTTATATTAATACTCATCTTAGAATTTTATTTTAAACAAAGAACTGCAAAATATTTTAGATAAGGTAGTTTTTTTTTCAAATCATCTAAATAACCAATATTTAAGTAAATTTAAGACCAGATAATAATGTCGTTCAATATGTAATTCTCCTTTCAGACAGAGAAAAGAGAATATATATATATATATATATATATATATATATATATATATATACACACAAACAGTTTATTTCCTGTAAATATCGCTCTGGTCCTCTCTCCATATGCGTTTCGACTACCTTATGATCTCGTCAGTGGAGCTGTATCGGACCGCAGGAAATAAACTGTTTGTATATATATTTTTCCTTTCCCCTGCCTGAAAGCAGAATTACATATATAACAACTATTTAAACCCAGTTGATAGATTTCTTTATTTCTTACTGAAATTTTGACTTTTTTTAAAATTTCTCACTACTCCAGTGATTCACAGATGTCGTTCGACTGGCGATATTTTACAATCTGACATCGAAGTCGGTAGGTGACAGGTTGCAATATCCTACCAACATTCCTTGGAATTTATATTTCTTATATCAGTTACTTCCTGCGAATATTGCTCTTGGTCCGATACAGCTCCATTAACGAGATCATAAGGTAGTCAAAACGCATATGGAAAGAGGACCAGAGCGGTATTTGCAGGAAAAAAACTATTTGTATATATTTTTTTCCTTTTCTGTGCCTGAAAGGAGAATTACATATATAGCAACTATAGGCAGATAGATTTCTTTATTTCTTACTGAAATTTTGATTTTTTTAAAAAAAATTATAATGTATTGTTGTGTTCACTATGGCAAGTTCAGTCAATTTTATCTTGTTTCTGCAAATATTGACGTTAAGGGCAATATAATATTATTTTTCTTAAGTATTTCTCATAGATTCTTTGAATAAAAACATTCAATAAGGTACAGTTTTTAATTAATTTTATTATCAGTTTGACCACTATAACTGATATTTTACCACACAGTGCTTAGTTGTTTTCTTATCGATGCAGAATTTACCGTTATCCTTTTTTCAGATAGATCTTGATTTTCGTGCCTACTAATATTTGAGGGAATATTTTTGGGTTGCCTAAATTTTTGCGGCTTGAAATATATTTCTTTAATTTAAAAATAATTAAAGAGATATTTATATAATTTTTGAATGGAAAATGCTAATCAATGAAAAATTGTGTTATTTGTCAAATTTTTTTCTGCCGACAGTTGTTGCCCAGGGTCATTTCTCTCTAATAAATCAACTAAAACGCGCCTAAAACAAGTAGGGTTGTGCGTAAGCAAGGATCTTAGTTACAAATGGACGCCATTTTTGCTTGACATTCACTTTTTCCTATTCGACTCGGCTAAAGAAGCAGAATACTTTCATCTCTATTTATTTGAACCATCTGTTGGGATTTGGGGTTGAAAAGTCGTTTTAATTATCCCGGTAATTGTGTTGTTATTGAGTTACGTTATCTTTTGCTTGTTTGGAGTTTTTATGGTATTAAAACAATCTTTCATACATTTTTGATTTATTAAGATTTAAGCTCGTAATTGATTCCTATCATCGAGTAAATTTAATGTGTAATTCGAACCTGGCCATAGCATGCTGCTTTAAATCTTCAGACCATTAATAAATTTTATACTGGATTTTAAGGTCGATTGTTACTTGTTTTTTTTTTTAAGAAAATTTGTTAATTTTCTTAGTTTTTAATAGCGGTACATGGTAGATGAGACTTAATTTTTGAATGGAGCTTTATTGATTATAAATTTACTATATTTTGTTACGTATTTTCTTTCTGGATGTATCACGATGGCCCCAGTTTAGAGGAAAATTAATCTTATATGTTTTAAAGTATTTCTGAATTTTACTCAATCTCTTGGCCTTATTATGGGCTTAAAATTGAGGAAATAGAATAAAATAGCATCTTTACATGTCTGTTGTCTCGATAACTTTTAGTTTGACTCCAGTTTATTTTTTTTTGTTCAATTACAATGCTTGGGCACTTAAGACTGGACAAACTAAGATAAAATTTTAAATTTAAGCAGCAGAAGCTTATTCATTTTAATATAATTAAAAGTTAATGCCAAAATGTGTGTCATGGCTTTTCACATAGTATTGTGCTAATTATTATGATTATGTCTTGAGTATATTTATTCTATTGCTTGTGCATTAGAATTTAATTAAAATTGTGTTTATTTTTGACAGTAATTGTAATTGAAGTTAATAAGCTAAGCGTGTAGCATCACCATACAGTGGTTTAAAATTCCAAAATTTATTTTGTTACTTTAACTTAATAATCACCTTATATAATTTTTTTTGGAATATGTGGAAAGTTCCAAATTTTAAGTTAAATATTTATCGATATTTTGGCGAAAGTTAAATAATATATTCATTTGCCCTTTTAATTTAATTTTATAGTAGTCTTAGATGCTCCTTTCTTTCGTAGGTTTTTTTAACCTCCGGGATTTTCACCTACGAGATTTTTTTGACTTAGTAAGTTTTACCTACGTATCATCACTGTTAGTATCCGTTCTGTTTATGTTTTGGTTTACTTTGAGCATCTACTTGTTTGAAGTTACACTTGCACCTATATAGCCAAGTTGAGAGACCACCAAGCTAGCAGTCTTATCATCAGATAGGCAAACTTTTATTAAATTGTTTTTAGTTTAAATGAAAACTTATGGATTTTTAAAAATAAGTAAATTCCCTTCTATTTGTTTTGTAAGGTATTCCGCAGCTTATTAACATTCTATGATCATGGAATAAACAGGGTTAGCGTTGTTTTAGCGCTGGTAGGTAATAGTGTGCGTTAATTGTGACTCTTATTTGATGTCTGATGTCGTTAAGTAATGTAATTATTTGGTACCGAATTTTCCTTGTAGCATATTAAGCTTTCAGCTGTTCAAATATTATAAATATTTAATTAAAGATTTTATTATTACTTTTTATATCCGAGTTTTTGTTTGACCCACATGCTCACTTGGATTTGATTCTTTGTGCACTTGTTAAGTTGAAAACTAGTTCCTAACGACATCGCAGAAGATTTCTGCATTCTACCTAGCTGCACATGCAGTGGCCCCTGAATAACTTACCCCTACTCTCTGATATAGGGGTTAGCTCGGCAATCTTGCTCATTGGTGCTGCTACTATCTTTCAATTACACTCTGGTAATTAAGCTTCAGTTTTATTTAGTTTATTTTATTGGACACGTAATTGTCAGGATTGACCTTTAATTAATAGGCTAGCAGACGTGCCTAGCATTGTAGTAGATGTTAGCATAACTATATATATCGTAAATGAAAACAGAAATTATAATTTTCACAGCGAGGATAAAATATCTAAATTAAAGAAATTAAATAAAACTAGAAACCATAGTTTACAAAAATAGCTTCTTTAAATAAGACTACAAGCGCTAATAATTTTTTGACATTTATGTAAAAGAACGTTCTAATTACCTTATATTTTTCAACAAGTTGTAAAAATTTTTCACCAGTAAGGGTAGGTGATATAACCTTTGCTGTTCCAGTTGCCAAAGCTAGTCCAGTAAGTAACCATCCTGATGCCCAATAAAGAGTAGAAGTATGCATCACAAATCCTGCTTTAACGTGATGGTGCCTAGAAATAATTACCATAGAAAATAGTTTTTTTTTATATATATATATTTCACGAAGTCAATCCTTTTGAATACATTTGATTTCATTTTTAAAAGAAATCTTCTTTGGGATCTTGTAAGAGAAATAAAAAATAATTATTTTTATTCTATAAAAAAGGCCCGATTTCAGGGATATATTTTAAAATTAACAAAACCTTTCTAGAAAAAAAGATTTTTAAGATATGTATTGGTACTTTTATTGATATATATATATATATATATATATGTTTATGCGGCGGATTCACCCGTGTGAGATGCAATAGCAGTGGATATATCCACATTATGCCGTTGTAGTGCTGAAATCACATTCAGCAAACGTACAACTATATGCAGCTCCGTGTATAGAATGAAGTAAAATACGAACAATTCCTCCCCCTCTTATCCTTTCTATGTTAGAGGTTGCACAGTTAGAATAAATTGGTATAAAACGCAAATTTACTTAAAATCTAAATCTTGTATTCTCTCTGGGCAGTTTTACATTCTTCCCAGCATATTTCAATTCCATATTTTAGCGCTTTTTTAAAAAGCTTTCGAATATTTTTCCGGTGGTTCTCGATTTGAGAGTTCCATAAGAATATTTTGGAGTTTATGAGTCTTCATCTTATTTAACAGCTAGCCTCAAATGAACCCCGAACTGCATCACTGATTTGTCCGGTAGCGATTTCCAAATCAGCTTCATCACGGTATCTCGATAATAACCCTATGACTCCCCTCCTCAGTTCCTCCCGAAAGAGGTCCTAGTTTGTACTTCTAGGGTTCGGTATTCCGCTACTATTGCATCTGGTTCAACGTAAATAGGATGTGTCGGTGATCTGACAACGAGACCTCCGAACCAAATTCCCTCTTCTTTACCAAGTTCTGCATATTTGAAGAACAAATAGTTAGATCTATGGCAGATTCTACTTTCCTTGTAATAAAAGTAGGCGTGTTCCATCTGTTAATAAATTCCAGGTTGTTGATACTGAGGAAGTCCAGTAAATCTCCTCCCTTGAGATTGATATCCTTGCACCCTATAAAATTTGATGTGCATTGAAATCGCACCCAACAAAAGTGGTAAGTGTTCCTCCTCGCAATGTTTTATGAAGTCCACCACGTCGCGTGGGGAACTTTCTCGTTCCGCGGGAAAGGATGCTGATGCCACAACATAACTCACACCAGATTTAAGAGATATTCTCACCACTACCAGATCTCTACTACTGAGTCCTAGTAGAGGGAAGTACTCCAGGTATTGTTGAATTACAATACAGGCCGTCCTAGGGCTCTCACAGGAGGTGCAATACACTAGTACTCCTCCTGCAGAACCCAGACCCCTAATCTTGCTACGATTCAGCCACAGCGCCTGTATTAGAGCAAGCTGAATTCGCAATTCATCAATTTTTTTACATAGAACAGTAGATAGTTTAAAAGAATTCGTATTATCCTTGTAAGTTTCGTTTTTTAATTTTCTTGCTTGGTTCTGCCCAGTTTAAAAATCTGTTAAATGTCTTTTGTCATTTATTTATCCCCGTGGTGGGAGACCGGAATCATAAACTTCTGATCCTTCTTCGCTGATTACGAAAGAATAAAATACGTTCATTTGTTCTCTTAAAATTTCTTTTCAAAATTTAGTAGACTATCTTGTCTGAGATACAAATTACCTTTTGTTTTTATTAAAGTATGTCTTAATGTATCTGCAGAGCATAAATTTCTTTGATTTTTAACAATAATGTTAATTTTACAGCAATTTTTTCTCAATTTATGGTCTGCCATCTTGATATAAGACCATGAAAGTTATTTTAACACCTGTTTCTAGTCTTACCTGTTCTCTTTATTAAAACCACTTGTTGCTAAAGTGTTATATTAGGAGTTGTATTGCCTAGTTTTATATTTTTTAGAGCTATCTCCAGGGTAAAATATATCTAAAGGGTACATACAGTGCTATCTAAGATTCCTGAGAGGATAGTATGCTTATTTGAGGGACTTTGGCTGACAAAGACTCTACGAATCACATTGGGGCCAAAGTATATGGAAAAAAATACTCTAGTTCAAACCTATTTCGTTCGAAAGATTGGAGGTGGGTCTTAATTCGTATCTTTTGCCTTTTGCAATTAGAAGTTAATCTTTGGAATTTTGACTCCACCTGCTTGTTCCAGGTTTGAGGGGCTCGACCATTCTTACCTTATTATCTCATCATGTTTTTGCAGAAGACAAATTATCTAAAAATGCCTTTAGCTATATTATCTTAAGTTATTTTATTATATCTTAGTACCTTATTGTGTCTTTGTAGAAGACAAGTTACCTTACAGTACCTTTAGCTGTTGAGGTAACAAGCTTCATTTGAATAATCTCATCATATCTTTAATCTACAGTTATCGATCTATAAAACGTAGCATTGTTTTCTTGTTTTCGATTAAGTTTTGACCAAATTCCTTTCTTATTTTATGTACACTTTGTTTCTTGCGTTTATTGTAGTTTTCTTCTCTTCTTGATATTTTGTTAAAATGGCGAATGTTAATTTTAAATATAATATTATACTAATTTTCAGAAATTATAAGAAAGCAACCTATTTAATTTTTTTGACATACCACAGAGACGGTACAAAAAGGACTTTTTTTCAATAGGAAATTGTAACTTTTAATTTTACGACCTTGTAGTATGTGATTTAGATATTTTTGAGTTTACAAAACTTATGTAACACTTTTCAGCACTTATGTAGCACAATTAATTTCTGTTGACTTTTATTTTGCACACACACTGCTTTTTCTTAATCCTACATTTCTTCTAACTTCTAACTCACAGTCTGCATTCATAATCTTTTTTTTAAGTTCCCATGTAAATTTAACCTAAGAAAAATGAAAAATAAAAATATATTAAGTTTAAATAACATATTTATTTAAAAGAGAGTAGTTTTACAACGTTAACATAAGATTAGTCTCTAAAAAAAATGAGATAAATACAGACTTAAGATGACATTCATGACATACCATGACGGAATGTTTCAAACACAAAAATGTATGGCAGTAAACACAAGAAAAATGGGTAGGGCTATTTTTTTTTCGGTCGCAATACGAACAACGTTCCTGTTGACCCACAGATACGGGCTGAGGAATAAATGCATCTATTCCAAAAATTTCTCTTTTTCTTGTTTGCATAACCCTGAGAATAAATTGAGTGACACGTTGGCGAATATGTTCTTCCACTAACTGAAAAGATAAAGTTCATAAAAATCTCTTCTTCGTTGATTAGTAGAGTTATTCATAGAAGTGAATGAGTTCATACCAGAAAAATTTAGTAACAAATCTAATATTACCATCTCCATCTCCATGTGTTGCGAGCACACTCACAAGTGGCACGTAATTTGTCTACGCAGTCGACTCCTCCTTTAGACACATTTTCCATAATCATATCTGGTTTATTTGTATTATTGTCATCACAATGCATACTTGGCCAAATCAACACATTTATGTTTCTTTTTGGTATATAAGAAACGAGTGTACAATTTTTTCGAAAGGCAAACTTACTTGATGAAACTAGACGGCCTACTGGAGTAGAAAACTGTAGAGGCAATTCTTTTTTATTTTTTCTCACAGTACCCAAAAAAGTCGGCTTAAAATCTCTGTGAAGGAAATTCAGTAAGTTCATATTAGTAAACCAATTGTCAACTGTTACTTACGACTAGTCCCTTTTATTGGTTGACATAATCGTTGTACTACTATATTTGAAGAATTGCTGCATTTAAATGGATTACTAGGTTATTCACCTACATAAACCTCCATTATACTAGTATAAAACGTCTTTGAATCGGCCATAGCAAACATTTTTATCCCATATTTATTAAGTTTACTAGGAATATATTGCCTAAAATTACATCGCCCTCGGAAACCTTTTATTTTTTCGTCATTGTTACAAATTCGAATAATATATGGACAGTTTTAAAATCATACTTTCAAATACTTCCGTATTAGCGCTAGTTTGTCCGTTCGTTTTCTGTTCTCTCTAGTTACTAAACCGTCAATCGTTCAAATGTTCCAAAGGGAACCGAAATCTACACTGAGACATAGTCAGTCTAAATAGTTCCGCTCCTGTACCATTTCTGTTCCATAACTCATCTATATTTAGACCAGTCGATTTTAATACCTAGGCTAAATACATCAGTCCAATACGTCTGTATCTTTTGCATCTCTTTTATGTAGTTTGCCCTAGTTAACTGAATGTGTTTATTTGTATATAGAATAGTCTAGTTTAGTAATTCATTTGAAAAAAAAAACACTTTCAAATTTCAATTTCTGTTTTTAAATTTTTGGCAGCTCATTTTACTCTTGAAAAATGTTCATTAAATTTGTTGAACTAGTTTTCACATTTCTGTTTGAAACATGTTTCCCCTATTCTGTTCTGTCATATTTTCCAACAAACATAGGCTGTTTATCTATATCAGCTTCTGAGTCCCAATTTCTTACTCTGTGTTACTAATTAAATCCTGCCTTTCTAAGCTGTCTTCTTCCCCAGGCTCATTATGATCATCATACCGGAAAACTAGTTTTACATAATTTTCTTCCAAACATTGCATCATAAGCTGGTTCAAACGGACCTGTTCTTTTTCCCAAGAACACATCGTCTGTAAGGAATTGCAAAAGCAGTTCTAAATGTTTATAATTTCGAATTTAAATAAATACAATTAAAAAAATAAAGGATAAAACTTACCTTTTTTATGGATAGGGAAAATAACGGAAAATAGAAACCAAATTTTATAAAACAAACGCTCACACGCATATGCAAAAATAGCCCAAACAAACTCACTAACCAACGATCACTTAAAGGCTATTTATTGAGGGGGGGGCGGTATTATAACAAAAGTACAGTATGGCAAGCGTAAACAAGTTGTCGACGGGGGGAGGGGGAGACACCAACATTCCACCACAATTCCAATAGTGTAAAAGGCACGGTCGGGTCTATTTTTATGAATTTTAAGCTCTAGAAGAGGGTTGGGGTGATTAAAAGAAAAAACAAGTTGCCGACAGGGGGATATGCCAGCAGCATACATATTCCTAGTATAAGAGGCAGAATCGGGTCTATTTTCTTGAACTCAAAGCTCTTGGTGGGACTGTCGTAAGAAAAACTAGTTTTCAACGGGGAGGGGGGGATGGTAGCAGCATACACATTCCTAATACAAAAGGCCGAATCGCTTCTATTTTCCTGGACTCAAAGCTCTTGGGAGGGAGGGGGGGGCATAGCAAGCATACATATTCCTATACTCGATTCAAGAACTAGAGAGTGTAATAAAACTGTTACCGAAACCTCCAACGTATCATCTCCAGTCCCGCAGGTAACTGAGGACTGCCGTAAATCTAATTTTATTTAATTAAATTTAAATATTATAAGCGTTTATAAATTTATTGCAACAATAAAATTTCTGATAGTTCAACTTAATTTCTGTCAGTGAGCAAAGTACACCTTATAGTATGTCCTTAGTGATTTATCTTGTTTGCGCTTGTTTTTATATAGTATTTGAGATAAGTGAGATACCCCAAAATATGGCTGCCACCTCTATATTTATTCCAAAATCGTTAAACCAGGACATTTTTTCCTCAACGAAAAACTTATTACGATGAATGTTTATGATGCCTTAAGATATCAATATCTAGATAATAATGTTAAAAATTTTATTGAGATGTGTTCCAACATGACAGGAGTTAAGAAATCTACTATGTACCGAATACTGAACGAGAAAAAAAGGACTGAAACTGTTAGTAATTTTAAGCCACATTCGACAACAGGCAAGCGAAAAACCTCGTTGGAAGAAGAGATGAAAACTGCAATAAAAGGAGTTGTACATACGTTTAATTCATTCATCGACAAAATTCTAACTAAAATCAATGAAGATTGGGATTTACCTGAAATTAAAAGATTTGAGCTCTGGAAATTGCTCAGAGAACTTAATTTTTGCTGGGAAAAACCAGATAGGAAATCTGTTCTTATAGATCATCCGGAAACCATCCGTTGGAGAAGGATATATCTCTTTCAAGTAAAAGGTAGAGTTGCTAAAAATAACACAGCTTACAAAATTAGTAATTTAACTGAACTTTTGAAAGATTTTTTAGAATAAAGTTCCTGCGGAAAATTGGGAAAAATAAATATAATAAAAGAATAAAACAAAATGTGGAAACTCGATCTTATGATCGGTGAGATAGAGGAACCAATTATAATTAATTTGAGCTAAGATTGCTTCTCTGACTTTGATTAGGAATTAGATACGTTAGGAATTAGATACGTAATGTTTACCAGTTTAAACACAATTTATTATTAAAATTTTTGCTTTTGTTGTATTTTATTGTTTAATATTGTTTATATATTTTTTTATATATTTTTATTTTAGTGTGTCCCACTCTTTAATTTTATATATATTTAATTCCAGTTAGCCTTAAGTTATTTATTATTTTATTATTGTATTAGTGTATTTTTCTTAAGCCTGTAGAATTGACATGTTAAATTTTTTGGGACTATCGGATTTCCGTATAATAAAATATATTAAATTAAGATGTCAGTGCAATAGAAACAAAAATAAGTAGGTCTAATTTTAACTATAACATATCAAAACTAATTACATTTGAATCTCTTTTTAGTGACTAATTGTAATTCTGCAGATGATTTAAGATATAAATAAACTGAAACGTCAAATGTACTAAAAATATTTTTAATTAATAATAAAATGACCGATAGCCCCAAAAATATTTTATTTATATATATATATATATATATATATATATATATATATATATATATATATATATATATATATATATATATATATATGTCTTTTTGTATTTTTGACAATGGAAATTTTGTAAGTATTTAAATTCTAACTTAGAATTTTGTACGAGAATAAGGCTACGATTTAGTCTGAAAATGCTTAAAACGGTTTCTATGCCAAAATTAAAAATAATGAAAATACACTTGTGATTTGTGTTAAATATGTCAAAATTATCTACATTTTGTAATGTATGTGAATTATTAAGAAATCATAAGAAATAAAATAATATTATAAAAACTTAGTGATAAAATAAATCTCTTTCCGACGCCTATGACAAGAATTAAAATCTTTTTTAACACTTGACACTTCCAAATAACTATTGTTATCCAACCCTAATAATCCATTATTATAGACCGCTATTTTTGATTATAAAATTTTTAACTCATTCCTATGAAAAATATATGTGTCTAACAGATTTTTCTATGGACAGGACAAAAGAACACAGGTAGTTTGCGAAGAAAAAAAGGGTAAACAATGATTTATTACTCTCTCTAGTTCTTGAATAAACTCTAGAGAGAGGCAAAATCGGATCTTTTTTCCTGAACTCAAAGCTCTTGGGGAGGGGGCGATCGTCACCCCCCCCCCTTGGATCCGCTCCTGGAGGTCGCTGTGACCGAAAAATACTCAGCGGTACTTAAAGGTATAGTGACAGATTTTAAAATAAATGGCAAAAAAGTTCATCAGCATAGTGAGAGTTCGCGCGCGAGCCCTGAAAGGTTCAATTTAGATTGAAAACCCCCTGAGTTTTAACTTCAATAATTTGTAAGGGATGCAAATATAAAAATAACATCCTTCACATGATTCTAAGCTTTATTGATAGAAATAAAGTTTGGAATTAATAACCTCGAGTTCCTCTATCTTTTTAAAAGTTAACAGCCGTTAACGGGGCTGGTATCATTTGCAAGGGCAATCGGTCTCGAATGACTTACAGTCATAGTGAGATTTAGAGTGCCTAATGAGGTCTAGGCATCAAAGATCAAGTGTTACCACTATTTATTCATTCATTCATTCATTCAGTCATGGAATGAATAGCTTAGCAAGCAGTTGCCATGATTTCCTTCAAAAACGATTTTTTGTTATATGTATTCTGATAAAGCTTTGAATAACCGGTAGTGAGGCTAGTCTTTTAGTACGGTGTATTATGAGTTAACGAAATATTAAAAATTTTACTAAATCAAAAAACATGAAGTCAGTGCATATTGGCATTTATCATAATACTTACTGTATCATCCTGACAAGCGAATTCAAAACATATGAATTTGAGATATATACTCCTTTTGGAGCTCCAGTTGTCCCACTGCTAAAAAGTATCCCAGCAATATCTGAGCCTTTCTGTTTAATTGGTTTAAACTCTGTTTCATCTTCAGTTTCAGCTTCCATGTCATACATTTTTCTATATTTATCTGAGTTGCCAATGATAATAATTTCAGGGTTTAAACCAGAACCTTCCAGGCTATTTTGTACTAGTGGTAAGCAAATATCTTCGACAAAAAATATTTTAGGTTTAACAATCGAAATAGCATGCTTTGCATCAGAGATTGCTTGCTTAGGATCTATGGAAGCAACATAGGCACCAAGATAGCATGCAGCTAGAGCGGGTATAATATTATCATTACTGCTCCGACAACATATCATCATGGTGTCTTTTGGTTTAATGCCAATTTTTTTCATATGAATCGCAACCCTTGTAGATCTTTTCTTAACATCATGGTAGGTTTCAGTTTTTCCACACTCTCCGTCAATCTGAAAACAGTTCAAACAATAAGAAGTAGCAAAATGCATTTATAATTCAAATTAGCTTATTTTTTTTATTTTCTGATTAACCATATTATCCTTTAGATATTTAAAGAATCTTTAGGTCCTTTCGGAAAGATTTCATCATATTTTTTACAGATCTTTTTGTATAGGGAGAATAATTTGTCAAAAAGTCGGCCTGATAGTTTTTCCAATAAATATATTTTTATCAAATATAGCAAAAAATACACGAAAAAAGAAAATTACACTAACCTAGATCAGTGAGAAAGAAACGTATACTGTTGTTGGATATTTTACGAGCACAATCTTGCACTTTTTACTCCTTTTGTTCCAAACTCATTTTTTAAATAAAGGATAGAATGAAGCCGGAACAACAGAAACCACATATTGGTAAAGCCAAAAGGGTTAATCCAGGTTTGCTATTAACCACAATTGCAGGTTTCTATTTTATTGGATCGCCATGAAACCGAATCAAGCATGAGCATGAGCTCAGCTTAGGCTTAGAAGTTATGATTAGTTGGTTAAATTATGGCTGGGAAGTTCCTACACTGATATTTATGGATTCAGCGCCTCACGATAAAGTGAAAACAAAAGCTAATAGATTGCGACAAATCAACAGAGTATAGTAGAAAGCCAATAGCAGCACTAGCGAGCAAAAATGTCGAGTTAATCCCTATGCCGGAGAGTAGATGTGGGTTATACAGGGCGCCCCTGCATCAAGAGCTAGGCTGAATATAGAAGCCTTCCACGATGTTGTTAGGAGCTAGCTTTTAAATTTACTCCCTAAGGATTAGCAAGCACATAAAAAAAATGACAACGCAAGTAGCATATATGACAAATAAAATAAAATTCGGTAGAGAAAGTAATAGTAAACAACTTAATTAAATCAAAGTGGAGTTGTAGCCTAGGCTAGATATTTTATGAATGCAAAGTGATCTCCAACAGATTCACAATAAATAAAAGAAATAATCGTGAATTTAAATTCAATAAATTCCTAACATAAAAAAATTAATAACGTATTTAATCAATAACACTTAAATAACGCAACTAGTTTATTGGCGCTAGAACAAAAACATAAGATAATTTTGTTTGCACTATAAACATGGTGTTACTGCGTAATACCTTATAGAAAGAATACATTAAACTAGAAGGTCATTTTTTTACAATTTAAGAATATAAGAAAGTAAGAAGTTTGCCCGTCTAAAAGTGTATTCGTCACTAGAATGGTCTTTAGTAATAGTAGCATCCATAGGTATACAATAATAATAGTACCAGTAGCCAGGATACGCATTCTGACATTAATCTTTTAATTAAATCAAAATAAATGAGCTGATAGAATTTCGATTTTCCACTCAATTTGTCCAGTTTCAAATACCTAAATGTTTTAATCGAACCCATGAAAAAAATTGGAGTCAAACTGACATTCCGCAGACATATCACGATTCCATATAACTTTAGTTTCACCAAATACTAACCCAGAATGGAGCACAGAGATTCCGTGAACTTTATTATTTCACCTGCGCTTACTAATTGTTATGAATCAATATTAAATATTTACCGTGAACAAAGAAAATAAATATTGACTTACCTGAAAAATTTTATCCCCATATTTCTCGGTCTGTTCAAAAAAAAATTCTCCAATTCCTTTGTCGATAAACGGGAGGTTATTTGGAGGACCTTTTAATATAAGTTCCTTCATCTTGAAACCTATGGTTGATAGAAATCATTTTAAAAATAAATGAATGTATGACAAGAAGTAACTATTGTGCTCTCCAAGAAATAAAAATAATAGTACAAAAGTATCTTGTGCGGTAAATTAGATCCTTCCAGCTATATATAATTTGATGCACTAAATCAAGTTCGAGGTACACCTGGCCCTATCAGATCAGGGTTTGCTATAAATCCGCTAAAATTATATAAAAAAGCCAATATCGATCATTTTGCAGCTTGAATCCTAATTCTGACAATTAAAATTACTCTTATCAGAGTAACTTCATACCTGGGCCTCCTACCACAATATGTTCACATACGGATTCTCTGTAAATCGTGATTATCATTCATAAACGCCGAAATAGGCAATTTTATGAATGGAATGGGAATTCTGACAGCTTGAATTATCTGATTAGATTTTCGTTATATTTGTGTACCATAAAGAAGACATGACAATTATTGTGTAAACTCCTGGGTGTTTAACGCATCTAAACATGACATTTCAACTTTTAAAAAAGCCGCGAAAGTATGACTTGGCTAGCAAATGACACAAAAAAAAATCAAAAAGGCAGATATTTTGCTAGATGTGTCATGTTTTTCTTTAAACTTGAGATTCTATAAGCTAATCACGAAGAACCCGATTTTTATCTACAAGTTTTCCGAAATTATTTATTCTCTCTCTAAATTGTGGCGTGGGAGGTGTACAACCCTATATTTGAAAAAATCCTTTTATTTCCTAAGGATCTATAAATCGGGTTCAGCTTTCATATAACGCCTTTTGAAACATGCTCCCCTTCTTAATATTCAATAGTAGCCAGTCATATCCAATGCCTTAAATACCTCCCCCCCAGCTTTTTGATGTCCTGCTGAAAACGTTCAACAAGGTCTCTCCAAAAGGTCCATACAAAATTTTAGCGCCAATTTGGGGCTTAAATACGACATTCTGGTTCAATTTATCTTAGTCCAAGAAGTTGATAGTTTCCGAATTACAGGGTGTCAAAATTATACTTTTTTAACATTTTCGTAGACATTTATCTCAGTAATAGCTTAATTTGCACTAATTTGGGTACTTTAAGAATTTTAGGATATATATATATATATATATATATATATATATATATATATATATATATATATATATATTACAAAGGGTATCAGCACAGCATTTTTATTTCTTGACATCTTTGTCGGTTAGTGAAGCTATTTCTGAGATAATTGAATTTAAATCTTTTATTGCGTACTGTGACTTATCGTAACCTGCTTTCAAATTTTATCCCGGCTTAAAACTGTAAAAAAAATTGTTAATACTCTTGACATAACTGTGCTTCGCCGACAATACAGTGTTAATAGCTGAAAGCGAAGACGATTTGTAAAGACTACTGCACCAATTTAACATAACATAGAAAAAGTTTAACATGAATATATCAGCGTCAAAAACTAAAGCCATGATTACATCTAAAACACCACTCAGATGCAAACTAGAAATAGACAACAAAATTATACAGCAGGAAATGAAGTTTAAGTATCTCGAAATAGAAATATCCCAATACGGGGATTTTGAAACGGAGGTGAGGGGACAAGCCATGAAAGCAGCAAGTACAGCCGCATGTCTTACCAGTACCATATGGAGCAATAAACATATAGGAATCGAAGTTAAATCCAGAATTTATAAAACAGCAATAAGACCCATTCTAACATACACTGCAGAAACCAGACCAGAAAGCTCGAAAACAAACAAATACTGGAAACAACAGAGATGAGAGTGGTGCGCAGGATAGCTGGCAGGACACTTATGGATTGGAATAGGAGAGAAGATATAAGAAGGGTGTGTAAAGTCAATAACATCAATGACTGGGTATTACAAAGAAAAATGGAATGGAACGAACACATCAACCGCATGACCGACGACAGAATAGTAAAGATCACGAGGGACAAATCACCAATAGGACGTAGGAGTACCGGAAGACCTCGTAAACGATGGAGTGGTAACCTCGCAATAGACTGAAACCAGGCAAAGGGATGAAGAATAACAAGCAAATTGCTTATATATAAGAAGGAAGAAGACGAAGAAGAAGAACTTGTCAACACCGCCTTTAACTAAAAATAATTTTAAAAAAGGGAATAATATTCTTAAGCAAAGTATGATAAAAGGTTTCCAGCTCGAACATTGCCAAGTCCAAAAAGTTTTCAAATTTTTTACATGTTTTATTTAGGGTCATTTTTGACACAACGTGGCGGTGAGCTCATTCCTAGGAGAGCACGAAACGCTCACGTAGAGGAACAAATCTTTCAAGATATTGCTTACAACCCTTCAAATAGCATAAAAAAACTCGCGACACAAAATCATGTTACAAAATGGATTTTACATGAAACTCTAACAGAACAGTTACTTCACCCGTACCACGTTGAAAAAGTACACGCTATATCTCTGGATGATTATACCGCAAAACTTCAATATTCCAATTGGTTTATACAAAACATTTCTATGACAAAATAGGGTTATTTTGACCTCTCCTGAAAGCTCCCGAGAAATTAGAGGGTACTTACTAGACACCATGTATATCCTTAAATACAAACAAAAACAGCATTTTTCGAAATTTTACTACACAGAGGTAAAAATATTAAAAGAATATTTATATCTCGTGAAGATCTGAACTTGGAGCCCTGAAAATTGACATGTACCATATTGATAACTAATAAATAAACACGTACTTCAACACAGTATTTTGATAAAAAAAAGGGGTTCCTAAATCAAATTCAACTCATGTAAAGTCATGGAAAAATGTTACTAGAAAAAGCGAATTAATTATTTAAGTAGCAGTACAAAACTCTCTCGACCGGTCGATTCAATAATTATCAGTAGTGAACATAACCCGATTCGCTCGATCCCCCCCACTCCTCGACCTTGACCTTGACCTTGCTTCACCCCTCTTTGGCCCCGCCCACATGTCCTTGTCATTGACCTTGAAAGTGCACGTGTGCTTTGGCCTTGGCCTTGTGTTCAAGGTTGTGTGTGTGACCTTGACCTTGGTCGAGACGACCTTGACTTTGTTTAAGGTCATCTTGGGTGTGTGACCTTGAAGTAGTTATTTGTGCATTGTAATAGTGTGGGATGATCTTGAAATGATTTTGACCTTGCAAATTGTTCTATAAATTGTGTGAGTCTGCTTGCATTCATTCAGTGTGAAATGTCAGATACGGAACTATCTAAAGAAAAAATTATAGAGCAAGTCGGCAGAGTAATTTGTTTATATCAGAGTAATTTAAAAAGTTTGTGTGATTTTGAAGAGAAGGATCTAGCATTTTTTCCTCTCGAATATTTAAAAACTTGCGTTGATACGCTGAGTTTACGGCAAATTTGGGATAAGCTGCCAGCGTCATATCGGTGTAACAAGGAACTACAGTTAAGCTTACCCTGTTACATTCACTATGAACAAATATATCGTCATCATATAGATGGGCCACCACCAGCAATAAAAAAGTGTCGTGAATGTAAAAATGAGTGAATAATATGAATAGTGCTTTGCAAGAGACAGTAAAAAAATTGGGCGATGAGTTCACTGAAACGGCTAATAATTATTTCAATGATGCAATGAAAAGTCGAGCAGAATGGGCGTCGCGCTATTGTGATTTGGCTTATGAATATGAAAAGGCTGCGAATGCATGTCGTAAATATTGCAGCAAAACAATAAATTTACAAGACTTTGTTCGTGAGATAAAAAAGTTGGGGTTTAGTGACTGTTTGGAAAAACTGATTAGGTTCATTGCAGATCCGGTTGTGTTAGATGAAATTAGAGTGTAGTACTTAAGTTTAACGTAGTAGTAGTTAATATGGAAAGTTTAGTGCGAGAAATGTACGAGGAATTTCTAATTTCTGCAGCCTGTTCGGAATTTTACGCATATGAAATGCAAGATTCGGAGGCTCAGGACTTTAGTGTATTTTTTAAGTATATGGACCATGCCGAAGTGTGTCTTTTAGCTAGTATAGTTTGTAAGAATTTTCTTAGATATAAAAACAAACAATTATTATTGAACAAATTAAGGAAATTAGGTTTAGGTGATAATGTTAAACGCATAGAAGAATGGCAGAAAAAAATCAATGAATAAAGTACATAAAATGTAGTTATTTGTTTCATTATATTTTGTCTTTGAAGTTATCCTCATACCAATTTAAATGTGTGACGTCATTTGACCTTGAATACTCCTCCCACTATTTCTATCGTTAAGCTACCCCCACCATTGTTACAATTCGACCTTGAAACCCCGCTATAAAGGTTCGTGGGAGAAGAAGTGACTTCAAACAGTCGCAGATATCAGTGGCATAAACATCAAATATTGTGTTCGTGTAGTGTTCTGAAAGTGCTTTTATATTCACGGTAATTTTTGGATTTATATACCATTTTTTTCAATAATGAGTATTGCAAAAGAAACTCTAGATGAAATTAATGAAATGTTTAGCAAAGATTTCGAGGTTCTAGAGAGAAAAAAGGTTACCGAAATGATTGTAGGCAAAGTGTATAAAATTGTAAAGATGGTTTCAATGACTACACGATTTGGTAAAACTCTTTTAGTGGCTTTACACGATGACGGTGATAATAGCACATTTGAGACTTTTTTACCAAAACGTGTGGCTGAAACACTATCTGACGATATTGTAGATATTATGAGTAAAACTAAAGATAAATACACTCTAACTTATTTGGGGCAGGGCACTAGAGTTTTTGGAAACAATACTCGAACATTATTACGTTTTGGCTCATTGGAGTAAATTGTATGTAAATTGTTTGAAAAAAAGGATGTAATTAAATTTAAAATATAGTTGCACATGTCAGAATACTTACGCGTGTTCATTATTTCTGTTAAAGATGTCTGCTGATGCGACGACGACGACGACGACCGCCAACGAATGTGTAGATAGATACATATTTTGGTTGGGGAGAGAATTAAGAAATAGGGCTCACGATATGTTAGATAGCGTAAATGATTGGTCGCATATTGATGTAACCAAAGATCAATATAAGAACGAGATCAGGGATACAATCAATTTTATGGCTGGGGCACACTTGTGCGACAAATTTTTATATGGTTCCATAGACATGGATACATTTTGTGCTGAAATGGTTGAAGAAGAATTAAAAGAATACCTCGTCAATATTCCACATTTACCAGGTGAGCTTGCTGCAAAATATGAATTGGTTTCTGCAACAGCAACAGCCCAAGACGTTGACGAACGAAATAGTGTCGGGTGGGATAGAATTTTGAGCAACGAAAACGAAGACATGGAAAATTAATTTTTTATAATTTTTGTATTTGTGCAATTAAATAACTGTAAATAAATATCTGTTACAATCACAGTTTTATTTTATTTCTTTTATAAACATACCAACCCAGTAGATCATAGGCAGTGTTTCTTTTTCTCAGCTGAAATATTTAATATAAGTAGGGCAAATAAAAATAAAATAGTTTAGTAAAGATTGAAAATGAGTCGAGGAAACAACACAATTGATAAATTTGGTCGTCAGAAATATAATGAAAAATATCATATATTATCTGGGCCACAAGGGATTGGTTTTAAACTTACAGCGGATGGGCAGTATGATATGGGTGGAAAAATCATAACTAACTTAGGCGAACCTAAAGATGATGACGATGCTGTGACAAAACACTTTGTTAATAGAAAGTTTTACAATTTTGCAGTTGTAATATGTGACATATTTAACAAGGATGTCCTCCCCATGATATACAAAAATAATAGTGAGCTTAAAACAAAAATTGAAGTTATGCAGAAAATACTCTATCATCAGCCTTTAAATGACGCACTGTCGTACGACTCGACTTCAAAAAAAATCTAAAAAAAGCAGGTTAAAGAATAGGAGAACGCACTCCGAGTGGCATAGCCTTGAAGATAACGTCGTAGTCGTCGGTGAATTGGACCTTCCCTCCAAGAATATTGAAATGTTATTTATGTGTATGATGTTTTATTGTCATTGTTTTTAATAATGAAGATTGAAATAAAAAACTTTATTTTACAATATATTGTTTATTTATTTCACATTTTAAATAAAAAAAATTGTCATACAATATGTTATTTAAACAATATTAGCTTTATCTATCCAAGAGTTGAAGTGGTTGGGAAATCCTAGCCATTTGACAAATAATTGTTCGATGTGATTTTTCTTGCGTTGTCTAAGGACCTTTTCTACTAGATAAACGTCAGGACTGCTTGTTTTTTGTAGTTCTGATTCGTAAAAACACCCTCTTATAGGCTGACCTTCTAACGATTCCAACAAGTAAGTAGGTGGATTTGTAACGTTAACTTTTACAACTTTAAACAATTCGGTTGACCAAGAGGGCGTATATCCTTTCTCGAATAAGCTTTTGTACTTGCTAATACGCACAATGTCACCCATGGAAAACTTAAATTTTTTAGGTACAATTTTTAAATAATCATATGCTTTAATATGTGTTTTTTCTTGCACGTCTGCAGGCTTCATTCCAATGGTGCGATGTTTCGAATGGTTATAGGTTTTTGTTACTGCCGATAATATATGTATCCATTTGTAAGATCCTCTTGTCGAGAATTGTTTATATAAATTATTTTTTAAAGTCCTTATGACTCGCTCAACAATTGCAGCTTTCTTTGTGCTGTAAGTGGAATAATGATTTATATTATATTTTTTCATCAGGGCTTGAAAGTTTGTATTATAGAACTCCTTTCCTTGATCACTTTGCAGATTTGTTGGTGTATATGATGCCTCTTCAATGATGCTTTTCATCGCATTAGTAACTTCTATACCAGTCTTGTTTTTTATGGCTTTGGTATAGACAAATTTCGAGTAACAATTTATACAGACCAAAATATAACGATAACCATCGTTTTCATCAGCATACTGTTGCATTTCAGCCAAATCAATTTGCCACAAATCTCTGTATCCTTTTATTATCGTGCGCCGTCTTACAAAATTTTTTCTAGCCGTTCTATGTAGTTCATTAACAATCTTGATTTTTTCTAAACTGGGCTCCATATTATTAGTAATACTAAAGGTTTCAGACCGAAGGAAGAACTGAATAATATCATTAAATATTGAGCTTAATATATTATATCTTCTTCTCGTAATTCCTCTATGATTGACATAATTTCATTTTCGTGTCCAGTGTGACCGGCCATTTTGGAACTCCACAACAAACGTAAACGATCCACCAACTCTTTAGCTTTGTTCCAGTAGACATATTGAAATTTTTTCGAAGATAATTTCTTTTTTGTGGGTAACTGTAGTTTTTCCGAGAGATTTTTTCTTGTAATAGTACCACCTAATTTTGTGCCCATTATCAGAGGTTTAATAATTCGTAAATATTTGTTCCATCTGGTCTCCCGTAAACCATCACTTTTTTTAAAATTGTTGTAGACAGCACTCGTTGTTTCCAAAATTTCCTTGTACGTTGAAAGTACATTATCACTTAATTGTTGTTGTTCCTTGCCTACACTTGGGGGTGTTTTAAGAAATAACAAATCATAAAGTGCCGGTGATCCACCATATTCTGCAATATTTTTCCCTTTTTTGTATAAGACAATATTTCCATTTCGAAAACGCACCTCTAAATTACCAATAAAATTTTTGTTATGATCTGTTTTTGAACCAAAACGTACACCATATACAGTATCGTATAGAGATGGTTTCGAACGTAATCCTTTCAGGTGTGCGTTTAAAGTATTGGAAGTTGTGGTGTCAGCGGATGCGAGAGATGTATTAGTTGATGTCGAGGGTGTATCAAACACCGATTGGCTAATATCTTCTTTTGAAATGTGATGCTGCTGCTGCTGCTGCTGAATAGGTGTGGAGGTTTGAAAGGAATGTGTAGGTTGGGGAAAACCTGATATTTGAGTCGACTGCACTGATGTACTGAGACTATGTGGCTTTGTAGCTGGATAATGTTGTTGCTGTTGTTGTTGTTGTTGTTGATGTTGTTGTTGCTGCTGCTGCTGACGTTGCTTAACCACATCAGATATAGTTGTCAACGGCTTAGAAATGGGTTCGTAAAACTTTTCCAATTCCACAACATTAAACTCTTTAGCCGCTTTAATTTGTTTAAATTTTTTTCTGACGGCATTGGTAGCTTCCACTAGTTTACGTTTTAAGTCGATCGCGTTATTCATGATGTTAACAAAGGACGTTTCAACAATCAAATGAGCGTTTTCTCTTATTATTACAGTAATATATAGCTATCAAATCCTTTACGGTATCTTCCCGATTTCACATCACTGTCTTTATCAATTACTAAAAATCCATACTTATTATCCCAACATTTTGAGCACATTTCTTGAAATTGAGTAAAAGTTAGATCCGGTGAAACGTGGTCGGAAAATATGTGTTTCATATTCAACTCATCTTGTTTAAACATAATAATAAAATTGGCGTTGTCTCGCACAAGCTGTTTAGGCACTCGCGAATATGTTTGCGCTAGGTAAAAGGAGTCGATATTTTTATGACGTCCCATGCTAAAGTACGATCTTATAACATCTTGTTTTTCACATATAACATCATCAAAGATAAATATAGAGTTTGGTTTTGCATCGGACGGTTCCACAATATTACTGGAATCACTAAAGGCATAGTAGCCTAAACCTTTGATGGGCGCTAAAATTTTCCTTAAATACTCATATTTCGGTTGATACAGAGATTTCGAGTAAATATAGACATTTTCGAAACGTAGCCCAAGGGGGTGTGTAAGCAGCGAAATCATGACATTAGTTTTTCCACAATTGGATGGACCAATTAACAGGCCGCGAATAGAGGAAGGAAGTAAAGGACCGTGTCTCTTCATTATCTTCTTTTCAAATCCAAGTCCGACTTTTTCATCGAGATTGTCAATAGGAAGTTTTTGTTTAAGATCGATAACGCGCATCTTAGGAAAATTTGATATTTTATAGGCAATTTTTCACAAAAACTGTCATTCAGATGCCGAGCGTCAAACGAAGTGGACGGTCTCACGTTTCCAACAAAACTGGATACGGTATTGTGAATTCGTTAATAAATAAATTACCATTCGAGGTACACATTCCTGGTTATCAATATTGCGGACCCGGAACAAAAGTAATAAAACGTGTAACAAGAGGTGATCCAGGCATTAATCCTTTGGATGCCGCATGCAAAAAACACGATTTAGCCTATTTACATAATAAAGACAACATAAGTGCGAGACATCGAGCGGATTACGAGCTCGAACAAAGTGCTTGGAATAGAGTAAAATCGAAAGATTCCAGTTTAGGTGAAAAAACAGCAGCTTGGTTAGTTACAAACATTATGAAAGGAAAACAACGTTTTGGTATGGGTGTACCATCATCATTATCAACAAAAAAAACATCTAGTAAAGGCACGCGTCATACAAAAAGGAAAGGTGTTAATAAAAATCGACATGTTCGGAAAGCCAGTTTCGGAACAGCTATTCGACAAGCAGTTCGAAGGGAATTATTAAAAGCCGGAAGTAAAAATGTGTTGGAAAAAAATGTCATGAATGCATCTAAAATAGCTCTGTCGGCAGCACGTAGATCGGTAAAAGCGGCAGGTGGCAAAAGGAAGGTTCGTACACCGAGAATAATACCGATTCCTAAAACTGGTGGAATATTACCATTAATACCAATTTTTGCCGGGTTATCAGCTTTGGGTTCATTAGCCGGTGGGGCAGCGGGAATTGTGCGCGCCATAAAAGCAGTAAAAAAAAGCAGCGAAGATAAAACCGGTGCCGGCCTGTATTTAAAATCGAAAGGAAATGGTTTGTTTCTAAAGCCATATCGTAAAGGTATGGGATTATTTTTAAATCGTAGATCAAAAAACTAATTGAATCCCTACCTCGAAGACCACTATCTAACATCGATATAGAAAAATATGCCAAAAAGAAAAGAATAGGACACTTTCGAGGCGTTTATATGAGGGATTTATTACCTAGACAAGGTCCTCGACGTTACGAAGCAGCAATAGTGAATTTGGATAGTACGCGTGGTGCAGGGACTCATTGGGTAGCTTATAGAAAAAATAATTCTAAAGTAACATATTATGACAGCTTCGGCGATTTACCCCCACCGATCGAATTGGTACGATATCTACAAACGGGATCGGAACCATCAAAAATTATTTACTATACATACGATCGTCAGCAGGATTTTGGAACAGTCTGGTGTGGACATTTGTGCTTAAAGTTTCTTGTCGAATCATCAGCGTAAAAGATGTCATCATCATCATCGTCACCATTAACACCGCAAATGGATCGCAATAACTATACTAAAATGTTGCAATCACTGAAAGCATTTCATCTAGCCGGTGGATTAAGGGAAATGACCGTGAAACAGTTAGAAAACATGCCCAAGGAAGTGATGATTGCATTAGCCCCAAATGAAATTCCATTCGTTTGGGAAAAGTTGCCCGAGCACCTTAAAAGCGATATCGATATATTAAAATATCAGTGCGGTTGCAAACATTATTTCAGCAGCAGCAATTTAAACGAGGTTACGTCTGATGAGGATCTTACAGCTAGAAAAATATTTTGTTGTTATTGCAAAATCAGCGATGTGCGCATAAAAGCATAAAAACATCACTATCTAATGCAGTGAGAAAAGGTGTGAAGATGAATCTTTTTAAATGTTGCCGCTAAGAATAAAACCGAGATGTGTGATGTTTTAATGGTTAGTCATGTCTTATACGTTCACACTAACAGGACACTCGAGCGTCTTAAGCGCCGATTTTTATCCACCAGTCGAATTAAATAGAGAAAACAAATATGGTCTGGCATTGCTGGGATTTTACACATACAATTCAATTTTTAATGTGGACGAAAGCAACAATAAGTTTGCCTACATGAAGGAGGGTTACACCACCGAGTCGATACAATTGCAGATTCCACCTGGGGCCTATGAAATAGATGAGATAGGTAAAGCTATGTTGGAGGCTTTGAGGATTTCAACTGAAGAAAAGAACGATGGAATCTTTTACTTGGTCGCTAATAATAATACGCTGAAATGTGAACTGAAATCCCAATATACTATAGATTTCCGGGGAGAGGCGAGTATCGGTAAAATGTTAGGATTTAATCATACAGTGTTAAAAAGAGACAAAAAGCACGAATCAACCGAGATGGTGGAAATAATGAAAGTACGCATCATACGCGTAGATTGTAATATAATTTCCGGAGCATATATGAATTCGGTGGAAGGTCATACCTTGTTCGAATTCGATATCGACGTGGAGCCCGGTTACAAAATCAGTAAAGAACCACAAAATAATATTTATATGCCGTTAATGCCGGCAGGACGTCAGTTTATCGACAACATTACTCTTCGCATCTTGGACGATAGCGGTGATCTAATCAATTTTCAAGGCGAGAAAATAATCGTGAAATTGGAACTGAAGAAACTTTCATAAAAATGGGTTTTTGCTTCAATCGTCAATTGTGTGTGCTGTCGACTAAGATGGGGGAACCGCCGAAACATAATAAAAGTAAAAGAAGAGTTAACGTCAAGGTTAGTCGTCGTCCAGACGTTAGATCACAAACATCTCAACAGTTATCTGCCGAAGACTATAAATTTTTAAAATCAATCGGTCTTAAAGTGCGAAAATGATTTCCACCACCAGCGATAAAATAGAGGTTTTCTCCGAGCCCATCTTGGACAATTCCATTATTAGTCTAGAAGAGCATACGTATAAACCATACGGATCTCCATCATTCAACAATTCGGATGAAGTCCGTATCCTCATTAATTTTCAAGATATTATACTGGATATCGCCGAAAGTTACATATATATCGAAGGAAAATTTAAACCCATAGACGCAACGAAAAGATGTTTTTTATCAAATAATGCCCTCGCATTTTTGTTCGATGAAATTCGCTACGAGATGGGAGGTGAGCAGGTCGCCGTGGTTCGTAAACCTGGAGTTACGACGACATTAAAAACCATGGTTTCATTCGGAAGTTTGCAACAAAGATCTCTCATGACGTGCGGATGGGGTCTCGACGAAGCAAACCAAGATATCGTAGACACGGCAAGTAACGTATTCTCCGGGAAATTACCCTTAAAATATCTTATGGGATTCGCCGAAGATTACGCAAAAGGTGTTTTCAACGTAAAACAAGAGCTTATTATGATTATAGCTCGCACTTTTACCAATTGTTACGTCGGCGAAGTAGAGGCAGAAATTAGTATCGACAAAATCGAATGGAAAATTCGTCACATCATTCCAGACGACAAGCAAAAATTGAAAATACTGTCTCGCATTAATAAAGGAGGAAACAATGCCAGTATTCAAATGGCATATCGTAAATGGGATCTGTACGAATTACCAGCTTTAAGGCAAACATCTTCCGACGTGTGGGCCTTGAGAACGAGTACAAGTCTGGAAAGACCGCGCTATATAATCGTCGGGTTTCAAGACAGCAATAATTGCGACAAGAAAGAAAAAAACGCAATCCAGTTTACCCACGCCGACGTATGCGACATTAGACTGTATCTGAATTCAACCGTTTAGATTTCGCCAAGAAACTGTACGCAGCAGCCTATTACAATTACGAAAACTTCCAAAGCAGCTACTACGGGCGCGAGATAAACGATCCGATGATAACGTTCGCGGAATATATGAAAAACCCCGTTTTTATTATCAATTGCAGTCATCAACCAGAGGCGATTAACTCATCGACAGTGGATGTAAAATTGGAGTTCCAAACGAGAAAGAATAAATTCCCCAAAGACACTAAAGTGTACGCATTAGTTATTCACGACTCATTTTTTAGTTATAATGTATTAAACGGTTCGGTGACCAATAAATCTATATTTTAATGTATCTATTATATGTGACACAAAATAATGTTCTTGAATCAATAAATTTGTAATGAGTGAAGTAGTAGTTTTATATTTATTTGAAACCCAACCAAAAAAAAGCTGGCGGAAAAGCCCGCTCTTTAAGAAAAGAGTACGGGAATTTAGAAAATGGTGGTTTATTAAGTGGAAAAAAGAGCTTAAATAACACAAGAAAAAATTTTTAAGGCAAAATATGAAAACAACGATTTAGAAAATTTGTAGGAAAGTAACGGTTAGGAATAGGGAAAAAAGTTATAAGAAAAAATTATAGAGGAAATCGAGTACTATAAGCAAGTATTTTTCTCGATAGTAAAAACGTAAAAAAAAAATTTTTCAAAAAAAAATTAAAAAATGGTGAATGCGCGCCAAAGTTGAAGTTTTGGAGCAAAATGATATTAGGAAATTAGAAAGAGAATTTTTTTCTACATATGGTAGTACTTTTCAAAATTCGAAAAGATGAAATTTTAAGAAAAGGGTTACAATAAGTTAGTAATTTGGATTTTTTAAAGCGCTGTAGCTCGGGAACCGTTCAAGATAGAAAAAAAATAAAAGCACTTTGATAGCCCAAAATTTTGAGGAGAATGCGATGGTGTAAAAAAAATTATATTTTTTTTTTTTTGAAAATGCTGAATACGCGCTAAAGTTGAAGATTTAGAGAAAAACGGTATTGGGAAATTAAAGAGAGAATTTTTTTCTACATATTGTAGTATTTTTGAAAATTCGAAAAAATGAAATTTGAAAAAAAGGGTTATAGAAAGTTAGTAATTTGAATTCTTTAAAGCGCTGTAGCTCGGGAACCGTTCAAGATAGAGAAAAAATAAAAGCACTTTAATTACCTAGAATTTTGAGTAGAATACAATGGTGAAAAAAAAATTTGGAAAATCTTAAATATGACAAAAAATTTAGATGAAAAAATTGAAATTCTTGAGTTAGGAGGCTAGGGCCGCCGAACGGGAGTATGTGGAAGTTGTAGGGGAGGGTTTTTTTTTTTTTTTTTTTTTTAAGAAATATCAAAAAAATTTATTTGAAAAAAATGTAGAGAAAGTCTAGTACTATATGCTAAAAAAGTGGAGGGGGGTAGTTTGTGTCCATAACAGAGATACGGTGAGTTATAAAATCATATTATTCTCAAACTTATATAATGCATATATGCACTCCACCTTACCCCCTCCAACTTTTTGAATGTATATAGAGGCCGGTATTAGAATTATTTCATCATTACACATTCGATCGGCAAGATGGAAGATATACCAAAAAGGATCATTGGCATTGTCAGGCCATTCGTGCCCGGCAAAATATGCAAGTGTGAGGAGTGCGGGGGTACCGCACCAGGAGCGGCACCTTCGGCACCGCCTGCAACGCCGACACCACCAGCGACGACGACGGTGCCGCCAATGAGAAGACCAAGGGCTGCACCTAGGTCGGTGTTAATATCGTTGGGTATTACTCCACGGTAGACACCCCACCCTCCCCCCAGGCCCTTTTAGGGCCACAAAAACGGTCCTTTTCAGGACCACATTATATTTTGATCGTAGTTTAGTAATCGTCACTTATGGGGCGAGATATTCGTTTAACGACGATTTGTCTCGTAGCTTAAGTGCCAAGTTATATGCTTGAGAACCTATGAAAATGTTAACAGTTCAAACAAGGTTTCTATTATTTTTTTTTTTTTTGTAATGTATTCTTCACAAAATATTAAGAATAAGTCTTATTGTCTAAACAAATCTAATTCCTTATTTAAAGTTTTTGAAAAAATCAATAATTCTATAAGCTCTCACCAATACATAACATTTAGAATCCGTTGGTGGGGTGGGGGTAGTTCTATATATATGAGACTGGGTCAGTTACACAGTCATATATTCATCAACCCTCATACGATGAACATGGAGGAAGAAAGACCCGCCAGCCGAGGCTCATCCATCTTTAGTGATGACACCGTAGCCGACAACGTTGGAGACCTGCAAGTCTTCGACGACGACGACGAGGTGGATTTTGAAATTGACGTCCTACGTTGGGACGACTTGGATGAGCCGATTCCGCTAGTATATGACCATGATCCGGGTCTAGTGGAATTAGACGACGCGGGTGATTGGGTCTTACAAAGACTCGAAACTCCGTCGCCGCAGCCAGAGCTGGACTCGACGGAAGATGCGGTGCTGGAAATTCCAGCATCACCAACACCCGACGACCCACAAGGCCCCTGCGATTCGTCAAGCTGGTGGTCGACCAGCGAGGATGGAGCACCATAAGCCCACACTCTCCCTGGCCCTTTTTAAGGGCACACAACAACGGTCCTTTTCAGGACCACAAAATACTTTGATCGTAGTTTTAGTACATATTAGTACTTTGTTACTAATATTGTATGTATAGAATATACAATATTAGATACAAAGTATTAAAACTTTAAGTGCTGGTGGAACGCAGCTAAATCGTTCGTTCGTATTTGAGACCACAAACAACTTTTGGTCTCAATACGTAATACGACATTTGTTTTCACCCCCCACCATTAATTTGTCTCTATATATACGACCACCAATACTTATTACAATCATTTTAGTTCAACATGTCAGCGACTCAACAACAACAACAACAACCCATCCAATGCCCTGTGGTAGATTCTACCACAGAGAATTGTTTGGAGTGGGAGCCGAACGATCCTAGATGGGATGAACTTTGGCGGTTCATCATCGAATACACAGAGGACAGCACCGCCACCCCCGCTGATGATGACGGGCCGTGCGACTCCACAACTCAATAAAAGAGTCGCATGTTTTACAACCAAACGGTCCTTTTCAGGACCACAAAATAATTTGATCGTAGTTTTAGTTGGTTATAATACTTTGTAACCAATATTTTATGTTTTTTTCATAAAAACATACAATATTGAGATACAAAGTATTAGAAGTTCTGGCGACAGAACCTTAACTTCATAAACCGAACCATGTTTTAGCATACTTGTAAATATTATCAGAAAATATTTACAACTATTGCTATTGCGTAGTTTTAGTGGATTATTCACTCTTTTTTTTTTATTACCTAATATTATGTGGGACAGGGCCTATATGAAATAACACACAAAAATAAATTTTCAAGTCATTTTTATTCTCATTATAAAATATAAAAAATTTGATCAAACACTTTTTTATTAACTACATTATATATATATATATATATATATATATATATATATATATATATATATATATATTTACAAACTTAATACTATAAATTAAAAGCTAATCTCTACAACTACCTAACACCTACTACATAATTTATTAAAGTCCTCTAATTGTCTTTTTAACCGCGCAGATTTCACCTTTTTTATCTCTAATTGTCTTTCAAGTTCTATAATGTCACTGGCACACTCGTCCACTTCATTCACTAAGCGTTTTTTCATGGCGTAAATGTCTGTCAATTTGGTCTTCTGAGAGTTGGTGAAGTCTTCGACCCACTCCGGTTGTGATGGCTCGGAAGAAGACGCGGTTTTATTTGGTGAAGACGATGACGACGACGACGACGACGACGACGAAGCAGCGGAAACTTCATCGCCTTCAAAACACCGCTTAAACCGCTTCTTCATGGGTTTCCGGCACCCCAATATCGGCGACAGGGGCGCTGGCGCTGGGGAAGACTTCACCTCCGACACTATTTCATTCTCTACGCTGGCCGGTGTTGGTGGTGTTGGTCCATCGGGGCCTTCTATGACTTCCACTTCTACTGACAATGGCTCTTGCGGTGCTGTTTTTAGGAAGTCGGGTAATGGAACAGGGGTGGAGGGACGCTTAAAGTTAAACTTTTTCTTCTTCCCTTGTCCCACACCTTTAATCGCCGAATAAAATGTTTTTTTATCGGCGATTTCCGACTTCCGCATAGTCAAGAGCTTTTTCAGTTTTGAAGCTTTCGGAGAAGATTCCCTAGGCCGCGATGCTTTTCGCACAACCACATCACTAATCACATTTATCTTTGGCTCCTTCTCCTCCGTCCAGCATTCCAGGAATTGCGCTGCCGACTGAACTAACTCCTCGTCGCGACCATCGTTGAGGGCTCGGTCTTCGGCATCTTCATGCTCCACGCCATTCCAGTTCTCGAACACCCCCGGACTTAACACTTCTAAACCACTCATGTTATCCAGCATGCCTTGCTGTGAACCGCAGCTCACGTCAAGAGCATCTAAAAGAGACCGTACACTAGACATTTTCGATATTCAAACTCACACAATTAACTTTTTCTTAGCACTGTACTGTTTGCTGTTCTGACGAACTGTGAAGAGCTCGAGCCAGCAAGTCTGCTTTTATGCCCATTTCCCCCACTACACCACCTTTATTCCTTTTGTTCGATGCATTAAGTATAATATTTAAACTTGTCAGATGCAAGGCCAAGGCCAAGGCCGACGTAACCGGCAATACCAGGGTCGTTTTCAAGGTTGTAATTTTCATGGATTTTTTTTTTCTGCCCCTGTCAAGGTTATTTTAAAGAAGCATATAAATATAGTACTAAACTTGTTAGATGCGAGGCCAAGGCCAAGGTCAAAGTACCCGTCAATGTCAGGGTCGTTTTCGAGGTTGTAATTTTCAAGGATTTTTTTTTGGTCCTGTCAAGGTTATTTTAAAAAGTAATACATAATTAGAGTACCGCGATTGAAAAGTACAACATATTCAAACATCATGTTGCCAACTGATGAACAACCTAGTGAAGCAGCCAAAACATACAGTCATATACCAAAAGCTTTTTATTTAACTTGTCATCATTGTAAAAGACTAGGTATCTGCTGGCGAAATGATCTTACGTACGACTTCAACTACATTGACCTTTTCAGGGTTAAATTTGTACAATGCGGCTTTTGTGGACTAGTTTACTACCAGTTCAAGGATATTAATGAACGTGCCATCCAGAGAAGAAATTGGGTCATAGAAGAAGCTTACCTGTACAGAAGAAATTAACATGTATTTTATTTCTTAATTTTTAATTTTTTTGTTTGTTATTTTTTTTAATAATAAAAAGTAAACTCAATCTTTTCTTATATTTTAATTTTTTTTTTCAATAAAACAATAGTAAAATGAATCTGTATGTGTATTTATTAAACATCACCTAAAATACGTTTTGCAATCCATATTTTTCTGCAGAGTCCGTTTATTAATGAAATATAACCATATATTAGGGTGAAATCTAATGGTTTCAAATCAGTCTCACATAACAATGTCAGAAGTAAACACTATTGATAAGTTCGGTCGCAAAAGAAAATTTAAGGATTTTAACTTTATGCGAGGTCCTTCAGGAATAGGTTTTAAACTTACACCTAATGGAGATTACGACATGGGAAGCAAAAGATTGTGCTATTTAGCAGAACCTCTTGAAGGAGACGATGCGACCACACGAAATTATGTTGATAATAACCTTGCTCAGTGTGTGCAAGATACGCAGAAAGCTTTACATGACTCAACAATTGTTATTAAAGATATATTCAGAAACCAACTTGAAGGTTACGTACGCAAGAAATTAATTGAAACTGGTCAAGAACTTAGAGGATACATTGATGATACTGTTATTGCAATATATGAACTTAGGCAAGACGAACTGCGTGATGAACTTAACTCTAGAATGTTGAAAATTGAAAAGACTATGGAGGATCTTGTCAGCAAACCTGTTTCATATTAAACATTTACTCGTAGACCTGTGCGTTTAATTTACTATTAGACAAATTTTTCAACAATAACTTTTACAGTTTGTTATTTGTCGACACTTCATTATATTTATAATTTTAAAATAAAGGTTCAATAAAAAAGCAATCAAGTAATGAATACATGTTTTTTATTTAAAAAAAAAAAAAAAAATTACAATACTATCGTTACATATTAATGTTGTATGTTTAATAGAAATAATAAAAACAATACAAATAATGAAATATGGATTTTCCAGATTACGTGCTGTCCTGACTTAGAAATGATTCCAACACGGTGACTAAATTTGCTAAGTTTTCTTCCGGGTCTGTTTTGTAAAAATCTATGTCTGCATGCCCCCAAGGTAGAGTTTTGGTTGAACTGGGAATTACATAACGTTTATCATCGCTATGTGACAATGCTACTTTATTTATTATGTTGGTATAAATGTTATGTAATTCACTTCTAAATGTCTTCATCTTTCTTAATATCAAACCACCCCGTTCAACAATTCTTTGGTAGTCTTCCTGATGAAGGTCTTTCTCGATAACACATTTTTTGATACCTTTGGCTTTTTTTAATTCATTATTAATGGACTTTACATAATAAGCCTTCGCGCCGGTACCATAAAAACTTATTATCGGATCACCAGGAAACTCATCTTTCATTCTACCAACTACAGAATTACTTTTAATTATGTTGAAATTATTAATTTCGGGGTAATTTGATGTATCGAATTTTTCGGGGTTTTCTGATATAGTTTGATAAAAGTTTTCCGTATACACTTTTAATATAAGCGAGTCAGTATCGGTGTAAAGTAACGAAGCATCATCGCCAAACTTGGATTTAATAAAATTATAATAAAAATCGTATATTACAGTCTTTGATATATCTAATATGGAAAAACCGATATAAATTGGTTTATTGTACAATATTTTAACTTTATTCATATGTATAGCAACAAAGTTCTCGGTAAATATCGAGCTACTATTGAAATTGGGGCGGGATATTAGTGCTCTAGCTCCATTTCTGCCTACACTGTTCTCCCAATGTGTTACTAATTTTATATCCTTTCGATTTTCCACATTTTCCATAGTTTTACCAAATATCGCGTTATTTTTTAATTTAAAAGTGTCCTTCGCAAATTTTGTGGTGGCCTTGTTACGTAAATTGGTATTAAAATCAATATACGATTTTAGCCATTTTGATTGCTCAAACTGTAATACTCGATGGGTTTGCATTACCACTAAGCCGTTGGCGATGGCTTGTTTTAAAGTTCTATAGTGTACAATGTATTTTTTTTTATCTTGTAAATTAGGAATTAATTTCGGTAATTTAGTGTTTTCTGTTGGCGGTATGATATTTTCTACTAGAAATGGAAGATCAGAATGTGCATCATGCAACTCAGTCGGATAATGCACATCCACTTCCAAAACGTAGCCATGTAAACTATCATCACCAACAGCCATAATATTTAAATCCAGAATTTCGCGCTCGCTTAACCATCGAAAACCACCATATGGTAATGCTTGTGACATACTATGACCATATAGATTTGTAGCATCAAGGTATGTTATAAATGAAGAAGGTTTTGTTGGGTCATAGTCTGGTAAAAAAATATTATTAGCGATGTGCTTCCTTTCTGTACACTGGCTTATGCCGCCGCGTATACCTTTCTTAAAAAAATGTATCATGTCTATATCAGTTAAGAGCTCTAACTCTACCTTAGTCATACGTAGCATACAATCAAATGATAAACTTGGAAGGGTATAGTAATGTGCTGGATCAAGTTTATCGAATTTTAAACAATTATTCCGAAATTGCTCAAAAACATCACACAATAGCAACACATCTGATTTTAAATACACGTCCGAATAGTCCCCCAAAGTTTTACACCCAAACAAGCGCCATACTTCTTTTGCTCTTCTATAGCTTTCATCGCTAATATGTTCTTCCCGTAAATTATCATAAAATTCATCTTTACTTGGAAGACATGTATTTTCCATTTTTTCTATAGAGTCAATAAAGCTATAGGGAAAAACACCCTTTTGACGCATCAAATTAAATTGGTTGATATTTGAAAAATGTTTCCGCGTTTCAATAAAATCGTCGTCGTTTAAACCACTGCCTAAATTTTCCAAAGACGTTGACAGAAATTTAAAACTATCAATAAATCGCAACTTTAAATATTTCCTCTTGACTTTTCCACATTTACTATCAAAATAATCGTGCACATAAATGCTTTTGGTAAATGATATGTACTTTTCCTTACTTTGAGCCAAAACACCAATTTTATCCCCATATTTACATAACTCTTTTATAAATAAATGGCTGTCGTAGCCGCTTAAGTTATGAAATATGATAGGGATAAAAGAGGGTAATTTATAATTTAAATTACAAACGGAATGTGCAGCACCAAATCTTTTTGCACCAGTTATGTGACAGTGGTCTCGTACTTTAATCTCACCCTCTTCAAAAGGGCCTTCACATATACCACATATTTTAGCATCATTAAACTCCCTTTTTTCTTCAGGCGTTAACGGTTTCATAGGCTTAATGTCTTTTAAATATGTGTTGTATAGAGCCCTTAAATCACACTCGATACGATCCACAAAGACTTGAGCTGCATTATTCCCCCGAAATAGCTCAAATTTCGAAAGTGAGTCGTCAAAAGAGCATTTAATTAAATAAGCAAAAGAATATGGTTCATGTTTAAAACTTTTTACAGTGTAAGAATTTTGTGGGTTTGGTTGTACCGTTTCAATGGGTTTTAAAACAGATTCGAAATCTGCATAAACCACGAATGGAACGCGCATTTGCTTTTCTATACCCTCGAATTTTAAAATATTTTCCGGCACACTCTTTCCAAATTTATCGATTTTTAAATCCACTGAGGGTGTTTGCGTGAAAATGTGGTTACAATCGTAGCTTTGATGTAAAGTTAAAGCTGACGGTGTACTAAAATAAATGAGGCAACCGTCACAGAAATATATTTTATGTTGTTGACAACTAATTTGACTTGAAACTAAACGTGATAAATCCCGAATCCAACAATAATGACTCTTTGAACAAGTCGTATCACAAAAATGTTCACCGCCATCTTTACTACTACAGTCTTTTGTAATTAACAATAAATTTACATGCCTATCCAACTTTTTTGACGCATACCTCAGTGGACCAATAACTTCATGTATTACTTCATTATTTTCATATTTAGATTCCAGACCGTATACGTTAATTGATATGTTGTTCATTTCCTCAAATTTTTTAATGTCACGTAATTTTACTGGAAAATCCATACCTGTTACATTTAGCACTCTAGAAAAATGGGGGTAGGATGTCTTCTGTGAAGGCTCTGCTGTTGGAGGAAACAATGCTGATGTTACAGCCCACGCAAAGCAAAATTCGTCCTGGTTAATGACATTGACGACAGCTCCTTTCTTTTCAATAGAACACGGCAACTTGATGTATGATGAGCCACCCATAGGCATATACTTGTTGATACCAACTTCCAAGTATAAAATTCGCACAAGAGCCCATCCTATAACAAGAAAAATAATATATAAAAATCAGTTTAATATATCGGGTTTTGATTTTTCCATACCTGAATCTTTCTCCTGGAACTCTGTCGCCTGCGTTTTTATTAATTCGGTGAAAGAATGGTAAACGGCATCCAAATCACTTTCTACACTAATTATTTGATTAGCAGTGTTGAAGGATTTTTCACTGAATATTTCTTGTGATGGAAGCATGTACTCGCCAACAGCTGTCATGTTAACTTTTAAAGCATGATGCACACGCAATAAATTATTAACAAGTTCCACCACCTTGGATTTAATGTCTGCAAAGAACATTACGTAATCGGAATGCTCCATATCACTGCTAACCCGATAGGTTGCAATTCTCCTTTTGAAGGCACATTCAACGAGTTGCACACCATGACATACCGGCAAACATGAATTATTTTTATGTTGTTGTGTTCGTTTATGCACCGACATATGATTTATTGGAACATCTACATTACATGTAGCGCAATTAATTAGCGGAATCGTCGATGTATACTCTTCAATTCGGAGCCGTTTTCCTCCAGGCACTTCATTAAATCTCGCCGCACACGATTCTCTTTGATGACGTCTCATATTATAAATATTAGTAAACTTAGAACCGCAATTTTCACAAACATATGCCATGATTTGTCAAATATTAACACATGTACTACCTATACAAGTCAGAGCCAACTGATGAATGAAACTGCCCCATACCTTATATAAAACCATTCAAGGTCACCCCCAACCACGTAACATATCTTCAAGGTCACACACCCAAGGTGACCTTCAACAAAGTCAAGGTCGTCTCGACCAAGGTCAAGGTCAAGGTCACACACACAACCTTAAACACAAGGCCAAGGCCAAAGCACACGTGCACTTTCAAGGTCAATGACAAGGACATGTGGGCGGGGCCAAAGAGGGGTGAAGCAAGGTCAAGGTCAAGGTCGAGGAGTGGGGGGATCGAGCGAATCGGGTTATGTTCACTACTATTATCCAGTGTAATTATTATCTGAAAGGTAAAATAATTAAATAGGCAAACATCTTGCATGCAAATCCTACCTACAAGCTCATCTCGTAGAGATACATTGCCTTAATTATGGAAACTACAGATATACAACAAAAATTCCATCCTCGATGTTTCGCAGTTTCTATGGCAGAGCAAAAAAGTGTCTTTGCACCGATATTAAAGAGCATGAAATAAAAAATCTAGTCCATGTTCTAAGGTTTTTTTAGCCAACAATTTTGGTTGCAGAGGGTGTGCAGCACCTAAAATGTTTCTACCGTAGAATTTAAAAACACTATGTTACAGGTAGAGTCACAAATTGAAAACGGTTTAAAAAAATCTTTTCAAATTGTAATGTTGGAAGGTATAGATACACTAGATCTCCGTTGCAAATCGTGATATTTTCAATACAGCTTCTAAACTTTTGTTACAAAAAGATGACGAACAAACTAAGTATATGGTATATAGGAACAGTGGCTAGTGCAGAATCAATTGGTACCTGGGTGCATCTTCAACATTGCTCTAAACAAAAAATATTCTAGAGGCTCTCAATAAAGCCGTTAAAGACACCAATTTCTTGTGAGGACTTTTACAGCTCTCTAGAATCTAATGATAGCTAAGGAAATGATAAATTGGGTCACATTGCCAACTGAGGTACATTTCATTATGATTAAAACTACATCTATGTCAGGTGCAAAAGCTAAAAATGCAGTTTTCAATAGCTACCACAAACACTTTAACAAGTATAAGGAACTATTCTTTAAAAAATTGGAGATAACATTGCTGACGACTAAAGAGGTATGATCTCAAGGTATTTTTACATCCCCAAAATACTTCAAAATGGGCATGTGTAAAGAATTTATTAAACTTTTAGTTTGCTTGAAATACATTGTTCCACTCAAAATCCACAATATTCGGCCACGTCTTTACAGAAATATTGTATTGTAGTAAAGAACTGTCTGAGCTCGAATGTGACTTTACTGAAATATATCAGTGAATCATCATTATACTTTATCTTTCTAGTAGAACTCTGGACATGTATTCGCGTATATTTTATAACTATATAAAGACGGATATATTTTATAGCTATATAAATACGGATAATATAGGAGTAGTTGGTTTAATTTATTTTTGAATCTGAAAGTATTAAGAACTAGTTATTAAAGGGTTTTTTTAATCGAACCCAGTGAGTGATTTTACGAAGAGAAACTCTTAACAATTAGTGACATAAGTAAGGGTTAACACCGGATTTCCAGCAAATTTTATTATTATTTACATATCTGATGTTTTGTTATGTAAGAAAAAAAAATTCAATAGGTTCTAGAACGTTCTATTTTGAAACTCAAAAAGATAGAACCGAATTTTCAAAAAAGTTCTGAAACATCCTATTTTTAAATTAGAAGAGGTAATGAGAAACTGACTTTGCCATTGAATTTGGTATCAATAAAGAAACTTAGAACCGATTTTTTGACAGAGGACAGAGACCTAGATTATTTCATTTGAACACTAGAAAAGATGGCAAAAAACTGACTTCACTATCGAATTTGTCATCAATAAAGAAGCTTAATATAAAATTTTTGACAAAGTTTAGAACATTCTTTTAAGAAATCGTAGGAAAGTATTGATAACAAGGAAATCAAAATGCAGTCTTAGTACTCGGAAAAAAAAATCCACTGGTCTTAAAAAAAATCATAATGGGAAGTTTGGTGCTCACCTCTAGATAAACTTTAAGAACAAATTTACTGAGTAAGTTACTCTCAAGGCATAAGAGCATGGTGTAGATAGTGCTTCAAATGTGGAGTTAGTCAAGGTCCAAGCAAAAAATCTAAGGGGAAAATTAAAAAGGACAATGTTGGAAAATCTTTTGAATGCATATTCATTGACCTAGCTTGTCCATTCCCGAAAATCAATGAAGGCAATAAATACATCTTGGTTGCTATTGGCTACCTCGGTAAATAGCCTGAAGTATTTGCATTTCCTAACCAGGAGATCTTAAAAATAGCTGAAGTTTTATTCAACAATATGTTAAGAAAATATTAAATTCCTTTCGAGCTTCATTCAGATCCAGGGCATAATTTTGAATCCAAACTTCTTCTAAAGCTCTGCGAACAGCTTAAAATCTGCGAAACTAGCAGAGCAGCAATTTTCTTAATGGTCTATCCATCCGCAATTCATAAAACTACCGGAGTTACACCAGCCAACGTCTCATTTGGAAAGTAAGTTATATGTTGCCTTATGACATGATTCTCGGTTTCTCAACTGATTAAAGTATGAAGATTGAAGACTGGATGGATGAATTGCGATAAGTTTATGATGTAGTTAGACAATGCATGAATTTAACCATAGACAAAATAATGGCAAAATAAGACATCAAGGCACAGCAGGTTTCTAGCAAAGTGATAAAGTTTGATTATAGAATCCACAGAGAAATAAAGGAAAATCACCTAAGTAGATGCGGGCATGGGAAGAACAATATACTGTTCTAGAAAGAATGAAGTTGTTTGTAGAATCTAACGAAGTCTCAAGACCAAAATAGGGGCAGAACATCTTTACAGATTGAAGTCATACCACGAAGATATCAAAGCTGATCGAGATGATCAGAATTAGGTGCGGCAGTATAACGAAAGACTAGGGGAATTCGACCACGTTCCTACAGAAATATCATATTGTAATTGTCTAAGTTCGAATGTGTCCTTATAAAAATAATATAGCGGTGAGTTATCATTGTGTGTCATATTTCTAGTGGAATTCAGGACTGGTATTCTCTTGTATTCTATTGGTATATAAATAGGGATCGGATAAGAGAAGTTAGTTTAACTTATATTTGAATGTGAAAGTTATTAAAGGGTTATTATTTAGTAAAAAGTGTTTTTTTTTTTAACCGAATCTAGTGAGTGATTTTAAGGAGGGAAAACCGTAAAAATACATTAAATTAGTACAATCGGCAAACAATTGACCCAATATATTTCGGATATTGCTTGGTAAGAGGTAACCGGCTATTGGAGGTTACGAAGGACGTAAATAAAAAACGAGCCAGGACAGCTAGCGACATCTGCTGAAGCATAAATGTTCAATAATTAACTACTAGCTTTTAAAGACGCTAAAAGATGACTTTTCATTTTAGAAGCTCGGATTTTGATTACAGACAAAAAATTTTAACAGCAAGATGTAGATGGTGAGAAAACCTATAATTTGAACTACCACCCATTTTTTCTTAATTAATTGCTGCAGTTTATTTTTGTGTTTCGTTCTATAAAGAATCGTTCATATAATAAAATAAATGAGTATATATACAGTGCTACGTCTGATAATAGAATAGTTAAAAGGTAAGAATTAAGAAACCGCAACAACAATATATTACTAAAACAATGGTTTGAAATACTCATAAACATTTGAAATATTGATTCTGAGTGCATGTCAAAACTAAAATAGTTTCTAAAACAATTATTATACAAAGGTCTAAGGGGACAGGAATTCTAAAAACGACACTTTTTAAAATTGGATAGCTATGAGACGTCAATACTTCCATTGTTTTAGTCAAGAATTTTGTCAACGCTTTTAAACAAGTACTTTGAATCAATGAATTTTTATAATATTAACTAGCTTTTACCAGCGACTTGGCCCATGTAAAAATTTGTTGAGTTATGAGAGTTTTTTATTCTTTTTTTAATTGAGCCCTGTTTAACTAATTTTCGGTATAAATTAGCTTAATTGCTATTAGAACTGGTATAGACTAACATACGCATAGATAGGGATAGTCATTTCGAAGATGAGCCGATACAGATAGACAGACAGATAGAAAAATAGCTGCCTTTATCACTTCAGACAAACTCTCTTCATGTCGTCTTAAAGTTTTATTCAACTATTTCGAAGATTAGCTCGAAGACACAGGCATACATAAATACTAGCCCATATCACTCCTGACAACCTATTTCCTTATCTCTGTAAAGTTTTATCGAAATCGATTCAGCAATTTTGAGGACTAGACTGTACACAAAGATAGATAGACAAAAAAAAAACATTCTATTTCAGTCCTGGTAATCTCCTCTTCATGCCTGTAAAATTTCATTGAAATCGGTTTAGCCGTTTCGAAGACAAGCCCATACAGACAGATTGACATAAATAGGCAGCCTATATTACTTATGAAAACCTGATATAATTATTATTTCAAAATATAACTCCAAAAAAGAAATGCTCTACAGTAGTAGTAGTAAAAATACAATGTTGTTTTCTCAAAGTAACCGTCTGGTGCTATCTCCATTCCGAAACAGTTAGCCCGCCGTCACTCTACTTTGACAGTTGTTTTTTATATGTTTAAATACTTATTTTACAAAATCGTCAATGGTAATGAAATATATAATCTTTTAACTACTGAATTAGGTTTTTGTAGATAAACTTCAGCTTCTGGAATATCGAAACTATAATTTCGCAAAGGTAATAGTTGAGGCTACAATTCTGTTTGTTTATATAAAGAAGAAATTGACACTAAAAATGGTAGGTTTTTATAAAAAAATCGCCTTACCAATTTTATTTATTTAACAACATAAGATCTTAAGAGTAAAACGCAGCTTGGCTAGGTCAAAAACGTGCATCGTCTTGTTTAAAAATTAACGTATCTCAGCTACAAAACTATCTTTATCATAATACAAATAAGCCAATTTTATTGCTTTTTTTGCTTATTAACTCTTATTAATTAACAAAGAGAATCGCTCCGTAGCGCAAATGATTTAAACTTTCTTTCTATAATCATTACTTGAGATTCTAAAATTTAAAAAAAAAACATCTTTTGACTCTTTCAAACGACTTTATTAAATATTGCCATGTGTCGCCAAATATCATGGCTAGTCTTGTATATATCCCCTTTCCAATCTTCAGTAGTTGATTACCCCTTGCCCCTGAACTTTTTTACTGACTGGTATATAGATATTTCAGTCAATTATGAAGCAAGTTAAATTAAAATTGATTCAATTAAACATTTATTTATATTTAAATATGCCGAAAATAAAAATTGCTCAAGCGTCTACTTATTGTTTCTAGTGGACCATTTCTGATTTCGTAACTGCTTACGTGTGACAATCCTTTCAATAATTTTATTATTCAATCACTACTCATTTCAAGTTTTCCCTAATTTTTTACGCTTAGATTTTATCTCAGAGTACTGTATGTTATTAAACATACAATTTATATTTTCATACGGGAAAAAACTATAAAATGTTACTACTCCTTTAAATTATAGCCTGAAAAAATAAAGAAAACAGACGTACCTTATAGGCAAAAAAATTAAGATAATTAAATATTGCTTTATATTTCGTCACTTAGACACATACCCTTACTTTCAACTTTAAATTAAACACAGAGATAAATCACAATTTCTCTTTGTATTGCTATTGTGTTCTTCTACCCGTCTTTATTCTAACTAAAAAAATAAATTAATTGATAACAAAATTTTTTAAAACATAGATAATAATCATAATTTAGCAATTACTTATCAAAATATCGTTCAAAACAAAATAGTATACATACAGACGATTGCACATGTCAACGTTGGAAATATGTAAACAAAATGTTGATCTGACATATAATTTTTATCGTAATTACCATGTTAGTGAAATTATTTTCAAATAGCTACTAATTCGTTGTATATGTTTGAATTATTTTACAAACATTGCTTTGGTTATTTTGGATATTGAAATTAAGTTACCAACGGAATCTGGATTAAATAACAATATAGGGTGAATAAATTTGCAAGACTGGTCTGTACAAACCACTAGCACAAATTCTTAGGCTAAAATATGGGAATCTAGTCCAATTTACCTTAATTCAAAAGTTGTTGTTGTGTTAATTTTAAACTTGTTTGCATCTTAATTAGCTTGATTTGCACTAAATTTGGTTATTTAGGTTTTTTTAGAATGAAAATTTAAGATTGCGAATGTTGCTGTCGGTTCGATACAACTCCAACGACGAGACCATGAGGTGGTTAAATACAAAAGACGATGACAACAGAAAGAAATTTAATCGATATAAATATATAGTGAAAAAACAAATTAAAAAAAAAACAAAACATGGAAAACCAAATGTGCTGAAATTAGTTCAATGGTGGGAGGATCTAGGTCTAGAAAAGCTTGCGAACTATAAACAGTCTTAAAAGAAACACAAACGTAAGAAGAAAAATAAATCTCGTAAAGATAGAACAATGGAAAGACTACTATAATAATCTACTGAAAGAATAACGTGGATAATATTTATACAAGCAACTAGATATAGACGAAACAGAAGTTAACGGAGTAGATATCATTAAATTAGAAGAAATAAAACAGCATTACAAAAAATGAAGAATAGTAAAGCACCAGGACCAGGGGATTTACCTATTACCTAATTAAGCACGCTACCACAAGAACGTATGAGCAACGTTGTGTAATTTTTAACAAGTGTCTGGAAGGGAAAATGATTCCATGAAATTGGAAGAGCTCTTACATAAATTCCATTTATAAAAAGAAAAATAGGAGCGACTGCAGTAATTATCGGGGTATTATTATTACATCGTCCATTGGAAAGCTTTACGAAAGAGCCCTAACAGCCCGAATAGAAGAGGAAGCCACGGAAATAGAAGAACAAAATGGATTTAGACCTGGGCGATCCCGCGTGGACAATATATTTTCAATAAAACAACTGGCAGAAAAGAGACAAGCAAGAGGAATCGAGCTTTGCGTTCCTTTTATAGATCTTCGTAGGGCATATGACTCATCCCTTTGCAGAAATTATGAATCGCAATGAAAGAAGCAGGCATAAATAGTGTATACGTAAATGTCGTAAAAACTCCTTAAAGAGAAAACCAACCGGTAGCTAAGGCCGGAAATCAAACTTCTGAGGCTTTCTCACAAACAAAAGGAGTTAAACAACGCTCCTGCTTCTCTCCAACCCAGTTTAAAATTTATCTCTGCAGCGCTTTGAAACAGTGGATAAGAAAATATAGCTCAATGGGGATATGGAAAGAGGACACTCACTTGTATACAATATACTTTGCAGATGCAGAAAATAGGAAAAGGAAAAAATATGATTAAATCACTACATCCAATCTTGTAGAGTTTCAGTCAGTACTGACATATGGGTCAAAAGTGCGGATCACATATAAAGATATGTCGCAAAAACTTCTTTCAACCGAAATGATTTACCGAAGAAGATATTCCAATTTAACTTTACTTGATCATGTAAGAAAGGAGACCATTAGAGAAAGAATGGAAGTAAAAAATACGATAATGGATGATATAATTGAAAAACAGTTAAAATGGTATTGAAACCTGCAGCGAATGAGCGAAGAAAGCGTACCATTGGAACTGGATACCAACACAAAGAAATAAACGAGGAAGGCCACGGAAAAAATGGACTTCAAAGATCCGCATCGAAATTGAAGGTAGAGGAATCCAGAAATGAGAATGGAACGATTGGAAACGATGGCATCTGGGATGCGAGAACCGACATTAATTTATATATATATATATATATATATATATATATATATATATATATATATATATATATATATATATATATATATATATCATTTTTAAGCACTTCTTGGAGTTAAGCCAAAGGTTAGCGTTTTTAATTGTTGCAAGAACTTCTCGTGGATTCTGTAAGTATTTCGTTTCCATTAATCGCTCAAAGATTCCAGGAGTATTGCAGAGTCCGACTGGTATAACATTAAAATGAAACAGACCAGCGCCAGTGGAAAAGCAGTCTGTTACTTATTCTTACCTTAGATGCCTATTTGCCAATATCCACTTTTTCGATCCAGTGTGGAAAACTATTGTGATTAAGCTAAGGTTGTCAAAGTGTCGTTAGTTCTAGGAAGTAATTAACTATCTATCTTAGTGACATCCTTACCTTGGATGCATATTTGCTAATATCCACTTTTTTAATTCAGTGTAGTGAACTATTGTAATTGAGCCAATGTTATCAAAGTGTCGTCAGTTCTAGGAAGTGGTTAGCTGTCTATCTTAGAGATATCATTAAACTGCCTATAGTTAAGACTAAAGTCAAGTGGTTCTATCCTTTTTTGGCTACAAATACAACCGGAGATTGTCAAGAACTAGATAACCCTTCTATAACTCCCTCGTTCAGCATTTTATCTACAAGTAACTCTAGCTAACTAGCTATGAGAAGTCTTCTCGGAGTCTGGCGTACGGGCATACTACCAATATCTATTTCATGCTGGATGATTTTCGCCCTACCTTATTATCATCTTTTTTTTTTCAAAAATTTTATTAGGGTTAATAAATTTCTTAGTTTCTTAATGATCTCGTGGTTAAAGGTTTTTCCAGTTTGTCTGGATCCATTCAATCAGTCCATTACATGACGACTTTGATGTAGCTTTGTCGAGTTGTTCTCATTTTGCCACCTATTTTATGAGTTCGCATAACGCTACTTCGTTCCCTTTCGTATTTTGACATAGTTAGGAAAATATTGGCTACTTTCATGATATGATGCCATTTGAATTGATTAATGCCTTCGCTATTAGGTATTTACAGGGCTTAGTGGTCTGATGAAATAAATTCGCTATCGCTATCAGATATTTACAGGGTTTATTGGTCTGTTGAACTTATTCGACGTGGTTCTAGAACTCTCGTGGTATTAGGGTTGTTTGACAGAACAAATTATTCGATGCCAAACTTTGGAATATTATTATCTTCTATATCGGCAACTATCAACAAAGGGTTTGATTTTTAGCCTTCCAAGTTGAAGTTCACTTGCATTTCTTTAATTACTTCAGCTGCTTTCCCAGTTACACTTCTCAACATTACTTTTATGATCTATGATGTATTTTAAATTTATCATTAAGGTTCGAGTTAATCAGAGATAGTGCTGCACCAGTTACAACAGTTATAGGAATAGGTAGATTATTGACTTTTCCTTCCATTTTAAGACTGTAGGCGGTCATTTCTAGGCTACGAATGGAAAAAATTCTGGGGAATTTCAGGACTGGTCAACACTCGCCCCTTAAAATTGACTAATTGTAGTTGTCCTGGTTTTCTTCTGTGTGGTTTCTGGATGATGAATGATACCTTAATTGCACCCACATCTATAATACTCCATCCTATTTCTTCTACAATGGAAAGTATCACCTCTTATGCTTAGTTTCCTAAGGACTTTTCCTTTCAAGCAGATAAATATATATATATATATATATATATATATATATATATATATATATATATATATATATATATATATATATATAAATATATATATACTACTCCGGTGAATAAAGATGTCGTTTTACTGGTCTGATATCGAAGTCGGCAGGTTTTTAATATCCTACCGACATGCTTCGAAATTTATATTTTTTATAGCAGTTGTTTCTTAATAATGTTGCTCTCGGTTCAATACAGCTCCACTGATGAGGCCATGAGGTGGTCGGAAGGCGTATGGAGGAAGAACCAGAGCTGAATTTGCAGGAAATGAACTGTTTGTATATATTCTTTCTATTATCTGCTTGAAAGGAAAAGTCCTTGGGAAACTAAGCATAAGAGGTGATTCTTTCCATTATAGAAGAAATAGGATGGATTATTACAGATGTGGGTGCAATTAAGGTATCGTTCATCATCCAGAAACCACACAGAAGAAAACCAGGACAACTACAATTAGTCAATTTTAAGAGGCGAGTGTTGACCAGTCCTGAAATTCCCCAGAATTTTTTCCATTCGTAGCCTAGAAATGACCGCCTACAGTCTTAAAATGGAAGGAAAAGTCAATAATCTACCTATTCCTATAACTGTTGTAACTGGTGCAGCACTATCTCTGATTAACTCGAACCTTATTGATAAATTTAAAATACTTCATAGATCAGAAAAGTAATGTTGAGAAGTGTAACTGGGAAAGCAGCTGAAGTAATTAAAGAAATGCAAGTGAACTTCAACTTGGAAGGCTAAAAATCAAACCATTTGTTGATAGTTGCCGATATAGAAGATAATAATATCCCAAAGTTTGGCATCGAATAATTTGTTCTGTCAAACAACCGTAATACCATGAGAGTTCTAGAATCACGTCGAATTAGTTCAACAGACCAATAAATCCTGTAAATACCTGATAGCGATAGCGAATTTGTTCATCAGATCACTAAGCCCTGTAAATACCTGATAGCGAAGGCATTAATCAATTCAAATGACATCATATCATGAAAGTAGCCAATATTTTCCTAACTATGTCAAAATACTAAAAGGGAACCAAGTAGCGTTATGCGAACTCGTAAAATAGGTGGCAAAATGAGAACAACTCGACAAAGCTACATCAAAGTCGTCATGTAATGGACTGATTGAATAGATCCAGACAAATTGGAAAATTCTTTAACCACGAGACCATTAAGAAACTAAGAAATTTATTAACCTTAATGACATTTTTGAAAAGAAAAGATGATAATAAGATAGGGCGAAAATCATCCAGCATGAAACAGATATTGGTAGTACGCCCATACGCCAGACACCGAGAAGACTTCTCATAGCTAGTTAGCTAGAGTTACTTGTAGATAAAATGCTGAATGAATTAGTTATAGAAGGGTTATCTAGTTCTTGACAATCTCCGGTTGTATTGGTAGCCAAAAGGATAGAACCACTTGATTTTAGTCTTGACTATAGACAGTTTAATGATATCACTAAGATAGACAGCTAACCACTTCCTAGAACTGACGACACTTTGATAACATTGGCTCAATTACAATAGTTCACTACACTGAATCAAAAAAGTGGATATTAGCAAATATGCATCCAAGGTAAGGATGTCACTAAGATAGATAGTTAATTACTTCCTAGAACTAACGACACTTTGACAACCTTAGCTTAATCACAATAGTTCTTCACACTGGATCGAAAAAGTGGATATTGGCAAATAGGCATTTAAGGTAAGAATAAGTAACACACTGCTTTTCCACTGGCGCTGGTCTGTTTTATTTTAATGTTATACCAGTCGGACTCTGCAACACTCCTGGAATCTTTGAGCGATTAATGGAAATGAAATACTTACAGAATCTACGAGAAGTTCTTGCAACAATTAAAAACGCTAACCTTTGGCTTAACTCCAAGAAATGCTTACTGTTTCTTCAAACAGTTGAATTTCTTGGACATGTTGTATCACCAGCAGAAATTTATTTAGATGAGAGAAAAATTCATACAATAAAAGTTTGGCCACGGCTACGTGACAAATATGAATTGAAGAGCTTTCTCGGGTTGTGCCCATAATATATAAGATTTGTAAAGGGATTTGCCGATAATGTTTTACTCTTGCATAAGTCTACTGAAGAAATGATTCCTTATCAATGGAATTCTAATTGTAATCAATCTTTCTGGAAACTAAAGGCTGCCTTATATTTCAGTTCAGTTTTGGGCTACCTATAAGATCAAGGAAAATGTATGTTAAATACTGATGCCACCATCATATTGATAGAAACTGTATTTTCTCAGATACAGGATAGCTACGAATGAGTTACTAAATATTTTAGCGGAGTATATTCAAAATCCGGAAAAAATTATTGTGCCACGAGGAAAGAACTACTAGTTGCGGTCAAAGCTGTCCAACATTTTCATAAATATTTATATGGACAGGAGTTTTTGTTAAGAACAGTCCCGTAGTTTCTAAATGGTTCGTAAATATGAAGCAGTCAGAAGGATAAGTAGTTAGACGATGTGAGAAACTACAACAGTACAATTTTAGAGTCAACCATAGACCAGGAAGACTGCATAATAAGGCAAATGTCTTCTCAAGAAGACTATGTGTGAAAGAAAGCAAGCATTGCAGCAAAATAAAACAAAGAGAAGAATTTCCTATTCAGACAGTAACCTTCCAGGTTGATTCCGAATAGATTACAGCTCAGATGATAAAGACCAACTTAAAGAAAATGATCTTGTGTCATTTTTTCAACTTAAAGAAAATAATGAAAGGCTTCCTAGTTGGGAAGGTATTTCGGATAAGGGACTTACATTGAAGGAACTGTGGGCTCAGTGGAACTCACTACTGAAGGCCGGTTACTAAAGAGAACCTGAGAAAATGCCAATTGCAAAAAAATCAAAAATTGGTTGGTATTACCAGAAAAAAGTTCCACTGGTTTAAGAAGAAATTCACAATGGAAAGTCTAGTGCTTATTATTTTAACTATTGTTAAGACGTAAAATTATGGTATAGGTAGTGCTCTAAATTCGTAGCCAGCTAAGTTTCCACCGCAAGATTTAAGGAAAAATGAAGATGTGAAACGTACTTTTGAACATATGACTATTGTTTTAGCTGAACGACTTTCAAAAATGGATAAGGGCAATAATTACATCTTGGTTGCTATTGACTATTTCAGTAAGTAGCCTAAAATATTTGTCACCCTAACCAGGAAGCCTCAAGAATAGCTGAAGTCAAAAATGTGTAGTTTGGAATCTAAACTTTTCAAAAGCTCATAAAATTCGCAATACAGCTTTACATCCTCAGTAAGAAAGCACGATTGAACGATTTAATAGGACTATTAAAGGGCACCTATCAGAGGTTATGAATACACATCACAAACATTAGGACAATTTTCCACCAGTCTTCTTCAGTTCATAAAACAACCGGAGTTACATTAGCCAAGGTCTTATTCGGAAGGGAACTTAGATTACCTTGCGAGATAATGTTTTGTTCCTCAACTGATGAAAATATGGAAATTGAAGATGGAGTGGACGCCTTTTAAGAGAAGTTGCGAAAATGTTACGAACTAGTTAAATAACGCAGGATGTGGCAACAGACAGAATAAAGACAAGACCTGACATCAAGGCAAACTTCATAATTTCAGCAAGATGACAAATATATATATATATATATATATATATATATATATATATGTTATATCGTGACCGAGGAAAATTGGTTTTTAAAAAAAAGACTTTATTTATTAAACACTGATATAACAAAATAAATTTATTTTAGAAGTTAATTATTTAAGTTTAAGTACAAAATTTAAGTGAACAGAATCTTAGATCGAATTATAAAAATAGTACGTTACTTTAAGAATAGTTAGCTCGAATTAACCTTATTTAGTGGTTGCAGGTATTTATAGGTTCTGCCTATGCTGACACGGTTGTTCTTTTGTTCTATGGATTTCTATAGACGCGTGATGCTAAATCAGCTAGAAATATGAGAACTGCGTCTTAATTTAATTATGTCAACGTAGCTTAATATGAATTGCTTGTAATATAATATCTAGAGATAAACACCTGCATCCGGTTAGATAACGGACTTAGTATATTTTAATAATGAAAGGGGCATTTTCCCTTATAACAATACACCCCGCCATATCAAAAAGTTGTTGCCATGCAATAACTTTTGACTTACATGGTATAATATAGATTACAAATTTGATTTTTAACATTAAAATAATTATATTAACATTTAACTTATATAATTATGCAGTAGATTTATTTAGATTGATATTTTCCATTTCAAAGTTTTCTTCTACTGGCTCATTAATTCTAACATCTCTAATACTAGATCGTCTGCGAGGTAGAATATTAGAAAATCTTTTTCCTAGAATAGATTGTCTAGGTCCCATAGGGGGTGGTGGTGGTGAAGGGTTTGACATTATCCCTATTCTAAGCATTCTTTTGCGTCTTTTACATTTGCAGAAAATGTATACAATAATTAAACAGATTATTAAAATTATTGAAAAATAGGTTAACCAGGGTGTATATTTTTGAATCGTTGGCTCGTTTAGCAAGTTATCCAGTTCTTTTGAGTACTGATCTAACTTATGTTTGGCTATCTCTAAATTTTCGAGATTTAGCTCTGTTATTTTCAATGGTTTCAAATTCAGAGATTTTTTAATATCTTTGGAATAATTTTGACAACAATTAAAAGGTATTTTAAATATATTTGTATAGTTATAGTGCCACTCAGAGACTTTGGCTATAGTTGCTTGTATTTTTGTATTTCCAACATAAGCCACACAAGTTGGTTGTAATGTCATTATGGCATTAGTATTAATTATTTTGGAAATTGGATCAAAGTCAGAGCATTTAATTGTAATTGGAACTTGATCCGAAATTATAAGAAGCCATATATTTTCTTTAAGTAATTGAACTTTATATTCTTGTGCAAAGAACGGAATTACTTGACAATTTTTAGGTAATGCATTCATATTATTAGTTTTAAGTAATTGAGCCTCACACATTGATTCTGAATCGATTGGGTATGAATATAAATTTTTACAGAGTTTTATATTTAACATTATTTCTTTACATTTTGCAACATCTGCTAAAGGTATGAACTGATCAGAATCTTCGCCTTTTGCAATATATTTTTGTATTGTTGGTAAAACATAGTGTAATTGAGTTTGATTATCTTTTATTGGAATTGGATAAAGCCGATAAACCGTATATATTTCTGGCTCTACCAGGGGAATGTATAATACAAATATTAACTTTTTATCAGTTTGGAATGCTGATAGTTCTATTATATCCAAATACGTGGATATTTGACCTTCATTCGGTGAAAGGGGTAAGTTGTTTTTGCGTAAATTTTGAGAAATTGTTTGTAAGGCTGAGATTAAATCTTTAGGCGTTATTATTGAAGAATGAATTATATTTAGCCTAGCAAATGTTATAGAGTTTAATACGTCGTTTAACTGGGTTTCGATAAAAGTGAATGACTCTGTCAAGTGTTCAAATACGTTCATAATTTGCAATTTTGCATCCATCGTTTCTAGAGTATCCATAATACCATAAATTCTGTTTTCAATTATTTGTATATCTTTATTAAATGTTTCCTCATCGATTCTAAATTTTTGAAGAGTTTCATTGAAATTTTTGATAATTGTAGTTGTTACTAAAATCTGCTTTTTCATTAAGTTTTCCACTTCATGTTCGTCTTTCTCTATTTTATTTATACAATTATTGAAGTATTCTCCGTCTGTAGCGTCTAGATTGCCTGTGATAAATTTCCAGATGCTACCAGCTGCATTAATTAAACCTCTTTTGCTTCTTTCTCGAATGTTTGGTTTTAAACTGAATTCTATTTCTTCGAATTTTTCATTTATATTTTTTGCAATTTGATCTAGTAGAGTTACGTGTGTTTTTATGTCAACACTAAATGATCGCATTATGTCTGATTGTTGATTAACTGTTGACGTTATGGAATATAATATTTTTAATGAATTTTCATAAGTATTTCTTAAGCTATGTAAATCTTTATAAACTAGTAACGTCCATCTTTCGTTACTGATTTTGAGTCTGCATTCACGACTAAAATAGACTCCTACATTATTTTCGACTGGGGTCAATGTATATAAATATTTTTGATTTTCTTTTTGCTTCGTTGAAGTTCCATTATGTAGATTGAAGATTAAGGCCGCGATGAATAAGATTCTGCAACAAAATTTATTGTTGATTTCTAGCATTATTGTCGTCTGGTTTTATAAATATTTCTTGTATATTACGCTTGTCGGTTTTTATGGCTGACGGACTGTAGCACAATTTTAAATGATCATAGTTTACTTTAGTAGTTTGTTTTGTTTCAGGGTTTTCTAAAACTGCTGAATTTAACCTGATTTCTTTAATTTCATATGGTCCTTTGAATTTATTTATTAACTTGTTTTTAATCTGTGATTCACGTATATAAACCATATCACCTATTTTATAGTCAGGGTGAGCTGAGACGTGTTCATCGAATCTTTCTTTTGCTTTTTGTTTTGCTAGCTGCGTTTTTTGTCTAGCAATATCATAGTAATATTTTATTTTGGCGTTGAGGTCTCGTATATATTTAGATATTAGTTCTTTCTGGTTGTACAAAGTTTCAGGGGGTCTAGATGACGTATGGCCAAAAATTAACTCATATGGGGTAAATCCTGTTGTTTTGTTCACTGAATTATTGTAACAAATACATGCGTATGGAATTAGCTGACATGGGTGTTCCCTTGGGTCTTCTGATGTCATTGTTCTTATCATTTCTAACAAGGTTGCATGGAATCTTTCCAAAGATCCATTTGACTGCGGATGATTTACGCTGGAATATGTCAATTTTATGTTATAAAGGTTACATAGATCTTTCATTAGTTGTGAGGTAAATTGTAAACCTTGATCTGAATGTATTCTAAGTGGTGTTCCATAATGCTGGAAAAATAGTAAAAGTGTGTTTACAATAGATTTCGATGTTTTATCGATTAATGGATATGCTTGTATGAACTTTGTTAGTTCATCATTGATTGTTAAAATGTAATTATTTTCCGGGATTTCTAGTATGTCTATATTGATTCTTTCAAATGGTGTTTTTGGCGTTTCTGTTATTACTAATGGGCTATCCATATTTTTCCGTAAAACTTTTGCTTTTTGACATATCTCACATTTTCTAATGTAATTTTCAACATCTTTATTTAATCCGGTCCAATTGTGTCTTTCTTTTATTCTTCTGACCGTTTCATTTACACCTCGGTGAAAATTAGATTTACCTGTATGATATTTTTCTAAGATAATTGGTATTTCTTCCTGAGAGGGTTGTGTAATTATATCTTGACATACGACTATTTTTAAGTCTTTATCTGAAAATATAAACGATAGTTGTTCAACTAATGGTAATTCGACATTGTTTTCTACATAGTACGTTTTGCTTTCGTCTAACATATTTAATGAATTTGTAAGCACTTTAAAAAGAATTGGTATTGCATCTTCATTCAGAAATGGTAAAGTGATGACGTAGTATGTTCTTTTCTTTACTGACTTGGAATTTAATATATTTATCTTTTCGTCGTCAAAGGTTGGGTGATTCTCAAATAAATCGTCAATAATTTTGTAATGTAAATCTTTTAATTTGTTTTCTTGAAAAATAATTATTATATTTTTATGTTCTTTGTCTAAAAGTTGTTCATTTGAGTATCTTACTTTTGAATAGTCTATTAGAGACGTAGTTTGATAAAGTTCTGCGAAACGTTTCCATTCGTTTTCCATTGTTTGTGGTGACATGAGAACAATTTCATTTTCATCGATTTCTGATTCTGAACTTTCTTTGGAAGTTGAGGGTTTATTTTTATCTTTATTGAAAGCACAAATTTTTTCAAGATGATTTACTTTGATGCGACTTAAGGCGTCTGCATTTTTATTAATTCTACCGGGTTTATATTGTACTTCGTAGTCGTATTCTTCTAGTTTCAATCGCCATCTTAATAGTTTTGATCCAGGGTCTTTTACTGAGAATAACCAAGTTAAAGGTCTGTGGTCCGTGATAAGCTTAAATTTTCTTCCGTATAGATAAGGTCTAAAGTGTCTAACTGCCCAAATTATAGCTAATAATTCCCTTTCTATTACACTGTATCGGGTTTCTGCCGGACATAATGTTCTTGAGGCGTATGCTATTGGTAAGTCTTTTCCAATAGGTCCTTGTGATAATACTGCGCCAATTGCATAAAGTGAAGCGTCAGTAGTGAGAACAAATGGTTCTTCAAAATTGGGAAATTGTAATATTGGTTGTGATATTAAATATTCTTTTAAATTTTCAAATGCTTTTGTGCATTGTTTATCGAATATAAACGGTGTATCTTTCTTTAATAAAGCTGTTAATGGTTTAGAAATTTTTGCAAATTCAGGGATGAATCGTCTATAATATCCTACAAGTCCAAGAAATGATTTAATGTCTTTTATGTTCTTGGGAATTTTAATTTGTTGTATAGCTTTTACTTTGTCTGGATTTGGTTTTACTCCATCCTTAGTTATAAGGTGTCCTAGGTAAGCGACTTCTTTCCGTAGGAATTCACACTTGTCGGGTTGTATCTTTAAATTAGCATTTCTTAATCTTGTGAAGACTTCTTTTAGTCTTTGTATGTGTTCATAAAGATTTTTTGAATAAACAATTATGTCATCCATATAAACTGCGCATTTTTCATTTTGTAAACCTGTTAATACGCTGTCCATTACTCGTTGAAAGGTGCTTGGTGCATTTTTGCTTCCAAAAGGCATTCTGAGAAACTCATAATGTCCATTTTCGACTGAAAAGGCTGTCTTAGGTACATCTTTAGGATCTATTTCAATCTGATGAAAACCTGATGCTAAGTCGAGTGTTGTGAAGTAAGTACAGTTTCCTAGTTGATCTAGTACAGTACTGATATTTGGAAGTGGATACTTGTCTGCTATTTGGATATCGTTAACGCGACGTAGGTCGACAACAATTCTAAATTTTTGTTTTCCTGAGGCGTCCATTTTTTTAGGTACTACCCATACAGGACTTGACCATGGAGATACAGATGGTTGTATTATTCCTTGATCGAGCATTTTGTTTATTTGACTTTTCACTTCGTCTTTGTATATGTATGGATATCTATATGATTTTGTATATACAGGTCTTGCGTCTCCTGTTGGAATTTGATGTTTTATTTCACTTGTAAATGTTAACTTATCGCCATCCAAATAAAATATATCGGAAAAATCGAGACAGACTTGAGTAATTTGCTCTTTTTCTTCATCGTTTAGATGATCAATGCGTAGTTGATTTAAAATTTCATCTTCCCTGTCATTTTGTGAAATTATTTCTTCATTATAATTATATACAGAACTGACGTTTTTAATAAATGGTTCAAATTGTAGATTATTAAAATTTACTGTTTTTTCAATAGCATTTACATTTAAGACAGAAATTAAAAATTCACCTTTTTCATTAATTTTTACAATTGCATTTGGAATTCTAACTTTTTCAACCGTTTGCGCTAAAAGTATTGCTTCTGTGTTACGAAGTTTATTTGTTTTAAATTTAAAAATTTGCTCTACACGAGGTTCTATCGTAATCTGATTATTTTCAAAATTTTGATTTTTAATTTCATTTTGTACATTTTCTAGAGAATTACCTGACAAAGATGGAACTTGATGTAATTGTATTGTTTTAAAGTTTGTGATTAAGACTTTGTTTTTCAAGTCAATAACACATTCGTATTTTTCTAAGAAATCTATGCCAAGGATTGCGTCAAAACTTATCGGAAGGTTGCATATGTAGCATTTTAGTGGGTCTTTAACATTAAAAGGTACAAGTACAGATTCATAAATTGGTATGTCTTCATTGGTTATGCCTTTAATTGTAAAATTTTCAGGAAATCTATCTTTAAATTTTTCACACGTTTTTGGTTTAAAAATTGTTATGCCTGCTCCAGAATCAATCAATAATTTATAAGTTTTAGAAGTATCGTATATGTAAAATAAATTTTGGGAACTGACTATATTTAAACGAAATTCTGTTCGTCTTTGTTGGGAATTTGTTGGTTGATTTGTTGGACATGTAATGTTTGTATTTGGTCTGTAAGTTCGGTTATTTCCGAGGCTTGTACTCGAAAATTTTCATTATTTTGAGAATATAAATTTTCGGACATATCATTTTGTGCGTAATTATTTTCAAAATTTATTTCCGCGTTTTGAGAGTAAAATTCAGTATTCGGACAATAACTTTGATTAGAGTTGTACATTAAGTCGGGATTAACGTCGGGATTTATCTCGTAATCAGGTGTAAAAGTTTCGTAATCAGGATTAAATGTCTCATTGGCATTATCGAAGTAATCAAAATTTGAATTACTATACTCAGGTTCAAAATTATAATAATTTTGATTATCTTGTTCAAAATTAACATGATGTGTATTTTGTTGATTCGATCTTTGGTAGTTTGGATTAGGAACTATGACTGATCTTTGTTGTGGTTGAAATCTTTGATTATTTTGGTAAGTATTTTGCCTTTGGATTCCCTGTGGCTGCGCTTGGAATCGGCTATTTTGTAACTGTGCCTGAAATCGGCTGTTTTGTGGCTGCGCCTGTGGATTTCTTACTTGTGTATTTTGAAAATTAGGATTATACCTTAATTGTGAATTTTGAATGTTCGGTACATTTTGTACGTAAGCTGGTCTTTGATTTTGTGTTTGTCGTAAACGGCATTCATTTGATGTATGACCGTTTCTTCTACAAATTGAGCACGTTTTCTGATTTTGAATTTGTCTTTGCGGTGGCTGCGCCTTTGCTCTTTGATATTTTTGGTTTTCGAAGTATGATAACTGTAATTCGCGTTTCAACCTGTTGATTGCATCAACTATGGTTGAAGGGTTGCCTGCACGTAGTATTTGCCCTAACTTAGGTTCTAAGCCTGTTAAAAGAGTGTTTAAGCACATTCCATCAATTAGGATCATCTGTGCGTGTTTTTGATTTTGAGCTAAAGTTTGTTTTGAAACTGCCGCGTACATTTTCGCGTGATGAGTTTGTAGTCTACCCGCGAATGTTATGGGGTTTTCATTTGTCATTTGACTCATGCGTTGAAGATCTTGAATTAAGGAAGTAAGATCTCTTGGATCTCCAAAATGAACTGCTAATAAGGCTTTTATGTCTGCCCATGTTGTTATGTCTCTGGAATTTATTAGTTGTGCCGCTCTTCCGCGTAATTGATTTTTGATTTTTATGACTAGTAAGGGTACTTGTTCGTCTGTGCATAATTGATATGCTTGGTCGCAAGATGTGGTAAATGTGTTTAGACCTATTTGGTCTCCCTCGTATTCAGGGATTAAACTGAATATCTCTGATAATTTATATGCTTCGACTGCTATTTCGTTATCGTTATTTTGATTGTTAGCCATTTTTGATGATTAAGTTGTTATTTATTTTTAAGTTCGGTTAAGCAAATTAAAAGGCGTTTTATTTAATAAGATAATCGAACTGAATTCGAACTAATTTTAATTTGATTATTTATTTGAAGAATTATTAATTGATTATTTGTGCGTAAGATTCTGTCAATTTTACAATGAATTATGAATTAATGAATTTAACTTACTCTAAGTTGAAGTTCATCGGTGCTCTTCTTACGCCAGGGATGTCACTAGGTGTTCCTTCCACGTAAGGGTTGTAGAGTGCGATGCTTGAAGATTTGTTGAGTGCGATGCTTGAAGATTTATTGAGTACGATGCTTGAAGCTTGAAGTTGACCAATTCGTCGTGTTCGCTCTCACGCCAGGGATGTCACTAGGTGTTCCTTCCACGTGAGGTGTGTAGGCTGTTTCGCGCCAGCTTCCACGGAGCTCTTCACGTCGACTGGGATGCGTTGCTTGAAGCTTTGAAGAAGAACCAATCCTCTCGTGTTCGCTCTCACGCCAGGGGTGTCACTAGGTGTTCCTTCCACGTGAGGTGTGTAGGCTGCTTCTGTGCCAGCTTCCACGGAGCTCTTCACGATGAGTGGGTTCTTGATTTGTTGTGGGCTGCTTTGTCCCTTGTATTTTTCTTAATCTAATGTTGTGGGCTTCTTTGTCCCTTGGGCTGCTTTGTCCCTTGTAGTTTTCTTAATCTAATGTTGTGGGCTTCTTTGTCCCTTGAAGTGTTGCTTATTCTAATGATGTGGGCTTCTTTGTCCCTTGAAGTGTTGCTTATTCTAATGATGTGGGCTTCTTTGTCCCTTGAAGATTGAATGATGTGGGCTTCTTTGTCCCTTGAAGATTGGATGATGTGGGCTTCTTTGTCCCGTGAAGTTTCTTGAAGTTTGGCTCTTGTTTCACAAAGAATTGGAATTCACCGTGTTTTTTGATCACGTTGAAACATCCTACCGACTGCGCCAATTTTGTTATATCGTGACCGAGGAAAATTGGTTTTTAAAAAAAAGACTTTATTTATTAAACACTGATATAACAAAATAAATTTATTTTAGAAGTTAATTATTTAAGTTTAAGTACAAAATTTAAGTGAACAGAATCTTAGATCGAATTATAAAAATAGTACGTTACTTTAAGAATAGTTAGCTCGAATTAACCTTATTTAGTGGTTGCAGGTATTTATAGGTTCTGCCTATGCTGACACGGTTGTTCTTTTGTTCTATGGATTTCTATAGACGCGTGATGCTAAATCAGCTAGAAATATGAGAACTGCGTCTTAATTTAATTATGTCAACGTAGCTTAATATGAATTGCTTGTAATATAATATCTAGAGATAAACACCTGCATCCGGTTAGATAACGGACTTAGTATATTTTAATAATGAAAGGGGCATTTTCCCTTATAACATATATATATATATATATATATATATATATATATATATATATATATATATATCTTCAAAATAACATTCTGATTTAAATCGTATCTGTCAAAATAAAATAAAAATAAGAATGAAATAAACTTTGACTTTTAGATGAAATGTTCTCTGGTAGTAAGTTAGTGAAATAGTTTTACCTGTCGATACTGATGCTGTGAGGCGAGACGAGAGGCAACGTGAATGATAGATGATTTCGTCTCGTCTCAGACTAGTGTCGTGTCGTTCCAATATCGTGGATACTGTCGAAATGAGAAGAAACAAATCTCTAATCTCACCATGACTTAAAAATATTAAAATATTTCCTTAATGATGACAGAAAATTTACAGATATGCAACCTAATGTTTAGATACTCTTACTGTATGAAATAAATTATGTCAAGTGAAATTATATTAAAATCATCTAAAATAGAAAGTGATTAATTTTAAAATTTATCCACTAAGCCGATAGAGAGTGTTATTGCTTCTTCGTTAATGCAGCAGAAACAGCGGTACAAAATATTATTTTCATGGTGTCATTCAATTAGTTAATTCAAGGTCACATTAAGGTCTGATGAAATGATATACCTGCCTCTCAGGAAACAAACTGATTTTGCAAAGAGTATTTATTAGATTAACAAAATATCTTATACTGTTTTAAACCTGAACAAAAAAACATTTTTTATGACATTGCTGTGTTTTTTTTTAAATCGAGAGTAAAGGCTGCCGAGATGAAGTGAAATGAGACGAGAGTAAAAGTTTTGTCTCGTCTCGCGACATTATTACTTATGATTGAAGTTGTTTACTATATTTACTCCTTCATACCTAATATCAACTTGGTCTTTTCAGAAGTAAATTAGGTATGAATTAAACACCATTAAAATATTTCCATTACGAATTTTATCGCTTAGATATTTTTGTTTGTATATATAAAATTTTGCAGAGCGAAATGAAACAAATATTACTTAATTTTATATTTTTAATATAAAGAAGTTTAATTACATTTATGATAGTAGACACACAAAGTAGATGATCTATTAAAATATACATAACGGAAAATTCGTTGATGTTCGGCGAATATTTGTATATTGGGTGACAATTATTTTTGATTTCATCTATTATTTTAACAAAACACACACAAATCCCATCAACTAAAATAATTTAAATCATAAACTCGTTCTGCATGTTGTAAAAATTGAAACTTGAAAAAATCAATCTAAAGTATATTGCTAACAATATTGGTAAAATTGATTTTATTTATTTTATGTTTTTATAAACAATCTTTTGTTGGCTAAGAATTTAAAAATGATATATATATATATATATATATATATATATATATATATATATATATATATATATACATATATATTTACAATTGAATTGATGTATGTACTTATTAGCTGGGATACTAATCAGATTGCCAACTGTTGTGTTTTCAAATTTAGACTATTTTAGTGAAACAGGAGTATTTCAGCAACTTGCTCAGTTCTTTTTCGTTCGTTGCTAATCTAATTTTCTCCATAATTGTACTTTTCATCTCATGTAATTTTCGACAATAAACGTCTTTTATCTGTGTAATATAATTTAAAAGTGGATTATTATAACAAAAACTCATTTCTGAGGTCAGGAATGAAAACTGCAAAAAGTGTCACATTAAGGTAATTGAGTTGTAGATAATTAATACCTAGGGCTCATTTAATGCCAAACAACCATTTCTGAGTCATTAAGTAAACATTTTTCAAGGACGCAATTAAAATAGATGCGTGAAATTCTTAAACGCCTAACTTCTAAGCATTTATCAAGAATCCTACTTTCAAATGATATTAAAAACTATCAAAAATTTTATCGTAAAGTCATTATACGGAAAAAGGTGTTGTGAAAGGCCAATTCTTAAAAAGATCATCTAACAAAACGAGGTCGCTCTGAGATATTATTAAAAATAATAATCGAACCAAAGTAATGCCGTTCCTCTCTCATTTTCTGCAATATAGTGCCAATTTCTACCTGCTTTCCTCTTTATGTCGTCTATCAATCTTTTTGAGGGTCTTCTGATACTTCTTTTAGACGACCTAGGTCTCCATAGCAATATATGTTTTGTCTGTCTTGTTTAGTTCTGCCTAATGACGTGTCCCGTCCAGGTCTATTTCAAAGTATTAATGCGTTTTATCACATCCTCCACTTTCGTGCGTCTTCTTACTTTTTCGTTCTTTATTTGGTTACGTACTGATATTCCCAGCATGATTCTGTCTGTTGCTGGCTGAGTGTATGCAGTTTATTGGTTGCTTCACCTGTTAGTGTGGTTATTTCCATTATATAGGTCATTACTGGGAGAATGCGTAAGTCAAATACTTTTTTTCAAATTAATGGGAACATCAGGGTTTTTAGAACGTATCGATCTTCCAACGTCTATCTATGACATTCTAATTCTTATATTTATTTCCGCTTGTTGGTGTTTCCTTTCCCAAGTCTAATAAGGTATACACATATTCCTCGACTCTTTGTATTTCGTTGTTTTCTACATAAAGAGGCGTATCTTCTGGATTTATTATTTTGATTTTTGCTAGGTTTATGCTTAATCCAACTTTCTCTGAAGCATTTTTTAACTCAGAGAGCACTTCCTGTAACCCCTCTAGATGTTTACCATCGATACTAATACCCTTATGTTCCCAGTTTAGTTGTTTAAAGACATCTTCCAGTGTTAAAATTAAGAGTTTAGGGGAAATCGTATCTCATTCTCGCACCCCTCGACCAATATTTATCTTCTGTGTTTCTAGGTCCTCTGTTATCTTTAGTTGCAGTGTGGCCTTGTTGTAAATAAAGGGTGTTTTTATACAGGTATAAAACTTTAAGTTGGCAACACTTTTTTAACTGGCGACCATTTTGTCAGCTGTCAAGTGATTTATGTTTAGTTTGGTTTGGCATTTCAAAACGATAGACTGACGCCTGAACAACGCTTCCAAATTGTGCAAATTTATTTTGAAAATCATGGTTCTGTTCGAAATACGTATCGTGCACTACGTCCATTTTACGGTCAACATAATCGTCTATCAGAGCAATTAATTCGATTAACTATTGAATGTTTTCGCACCACGTTTACTCTAAATGATAATACGCATCCACAGAGACGTCGTACAGTGCGTACAGAAGAAGTCATTGCTGCTGTAGAGCGTAGCGTAGAGGAAGACCCGAATCAGTCTATCCGCCATCGTGCACAGGAATTGGATATGTGTCCATTCACTTTATGGAAGATTTTGCGGAAAGATCTTGGTTTGCGTGCTTACAAAATCCAACTCGTGTAAGAATAATGAAGCTAAGTAGTATGGGTATCCACGGAGTTTTTCTTAAGTGGTTTGAAAGTTATCTCTCCAATCGAACACAAAGGGTGAAGATTGATGGCGTTGAATCTGCTGATATACCTGTCACTTCTGGAGTCCCACAGGGTGCACATTTGGCACCCCTTCTTTTTAATTGTTTCGTGAATGACATAGAGGATTCTATAATCTCAAGCAGATGTCTTTTATATGCTGACGACTTAAAGATATTTAAGGTTGTTGGAGAGATAGAGGACTGTGTGGCCTTGCAGGGTGACCTGGATAGTTTTACTAAGTGGTGTGACCGCAATTTCATGCAACTTAATTTAACAAAATGTTCTGCTATTACTTTTTCAAGGAAAAAAGATAGTATAGTTTATAATTACACATTGCACAATACAATGCTGACTCGCTCAGATCATATAAAGGATCTTGGGGTGATATTTGATGAGGGTCTTTCTTTTGACCTGCACGTTAATAGTATTTCGAGCCGTGGTTTGAGGCTTGTTGGCTTTATTAAACGCACATTAGCTGATTTCAGCAGTGTGCAGTGTTTTAAATCTGTATACTGCTCAATGGTTCGATCTGTCTTGGAGTATGCATCTCCACTCTGGGCACCAAACTATGAAATATACAGAAATAAAATTGAGAAGGTACAGGTCCGTTTCTTGAAATTTGTTGCTTTTAAGCAAGATGTGCCATTCAGTGTAATACGGGATTATATGAGCTTGTTATCATTATATAATAGACGCATCTATCTTGACCTAATATTATTTTATAAGATCATAAACTCTATGGTTGATGCTCCTGAATTGTTGGGGGCTGTTGGATTCGCTGTACCTCAGAGGGTGCTTCGGGCCCATAGTCTTTTTAATGAACCATACCATAGGACAAACTATGCGTTTAACACCCCAATGTCCAGAATGAGTAGGGAAATGAATTCACTGCCTAGAAATGTTGACCCATTTATACTCTCTCTGAACTCATTTAAGGGTTGTATTAAAGAATTTTTAAATAATTAAATTTTATACATAATAGACTGTAGGACAGTATTATTGTTTTAGTTAATTGTTATTCTTTTATTACTGATGTGACTTGTGATATTTTGTGATTGTTTCGTTTTAGATTTTTTATTCTTATTTGACGTATTATATAAAATGGAATTTGTATGATTTATTGCCGTTAATAAACCATTATTATTATTATAGAATTGAAGCCACACGATCACCTAGCAAGGCGTAGATTCGGTGAATGGGCCCAAAACAAGATTGCCGTTGATCCCGATTTTCATAAGCGAATTTTGTTTAGCGATGAAGCTCACTTTTGTTTGAATGGATACGTCAATAAACAAAACTGCCATATTTGGAGTGATGATAATCCTCAAGTGTATGTTGAGACACCGTTACATCCAGAAAAACTGACTGTTTGGTGTGCTTTATGGGCTGGTGGAATCATTGGTGTGTACTTCTTTAAAAACGATGCTGGTCAGAACGTTACAGTCAATGGTGACCGCTATAGAGCCATGATTACTGACTTTTCGTTCATCAATTGAACAACCATGATGTGCAGGAGCTGTGGTTTCAACAAGATGGCGCAACATGTCACACAGCTCGTGCCACAATTGATTTATTGAAGGAAACGTTTGGTAACCGTATAGTTTCACGTTTCGGACCCGTGAATTGGCGTCCAAGATCGTGCGACTTAACGCCGCTTGACTATTTTCTGTGGGGATATGTGAAGTCGCTAGTCTACGCCGATAAGCCCGAAACTTGGAGGACAACATTCGCCGCGTTATTGCCGATATACGGCCACAAATGTTGGAAAAAGTCATCGAAAATTGGACCTCCAGATTAGACTACGTCCGAGCCAGCCGTGGCGGTCATATGCCAGAAGTCATATTTAAATTATAATGCCAGAAGGTTATCTTTCGAATAAAGTAAATTTCATGTCAGTTTAAAAAATTCATCTTTGTTTCATTTCATTTAAAAGTTCTATACCTCTATAAAAAACACCCTTTATATTTCAGAAGATTTCTGTATCTGGAGTCAATCCTTGCATTGTCCATTGCTTGAAATATGGCTGATTATATTCTGTGAATTTTTCGATTAGTAATTTGTTGTTCTGTATCTGTTCTGTTGTACTAAAGCCCCTTCGAAACCCAGCTTGTTTTGGAGGTTGATATGATTCAAATTTTGTTGTTAGTCTATTAATTATAATCTTTGTAAGCAATTTGTATGGATGTGGCAGGAAACTTATGGGACGATAATTTTTGGTGTCTAATTTGTCGCCTTTTTTATATAGGAGAATGACTCGGGCGTTTTGCCAGTTATCAGGGATTTTGCCATTTTGAAGATATTGATTTGAAATAATACTCATTGAATGTAGCGTTGCAGACTCTCCTAGCTCCAACATTTCTTTAGATATACCATCTTCACCCGGGGTTATTATCTTCAATAAGAGCCAATATTTTTAATTCCTATTTCTCTAGTATTACTGAAAAGACAATTGGTTTACTGAGAGATTGTAGAAGTAATGTGACTTCTTCTGAAAAGTTAAATATTAAGCAAAAAACAATTTTAGGTTCAGAAATGTTTTTTAAAATGAAATTCGAGTTACTTTTACTAGTTTGACAAATTAACACTAAAATCATAAAAACTTTTAAAGAAATTTTAATACATTCGCTATGTAAATTTATTATAGAAGAGTACATTTTTCCAAAATATCTCTAACCGTCAAGAGTAGTGCATATTTTTAAAAAGGGTGACTGTGAGAATGTGGGAAATTATAGACCGGTATCAGTGGTCCCTATATTTGGAAAGATCTTTGAGGTCGTGCTTAAGAGACAGTTAGTCCATCATCTGGAATCTAATAACTTTTTGAACCTTAGTCAATATGCTTTCCGTACTGACGTCTCTACATTAACAGCCATTAATGCCCCAATGCAGGAATTTAAGAATATAAAGAAGTAAGTTCGGTTTCTTATGATATGATTGGGAATTGTATCCTTAAGATACAACATTGACTGTTCAATTTTTCGTTGCATGACATGTATTCTGTTAATGTTCTTTTTTGTCAAAGTAAGTGTCTCAGCTCCATACGCAAGAATAGGTAAGACACACTGGTTAAAGATCTTTCTTTGAAGCATATAGAATTAGATCCCAATATATATCTGAGTCTACCGAAAGCCGCCCACGATAAACCTATTCTTCGCTGAATGTCGTGCGCCTAATACCGATCTCATGTCCCAAGTATCTGTATATATGCACTTGTTCTAGATTTATGTTATTGATGTTTAAGGAATTACTCATTATTAGGTTTGTCATGTATTGTGTCTTTGATAAATAAATTTTCAAACCGATTTTTTCTGAGGCATCGTTTAGCGTATCCAGCACATTTTGTGCTTCCTGTATATTGTCTGTTATTAACACAATGTTGTCTGCAAAACAGAGATGATTTATCAATTCGTCATCGATGTTAATTCCTGTTGAATCCCAGTTTATCTTTTTCAAAATACTTTCTAGCAATGCAACAAACAATTTTGGGGAGAATATGTCACCTTGCCTTACCCCTTGAGCGATATTAAATCTATCTGTGCATTGATTTGCATATGTTCTGAGATTTGACGTGGCATCCTCATATATGTTTTTGATAATTGCGAAATATCGATGATCGACGCTTAATGCCTCTAGAAGCTTCCGCTGATTCATTGAATCAAAAGCCTTCTCGAAATCAACCTAATCAAGCATCAGTGGTCTACTATACTCAGTACATTTCTCGATAAGAACTCTGACGGTCATTTGTACCATAGCCTGGTCGGAATCCCGCCTGCTCTCTCGAAAGAAAAGAGTCTTCTTTATTTGTCAAACGGTTTGCGAGTATTTTCGAAAATAGTTTGTATATGTGGCCAAGGAGGCTAATCGGCCTATAATTTTTAAAGTCTGCAACGTCACCGTTTTTGTGTACAATAACAATGGTCGCATTTGTCCACTGTGATGGGGTTATTCCTCCTTTGATGCATTTATTAAATAGAACTTTAGAGGCTTTGATAATTTGTGGTCCTCCTTCTTTGACTGATTCTATTACCAGTTCATCGTCTTCGGGAGCTCTACTGTTTTTCATATCTCTTAAGGCAATCATGATTTATTCCTTGGGTATTTCTAGAATTTCTTCCGATCCCTGATTTAGCATTTTTGGACCGTCGGTTGTAGTCAGTCGCTAGTTTGATGTATAAAGTTCTTCGTAGAAAAGTTTGATAGAGTGTAAAATTTCCTATTTATGTGTTACTATGTTGTCTTGTATATCCTTAATCTTCTGTATTTCCTTTCTTCCTGGTGTACTGTTTTTTAATGCTTTCAAACTTTTATTCTCCTCTGTGACGTTTCTAATTTTTTCCCTAATATGTTGTCTCTTATGCTTTCTGATTTCTTTTGACATCTTTGTGTTTAGGATTCTATATTTTTGTGTTCTTGTTTTCCATTTCTCTATCCTGTTTCATTAAAAGTTTTATTCTTTGGTTTAATTTTTGTTCTTACACTTCCTTAGGGCAGAATTTTTCGATTACTCTATTTATGGACTCTTGGATGTTTCCAAATATTTCATCTTTCGTCGTACTATTTTCATAATTTAGAGTAGAGGCAATATATTCCTTATAAGAATCTGTGTTTTCATTGCCATTTTTTTTGAGTGTCATGTTGCTTCTTTCTTTATATTTATTTTTACTTTGACTCTTACAATGCGGTGATCGCTTCCTGTCGAAAATCTGTCAATACACTTATGCCTTTGATTATATCTTTTCTATTGCTCTTTATGAAATCTACTGTGTTTTTGGTTTTGCCATTTGGACTAGCCCATATCCATTTTTTGCGGTTTATTTTCTTAAAAAAGGTATTCATTATATATAAGTTATTGTGGTAAGCAAAGTCTATCAGTGTATCATCATTGAAAGTACAATTGCATATTAATTCCAAATTTTAGGTTTTCAGAATATCATTGACATTATTTCTTTTCGTACTCACAACTTTTATTTCCTATGTCGCAGATCTAGCGAAATAATTGTTTTTGATTTTTAAATGACTTATAAAGTCATTTTCATCTTGAATTTTGATCACAATCTTTTTTTAAACCGTTTAGTTTATTATTATTCTTTATGTTGCTTAGTGAGATTGAAACAGAGGTTTGACCTTGAAATGCTGTGTAGTGAACATTTTGACCTATTTAAATGCAAATTTTTCCGCATCAGTGACACATGTATCAAAATTTCAAAAAACGCATTTCTTGAATAGAAAATTCGAAGAATTTTAAATGAAGTATCACATTTTCACATAAAGTTGATTATATTTTTAATGCCATTAATGATATTTGACATTTTAATAATATAATAACATATGTATATTAAGATGATCCTAATCAATTTTTTTTGGCATTAAAATTGTTTGTAAAAAATAGTAAAGGACCACTGACAGTGATTCACTAGGTATCATTTTTTATTAACATGGCATTTTAGAATATCCTCTTTAGCATGGCAGTATTTGTTACCATAAATTTGCTGGAGGCATATAAAAATAAAATATAATTCTACTTGTAGAAAACTAGAGCTAAATCTTAAATTAAATAATCCTAAATTAGATTGCAACAAAATGGAAAAGAACTGAATTAATTTAATCAGTGGTAGATATTAAAAGTAAGAGCGGAGCGGAACTAAAAAAAATTTCTTGCTTAAAATTTGTCGAAGAAAAATGATGACAAATTTTAAGCATTTTTCAGAGTACGCTGGGCTGCCGAGAAAAGTAATATCCATCTCTGATTTTATTGTTGTGAAAATAAGGTAATTAGGTAACTAAGTACAAAAAAATCGATGTATATAAACAATTATTTTAAAGTCATTTACAATTAGACTACGCAGATGTAACATGCACGATGGCTTTATTATTTACAATAAACAAAAGTTGAGATTTATTAAGCAAAAAACATTATTAATACTCAAAATTATTACATAACACTAAAATTATGAACATTTCCAAGATAATAAAAATAATACAATAACATGTGTCATATTATAAAGTTAAGGAATTCCTATGTAGATGTGTTTTTAAATTCGAACACATTTGTTACACTACTCGTTTGCAAATACTTTTGAAACCAAATATGTTATTCTACAAGTCAATGTTAGTACATATGGATTGTTAAAAATCGAAAATTTTCCTAAAAATAATACATAATAGAATTTATTAGAAAATAAATGAACATGTTGCTGATAATCAATGTGGATTTCGAAATGAATTGGGTACGAGACTATCCAAGTTTAAATATAAAGATGTAAAGATGTGAATAGTGACGTTTACATATGTTTCATTGATTTCAAGAAAGCTTTTGACCGAATTCCACACGAAGAAATGATAAAAATGTTAAGAGAAGCTAGGATTGATGAGAACGATATAAGGATTATAGCCAACCTGTACAAACCTGTTAACAAAAAGCACACATCAGAATTGATAATCAAGTTTCAGAAGAGACTGAAATAGCAAGATGAGTAATGTAGTCGCCGCTTATATTTAACTTGTACTCGGAAAAGATCTTTGCGGAGGCACTTTATAACATTAAGGAGGGCATTACCATAAATGGGGTAACTATCAATAATCTACGTTATGCAGATGTTACTGTTATTATGTCAAGTAGTGCTGAAGGTCTCCAGCATCTGTTGGAGAGTATTTTAGATTAATGTGGGCGGTAATGGCCTAACTCTACATATTAACAAAACCAAATACATGCTTGGGTCAAAACAATAACATTCTAATGCAGAAATTCTAATAAATAATGTGCAACTCGAGGAAGTTGATAGAATAACATATTTAGGTAGCGGAAACAAGAGTAATTGGTACCATTCGGTAGAAATAAAACATCGAATTGAATGCACAGGAACTGCTTTTAACTGTTTTAAGTGTGTACTTTGTAGTCATGACCTAGGCCTAAATTTGAGAATCCGACTTCTGCGCTGCTATGTGTTGTCGGTTCTTCTTTATAGTGTTGAGGTTTGGACATTTATGGAATGTTCAGTTGAGAGACTAGAGGACTTCGCGGTCTGAACACATAGGAGAATGCTGAGGATAAGTTGGATGGACCGAATAAGTAACGAGGAGGTTCTAGGGAGGCTAAATATGGAAACAGAAGTTAAAAAATCAGTAACAATTTCGAAGCTACTGTATTTTGGCAATATTGTACTACCTTCTTCAGTAAATAATGTAGGGAAAGACGTAGTACCGAAAGGCTTAAAATATTCTGGTTTAAAAACCTATATCAGTGGTTCAACGTTACATCTCCCTTTAGAACTGCAGTAAAGAAGGTTATGAGAGCCAAAAAGATAGCCAACGTTCGACAATTGGATATGGCACGCTAAGAAGAGAAGATTAGCCCATATCACTGTATAAGGCATGTTTTGAGATACATGCGTTTCTCTTCTTTAAGAGGGCATTTATGTTTTTAGGCGCTTTTTGGTCTCTATAATAAATATTATATTACACCTATATATTTTGTTTGTTTTGTATCAAAATTCTCTCTCTGAGACTGATGGTTATTTTTACCTATATTGTACAATAAGTAACTTGAAATGCATATGTTATTCATTATTCTGGTTAATTTTCTCTGTCAAGGAGCCATGCCAATACTAGATGCGAAATGTCTAAGATTAACATCTTCCATAATAAAATTTGAAAAACACTTAAGGGAACTTTTGAATGTTACTCGAAATTATCAAATATCAAGGACTTAAGAAACACTAAAGAAAGATACGTTTTATATAAATAAAACAGTAGAGCCAAGGCTAAACATTACATGGTGTGACATAACAAACTTAAGAGTATAAATAAGTTCCAGGTAAGAAAAAAATGTTTTAAAATACGGAATAGTATAATTGACTTCTGAGAATGTTTTCCTTCTTAACAGTAATTTTGAAGTAAAAACGATTACCCAATTTCACTTTTAGTTTTGAGTCATTCGAGAAGTAAACAAATGTCCTTTAAATTTAAGTATGACTCATCTCCAAAATATTATATCCTCTTGAGTATTGAAACAGTGGGATCATAATGATCTAAAATAATCCACGCGACATGTCACAATTACAGAATGCGATATAAAGAGAAAAATGAGTTCAACGATTACATCCCTATATGGAATATAATCGTCGGTTAGACACAGTAAATAGCATATGTGTTTGTAAACTTTAATTTTTTCAACACAAAAATACTCTATTATTCTTATTCTTCTTCATTTTTTGGTTTAGACATAAAATGCCTGTTTTTTTCTTCGTATCCTCCGCCTATTTGAGTCTTAAATTGTCGCTTCATCTTTTTCGAGGTCGCTCTACACTTCTGCGACCTAAGGGTAATTTGTCACGTGCTACCCTAATTATTCTCGAGTCGTTCATGCGATTGATGTGGTTGTTCCATTCCATATTTCTCTTCAATATCCAGTCGTTATCATTATCCACTTTACACAGTTCTCTAATGTTCTCACTTTGCTCTCTGTTTATTAGCATTTTCCACCTTCCGTAGTATCTTTATTTCTGTTTTTTCCATTATCTGCTGAGCTTTTGTTGTGTCAGAAGTATTTCTGCAGTGTATGTAATTATTGGCCTAATCGTGATCTTATATTCCTCTGTGATATGTTTATTTTGCCAAATAGTATTATTTAGGCATGCTGCTATCTTAGCTACTCTGTGAGTTTGTTCTCGAACCTCTGCTTCGATATCTCCATGGCCGGATATTTGTATTTCCAGACATTTAAATTTTATCCCCTGTTGAATAAGGTTCCTGTCGACCACAAGTTTACATCTTTTCGGTGATTTTGGTGATTATCGGTTCATTGTTTGTAGTAGTCTTTGTAGGCCTTCTTCATTTTATGTCACCAGCACAGCGTCATCGGCGTAACATAGGATATTAATCTCGCGGTCACATATTCTGTATTCTTTCAATTTGCGTACTTTCATTATTGTGTGATCCAAGATAACATTAAAGGGAAGTGGACTTAAGGAGTCTCCTTGTCTAATTCCTCTAGCAACTGGAATCGGATCTGTAAGTTCTCCGTCGATCCTGGCTTACCTTAGTTGTCAAAATATATATTTTCGATGGTTTCAATGAGGTTGTGTGGGATTTGCCTATCATAGAGAAGATGTATAATTTCTCTAAGCTGGATGCGGTCGAAGGTTTTTTCCAAGTGTATAAAATATAATTATGCCGGCTTGTTGTATTCGATCTATTTCTCCATTAAGTACTATCCAATCTGAACCCTTGTTGTTCATCTGATTAAGCTATTAGCTTTATTTGTTATTATCTTCGTTATTGGATTTAGGAATGTATTAAGCAAATTTATTCCTCTGTAGTTCGTTGGCAGTTTTTTGTCACCCTTTTTAAACATAAGAATTATAGTATTGGTTCGTAGGTCATCTGGGATTTTACGGCGGAAAAGAATTTTACGCTAATTTTTTTTTTTCATTTCCCCTTAATTTTTTGAGAGAACCATGGAATTTCGTTAGGTATAATTTTGAACTTGATTTAATTCTAGTACCTGGGGCTTCTTTAACAGCTTTTTTAATGATGTTCTTCAATTATTTCCAGCTGGTATTATTATTTTCCTCCTCATTTATTGATTTTTCGTCAATTTTTTATTTTAATTTTTTGATTCAGCTGCTTTATTGATGGGTCCCATAGTGACTCAATGTTTGTTTTTTCTGTTTTTGGTATTGGTTTTCTGTCTTTTTGCCGTGTTATTTTAATTTTAAATTTTGCTAGTAGCATACTGTGTTTGCTACCTACGATAGTCGAGTTCCGTTACTCATTGTTATATATTTTTGTTGTATAATATTGTATAATATTTTTATGTGAAGTTTAATTTAGTAATGTAAGTTCATTCCATTGCTATTACATAAAATTATAATACAAAAGTATTCGTGCGCTAAAAAAATCTACAAGCCATATCATAGTTAGAGGTTAAAATTTGCTTAAAACCTAGACATATAAAGAGCAGACCGCAGGTTTGTGTATCGACTTATTCTTGGTGTAAAAGAGACGTAAATATTTAAGAATATAGTCTTGCTCTTTCTATAGGGGCGGGGCTAAGCGTAGCAGACTCATCGCGTGAACGACCGGTTTTAAACCGGTGTTCGCGATATTTAGCCCTGTCCCTTTAGAGAGAGTAATACTATATCCTTAAATGCTTGCCTCCCTCTCACACTAAGTGCAAGTGGGCCACTGAGAGCCATGGTCATGTTATTTAATTCAATCAAAGCATTATACATTGCTATATTAAAATTGAAAATAACTACTGATCATGGGAGAAAAATTATTATTAAATTGTGTTAAAAGATTTGTTATATTGATAACGATTAGAGATACAACCTAATCGAAGCAACGTAAAAATAAATAAAAATAAAGACAATGCAAGTCCGACAACCACATTTTAGTCAAATCTTTATAAGGCTAGGAGAAATTATTTCACACATTTTAGTACGTTTAAAAAAGTGATATATTATTTATTTAGTTAGCTGTTTTCTCTTTTTTGGTCTTTATTTTAAAATCAATTGCTGAATTTGTTAATGTTTCAAGTCTCTAGGTTATCGGAAACTTAATTTAAATTGATTGCAAAATTTGTACAGAACAGACAAACAAACAGCTAGATAAGAAAGCAAGTTAATATTGTATTGTAATTCAGTTCTGAGCTATGGCTAAAATTTCAAGTACCTAGCTCATCGATTGCTAAAATCGATTGCAAAATTTGTACCTAACAGACAAACAGACAAACAAGAAAGCCTGTTAATAACAATTTGGTAAAATGATTTTTTCGTTTGGAGAATGAGTATAAATTGTTAAGCTCTACTCTCAAAATAATGACTCTGCCAGAGCTATAATTATTTAGTGAGTTGCACCCTGATAAAAAACCAAACGACCGGTATGTTGTGCTAACATTGTAGTCAAATTTTTTGGACAGGTTATGTTCTTAATAAAGTTCGCCAGGTAAGATATAAAGCCATAGAAATAGCTGTTTTTGGGAAATGTTGTGTTAAATAATAGTGAAAGTGTTCGCCAGTTGGCTACTTCCTCAGGCATACTCAGTTCTAATTAAATATTAAAAGAATACAAATATATTCCCTTTAAACTCAAACTATATCATGAATTTAATGAAAATGAATTTAAAAGGCGCTTGCAATTTTTGTCTATTTTTGTGACAAATGTACGATTCAGTTAAAGGATCTGACGAGAATACTCGTTTGTTGAGAGAAGTTTACACACGAGACCCCAAAAAATTGAATGTTTAGTTTAGGTTACCAAGAAACCAAATAGTCGATTCACTTTTTATTTATGGAAACTTAACAAGCCAAATTTATAATGCTATTGATTCATTGAAAACACAAGGAGTAAGAAAATGTTTCTATATTTATTTTCAGCAAAAGTGTTACTTTTGCGCTATGTCCGACTGTCAGAGAGTTCTTGGACATCCAATTTCCTGTCCAGTTAACAGATAGGTCCATTTGAATGACCCCCTAGATCTACTGTTTTAAATTCTCTGCATTTTTAGGGATATCTAAAAAGTGAGTATTTTACAACCGAACCTAATCCTTTCGATGTTCTTTGACAAAGAATCACAGCCAAATGCCATAAAAAAACTCTGGAGATACTTAGCAATGTCAGAAAGAAATTTCAACAGAACCTTTATTGTATGGAAGTACATAGGTAATATTTAACACATTTAATAAATTTGCGAGAGCCTATTTTTTCTTTTTTTAAAATACATTTTGCACTACAATAAAGAAAATTGATTTAAAAAAATTAAGGTTTGTGTAAACTATAACTCGGCGCATTATTCGAATCCCCATACTTTATTAGAACTTTTGAGCTTACTCTTAAATAAGGAACTAAAACTTATTAAAAATGTCTGTCATTAATAGATTAGGCATTTAACAGCAAAAGTAAAGATCAAAAGTCCAAATTCAACAACTCACCTGATTCAAAACGCAATTTCTGATAAATTACGGAACGAATTTCACATACCCGGATGCCAGATAAAATAAAATTTGATGTCCAATAAAAGAAGGTGCAACTTGAGTTACATTCCCGTGAGAACAGTTTATGTCGCAATGTTCCGCAACCTTACATAAGCAATTCTCAGATTCTTAAAGCGTCTGTTCCCATGCAGGATCAGCAAATTTGAACTTATAAATATAACCCTTATACAGCTTGTATCCCACTTTAGTCATAAAGTTGTTTTTTAAAACATTAACATCAACCCCGAGTTGAAAAGTCTCGATATATTTTTGTATTTAAAGTTTTAGAGATGAAATTCACCTTCCTCAAGAGATTGAATGTGCGTGGCTGGTAATAGGAGCAAAACATGAGTCCGTTGGGACATACTGTCTGATGCGTGCTATTTGTTAAGATATCCTGTTTAATTAAAGTTAATAATTTAGGAGTAGAAGAATACTTCTGTAATTGTATAATTTGTTCAATGTATGTTATAACATAGAAAAATAGTATTTCTAACACTGTATTGTAAAATAATTTGTTAGGGCAAAAAAAAAATCAGATATGAATATTTAAAAGATTTACGTAACATTATATGACAAACTAAGCTATTGAATTTAAAAAAAAAAAATGTAATTGTACGTATATTTTTGCTATCCACTGTATATAAACAATATTATTAATAAATATAATAATTTGTCCCTGAAAAAATAAATAGTTACTTACTGTTACAAATTGTATCACCACGAGTGTTAATCGATGTTTAATTTAAAGTGTTTTTAAAAACTTTGAGAGATAAAATATAAATAATATTGGTTACAATGTTGTTACATTGTATTTGTTATAAAAAGAAATATAAACATCAGCGAAAATCAGTTTTGTTTTTCAGTTAAGATGTTTCTACTCGAAGATAACAAATTGCTGATTCATTATTTTTTAAAAATATAGTTATTTGCAAAAGTTTACATGAACCGAGTAATAAAAGTTGGTACTTTTGCCAACGAAGGAACTTAAAAATTCTCGTTATTTGTTTTGTGTAGTAGTCTCACTCCTTAGTATACTCAATGATTTCATAAATCCTGTTAGCATCCTCTGAGATCCTCTAAAACTCTGAGCGCATTTGCAATTGTGCATGTCCTATATCATCTAGAGATGAAAATCTTCGCAAATCCTTAATATTTCGAGACTATCCTGATAAATTATAAAAAATAAAAGACAAAAAGAGTTAAAGCATTTTCAACTATAATTAAAAAGATAGTGACAAGAATTTTTGAATGTTTTGTTAATGTGCCGCAAGTTGAAAATAACAAGGATTTTACAATAAAGACGCTAATAATTACTACTAGCATTACGTTATTACTACGTTATCAATAAATCTCTTTTCATTTTGCCGTGCATAGTTGAACTGTGTAGGCGTCATTTGTTTCTTGTTCCTATATTTTACTGTTACTGGCACGAGATCTATTTATACTTCTAACTATCGGGCACGGGACGGCCCTCTTATTTTGGCCTTCGCGAATTCGTCCTGTCTTAGCACATTTGCATGATTGCCATGGCTTTCGACGTATCGCTCGGCGTCAAAATAACCTGTCTCGTCAAGGGTTCTGTATTGAAATTCCATCGGCGTAGAAGGCTGAGAGTCATCCGAACTCAGTGCTGAATACTTGTCATACGGATCATCTGCTTGGTTTGTGTGTCCTGAAAGCGTATCGTATTGGATATCTCTATCCATCGGTCGTGAACCAGGGATAAACACGGAGGGAATGTTGTGAATTGTGAAAGAGAGCAGGGTTGAAATCGTTGGCGAAACATCGTGATGAATCGCGTTTTCGATTTCGAAGTCGTTTTCGTTTTGTCTACGGGGACGAACGTCATGTGGGATAAGGTCGTCGAATGAAAGAAGATTTGGTTCATAATGATACATCAAATCGTTTGCGTTTTGTTTCGAAGAGAAAAATGGAGCACCAGTAGGTGGTGCCGGAGAGGACCCACCATAACCTCCCGACCCGGCTAAAGGTCAAGCCGCCTCACCTTTCTTGATATTAAAATTGGGCACTTTGTTTTGAGCCATGCTCTTAAATTTTGAAAAGTTTGAATTTGTGTCTTTGTTTTCCAAAAATTAAAAAGGGACAAATTGAAACAAAGGACGCATATGGAAGTTGAGCTGAAATGCTCTACGTGTCTTTGTATAAAAATGAAACAGGGTTAGCTAATTGCTTTTGGAAAAAATTAGCTTTATGTGTTGCAACATTGAAAAGTTTGAGTGATTTTTTCGTCAGTCAAGGTTTCGTAAAAGTCGATCAAAAATCGTCAATTTGTCAGTAAAAGTGTATCGGAAAAGATACGTAAATTTAGCAAAATGTATGCGAAAAGTTACCGAGTTTTTCTCGTCTTTTCCGCTTCACGGATTTTTGTTATGTGAGAAGGGAATCGGGAAATGTTCTTGGGGGATTGTCTTTGTTTATCTCACGTATTTGAAAAGCCAAGAAATGTTGGTTTCTGTGGTTAATTTAGAAGAAAAACGGGTGTGACCAGTCCTAGAAAAAGGATCTTTTTATAGGACTGTGGTCGGGTTTTTCTTTGTTTTTCAGGGCTTAGGCCAAGCCCCCCGGTTAATACTGGGGAGTATGGGAAACTCCAATATTTATCGAAGCGAATACGCGGAGTTTATGTCGGTGATCCGCTACTACAACGCCAGTTCGCGTATGTAGTCTCGAATAGCACCCGACTTTCGAACTGTAGTGTCTGAAGGCCTGGTAGTTCTGAAACTTACCTCAGGTGTTCGTATGCAGATACTACCTGCCCTGATTCACTTTAGTTTATACCTAGGGAATCCTCAGACACCGCATTTAATCCGGAAATTTGCTTTCGCTTGAAGGTTTCTCGAATTTTTGGTTTTTCGCTACCGGGGTGCAAGTGGTAGTTACTAAACGCCCAAAAATTCCGTATATGGGTTTTTTTATGTTTATTGGCTCTTCTACGAGGATCTGACTTCTACAAGGTCGTCGCAGTTGCGGGGATGGTCTGGTCTTGAAAATTCAGTAAAATCTGCGAGGAAATCGTCCAAAATCCACCTGAATTTTCGTATTTCTTGATAGAAATTCGCAACAAAAGTGTTTTTTGCCGTAAAAACAGCAACTTTTGATGCGAAATTTCACGCTTCTCTCTTCTTGCTTCAAAACTGATGTTTTCTTGCTTCACAACTGCTGGTCTTCTTGCTTGATTTTCCAATTGTTCTTCTTTAAGGCTAAGTCGATACTGAATCTGACTCGTTTTGTCAAGCTTTTTATAGTTTTACCCAACTACGCTAAGTTGGACCAAACTATGCTTGAAATAACCAATCAGCGTGCTTGTAGCATTTTGCTAAATTAGGCCACGCCTCCCAATGCTTTTCTTATGGGAAAATTTCTTTTTTGAATTTCAAAGGTTTTACTCGTTCGATTGTCGAGATTTTTTCTGAAATCGGTAGATATACGTTTTCTGCATCATCCCACAGCATTGGAAATATAAAACTATTTTTTATATTCACAATATAACTTAGAGATTGATGAGTATCCATGCCCACATGCCATATGAAATACAGACTGTTCTATATCTACGATAAAAGTGGACTTTAAGATTTTTCAAAAACGTGTGTAGTCTTAAGATAGTTCTAGCTTGTTCGATTTTATTCCAGATCTTCATTTTGTGATCTCATTTGTAATTTAAAACACATCTCAAGTCCCGAAATCGTGACACTATTTTCTTGCCGTTATTTCTTATTTTAACGTCGGATAGTGCATATTTTATACGATGATATATTTGGTTTTATCTTCATTCATTTTAAAGTTCAGTGTTATTAACAAAACAGTCGCTTTATCCTGGACTTTTTTTTTATAAATGGACACACTGTTAACTTTCATATCTAAATTACTGCTAGAAATAGATTCGAGAAAGGCTCTTTCCTCATAAACCTTGAATAATATGGGAGAGAGTATACATTCCTGTTCAACATATCATAATTACGTATTACAGCATTAATTGATTGGAAGGTACAGGCAATCAAGTGGTTTCCATCACACCTAAGGATTTTTTCCCGTGGAGGCATTTCAAGACTGTTATGTTTAAGAACAAATCGGGTAACACTAAAGAATTGGAAAACAGAATTCCAGGAGAGGGCAGCATATTTCTCTAGAAAAGTATAACTAAGTTTATAATTGATTTTTAACGGCTTAATACACTACCAGGTACAAGAAGGTCGTCAGTTTGAATATTTAATAAAACAGTTTTAATTTTATATACATTTTTAATTGAGGGGTTGAAAACACAATGGATATAAGTGACATTTTCATAAAAATCGAGTTAAGTACTGAAGCCTAGTGTAAGAGTCACAATGGGTTTTGAAATAATGAGATCTGTGATATTCATGCATGAAAAATATCCGCTGAAATAAAGAGTTAAAATGTCAAGAGATACAATGTACTGAAAACTTTGGATGCGCGCCCATTTGGAGCATAAGAGGTTTAAGTGGAATTGAATGTATTATGGTGCTTCAAGCATGTACAACACGATCACCATCTAGTAGGCAATCAACCCCAGTATACCACAGCTGTTCTCTCCTCTTAGTTATCTTTGCTTCTATTGCTCTCTTTTTCTTTGATCTTGACATTTCTTACGATTTTATCAACAATAGAGTACAAATTTCGCTATCAAGAAAATAACCTGGGAGAAACAAAAACAAATTTTTGACGAATATTGGCATTTCGAAACCATATCCTACAAAGAGCATTTTGAGTGAATCGACTTTAATACAAAACCTAGAACTAATGAAAGTAAGAACTGATATACACAGAACTACATATTGTTCATACATTTTGGACAGCCATAGATTGTGTCTCGAATTTTGTTTCAAAACTGTCTGCGAATTATCTAAGAAATTACAGACTGTTATATGTAGAAAAAAATCAAGTATCTGAATTGCGCCAACAGAACAATGAGTGGAAGTTCGTCGACTGTCAAATAGGATCCGTTAATTTTTTAATGGAATATATTGGTATGTTTTCACAGTACATCAGTCACTTCAGTCGCCTACAAACTAGAGACCGAAAGTACCTCAACAATCTCAATATAAAAAAAATGTATGTTTTGTTCGGAAAATGCTGTACCAATTAAACCAGTTAAAAGCAGATTTCATAGATTAATTTTAAATATTCATTTTAACCAATCTTTCAGTAAACCACTAACAGATACATATGTTACTTGTAATAAACTGTAAATCCCCAGAAGAAAATAAATTTCATTTATGTAAAGCTGAAACACTAAAAAGTTAAAGATTCCGTTAGATTGTCAACAAAAGCAGAGCTCCATGTGTTTGCATTTGCTTAAATCTACCAAATATGCTCCCAGTTTTAACTTTTTCATCAGAGTATTACACGGGACAGTTGTAGACTTGCAAATTTTACTTCATAAATTGGCCACTGGCATATGGAACTAGGATGCAAAGAAATTGCATCGTGTTTGCTCAAATAGATGAAATCTCTACCTACCCACGTTACACGTATAATCGCATTCAGTGACAAGGCAGGTGAACAAGATCAAAGTAAATGATTAATCAAATTTTGATTACATGTATGTATGTGTATGAAATTGGGGATCAGTACACTATAATCTAGTAAATCTATTATGTTCCTTTTCTATTGCCAAGTCGTTAGGGATACAATGCCGTCTAGAGCTGGTCTCCCTATCTCCCTTAGGCATCTTAGAATATTGGACATCTTTAAAGGAGGTAATTCCATTTCTTCTATTTGGTGCGAATTCTAGGGTGTTCAAAAGCGAGGCACTCTGAAAGGATGTGAATAGAAGTTTCGTCCTCTTCCTCGCAGAATCTGCACTCTTCTCTTTCTGCCAATCCGAGTTTCTCGATGTGTCCCTTCAGGTGGCCATGTCTTCTCAGAATTCCTGTCTGAACTCTAAGTTGATTTTCCTCAATCTCTTCTTGTCGTAGTTCCTAAGAAGTACCTTCGCTTGTCTTATTCCTTGCAGTTCCAGTAATTGGATGTCCTGCTGTCTTCTCTTTTTAGTTCTTCCATCATTACATTGCTACTTATTCCACAAAAAAGCTCGGACCCCAGAAATAGTATCTCAACCCCTTTTCTCTCGAGCTTGTCCACTATTTCATTCCTCTTTATCGCAATGTGTCCCAGTATCCACAGGAGGGTGATCTTATTATTCTTACCTAATTTGTTTAGTTCCTCTAGGTATTCCCAGACTATTTTGGAGCTGATTATTTCAAATTTTGGTTATACGTAAACAGGAACATAAGAATAGAATCTATTAATTGCCATTTTCTGATATATAGGCACCTATTCATGGAGAGTAATCAGAACTTTAATCTGATCGAGATAGCCAAAAAATGAAATGAAAGAGAAATTTCCATTCCTGAAGGTTACGAGGCATTTGTTGGTAAAGCGAGCAAAGCATGAACACTGGTGCTTATGAGAAGTCACGATTTCATAACTTTGATGGAAACCTTGATCCATTCTTTAAAAACTCTGTTACGGGGATTGACAGCATGCAAATGTTCCATTTCAAGAATAAATATTTGTAAAAATTGTAAGAGTGATGCGTTCTCTCAAGTAAATATGAAGTCCTTGGCGTGGAAATCAAGTGATAACACTCCCGTCATTCGCCGGTAATGAAGAAATCCCTAAAATAAAAGTATGTGAAGTATAAAATCTTCAACAAGTCCTATGGTCTATTTCTCCAGTTTATCACCCATTCTACATCTCCTTGGTATATGAGCAAAACGAACAGCTATATTCTGATGAAATGGCCGAAACGTCAGAAAATATTCTGTAAACTGATTCAGACTGAAACGACAGTTGATAAATCAATTCCTTTTATGTTCTGTTGTCTTTTTGGGTTATTTGACTTTGAGTAAGAGCTTGTGCAGTATAAATTTAAAAATGAAAAAATAGGAAAATAAATATGCCTCAAGAAGAAATTTAATTAACACAACAAATTTAAAATCATCAATCAGCAAAAACTTTACATAACTCTTCAAAATGTCGGTTATTAATTTTCTGATATAATCTGCAATGTATTCTCATTTCAAAGGGTGTTTTTTGGGAAGATCATAGGAGAAGTATTTCGGCTGCACTTTGAATTCTTGCAGTCAAATCTTCCTCAGACTGAACAATAGTTTTGTATACCAATTATTTCATGTACCTCCAAAGTATTCAGTTAAGTAGTCTCCCGCATCTGGATGAAAGTGGACAGATGCTGCATCATATCCAAGCCACATATTCTGTCTAATGGCCAACCGTACATCTCCAAAAGATCAGGAAGGACTGGCGAGAAAATGTCTGTAAATAGGTCTCTTTAGGTTATTAGGCAGAATATGTGGACCAACTAATATATCTTCAACAATAACAGCCCATACATTTATCGAAAATTCTGAGTGGAAGCCACAGTCAAGAATTCGTGTGGGTTTTCGTCATTTAATACGTGACTAAAATGTGGTTGTCGGACTAGCATTGTCTTTATTTTTATTTATTTCACGACGTTTCGATTAGGTTGCATCTCTAATCGTTATCAAGTATAAACTGAATGTTTTGTCATAAGACTACGAGCTTACATAGGGTCTGTGTCCATTGAGGCGCAAAGCTTCACTTTACTGTACACACCTTAATGATTTGAAGTTACAAAGTAGTGGTTGCCAAAGATTAGGTATCTCAACACTGGGTTTACTGAATATTCCATTATTGTTTTTAATGTAAGCTGTTTCTATATATTTTCTTTTTTTCATGTTGGGTTCGATATATATATATATATATATATATATATATATATATATATATATATATATATAGACGCAGCCTCAGACCATTTTATATGATGTTATTTGTCCTAGGCGTGTTCTGCAATACCCGATATCGACGTTTCCCCTTTTTATGTTCCTTAATTCTAACTTCTACACACACAGTGTTCTAATCTCGTGGAGTAAAGATCCTTGAAGATACCTCGTGCAACGGTAGGCGAAACGTTGGATAATAATTCCAATTTGACATGGTTTAAACCGAAGAACCATGATTTTCAACTTGACCAAAGCTGTTAAAGCCTCCGTTCTTTACATTTTTTCTTATTGCTAGTTTTTGGTTTCGTTTTTCTTAAATGTATTTCCTGATTTAAAGGCTGTTTTTATCTTATAACTACTGGCAATTCGTCTTATTTTCTCCGATGTTCCCCTAATGTACGGAATTGTGAAGAAGGAATGTGTTTCTTGCTGTCCAGTGTTCGGTGTTCTAAATTTATTTATAACCTCGTCAATTAGTTTTAAACGATAACCATTCTGTTGTAAATCGGATTTAAAATTTAGTACCTCTTTTTCCGACAACCACATTTTAGTTAATCTTTAACATTGTCTACAACCTTCAAATAATACGTGAACTAAAAATTTCTTTGTTAGTAAATTTAGCCTCGTCTGTATATATAACATATTTGGGAAAGTTGTTATCTTCACGACACATATGTGTAAATTATTTTGCAAAATTCACCCTCGCGGGATAGTCTCTGGGTTTTTAGGCCTATACTTGGATATATTTATAAGAATGTAGCAATTTTTCCTGCAAAATTTCATGTACAGTAGAGCTGCCCATGTTTAGTGCCTTGCTTAATGTTTTGATGACTTTTTAAGAAAAGTTTGCTTAGCAACCAGAAAAAAATTTATTTTGTGATTTACGAATTATTGCAAAAAAAAAACAAATTGATTATAAAAATTGAGCTCTCTGGATATTGAAAACTAAGTCCTTAAAAAGTTTATATTTCTACCTACTTTTTAATCAATTTATAAGGGCTATCAAATTTTAAGAGTTATCGGTCGAATTTCCGGCCCACTGCTTCGATCATACCCTATAGATTTAAATAACTCTAGATTTGTTTGAAGGTTGTTTATGGTAGGTGGGGGAGAGGTTTTTATGATGTTTGACAGACATAAACATGTTTACTTATCTTTTCTTTAAGTTTAATTGCTTGTCATGACTCTTTTTAGTGTTTTTAAGTGTTAGAAATTACTATAAATGCGAAGTTTACAATTAATATTAACAAAAAAAGGATTTAAAAACTTATTTTTATCGGTAAATATTGTAAGATACTGTTTACGTATTGAAAATAACAATAATAATAATTTAGGCAACCATATATTCATACCTTTATGTATTCAGAATTGACGTACCGATGGTACTTGTTTAAATAATGCAATTAGGAAAAGATAGCATAAAATCAGTATGTGTGTACCAAAAAATTAACTATCTACTGTTTATCAACACTTTTTCAAATATAAATAAAAATATTATTACGTTATTCAGCGTTCAAACAATCGGGTCCTACTTCTGACGTTATGCTAATTCTACAGGGTATGTTCGAAGGTTATTAAAATTCAATGCGGGTATTCGTAGGTACATATAGGCATAAAAATGCAGTGAACACCTAAGTAAACTGATAAATAACTAATCTGGTTTTATTAATAAATGAATAGAGGCTAGGCTATTTTTGACATCAATCTTATAAGAAGAGGAAATTTGTTAAATTTAAAAATAGGTTTTTCTTCACCGCGCGGATTGAAAATCATAACTTTATTTTAATGACACACTTTATTGTTTCAAAAATATCTCTTAGATAATACTGAAAGTTTGAATTTTTAATTGAGCGTGAAAATATGAAAATATATGCTCGTGTTTTGAAATTCTATTTTTTTTTTGTCACAATATGCAGTCTTTGACGTCTTATATTTGGCATCCGAATATTTCAAATTATGTCAAAATTTGTTCATGATAAAAAAAACTAACAACGAATAAAAAAATAATTTTAATATATTATAAAAATCTGAAAAAAAACACATATCCGAAAAATTAGAGATATAAATAATATACAAGTTGTATCAAAAAACAATCTTGTTTTGAACTTAATAAATGTTGGTTTAAAGGACATATATCATTTTTTTATTTTGGAGTTTTAGAAGGGATATATAATAATTATTTGAATTGTAAAAGTTTTTTTAAAAATTTTAAAGAACTGTCTGATATTTTTGTATAAAAAATAAATACTCCAATTTGGGGATATATCTTTTTTTCACAGGAGACCTAAATGAACTTAAAAAAAATAAATTATTTCTTATTATTACGTTAAAATCATATTTTTATATAGTAACTTTGTGTATGCTATAATATTTGCATAATTGTTATTTTAATTACGAAATTTTTGTTACATCTTCAAACTAAAGTTGTGGGATTACAAACAAAACTTTGTTGCTTTACCTGACACATCTTCTTATTACTTTCAAATTTTCTGCATTTCAGTGTCACTTTAAATATATTCATAATATTTAAGAACTAACAGTTTTAGGAAAATTCAGATTTAAATTTATGGAAAAATATTTACAACTTACAATAATTTTCTAAAAGCCTTGTGATTTAACGAAAGGTATTACTACAATTTAAAATATATTAAACTAATAATTTTGCTTTATAATTTAGTTAAAATGTGCTATCTATTACACTTCAAGTAAAATCCAACTATACTAGTAACATATATTTTTCTCAAACGAATTAATAATAGTATAAAGAAAATAGCAATACTGATCTATTTTTCTTGATCTTGAATGCAAATCAATGTGTTTCTATATTTTAATTTCGATTTGTTTTCACTTCAATTAAAACTACGTAAAGAAAACTTGAAATACGAAACAATAAAACATTTCTAATATTGTGGAGTAAAAAAATAATTTAAAAATCACTATAGGACCGTGATTCAGTGTTTCTATTCTCTTTTTGCTAAACAACATAGTATTTTGAGAACACATAGTGTTTGAAAGTACATATGTTTTAAAAATATTATACAATACTATTCTAACCACTTTCGAATATCACAATTCGGAAAAGTTTGTTTTGTATGTATTTTCATCTGCTGAATCTGAATCTTACCTCACAATATAATTTTTTTGAGATAAAGTGGACTTAAAGCATTAAATGTGTGGCTAGATTCGAATTCACTGTAATAAAACATGTAGTAAATTACTTTCCTTTTTCAGATTGTAGAAAAACAACTGGGCGTTGTAATTAACTAATTTGTAGTTATACATAAAATATTTTAACACCTAAAAATTCAATGTGCGTAGAAAAACAGCGATTTTATCACCAACAACAGAAATAAACATGCCTGATATAATTTATCATAAAAAAGTATGCATGAAATATTTCAAAAGGTTTTATAGAAACCTCTTTTTGCCAGAAGTTATTCGGTCTTGTAGGCTTTAAGAGAGTTTCTTTTGATTTGCATAATTTTTGGATTTGTTTCTTTTATCGTTCACTAATAATGTATTTTTTCAAGAAACTATAGATAGCGTTCGATCAGCGAAAATGTGTTCTTGTATGGGTAAAAAACAATTGTGGTCAAAGTACTAATAGTTGTATGATATAAGAAAAGTTAATCACGGAAATAAAGCTCAAGCATTTTGTATAGGAAATCAAGATCTCATAAAGCTCGTGTTTACGTTCATTTATCCAACAAGAAATATTAAGTCAAAAATAAGCTAGAAAACTTTTAATAAATTTAGTTTTTAAGAAGGACAAGATAAAAACAGTATTTTGGAAATAATAAACTTTTACTTGTGTTAAGAATTTTATTTCAAAAGAGAATGCGTATGTTTATTTTTATGTTTAAATTATAGTGTTAGTAAAAAAAATTGTCATTCTAACACAACCTTATGCGGGTTGTACTCAAATACAAGAGGATGTTATTGAACTTCTATGTTTTGAAGAAAGGTCATATGTTTTTTCTTGTTTTATTTTTGACCTGACTTCTAGTCAAGGATTAGATGTTTTTTCAAGGAAAACTTTTAGGGCATCACTTTTCCTTAGTAACATGCATATCGCAACTTCGGAATTCGAACCTTGTCCGCCCCGTTGAGAGGTCGATTATTTGACCACTACACCAACGTGACAACCAAAGTCGCATGTTGAAATCCAAAATATAGTTAGAACACTCTCTTAAAACACGCGGTCGCAAACGACTGTCCAAAAAAATAATTATTTAGTACAGATTGCAAACAGCCAACAAAATCAAGATGCTGTAGAAATTTTTACCTCCAGAATAGGTAGACGTTGTCTTCAAAAAACCCAACTATGTCTTAAGAGGCCCCATAAGCTGCCCTTACCAAATAAATAACAAATATGTTTGCTTGGAAATGTCTGAAAAGCCAAAGATATGGCATAATATAAGGTGGTTAGATGAGAAAAAACTTGTTCTGGTTGATAATATAGGATTAAGACGTTACGTATTCGTAAAATACCCTTTAGGTACTGTATATCATCGTAGATATACTATAAAGCGACGATTCTCAACCTAAGGGGCACCACCCACTTCGGAAAGAGCTGTATAAGAAAGGGAAGAATAGCGTAACCTTACTACTTGTATAGAGCTATTCTTCTTGTGACTGTGTACCAGAACCAAAGAAAACTAAGTAGAATATTAATTTAAAACTTCATAACAAAAGACGTTACAAGGGAGAACAGGAATACTGGAAAACGCTGTCATAAAGATTTTCAATCAAGGGGCTATAGAAATAATGATCTGGATATGTTTTTTATATTACAGAATGGATCCTATACTTTGGAATGACGATATTTATAGGGATGGAGATCATGCCGTTTTATGCAAACATAAGGGTCGAAAATGAAGGAGAAAACAGAAAATTAATATCCCAGATTGGCCCATTCAAAGCCCAGATCTGAACTTCGAAGAGTAATATTAACTAGATGGTAACACTTAAAAAGTTCCATTATTGTCAATAAAGGATACAGAATTAAATATTAAAACTTTATTTGAATCATAGACATACTTTTTGATAATATATGATGTGAAACCTAAAAAAAATATATATTTATTTCACATTTAATTAATTTTGACCACAACTGTAAGTATTTTTTTTTGAAAAACTTGCAGCAGTATCAAGTTTTTGAATCATTTTCTATTTTATTGCTTTCTTACAGCTTACAGCAAATCTAAGAAATGATTACCTAACTATATAATTAAGTTAACAATTCGGTCCATTTAGTTAAGTTACTCCGATCTTTTGAAAACATTTGTTTATGCGACAAAACTTTTTCTGTGCCTTCTTGATGTCAATCTTTCAAAATTCTTCAATGAAAACAATGCATACTAATAACCCAACATCGGTAGCTGAAATGAACTGCTTAAGTCCTGACGTCGCGCAGCATTTAACCTTTCCAAACAAATCGATACTAGTAGGTAAACCCGTAACAGATTTCTTGTTTATTGTTAATTTCGATGTAAATAAGGGTGATCAGTGTGGAAAGTTCTTTCCCTTTAAGAGATTTATTCACAAAATATTGTCAAAAGGTAATTTTTTACTTATAGTCATATGGCTGAAACATATTGAGGTTATGTTTTAGTTTTCTTCATAGACATAAAAGTTAAGTATATAGACTACGGATTTTATAGAAGAAAATTGGCTCATGCTTAAAAAGAGACAGAGTGTCTTCGATGTGTAGTACATCTTTTTCTAGTGACGGAGCTAAACATGATACTCCAAGTGTCATTGGTTACCTCTGTCATCTAACCGTCATTAGATAAAGAGGTATTACTCATCGATAATGCTCTGTTTCTTTCTAAGCTTGAGCCATCTTGTTTCGGTAGGATCTGCAATCTATATATTTCACTTAAATATTTATGGCTATTATTGGTTTGTTTGGAAAGGTTAAAAGGTGCGTGACGTCAGACTTATGTAGCCTATTATTAATGTGCTATCGACCAAATGTCAACAAAATTTGTTTATAAAGATGAATATATTCAAAAAATGTAAGGAAAAATCACAATTTGTTTGATTATTTTTTTTTTACAGTTTTATAAGATTTACAACAGATGTGTTATTTTAGTACTAAGGTATTAAGCCTAACAGAAAATTATTATAAAAAAACCCATAAGTGCGTTTCAAATAAACGTCTATGATTTCTGAGTATCTGAGGAATATATTTACTTGGAAAAGAGAAATTAAAATATAAATCTGAGAGCTGGAATTAGGTTAAAAATGCAAAAGTGGACAATAGCATTTTAAAATACTTTTATTTGATAACCTGCCTTTTCTTATTGAATAAAAATTACCCATTTACATAAACTAATTTAACAATATTTTAATTTTTGGACAAAGCTCGCAATATCAATAAAACACAAATTAAAGGTGACATATACCTACAGCTTATATATAGAGGAATATAAAGTTATAAATAAACATAGAAACTTATTTTACATATCCACAAGTCTTTAAAGTGTAATGTTAAAATGGTATCTAATAAAAATATTAATTATAGAACTAATTTTGATTAGATTCACGGTTAATATAAGACAAAACTTTTATAAATTTACGGTAATAAGAATGTGGTAACTGATTAACTTATGTGACAAAATAACATTATTTCTCACCGTACTATATTTATCGATCCTAATCTATTAATAAAAATTCCAAAAACTTTCCCTCCCTTTCCAGAATCATCTATGGATGCTTTTCACCTCATCATAAAAGCAAGCTAGGATCATACCGTATCCAGAGATGAAGTTGCAGAGAAAAGCTAACGTTTTATTTTTCAAAAGTTTGGAATGATTTCCTTCATAGTGTTTATCGTCTCTTATTGCATTATTATTATTATTATCTCGCAACATTGCAAATAATTTCCATTACCGTTTGTAATACATTTTCTGGATTTATGAAAAAAAAAATTGCACGTAAGACTGGTATTAAATTGAAATTATACCAGAGGAAGTTACTGGCAATGTCCAACTATTACATAATTATATTTCCATACTAAAATTTTATTTTGTTGATGAAATTGACCATTTACATAGCAGCTATATTATTTAAAAGATTGCAATTAGTTCATAACGTGATTCATTATTAGATACCATTTTAATGTTAAGTATATATTTTGTTATCTTTAAATAAAAAATTTAACATTTAGTTCTAGTTTAGCTTATGTAGTATGGTATACAAAAACTATTATTAATCTATCTCACATTGTCTTTCGTAATTTCACCACAGTGTGTAAATGTCAGCAAAAAAACTAAAATAGGACTTAGAACCTAAAGGCAAGAATTTTCATATTTCGTTTTCCTGCAACCATGAAGTACTTGAGTCAAACTCGATTTTACTTGATAGATTTGTGCAAAAGGACTTTAGACTTTTTAAAATTATTTCATCTAAACGTTTTGAAGGCAACAACGAATTTGAATAAATATGAATAACACGTTATGTTCAATAACATCTTTGGATTAATGATAAAATGTGACTTGCCAAGAAGTATGTTTATTGTTTAAAAATTATCTCATTGAACCATAGTAAAATACAAAGTAGATACAGTATAGGGGAGAGTGGGGGAATCCTGGACGGCGGGTAATGGCGGACATGCCAGTATACCTATGTTAGAAAAAGATAGCAGATATTTTATTAACCGCCACAATCGCCAATAGCGCTCGAATGCAGTGCCGAACAGTGAATGGTGAGGTGAGGTCGCGATTGCCGTACAAGGTAAGTTAAGTCGATTATTTTTCAACATTTTCATCTTATTTTTTAGTAAAATTGAATACGTGTATATTATTTCAAGGTAAACATAGGACTCACGTTTTTTTTAAGTGAACTAAGGTCTAATTAAGCAACGTTTGTAAGTAATCGCCAAGTGCTTTACGATATTCTAACCTCAAATAAATATATAGTTTTTCATTTTTTTGTGAGTCGGGTAATGGCGGACGATTTGTGTGGGGTAATCACAGACATCCGTAATTACCCCTATATGGGTTATTATAGGCCAAATACCCAGTTATATAGAGTTTTTATAAACCTACTCACATCATTTTTTATAAACCTACCTAAACCTTTTTATATTTCAGATGCCTCGAAATTACCAAAAAAAGACGGAGACCAAATACAAATTATAAGATTTACAAAAAGTTATTCAGGACGTCAAGAACAAAAAACTTTCATTAGGAAAAGCAGCTATCGTTTACTCTATACCAAAAAGCACTATACACGACCATTTCAATAAAAAAATTATAAAGACCCCAAAAAGTGGAAGAAAGGCTATATTTTCTGAAGAACAAGAAAAAGAATTAGAAGAACACATTTTAAAATGCAGTAAACTATTTTATATCTTAACTATAAAGATGGTGAGGAAAATAGCTTTCAAATTTGCTGAAGTAAATCAGTTAAAGCATAATTTTGACCAAACATCACAAATGGCGGGAAAGGACTGGTTTTATGGATTTAGAAAAAGCCATCTCAACATTTCTGTATGCAAACCTGAATCCACTTCTATCAATAGAATTACAGTGTTTAATGAAATAGAAGTGAGAATCTTTTTCGAAAACTTGGAAGCCTTACAAAGGAAATATCAGTTTGATGTCAATCGCATTTACAATGTTGACGAGACCGGCATTTCTAACGTCCAGAAAAATTCTAGAATTCTAGCTCCGAAAGGCCAGAAACAAGTCGGCATGGTTACAAGTGGTGAAAGAGGCACAACAACAACAACTGTTTGCGCATTCAGTGCTTCAGGAAAGTATGTCCCTCCATTTTTTATTTTCAAGAGGAAGCGAATGAATGTTCATCTGCCGTGAGCGATTCGGATTGGATTAATGAAAACTTATTCATAGATTGGTTATATCATTTTATCTCTTACGCTAAACCAACTGTGGAAGAACCTATTCTACTTATTTTAGACAACCATGAAAGTCATATTAGCCTGGCTTGCTAACTGCTTTGTCGCCAGAATGGAATAATACTGTTATCTCTTCCACCACATACGTCACATCGTATGCAACCGCTGGACTTAACATATTTTGGACCGTTCAAAACTGCATACAACAGAAAATGTGAATTATACATGGTTTCAAATATAGGCCGAAAATTACACAGTATGAAGTTGTCGAGCTTTTTACTAAAGCTTTCAATCGAATCAGCAATATAGAAAAAGCTGCAAATGGTTTTCGGGTATTTGGCCATTAGATACAACAAAATTTGATGAATATTTCTTTGATTCGACATCACCTGATGTGCAGACAGCATCGACATCATATATGCAAAGAGCAGTAACACCTGAGACCCAGATTGCACCGACACTATGTATGCAGAGTGCAGTTTCACCTAATGCACAAGTAGTTCCATTATCAGTTGTGCAGCAGCGATCAGTAACACCTTTACCTGTGTTGGACCAATCAATTCCACTTCAAGATGTTGTTAATGTTCCCCAACTGCCACAACAGAAAAGTAGGCAATGTTCCAGAAAGAAACATTCAATTATAATCCCTAATACCCCTATGAAAGACGTTCTAGAATAAAAGGAACAAAGGAAGAAAAATAAAGAAGGGGCAAAAGAAAATGATGTCTGTACGACCCACTGAAAGAAAGAAAGTATGAAGAATCTTAATGCATTTGAAGATGATATGAAGGCTAAAGATAGGAACGTATAGCACAAGAAAAAGAAAATCAACAAAAGCGCTACAAAGGTTGATGAAGGGTCTTATTGTCTTATTTGTAATGAAAAGTATGAAGAACCAATCACAGAAGATTGGATAATGTGCATCAAATGTAAATTTTGTGCCCACGAAAATTGCACGAGTGGTGCAAGTACGTCAAGGGGATTTATCTGTGATTTATGTGCCAATTAGACTATGTCCGTGATTACCCCATACACCATCCGTAAATACCCCCCAAGCTGTGGGGTAATCCCGGACACCAGAGATTTTGTTTTTTGTTGAAATTTGATTTTATTTTTGAAAATTTATCTAAGTTGATTATGAGAACATAAGAATGATTTGTTTAAGTAAATATTAAGCAATAAATAAGCCTTGTAACTTCATTTGATTAATTGTATTTCAGCTCTCCCTTAAGTATTCGCAATTACCCCACCTTCCCCTACTAGGATCTAAACGTGATATTTTAGATTTCCACAAAAAGTTGTATATTTGTTCTAGTCATGAAATATCATAGACTTTTTGGCTCAGTCATGTTTTTTAAAATAAGTTCTGCATGATTTTTTAAAATTTTTGGCATCTTCAAATGGGCATTAGTTCAGAACAATTAATCCAACATTTGCGATTTATAGCTCATTTTAAAACATAATTTTGTTATACAATACAAAAATACATAATAGAAAAAAATTCCAATTTTTTTTTCCTAATTCAAAGTTGATATTTTTTAAACTATAAAAAAATATTAAACTTTGTTCATAACTTAACTAACAGGTGTTCGCATTTGATTTGTTCCATTCTGTGATATGTCGAGGAATACGAAAAAATACTCAACACCTACTTTTTTTTGTTTACTACCTGAATTATATTTCCAGGAGGAGAAAAATATCCGCAAAATTCATCACAAAAACCTTTTTTTTCAGTTATAATTTAAAAGGCTTACTTTTTTTTTATGTAAAATCACTTACTTAATATATAATTTCTCGGTATTTTTATATAGAGGTGAAAAGGTTTTATATTTTATTAATTTACTTAATTCGGTAAAAAACTCATTCGGTGAACATTACAATTTAAAAAATTCAGTTAACGTGTTTCAGCTTTTTTCGCAATAAAATTTATCACGGGGATAACTACCCTTTATGTACTATTTTTAAATTTTATAAAAAAAGTGAAATAATATTTTTTTCTAAGAAATCTATCACCGAGTAAAATAGTCATGAACATTAATTTTAAATAGCATCCAGTGAAAATCTACCATTTCGAAGAATTAAATTACTCGCTTTTAGTTTTCTGTAAAAAAAATCATTTTCTGATTCCAGTTCATCTGTAATTCACGTTTCATACCCTAATTCATATCTATGGAGTGAAAATCGTGGCCAAAGTTAACTTCTTAAAATACTGTTTCAGAACTAATGAATTTTCGACCGAAAAAATTTATTGTAATTTATAATCTACTCCTAAAAAATGTGAAGCAAACTCTCATACAGACTCTATTATGTTCGAAACCAAATTCTAAATTTACAGACACAATTTTAGTGACAGTTTTCATAACTAAAAACACAACTCAGTGTTTAAAAGTACATGCCAAGTAAATATTCTTTTGTGAAATACAACTTATCACGAAATAAGAGGAATAGTCCAAGCCATAAGTAAATATAATGACGTAAATTTCGTGATGGATGAGACTTAGCCAGAGGTATTGGGGTAATGTAAAAACAAAGTTGGCTAAAACAGGTTTTTTACATTTACAAGCCAAGAAACATATTTTGGAAAAAACAAATAATACTTCTAGAGATTTTGAAAACCTACATTTTGAGCTTTTGCACGATCACTTTGTCAATTTGCAATCCGCTAAATATCCCTTAAAAAAGGGGGTGTTTTTTTTTATAAGGAAATAGAGCTGTAGCACGCGCGAGAAAACTGAACTCGCAGCTTCAAATCGGCAGTGCGGGGAAAAATTCAGTGTTTTATTTTCAATCTGGAGTAGCTCAAAAAATTATGAATATGGCAGACCCCTTTTTTACAGGAATATTTAACGGGTTCAATATTAATTTTTTCATTTGCCCTTAACAAGAACATGAAAATATAGGCCTTCACGAAGAGATTGAACCTTTTTTGGAGGTCAAAATGTTCACCCAAAAAAAATTATAGCAATCAACATTTTGCGTCTTGGGATAAACAAATAGCAATATCTCACCAACAAATTATCTAATTTACTATTATAAAATATTATTTTGTTCAAAACAATGAAAGTTTCCTTCTAAAAATAAAAAAGTGCAAAAAAAGTTAAATTTGCAATAAATAATTGATATGCAAAAAATGGTCGATTGTAAGGGTTTTTTGGCATTATCACCCAAAAGCTCAAATAGTAGGTTCTTAAAATCTCTACAACTTTTGTTTGAAACTTTTTTACCAAAATGCGTTTCTTGGCTTGGAGATTGAAAAAAAACAGTTTTAGCCAAACCCCATCTTGACCCCAACCTATTATTTGTTGTTACATTTTATGTAGGGTTTGTTCTTATATTGTCCCCAACATCCCTGGATAGGTCTCATCCATTTCGGAATTTACGTCAAAAACATCACTAATTTTAACTTATGGCTTGGACTAGAATCAGAAAATAACTTTTTGACTGTCTTTTTTTGCTGCACATACTACGCATAACTGGCCACTTTTTTCATAAGATTAAAAAATAGTACACAAGGGGTAGTTACCTCCGTGTTAACTTTTATTGCGAAAAAGCTGATAGACGTCAATTTAATTTTTGTAAAACCAAAAAGTTTCTGACTGAGTTAGGTAGAGTTAAGTAAGTTTATATATTTATGGAATAAAAACTGCAAAAAAATATATTACACCTCTAAAAAAAGCCCTTAATAACAAAACTACATATATGAAACCCTTTTTGTATGGTTTAATATGAATCCCAGTTTCAAATTATAATAAAAAAAATTTTAGCGATGAACTTTGGGAATAGTTCTCAGAAATGCAATTTAGGACATAAAAAAATACGTGTTTAATATTTTTTGGTATACTTTAATATATCACACAATAAAACAAATCGGAGATGGACATCTGAGAATGTTCCCCTGTGAGATTTAACCAAGGTTTGATGTGGAATCTCAGAAGACTCACATGTTATCGTTAATTATCTGTTCTTATGAAACATATAAATTGTAGCTACATTATCGGAAGTATCCTAATTTCAATGTGGATATATTATATAGGTATTTATTTTGATTTGATAAATAGAATAATTCCAATGAGTTGCAATAAAACAGCAAAGAGTAGATACATTTTCATAATCAATGGATTCTCTAACTCAATGTTTTCTACCGCCTTTTGATTCATGAATTTTTGAAAAGCTATTTTGGGCAAGTCTACTAGTTTCTTCATCTTATTGTACCTTCGCCCAGTACTTTGAGAAGATTTCACAGAAAAAAAAACCTATTTGAATAAAGCACACAAACGATCTGCTCGATGTAGATTAACAAATAAGGAAGATGGACCATGTGGATGAAGAATTGATTCTCCTTGATTTTCACTTTTCTTTAAACTCTAAACAAGCATTCAGTGCTCATTGTGTACTATTATAACATATCCTTTCATCTCTTTCATTATACAACAATTTTCATTACATAGAAAAACTTTAAAAAAAATCATGCTTTAAGTTTTATGCAATATGGTACTTTCGATTATTGGTATTATTTCTTTAAATGTCTTCTGTTTAAAGATTTTTCTCATAAGCGAAAAAAAAGGTTAGTAGCGTTAAATTTTGTTAGCCTATTTACGAAGTTGAATTTGATTGTTAAAAAACTATATCTACACTTGTTCCAGCAACAATTTATTTGATGGTTTCACTTCTACCATTACAGGTTTCTTTGTCAGAAGAATTAGCAAAAAATTCCATTTGGTATTATTTTAAAGTCCTTTGTGTTAAATATAGGTTACTAAAATTAATTTCGTTTTTTCTGGTTATCTATCCGCAAAGTACAAGGTCTTCTAGAAATACCGCCAATAATATTCTCTAGAAAATTTTTTTACTTAATTTGATACAGGTATAAATCATATATATCAAGTTGCATATAGGTAATGGATAACAGCTAATATCAATTCATTATTTGCATGGCCCATCTGTCTAATCATCCTAAGCAGATTGCCTTTTTCAGATATAATTTTTTCTGAGAAATCTCTGTTATGAACATGAAATTTGTTAATTGGGGAAACTATCACAACTTTTACTGCTTTCAGAATTTAATGAAACAACTTTACTACTTTATCCTGATTTCATCATCATCATCATCGACATCATCAGCATGTCATGATTTACTGCTGTAGATAGGCCCCCTCTGCTTCTCTCTATTGACTCCTATCTTGGGCAATTTGAAACCAGTGTCTTCCCATATATTTCTTATATCATCTAACCCCAAGTTCTGTCTGATGGCGTATCCAAGGGTCCGTAATATCTCTTATTCTCGTTCTTCACTCGGTCTCTCAAAATTATCCCCATCATTCTTGTTTTTTTAGAGTATACCAGACTCATAAAGCTTTCTCTACAAACAAAATGGTACATCAGGGTTTCTGAAAACATAAATCAGCCGGCCGAATGCGGCCCAGGTTAAACGTATTCTCCTTGCAGTCTAATTTTCTTTCTTCATTTTTATATTTTGTCCAAGATATACATAATGGCCCCTATTTTCTATTAATTCACCATTTATTTGAATATGATTTTTTGTGGAGCTCACAATTTTTGTTTTATCGATTTTAAATTACAGTCTTCGAGTACTGTTTTCGAGTCGCCAATATCAGTGCTAAATAAGACGATGTGATATGCAAAAGTAGATGAATCAAATGACAACCATCTACCTTAATACCTCTATGCTCTCAGTCCAATTCATTAAAGAAATCCCTGAAGACAAGCGTGAATAATTTTGACGCACACCATGGCCGATAGGGATTTTATTAGTTTTTACCCACTTGAATTTGAATGGTGCTTTTTCATAAAGGTTTCTAATGAGTGCTGAGTATCTTCGGTCAATTTGAGAGTAATTTAACGCCCGTGTTTGAATTCAGTCAAAAGCCCTTTGAAAATCTATAAAGGTCACATGAATTACAATGTTATAATAGTGAGTTTGTTTGTAGCCGGAGTTTTAAGGCTTGCAGATGATCTAAGATGTTATATCCTCGTGGGATGCTTGTTGTTCCACTGGCAGATACGCATTTAAATTAGTTGATAAAAAGCTGATTGATTATATTTTATACATACAATACAAATAATAACAAATAGCTATATAATACAATTACATACACATACAACACACAAATTATAATACACCAGGCAGTGTAATTATAGGTTTAGATGGTTTACAGAAGATAATTCGTCATAACATGTAAGCCCATTGAGATCTTATAATCCAATCTTGCTTACGTTTTAGCTAAGCTTCCAATATTTCTTCAGATTTTTTAAAATACTATATTATGAAAAAAGTTTGCAAATTGTAAAAATGTTTTTAATATATGTATTTTATATCAAAAGATAAAGCCATCAACCGTTGCTGATAGATGAACCATTCTAGAAAAGTATGGTAATTGCAAATGTCAAAATTTGATGAAAAAGTAAACAAGTTGTCAAAAAAATCTTTTTAATATAATTTTGTGGATGCTCCTTGGGAGTATTTTTGTGGTTTTATTTGACATGGACTTACTTCATATACAGTGATTAAATAAAATATAAAATAAATAATTAATCCTTAAGTCCTTCTGCTAGTCACACATCATTTTAACACCTAATTTTGTGACTATAAAAATGTTATTGTATTTTTAATTTTGTCGCTAACATCTACACAATAGATAAATAATAAGGTAATTATTACTGTATCACAAACACCATACACCATATTAATAAAATTGATTCCCTATAAGCACTTCTTGAATTAAATGCTCTATTTGCTTGTTTTACCGAAGTTGTTAGAGCTTTTTCTTTCTCTCTAAATAGATTTTTGGCCAGCATCCGCATTGTGGTGATTCTATCATCGAAGACAGCAGTGGAACTGTTGGTTGGAATATTAATGTTGCAGTAGTCCTTGTCGCAGCATGAAATACACATCTAGAAATATAATAAGAATAATTATATTTTTTAGGGAACCTATATCTAGTTATACAGACTTTTATCTAAAAATTCGTGCTAATTTAAGGCTGTTTACTCTTTTCAAACCGCGGATTGCTATCTATCGATTATGATATGAATAAAAATATCTCTAAATCAAATACTGGACGAAGAATTGAAAATAAACGAGACAGAAAACATGGTAATTAATTTTTTAGAAAGAATAAACTTAGACATTTTAAGAAAAAAAAAGGAATATGAATAAGCCCCAATGATTTAACAAAAAATTAAATCGATTTATTATCTTCACACAGAAATATAATCAAAGATGTAATCATTGTAAATGTTTTTACTACAGGGAACGACCACAGAACAGCACAATTTACAAATAATAATAAACTGGACTAGACTATAAACAAAAAAGAAAAAAAAAAAGAGCAGGAAGTAAGTGACATTTCGACAAATAAACGATAAATAATCTTTACATCGCCAAGGCTATTATAACTAACGCCATCAAAGAATCAATAGAAGACTTGGACAAAATCAAGATCAAAAAGAGGAACATATTTAGCTAAAAGGTGAAGAATTTTCTGAAAAACGAAGGACCTTAATAAAAACCACTGCGACCAAAGTAGGCCTATTGTGCTCACCTTAGAGGCTTACGTAGAAATGGGTGTGTATACGGAGATGGGGAAGTGTGTACTACGAGCTGAAAGATCTAAAGTGCCGTCCTTCGGCTGCTAAATTTTGGGGACGTCTTGTCGTCCAAAGTAAGTCATCCAATTTTATTTCTCTTGTGAAACTCAGAATGTGGGACGGCTTCAGATTGGATAGATATCCCTCTTTAATTCGATGCTTTTCCAAGTATCAGATCCGGATTCTGAAAAAATTTATATAAAAACTTCATTCTCTCTCTCCCTCTCTCTCAAAATGTATCTTCTTCTTTCCCTCAGCTAGTCTAAGTGTCTGAAAGTGTCTCCTCAGGTGACAATGCTTTGTTAGGACCCCTATTAGAATTCTCAGTTGATCTTACTTAGGACAATACCTTCCTTGAATTTTTTCCGGTCATAGTTCTCCAGAAATATCTTCGCTTGTCTCATTTCTTGTAGATTTGTCAAATAATCGAATCTCAGATTCTCTTCCTCTCTTTTTAGTTATTTCAGTATTGTGCAGAAATATTATTATTTTTACTTCAGTGTATCTCGGCACCCATAAGAAGGCAACAGTGTTATTCTTACTTAGTTCGTTTAGTTCTTCTAAGTATTCACAGATCATCTTGGAGCTGATCACATGAGAACTCAGTGTATATGGCTATTTGAGTATCTGATATAATGATCTGTTTGAGAAAACTTTTTCCTTATTGAATTGATCTCATTCTGTAATACGGTAAATTTCTGCTTGCAAAATACTTGATAATATGCCCGAGCTTTCGAAATGTCTGGTTTCTGATCCATACTGTAACGAAGTTACTAAATTTTTGGGCAAGTGTATGTTCGCCGGGATTTAATTTATTTAATTTACATCCGAAAAATCGGATTCTTGCGGGAAACAATGTTAAAGGTTTCAAGATTACCGGTATATAATTAGATTTACCGCGCTATGCCGGGAAATATCATTTTCCGAGATTTTCAGAGCGTCTGACCATAGTAATCGCGCGCCGCATACAGCAGTATCGTATGCGCGATCACCGCACACCGTCACACGTCAGCGTAGTGGGAGCTTGAGCCGTGTATTTAAGTCCGAGCAGACCATTATTTCGCGGAGAACTATACGTTCTCCACCCGGGTCAACAGTCCAAACGGACTGGACTGGGTCGCCTGCTGGGCCGCGCCTTCCTGGTCTAGTAATGTAGGTGAGGCTAGGCTTGTGTGTATATGGTGTTTACCATACACTTCCTTCCTTACATCCTACCCCTCTAATGGCCAGCATTGCCGAGGACCCTTATAAGAACGGGCAATGTTGTGTCATCCTACCGTCACTGTCGAGGACCCTTATAAGAACGGGCAGTGACGGTTCCTTTCCTAATTTCCTACCGCTATTGGTCGGCATTGTCGAGGACCCTTATAAGAACGGGCAATGTCGTTCCATCCTGCTGACGGTGTCGAGGACCCTTATAAGAACGGGCAGCGTCAGTTCCTTTCTTTCCTTCCTACCGTCACCGATACACACATGCACTGATGCCCTAAGTTTGTTATTGTTTCCGTAATGACCAGGAATGTGTTGACCGCCAGGTGCCCTCCGACGTCCGTTGACAAGGGCGCTAAACAACTGCCGCCCCGACGCTTATCGCCGCCGCCGCGTGTAAAGACCATCGCTGTGTAGAGACGCCGCCTATCGCCGATCGATGCCGTGTTATTGTTACCTACCGCGTATACCGCCGTCGGTCGAATTTTAATACGAAGCGCCGTGAACCGTGAACGCGGATTTTAGATACGAGGCGCGATAATTTGCGTACAAGCCGTCGTGAGTAGCGTCGCGACCGTATAGTACGAGATAAGTGAATAGCGTCGCGAATGATACCGCCGGGTTACCGTCTTCAGCGCAACCGAACAGAATGAGCTACCGTGAACAGCTCTCAAAACACACTCTTGCCCTTTAGACCGTTTATTTGTTAATATTGTTGTATATCTTAGATTTTAAGTTAGTTTTAGGCCATGTCTTTACGTTAAAGAATGGAATACAGAATACAGGATACAGGATGTTTTATAACCGTTTGTTTTATTACCTAGTCCCATTTTTACCATTACATGTAACAATTGGCAGCCGGCAGCCAGCACTAATACACGCAATTGACCCCTGGCTTGCCGTTTCTCCACTGTAACAAGCTGCCTGGTGCATAAAGTGGGCCCTCGACCACATTAAATCCCGAGGGTGGCGCCCGAGAACCGACCACCGAGTGGATGTTTTGACCTTCAGGCAGTCAAACCGTTGATCAGCTGAGAGAGCAGGAATATCCCGAATTTACGTAGATGCCGCTGACCCGATACCCCTGTGCTGAGCATTTGACCGATGACTGTCTGCACGAGAACTATCCACTGACCGATGTTCCGCTGCCGTGAACGAAGAAGAGCCGTAGAGCACGACCTGCTCCTCTGCTCCCCGCCTACGTAAAATCGCGTCACAATACACTCCTGTTCCATTTCCCCTCGTAATTTTAGAACTATTTCTATGTAATGTAATGGAGTTTCCATTATTATATCTCTATCCCACTCAATGTTATGACCCAAACTTGCTTTAAAGTCGTTCAAGAAGTCGAGTTTCTTCTTAATTTCATTTTGGGGCATGCCTACGTTTGCTGCTTTCTAGATGAAAGATAAATTTTTCATTTAATAGCTCTATCCCATAACATTCTATATGTTATCTTTTTTATCATACTATTCATATATCTGTATATCTAGAGGTATGAGGTTTAGACATATCTATGTACCAAATAAGTGCCCTAGAAGACGGTTTAGTTTAAGTGTGTTTACATACCCTCCGGTTCTCTATGATGACATTCAATAAGTTGTTGTAACTGTAGTCTGAGATCATTTTCATCTCCAACTCAAAGCCTCTAATTTCGTTACACAAAGTTTCATTTCCTGTCATTTTGCCGATGACACAATAGACTATGCAGAAGGTAATAAAACTGCAAAAAATCCCCTAAGATTGTAATCGAAAATTACAAAACTACGCATGTCGAAACACTAACTGAAAACAACAGGAGACTATACATTATTAAAAGGTTAAACACACCATGAAAAGATACTATTAAACTAACAGATCAAGGGGGAAATACAGTAGAAGATAGAAGGAGGATAGTTGGAATCATTCTATTGTAATTTATACAAATCAGTTATTATCGAAATAGTTAATCTCGAGCTCGAAAATCGACAACTGATGAACAAAGAAACCTATTCAATCAATGTAAAGTAATATAATGATGATTTATACGGAAAATATCACGTTCGGCCATTAGGACTCCGTATTTAATGGAGTCGAATGCACACAAACGCAATATACAGATCAAGATTATATTTAACAGATATTTCCATTAGTATTTTTACAGTTAATAGATGGTCACAAGTCCTAAAATTTATGCAAATTGTCGCTTGTTTAACTGGCTGGTATTAGTCCAATTTCTCCGTTAATATATTGGTAATAATCTTAATAAGCAGTTTGTAAAGAAGGGAATTTTCTCCAAAAATAGCAGTCGCTTCTGAGATGATTCTCAACTCAACCAGTAACTCAAACTTCTTCAAACTCATTACTATAGGCAATAAGACGTAAGCTTAAGAGTTTGATTTGGAAGCATCACAACATATTATCTTCGAGCGATTTATACTCACTGACTAGTTTCCAGAAACAAAAAAATAATTTAGAGGTTGACACAAATGATTAATGTGTCGAGCTTTTTAACTTGACATTATATTCAATAACAAAGTCAATAAGTCCCTGAGGCTCCAGTGTCAAAGTATCTACCATTTTCTGCTTGTCTAATACTGAACAATCATCAGCTAAACTTCATTACTACTCTTTTTATAATTAACTTAATCCTAGTTACAGAAAGAATTATATTACCGTTTGAGCATCTATTTCAACGCATCCGACCTTATTTCTTTGGCACTCTTTCTCTGTGGTACATTTTTTATTAACCAACACGCTAGTTCCCTTGGAATCCATAATATGCAGAGTATGACAGAATGTTTCACCTAAAAACATAAAGAAGCATGTAAGAAAAAAAAAATGATAAAATTTTGGTGCAAATAGATAAATTTTTTGATTGATTGCATAGTTAGTTTACTCCAAAAACCATTAAATTGTGTCTCCCTTTCAAATGGTTCAAGTTAATGGTCTAATTACATCATTTTTTGTTTGAAGATTTATTATTTATCAGAAAATTAAGTTTCCTGGAAGTACTCCCAAAAATAGTTGTTATATATATATATATATATATATATATATATATATATATATATATATATATATATATATATATATATATATATATATATATATCCTCTCTCTATACGCGTTTCGACCACTTTATGGTCTCGTCACTAGAATTGTATCGGACCGAGAGCATCATTGCCAGGAAATAACTGATATATGAAAAATAAATTCCATAGTATGTCGGTAGGATATTGTAAACCTGCCACCTACCTCGCTTAGATGTCAGACTGAAAAAAATCGCCAGTCGAACGACATCTATGAATCACCGGATTAGTGAGAAATAAATTGTTTGAATGTATATTTTCCTTTTCTCTGCCTGAAAGGAGAATACATATATAACAACTATTTAAATACGGCAGATAGATTTCTTTATTACTTATTTTGATTTTTTTAAAATTTCTTACTACTCCGGTGACTCATAGATGTCGTTCGACTGACGATATTTTTCAGTCTGACATCGATGTCGGTAGGTGGCAGGTTTGCAATATCCTACCCACATGCCTTGAAATTTATATTTCATATATCAGTTATCCTGCGAATGTTGTTCTCGGTCCAATACAGCTCCTCTGACGAGACCACAATCTGATTGAAACGCGTATGGAGAGAGAGCCAGAGTATTATTTGCAGGAAATAAATTGTTTGTATATATTCTTTTCTTTCCTCTGTCTGAAAGGAGAATATATATTTATAACAACTATTTAGATACGGCAGATAGATTTCTTTATTTCTTACTGAAATTTTTATTTAAAAAAAATACTCTCAAAAAGTTATCTAAAGCATAGTAACACTACTTAAAATAGAAACAATATTTCGGATATGAAAAAGAGAAACAGGATCTCAGTGACTACGGTGGTGAAACCAGAATGGCTGAGGTCAGGCTTCTTTAGAGGTCACATAGATCCAAGAGATAGAACAGAATGAAGATTTTGCCTTGTATATCTTGAGAATTGTTTTTTTTTTTTAATTTTTGGGCATAATACAAAACACAAATGATTCATTTTCAAAAAAGTTTAAATTTTTTACTTTATGAAGAGGTGAATTCGGGTCAAATATCAAACTGTTTTATTTCAATTCAAAGAAAAATTTCTCTATCATTCAAATTGTTAAAATGTATTTTGTAAAATTTATGTTATAATTTAGTTTTATAGTTTTTAAAAAATGTAAAAAAAGCATACTTTTTAACACAAATTAATTGGAAATCCAGATCTTTGATACTATTGTACGTATTGCATAAATGAAGGCCTTCTAATTTAACTAGGAAGGATTTTCAAATAAAGTTCTCTGTCCTCGTATGTTTAAAAAATGCAATAATTGTGTTCAATAGTCTATGTAAAATAAGGATTTTAGAGGATTTGTACAAAAATCCACGATTCTAGCAACATTACTTGTAATCTTTTCACTCAAATTTTACAGCAATATCTTGCATAGATCTGATATGTAGGGAATATTACCAGTGAAACTTTCCCTATTACTGAATAGTTATAGAAATGTCATTTTTAAATACTAATATTTTAACCTAAATAAATTACTTCAGATCACTTTAAATCTAGTTGTTATATCTAAGGGTTTAAATAACTTTAGACTACGTACTTCACCTCTTTTGTTAAATAGCTCAATTATGATAATGTTTGGTTGCGCACTAAGTCTATCTCTATATTTTTAACTAAGCTAGAAATTTTTTTTCTATCATAATGAAAATTTTCAGATATATATAACAAAATAGGGTATATATCAGGGGTACCATTATCCCGAGGATCCCATTTTGAAATTTGTAAAGAATTTCCAGATTAAAATTGCTGGGTGAGCTCCATAATCACATGTCATACATCAATACTGGTGTAATTATCGACTTGTAGACTAGTAATTTGTTTTGAATTGATAGCTGAGTATTTATTCAAAATAACAATTTTGAGCCTTAGTTGATTTATTTTTGTGTATATGTGTTTCCTCTAGGTTAGACGCTTATCCAGACGAATGCCTAGAGATTTTTTAGATTCTGTCTGTGTTAGCTAGTTGTTATTTAGATAGAAAGGCGAACATGTTTCACGTCGCAATGTGAATGTCCCATGCATCAGTCTAGTTTCGTCTGCTTTGGTCTTCCACTTTTTAAGCTCGTTTTGTATTTTATGTAAGTGTAATAGGCTTCTAAGCCTCTCTGAAGAGTTCTGAAAGAACGAAACACTAAAATACTACACGAGTATCACTAAAACGCTTCGAGTGTCGAAACACCTCGTGACCTCCGGCCAAGTCTCAGGTGCTCACGCCTGAAGACGCAGTTGTGTCGCGCGCGGTCATGGCTAGTTTTGACCCAAATCTGTTTCATTGCGTACCGATTAAGTAGTGATATACCTAGAAGTATTTAGGCATTTGGGTTTACCCCTTCGACGGCACATCATGCGTTGACTGCCTTATGACATGAATTCTGTCGTATACCTGAGGTCGAGCGGTGTGGACACATCCGTATTGAGCGGAGCTCACCCTCGGGTTGGTTTTGTCCTACTTGGATGCATTAGATGGGGAGATTACCACATGACCAACAGTCATTTGAAAATCGAAAATCGAAAGAGAACTGGGTCAAAACTAACCAGGACCGCGCGCAACTGCGTCTGCAGGCGTGAGTACTTGAGAATTGGCCGGAGGCCATGAGGTATTTCGACACCCAAAGCATTTTAATGATACCAGGGCAGTATTTCAATGTTTCGTTCTTTCAGAATTCTTTAGATAAACTAAGAAGCCTATTACACTTAATTACATAAAGGAGATGTCAAGTAGAGTCGAGTCGTCAGCAAACAAGCACTGTGTGCGCTACTAAGAGCTAGACTTGTAGTCAGCTATACTTAAAATCATTTTCAATTATTTTGATTTTAATTAAATTTGCTTGTATTGCTCTTTAAGGATCTGTATGTGATGTAAGGATAACCATGTTATCAGCATATGTTGTGGTCAATCTGGCGGTTGGTAGGTGAGCTGTAAATACTAGATATAACACGGGTACGAGCACACTATGCTGTGGTACTGTTGATCCTATTTTGAATATTTCAATACATGCTTTTAATTTTTTCACAAAAAATAATAATCGGTTAGGAATAATTTTAGAGTTAAATAGAAATAGTAGACAAGATTTTTTCGGTTTGTATAAGAGTCCAATACGCTAGATTTTATACTAATAGACTAATACCCAGAAAAGCTGCACTACAGTATCTTTTGTACTTTAAATCATTATTAATTTGTTCTGGTGGTGCACTTGTTCAATAGTTCCATGTTTTCTGCGGAAACAAATCTGATGATTTCGGAATTAATTTTGCGCCACGGGAATCTGTTCTAGTCCTTTGAATAATAATTTTTCAAATAGATTAGAGAATATTGGTAAGAGGTCTATACGAAGATAATTAGTTTGGATTTTTTCCGAGTTTTGGTGTTATGAGGACCCCTTGGTTCATTAGTTCTAAAAGTATGTATGGATCAAAATAACAATAAAAATATGTATTCGCGCAGTAATAGTCAAATTTTTGTTGTAGGGAGATCCGTTTGTTTAAGTGATTTGAGGAAGTTTTGTATATTATTGTTATCCTCTCCATTTGAATCCATGTTGAAAGGCTTGATTGAATACATTCCTTAAATATTGAGCAAGAGCGTTTGCGCTTTCTTTGTAATTTCTGGTCTATCTTTCAGAGATGTCTCTTAAGGGAGGGGGGATTGTGGAGGGGATTGTTTTATTTTCTGTGTTGTCAGCTACAAAGAGTAATTTGTGGTTTTTGTAGGGGTCAGTTTTTTCAGATATGATTTTATGTCCTGTTATTCAAATTTTTGTAAACATATCTTAGTTTGGACGCGACTGTCTCATAGTTTCTTCTAGTTGTTCTATACTGCATTCTTTCTATACCTTTTTCTTTAAATAACTAAATCATAAACCTTTGGCAAACTTCTATTACTGAAGAAAAAAAAGCTGATGTGTTGGAATTGAAATAAAATAAACACTAACAAATGATTAATTTAAAATAATTACCTTTTTCAGTTAAAATAGAGAAGTTAGTTTAGGTAAGGAACTTTAGCAACATTGCTGGCATTATTTTTGAATTCGGCATGTCTATCTATATTTGTTTACCCTAGTTTTAGTAATTTTCAAGGAAATTATTATTTCGTGCACTTTATGCCAAATCATAAATTATTTTTGTTTTCATGAAGTTATTTTATGGATGGGAATTTGAATAATGACTGAATGAATAAAATGTGGTGGTACTTGATCTGCGACGCCTAGGCCTCGTTGAGCTTTTTAAATCCCACTATGATTGTAATTTATTCGAGACCGAACCAGTCTAGTTGACTAATCATGCGTTATAGTTTCAGGTGACAAAACTTATTCTTGGAAATGTCTGCGCTTTAGTCCTTTGAGTGAGAATATGATCAACAGCTTTATCTTCCTCTAGAAACTATCTGCCCATCGGGTTATTAATGACACCAATCTTAAGAAGATGATCCCTCTGGTAATAGTGTACTAATAATAGTCCCATGACGATTCGCAATTTCCTAATAAGCTATGCGCTAGAGTCATTTATACAAGATGTCCAGGAAAATTTGGGAAATCCCCAATATATCTCCCGGATATGAAAAAAAAAGTTCATATAAACTTTTTCCGTATAGGCCTCCTCTTCGAAGATATGGGCTTCCAAAGAGTTGCAATGGAATCAAATTTTTTATACATAATTATTGAACTATCCAAGAAAGTGTGGTGAAGTAGCCACAGCTGTAGGGACGGAATAACTGTGATACTCATGACCCCATTTTTGTACGCCATTCTTCTTCGGATGCATATCCATTAATGGATGTTTGCGATCACATGCTTCATTGCTTGTCTATCTGTGGATCAGTGTTTGTACATCACGTAACCCTGTCCATTGTCTTATGTTCCGAAGCGAAGACATTTTCTTTCTCTCCATTCCCCTTCTGCCCTCAATTTTGCTCTCAATCATCAACTGTAAGAACCCATATTTTTCGTTTCGTATGATATGTCCCAGATAGACTGTTTTTCTTTTCTTGACTACTTCGAATAGTTCACGCTCTCTTCCTACACGCCCCAGAACTTCCTCATTTGTTTTCTTCTCCGTCCATGAGATTTTAAGAATTCTGCGATACAGCCACATCTCGAAGGCTTCCAGTTTATTGATATTGCTCGTTTTTAGGGTTCAACCCTCCATGCCATAAAGAAGCACTGACCATAAACCTCACCCTCAAGTCAGTATCGAATTCTGAGCAAGTAAGCACATTTTTAAGCTTCTGGAAAACCTGTCGCGCTTACTCAACACGGCTTTTTATTTCTCTGTTCGATGTCCAGTCCTCACAAAGCCATGTTCCCAGGTATTTGAACTTGTCCACTCTTTCAATGGGCGCTGCATCAAATGTTATTTCGGCGTTTGTAAATGCATCCAAGTTTCTGGAGATGATCATATTCTTTATTTTCCTAGTATTGATATTCAGACTCATAGATGCACTGTGTTGTCCAACCATATTTACTATTTGTTGTAGATCATCTATATTTTCGGCTACCAGGACCGCGTTATCGGCATAACGAATGTTGTTGATCCATACACCATTCACTCTAATGCCTTTTTTTACATCTTCTAAGACCTCTCGGAAAATTGTCTCCGAATATAGATTAAATAGGAGCGGAGATAGTATGCACCCCTGTCTTACTCCCCTCTCAATTTGTACAGTATTGGACATACCATTTTCAATTTTTACCTGTGCATTCTGGTTCCAATACAAATTTTGGATGCATCGGATGTCCTTTTGATCGATGTCGAGCCTCTCGAGGAGTTGTATTAACTTTTGATGTTGAACACGGTCGAAAGCCTTCTCATAATTTATGAAACATAGGCACGCATCTTTTCTTTGGTCATAGCAATTTTGTACCAGTACCTGTGTTGCGACTATCGCCTCCCTTGTACCTAATCCCTGTCTAAATCCAATCTGGGAATCTCTCACGTCTCTTTCACATTTCTTGTATATTCTTTGGTGTATTATTTTTAAGAAAAGCTTTAATGTATGACACATTAGACTGATAAGTCTGTGATCTTCGCATCTTTTTGCATTGGGTTTCTTTGGTAACGGGATAAAAGTAGAACATAGCCATTGTTTGGGGTAGAGACTCGTATTGTAGATGATGTTAAAAACTTTATGCAATGCCGCAACACCTCTTTCATCTAGGAGTTTGAGTATTTCTGACGGGATTTTGTCTGGTCCAGCTGCTTTGTCGTATTTTAAGTTATGGATAGCTTTTTCAATCTCTTCTTTTGTAATTGATGGGCCAGTCAAACTATCACTTAAATCAGTCTCTCTTGGTGGTCTGTTGTCTTGAAAAAGTTCTCCGATGTATTCCTCCCAGATGTCAATTTTTTCTAGCTATCTTGTTGTTCTGGTCCACTATTAAACTTGGTTTCCATCCTCTATATAATCCAGCAGTTTCTTTCAGTTTTTTGTGCAAATTTAAATGATCGTGTCTATTTTGCAGTTGTTCTATTTCATTGCATTCATGTCTAAGCCAGTCATTTTTCGCTATTCTTTTTTTTTTATTAATTTATGGATGTTTCTATAGATGTTTTTGTCTGCGTCGTTCTTGTGTCTCCGTCGTTCGTCCTCTCTTCATTCATATCGCTAATCCTAACCGTCTTCGAAAAAACGTCATTTTATTTATATTGTTAGTACCCTTTATGTCATATTCATTGGCTTCTGCTGCGATTGGCGATTTTCCACTTGTTCTGGATGAACTTTCTGCGTCTTTTTGTTTGGCTCCGGTTATAATCTGATGCTGTCCACTGCAACTAGCTACAGGCTCAGTTTCTGCATTATCTGTACTATCCGTCATATTTATTTTATTTAACGCATTTTCGAGATCATCTTCATCTCGTATATCCTCAATAATATCTCGAGGCAAAGTCGAAGTCATAAGCTCTACTCGCGGTTCTATACCAAACTTTGCTTTGTATGGTGACTGTTTAATACTGGAATGAAGTGCCCTATTTTTCATAAACTGTACAAACCGAATACCATTTGACCAATTTGTAGTATCATTATCTTGCATCCATGAAATCAACATTTCTCTATGTCTTGGTTAGCCCTTTCAACAGATCCTTGGCTTTCAGTGCACGCAACAAAACAAATTTTGTCAAATGGTCCTGATACACCATTATAAACCTAAATTCCCGATCTTCTTGAGTTTGCATGTCGATAAGATCAACTTGGCAACGACTGTTCATTTCAGAATGTAGTATGAGTTTTGAAACAAGTCCTTTTTTCTTCATACTCTTTTTACGCTGACAAGTTTCGCACATAGAGAGAAAAATATTTATCATTTCTAAAGTTATGTTCGCATATTTTCGTGAAGTTTCATTTTTAAGTCTATCCCGATCACCATGACTAACGGCCACATGAGCTGCTTCAATTATATCAAAAATTTCATCTATATACAAGTAGTATTTCATGGGCTCCTGTCTAGTCACTAATTTTCGTATTCCACAAATATTAATTACCTTAAATCGCTTCAGTCTCCTGTACTGTTTCTGAGATTTCTGAACAGCTAATTGTGCTTCTTCAAGTTCGTCCACTAAATTGTCATAGGTTTCTTTTGTCATAATATACAAGTGTTCCTCTTTTTTTTCGTGATCGCGAATCGCTAATAACCGGTTTATAAACTTTTCTTTCCATTGCGTTCCATCATTTAAGTTTGCCATGACAATTGCACTCGAATCAATCTATACGTGCTTATCAGAATAAAAACAAAGCAGGAATGAACGGGGCGAACGCACAGCGCGCGGACGGCGCTCGGAAAGGAATTTCCCCACACTTGTCGAATCAGGTGACGTCTCGTGACCGACAGAATAAGGTACGATGAACTTTAACTGACTCGCTTCGGAAAAACGCGTTTTGTCTAGTAAGAACTAGTTTTACCTGATATTCAATTTTGAGGATTAGCTAATTCTAGTTTTTACAAAGGCATTTAGTAAAAACTAGTTCTAACTAGGGAAAACGCGTTCTATCTGAAAACTGGTTTTAACTGTAACATATACATCATTTAAAATATTTTCCTCCAATTACGGCGTACATACTGTGCTACTCCGACCAGCATCAATACTTCTTTCCCAAAATTTCCTAAAATTATTTTTATTTAATAGTATTACCTTATTAAATCGAATCGCCTATCATTCCCCCTTAGACGTTGGTCAACTCGTGGAAATGTTTTCTGATCTGGAAGAGTACGATTAGGATGTCTGTCGCGATATAACCTCCTGGCTTCCAAGCATTGCTAGATGCAAGACCATACATCAGATGCATATTTGCATAATTAATAAACGTGTATTCCCTATTTCGAATTATTTCACAATTAATTTCACCACGAAATCAAAAATCAGTAAATTAATATCCAAGTAAAGAATCAATGTGTCAGCCATGTGAAAACTGACAAGTTCTAAAATGCAGCATATTTATTTCTTGGTGCCGATAAAATAAAACGCACATTTTTTGCGAACCTAGATCGAACTACAATTCACAAAATTAGAGATAAACTCTAATTTTGGATCGAGTCTTTTTTTTATCATAAAGTTGAAGGTTGAACATTTGATAGGAACAAAGATGTATCTTTTATCGAAATACACCAAATACATGATGTAAATAAAATGCCGTTTTTTCGAAAACGGTTAGGATTAGCGACATAAATGAAGAGTACTTAATTTTTAGTCAATAGTTAAAGGTATGTAAAAAATGTTGTCCAAAGTTCCTAACATACAGGGTGTAAAAAATGGGGTCAAGAGTGTCACAGCTAGTCAGTCCCTGCAGCTGTGAGTAATTCACAACACTTTCTTGGATAGTAATTTGAAGGGTATACATCACATTAAAAAAAATTGAAATATACCTGGTGGTTCAATAACTATGTGTAAAAAACTTGATTGCATTGCAGTTCTTTGGGAGCCCATATCTCCAAAGAGGAGGCCTATACGAAAAAAGTTTATATGAACTTTTAGTATTCGTTACACATATTTTTTTCATATCTGGGAGATTTTTCACATTTTCCCGAGTATCCTGTATATTCCTTGGCACCCTTTATTTCAGGACCATTAACAAATTTGCTTTTCAAAAGTAAATTTAATTTCCCCTTAACGGCAGTAATTGGGACAGGTAGAATTGGATGAAGTTCATGTAGCTCAATTGTGAACCCCATCTTTGCCCAACGAACCGCTTCCATATTATCGTGTATACCCGAAACCTCCGATTCGGTAGCCGTTTCAAACTATTCAGTACGTTGTTGCCCACACACACTAGTCGCGAAGTTACAATACTAGACTTTAGTGCCAATATTGAAGCCCTACTGTCTAAGCATGTGTTTATTATTTTATTCATGTTTATGTTGCCCTTACAGAGATGGCCACACTGCCGATTAGCATAAATTTTCGTTGTAAAAATAGTCACAATCCAAGAGTATAAAACTCTCTGACTCTCATGTTTCTACTAAACACTCCGGCTTTATCTATTTCATCTTATCTAGATCCATCCCTAAAACAACAGGATTCATTTCTTGGAAGATTCTGCTTTCCTCCCATTCCTCTCTACTACAAAAGTATTTCATGAGAGAAGTAGGGTTTCAGAAGCTGCGCCATTTAATCTGCATGAAAAGGGATGGCCATCTGCCCACCACGCCATATGAGTAGCCGTCTGTTTTAATTCCGAAATGTCCCAGGTAACTGAGACGATTAACAGCTTTCAGGGCTTCGTTCTTTATATATAAGTGAAGAGGAAGTAGGTTCATTAGAATCTTTTTTTTGCGTTTATTGTACTAGGCCAATATACAATAGCGACATACGTAATTATTGGATCGATCACCATAGCGTATATTTAAAATAGCATTTCCGGTGTCAATTTCCATGTGCACTCAAGGGCTAGTTTACATGCCCAGAAAGCATATATGACCTTCGGATTTGAGCTTCGATATGATTATTCTAGCTCAGTCGTTAGTACAGAATTACTTCCAGGTATTTAACTCTTCTTTTTTATTGAGGCGGTCCTTCCCTTCAATAAAATTGTAAAAAATCACCACGTTTTTCTCCTTTTTGTAAAGGGTACCATTTCGGCCTCGTTCGGGTTAATTCCGAGCCCTTCCCTATAGCACCATTGCTCAGATCCCAAATAATGCTACCAGGGCGCAGAATAACCAGGCTTAAGCCTGTATATACAAACCCGCCACATATAGTTCCATACAAGATTCCACAACAAAGGTGATAGAACTTTCCCCTCTGGACTGCCCCTGCTTGATGGTGGACATTGCTCTGATCGATTACATACCGAATAGTAAGATACGTTGACAAACGCCTCCTCGATATTCATGGAGGTATCTAGTCGATGTTATGCCGTGTCTGCCTGATAGTTAAATTGTTAATGATGTAAGGGATATTGCACCATTATTCCCTCCTTGATGTGTCGATCCACCAACCTTTCCAATGTCTTTAATAAGCAACTGGTCACGCTGATAAGGAGGAAAGATTTAGAACTTATGTAGTCTGTCTTTCCTAGCTTGGTAATAACGACTACTTTTGTTTTCATTCACGCCATCGGCATGTACTCCAAGCTCAAACACGTGCGGAATAATTTATCTGATGGTTTGTTATAATATTGGGGGAATTTTGTAGATGGCTGGAAATATGCCATCCTTACCAGGTGACTTGAAGAGGACAAAAGGTTCCATCGACCATTTTATCCTTTCATATGTCGCTGTCATTTTAGCTAACTTATGGTCCTGATGAGCTAGGGATAATTTCTGTTGTTCCTCAAATTTGGTTCCCCCTCCTGTCGTGTTGGGACTATCTTGTACAAGCGGGAGATCAAAGGCATACTTTCTATGCTAAAATAGGATCTCTTCCAAGCGTTCTTTTGTATGTATTATATTAGTTTCTCTCATTCTCTCTTGGCAATTTTATATTCTTCCCAGTTTATTTTAATTCTATATTTATCTCTTGTTCAAAAAACTTCCGGTCATTTTTCCGGTGATTCTCAATTTGAGAGTTCCACCATGATATACTGAAATTCATGGGCATGGCATCTTATTTGATAACTAGTCTCAAGTGAACCAATAAGTGCATCACTGATTTGTTTTGTATGTGTGTATGTGCATAGAGTTGTGGGTCTATACATTGCGATCTAACAGATCTATTGTGCCCCCTAGTGCTGCCTAGTCGTAAGAGGTACCTTATCGGTTAGAGAAAATTCTCCGATCATATTTTCCTCAGGAAACTCAGGATATTGAAAGGCTTCAAGGTGGGTAGCTCCCCTCTTCGATTTGATGTCCTTCCAAGAACCAGTCCGAGTCTCTTTAGGTGTCCTTTCAGGTGGCAATGCCCCATCAGGACCCCTGTCAGAACTCTGAGCTGGTTTTCCTCAAACTTATTTGTTTTATAGTAATCACCATACCAACTCCATCAAGGTTCTCGGTATAAAACCCACGATTCTACTTCCCAGTTTCTCCCGAATCAGATCTCAGTTTGTAGTCCTAGTGCTACTATTCTGCTACTACGACGTATAGCTTAAAATTAATTTTAAATAGGATGTGTTGGTGATCTCACAACGAAAACTCCGGAATTACTTTCCACTTCTTTACTAAGTTTTGCATATATGAACAGCAAATAGTTATATTTATGGCCGACTCTCATTTACAATCCAACAAATTCCACCCTCTGTAGTTGATATTCCTGTACCGTATAAATTATGGTGCATACTGTAAACGAAGAAAAGGAGAAATGGTAAGCATTTCTTCTCACAGTATTTTACTAGTTTTACCACCACGGATGACGGATTAAAATCAGTTGAATCTGAATAGTAGTTTTGGTCAAAATTAGGAAAATTTTCGTAAAAAAAATTAAAACATTTGTCACGTGTCAAATAAAAAAACGTAAAATTCCGAGGCTCCAACAATACACTGGCCGAATTTCTCAAGTACGGAGGGGAGGTTTTACATAGACAATTATACACACTAATCACACTTATATGGAAAGAAGAGAAAATGCCAGCAAAATGGCACGAAAGCATAATAATTCCTATCCATAAAAAGGAAACAAAACCAAGTGCTCCAGCTATAGAGGAATCTCCCTACTTAACACGGCATACAAAATCTTATAGAATATCCTATTAAGTAGATTAACGCCTTTTGTAGAAAATTTCCTAGGGGAATCCCAAGCCGGATTCAGGAAAAATAGATCGACTATAGATCAGATATTTACTATAAGACAGCTACTTGAAAAAGGATGGAAATTCAATAGAACTATCCACAATCTTTTCACCGACTTCCGACAAGTATACGACAGCATTAAAAGGGGTCAACTGTGGAATGTAATTGCAGAATTTTCGATTCCAAAAAAACTGGTCTCCCTCGCCAAAGTATGCGTAAATGGCTGTAGATCCAGGGTACGAATAGGTAACCAACTCTCAGAATCTTTTGAAATAGACAGTGGCCTAAAACAAGGAGACGCACTGTCACCACTCCTCTTTAATATAATCCTGGAAAAAGTAGTGAGAACAACACAAATTAGAACAGAACTAATAACATTAAATGGACCAAAATTACTACTAGCATACGCGGACGACATTAATATTGTTGGAAACACCGTCACCAATGTAAAGGAAACTTTCAACAAAATAAAAATAGAGGCAAGGAAAACCGGTCTAATGATCAATGAGGAGAAAACCAAATACATGTGCATAAACAGACAAAAGAATCGAGATAGAATAGGACAAAATGTAACAATAGACACATACAACTTTGAAAGAGTGGAGCGTTTTAAATATCTCGGAGCGAAAATCACCGCAGATACCGATATTACAGAGGAGATAAAAGAGAGAATTCAGGCAGCAAACAGATGTATGTATAGTCTTAACAACACCATCAAATCCAAGAACCTAACACGAACATCAAAAATCAGGATATCTAGAACAGGGATTAGACCAGTGCTCATGTATGGCTGTGAGACGTGGACGCTGACAAAAGCAATGGAAATGAAACTTAGATGTTTTGAGAGGAAAATCCTTAGAAGGATTTTCGAACCCTATCACGATCCCAATACTAATCAATACCGAATAAGAACAAATGCCGAGGTCAAACAGATATATAACGCTAGCGACATCGTACAAGAAATTAAATTCCAACGCCTTAGATGGGTTGGCCATGTCCATAGGCTCCCTAATAACCGCCTTACTAAGTTAATTTGGGAGGAGGCCCCGACAGGGAAAAGACCCTTAGGACGTCCAAGAATGCGGTGGAGAGATAACATATGGTCAGATTTAAGAACAATGGGGTTACCCACTGACCCAACTTTCATGGACGACCGTGTGAGATGGAAGCAAGTTGTGCAGTCGGCCAAGACCCACCACGGGTTGTAGGGCTACTAAAGAAGAAGGAGAAGAAAGAAATAAAAACCAAATTCAGTACCTAAAAACATAAATATGATTATTTTTTTCATACTCATATCTTTAATGTGAACTAAGATGTATTTAAAAGTTTTTTGAAACAAATAATAAAAATAATAATAACTTTTCACAAAGGTGATGATAATATCTTTAAAGAAATTATATTCTTTTAAAAAAAAAATACTCACCCGGTTTACACGGACGATCGATTGCAAATTGGTTACAAATCAAATTGTCTGACACGTTGACGCAAATGTAGCACGTGACTGCGTACTGGTCGAAATCTGTGAAATCCTTCGGAGGACTGTCAACCAAATTTGAACCGATGTTCTGTTCTTCCAAACCAGTGTTCGTGATAAAAATGCAACTCAGAAGCATTCCGAGCGTGAACATCACAGTCTGAAAACCAAAAGAAAAGAATACTATTAAAGAATGTCACGTATAACAGATATATTTTTGTAGGAAATGGCACGGTTGTATTTTTGGAAAGTATTTTACTCAAAATATGAATTTTTTATTGTTATATATACACAGAAATCTGTGTACTGATTTAACAGATGAAAATTATCGCTTATGTTCAACGGAAGTACGCGTATATAATTTAAAAAAGTGTGTGGGGTCAGTCAACGATTGCATGAAGTAAGTTCATGCTTTTTTATAAATTTATTTATCAAGAAACTATATTTACTGTATTATATGGTTAGCTTAATTTATAAATATTTGGGGCTCTACAGGGTGTGTCAAAAAACGAGGATAGCATAAAGTTGTGTTTTTTAGGAAGAACACTCAATATACGAATCATTTTTGCAATTTGACATATAATTTTGAAACTTTTTTATTAAGAGTTGCATATATACATTAACTTTATAATTTTTAAGTTACTTATGTTTAAGAAAAAATAATATTTTTGATTTTTCCTTTAAACGCATCAATAACGCCATATGATATTCGCTCTTTTCAAGATAATTAATGAATATTATAACAAGCGCATGCGAAAATACGAATGTCATAACTATGCCAGCCGACTATTGCGTTCACGATGCTTTGTTTGGCTTCATCTTTCGCTGCTTACTCAGTTGACTGCCGATTTGACTCGAAAGCATAGTGGTGGATCTATCTTTCATTCATTGTCACATACCGTATGAAAAAATCCTCTTTATTTCGTTTAAACAGCCCCAATCACCGATCTGGATCATCGACATGTTGTTTTTAAGGTCAACAGTGAACAAACGCCGTACCCTCTTCGAAGAAAGCTTTCGCATACCCAAATACTCGTGAAAATTATGATATACATATGTGACAGAATTTGATTATAGACTCCTGCTAATAACATATTGAGGTAGCATTAATCATTTTATCTATAATCATCTTTTGCCCCATATTAATTAGTAACTATTTTAATAACCTACAATTAAATTTCACAGCAATAAAAACACTCTGGAAGTTTGGTCGTGCATCTTCTCTCTTGCAGCTTTAGTACCAAACAACTACGGTTATTTAAGCTTACCAATCACAACTCAGAACTTCAGGACTCAGGAAAGGCTGCTAATTAGTTGATCAGAAGACATCTCTTGTTTTGTAGGTCTCGCAACAGCGCGCCCGCAAGTTAATCCGCGCGAAGGTTTTAATTAAATAGAATAAAACAAGTTTCTGAAAACACTTAAATCTATTTAACAAAAATAAATAGAAAAAAGAACTATTTACAATGAGAAACTTAAAACAAATAACAATTACAAAAAAAAACTAGCATAATTGCTCTTCTCGGCCGTTATTTTAACCAAAAACGTAAAACCCAATTTTGAAAAAACACGTATAAATAACTTAATAAAATATTAAACAAAAAATAAATAAAACGCGAAAAAAACAGCTATTTATATTACTTTATCAAACCGTATGAAAATCGCGAAATGCCCCACTAAAATAACACACGGTAATCTCTTAATTTCCCAAATTAAACAAAGATAACCTTCTTTCCCGACGATTATACCCGTGACGTAATTATTCTACGGCACTGGTACTCACGGTACCGTTTTAACGACATTCAAATTATGACTGACATTTATTATTTCTTAAAAGAGTGTCTTCGAATCTTACACCCCTCGACATCCCTCTGTTTCCCGTTTGTACCCATATTACCCGATGGAACCCGGTAAACGTCAATTTCTTTCCCTTAAAGTTCGAAAGTTTCGATCTTTACGTGCTGAGGACGTTAGCTATTCTATACCGGATGTTTGATTCCCGAATTGACCTCTAAGCGTCTAAATCCTAATTTTTATATAACAGAGTAGTAAAACAACTTAACCTACGTCTTCCTTTAATGAAAATAATATATGTTAAAGACTGTAAAAAAAACTATTCACTTTTCTTGGCTGTTTTGGCAATAAACATCTTAACTCGTTATTTCTTGTGAATAGAAAAAACAGTGATTAAATCAAAATTCTTTTTACAAATGGCCAAACGATATATTTCTATTATAGTGAGATTATTTGATCATTCTTTTGTTTCCTAATAATGGGAAAATCGTTCAATATTTTAAAACATTTTATCGGTATTTCATATACCATATGTTAAAAACTACCCTTAACACGTCTGGTTTTGCTTACATAATCAGAGTAGGATTATTTCGACAGATTTATAGCCAAATCTTAGAAAGGGTCTCTTAGTTTTATGTCTTCATAAATTTACTGAGTTTATATATTTTTAAGCAAACATTTAAACGACAAAGATAATAAAAGTTAAGCTCGATAACTGATTTATTTTTCCTTTAGACTTCCGTGGATAGTGATTAAAAAAAAATATAACTACACTATTCCCACGGGAAATCTATTCACAGAGTGATTATTTAATTATTTATTTTAACAGAATATAGTTGACATTGAACAATGAAAAATAATTAACATTTGTTCCATTACACATAGTCTATTGATATCTTAACGATATCTGATATCTCATGCATTTTCACTTTATGATTTTGCTCGTTTTTTTTATGTTTTCCCATATAACAGCCATATAACAGCCTCTTATAGCATTCAGCATTATTTGTGTTGTACGACCGCGTTTAAATTTAGCAAATCAACTACAAATAATTGATTTCGATGGAGCAGATTCTTTCGCAATATGCGCCTGTTCAATGTATATTTGATGGTAATCTGCACATGGCGTTTACAGCATTCCATGGACAGATTGCCCTCATCATAAGACAAACAAACAGGCGCATATCAGCAAGAATTCAGGAACATAAAAATAGTATCAAAAACAAACAGATAACCTCAGCTCTATTTCAACATCATCGACATACCATCGATTTCGAAAAAGTGAAAGAAATTACACCAGTACAAAACTACAAAATACGCATCATAAGAGAGGAACTAGAAATCGAAAAAGCGAGACAGCTGAATAAAAGGGATAATGGTTTAAATATTCCAACTACATGAAGAACAATAAAAAATCAAGGGATAAAACAACAGAAAACACCAGATATACGAGAGAACAGCACACGAGAAGAAATATATCACACTTGGCAGAGGGGGGGGGGGGAGACTGCGAAACTGCTCGCGCAATCAGAAAGCGAGCCAACTAAACAAAACTCTAAGGACAACAGAGATCTCTATCAGTTCTAAGCGAGCAATGAGACAACCTACACTTGAAAATGGCAAACGAGATATTGGCGAAATGTTGTGAAAATTATTTTTGAACGAGCGGAATAACCAAACCATTCATTCCACCATCCGTGAATACATTGCCACCTCCCAAGTCTTGATCGTCCCGATCAACCTTCTTAATATCGATAATGGGCCAATCCATCAAGGTGCAGGATTTTCATCGCATAAGGACTTTTCTGAATTCAACATCAGAGTTTTTAGTCGGGTCATTACGTTGTATGGACCTTCTCATGACTTCTTGAGCTTTGGTGAACGCCCATTGATTCTTTGTGGATTGTACAATCACACTTTTTCACCAACCATGAATCCACCAGTATTGGCTTTGAGGTCATAGCGGGTCTTTATTCTGTCCCTTTTTATTGGTAGTCGTCGCTAGACGTTCTCAAGGATGATCTATAGGACGTTTTTCGTCCGTGGTCCCTTTCGCGGTTGCGATCCCTCTCGAAGTACTTTCTCGAGGATGACCTGTAGGACGTTCTTCTTTCGTAGGCCCTTTCGCGGTCGCGATCCCTCTGGCCATACCTTCTCGGTGGGACGTTCTCTATAAACCCTTTCGCGGTCGTGATCCTTATAGCCCTGTTCTCCACAGTCACCGCGAGTACTCTTTCGATCTCTTCCACAGCGAGTCTTTCTGCCATTGCCCCTACCAGCAGTAAATTTCTGGCAATCTCGGTAAAAGTGACCATTGTATCCACACTGGTAACAACGCATGTTATTAGAAAAGTATCGGTTACCCTGACCCCTTGTTCTTGATCTGGCATAAGTCACTCTAATTCGACAACCGCATACTTCAACTCCATCGCAAGTCTTGACGTCAACTGCAGCATCTATTTTATCTTTGTAAACAGCAAATTCATAGCAGGTGATAATATTAGTTAACTAGACTTCTTTAAATCCACCGTAAGAAGCAAAGACTTTCTACAAGTCGTTTCTTCGAACTTCATCATCTGTATCATCAATATGAAGCCAATAGCCATGAGGATCACTGTCGGGAGCAGTACCGCTAGTATAGCGGCCTTGTACATGCCTCTCTTGGTCACATTTTTAACAACGAATTCTACTTCTGCTTTAGAAGGTTATGTTTTTGTTGTCATGTATTTTTGGTTTGGTGTGTGATCATCCTGGAAAACGTTGATTCGTCTTATGATTCTTCCTGGTCTGGTCTGTTTGGCTGTTTCAAACTAAAGAGCATAAGCAAGAGCTTGGAAATTTTCTTCAATCGATCCATTCTTAGAGTTCGACTTGTGTCTGAGTGGCTTAAACCTTCGATAAAACTATCTACAGCTTACTCTTGCTTTATTTCTTCCAAATATGTTAGGTACAATAAACTCATAATTATAATTCTGTTTTCTTCGTACTACTTCTGTTACGTAGAACCTCGATAGCTTCACCTTGTAGTGCAAGAACAAGAGCACATGCCCTCTCCGGGGGACTTAAATTATTGTCGGCTGAGGCGGCTTCGAATTGACGAACATAGCTACTTCGCCGTCGAAGGTAGGTGACTTCATGACACTAGTTACAGAACATCATCTACCTTTCTTTTACCTGTACTGGCAACCTTCTCGATTTGCAAATGTAATTGTTGCATCTGTTTCTGGATTCCCGCCACCTCATATTGTACTTCGCAATGTACGTCTTATCTAATTTGTAATTGTAATTATTTCATCTGTTTCTGGATTTCCGTCACCTCATGCTGTAATTCGTCATATACGTCTTCTCTAATTTTGTTAATCTTCTATTTCATTTCTTGTTGTATGCGCTTCATATCTACTTGATTTTTTTTTAAGTTCGTGTCTCATGTCCACCTTGGTGATTTGTTTTTAATTCCTGATTCATTTCATCTTGGCACGTTTTCAATGTTATCAATTCATGTTTTTATTTCCTATTTCATATCGTCCTGGCCTGTTTTTCATCATCTAATGAACTGCTCCAGATGAAATGTTGGGCACAACTAAACAAAAATTAAACATTATACAGATTTATGCTCCAACCGCTGATAAGCCCGATAACGACATAGAAAACTTCTACGAAGATTTGGAAAACGTGGTAAAATCCATAAAAAACAGGATATAACAATTGTAATGGAAGACTTAAATCCAAAAGTGGGAGAGCAAAAAACACAAGAATGTACAGGTAGTTACGGACTTGGAACTAGAAACGAAAGAGGAGACAAACTAATCGAATTCTGCCAAAATAATAGGTTGGTTGTAACAAACACATGGTTTAAATTACACAAACACAGACTGTATACATGGAAGTCACTGGCGGATAGAGAAGGGCGGATCACAAGAAACCAAATCGACTACATTCTGATTGGACAAAGATATAAAAATGCAATTATGTCAGTAAAAACATATACAAGTGCTGACATAGGATCAGACCATAATCCCCTAGTCGCCAAAATCAGATTTAAAATGAAACTCATTAAAAGAAGAACAGACACTGCAAAAAGTAACATTTCCAGACTCAAGGATACAAACATAAAACAACTCTTTACGGAAGATATCAATAAAATATTAATGAACTCAAAGAGGTGATTCTCCAAAACGCAGAACCAGATAACAAATGGCTTTTAATGAAAACAGAAATAGAGGAAAGTCAAAGAGAAATACTAACTCCAACAAGATATAGAAATCAGCAATGGATGACAGAAGAGATACTAGACCAAATGGATGAGAGACGACAATTCAAAAACAGAGATACGCAAAAGTATAAAGAAATAAACAAGCAAATCAAATACAAGATTAGACTAGCGAAAAATAAATGGCTGCAAGAAGAATGTGAAGAAATAGAAGAGTATCAGAGAAATCATGATAGTTTTAATATGCACAAAAAGATAAAAAAGATAACTCATAGTAACAGAAAGAGAGAACCGACACTGCTTAAGAATGCAAAAGGCAAGCTAATCTTAGACACCCAAGAGAAACTTAAAAAATAGACAGAATACATTAAAGACCTGTTTAAAGACAATAGAGTAGAGCAGATGGAGATTGAAGTAGAAGATACCGAGGCATTAACGATACTGAAAGATGTAATAAAAGCAGCTATAAGAAACCACAAAAATGGAAAAGCACTAGGTCCAGATCAAATCCCAGTAGAAATTTTAAAATGCATGAATGATGATACCATGGATATATTGTTAGATCTGTTCAACACAGTATATAAAACGGGGAATATACCCAGAGAATGGTTACTCTCCATCCTTTGCGCTATTCCAAAAAACAATAATGCAAAAGACTGCAGCGAATATAGAACAATATCTTTGATAAGTCATGTACTCATTTATAAAAAACTTGAAAAGGGGATAGATGATAGCCAGTTTGGATTCAGAAATGGTATAGGCACCAGAGACGCGTTGTTTGCACTTAATGTGCTTTCATAGAGGTGTATGGATATGAACACCGATATACACATTTGTTATGTTGACTTCGAGAACGCTTTTGATAAAATTAGACATGAAAAACTAGTCGAGATTCTAAGAAGAAAATACATAAATAACAAAGATTTAAGAATAATAACTAACCTATATTGGAATCAACGCGCATAAATAATAGTAGATAACGAAACAAGTCCGGAAATTGAAAAAAGAAGAGGAGTGAGACAAGGATGCATTTTGTCACCCCTACTATTCAATGTGTACAGTGAATCGATTTTCGAAGAAGCACTGTTAACGAAAGTAAGGGAATATATATAATAAACGGAAGAGTTGTAAACAACATAAGATTTGCAGACGATACTGCTATCAAAGCTAGCTCCGCTGAAGAACTCCAAGAACTAGTGAACGAAACAAATAACGTTTGCGAGCAACACGGATTAAAAATGAACACCAAAAAGACCAAATATATGGTAATAACTAAAAAACAAAATATGCAAACAAGCATAAAGTTGCGAGCTGTGAATTTAGAAAAAGTGCAAAAATACAAATACTTGGGCACATGGATAACAGCAAATAATGAACAAACAACAGAAATAAGAACGAGAATAGAAATGGCAAGAAGTGCGTTTGTAAAACTGAAAACCATTCTATGCAGCAGAGACATCACTCTAGAACTAAGAATGAGAATTTTAGGATGTTATGTATTTTCAGTGCTGCAGTATGGGTTGGAAGGCTGGGCACTAAAACAAAAACACATAAATAAACTGCAAGCGTTTGAAATGTGGTCTTACAGAAGGATGTTGAGAATATCTTGGACGGAGAGAAAAACAAACGTAGAAGTATTGCTAGCGATGGACAAAAACTATGAAATAATTAACAACATAAAAATAAGGAAACTGCAGTATCTTGGAGATATAATGACAGGCCAGCGATACGAGTTGCTTAGATTGATCATGCAGGGTAAAATAGAGGGAAGAAGAAATATCGGAAGCAGAAGAATTTCATGGTTGAAAAATTTGAGAGAATTCAATTGTAGCTCAGTAGAACTTTTTCGAGTAGCGGTAAATAGAGTGAGAGTGGCAATGATGATATTCAACCTCCGATACGAGATGGCACCTGAAGAAGATGAAATGTTAAATACTTAATTTAATATAAGTGTTTTTAAAAATTTTAAATCTTGGTAATTATTTTAATCTACACTTTATTGTTTACATAAGTTTTTTTTTGCTATACTGTCTGTCTTGTAAAACTGCATTGTATGTATTTATTTATGAATAAACTACCCTAAACTATTTACCATTTTGGCTATACCCATTTTTGAAGTAGGCGATTAAACATATGGCGAGAAATTGTTAAACAACTTCTTTTTACTGATAAAGAAATGCTCATATAGCACATTTCAATAGCGAATGTCGATATAAAACAAATGTAATAAGAATCCAATGGAGCACTTACTTGTGCCTACTAATTTTATGTCAAAATTAGGCGATAATACTTCAAGAAGCTCACAAATACTTATAGTAGGGGAGCCCAAGCGGGGATTTTGAGATTTATGCAAGCTCGGCAGAATACTATAAAGTAAAAAAGTTTTTTAAAGTAACTCGAGCTCGTCATATTAAGACAAGGTAAGTTAATTACATGCATAAAAGTGTACATTTCAATATTCTGACGGTTTTAGCGTGACATAAGAAAATGAGCGAGTGACAACGTTGCAAAAAAAAAAACGTCACCTAGACATATTCGAGCGCGGTTGAATTTTTTTTTTATTTTATTGGAAATCATGTAAGGATCACGGAAATAATATAATCTGACGATATTCGCAAGCTGAAAAAGCTAATTTCATCAATCAAGTGTAGTACGTGCAGTTGCTGAGAATAATGCATTTACCACTCCGCGCCTCTCTCCCCTTCTCACTCTTTCTCTATTTCTCACTCTCTCGCACCGTCCCCACACTACTTTCTGCCGCCATGATGTTATTCCAGCTGATCACAACAACGCGTTTGTGCTCTTTGATGTATAACGTTTGTTTATTATATTTTCAAAAAGTTTAGTGAATTAAATACAGTAAGTTTTATATATATTACTACAATGAGTGATAATAGTGATAAAAGAGTGAACTGTGTATTTTGTGGTCAAGAAATACATGAAAAATTAATAAAATTTACACCAGAAACATTAAAAAAATGCATGGTGATTTTGGAGTATCGCCGAACCAAGCCGGTTCGAAGAAAATCATGCAGCATCTACAGTGAAATTGAAATTTCAGAGAAAACATCATTAAATGACGGCTATCACGCGCAGTGTTATTATGACGCTTGTAACTTGCCCCCATGCCAATCAGAGCTATGGCAACAATTATTACGAACGCAATACATCGCATGCTTATGGAGGAATGCCCACTTTCGAATCGTCACTGAGATGTCACCAACAGATTTTGAGTGGAAAAATATGGATGGAAAGTTGGAGATGACTTGGTTCGTTGGAAATCAACTCCCAGAAGCATATGAAGATATTGTCATAACACCTGATATTTTAGATATTTCTCCAGATTCGGGTATGTTTTCTTTTTAAAATACTAATAATATCATCAAATAAATTAAATATTGTTAAATATCATAACCATTTCTGATTACAGATACGCAAAATGTAGATGAAAATGACCAAAGTGATTCGAACTCCCGATTCCACTGATGATGATGAAGTAATCTTCTTTTTGAATTTTTTTTTCATTCAACATTCTTCTCATAAATACATGATAAAATTTTACATGTATATATTTTTCCATGACATTATATATTATTTGCTGTTCATTGAAATTATTCGGTTCATTAAGAAAAAAAAAATTAGACTATCAGATTTAAAAAATTCCTCCACACAATTGTCAGATTATAGGTCTACATGATAAGGACATCATGTTGAACCGACTGTATATAAATCTGACGCGCTCGAGTATTTCAAGGTCAGGTTTTTTTTTACATTTTCAAAAATCGGCTATGAGTTCTAGTTGCGTCAAAATCGTCAGTTTTTCTAATATGACATCTTTAAGGGTTCACTTAACATTCTCCCTGAATATCTGACGCGCTCGAATAACTTTTTTTTTCTAATTTTTTCCACCCCTTCGTGTGACTACCCCCATCTAGCAAGCCGTCAGATTAACATCCCTCCGTTACCAGAAACAGGTTGCGCGTATACATTGTTAATGTTTGACGCGCTTGAGTATGTCTTTGTGACTGATTTTTTTTACATTTTTGAAAATTTATACTCGCTTCTCCCACCAGTATTGGGGCATACATCATATAAACTTTTTTTCTATTTAGCATCTAATCTTCACAATCCAATGAGTCCCGACAACGCTCGAGTAACTACTCATTTAGCCTCTTGGGCTCCCCTACTATTATTTTAGTCACTTAAAGCTACATAAAAATATATTTATTTCTTAGACAACACAAAATTAGATTTAAATAATAATGCATCATTTTATCAGCAAGTCATCGTAAAACTATTTTCATTTTAGCATTGTCGTTCCGTATATGATGAGTTAAAAAAATGTTTCCGTCAAAAGAACAAAGCTGTAAAAGTAGCAAAATTATATATATTTTTTGCACATTCGTGTAAAATTTGACCTTGCCAGGAAAGGGTGATTGGGTTATATGAGATCTCAGCTTCTAGTGTCAACTTGTTATATCGAACATACATTTTTCTTTATTTTCTGCTAAACTTTGCTGTCATATTGTAACCTTTTATGAAATATGATGTAACGAGAGGGATTCGAAGTGCCAGACATATTGGAATCGTATTTATTGAGGCATCTTTTTTAGGACTAAAAGTATTGAAGAGCGGATTTTACTTTTTTGTTATAATGTAGTTAAGATATCAAGGAAAATGGATAAAATTTGGAAAGTTATAATGGCTTTGCAGAACTTATTAGTAACTTAGTACTCTTAAAGTTTACTCGTTCAAAATAATAGTTTATATATACATTAGCTCAAGGTACATTAATATTATTTTTTACTAAAAAGCAATACTTTATTTTTATAAAATCCCAAAAGACTAAAAAAAGTTTTCGCCGCTACAAACTTCTAAAAATTAATATATTAGCGATCCGCCCCTACTTAGCATGGATACAGTTAAGACGCTAAATGCGAGCTGTGTAATAATAATATTTTTGTATGCATGTGTGCATAATCCTCTCCGAAGAAGCTCTTGAGTGTAATTTTTTGTACAAAAATTTCTTTAAGGACTGTATATGCAGAATTTCCCGAAGTATTTCAAAAGTTTAAGTGACAAGAAGCCAAAAAATTGCCTAAATCTTTGTTTCCTCTCGCTTATTTTAAAACCATCATAATTATTTATTCATCAAAACTTATTTTTTCCCATCCATGTTGCTTGCGGTTCATTTGTGCTAACCTTCTTTCCAGTCATCAAAAGCCTATGCGCTTTGCGGACATTCTTAACCAAATTGCTTTGTGTCTACAATGGTTTTATAACGATATCCTTGAAGTGTTAACGTGAGCTTCGAGAACAAAAATAAATTGCACAAAGCGATATGAGAAAAAAACGGTGCTTGTGTAATAGTAATGGTCGAATTTTGGGCTAAAAATTTATGCATATTAAATGAAGTGGGCGCTGGTGCATTCTGATGACACAAGAACCAGCAGTTATTGTGCCACATTTTTGGCAATTTTTTACGCATGACCTGACATAAACGATGCTTAACGGCTAAATAATATTTTCTACTAATCGCTTCGCTCTTCGGAAGAAAATTTGGTGAATCATACCTTAAAAATCTGGAAAAAATGTAGACATGACTTTGATTTAAGGTTAGATTTGATGAGTTTTCTTAGATTCTGTTTTTCTTTCAGTCTCCAATCTAATGATTGTTTAGATGTTTCCATGTCAAACTCGCATACTCATGTCTCATCTCCGGTAGTGATATATTTCGCGAAGTTTCGGTTGCTGACTACGTTGGTAAGCATCTTAGAAATGACCGTTATTTTTTAGCACAACACAAAAGGTGACGACTTTCATGTCTAACTTTTCGATCTTAATCACATGGTATTGAGATTGAGATTACCAATCCTCATGATTTAAAACCGAGATAGGATGACTTTTGAACATCATAGCGTTCACCAGATGGCGCAACGACCTCGACGTTTTCACGACCAACTTTGGAAGCCTTATGCCACTTAAAAACTCTTGTATGTGACATACAATTATCTGGATAAGTCTAATTTAGGACTTTTAACGTTTGGGTAAAGCTAGTTTTATTCGAAATGCAAAATTTAATGCAAATACTTGATGCAGTTGATTTCGGTGATGTGAAAATCGTCATGAACAGTTGCCACACAGGAGTTATATCGACGCAATAAAGATTAAAATCTCTGTCGAAAAGGAGCCTTAATAGTTGTGAAACCCAAGTTATTGAGTAATTTTTAATATAAGCCCGGACATACACATAGATGCGGCCGAGGAATCATTTAATATTTTATATAGTAATTTTCAAATTTATCTTATCCCAGAGTAATTAAAAATATGTGGAAGAACTAATGGTGTTATTGGAATTTTGTTTATACAGGGAGACGCATCAGTTCCTAGATGATTTTAAATATTAATAACTGCGGTTATTATTTCTTTGTGAATTTAAGGCTCACTATTGAGACTATTTCTTGAGGAGAAAAGCAGCAGATATGACTTGCAAAAAAAAAGCAACTTACCCGTTCATTTTTAGTTTTTTAATTCCATTTTAAATTGAGTCTTTAGTCACGAAAACATTTGAATAATTAAATCCACAATAAAATGGAACTAACATGGCTCAGAGATATATGCCAACATAAACACCAGTGGCAGCTTTACCTTCGGTTTGCAAGTTTGCGCAACCCCCCAAAAAATTGTAAATTGAAATAAAATATTCTAATAAATATAAGTAGAAATAGTCTTTTAATTTCTACTGATAATTCAATGATTAAATTTAAATCAATATATAACTATGATTAATAGAAATCAATTATTGAAATAATTAAACTTACTTCGCCTAAATGTCAAGAATAATTTGCGTGTATATATTATTATGCCTGAAAATGTTATCGCTTTGCTGGTGCGCAATTTTAATGCAATCCAAGCTAATACACTGGAGCGTATATGGTGTTGCCTATCTAAGACGTGGAGATTAATTTCGTCTCATAAGCTTAATGAATGAAAAAGTCGACTTTGCACGCTTGTGTTTAAGCTGTATTTTCGCTGTCAATTTATTTCAACCAGGTTCAAAGAGTTTCCGGCGATTAAATAGTGATGTCACATTAAAATTATTTGCACGTGTTTTGGAACAATTATAGATATGCTCTCAAATAAGTGAACATACGCACTTCATCATTATCGTATTCGGACGATCCGAAATAGTAATACCATTTCAAATGTGTTTCAAAACAGATCTAAATATATATTAAACCGGGTTACCTCGCGAAAAAACACATTTAATTTGCCTGTCCATTGCGTAGTCGTAGGTATTTGTGCGGTACAGTATTATATTTTTTTTTGCGTTTTGCGTAATGATTTTGATTAAAACAAAAATGAATTTCGTTCAGAGTTTAATGGCAGAGCCATTCTGTGTTTGGCCATCAAATGATAAGGCTGAAATCAAAAACCTTGGATGGCCTACCCCGAATTTAAAAATAAAACAATCTGTGTCTAGCAAAAAAAGGACTTTTACTAGGACTTTTAATCCGGAACTTTATAACAAACATTCGTGGCTTTGTGGTTGTGAAATTAAAAATGTTCTATTTTGTTTTCCTTGTTTATTATTTGCAGGAGAAACTTCTTGGCCAAAAGTAGACTTTACCGACTTATATATTTCGGGGCACTGCATTAAAAAGCATACATTGTCGGCAAAACCACTTTTTGGGATAACGTAGCTGCTCAATTAAGCAGCGCTTATCGAAGAAATATTAACCTGCACAAAGAAAAAGCGAGACATAAACGACACACTTTAAACATTTTAATTAATTGTGTGCGTTTCTGTGGGGCTTCCGAACTCGCGTTATGAGAACATGATGATTTTATGTCTTCTTTTAATCCCGGAATTTTTCGAGGTTTAATTGATTTTAGTGCTGAGTTAGAGGGTGCCCTGAAATATCGGTATTTAAAGATATATCAAAAATCATTCAAAATAAAATTTTACGAACAATTTTATTGTATATCAAGAGGAAATTTAAGAACTTCTTATAGTTCATGAATATCATTCGCATAACATCGAGCTCCGTGAGACATTAAGTGAAGTTTTAAAACTTTTAAAAATTTAAATTACTATTTCGTTGACCGACTGAAACAGAATGGTGCTTTTCTGCCCTCTAAGGATAAAAAAGTTTTTACGGTATACTATGAGCCAAGAAAGACTTTCTGCTTTGGCAATGCTTTGTAAGAAAATATATCCTATCGAAAACATACCTGATTTCACTCAACGGGTTTTTAATAAGTTTGCTAATGCCGAAGATCGGCATATGGATTTTCTTTATAAATAATTCACACAGTGAGTTATAAGTACATTTTGTTTTGACTGCTACATTTTAAAAATTTACTACCTTCTTTATATTTAGTTATTTAAAATATACTGCTTTATTTCGCACTAACTCAATTTTTAAAGACTTTTATTTTTTCATCCACCGATACCTATGGTAGGTTTTATACATATCTATGTTTTTAATGTACCATTGAAATTGTAACCCCCACTTTTGGGTGGGCACCAGCTGCCACTGATAAATACTAATACACACGACAAATAACATAAATACTTTTTTCTACTCTTTTCAAAGCACATTTCATGAGCATAAAAATGGTTCTAATTTGTTCATTGCTGTAATTAAAAAGAAACATCACCGCATAAAACATTTGTATATGTACAAAATTATATTTAAGTATTAATCGCCGAAAGGCTTACTATTGAGATTATTTTTGCATTTTAACAGAAACAGTAGATTTCAGTTATAAAAGAAAAAGCAACGCGCGTTAATTTTTAAATGTTATAATTTATTTTTGTGTCAAATTCAAGCTTTGGTCATTATTCAAATAAAAAAATAGAGTTAACTAGCTTAGAGATACATATTAATATAAACGTCTATTTCTTCTATTTCCAAATTAGTATCACTAATTTCATCGGCAAAAAAAGTTCTAATTTGTTCGTCAATGTGATTAAAAAATTACTCTGCTAATTTCAGCATAAAATGTTTAAATCTGTACTAAATTATATACTTAAATATTAATCACTGGAAGATTCATTATTGAGATTATTATCGAATCTTGAGGAGAGAAATAGTATGGTTCAGTTACAAAAGACAAAGTAACATCTTATTATTTAAATTTCCAATAAAATTGAGCTAACATGGCTGCGAGATATATACTGTTGTGAAACCTAACATCTCACCATTATTTGCCGACAAAATCTGGCTAAATAGGAATCCAAGTTTTGTAGAAAGCATGACAAACAGGATGTCTGGGAAAGATACCGGTGGATCCCACTGATGAGTCCACCACCGGTATCGGGACGAAACATCCACACATTTTCGGTGGTCGAAAATTAGATCGCTAGTCATATGTCCTTTCCATCAGGGGCATGACTATTTGCGACATAGCGACCGTGACAGGGCGGCGGATATACGACAAACGTACAACACCGCTCATGATGCGAATATAGGACAAACGTCGAAAACAGCTCAAGGGCTTTGATTAAGCCCGGCCTGACCTTTGGAAGACCACCGAGGATGTTCGTTTCACATTCTTTCTCAGGCATATGCTTTTCTACGGCTTGGACTTCCTATCGTAGTTAAAGTCGGATAAGCAGATGCCTTGTGGGGGGCATGTTGTGAAACCTAACATCTCGCCATTATTTGCCGACAAAATTTGGCTAAATAGGAATCCAAGTTTTGTAGAAAGCATGACAAACATGATGTCTGGGATAGATACCGGTGGATCCCACTGATTAGTCCACCACCGGTATCGAGACGAAACATCCATACATTTTCGGTGGTCGAAAATTAGATCGCTAGTCATATATCCTTTCCATCAGAGGCATGACTATTTGCGACAATACCAACACCAAATCTTATTTTTGCTTTTTCCAAATTAGTATCATTCAGTGAATGGGCATCAAAGGGTTATAATTAATTAATCACTGTAATTAAAAAGTTACCTGATAGTAACACACAACGTTTACTTGGGCAAAAATTTTACTTAAGTGTGTATCTGTGTAGCTTTTGATCGGTGAGCAGGTGGTGGTGTAAGGAGTACATATACCAGGGCGCCAGTCAATTTTTAGTAAGATCTTAGTTTTAAAGAGAAGGCACAATACCTTACAAAGGGGTGAGAGACAAAGTTAAACTTAAAATGATAAAAAAATCTAAAGTACAGTCCAAGGATAGTAGCAACACTAGCAAGCAAAAATGCCGAGATAATCGCTGGCTGATTCATCTGTTGCGACAGGTTAGTCGTAGTGACACCAATAATTTTTGTTATTGGTAATACCTAAAGCATTTTCTAGTTTGGTGGGTGCTTATAAATTATTCCCTTATGTTTGGCGAATCATCTGGCTGTCCCTCTTTCTTTTTTCAGTTTTTTGTTTAGGGGTTGGATATCTTTTCTTTTTATATTATCCGCTCTTCGGGTTTCCTGTTGCGGTGCACTTGGAGGCTTCTTTCGGAGAAGCTGGTGTAAGGCTAGTAAACGAGGTTCCCAAACTTTATTAGGGGTGTTAAGCAATGCTAGCTGACCTGCCCGTCTTAGGTCTAAAGAGTGCTGTATATCTCCGTCGGCAGCATCCACGGGCCTTTCTACATCGGATTACCTCCATGAAGGTCGCCGACTTCCTTATTTCAGGGAGACCAAGGAGATATATAATTTTTTTGGTGTTGATTTTTTTTAATTAATTAATTGACCTTGCCTTGATCGGCTAACCCTGTTGATATAATTGATTGTACTTTATGTGAAAATTATTTTACCAGGTTTATTTTCTTTAACTTTACTTAATAGTAGATCATCATATAGTTCATTCTGGTTATTGAATATTACCTACTATATTTATCATCGTCCGTTATATATTTTTACTTTTTTTGGGAAAATAACCCTCCTTCTGAAGGAGAGGGGGAGTTGTCACAGTTAAAATGTCATCTTAAGTTTACTATTGCTAATTTGGTTAATTTTTACCTTATTTTTGCAAATACTCACGCAAAATAAATTCTTCCTTGCAAATTTTCTTCCCAATTCAATTATTTTCTTTGCCGTTTTGTAATTTACCTAAACTCTCACACTACAAATACAGCCCAAAGTTAATTCTAATTTTGTTTTTACTTGATTCATAAGACCGTCGACTCTACGACACTGAACTAGATTGATTTTATTTGGATGTGGAATTTACATTTACGTTTTTTGTTTATAGATATCGTTATTCCTGCCGGTTATTCGAGGGAAATTCTTATTTTTATGTTTTCTTATGGCAGTTTTACTGATATTATTTTGAATAAGTCTTTTGACTTTGTGTACTTTTTGTGAGGTTAGACTGAATGTCACTGTAGTGTGTCGCTTCGAGTTGACGTATAGGCAATTCTCATTCTGTTAGGCAGTAGCATGTTGGGCTGTAGTTTCTTTTTTGTAATTTTTGAAGAACGTTTGGATAGGCAACTAATACCGTGTTTCTAATGTCTGGCAGGAAATGCATATTTCTTAATTTAAAAATAAGAAAAGTGGGAGCGAAAACGCTAACGAATAATTAATTAACAAATCTGTTTCAGCCCCTTTTTGTTATTCTGGGCGCTCCAGGTTAATTTTGTACTACTATTTCTATCAAGTTGACCACATTAGACTATTATTAAGATGTATTTTGAGGTTTTAGGTCCGACTGTTTGTTTATGATTGCGATTAATTATTTTAGCAATTTTTTAGCCTTTATTAGCTGTTACGAGTAATTTTATTATGAATTATAATATGCACTATATTTTGTAATGTATTTGCCTCCTGGACACATTATGATGTTCCAAATTTTTTAGGTAAATTAATTTATTATTTGTCTTATGTAGTATTTAGATTTATATGCAAACTCTGGGTCCCATTCTAGGTTTGTTATTGGTGAATTTAGAATTATTAAGCATTGTGATATGTTCATGCCCACGTTAACTATCAATTGACTCCAGCAATATTTTTTTGCGTGTTCGATTACAATATATAGGAGTTAGAGGCTAATTAAGTGAAAACTGAAAATTCTTTCAGCTCATTAAATTTTACTTAATTAAAAATATAATTTCAAACTGCAAATCTTGAGTTTTCACATAATATTTAGGTATTATTAGGATGATATTTTGAGTCTATTTTTGTTTCTATTGTTTTTGACTCTAAGTTTTAGTTTATCCAGATTTAAACCAACTTATTTAAGGTAAACGAGCCCATCACTCAGTGACCTCAGACCCTAAATATTGTCTATTTATATTATTGCTATTTCAATTATGTGTTAGTTAATTTTTTTTAGCATGCATTTATTTTGTTTAATGAACCTATTGTTATACTTTTACTTGATTATTTTTTGTGAATAACTGGAGTCAGACTGGTAATTTTTCTTGTGCATTATGTCTTTTTTTTACTCTTACGTAACTCGAGTTCAATAGTTAAAGCATGTAACCTAATTACTTTTAATACTTTCTTTTCCAGTAACTTAAAGATCTTCGATACTTTTTTTTGAAATTTGTAATAGTCTAAAATTTTTATATCAAAATTCTTGACATTGGCGAAGGTTGATTAATTCACTTGCTTGAACCTTTTCTGTACGAACGTTATCTTAGGCATTGCTGCTTTATTGTAGGTTCCACAGTACGGGTTGAATAATTATTGGTATACATCCAGCCGGACATATTAAAACTTGTTAACCCAACCTCAGGGCAACCAGGATTATATTCTCTTGTTACAAATCGTTGCGAAATAATTCGGCATCTATAATTATAGAGAAAAAGAACGGGTTTGTTTTATGATTTTAAAGTTAGTAGGCTATATACTGTGAGGTTAATTGTTAAACAATTGGCTTTATTTCCTTCCTTTTTAAACAAATTTATTCAAGTCCGATTTACTTCCAATTTTATGATACATATAGCTTACACTACAGTTTAAATTTTAATTGAAGATTTTATTAAAACGATCTACTACGAGTCTCATTTAACTCATATGCTACCTGCTTTTGTATTTCTTTTATTTTGTTGTGCTTGTTGTGAAGTAAAGTTGAAAGCTAGTTCCTAACTACATTGTGGAAGGTTTTTGTATTCAACCTAGCTTTCGATGCAGTGGCGCCTTGAATAACTCATCTCTACCTCCGGCATGGGGGTTAGCTCGGCATTTTTGTTCGCTGGTGCTGCTAATAGCCTTCGACTGTGCTCTAGAATTTTTTTTTACCATTTTGAATTTAATTAACTTCGTCTCTCACCTCTTTGTGAGGTATTGTGCCTTCTTTTTAAAACCAGTGTAGCAAACTGGCGCCCAACGTAGGACCTAGATAAATTCCTTGTTTGCGTGTTGAAGACTGACACAATCCCTGTTTCCAGATTTCGTCTCGGTAAAATGGTAAAAAAAACACCAAGCAGGCAAAAAATACTCAAATCAAAGAATACTACACTGATACCGGGACGATCTAATACTTCAATTCTAAATCTAGCAGGATTGCTGCAAATCCAGAGGGATGGAAGTCTTCAGTCTTCCATCAACAAAAAATGTACCATTTTGGATTTAAATAACTTTGGCTCTTACCTAATTGTAAAGCATTGCGTCTTCTTTTTAAAACTAGTGTAGCAGAAGAAATCACATATAGTCAAATCTTCATTTGAGCGGATAAAATAAAGATGGCAGAAAAACGGCAACACTCTGCATTTCGATGGACTGGACGTTCAAGGACAAAGCTAATCACGCTAATAACATACTTAGAATTTAAGCCACATAAACTAGATTGTTACAGTGATTTGAATAGGATTTTCTCGACTTATTTATGTGATTATTAAATTATGCCGCTACACATAAAAAAAATTCTACAAGCGTTAGTTATTGAGAAGCTCACTATTGCGATAATTGTTAGATTTTAAGTGTTAAAACATTTTTTATTTTAAATTAAAATTTTAGTCACGCGTTAGAGCTAACATAGCCGCGAGATACATATCAACATAAATACGTATTTTTGTTCTTTTTAAATTACTATCACCCATTTCATGGGTATAAAAAGCTTCTAATTTGTTCACTAGTGTGACCAAAATTTACTTTACTGATTATAGCACAAAAGATTTAAATGGGCAAAAAATATATTTAAGTATTGAGATTATTGTTGGAATTTGAAGAGAAAAGCAGTAGATATCAGTTACAAAAGACAAAACAGCTTATCCGTTTATTTTTGAATTCTTTTTTGAATTAAAACTTGTCATAAAAACATGTTATTATTTAAGTCCACGATAAAATTGAGCAAACAACATAAACACTTATTTCTACTCTTTTCAAATTATACTAGTCAACAAATACAAAAAAAAAATTGAGCGATGTTATAATGGCTGCCCGTGGGAGCTTAAAGTATTCTTATTGCGAAATTAACAACGAAAATTTTCCACCACGTGTAGATTTTGAGTTATAGAATGTATCAGTTATTTTTATTTAATACAAACATTTTTATATAATATTTATACATAAGTTCAAACCAATAAAAACATATTTTAAGGAAAAGAGAATTTATTTGCAAAAATACACATGAAAATATATTTATAGTAAGTCTTTTGTACATAACTTTTTTGCAAATGTTGAATCTCGTTTATATTCGTGATCGCTATCTCTCATCAAAAAACAACAATAATCTCCCATCATTGTTGGATCCCATCCGCCTTGGTGCCGTTGCTGCATTGTTAATATGTCTTGATGAAACCTTTCTCCTTGCTCGTCACTAACCGCACCCAAACTTTCTGGGAAAAAATTTAAATGGGAGGGCAAGGAGTTTATTTGAAGAGACATGCGACAGCTCATTTTACAGTAACTTTCAAGTGGTTCTTCTACAAGTTTTTCTTTGTTTCTTCTTTTTTTTTTTGTTTCCTAATAACTCCGGAATAATTGTTTTTAAAAAAATCCACGCAACTAATGTAACATCATTTAATTTCTGATCAAACTGTTGATTCTTTACTTTTTTCTAATTTGTGGTCCAACAAATATTCTTTCCTTGAGCTTAGCATCACTTAGTTTAGGAAAAATTTGTGTAAGGTGTTTAAACCCATCTCCTTCTTTATATAATATTTTAACGAAATTTTTAATCAATTCCAGTTTAATGTGGAATGGAGGTAACAATATTTTTTTGGTATCAAAAAGCGGTATATTTTTTACTTTAGCTAGACCTTGAATATATTGATCTCCTTGAAGCCATTCTTTCATTTAGAAATGACTTTGTGTTGCTCTACTGTCCCAAAGACAAAAAAACAGCAATACTTCGCAAATCAACCCTGAAGCACTACTTGTAGTCCTACGAATTTTAGGTCACATATATGCCATTTATACGTAACATAGCTTATTGCATTTAGAATAAGTGAGATACTTTCGTATGTTTCCTTGATGTCAACTGCATATGTATGAGGAATAGAGAGTATTTAGATTTGTTGCACAGGTTTGGCAACATATGTGAGGAGTCCAGTCCCGATTTTGATCGCCGACAAGACAGCCAAAATACTTATAATAAGCTACTATAGTCATTTTATTAATTGTCGTTTCCTGCGATTTAGGGGTAAAATGACCACTTATGTAGTAAAAACTATCCGTGGGGTTAACACAGCCACATTTCTGTACTTTAGACATTGTTGTACTATCATATACGTCGGTTCATAGATCTGATACGGTTATAAGCGTTAACTAACTTTATTGAACACAACGATACCATTAATACAAGGCTCCGTACTTCTGGTATTTTCTAGAAACATCGGGTATCGGAAGTTCGAAAAACGATAGCGTACTTCTCGTATCTATAAGTAGATTCGGCTACGGGGCAGAGTGAAATTTGGAATTATATGGATTTAAATGGGTACTTCAGTTATTTTAAACCCTAGGAGGTTGAGACTTCGTGGTTGACTTTCCATCCCTAGATACTCCCACGTGTTGCCAGATTGTAATTTCCCTAACTTATGGAAAACGTAATTTTGGCAACCTCGGTCTATTACAAATTACTTATTAAAATAATATGATTAAAGTACTCATTCATTTTTACTGAACAAATCATAACTCAAAAATTTTACGTGTTAGGAAGTTTTTACGATCATTTTCGCATTTAGAGACCAAAAATTAACGAAAGACTGCCTTTTACATTACAGTAGCAAATTGGCTGTAAAATAGTGTTGCTGTCACTCATTTCATAGGCATAAAAGTGGTTTTAATTTGTTCATCAGTGCAATTTAAATGATACATCACGGATTACAGCATAAACCATTAAAATATGCACAAATTATACTTAAATATTAATCACTGAAAGGTTCACTATTGAGAATATTGTTGAACCTTAAGAAGAGTAACAGTAGATATCCGTTACAAAAGACAAAGTATCGATCGTTAATTTTTAACCGACTTCTAAAAGAAGGAGGTTCTCAATTCGTCAACTATGTATGTTTTTTTTTATGTATGTACACCGATTACCTCGGAACGGCGGCACCGATTTGAATGAAATATTTTATGTTATGTAAAGGAATTTGCTGCGGTGGTCCCATATTTTTTTGGATGAAATTGATGCAGTAAAATTCAAGATAGCGCTGACAATATGGCGGCCAAAAAAATTTATTTTGTCCTATTTTCTCCAAAATTTGTATGTGAGAATTTTCGGGGTCGTACACAACGAATCTGAAATTATTTTTTAGAAATTAATTATGGCGGATCCAATATGGCGGACAAAAACATTTAATTTTGTCCGACTTTCTCCAAAATTGGTATGGGGGAGTTTGTGGAGTCGCACATAACGAATCCAAAATATATATATTTTTTTAATTCAATATGGTGGATTCAATATGGCGGCCAAAATAATCTATTTAGTCTATTTTTTGAAAAGCTCAATCAGGCAGATTTAATATGGCGTCCTAAAAATTTCACATTTTCCGATTTTCTCCAAAACTGATATAAGGGGTTCTTGAGGATATAAGTTATGAATTTAAAAGTATTTGTCGAGAATTCCATATGGCTAATCTAATATAGCGGACTAAAAATTTTACATTTTTCGATTTTGTTCAAAGACGGGACTGAATCGTCTTTGAGGATGTAATATGACGGTCTAGAAATTTTAAATTTTCGGATTTCATCCAAAATTGGTACTAGGGGCTTTGAAGGGCTAAGATTTAAATTAAATTAAGACATTAAAATTACTTTTTTGAAACTCAATATGGCGGATCGAATATGGTGGGTTGAAAATTTTACCTTATTCGCATTTTTTCAGATTTGGTATTAATAGGTGTTCGGGGTCGTGTATTACTAATATGAAGCGAATTTTTTACAACTATTAGATTGATAAAATGCAATATAAGGGACTAAAAATTTTACATTTTTCGATTTTGTTTAAAATTGATATTGTGGGGTTCTTGGGGCGTATACAAACTTGATATGCAGTATAAAACATATAGGGTAAAGAAATTTACGTCAAAAGTTCTTTAAATATCCATATTGAAAGGTTTTGGGGCCTATATTACCAATCTAAAATTAATTTGAAAGTTAAGATAGAGGATTTACTATGACAGACTAAATATTTGTTTGACACAATTTCACTGATATTTGGAGAACTCTACGAATCATAGAATTTTTAGTGGTTCATTTTAGGGTGGTTTGCAATTTTGGATAAAATGGGTACCTTTTTGTCACCCAGGAGTCATTGCGAGATACACTAATCTCGTTAGTACTTAATTTCAATAATATATGGATATCATAATGATGAATTCAAAACTAAAAATCGAAAAATAAAATTTTTATAAGAAAAATTGAACCGACTTCTAAAAGTGTGCTATAAAGTGAAAAATAACTAGAAATTTTTATATGTCATTAAAATTTTTGAAGTCGGCGCCAAACTATTTCTAAATGAAATAAATAACTACTAATATATACAAATTATGGTAAGAAAGTAATTACAAAATTACAAGTATTTTCAATCTGTTTAAGCGAATAACATTTTGTCAGGTATTAGTTTGGCGCCGACTTCAAAAATTTCAATGTCATATAAAAATTTCTAGTTTTTTTTTTCACTTTTTAGCACACTTTTAGAAGTCGGTTCAATTTTTTTTATAAAAATTTTATTAAATAATATAATTTCTTTTTATTTTAAATTAAAACTTTAGTCGTTATTCTAATTCACAATAAATTTGAGTTAACATGGCTGAAAGATACATATTAATATAAACGCCTATTTTTTCTCTTTCCAAATTAGTATCACTCACTTCATGGGCAGCAAAAAGCTTTTAAATTGTTCATCAGTGTACCTAACAAAGTTACCCCACTGATTACAGCACAAAACGTTTAAACGAGCATAAAATTAAGCATAGTATTCACTTTCTAACCGTCCTGTCTTCGCCGTCTAAATTAAATACTTTGTACTTTTTTCTCAGAATATAACAATTTTAGTATGGGCCCTAAAGTGGCAGTAAAATTTTGAAATTAAGTGATCCTCCTAAATTTTACTATAGATATAAAACCCTTTTTTTATTACACGAAATATTTTTTATATTAATCCTAAAAACGGCTTTTCATAACTTGGAAACATAAAAATTCTATTGCTTAACGAATATGGTTCAAAGGAGTCTTATGATTTTAATAGAGTTTTTTGCTCTCCCTCTTTATAAAAAGTTTCTAACTGACAGGACGTAATTAAAATGTCATCAATCTTAACCACGAACATGGTAGATTGGTTTTTACTCTATGTCAATAGATAACATTTTTTTAGTAAAAATTTCATGAAAAGAGCACGTAGGATGGAGAATTAGGTATGTCATACACACACGATATAAACTACTGACCAAAATGTAATATTTACATAATTATTTCGTTTAATGGATTGCGATCAATATCTTGAGTGGAGTTTAAGTGAACTTAAAGCATTTTTTTTCTTTACACTACCGTTTCGGGTTGTTTTGATTAAACCATCTTCAGAGTAACTTATTTGACTAAGAAAACAAAAATATAAGGGAAAACTTTAAAATTTAGTAAAATTCTGCCACCTTAAACGATATTTATTTAAGACAAACTTATTTAATTAAAACTATTTGAACTAATACTTGTTACATTTTTTTTTTGGTTAAATGTTTATATAAGCTTCTGTCTGTTGTATTGCTTTAGACAGACTAAAATTGAGGTTTAGCAAGGTTTTTTTTATTAAAAAAGTTTTTTAACATCTGCAATTTTGTGCTTTAATAAAGTGGTTATAAATATTTTCGAAATCATTCGTGTCAGTTTTGAAATTCTCCATATTGGGTGTTTTTTTAAATGGATCATTTGTTTGATGGACCTTTTTTGCAATTTCTTTCTTTTCTATCATTTCGATACTGGTGAAAGCAGGGTTTCAGTTGCCAGTGGTATATTGTTATTTATGTTATGACTTTGAGTACAATATTTATGGGAGTGGGATTAGCCTAACCGTTTAAGGTACAAGGACTGGTAGAGACGACCACGACCAGCGCAAGGTTAACCATTGGGCGTGGCAACTTATTTTTAAAAAATTGTCAAACCTTTAGAGGCTAGTGTCCCAATAGTCGGTAGACACGAAAACTGACAAAGAGTGGAAACTAGGGGTTGGTTGAATGTCGAGGACTGTTATTCGGTATCCACGTAAAACTCTAGATCCCGTCACTAAAAAATCCTATGAGTTGATGGGTCTACGCAAGTCCTTGAGAATTTCTAGTTTTAATTTAGTGTAAAAATCCTTTGAATTATTAAATGGTCTATCGGCAACCTAAATATTATATATATATATATATATATATATATATATATATATATATATATATTTTTTTTTCTAATATTTTCTTGGGTATAGGTTTTTCATTAGAGAAACAAAGGACAACAATTTTCTTTCTGACGTTTCGCTCTACATGGCGAGCTTCTTCAAAAGAGCTTGGTATATTTATTTTACATCTACAAAAATTACAGAATTTTCTATATAATAAACATATATCACAGCAATTACATTTTTATATTTTCAATTTAATTAAAATTAATAAAAACAAAACAGATTTTAAAATAGTCTTATAGTTTAAAATTTAAAACAATACAAACAGGTTAAAATAGTGAAAATTATAAAATAGTACATACCTTGAAAGTAGTTTTGTGTGTATGTTTAAAAATAAATTCAAATATGATCTTTGGTATGCAATTTGTATAGATAGATTTATTTTTATAAAAAGCAAAAAATAGGAAAAAAGATTATTATTTATTTTTTAATAACGTTCTTTTACCTGTATGAGTGTATATGAAATCGTTCCAAGCATCATTACATTATTTCTCATATTTATTATAGAGTCGCTTCAAGCATGTTTTATTCAAAAATCAAATTATAGTATATCTGACTTAAATTTTTGACATCTTGCTTGTCATTTACAACATTTTTATCTTTTTTTATGTGTATCATTTCTTTGATGACTAATTTATGATAATTTCTGTCGGTATCTAAAATATGGGTGTTTTTAAAATCAAATTCATGCTTAGATGTTTGTTCATGCTTATGTAAAGATGTCGATGCGTTTTTAGTATACTTGTGTCCATTCACTCTATTTTCAATATATTGTGTATGGACACAAGTATACTAAAAACGCATCGACATCTTTACATAAGCATGAACAAACATCTAAGCATGAATTTGATTTTAAAAACACCCATATTTTAGATACCGACAGAAATTATCATAAATTAGTCATCAAAGAAATGATACACATAAAAAAAGATAAAAATGTTGTAAATGACAAGCAAGATGTCAAAAATTTAAGTCAGATATACTATAATTTGATTTTTGAATAAAACATGCTTGAAGCGACTCTATAATAAATATGAGAAATAATGTAATGATGCTTGGAACGATTTCATATACACTCATACAGGTAAAAGAACGTTATTAAAAAATAAATAATAATCTTTTTTCCTATTTTTTGCTTTTTATAAAAATAAATCTATCTATACAAATTGCATACCAAAGATCATATTTGAATTTATTTTTAAACATACACACAAAACTACTTTCAAGGTATGTACTATTTTATAATTTTCACTATTTTAACCTGTTTGTATTGTTTTAAATTTTAAACTATAAGACTATTTTAAAATCTGTTTTGTTTTTATTAATTTTAATTAAATTGAAAATATAAAAATGTAATTGCTGTGATATATGTTTATTATATAGAAAATTCTGTAATTTTTGTAGAGGTAAAATAAATATACCAAGCTCTTTTGAAGAAGCTCGCCATGTAGAGCGAAACGTCAGAAAGAAAATTGTTGTCCTTTGTTTCTCTAATGAAAAACCTATACCCAAGAAAATATTAGAAAAAAATATTTAACAAAAGGTTTAAGATACAAAAATAAATTATATATATATATATATAATTAGATATATATATATATATATATATATATATATATATATATATATATATATATATATATATATATATATATATATATATATATATATATATATATATAATTAGAAAAGGGAGTTCAAAAAATTATTGATTTGCCTCCAAAGAACAAGACGAGAAATAAATAAATTACTTTGTGAACTTAGAGAAAGGGGTAATTTTCTGAACAGCAGCATAATATACCACCAGCACCAGACCTTTTAACTAAAATTTTAAAGGTCGACAAACAGTTAAGAGGACAAGTTTTTCCAAGAATGAGACCAGATGTTATCTTTGACTGCAAAATCTGATACTTTGATTTGTGCGTTAGGCGCACAATATTTTAAGAGTCACAGGGAAAAATATTTTATTAATGTTATGTCTCGTAAAATGAGAGAGCTTGAAAGGCTTCACATCGAGATGAAAAAAAAAAATTGAAATCACAAATAAAACATTTATTGGAACATTAAAATCGAAAAATGTATGACTTCTTTTGTCGGCTCTGAAAATTGTTGCAAAATATAATGATGATTGTTATCGTTATGCATGCATTAAATTCAGAACAATTAATCACACAATGTCCTCAACTTACAATTGTTTTAGTTCTTAAAAGAAAATAAGTATATTCAACCATTCCTCATGCAGAGGCTGAAGCCAATCTAAAGACATCAATTCAACTAATTTATAGCGAATGGCGTTTTGAAGTATCAGCTGAAGCTTTAAACGATCTTAACATGAAAAAGTGGAACAAATTAACAATTGTGCTCCTTGCGAGTGATAAAAAATTATTTAGATTCAAAAGGAGACTCAGCAGTAGAGCAACTAATCACAAATTATAAGAATAAAATACTTATATAACTTTGCTAGAAATTGTGTTTTGAAGTGACCTTCTTCTTAATAGAAGAAGACCAGGGGAATTACAAAGACTCACTCTTCATTCATATGAAGATTCCAAACTTATCCGAGGCAAAAAATCCCAAAGCAATTACAGCCTCAAGAGTGCGTAAGCACCTGTCTACACTTTCTCAAGTTTTAAATACCTCCGATATCTATATTGAAAAAGTATTTGCTTTAGTGGGGCATAGTGTTAATGTCAATAGAGAATCGTATAGATTACAAGATGATGTCTTTCAAACCGCAAAGATTTCGAGTGAGAAATTTTAATGAGATTTTCAGCATATACTAAAGTAGAGGTTTCCAAACTTTTTTGTACCGTAGACCAATTTTTATATAGATAGGTTATTTCGCTCCGAAATGCGAGTATATATATATATATATATATATATATATATATATATATATATATATATATATACCTGAAACTACTTGCCGAAAAATCATTTTAAACCAGATATACCCAAGGAAGAACAAACACACGTTAATTACAAAATTAATTTCCGAGAATGTAATCAGGTATATATTGATCAAATAAAACAGTATTTAAAAATAGAACCGAAAACCATAAATATATAGTATCCAGGATCATAACACAAATAACAATACAGCATTAGAAAAATATGCAATTGAAAAGTTACATAACCCTGATTTTAATAAAGTCGAAATAATAAAGACATTGCATAAAAGGGCCCATAAAAGAAATGATCCATAAAAAAAACCAATACTATGAATTTCAGAATTGACACAAATGATCTCGGAAAAATTTATGATCACCTTATTAAAGCATAAAATTGCAGGTGTTTTATTAAAAAAAACTCTTGTTAACCTTTAATTTTAGTCTGCCTAGAGCAACACAACATGCATAAGCTAATATAAATACTAAACCTACGAAAAATGTAACAAATATTTAGTTTTATTTAAATAAGTTTGTGCCTAAGTAAATATCCTCTAAGATAAGAAAATTATATTCAACTTTTAAAATATTCCATTAAAAATATCATGTTTTTGTTTCTTTTTGTTTCGTTAAAAAAATTACTTTGAAGATGGTTTAATTAAAATAAACCGAAGCGTTAGTTAGAAGACAAAAATGCCTTAATTTTACCAAAATTGTTTTAAAAATATTGACCCCAATCCGATAAAAGAAATAATAATTGTTTTAACGAACACAGTCAACAAAAGTAATATACAGGGTGTCTGGTTAGTACCTCCTAATTTCTCGGGAGCATTCATGGGAGGTTAAAACAACCCTACTTTGTTATAGAAAAAAAATCTTAAAAAGCTCTAAATGATTTACCTTATCGGCTCGAAGTTTTGGTATAGTTTAATGAAATTTGAATATTTTATAGAGAAACAAACAGCTAAAGATAAAATACGCAGAGTGTGCTGATGTGTTTTAATTTATGGGGAAACGCTGTCTAACTTTTCGAAGGCAAGAAAATGTTGTGTTAAAAGATTTCCAGTTTAGACATTGTCAAGTTCAGAAACCTTTCAAAGGGTTGGTCAAGGCTCAATTAATTTTAAATGTTATTAAAATGAAAAAATAATGAAAACGTTTAAATGTTATTTTGGCAAATGTTCAATATGGGCTCAACGTACTTCGCATAACCGCACTGCAAATAATATTCCGGCATTATTATGGACTTCATTAAAATGCTGCGCTATTTTTGCTAGTAGTTCTTTTCTAGTATTTACTGGTGTTGAATAAACTAGTTCTTTGAGATGTCCCCAGAAGTAAAAGTTTAAGGAATTTAGGTCTGGAGACTTTGCTGGCCATAAAAGAGCCCTACCTCGACCTATCCATCGAGGGACAAAAATGTTTGTTAAGTGTTGACGTACTATATGGTTAAAATAAGGTGGAGCACCATCATGTATGTACCACATTTGCATTCTTCTATCAAGAGGTACCTCTTCCAATAAATTATTTAAATCTAGTTGAAAACATTGTTAATAATTCTCACCATTGAGTCCTCCTTCCAAAATAAATGGACCGATAAGGTAATTTCCAATAATGCCAGCCGACACACTTACAATAAACCATTGTTAGTGTTTGTTTTGAATTAGAGCGGGCGGGTTTTCATCAACCCAAAAATGAAAATGTTGTAAGTTTATTATTTCCATCTCTTGTAAAACCGGATTCATCGGTAAAGAAAGTAAGGTTAAAAAATTTAGATTTAGGTTATGTTGCTGTATAAACCAATTGGAGACATAGCGTGTAATTTTTCAACGTGGTACGTGTGAACTAACTGTTCTGCAAGAATTTCATGTAGAATGCATTTAGTAACATTGTTTTGTGTCGCGAGCTTTGTTATTCTGGATTTAGAAGGTTTAATAATCCTAAAAAATTATTTTTTATTCTTGTATTTCTAAGATTAAAAACTTGACTTATTGTTACACTTTTGTTACACTTTTCAATTAAAACAGGCTAAAATCGCACTGTCAAGACCTAATTGACAACCGAATCTGTAAGGAGGGTAAGGCGGGTATTACGAACTAGTTTAAATAGTAGGAATTTGTTTAATGCACTCGACACGCACGCATGATCAGCACTTAGCTACTCTTTTGGAATTGTAAAATGGAGCATGGAGATATCGAAAAGCTGCAAAGAAAAATAAGAACATTCTTAAAAAAAACACACAAACAACACCGTCGATGTGCTATTGAATGCACAATCCTTCAGAGACACCAAGGAGGTTCTTATTTCCGCAGGTTAGCGGACTCCTCCACATTGCATCGAACAATATGCGAGGCAGACGATACTGCTTCTCACTACCAAACAGATCAAGAGAAGTTACTAGCCTGGTTACGGAAGCCACTTCATGGACGGCATTCAAAATGGGGTCAATCAGGATAATGTCGACAACTCAGCGCCGAACTACTGGTTGATTTCAGGATAGATCTCTCCGGAAATGGAAGGCTTCTTGTTAGCTATCCAAGACTAGGTTATTCTGATGAAAAACTATCGGAAATTCATCATCAGAGATTCCTCAATAGAAAACGGCCAATGTAGATATGGCTGTAGTACACCAGAGACAGTCCAGCACATAACTGGAGGATGCCAAGCGTTTGCTGCAACCGAGTATAAAGAAGGACATGACTCAGCAGCTAAGATACTCCAACAAGAGTTAGCAGATAAGTTAAATCTATTGCAGTGAGGAAAAGTGCCTTATTACGGATACATTCCGGAGCCTATTCTTGAAAACAATGAGTTCAAGCTACATTGCGACCGAACGGTTCTGACGAACCAGACAGTTGCTCATAATAGACCAGAATTCTAGACGAGCTATACCAATTGGCATTGCTGTACCTAACAACAACAACAACAATCTAAGGCAATACAATGAAGAGATCGCCAAATACCAGGATCCAGAGGTGCAAATCCGGAGGCACTGGGCAACAAACAGCGTTCACACGATTCCCATAATTTTATCAACAATTGGAGTGATACCCTAGAACCTCCTGCAGAACATCGAGCGACTCGGCCTTAGTGAGCATCTGTATAAACCGATTCAGAAAGCAGTTCTCCATGCAACCGCGCAGACCGTCCGTAAGTTTGTAGGAAATACAGCAGACATAGAGTCTCGATATTCGTGTGATAGGGGGATGGTACTATCGGATCGGCGTTGATAAGTACTTTCGGTATCACTGTGTGATGGGGGAATGAAAGTGTGGATCGGCCTTGATAAGACTCTCGGTTTCAACTGTGTGATTGGGGAAAGGGGATGCTGATCGATCTCGATACACAGAGACGTAAATGACAAGGGTGACGCATTACCCGGACGGCCCTGATAGGATTCACGGGAGCAACTTAAATGATAGGAGTGAAGCACTTCCTGACGGCCCTGACAGGATATCCGAAAAGTAACTTAAATGATAGGGGTGAAGGGTGCCCGACGGCCCTGATGAAGTCAAAAGATATATGATCCTTGCCTGGAAAGGCATTAAGCTAATGCTGAGCCCACGACAGATGTGACAAATACGACGTTGAATAATACGTAATTCGGGGTATTAGTCCCCGCAGTTCCTGGACATCCAACGTCGGCGTTCGTTCGAGATCAAGACGTATGAAATCTCAAAGAACGAAGAAGTTGTCTGGCCTAAAGGAGGGGGGGTGTCGTATTATTCAACATCTTACTGCTATCCTCCGGTCAGATTTAACTTCAAATAAGAGATTCGAACATAAATAAGAACGACGACGGGTGTCTGGGAAGGAGTCAGTCGGAATCCCACTGACCAGTCTTATGACTGGCACCCGGACGAAACACCCAAAAATTTTTCCACGAAGCGCAGGGGCCGGCCTAACTGCAACATAACCATTTATAACATCCGACGACAATGTGTGGACTTGTCGACATGGGCAACATTTGTTTATGTTTCCTTTTTGATTAGATTTTTGATGTTTTATGGTGATTTTTTGCTATATTTAAAAAAATGCTATATACAATTAAACAAAATGAGCTGATTCAGAACGTGCAAAAATGTTTTAGTGAAAGCGACAAACTGTCTGTTACCGCCAAAAAAAAAATTTGTATTCTTATGTTACGATCGCAAGTAGTGGGTATGCACAAAATTGGCGATAAATCCAATATTTTCACTCTTCTGAATAATTAGAAGACATTTTATTATTAATCTCAGTAAATGACACCATTAATTTTTCCTAAAAATCGAGAAAGAATACTAATACGCAAAAGAGTATTTTTAACCGGCGTAGGTGTATCACCATCTTCGCAAATCTTTAAAAATGCTGCTAAATAAGTATTACGAAGGGACTTCCAAAACATTGGCTCTAAACATATTTATTACGCTATAAACTTTTTAAGCACCAAAGTTATGACCAGTTTCTTTGAGCATTATTATAAAAGAAGTTTTATATTACAAAAAGTTTTATACCGCTCGTAACGTTAAGTAGAAACAGTTAATTTTTAGGAGTAATTGCTAGTTTAGAGCCTATAATTTATTAAGTGGTATAAAAGATTCCATGATGAAACAAAATAAACGTGACTTTTAAAAAGAAAATAAATATGTCGCGACAATCGGATATAAAGCTTGACCATGGGATAAATGAATTTTCATTTTTTGTCAGATGAAATGCGTTGAAATAAATATTAGAAACATTTTGTAAAAATTTGGGATGAGCTTTATATATATATATATATATATATATATATATATATATATATATATATATATATATATTAAACTATAAGAAAAGAATAAATGATAATAAAATCGTAAATTCAAATAACAAGATAGTCATCAGTACAGCGACCTGACATTTTGCTAACTCATGTAAATGTCAAACTTTCTTGAGCGCCTTCCCTATGACGAGTCCGAAAAACTATAACTCTGGAAAAATTTTCGGCGGCGGGGCCTTTCGAAGCTGTCAATTCGCGAAATTGTCATTTTAATGGTGTTTTACAATGCGATACATGTAAGTTTCTTTCTCATTGTAATAGACAGATTTTATGATAAAAATCGACGAAAAAATATTTGTCCGACAAAAATCATAGGGCGTGCGTGGGATTCGACACGCTTAATATGTCGATAGGACATCATTATAATTCTCGATACAGGTAAGTCTGATTTTTGCAACAGTGTTTAATTAATACGTCTAAAACACAGTGGTCAACTTGTCCGATAAAAATCATGAGGCGTACTTAGGGTCCGCCTCCCGCAGAATGTCAATATGACGTCATTATGTTTCCTGATACATGTAAGTCCCATTTTTACTTTTTTCGCTTCATAATCAAGTATTTATAACAAAAAAATATATGTTCGACAAGAATCGTAGGTCAAATCAATAATAATTTGAAAAAACGTTTCTCAAAAATTTCAATCGAACACCTCCATTTTTGCCTGTCGTATTTCATGTATTAATTCAGCTTATTGCGTTGAAAAATTGATAAGAATTAGATAATTTTCAGAATTTTATTACTAGTGATGTTATAAATCGGAACTGCTCCAAAATGAAATAAAAAATTGTAATAAATCAATAAAGGTAAGTGGAAGCCTGCTTGTAGGCGTTCTTTCTCACAGCAAAGCATAGATAATAAATAATGAAAAGTTATTTGTTTACAACGCTAAAAAACAAAAAAACATCTTATTTTCGTATTGCAATTAATCTCAGTTTGTAATTCTTAACTTGAACAATCAATTGCTGGTATGTGAATTAAGAAATATTTAGTGTTTCACAAATTATTCAAGATCAAAATTGACGAAAAATTTCATTTTTAAAAGTTCATCAATGATTTACTCAAAAAAAATACGTCGAGCGAAAAATTAACAAGAGGTATTTTTGGCTGAAAATTGCCCAAAGAATATGAAAATATATTTTTTTAGCGAAAAAATAATTTTTTTTATTAACAATTCATTTCTTAATAATAAATTTCTGAATAAAATGTATTTTGTTTGTTAATTCAAATGCATTTAAAAATTCATTATTCATGTTACTACTTACAATAAATTGCTCCAAAATGAAATCGGTCTTTGTCAACCTCTGTTCATCCACTCCTGGATGTAGGTCTCTCTCAATTATTTCCATCTTTCTCTATTCTTCGCCAATCTCATCCACTGTTTGTCCGCCACTGTCCTTATGTCGTCTACCCATCATTTTTGAGGCCTTCCCGTGCTTCTTCTTGTTTCCCTCGGTCTCCATTCCAGGATTCTTCGTGTCCATCTGTTCTCCTTATATCGGGCTATGTGACCAGCCCATCGCCACTTCATCTTTGCAACCTCCTTAGTAGGCATAGGGGCACTGTAGACCGACGAGACATCGCCAGACGGTTTTCCCGGAAGCGGCTTGATTGACACGTGCCGGCAGTCCTTTGTCACGTGTCGTCGGGGTCGTTATATATGAATGAATGATTTTCTACGAATAATGGTACTTTGAACCAGACATCACCGATTACGTTTCCCAGTACCGCTTTTATTGACCCGTGCCGGCGGTCTTTAGACACTTGTCGGGAGTGTAACTTATGAAATAATGTATGTTATCTCAAATAATTGTACGTTGAGCCGCCATACATCGATAATTGGTTTCTTCGGAAGCTGCTTTTTTGACCGGCACCGACAATCCTTTATTACTTGTCATCGAGGTCGGTACGTACGAAATAAAGTATTTTTCCACGAATAGTGGCACTTTGAACTGCCAGACATCGCTCACTGCGTTCTTCGGAAGAAGCTTTATTGACCGGCGCCGACAATCCTTTGGCACGTGTCGTCGGGTCATTACGTATGAAATAAGGTATTTTTCCACGAATAATTCTGTAAATTTAGTCCTATTATTTTTAATTATTACTTACATGGTGATTTATGTAGGTTTTTATTCACACATGCATTGTGGTTAGATTCATTTCTATTTTTTTGACCGTGCAGTTATTAATTAGATTTTACTTTTTTGAGTTTCGGTTATAGTATTACTTTATAAGAAATTAATACATGAGTAGTATACTGGCAAAAGCTATATATATAACAGATGTGTAAAAAATGTATTAAAAAACAATATCAGTTTTCTATATTTATATTTGTATTAAAATAACAAAAAAGTTAAATGTAAGTTAATTAAGTGAACCGCCTGTTAACATTAGTATTTCTCTGAAGATGGTTTAATCAATAAAATAAACCGAAACGTCAGAAAAACATGTGTTAATTTCTTATAAAGTAATATTATGACCGAAATCAAAAAAGTAAAATCTAATTGTGGTTATACTCATCCGTCTACCCGAGCATCATAAATTATCCTTTAACCCCCTGGTGCTCGAGTTTTTTTTTGTCGGGTGCCATCGGCTGGCCCCGCCAGATATCGCCACGTGTCGTCAGGGGTTACATATGAAATAAAGTATTTTCCCACTAGTAATTTTGTAGATTTATCCCCATTATTTTTAAATATTACTTAAAGTGTAATTTATGTGAGTTTTTATTCGCGTATGCATTGTGATTAGGCTCATCCGTCTATTCGACGACAATGTCACTATACTCTAAACCTAACAACAGACTACAGTTAAAGCTGTATTACCACCGATCTGGAGGTTACTGTCGCAGTCGATTGCAACATAAATACAATATATTTGATATGTGAAATGTGACCGTTACAAATAAAGATATTTTAAAATGAATAAATGTCTATTCAGGCATCGTAAATTATCTTTTGTCTTCTGGTGGTCGGGTATCTTTTTGTCGCGTGCCACTATCAGGATAGGTCTGCTTTTTCCAGGAGGTAATAAATGTTATATTCTAGGTTTATTTTCTATGAAAAGATTTAAGCTTGTTATTCTTATACGGTAATTACTTGTAATTTCGGCTGGATTACTTTTAGGCCTAGATTATTTGTAACGGTCACATTTCACATATCAAATATATTGTATTTATGTTGCAATCGACTGCGACAGTAACCTCCAGATCGGTGGTAATACAGCTTAAGCTGTAACCTGTTGTTAGGTTTAGAGTATATTGACATTGTCGTCGAATAGACGGATGAGCCTAATCACAATACATACGCGAATAAAAACTCACATAAATTACACTTTAAGTAATATTTAAAAATAATGGGGATAAATCTACAAAATTATTAGTGGGAAAATACTTTATTTCATATGTAACCCCTGACGACACGTGGCGATATCTGACGGGGTCAGCCGATGGCACCCGACAAAAAAAAAACTCGAGCACCAGGGGGTTAAAGGATAATTTATGATGCTCGGGTAGACGGATGAGTATAACCACAATTAGATTTTACTTTTTTGATTTCGGTCATAATATTACTTTATAAGAAATTAACACATGTTTTTCTGACGTTTCGGTTTATTTTATTGATTAAACCATCTTCAGAGAAATACTAATGTTAACAGGCGGTTCACTTAATTAACTTACATTTAACTTTTTTGTTATTTTAATACAAATATAAATATAGAAAACTGATATTGTTTTTTAATACATTTTTTACACATCTGTTATATATATAGCTTTTGCCAGTATACTACTCATGTATTAATTTCTTATAAAGTAATACTATAACCGAAACTCAAAAAAGTAAAATCTAATTAATAACTGCACGGTCAAAAAATAGAAATGAATCTAACCACAATGCATGTGTGAATAAAAACCTACATAAATCACCATGTAAGTAATAATTAAAAATAATAGGACTAAATTTACAGAATTATTCGTGGAAAAATACCTTATTTCATACGTAATGACCCGACGACACGTGCCAAAGGATTGTCGGCGCCGGTCAATAAAGCTTCTTCCGAAGAACGCAGTGAGCGATGTCTGGCAGTTCAAAGTGCCACTATTCGTGGAAAAATACTTTATTTCGTACGTACCGACCTCGATGACAAGTAATAAAGGATTGTCGGTGCCGGTCAAAAAAGCAGCTTCCGAAGAAACCAATTATCGATGTATGGCGGTTCAACGTACAATTATTTGAGATAACATACATTATTTCATAAGTTACACTCCCGACAAGTGTCTAAAGACCGCCGGCACGGGTCAATAAAAGCGGTACTGGGAAACGTAATCGGTGATGTCTGGTTCAAAGTACCATTATTCGTAGAAAATCATTCATTCATATATAACGACCCCGACGACACGTGACAAAGGACTGCCGGCACGTGTCAATCAAGCCGCTTCCGGGAAAACCGTCTGGCAATGTCTCGTCGGTCTACAGTGCCCCTATGCCTACTCTCCTTCACGATGTCTTTGGCTTTCGTTCTGCGTCTTATCTCGGTGTTTCTAATCCTATCCCTTAATTATACTCCAAGCATGTTTCTTTCAATCGCTTTTTGGACTGTCTCTAATTTTTAGCGGACTTTTTGGTGGGGGACATGGTCTCTAATCTATACGTACACATCGGTAATATGCATGTGTCGTATACTTTTCTTTTTAGATTTATGGGAATTGAATTATTTTTCAGAATGTATCCAAGTTTACCGAAAGCGGCCCATGTCAGCTGTGTTCTTCTTTTTATTTCAGCATCCTAGTTTGATTTCCCTAGTCTGATGTCATGATCCAAGTATACATAGTGTTAGACATTTTCTATCCTCTAGTTCTGTATTGTTATATTTGCCTGTTCGTGGCTCATTATTTTTATTTTGTTGTAGTTCATTTTAAGGCCTACATATGCGGATATGTCATTTAGCTGTTGTAGCATTTCGTTCAATTCTTCGAGATTACTTGCTATTAAGATTATATCATCATAGCAATCTGAAATGGTTTAAGTATATTCCGTCGATGTTTATACCTTTGATGTCCCATTTAAGTTCCTTAAAAATGTCCTCTAGGAATAAGATGAACAGTTTTGGCGAGATAGTGTCCCCTTGTCTCACTCCCCTTTGTAGTTATATGGGGTTCGTTTTCGTCTTATGAAATGAAATAAGTAATTATAAATAATTTATAGAAAATAATTAAAAAATTAATTGCATTGCGTTAAATAAGTCAATAATTGTGAGCAAATTATTAATATTCTTTCTTTAAAAATAAGTTCTGAAACATTTCATAATCTGAAACTTTATTTATTCAAATTTTCGCGGCAAAATTCTTATGCGGGTACGGTAGAATGTTTCTAAGTCGGTAATAGGCTATTCGAAAGTGGGATGCATGAAAGACTATATAAGTGATTAATATTACTCGGAGTTCAATTTTTTTGCATTATGACTTTTTTAACATAGTTGTAATACTCATTTGTTAATGAATAAATATGGAAAACGCGATAAAATATTCACCTTTTTCACTTTTCTATTGTTGAATAATTATACAAATTATTATATTTATATATCTCATACAACATTTTTTTATTATTCAAAAATACTTGTTGACGGGCGTTTTTTTATTTGATAATGTATTAGTACAAATAATTAAACCCACATATTAAAGTAATATTTTTCAATGTAAATAATAATTTGAAAAGCTTAAAAATTTTACAGAAAACTGGAAAATTTTTTAAGACCTACATTTCCCCATTTTGAAATAGTACAGTACTTAACGAGTGCGAAATTATTTTCCTAGGCGAGGGTGACAATTAAACTCGTCTGGAAAAATACTTTCACACGAGTTTCGTATAAAATTTTTTAGTACGACGTGCAGGAAGAGCTAAAAATACGTATTAATAAAAAAAATATTATTTCTCATTTTTCAGCTGTCCCGATGGAAATTATACTATATTGACAACATATTATGATTGTATATACAAAAATTATCCATTAGGTATATGTGTTTCTTACATTTTTCATAATATCTACAGCTTATTTAGCTATACATGTGGAATAAGAAGTATATGATTTTGTAATAATTTTCTTTACCCGTTTTTTTGTCGGACTGACGATTAAACTTGACATTTTTGTCGGACAGTACTAAATTTCCCTCAAAAATGCACTCATATATTATGTGTATTTTTGTCCGACATACATGTATCAGGAAGCATAATGACGTCATATTGACATATTGAGGGTGGCGGACCCCACGCACGTCCTATGATTTTTGTCGGACAAACATTTTTTCCTCGATTCTATCACAAAATATGTCTATTACAATGAAAAAGAAACTTACATGTATCGCAGTGTAATACACCGTCAAAATGACAATTTCGCGAATTGACAGCTCGGAAAGGCCCGGTTGCCGCAAATTTTTCCAGAGGAAAAGTTTGTTGGACTTGTCATAGGGAAGACGCTCACGAAGTTAGGCATTTACATGAGTTAGCAAAATGTCAGGTTGCTGTACTGGGGACTAAGACCAAAACCTCTTGGAACATTTTTAGCGTTAAATCTAGCAAGAAGGGAAAGTAGACATTTCACACATAAACCTTCGATGATCACTGAACTTTTTAGCAAGTAATTCGATATTTCTCTTACTCCACAAATACAACTTTTATACATCAAAGTATGCTTTCCACTTTTTTCTTAGGCGAGTCGATGAACAAGAAATTTTTAACAATATTACTACTCTAGCTAATAAATTATCTGGATACTTCTGGGGAACTACGACCAGAAGATATTCATAAAATGCATAAGTTTGAGTAAAAACCAACTCAGAGTTCTGACAGAGTTCCTGAAGGGGTATTGCCACCTAAAGGGACACCCCAAGAAACTCCGACTGGTAGAAAGAGAAGAATGCAAATTCTGCGAGGAGGAGGACAAAACCTCTATTCATATCCTTGCAGAGTGGAGCGCTCTAGAAAACCCTAGGATGCGGTTCTTGGGAACACACCATATCGAAGAAGGGGAGCTACTCACCTCGAATCCATCCAACATCCTGTGATTCCTGAGGCAAATAGGATTGGATGACCTGCTCTAGCCGATAAGGTAACTCTTACGACTGGGCCGCAGTAGGAGGGCACTATAGATCTACCAGATCGCAGTGTACGGACCCCCAACTGTAGGCACCTACATACATATAAGAAATTATCTGCCGGTCATGATGAAATTTCGGTAGAATAAGGGGATGGGCATATATATATATATATATATATATATATATATATATATATATATATATATATATATATATATATATACATATATGCATAGATATATTGAGAAATACTTTATTTATAATTGCCTTTTTCCCGTGGCTTGTATATATTTCGTGTTGGTAGTTATTTGTGTTGTTTAATAATAATTCGGCGCCAATTTCAAATGTTTCAATTTCATATAAAACTTTATACTATTATTTTCTGCTTTTTAGAAGTTCATTTTTCAATTTTTAATTTTGAACTCGTGATGATATACATGTACTTAATGAGATGTGTAGTGTACTTCGCTATGTTTCCAAGATTAGAAAAAAGTACCCATTTTATCTAAAGTTGTAAATCACACTACGTTAAACAACAAAAAAATCTTTGATTATAAGAAATTTCCATATACTAATTTTAAATGAAATTATTCCAAACAAATATTTAGTCTGCCATAGTCAATTCGCTATATTAAATTTTAAGAAACCAATTTTAAATTCTTAATCTAGGCCCCCATACTTCCTAATACCGATATTTAAAGAAATTGAGACATGTAAATTTATTAGTCCGACATATTTTATCCTGCTTATTGAGTTTGAAGAAATTAATTTAAGATCCATTATATAGGCCCTAAAAACTTCAAAAAAAATTTTGGTCAAAACCGAAAAAGTGTAAAATTTTTAGTGTCGCCTATTATATCTGCCATAATAAATTGTAAATTTTACTTCACATTCGTAACCTTCGAGTTCCAGAAAAGCCCCCAATCAATTTTGAAAAAACGTGAATTACGTAAAATCCTCAACCCACCATGTAGGATCCGCCATGAAGAATTTCAAAAAATTATTATAATTTTTGGTTTTTAATCCAATCTTAATCTACACCTTCGTAACACCTTAGTACCAGTTGTGGACATTTTCCGAAAATGTAAAATTTTTGGACCGCTATTTGCTTCTGCCCTATTAAATTTTCTAAAAATAATTTTAAAATTAATTATTTACACCCTTAGAAATTTCCCAATACCAATTTTGAACACAATCGAGAGGTATACAATTTTTACTTTGCCATATTGGCTCCACTATACTGAATTTTTAAAAAGAATTCTAAATTTTAATTTACACCCTCAAAAAAACCTCCTATTTTCAATTTCAGTTTCAATTTATTCATCAGTATCATGTTTTACAACACCTACATTCGTCAGTATATAAAATAAAAAACACTAAAATTACATTGACATTTAAAATCTTAATTGTATACATTACACATGAAACTTAGGCTAAGTCTAGTTTAAAAATTATGATTAAAATTTGTAATGAATAAATTCGTCAAAACTATAAAATGCATTTTGGATTAAGATTTCTTTTGTTCTATATTTAAAAGGATTATCTGGAAGCTCTCTCAATGACAGGCAAAAAAAATTAAAGAATTTTATCGCCAGGCAACCATGCCCATTCCGACACCTTTCCAAGCGAAAATATGCTGGCACCAAATTATCCATGTACCTCGTGTCCCAGCTGTGGACCCCATTGTGCGTTTTTAAACTTTCTTTGTATTTTTTAACATACAGTAGGTTATCCAAAATATATTGCGAAGGCAATGTTAATATTTTTAGTTCGGAAAATGCTGCTCTACAGTCCTCCCTAAAGTTCATACCCCGCACTACTCTCACAGTCCTTCGCTGAAGCCCAAACACGCGAGACGCACGCGATGCATGGCCCCAGACAAGCAGTGCATATGACATTACCGAATGGAACAGGGCAAAGTATGAAGCCCTCAGAACCGACATGCCAACACACAGCGCCAGACGTCTCAAAGCAAACAGGCTGCTACGGAGCCTCCCTGAAACCTGCTCTATATGACCTTCCCAAGTAAGGCCAGGATCAATCTGGACTCCCAAGAATCTAGCACTCAGCAAATCCCCATTTATATCTCCCACGTCACGTAGAGAAAATACCACTTGCTTGGTTTTATTTTCACTCAAAAGTAGTCCATTTGCGTCAAACCATTTCGTAGCACCAGACAGTGCCGCTTCCTATATTGATTCTGTCCACAATCGAGAGTTGTAAAATTTTTCATCCTTCATATTGGATCCGCTATATTGATGTTTTAAAAAATATTTTTTGAATCGTCATGTGCGACTCCGTCAACTCCCCCATACCAATTTTGGAGAAATCGGACAAAATTGATTTCTTTGTACGCCATATTGTAAGGCCCATCTTGGATTTCACTAAACCAATTTCAGCGAAAATAATATGAGACCATTGCAGCAATTTCCCGAACATAACGCAAAAAATTACATTCAAATCGGAGCCGCCGTTCCGGAGTAATCGTTGCATATACATAAAAAAACAAACATAACGGTCGAATTTGGAAACTCATTTTTTTAGAAGTCGGTTAAAAAAGGATGAACGATCCCAGAAAATCTTAATGTCAAAAAAATAAATATTCTGTCCATAAAGAAGTATTTTACTATTAAAGTTCAGAACAGTTTTTGACTAGATTTTTATATTAGGGCATAATTTGTTTTTCCTATGCTAAAAGGCGATTCTTAGCTAAGTCTAATTTACTGTTCTCGGCTACAATAGAAACTAATAAACAGGGATTGTGATAATGTACTATTTCCAAAACTAAAAATAGTTTCCTGAAGTCTCAAGTAACTTTGCCAGAAAGCCAGGTCAATAAAACAAATATCAGAATTGTAAAGGTAGTGACTTAATATGCTTCATCGACCATAAAACAAATGATTTTAAAATAATATGAAAAAAACCAAACTCTTTCAGATTTTCACTTCTTGTTTTTTATTTCAAATTTTATTTTAAATAGACATGACATGTTTCGTACAACTGCTACTTCGTAAGATGTGAAGTTGACAATGACAAAGGTAAGAATTAACATATCAATATTAATATAGTTGTACAGGTAATATTTGATATCTGACGAAGTAGCAGTGCTACGAAACATGTCAAGTCTAAATATAATTTTAATTAAGAAACAAAATGTGAAGCTCTGAAACAGTTGTTTTTTTTTCATATTATATACGTAACATTCGTCTTCATGAAGTAACGATCACCTTAATAAATTATTAGATTTTATACTAGTATCATACAGATTTACAAGCCAAACGGCTCCGCACTCCCTCCAGGGATTATTGACTCATACCAGATATACAAAGACACCAAAATATGAAGCTCTGTGGAGACCCTTTCCATGTTATCGGGTCCTAGGTAGCGTGGTCTTCTGTGTGAATTGGTTTATACAGATGCTCACTGAACCCCAGTCCCTTGATGTTCTACAGGAGGTTCCTTATTATCACTCCAGTTATTGATAGCATGATAGGAATCGTGTAGATGCTGTTCATTGCTCACTGTCTGCAGATTTGTACCTCCCGATCCCTGTATTTGGCGATATTCTCATTGTATTTTGATTTTAGGTTGTTATTATAAGACATAGCAATGTCAATCAGTGTAATTCGCCTAGAAATTTTATCCCTTAGTATAATATCTGGCCTATCATGAGCAACTCTTCTATCTGTTAGAACCGTTCGGTCCCAATATAACTTGAACTCGTCGTTTTTTGAAGAATAGGCTCCGGATTGTATTTGTAGTAAGGCACTTTTCCCACCTGCAATAGTTTTAATTTACCTACTAACTCTTGGTGGAGTATCTTAGCGGCTGAGCCGTATCTTTCCTTAAATTCGGTTGCGGCAAACGCTTGGTATCCTCCAGTTATTGCTAGATTGTCTCCGATGTTCAGCAGCCATATCTATATTGGTTATTTTCTATTGAGACATCTATGATGATGAACTTCCTATAGTTTTTCGTCGGAATAACCTGGTCATGGATAGCTAACACGTAGTCCTCTGTTTCCGGAAATATCTGTCCTGAAATTAACCAGTAGTTCGACGCCGAGTTGTCGACATTGTCCTGGATGACCTCATTTGGATGCGCCCATGAAGTGGTTTCTGTAGCCAGGCTTGTAACTTCTCTTGGTCTGTGGTGAGAAGCAATATCCAGTTCCCTCAGCTGTAGCGGCGTTGAATCGTCTGCTTCCCATATTGTTCGATGTAGTGTGGAAGAGTCCGCTAACCTGTGGAAATAAGAACGTAAGTATATTATTTGCTGATGGCGCTGCTTACCAATATCGATCAATCCTCTTCCTCCTTGGTGTCTTGGAAGTATTGTACGTTCAATAGCACTCCGAGGGTGGTGTTTGTGTGCTTTTGTTAAGAGTGTTCTTATTTTCCTTTGCAGATTTTCGATGTCCGTCCTGCTCCATTTTACAATTCCAAAAGAGTAGCTAACCGCAGAGCATGCGAACGTGTTGAGCACCTTGAACAAATTTCTACTATCTAGAGTAGTTTATTACATCCGTCTTACCCTCCTGACAAATTCGGTTGTCAGCTCGGCCTTCATAGAGCGATGATCAATTCGTTTAGCCTATTTCATACCTAGGTATTTGTATGTTTGTTCTGCTTCCATTGCAGTTATAGTTTCACCGTTCTGCATCTCGAATGCTCCCGGTTGTATCTTTCCTTTAACGATGTTCAAAATATGGCACTTGTCAAGTTTGAATTGTATTCCGGAAAACTCCTCCATAATTTTGAGTATTTGCCTCAGCTGGTTTCGGGTAGCAGTCATCAGTTTAAGATCATCCATGTATAGAAGATGATTCAATCTTATTCGTTGTTATTTCTAATACCAAAGCCGTATCTGGTTCAAGTTCAAGTTCAAACAGTGTGACAGTGGGTTCATCGCAAGGTAGAACTACAATGGGCTTAGTGAATCGCATTGAAATATTTCCCTTCGTATTGCGATTGTATTAGTTTCGATGGTATCGCTAGATGGCACTTGCAATTGGATCGTAGTTCTCCAGATTGACAAGATGAGTTCTAAAAAGGAAACGAAATGAGTATCGACCTTTCAATTCTCAATATAGTTTTGAGCCATTCATGTGGCACAGAATCGAAGACCTTATTATAATCCATGTAGGCAGCAAAGAGGTTTCTTCGGTTGGCGCAGGCTTGGTTACATATGACAGAGTTAACAATCAATTGTTCCCCTGGTGCATCCACTGTATTGACTTGTGATGATATTTTGTTCACAATGTGCATAGATGTGTTGGGTAAAGCAGGAGGTGATTTCCTTATATAGTGTGGGAATGCAGGTCATTGCCCTATACTTAGCTGGTCCTTTTCTATGAGATACGTAATACCTTCTGCCAGAAACAATGGCATTTTTGACGGGTTCAGAAAAACATCATTAATAAGATTAGCCAGTTGATGGTGCATATACCAGAACTTCTTGAGCCAGTAGTTCTGGACCCAGTCGAGACCTGAAAATTTCCAGTTATGGAATTCCTTGAATATTCCTGAGATTTCCTCGATCGTAAATGGCTCAAACCACATCTGACTGTGGTCTTGGTACTTGTACTTCATTGATCCATCCGGCTGCGATGTTACAACTGGGGGGTGTGGAAAGTTGGTTTCCCCAGAACTCTTCTACCCGCTATCTGTTGGGATATCTATGATCTGCTACGTTTGCTGGAGTTTAGCTTACGATAAAAAGTCTTTTCTGATCATTGGAACAGCGCATTGTCTAGTTTTCGGCCATTACTTGCCTTGTATCTCTTTAGCTGTCCTGTAATAGCAGAGAGCTTCTGTTTCAGTGTTTCGAGGCATTATTGAGCCATGCCATTCGCTGGATTATGTTGCGAATGGTACCGGGCTTGATCATTATTTAACTCATCTTTCCTTGTTCTCATTATAATATAAAATATTATTTATGCCTAAGTTTGCATCGAGATAAAGGCCATTCAGTTTTACGATATTTTTTTTTAATATTGTTATGATTTCTTAACATAACTAACTTTTTTAGCTTAAAAATATATCCGAGATTCCACAAATCTTCCGATAAAATAAAAGAAAAAATATTCGTCCTGATATCAAAGGTTGATTTCCCCATCATCGATCGGCATCACTTAGACGGGCGAGATATCATGTCTGTCGACAAAAAAATGTAATCTCATTCCGATGATGTTGTGTAAAGCGCCGCTTTGTTTTATTGAATTCCCGAAGTTTCCTCGCTTAATAAAAATTTATATTATAGGAAAGTTTTTTTTCAGAAAAAAATATTGTTGGAGATCCAGTGAATTATTTGATAAATTATTTCTGCATAATATCGAACTTTGCGGAATCTCGCATACATCGGCAAATACTAAGACAATACGATTAGCAATAAAAATAACTGGATTTTTATTAAACCTAGAGTTTAGAAGTTGAATTTTTTACTGACTTTACTCTCTAGTATCGAGTCACTGAAAATGGAACTAACCCAAATTATCACGCTTTAGTGCGTACGTTTAGTACATTAACTAAAATGTGGTTGTCGGACTTGCATTGTCTTTATTTTTATTTATGGTATATAAAGTATATAGTATATAAATCTGTATACTAATGTACCATTAGGGGAATCACTAGACATAATCAAAACTAGACTTTCAAATCATACTACTTAATCAGGTCGAACCACATTACCACTGGACGAAGTGATGGACCTTCTGGAGTGTTGCCTGCGTAGTGCTTACTTTCAAGTAAAGGACAAGTTTTACACTCAGGACGGTGGGCTTCCGACGGGTTCTTCACTCTCTCCAGTTATCGCCAATATATATATATATATATATATATATATATATATATATATATATATATATATATATATATATATATGGAATGGTTCGAAACCCATGCCCTAGAAATGGTAACAGTAAAACCGAAAGTTTGGTTGAGATATGTCGATGGAAGGGCAATGATCAAGAACTTAATGATTTTTTTTAAACATATAAATACCATTCGACCTACAATTAAGATTACCATGGTGAACCGTTCAAACGTAACTATTAAAATTTCAGTATACAGAAAGCCAACACATATTGAACAATATCGTAGTCAAGTTCTAATCATTCTGTTGTAACAAAACCAGGAATTATACACAACCTCTATAGTTGCGCTATATCTATCTGCAATAATGCCGATTCATTGGAAAAAGAGGTAGCAAATATTAAATCCGATTTACAACAGAATGGTTATCCTTTAAAATTAATTGACGATGTTATCCATACATTAAGGGAACTTCGGAGAAAATAAGACTAATGGCCAGTAGTTATAATATAAAAACAGCCTTTAAATGAGGAAATACACTTAGAGCTCATTTAACAAAAACAAAACCAAAAACTACCGATAAGAAAGAATGTTCCATGTGAGTGCGGTGAAATGTATATTGGGGAAACCAAACGACCACCAGAAGTTAGAATTAGGGAACATAAAACTCAAACACAAAAAGGGGAAACGTCGAGATCAGGTATTTTAGAATGCGCCTGGGATTAACAACACTATATAAAATGGTCTGAGGCTGCGGCAATATATAAAAAAAAAAGAAAATTTATAGAAGCAGCTTACATTAAAAACAATAATGGAATTTTCAGTAAACCGAGTGTCGAGATACCTAATTTTTGGCAACCCCTACTTTGTAACATCAAACATTGAGGTATGTACAGTGAAGCGAAACTTTGCGCTCCAATGGGCACACAACCTCGTAGTCTTAAAACAAAACATTCAGTTTATACTTGATAACGATTAGAAAAAAAACTAATTAAAACATCGTAAAAACTTTAGTCAATCTTCAACATTGTCTACATCCTTCGAATAAACGTTAAGTACATTAGTTTACAAGTTTAGGGAAATGCTTCAGTTTAACTTGACAGCGATTTGAGTTTAATGTCAATCGAAACGTTGTGTAATAAATCAATTAGGATAATGCAAGTAGAAGAAATGCTTTCTAATTAACAAACTATACATTAGCATAAGTTTCGAGACATAACCATCAAAAATAGCGTCGATGGGATACTAAATTACTAGAAAAAAATTATAAAGGGATCGATTAAACATTATTTAATCTTGTACATGGTGTACAAACTTACCTTTCAAGTTAAAATTACAGTTTTGATATAACCAATATTTTATTTTGAAACAAATTTATATCATAAATTACTTATCACAGCTTTTGATATATCGGGCGAATTTTAAAATTTTTCATTGAGTATCTGAGTTCCATTTGAACTTACCGATACTATAAAAATGGGTTTTTGTAAAATTTTTCATGTAGAATTTAATAACATCGACAAGTTTCTCCAAGATAAACTCATTATTAATAAAATTTCATTCGTCAAACTTTGGCCAATGAACCAATCCTGGTAGGAGAAGGCTTAAATCAAAGCACCGCCTCTGGGATGCTAGGATAACCAACGTCAAGGGTATCGTCCTTGACAATGCCCTTCAAACCAATTTTTTGGAAATAATAGCGCCTGATGAGGAAATTTATATAGCATATGTCGGATTACCAGATACATTAGAATATCTTTGTAGCAAAAAATACTGGCAGGTTATCAAGGCCGTTGGATTTGCATGAGCTAACCTCTGACCATTTGCCAGTTTTTATCGAATACGATGATCATAGAGACGCAAGTGAAGGCTCTAGTTTAAAAACTTTTATCAATTGGCATAAGTATAAAGAGCTCCTAGAATTGATTTTCCAAATTTCGGATGCGCTTCTGTCACAAAAGTGTTTAAATATTCTGAGTATGGTGGAATTCCAGCAGATGTCAGAGACTAGATCAGGGAGAAGAAACGATTCAAAAACAGGGCTTATAGGATGGATGATGCCGCCATCAAGAGGCAGGCTAACAGAACATCTGAGGAGATACGATGGAAGTTCCGTGATTTGTACTATCGTGCTAGGAATCTCAAATAGATACCCTATAAATTCGTGATGATCGTCTTTATTGTATACCTAAAAGTTTGACAAAAGATGCGAAAATGTCCTTGCCTCATATTGTCAATGGTAATGTTATCTTGATAAATCCGCAAAATAGGGCCAACGGAGTTGGAGACAAATTTTGTGAACAATTTTATTTAAATCCCAGCGCTGAAAAGATAAAGAAACAGAACAGCGATCGAACTATTATATCTGGTCATTTTCCCTCAGATTAGAAAGTTGCAAAAATTATACTTGTCAGATGGAAAGAAGAACATGCGACCAGTATTAATAGTTAGTGGCCAATCAGTTTACTTTCCAGTCTGGGGAAAATAATAGAAAAAGTAATTTTTTCCACCTGACCAACTTCTCAGCTGGGAGGAATAAAATGCTTCTGGACCATTTATGATTCAGAGACAATCTTAGTACTTTCAGCAGATCACTAGGCCTCATTCATTACTTAAAGTTTGAAAAGAAAATTTCACATAAGAGAGCAATCTCCTTTGACATCAGCAAGGCCTTTGACAAGATGTAGCATAATGGGCTTGTAATCAGACTTATAGAAATCCCAAATTACCTAGTAAGACTAGTTCAAAGCTTCCTTGAAGGCAGATAATTTGTGATATCATCAGACGACTTTGTGTCTTCCCTTGGGCAGATTAGAGGAGGGTTCTCTATTCACTCAATTCTATACTGCTGACGTTTCGAAAAATGATTATAGTAAAGTATAGGTATTCGCTGACGACACTGCATTTGCCTAATTATTTTGAGGCTATAAAGCTTAAAGCAAGAAACTGTGCAATGTAAAAGCAAACCCGACTTCGATTTCATAAGAGCAGTCCTGAAAATTTGTTCATAACAACACTTAGGCAATATTATTTGATTATATGAGGTAGTCGCATTATTGCAAGTGTCATTTTGGATCCGCCATTTTAAATTTTAAACAAAGCCACAAAGATATTGAGAGCTTATGCATGTACGAACAATTTAAGTCTGTAAAGTAGTGTCTAGGTTGCGTCAATTTTTGGACAGAAGGATGTTCAGTGGACGTTCGCATGAGCGTGCTGATCCTTTCTCTGCCTTTTTGTAGTTTAGCGCTTGCGCAGGTAATAGTTTCGTTCTGCCTTGTTAGTTTCCTTGCTTCTCTAGGTCTGGGCCTCCTCTCGTCTTGCAGTCATGTTTCTCTGGTTTGTTGTTTTTGGTTGAGTTTTTACTACCGTTTCCCATGTATTTGAGATGTTTTGTGCATCATCTCTCTTGTTAAGGTTTTCAGTTTTTTCTATTTCGAGAGCTTGTTGAAATAATCAGTTTGCTGGAAGCACTGCGTTTCTCGAGTTCCCGAAACTTGACACAACCTCAATTTTTCATTTGTTTAAAAAAAAATGAAAGTTATTCCTGCATTATAAGTAAATAAAAGTTAAATATTTGGTTTTAACAGAAGTAATGTGTGATTTTTGTTGTCAAGTATAAAGAAATTAATAATTCTTAGCAATTAGTGAAAGTTTATAAGTTATTTGTTTATTAAATAACTGTGCAACTCTCGAGCAACAACAAATAAGAGATTATTTTGATTAGAAGCATATAGAAGAAAATTATTCGAATTGAACTAAGGAAAACTTGGCCGAACGAGATTTGGAAAATATTTTTGTCAAATCCTTACTTCACAGGAAATGACAACTAATATATTTTTTTGGAGATTTGGTGGATTTTTGAAAAGAGAAAATAATATATCTTATATATATATATATATATATATATATATATATATATATATGTATATATATATATATATATATATATATATATATATATATATATATATATATATATATAAGATAAGGCAGTAGAAAGCTTTAGTTTTTTTAGACATTGAAGATTAGTATCAAAAATTAACCTAATTTATTTTAAAAATAAAAATAATAAATTAATAAATTATAATTTTGTGTACTAACCTGATATAATAATATTTATCATAATAAATATTAGGTTTGAAACAATATTAGCATCTTGTTTCACAACACAGCACACGACAATTTGTTTAAATTAGTAATTATTTCTCTAAAAATAAACGACGACTTTCCTTGTAAAATAACACTATAGCCATCTAGTAGACAATTAAGAAATTAATCGTTGCCAATTTGTGATCCAGGTAGTTAAAATTTAATGCATGGTAGATCAAATTAACTAAAAAGTAATATTAGCAATTGCATGAAGGAAATAAATATGGACCATTATATATATATATATATATATATATATATATATATATATATATATATATATAATGGTGATTTTTGGTATGCAATTGATATGGATAGATTTATTTTTATAATCTTCACTACTTTAATCTGTTTGTATTGTTTTAAATTTTAAACTTTAAGACTATTTTAAAATCTGTGTTGTTTTTATTAATTTTTATTAATTTTAATTAAACTAAAAATATAAAAGTGTAATTACTGTGATATATGTTTATTACATAAAAAATTCTGTAATTTTTGTAGATGTAAAATAAATATACCTAGCTCTTTTGAAGAAGCTCACTATGTAGAGCGAAACGTCGGAAAGAAAATTATTGTCCTTTGTTTCTCTAATGGAAAAACCTATACCCAAGGAAATATATATATATATATATATATATATATATATATATATATATATATATATATATATGCAATAAATTTTTAATTAAATTTTGGCAATATATTGAAAATTGTAAATATAAATTCAGAAGTAAAATAATTATAAAGTTTTCTAAATTTTATTTTCGGACATACTTTTTGCGGGTGTAATAACCTAATCGTCATAATAATGAAACGGATGTAGATACCAAACATCGACATTTTGAAAACTTGCTCTATTTGGCACATTCTGTGGAAAGTAAGCAAAAAAGAACTTTTACTCAGTTTTCATTAGTCTGTTTAAAAGTGAGTTTGGCACAGATATGTTTTATGGTAAGACTATGTTTAAAAGTATTTTATAATTCATTGGAGCCTAAACCGGGACTTTTTTTAGGATTAAGTAAAATATATTAGGACATTGGAGCCTTTTATGGCCTCAACCCAAATCCCATTATAAGAAATTTGTAAAACCAATGAGATTAACATCTAAGCTTATATAGAAGCAGGGCTTGTAAATTTAAGTGGACGTAAAGAAAATAGAGACGGATAGAGTCGGTATTAAAAAAATTAAATTTTTAACTTATAAATTACAAATATCAATAAAAAAATTAAATTCCAAGATTAAAAAAACCATCATTTGACGTTTTTAAAAGCTCGTTGATAACTATTGAACACAATCAATTGTAGATTTTTTTCCGATTGTTCTAATGTTATGTCAATAAATAATTATTACATTTATAATTCTATTTTAGTTTGTAAAAAGAAAATTTAAAATAAAAATTTATATTTGTACATTTGTGATCTTTCCATGGCTTGTCTGCTTTCCTGAAAATTTGCATCAAAATTCTTTTATTTACCGAATCGTATAGCGCTAGTCACGAGTGGTACAAAAAATACATTGTTCTGAAAAATGATCCCAAAAGCGACAAAAATATCTAGTTTATGATATATAGTTCCAATAACTAAAATCTGGATGATACATGTCTTCTTCAAGGATGTCACATTAAGAAATCTCTAGTTTTTTTTTCATTTAAATAGAGTGTAATCAATCTTTCCTGACAATCTGTATAAATTTTCCAAGTATATTTTGCACTTAAGAAGATTTATGAAGTTTTATAAGTGCATGAAGTTTTATTAAGTTTTCTCGCCTAACTACAAATTTCCAACTTTTAAAAACTTTTCGGAACAGCAAATTTTACCAAGTTGCGGACTTGTTCGTAACAGTTTAAATATAACTGATTAATGTTATAATTTTATTTTAAAGAGTGATTCTAACATTTGTGTTTAAATTTGGTTTGGATATGTACTGGAAAGACTTAATAACTGTAAAGAAAAGAATGAATATTACTACATAATATAAAAAAAAATCATGGGCACGTCTGTCTGTATGTCTGGACCTTGAAAACTAATAAATGAAGTTTAGGGCTTCTCCTGAGGAAGAGGATATTCAGCGATTCTCAACCTATTCACAACTTGTCCTATTTCATTGCATACCAAGATTGATATATGTTTTTTACTCTTGGGTTCGTCCTGAAGCCGGATGCACGGCCGCCAGTATAGACCTATTGTTTTAACTCTTGACTTACACCCACTCTGTTAACTCAGTCTTCTGAACCAGTTTATAAAAGTCCGTTCAGGAGCGAGTGTGTATTTCACATAGTTTCAAATTTTTTGACCCGAAGAGGTGTTCTTTTTTCTGATCTAGTGACCCACAGTCACAAATGATGTGCTTTACAATTTCCTCGGCTTGACCACATAGTCTGCGGCTGAAGTATCCATTGTACAGATTCATTTTTTTCAGATGAACTTTGACGGCCATATGTCCCGTCATTATGTGTGTAATTGCCCTTGATTCGTTCCTACTTATTTGGAGTGGTTTCCCTGCTAATTTCGGGTCAGCATTCCCAATAAAAAGCCTGCTGTGTTTTTTTTTTCATCCATTGCTTGACAGCTTTAGGTACCGTACACCATATCACTGGAAGAGCCGGTTCTGAACCAATATATTGAGATGATAATCCAGCTCTCGCTGGCTCACCAACTTTTCCATTTCCATGTATGCCCTCTTGTCCTGGTACCCACTGAAACATGACTCTGTTGTCCTTCGCCATAGTTTACTCTGACATTTTCAAATCAATCCAGATGATACCTATTGACCCTTGAGGGTCATTAGGACTGCTTGGCTGTAAGAATGAATATATCATCTGCACATTGTAAAGTAAATATATTTCTGTGTGGAATCCTGTGGGGTATTTTTCCAAGGGAAAAGTTATTTATTTCCTTGGTTGTAACCCATATATTCCAGCTCCGCCACTGGTTTTTAAACCTTCAGTATATCAAATTAGAGTAACGAAAGTATTTCCGGTTTAACTTATTTACTTACTAATGGTAGCCCGAGGTTATATGATTTATGTCCATTTTCAACTGAGGACGTCTAATTTTGTTACATATATTTTTATGCCCTGTCATCAGCACTTGTGCTGTTGGCATTGAATGGTGAATTGAATCACTAAATATATTGGAGGTAGATTCAGAATGCATTCCATTATCGAGGTCGGGGTCGATTTCATAGCTCCCATAATGTTTAAACCTTCTGTATGCCGCCTAGCTTCATCATAGTTAGCCCTTTACATTACCTTGGGATACTAACCAAGGTAGCATATGTAATGGCGGGTCTCACCACACTGGTATCTAACCAATGCACCATCTTGGATGAGAGACCCCATCTTTTCTCACACAATCTTCTAACAATCATACGTAGTGTTTCCAATTTTCAGTCTAAAGTTCAAGATTAACCGTAGATATTTTACTTCCTGGAAAAGTGGTATTGTGTTCCCTTATAGGAAAATGAAACTGAGGCCCTCTAGCTTCCTCCGTTTTGTAAAGGGTAACAGTGTTCGACGCATTTTTCTTTAGTCGTGAGAGCCTGTTGCATTTTCTCCCATAGTTACTGAATTTACCATGGGTTCAGATTGCCAAGTCATCAATATATCCTAGTACCAAGTGTCTCTTCGTGCTCAAAATTCGCAAAAGCCCATCCATTACCAGGTTCTAAAGCAGTAAACAAAGAACTCCCCCTGTGGACATGTCGCTGTCACTCCCGCATTTCTCCAAGTAGTTCTATGTAGACAACTCTGTCTATTAGCATGTTTTTTATCCACCTGCAAAGATCTCTTCTAAATTGATGTTACTTTTTAATAGATACCGACCTTGAAGTGCGCCAAGGTAGTTTGAGGGTCAAGTTGTCCAAAAATATTTCTTTCGATGTCTATAAATGTACAGACGAAAAGATTTTATATTCAGATCTCGTTTGGCATTTTCCGAAAGATTGACCTTCACCTTTTATGATACAACAGACATCATAACAGCGAGAGATATTCGAGAATTTGGTATTAAGTGCTGCCACATGATCAAATAGTGAAACAAATGAAAATATGGTGTGAAAGAAGGAAATAAAGAGAATTGACTTACTTGTTCATTTGCTTTATGGTTTATGATACGCTATATGCATGCATAAGGCTACATACACACTTCACAAAAGATCTGACTGAGCAACCTCAACGGTGGTAAATCTTGAGTCATGCTAATGTTAACGAAATATAAGGGGGTGATGGTTTTTAAAATACAGAGCTTTGAAAAGTAGGAAAATTACACAATTCGCACATAGCAACAGTAGTGGCGCGACTATTGAGCTAGCGGAGCTGAGCAGGCGTTAGACGACGCTTCCCCTACTAAGGCACAAGCTACAGCTGGTTACCTTGCTGGCTCGGTCTACGATAATCTCAAGCAGCAAATAACACTAGTGCTCAAACAATGTTTCTTTAGTCAAGGATACGATAACGTTTTTACTTAGCTTGCCCTACTCCGCTAGTCCAAGGTTTGCGCTACTGCTCTTGCTGCTCGCTGAGTAACTGATCCATTTCCGACGTCAAAATAAAAATTATGTACAACTTGACACTCAAATAACCTTGTTATATTTCAAGGGTGGAAGATATAGAAATTATGAAAACCTTATCAAACATCTCTCATATCCAAGCTAAGGCTCACGCATGGTCCATGCTCGCCGGTTGAACTTAAAATTGTGTATTTAAACAAAAAAATTAAAAATTTGAAACTTAAAAATAAATGGGGTACCTCTGTTTTTCGATGAGACAGAAAATAACCCATACACAACCTCCTTTTTTCATATTACCTTCGTCTCCTTAGAATTAACTGCTAACTAAGTTGGAAATCATAATTTGAATCAACGACACAAAGTATGTGAGTCTCAAACAAGTCTCAACTAGGTAAAACGAAAATGTTATAAAATGCAGAACAGCATAGTCCATGTTATTTTATATATATTTATTTTTTTGAATAAATTAATTTATCAAAATACATGTGTGTAATTAGTTGGCAAACATATATAATATTAAAGTTTGATAATGGAATTTAGAAAAATCAAGTAAAATAATAGGGCAGTTTAACGCAATTTGTTTTATATAGGGACCTATATAATTTTATTGGAAGTAAAAGTTTCAATATATTTCCGGAATGAAGAAGTAAAAAATTAAACAGAGACTTTTTGATATTTTATCTAAAAATTTATGGTTTTTGCTAATCCGTGAAATTGAATTCTGTTTTTAAATTTTTCGGAAAAAATAACTGACTGAAGAAATATCATAAAAGGGTATAGAAATAAACTTTTAATATGTATTATCAACTTCTACTAATAAAAAAGAGTAAAGTGGATTAAAACAGAATGTTTTATCCAGGTTTATTAATAAATGTTCGATATGTAATTGATTTAATTTTATTTCTAGTTGTATAACTAGTCCACAAAGAATAATTATTCCTGAAAACCCTATTTTTATGTAAGTTCGCAAATAAAGAATTAAAAATTAGAAAACTAACTCTTTGTATAAAAATCTCATTGAATGTTAGGATGTCCCGTCCATGTATAAGATAATTTTTTTAAGCCACACTATCGCAAAAGGTATCAAAATTTGTGTAATTTCACGCAGATTTGGAAAAATGTATAAAATTTAGAATTGTGTATTATCTTGAGGGCTCTACCGCACTACGCTTTTATATATTTCAATCGTATGCTTAAAATAATACAGATAACATTATAAGGTATTTTATTATTGAACTTAATGAAACAAAGCACAAGGAAACAAAATGAACAAAATAAAGCGTTTAATCAATAATAAAAACTTAGAATTTAAACTTATTTTTGTGCCCAAAATTTGGCATTTCTGTTCGAGATTGCCACCTGGTTCGAATAAAGCCATCTCTGAAAGTAGCGTCGGTTACAGTTTGTGAGGCCTCTGCTATCAATTTAACACATCTTTCCACAGATTGTGTGTGACAAGGAAAGTCAACGATTTCCAAGCTCTTCTCTTTTGCTATGATTTGAAGGTCTCCATTATAAATAAGTCGAAGAACCGGCGGTGCCGTAATCTGACACTCGTGTCACATAATCATTTCAGTGTAATCTCTGATAGAGATGTTAATTTTTGGTGGCTTAAATGTCCTACGTTTTGTGGTAGCTTCTCTAGCTTTTATTATTCTTCTTAATGCCAGCTCGCGAATGTGGTCTCTTTCATCAAACAACACAAGTAGGTTTCCTGGGTGCGCAAAAAAAACATGTGTTTCAATAACAGATTCCACAACAGATCTCAAATTTTCGGGTAAAAATCCAGAGTAAATAATTAGTTAAAAAATATTGTTTGCTTGAAGGTCATAGACAATGATGTTTCTTGTAAAGTAGTAGATATCTGTTGGACTTTGTCTTTATTTTTGTTGAATATCACGACGTTTCGGCTAGTAGTTATCTCTAGCCGTTTTCAAGTGAAACTAAATAAATCCCTTAGCTACATGACTATTTATACTAAAAGTAAATGCAGTAGAGTATGACTGAGATGAGTGCAGTCATGCCTGCTATGGCAAAATCATATGTTTTTATGCTGCATTTAGTTTTAGTTTACAATTATTAAGAAGTGGTTTCCACACTTCTCCTATATCTAAAGATGGTTTACTAAGACAACTCGGGTTCTGATGTATAACCGCGGCTTCTTTGAATTTCCGTTTCCTCCAATGTTGTTCTCGGTGTAGTATTTTAGCTTCAGACCATTTTATGTGGTGTCCATGAGTCCAGGCATGGTTGGCGGCACCAGATTTTTCTGTTTCTCCTCGAGATGTGCATTTTTGGTGTTCTGTGATCCTTACATCAAGAGGTCTCTTTGTTTCGCCAATGTAGGAATTACCACATTCACATGGTATCTGATATATACAGTTCTTCATGTCTCTTTGAGTTGTTGGTTTGACCCTAGTGAGCCGACTTCTCAGAGAGTTATTTGAATTGAAAACAACGTTGATTTTATATCGTTTTCTTATCCTTCTAACTTTTTCTGAAATGCCTTTAACATAGGGGATGTTCAACACTGGTTTTCGTTCTTCATCCGTTGTTGATATTGTCCTATTTCTGCGTTGTTCAAGAAATTTTTCCACTAGATATGCTGGGTATCCGTTGGCTGTCAGATCATTTTTAATGTAATCTATCTCTTTCATCAAGTTCTCGTTGGAGTTGCAGAGAGTTAAGGCTCTATGTACAAGATTTCTTATAATTCCTTGTTTGGTGTTGTTGGAGTGATAGATGAATAATTAAGGTATTGTACTGTGTGTGTGGCTTTTCTGTAAACCGAAGTTCGAATTTGTCTGCCATTTTTTTCGACCACTCACTAAAAATCATAAAAAAGAAACTTGAAGAAGACCAGACCTTAGCAGAAAGAATATCTTTACCATTGCACGCCATTATCTGGGATCTTCACTCTCACCGGTGGTCGTAAATATTTTCATGGAATGGTTCGAGACGTTTGCAATTGAATCCACATCTAAGAAACCAAAGTTATGGCTAAGATACGTAGATGATACTTTTATTATTTGGAGTGGAAACGACGAAGAACTTCGAAACTTTCGTTTTCATCTCAACAATATCAGCCCAACTATTAAACTCACCATGGAGAAAGAAGTAGAAAATAAATTACCATTCTTAGATGTCTTAGTTGAAAGAAAGGGCAGACAAATTCGAACTTCGGTTTACAGAAAAGCCACGCACACAGGACAATACTTTAATTATTCATCTAATCACTTCAACAACACCAAACAAGGAATTATAAGAAATCTCGTAGATAGAGCCTTAACTCTCTGCAACTGCAACGAGAACTTGATGAAAGAGATAGATTACATTAAAAATTATCTGACAGCCAACGGATACCCAGTATATCTAGTGGATAAATTTTTTGAACAACGCAGAAGTAGGACAATATCGACAACGAATGAAGAACGAAAACCAGTATTGAACATCCCCTATGTTAAAGGCATTTCAGAAAAAGTTAGAAGGATAGGAAAACGATATAAAACCAACGTTGTTTTCAATTCAAGTAACTCTCTGAGAAGTCGGTTCACTAGGGTCAAATCAAAAACACAAAGAGACATGAAGAACTGTATATATCAGATATCCTGTGAATGTGGCAATTCCTACATTGGCGAAACAAAGAGACCTCTTGACGTACGGATCAAAGAATAACAAAAATGCACATCTCGAGGAGAAACAGAAAAATCAGGTGCCGCCAACCATGCCTGGACTCATGGACACTACATAAAATGGTCTGAAGCTAAAATACTACACCGAGAACAATATTGGAGAAAACGGAAATCCAAAGAAGCCGCGGTTATACATCAGAACCCGAGTTGTATTAGTAAACCATCTTTAGATATAAGAGAAGTGTGGAAATCACTTCTTAGTAATTGTAAACTAAAACTAAATGTAGCATAAAAACATATGATTTTGCCATAGCAGGCATGACTGCACCCATCTCTCTCATACTCTACTGCATTTACTTTTAGTATAAATAGTCATGTAGCTAAGGAATTTATTTAGTTGCACTTGAAAACGGCTAGAGATAACTACTAGCCGAAACGTCGTGATATCCAACAAAAATAAAGACAATGGAAGTCCAACACATATCTACTACTTCACTAGTTAAAAAATATGTTTGGCGATGATGTGTTGGGTACAAGTGATAACAGTTTGACAACGTCTCTTGTATTATTGGATTTTAGTAGGGCTTTCGATACTTTGTTTTACGGAAATCTGGGATGCTTTGGCTTGGAGAGAACCGTGATAGATTGGTTTCGGAGTTATCTCGAAGATATGAACCAAAGAGTGTGCATTATCAGGGAGAGTGAATTTGTAACTTTCAATAGGGGAGTACTACAAGACAGCGCTCTCGGGCCTTTATCTTCTCTGTATACAGCTGATTTCTCTAAACTTACAAAAACTTGTCGATCGCACCAATACTGTGATAACTTGCAGTCTACTGTTCATTTAATTTAGTCAATATGATAAAGTCCGTACGGCGAATTAATCATGATTTGCAAAGTATTTTGGAGATATCCAAGAGTCACGGATGGTGTCTAAATAGTAATAATTCTAAGCTTCTTTTTTTTTGTATTCCACAGTTGACCACAGGCACAAGTTGGTTTTGGGTTACATACCTCCAATTTATTGTAAAGGTGTTTTTATAAGCTTAAATTTCTTATATTCATAAGGATACTTTACCAGTTGATATAAGACTAAGGCTCGGTGATTCTATAATATTATCTTTGATGTCATAGTGTGATGTTATGTATTGGCCAGCAACTACATTACGTAAAATAATTAGTCTTCAGAGGATCCAGAATGCCTGCCTTAGATTTTGCTACAGTATGAGAACGTTCGATCATGTGACGACCTTATTTCTGGCATGCCAGTGGTTTAATTTGGAGTAAAGATTCTTTGTGTATTTGGGTACGTTGACACCAACATTATCTGTTTAATAAATTAATTAGTGGTATTAACTTTCATGAGAGGCATTATTCCAAGTTCACTGTCTCGAAGCACAGGAAAGCCCTTTTTTTTAAAGATATTTTAGATACAATGCGGTTAAAATTTATAATTCTCTTTCTAAGGGTGTCGTGGCCTATATGAATGTCATCAGCTTCAAGAGAGCTGCTAAGCTATATATTATTGGTACGCGTGGTCGGGTCCAGTGATCCCTTGGATCGGAAACACGTATAGATCTACAAGTGTGAACGCGAATATTGTAAGATTTCTATATTTTTTACAATTTATTTTATATCAAAGTCTATATTTAATTTTGATTTACATGTTTTTTAGATTTAATTTAAAAAACAGACTGTCTTGTTAGATCTTGCCGTTCATTACTATACTTGCTGAATTTTGATGCTAATATAAGACATTATTATTACTATTATTTCAAATTTAATTATACGTTGAATTTTATAATTCTTTGTGATCAATTACATCCAACAATGACCCTTTAGTAAGGAAAACTGCTTTAAATGGAATCGTAATCACTCATGTGGTGTAACGAAGTTACAAAATTTTTGGACACGAATATGTTCGCCGGGATTTAATTTATTTATTAAACATCCGAAAAATCTGATTCTTGCGGGAAAAGAATGCTTAAAGTTTCAATATTTCCGGTATATAATTAGATTTACCGCGCTATGCCGGGAAATATAATTTTCCAAGATTTTTAGAGCGTCCGACCATAGTAATCGCGCGCCGCATACAGTAGTATTTTATGCGCAATAACTGCACGCCGTCACACGTCAGCGTGGTGGGAGCTTGTGCCGACTACTTAAGCTCAAGGACTACACGTTCTCCACCCGGGTCAACAGTCTCAACGGACTGCCTGGGTCGCCTGCCGGACCGCGCCTTCCTGGTCTAGCAATGTAGGTGAGGCTAGGCTTGTGTTTATATGATGTTTCACCATACACTACCTTCCTTACGTCCTATCCCGCTAATAGCCACCAGCATTGTCGAAGAACCTTGTAAGTACGGGCAATGTTGTGTCATCCTACCGTTACTGCCGAGGACCCTTATAAGTAAGGGCAGTATCGGTTTCTTTCCCAATTTCCTACCGCTATTGGTCGACATTGTCGAGGACCCTTGTAAGTACGGGCAATGCCGTTCCATCCTGCTGACGCTGTCGAGGACCCTTATAAGTACGGGCAGCGTCAGTTTCTTTCTTTCCTTCCTACCGTCACCTATACACACACGCACTGATGCCGTCAGTTTAGTTTTGTTTCCGTATGGACCAGGAATGTGTTTTACCGCCAGGTGCCCTCCGATGTCCGTTGATAAGGGCGCTTAACAACTGCCGCCCCGACGTTTATCGCCGCCGTCACGTGTAGAGATCACCGTCGCCGTGTAGAGACACGCCTACCACCGATCGATGCCGGGTTACTGTTAGACATACCGTGTATGCTGTCGTCGGTCGAATTTTAGTACGAAGCGCAGTGAACAGCGTCCGCGGATTTAAGAGACGAAACGCGATAATTTGCGTACGAGCCGTCGTGAATAGCATCGCAACCATGTAGTACAAGGTACGTGAATAGCGTCGTGAATGATAACGCCGGGTTACCGTCTTCAGCGCAACCGACTAGTACGAGCTACTGTGAACAGGTCTCAAAATATACTCTTGTCCTCCAGACCACTTATTCGTTTATATTATTATCCATCTTAGGTTGTAAGTTAGTTTTAGGCCATTTTTTTAAAATAAAGAATGCAATACAGGATGTTTTATAACCTTTTGTTTCATTACCTGGCGCCATTTTAACAATACAGGTAATTGGTAGCTGGCAGCCAGCACTACTACGCGCAAATGACCCCTGGCTTGCCGTTCCTCCACTGTAACAAGCTGCCCGGTGCATAAGTGGGCCCTCGACCACATGTCTCCTGAGGGTGGCACCCGAGAACCGACTACCGAGTGGAGGTTTTGACCTTCGGGCAGTCAAACCGTTAATCAGTTCAGAGAGCAGGGATATCCCGATTATAAGTAGATACCGTCAAATCGATACCCCTGCGCTGAGCATTTGACCGATGACTGTCTGCACGAGAAATATCCACTGAGCGATGTTCAGCTGCCGTAAACAAAGTAGATCAGTAGAGCACGACCTGCCCCCCTCCTACGTAAACGCGTCATAGTGGTTAAAAAAATACATTAGCGGATTATATTAGGATACATTTGTTACATTTTGCATCAATAAAAATAGTTGCATTGCGGATAAAACTTTTTGCTACAGAATGGTCTTTATCAGGGCATTAAACGAAGTAAAAGAATAAAATATTTAAATCGTATTTATATATTGAAAAATAAGCCAATTTAAACAACAGAAAATAACCTGTTACTCCGAAAATGACCTATTAAATCATCATCTTAAAACATGGTAATAAGTTTTTATATTTTAATCTCTTCTTCAACTGGGCTGTATTTTGAATGTACCGTTTTAATAAATTACGAGATAAAACTTTTAGCAACAAATTTTTTTTATATTCATTTTTCAACTAATAATTTATAATAAATTTTCTATTTGACTTTTGAGGTCGTAAGTAGTGGGAATAGGGGGCTTCTAGTTGACCCCCTCCACCACTTTTTTGATTGGTCAGCCAAGAATGACCTTGTTTCTGATTGGCTGCCCAAGTTCGCCCCCTATTCCGATTGGTTTCATAAACTCCGCCTCTTTTTGCTCCACCTCCTACCTCCTTCCTAACCACCACAGTAGTTGGAGGGGAGCTGGTATTTTAAAGGACTGAATCTGAGCGAGCTATATTCATTTACAACTAGTCTTAAGCTTATATAGAAGATTCACCACTAATAAAGAACAGTGTTAAATTAAAAATAAGTGGTAGTTATGAACAGTGATTTGCAAAATGAAATAATCAAATTAGGTAAACAGTTTACTAAACTTCAAAATTCCGAATTAAAGAATGCAATGCTAAGGAAAACACACCCCGAGTGGGCACAGGTATATTATGAGACTGCCTTCCAATACCAATTAGCTGCAGAAGCCTGTTTAAATTATAGAAAAACCCAAAATTTGCCGAAGTTCTTTCATGAAATAAAGAAAATAGGATTCAGTTACTTTTTAAGGATATTGAAGGATTATATAAAAGATCCTGATATATTAAAAGAAATCGTGGAAGAGGAAGAGAGAGATAAAGAGATATTGAGAAACAGGGAGGTTTTAGAGTAGGATTTATTATGGAATTATTAATAAGAGAAATGTATGAAGAGTTTTTGATGTCCGCAGCCTGTTCCGAGTTTTATGCATATGAAGGTCAAGAAAGTGAAGCGCAGAATATTATATTGTTTTTAAATTATATGGAACATGCGGAATTATGTTTACTAGCAGCTAAATGTTGTAGCGAATATTTAAAAAATAAAAATATAGATATTTTAATATGTAAACTTCAAGAACTAGGATTAAATAATAATATTTCATGTATTAAAACAATGTTAGAAAATAAAACACATAATTTGTAATCAAGTCTTTTATTACATAAAAAAATTGTTGTAAAGGTAATAAACATTTGATAATGCACATACACATGGTATTTTTTGATGATAAAAGCAGCAAGGATCCATTTTCTTTAGGGTGGGTTGTTCATCAATCTCGATAACTGGTTTCATGGAATACTTCTTTACGAAATCTGCCTTTTCTTCCCCTTTTACATAAACATAGTCCACCTTAGCGCTTAAATCTCTTATGATATCTCCACATTTGTGTAATGGTGTAAATCCTTCACACCATTCAATGCAATGGTAATTTTTTATTAACCACAGAGCTTGTTTGTGTAAATAGGATGGTAAATGACCCATCGGAAATGGAGCTTTGAAAATAAAATGACTTGTCTTTTGCCCATCGTACGCTGCTAATTCCTTTACAATAAATTTATTATTTTCAATTTTGAATCCTTGAAGATCTAGAATAAGTTTCATATTTTCAAATATTTGAATTTCTTGATCATTTCTACTTTTAATTGATATTCACTTATTTGTTTTTTTAATTTCTGCAACTGAAGTTGAAAATCTAATACTCGAACTGAAATCTCGTAAGACATTATATAAATGAAGAATTCTGGTTTGGCTACGTTAATAAATATCAAAATTGACGCGTGCGCTCTTAAGCGTAAGTAGCGGTCTGTTTAAAAAGAGTATTTTATCTTAAGGAAATTGTATTACAACTGTTTCACAATTTTTGTTAATGGATTGTAACTGAAAACTTTATCATGAATTATAACACAATATGCCGCTGTTTTAGGGGGGATTTTTTCCTTGGTTTCAAATTCAATTCTCATGGTTACTGGACCTGTTTGTAGTAAATCTCTTTGATGTGAACAATTAATGTAAACTATAGGAGCATTTTCTTTAAATTCTTTAGGATTAAAAATTGGTTCCACTGGAGAGTTATAATACCCTTGACGAAAGTCTGTAAACATTTCATACAGAGTAGCAAATTTATTATTTTCAAAGTCAAGTTGAAGATCATTGTAAGGATATCTTTCTGAATTTAAAAAGACATTCATATTTCTTAAATTACAATGATCAAATTTACTCATATCCATTTTTAGATTACCACGTCTATTTTTCTGAAAAGCAATTAGAACATGACGTGGCGTTTCGACTTTTGTAGATGTTTTTACGGGCCAGTTGTGCCTCGTAGTTTCCAATAACTCTGGATATTCAACTAATTCCCAGCTTCGGAAGGTTATTAGTATATCACTATTTTTGTCAATAATTTTGGTAAGTGCTAATTCTTGCGGAATCGCTACAGTAAGATGAGGAACTCTCCAACACAACTTGGTAATTTTAACTTTGGGTTTTTCATCTTCATTACTGGATAGTAATTCATTTGTATCATCATTACTTCTTATTAGAATAAGTTCTTGTTGTGAATTAAGAATAATCTTATTATAATCTTCAAAAAATCCTGAATACATCTTTAATGGTATACATAATGAAACATTACCTTTGTCATCAGTCATAATTTTTTCTTTGGATTTTGTTTTCGGATACCAACCGGCATTTTCCAATTTAGCACTTTCATTTTGATTAAATGAAATATATCCCTTAAGAGTTGAAGTTATACCAATATCCCGAACGGAGTCAATAGTAACACCATTTAAAATATAGCGTAATTCTTTAAATAAAAATGCCGGAGCATTATTAATTAAAACAGTATTAGCTAAAGGGGAATCATCTTCTTTAGTTACTTGCAATTCCACATAAATTTCACTTTTGCAAGGTAAAGGATATTTTCCTGTTTGTTGCAAAGCAATTCTGATTTCATCATTTGGTCCGAGTTTTGTAGGATTAAAAGGATCGAAAGAAAGAATTTCCCAGCTTAATATTGATTCATCAACCAATACATTTTCTCTTACATTTAAATAATCCATTTTTATTTAAGTTAAAAACCCAAACTTTGAAGAAATTTTCTATTAGAAGGTGTTAACCTTTGGAAGTTTGATTTCCTACTAAAGGAAGTTGGTTTCTTTCTTGTCTTATTAATGTTTTTATTATTAAATTTTCTAGTAAAGTTTGCAGATTTATTGTTATATAATATTACCATCTTTAATCTACTTTTTTAAGATGTAGTCTGATGGTTATGGTTTCTTCTCTAAAATTAACCAAATCACCTTCCTGATCTATTATTTTAATGGCTATTTTATCAATTACTTTAACGGTGACTGGGAAATATATGACGTTTTGAGGTGACTCAATTATTTTGAACCCTGGAGCAACGCTCGGGAAAAATTGGTGTATTATATGAACAGGTTTCCCGTTTAAATATGATCCCTCTGCAATACTGCAGTCTATATTTATTGAATTTACTTTAATTATTTCCGCGGGAAAATCTGATATATGTTCAATGTTGGCTTCCAATCGCCCATTTTTAAACCCTAATAATTTACCAATAGTTCCTTCACGAAAAGTTATGGGGGCTGAACATTTAAGATGTGTACGTAAAGTATTATTATTTGCATAAAGACTAAAACTAATTTTATCCTCATCCAAGTGTTTTTTTAAAAAATCTGTTATGTCTTCTAATTCGTAGCTACCTGGGGGTATGGCTATTTCTAAATTTTCATCATGAATTAATACATTATTCCCAACATCAATATTGGGAATTGCATTAAATGTTTCGAAATTTACAAGACCGATAACATATTCAACATCTTCATCTAAATATATTGGAGGATGTAACTCTGATGTTAAAATAGCGGAATTGCCGCTAAGAACAAAACTATATGACATTTTACTTTAAAAATATGTTTAATAATAAACTAAAATTAGGTGTTACATATGGTTATAAAGAAATTTTAGACACAATTGACCACAATTTGTTTTGTTAAAGTTTTGATAACTGTTATAATTATAATTAACAATATTATTATTTTGGTCGCTATAAAAATATTTAATTAATTCAGAAGGGGGTCGCAAATTACCATAACTATCAAAATATATTATGTTTTTTCCTTTTTTTGTATATGCTATCCAGTGAGTACCAACACCACTGTGATTATCTAGATTGACAATTGCACTTTCAATTAACTTTATCTTTTTTGGTAATTTATCCCTCATAAAAATACCACGAAAGTTGGGAATTTGTAAATATTTAGCGTATTTAAGTAAATCGTAATTTGTAAGTGCTTTTCGAGGTATATGTTTTAGCAGTTTTTTGAATAAGGTTTCAAGTATAATCCACATCCTGTTTTATAGGGTTTTAAATAAAGTCCACTTCCTTTTTTTCCTACCGCAATGGACTCCATCATTTGATTGTGTCGTTTAGATTCTTCTAATTTCGCTTTGGCTGCTTTTGCATCATTTACTGCTTTAGCAATACCTGCAGCCCCTCCTCCAAGAGCACCAAGAGCAGACAAACCAGCAAATAAAGGTATAAGTGGAAGAAATCCGCCAGTCTTTGGGATTGGAATTACCCTTTTCTTTGGAGGTAACACTTTATCAGTTTTTTTAATAGCTTTTAAAGCAGTTTGAATACTTTCATTTAGGTCTTTAAAACGTTTCCCCTTAATTCCTTTTCTAGCTTTTGAAATTACCTGAGATAATGATAGTCCTCGTCCTTTTCGAGTTTTTCGCTTGAACTTTCTTCTCGTTCGAAGTCCCATACCTAATTTTCTTTTAATTTTCATAGCACCAGTAATTCCTAGTGCAGCAGTTTTTTCCCCAAAACTAGAATCTTTAGCTTTGAACCTTGATAAAGCTTTGTCAGCTAATACTTTATCAGCTAAATGCCTTCTTTTTATATCATTTGATTGTGAGTAAGCAATATCGTGTTCTTTACAAGCCTCATCCAATAAATTTATACCTTTATCACCTCTTGACAATCGTTTTTCCAATTTTGTTCCAGGTCCACAAAAATTATAACCAGGAATATGCAATTCAAAGGGTAATTTATTTATTAATGAGTTTACTAAACCACTTCCTTTCCTTTTGCTGTTTGTCTTGTAAATGATTCGTTTATTATGTGATGGAAACATTATATATAGTTGCAATCCTAGTGATAACTAACCAGTTACATCACAATACTGAATATTAATAGTTTGTTTTATATATAAAATGAGAGTTGAGAAACAACCATACTCTATAACAATTAAGGATCATGAAAGTTCAGTGAATGGTTTTAGAAAACATGGAAAACTGTTTGAGGGAAATAGTAAAAGAGGGTTAATTATTGGCCCGTCAGGCTGTGGCAAAACCAATGTTATTATTAGTTTGATTGAAGATCCGAATGGTTTGCGATTTGAAAATCTGTATGTTTATTCAAAATCCTTATATCAACCAAAGTATAAATATTTGAGAACACTTTTTAAACCTTTGAAAAAAATTGGATACTATGAATCTGAAAATGAAGAAACAATTGTTTCACCAAAACAAGTTAAACCAAACTCTATAATAATATTTGATGATATAGTGTGTTGTAATCAGAATGTTGTAAAGGACTATTTTTGTTTCGGAAGACACAAAAATACTGATTGTTTTTATTTATGTCAAACATATTCTTCTATTCCGAAACAATTAATTCGTGACAATGCAAATTTAATTGTTATATTTCAACAAGATCGAACAAACTTAAAACATATTTATGATGATCATGTTAATGTTGATATGTCATTAAACCAATTTAATGAGTTGTGCTTAATATGTTGGAAAGATAAATTTGGATTTTTAGTAATAGACAAAGACTCTAATGTGAAATCTGGCCGATATCGAAAAGGATTTGATTCATATATTTACTTATAAAAATAAACGTTTGATGGTAAATTATACCAATCATGGATGAACGTTTAGCAAGAGAGCTAGTTAAATCAAGAAAAGCTGTTAAACAAAAATATCAGAGTTTAAAAAATGCGGAATTTGAGGCGCAAACTAAATTGAAGGAAACATATAAACCGATAACTCAACCCTTACAAGAATTAATATCAACGATTGGTAAAATTGAACCTGTTGAAATAAAGGAAGAGCTACACACACCAATTAAAAAAATTTATGAAACACCACAGAAAAGATCAATTCAAACACTAACACCAAAGAGAAAATTACAATATGGAACATCAACACCAGAAAAAAGAAAGACGGGAAAAACTCCACTCCTTCCTACAGAAATACCATCGATTATTGACTGGGACGCGAGTTTAGCTTCAGCAAGTCAAATGCCATCTATACAACAAACAAGTATTATTGCAGAAACAAACCCTTCTTCAGGTTCACACTCCACAATAGGAAATCTTTCAGATATACTGGAACAAACACGGCAAACAGTTAGAACATTTGTTGATACAGATTTATATAAAGAATATTTATTAGGATTTGATGAATTACCTCGCCAATATATTGATAGCGGTGTAAAAGATGTTGAACATGAGTTTGATCACCAATATGGAATAGTTCATGATTTGGAAACCGAGAAATTCTTTTTGGGTTTAACTCAAAAACCTGTCGAAATTATTGGTAAAAACATCAAAATTGAAGGAATAACCTATACAGGTACACCAGGTTTATATGAGTTATTATTTAAAAAAGAACCAATAGGGTATAAAAAACAATATTTGGAAAATTATATGGATATTTTAAAAAGAACCAATGCATACCGTAGAAATAATGATCCAAATGAGCAGGTGCAGGGGAATGGATCACATAAATATATTTCTATAATAGGACCTTATTTGCAAAGCAAAGGAATTACAAAAACTAAAACTCTAAATCCCGAATCTCAACAAGCAGTCCAGGGATTTTTTGAAAGACGCAAAGCTCCATATAGAGAAAGTCGAGTGTCTTCAAAAAAAACCGGATTTGGTATAACTTTAAAAGTTAATAAACCTAATACAGATTACATATATTGGGATAATGTAAACGAACTTGTTGAGAGACTTCGACTATTGGTAGCATCCATGCTTGCGGGACACACTGGTCATAACAATGAAATTATTTCCATTATTGAAGAACTAAGAGAAGCGAATATTATTATATAAAAGGACATAATAGATACTTTTAAACATTTCTAAAATGACCATCGATAAATTTGGTCGTCATATTTCAAAAAAATCTGCTCTAAACACATTATTATCACTAGAAAATAAAATATTATCAAATGTTGAAGAGAAAATAATAAAAATTTTTAAAAGCGATGTCAAATATATTGAAAACAAATTAATTCAAAATTTAGATCCCAGGTTGAAAAGCGATGTTAATAATTTAAATAAGAGAATAAATGAATATGATAACAATATACAAAATATTGCAAAAAAGATTAAGTTATTTGAGGATAAAGTTATTCCTGAATATAATGACAAGATAATTAATTTGAAAAATACTGTTGATGGAAATGATGATGTAGTAGAAAAATTTTCTCAGAAAGTTTCTAAATATGCAAATGACTTTGACGTAGTGAAGTTAAAATATGATAAAGTTGATGATTTTGAAAATGAAATAAAAAATGAAATTACATCAATTAAATCAATAATTAAGGATACTTCAGCAATTGACAATGTCAAGAACAGTATTTCCAAGGAAATTACATCAAAGTTTCAAAATTTTACTAATTTGCTTAATGATAGAGTAGCAGAAGAAGTAAGGAATTTTAAGAAAATACATGACGTTATGGATAAAAATACACAAAATCTTGAAAAATCAATGAACACTCATTTCCTAATTCACAAAAAAGATACCGACAAAGTTAATGAATTTAAAGAACAAATTAAAGAATTTGAAATTAAAATCAATGCATATAAATCAAATTTACAATATTTAGAAGACAAATTGAAAGAGGATTTTCAAAACGAAAATGAAAAAATTGAAACAAAATTCAAAGATCAAATTACAAAAGATAATGAAAAAATCGAGGATATACTAAAGCAATTAAACAATCTGAAAACCAAATCTGAAACGTCTTTTGACGAGGGAAATTTTACAAAGGCAATCGATGAGAAATTACAAAAAGAATTAGAATCCTTACTAGAAGTAGTGCAAGCTATAATGGAAGTTTCTAAAAAGGATGTATTAATTAAAATTAAAAATAATAGTTCAAAAATCGAGGAGACTTCTTTACTCATAAAAGAACTTGAAACATCTTATACAGATATACTACACAAAGCTGAAAAGACAGCGTCAGACATAAAAAATATAGAAAAAAAATTGTGAAAATGACATTAGATATTACAAATGCAGAATTTCAATTAGGAAAAGATATAAAAAATCTAGAAGATAAATTAACAAAAGAAATAAAATCTTTAAACGAATTAGTTCAAAGAGCTGCTGAAGTTTCTAGAAAAGAATTTAATGATACAATGAATTATGCAAGAGAAGAAATGAATTCAACATTAGGTGGTTTCAAAAAAGATTATACGTTATCAAATGTTCTTTTGGAAACTAAATTTAATGTAAAAATGTCTGATCTTAATAACAACATCACCCAAATAAATTCGTCAATAAAAGAAATTAGAAATGAAAATAACAAATCATTTGAAACAATGGAAAATAAATTTAATGTAAAAATTTCTGATCTTACTAACAACATCACCCAAATAAATTCGTCAATAAAAGAAATTATAAATGAAAATAAAAAATCATTTGAAGCAATGGAAAATAAAATTAAAGAACTTACTAAAAAAAACTGAGATGATTTTTTTTATATTTTACAACATCAGCGATAAAGGGCTTTTATAAACGGTTTAGAAGGAGGTAAAGTTATTTGTGGGATTTATTTTCGAGAGTAAGGTATAAATTAATAATGAGTAAAATTAAGCAAGACGTTGTAAATGAATTACATAAACCGGCGAGAAGGCGATATAGAAGGAGACGAACAATTGTAAAAGGGCTTAATGATCTATTTCAAGCTGATCTGATAGAAATGCAGCCATATGCGAAATTTAATAGGGGTTTAAGATATATTTTAATGGTAATAAATGTGTTTTCTAAATTTGTATGGGCAGAACCTGTAAAATCCAAAACTGGTAAAGATGTAGCAGCTGCAATGAAAAAAATTCTATTAACTTTAAAAACTCCCCCAACAAATCTGAATACTGATCAGGGTAAAGAATTCTTTAATCAAGACTTTCAGAAACTTATGGAGCAGTTCAAAATTAATCATTACAACACATTTTCTAATATGAAAGCTAGTATTGTAGAGAGAGTAAATAGAACGATAAAAAACAAAATGTGGAAAAAGTTTAGTTTACTAGGTAATTATAAATGGATCAGCTTTCTTAAAGAAATAATTACAGAATACAATAATACTAAGCATTCAACAATCGGAAAAAAACCAAACGAAGTTAACAAAAAGAATGAAATGGAAATCTTGAAATCAGCTTATACTCATAGGAAAACTGTGGATCCCAGATCACCAAAATTTCGTGTCAGTGATAGAGTACGAATAAGCAAGATCCGCGAACAATTTTCTAAAGGTTACACGCCCAACTGGTCAAACGAAATTTTTCAAATAAAAAAAATCCAGCTTACTAATCCAACAACGTATTTGATTCAAGATGGAAATGGGATAGATATTCAAGGAGGTTTCTATGAAGAAGAACTTCAAAAAGTAAGACACCCAAATGTATATCTGGTGTAAAAAGTGTTAAGAAAGAAAGGAAACAAAGTATTTGTAAAATGGTTAGGATTAGATAAATCTTATAACTCTTGGATCTTCAAGAGAGATGTGATGTAATAGTAATTAATGCTGTAATAATAATTGATGTTTGTAATAAAAAAAAATGATATTTTATATATATATATATATTTGTTTTATTTAAAAATAAGCTTATTACATAAACATTTTTTTAAATACAATATTCCTATAATCAGAGTCTAATATGGGATTTAAAATTTCTTCAGTCAATTTAATCCTTCTTCTAAAATGTTTTTGATTTATAAACTCTTCAGAAGTCATACGAGCTTTTCTGTAGGCGAAGTTCCAAGCAACCATCAGATGAATTTGGTTTCTTGATTCATCAATAGATACTGTCTTCTTCATAATAGTGCTTAGACTTTAATTTTTGTTCTAGTTCTTCGGGATGATTCAACAGCAGTTCCAGCATGGAGCACACATTTTCACTATTTAGATTTTGTTTTGGAGAAAGGACATTATATATTTTGTCAAAAGAATCTCCGTCGTAAAAATTGTTATTTCTAAAAACGTTGAAATAACGTCGAAAGTTTTGTTTTTGTAAAACATTTAGTCTATATTCTATAAGTGGAATTTGTTCCCATAGTCTGCACACAGTTTCATTTCCATAGTAAATAAAATCACAGCTTTTCACAATCTTCACTATTGGTAATTCACCAATCTTTTCAAAATGAATAGATAAATTTTGCAAATATATCGGTTCATTGAAAACATTTGGTGAAAACATATAATTTGTTATAACTCCTTGATATTGCAATAAGTTCTTCCAATCATCTTCATTTAATATCACAGACTGACCATTTTTACCACCAAGTTCAATGCATGGTAGAAAATCACTTTCCACCCACAAACCAATCACAGCATATTTAGAGTTAGAATTATTTAAATTATATTTTGTAGAATTTATAATTGTTTTTTTTATTTTCTTTTTTAATGGTGAATTTTCAAATATATTTTTACTCTGATTACTGAACATTTTAAATGATGTATTTCAAAAACTAACTGGCTATCTGCTTGCTCTCAAAAAACTAACTATCAATCCGTTTGCTCCTAAATTTTATACATTTTCCCTCTCCTCTCAAGTGGAGGGGTAAACTTATTTTCCCTCTCCATTTAAGAGGAGGGGATAAACTTTAAATGTCTTTATACTAACGAGAATCAATAAAAAACAAAATTTATATTATTTTTTTAACATTTATTAAATATTTTTATAGATATTTTTTCATGAAATACAATAAAATTAAACATGTACAAATAAATATTGCTGCTGTAAATATAATAACAAATATATAACAACAGACACAATGACAATATTCTTCTTTTTTATTATTGAAAGGAACCCAATCTGAATATTGTAATGGTTTGTTTGTCATGGAATATTTAATTTTTATGTATGTATTTTCACACAAAGCAGAATCAGTTACATTATAGGTAAAAAAGTGTGAATTTCCAACAAGATATGTCATTTTCATCTGTTTGTAGCAGTCGGTTTCATTTTTGAGGGCATTTATACATATATCAGCCCTAACTGTATTAGGAATGTAATTTACATATATCACATTTCCAACAAGGGAAACTAAAACTATTAAAGATGCAGCAGTCATTGTTGTAATATTACTAACAAATAATGGTATTTCTATACAATATATATGTTTTTGGATTCAGTTCCCCCTCCAACTTTTAAAGCTTCAAAAACGACTTACATAATTTATCATCATATAAAATGATGTCTTTATAAAGATGAAAAATTACTAGGAGTAGTTAATTCTAATCGCGGTTTTTTATTTTTAGATCCATTTTCGTTTCCAGAACTTAAAAAAGTTAGAGTATCATACATCATTTTCATATCTTTATCAAAAAAATCTGTTTCCAAAATATCCTTATGTCCCCATGCAAGAGTTTTTGTGGAATTTGGTATACAATATCTTTTATCATCATGAGTTGTTAATGCCAATTTATTTAACAAATTAGTGTATATATTATGCATATCTGACTTGAATACATACATGGTGCAGAATATTTTGTCACCTTTCTCAACAACATCTTTATAATCTGATAATGTTAATTGATTTTTTATACATGATCTACTAACGCCTTTTGCTTTTTTATCTACACTATTTTTGGATTTTATACAATATGCTTTAGCACCAGTTCCATAAAAACTTTCAATGGGAATCCCTTTGTACTCATCTTTAAATTTACCAACAACTGATGTTGTAATAGGCATGCAATGAATATTTTGTTCAGAAAAATTAGAAGTATCAAATTTATCCAGATTTAGCTTCATATCTTCATAAAAGTTTTGGGTCTGAACTTCAAGAATTAAGGAATCAGTATCCGTATATAATAAATTTAAATTATTACCATATTTTACTTTTAAATACCCATAATAAAAATTATACATTACAGTTTTTGAAATATCCAGAATACTCATCCCAACATAAATTGGTTTATTGTATTCAATGCAAACCTGTTGAAGTTGAAGAGCAACTAGATTTTCAGAGAAAATTTTAAAATCCTTTAATTGAGGTTTAGAAATAAGTTTTTCGGCACTAAATTTATTACCCTGTCTTTCCCATTGAGATACTAATTTAATATCTGCTCGCTTATCAACATTTTCCATGGTTTTACCGAAAATTGAATTATTTGCCAATTTATAACAATTTTTATCAAATTTATTTTTAGATAAATTTCGTAAATTTGTATTTAAATCTATATATTCCGCTAACCATGGTGATTGTGTAAACTTAACTGCTCTGTGTATTTTTATGATTTTGAGTCCAAATTGTAGACATTGTTTCAGATATCGGTAGTGAATGATATAGTTATATTTATTATGTAAGTTTGGAATTAATTTGGAGTGGTTTGAAATTGGTGGTGTATATTGTTCAGGACAAAATGGGAAATCATTATGACTATCATGTAAATAATTTGGATATTCTAAATCAACTTCAAATATGTATCCTATAGATGATGTATCTGAAAGTTCGGATATATTTAAAGTTTCTATTTCGAGCTTAGGTACCCAAGCAAAATTTTTTTCAGGCAAATATTGTTTCATAGCATAACCATACAAATTTGTGGCGTCTAAGTAAGTGATATATGTTGTAGGTCTTTCAGGATTAAAATTTTCTAAGAATGGATTATTTGCTTCAGATTTGCGTTTGGAACAAGTGCTAACCCCACCACGAACACCTTTTTTGAAAAAATGAAGCATATCTGGTTCCGTTAATAATTCTAATTCTACATTAGTTAATTTCATCATTGCATCCCAGCACATAGAAGGGCTAGTGACATAATTAACAGGATCTAACTTATAGGTTTTAATACATGTGGATCTATAATTTTCAAAAACATCAGCCAAAAGTAAAACATCAGATTTTAAGTAAATATCGGAATAAGCCCCTATTGTAGAACACTTAAATAGATTCCACACTTCTACAGCACGATTGTAGTCTTGAGGAGAGATATTTTCATCGGTTAAGTTATTATAAAATTTATCAATCGATGGTAGAGATTTCTCATTTAATTTTTCGTTGGAATCTATGTAAGAGTATGGAAATACCCCTTTTTGTCTAATGTATCGAAATTCATCAGCATTTGAGAAAAACTTTTTAATTTCAAAACATTGTGAATCTTGTAGAGTTTGTGATAGTGACTCTAAAGACTCTGGGATAAATTGAAAAGAATCTATAAAGCGTAGTCGCAAAGCAACTGGTTTCCGCTTTTCTGACACATAACTATCAACGAAAATTTCCTTACTAAAAGAAATATACTTTTCTTTATTTTGAGCTATAACACTAATATTTTCTTTATTATAGCAAAGCGATTTAATAAATAGGTGAGAATCATAGTTTTTTAAATTATGCAATACTATTGGTATATATTTTGGAGGTTTAAAATGCAAATTACATATTGAGTGGGCGGCTCCTCGATATTTACCTGTAATATGACAATGATCCCTACACTTTATGAAATTTCCTTTTGAAAAAGGTTTTTCACATACATAACAAATGCTAGAATTTTCATATTCAATCTGTTCCACAGATGATAAATCTTTCAATGGTACTTGATATTTTAAATATTTTTTATAAATTTCTTTTACATCATTTTCAATGTATTCAATAAATTTTATAGCACAATCTGTACCTCTATAAAGTTTAAGACACACAACATTCTCATCAAATGATGATTTAATATAATAAGCAAATGAATAGGGTATATGTTCAGCAGTTTTAATAGTATATGAGGTTGTCGAATCAGGTGTAGATTGTTGGCACTCAATGTTTTTCAAATAACATTCAAAATCGGCATAAATAACAAAAGGAGCTTTATACTGTTTCTGAATATTTTGAAACTTTAATATATTTGCAGGAATATAATTGCCAAATTTATCCAAAATCAAATTATCTGAAGGAAGCTCAATTCGAACAAAACTACAATCACGTTCTAAATGTGTGTTAAGTTTTTCATATGTTCCAAAATATTGAAGGCATCCATCACATAAGTATTTTTTTATTTTCTTTTTTGATAATTGTTTGTATACCAAGCAACCTAAATCCTTTATCCAACAGTAGTAGTTATTTCCATCATCAGAACTTATTAAAAGCAAATTAATATGTAATTTTTTCTTTTCATTATTATAATGTAAAGGACCGACAATCTCATATACCTTTTTATTATCCCTTAAAAATTTTTCAACTCCATATACATTTATGGACAAATTATTTTTTTCCTCAAACTTTTTTATATCTAATAATTTTACTGGAAATTCAATACCTGTAAAATCGAAAGCGTCTCTGAAGTCTGGATATGATGAGGTCTTTCGAGGATTACCGGTTGGCTGGTATGCTGCTGAAACCACTGCCCAGGCGAAACAGCAATTGTCCTCATTCATCACATTCACTATTGATTTAGAAAAGTGATGCATCTTAATGTAGGAGGAGGCATTCAATGGGTTGTACTTATTGATGTTGACTTCCAAATGCAGAATTCTTTGTAGAGCCCACCCTGTAATAGGAATTAAAAAATTAGTTCTGAATAATATTTGTTAGAGATGTACAAGTGATATTAAGAAAACTTAGCTCTTGAGATTAAGAAAACTTAGCTCTTGAGATTAAATAATAATTACCTGAGTCTCTTTCCGGCAATTCATTTGCTTTGGTTTCAATAATCTTGAATAAATCATCGTAAAGCTGTTGTAGATCAGTTGTATGGGTTACAATGAAGAACGGTGTATTAAATTACTTAATTGAAGTAGAGGTTAAAGTTGGAGAATAATATATTCCAAATAATTCCAAATTTACTTTAGCACATATAAATTCTTGTTGACGCTGGCGTATTAATGTTTGCACTTTATTACCAACATCTTGCTGAAACTTTTTGATGTCGATGTGATAATTCTGCGAATATATTCTGTAGGAAGCTATTCGACATTTAAATGCACTCCTGATAATGTCAAATCCATTTCCATATTTTATGCAGCTCCTGTTTTTATGAATATTTGTCCTCAAGTGTGTGCTCCAGGAATTAGATTTGACATTTACTTCACAATCTTGGCAAAATCGCATTGGAGGTCTTGAAAGTAGTTCATCAACTGAAACAATTATTATTTTTTAATTCCTCTGTAAACCTTTATTAATAATAAAAAGAAAAATTAAAAGGAAAATTACAGCTAAATATGTTATAAAAAAATACTTACGATTAATTATATAATCTTCCAAGTTAAAGGTGTTTTCGTTATTAACAACATTTTCTCGAAGGTGGCGTACAATATGTGATTTTCTTTTAAATTCTCTTAAGCAGTGTGTGCAAAGGAGAGTCATTTTAAAATGGAATCGGTTAGGGCCGTGTCGCTTTTAAATAAATACAATTTCGATCTATCAAGACCCAATGACATAGAATAATTAGCAATTTTTTCAGCTCGCGCAATTTAGAAAACTTTTGGATTTACTTTTGAATTAACTTTTGGATTCACTTTTTAATTTGAAGAAAAACATGGATTTTTTTTAAAAAATATATTTCCCAAATTTAAAAGAAGATCGCCTTGTCGTTGAATACAATTTTTAACGTCTTTTAAAGTCGAATTAGATAAATTATTACATATATTATCTAAGTTTAAATAGGAATAAACCATTGACTTAAATCTAGATGTGGCACACCTTGTTTCATTCCTATTTAAGCTCGGCTTAGTTTTCTTATGTAGAAACTTATCTAATTCTCCAATAGCGACTTTATTTGTTGGATTGATTTTCGGAGCTGTTGTTACAGCGACTGGTAAAGAATTTTTTGAAATTTGTGCCCCTAAAGTTTGGGAACTAGAAATATCACCGTCCAATTTTGACTTTTTTAAATCTGAACAATCATTTGTTTCTGATAAAGAACGTTTTTTGGGTAAATTTTTTTCAATTAAATTTTCAGAACTTTGTTCTAAATTTAGGCCAGAAGGATTTTTCAAAAATTGATTTTGATTACAGGAAGAAATTAAGGGACATTGAGGCTGCTCATCTTCAAAATTTTCAGTATAAGTATATACCTCAATGTCCCCCACAATTTCGCCACAACTTAAATCAAAAACATCTACCGAATTTACTGAATTTCTGGTATAGCCAAATTTGGATGGTTGTTCAAACCCCTGAATAAAATTTTGATCCAACCCTTCAATTAAATTTTGATCCAACACTTTAATAAAATTATGCTGAGCTTTGGCTGAGACGTTTATAACAGTCTCAACGCTGTCGTTGGAATCCTCTGATGAATCTGACGATGCATCTGAAATTGGCGAATAGTGGGGGCGATAAACCTCTTCCATATTATTTTTCGAAAAACCCCCAATGCCAATCCTCTTATCATTATTTAAAGCTCCCTCGTTACCAACCCCATTATTATTATTGTTTAAAACCCCCTTATTATTTTGTTCCTCACAGCTCTCAAAAGTCTCCTGATATTCCACATCACCCTTAATTAAATTTTGCCCTGAGCTATTTTCACAAATTTCACCCCCTTCTAATATATCTAAAAGTTGTTCCAAATTATATCCCTCATTTATTTCAGAATTGTTAATTAAATTTTTCCTTAATATATCATTATTTAAATCATCGAAATTAATTGTTTCAAGAGGTTCTTGAGGAATATCAGGGATAATAGATTCATCCAAAACTTTTAAGAGCTGTGTCAAAATATCGCTTTCACCAATTTCGGAAGAATCGCCAGATTCAGATGAATTGTTAAATGTATTAATATCAATTTCCCTAAATTTAATATCTAGCTCCTCGTCGCTTAGCCCACAAAATGAACAATCAATCAAATCATGCACAAGGCAAGCGTCGTTTAAATCGAAGGCTGTTAAGTCGATGTTTTCAATTTTTACATTTAAAAATGACATTTTAAATTATAAATTAAAAAATAAAAAAATTATGAATCAATAAAAAAATCAAAAAATCAATAAAAAATCAAAAAAAATCCACAAAAATGAAAAATCAACAAAAATCAAAAATTGGCTTTTAGAAGATTAAGTAAAAATGAATGAAAATCCAAAGTATTAAGTCAAAAATATTAAATCAAAAATATTAAATCAAAAATATCAAATCAAAAATATGAAATCAACAATACAAACCAAATAAAAATTAATATGTCACTACGTCACACAATTCGAAATAAATCGGACTATCTAGATATATTCACAACAGATTCGATAATTTTACAAGCGTACGCTAATAGCGAGATGTAAACTGAAGAGACGCTTCGTACCCAGCCGCCTTTTAAAGCAGCCAAGAGCCTGGTACCGGCTGGTACGGCGTGGCACTGCATGGTACGACGGGAACCGTGAGACCGTGAACTCGAGAGAGGTCGTTCAACGGTCGTAAGTTGTTTTGTTCTTAAGAAAATGACGAGTAAAGAGGAGAAGAAGAAAAAAAAAATGTTGTTTTTTGGAATAATATAAAAAACAGTTTTTTTTTTTTTTTTTTTTTTTTTTCGTTTTTTATATTATTCCAAAAAACAACTTTTTTTTTTCTTCTTCTCCTCTATACTCGTCTTTTTCTTAAGAACAAAACAACTTACGACCGTTGAACGACCTCTCTCGAGTTCACGCTATCTTTGCCTTCTTCTTCTTCTCATTCTTCGGACTGGTTTCGCCGCTGGAGGTAGGAAAAGTGGTATTTCAGTATTGTATATAAGGATTTACAGCGTCTTGACTTAGCATTCATTGAATTTAAAATATAACATGAGTACCTTCATCGTTTTAACTCTGGAAGATTTTATAGGCTTCTTAGAGCATCAGGCGAACCTGATGGATAGCCTAAGAAGCCTTTCACCGAACTCAGAAGACACTGTGATGTGGCCGCCGCCGTCAGAGGCTGAATTTTTGGAAGAGGAATTTAACGATGAATTCCTCATGGATGATTTGCCAAGTGAGGAATTCCTCAATATGTTTGAGCCCTCCTTAGATCCAGAGCCCGTCGAATTTGACCGAGCTCTGGATGAAATAATGAGAATGCAGCCTCTGCCGGTTTATCAGCAACAGCCACAGCAGCAGGAGCAGCAACAACAGCAGCAGGAGCAGCAGCGGGAGCAGCAGCGGGAGCAGCAGCGGGAGCAGCAGCGGGAGCAGCCACAACAACAGCAGCAACAACAGCAGCAGCAGCAGGAGCAGCCACAACCACAGCAACAACAGCAGCAGCGAAGGCAGAGTTACCCTCGAAAGTGCAAGAGGCCACAGCAGCAACAGCAACATCAACAGCAACATCAACAGCATCAGGAGCAGCCACAACAACAGCAACAACAACAGCAGCAGCAGCGAAGGCAGAGTTACCCTCGAAAATGCAAGAGGCCAATAAATTATAAATTATAAATTGGCCTCTTGCAGAGCAGCAACCTCTGGCAGACAACAACAACAGATGGCAAAGCAGCAACCTATGGCAGACAACAGCAACCTCTGGCATGCAGCAGCAACCTCTGGCATGCAGCAGCAACCTCTGGCATGCAGCAGCAACCTCTGGCATGCAGCAGCAACCTCTGGCAGACAGCAGCAATAATCTATGGCAACCCAAAATGGTATAAATTATAAATATGTATTTATGTATATATGTATATTTGTATTTTGGATATAGGAATAATAAAAAACAAAGTCGTTGAAGAAAATATTTTATTTTTTTCTATTTCTTATACAGAATCACACCTAATAACCAAGTTTCTTTAACTTGAAAGAATTATTATGAATAGGATGAATATAATTTTTTTTACAAGCATAGTAATGAAAACTAGGTTTTTTTTTTAACATGGAAGAATAAATCATAGTCTGTTGTCAGGGAATTAAACCTAATTGTTCTTTATCTTATATATAAAATCTTATTTAAATGTCTTAGTTGACATTTTAAACTTAATATTAAAAAATACTAGGGTGAATGAATAAATTCAAGTGCAGTATCAAATTCATTTATTTAAAATTCAATTTATCGATAGGATTGATTGTGCATATTATGTAGAAAAAATTATTCTACACTGAAAGAACAAAATCATTAGTTCTTCGAATCTTAATATAAACAAATTTCTATTTATTTAGATGGCACCCTTATATTTATTTAACTTAAACTTAATATATATCTTATAACTTATATCTTATAACTTATATCTTATAACTTATATCTTACAACTTATATTTTATATGAAATCTTATTTAAATTAGTTAACATTTTAAACTTAATATTCAAAAACTACTAGGGTGCATGAATAAATTCAAGTGGAGTATCAAATTCATTTATTTAAATTTGATTTATCGGTAGGGTTGTTGTGCATATTATTTGAAAAGAATTATTCTACACTGAAAGAACAAAATTATAATTTCTTTCAATGGGAATAAATACAAATTCTTATTTATTCACATCATTCCCTTATATTTATTTACATAGTTTCTTATATTTATTTAACTTAGCAGAACAAAATCTAAATTCTTATAAAATATTTTAAACTTAAACTTAATATTAAAAACGCCATAGTGCATGAATAAGTGCAAGTGAAATAAATTTATTTAAAATTTGATTTTTCGATTAGATGGTTTTGCATATTCTTTAGTTCTGGTTTGTTACATATTATACATGCTTGTGAAGGAGTTGTTATGAATAAATCGTTTTCACACGTGTTGCATTGCAGATCTTTTTCGCAACATATAAAGGATCGTTTATAGTGGCTATTAACAAAATTATTTTTCCCATTTGGGCAATTTAGAGCATGTATATAGTAACATTCACAACATAAATTATATGCACCGCCAGAAGATGAAATAATTACGACATAAGATTGAAAAACGCACACTTCTCGCGTAAGGTAATTTGGTGTCAATGTATCACTTGCATTTATTTTTGCCACTTTCACGAGCCCCTCTTCTCCACACCCGTTTGGAACGCCATTATCCTCTATCCCATCATCTTCTTCATCTTCATCGTCGTCTTCGAAATTATTTCGATCAATAGTGATCAGAGAATCCTGTCTTGCGTGAAACTTTCCTCTTCCAGCCAAGTTAAAATGAGTTGTTTCATCTTTGTACATTGACTGGATCGTTTCATCGCAAGCAGAATCTAAATATACATGTGTCTGATCCATTTCGAAGACTGTCCGATGAAACTCGATTCACTTGTTCACACTATTTTTTTAATTTTACAACACTTTTTTATTGATAATGGTGGGCCGTCTATGTGGTGTTGATATAGTGGATAGTGTTTAAAACACGGCAAATTTAGCTGCAATTCTTCGTCACTTCTATAATTTTCCGGCAACCTGTTCCAAATTTGTTGTAAACTAAGTGAATCGACGAATGTTTTCAAGTAGTTGATGGGAAAGAAGGCCAAGTCTTGATCTTCAAAATCGGTAAGATTTTTTCCGTGTTTTTGGTAGGAAATTATTACTTGGCCTACACGTTCAATGAGTTGTTGTTGTTGTTGTTGTTGGTCGCTATTTGACATCGCGCACGAATGACTGAAGTTCGCTCAGATTCGATCGTTTAAAATACCAGCTCCCCTCCAACTGCTACCAGCTCCCCTCCAACTACTGTGGTGGTTAGGAAGGAGGTAGGAGGTGGAGCAAAAAGAGGCGGAGTTTATGAAACCAATCGGAATAGGGGGCGAACTTGGGCAGCCAATCAGAAACAAGGTCATTCTTGGCTGACCAATCAAAAAAGTGGTGGGGGGGGTCAACTAGAAGCCCCCTATTCCCACTACTGTCGTACCTAAAATCAGTTATTTCCTCATAATCCAAGCCACAGGTAAAAACTAGTAATGTTTTTGATGTAAATTCCGAGATGAATGAGACATATCCAGGGTTGTAGGGGGCAATGTAAAAACAAACCCTACATAAAATGTAACAGCAAAAAATAGGTTGGCGCCTAGAGAGGGGGGTTAAAGTTGGCTAAAACAAGTTTTTTGAATCTATAAGCCAAGCAACATTTTTTGGAAAGTAGAATTTTATACAAAAGTTGTAGATATTTTTAAAAACCTACAATTTGAACTTTTGTGCGATCATTCTGTTAATTTTTTGTTGCCAAAAACCCTTAAAATCCGCCCTCGTTATTTTGAAGAAAATGATATTTTATAATAGTAAATCAGATAATTTGTTGCTGAGATATTGCTATTTGTTTATCCTAAGACGCAACATGTTGATCGCTCTAACTTTTTTTTAGGTGAACATTTTGACCTTCAGTCACTTCGTGCAGGCCTAACTTTTCATACCTTGTTAGACAGAAATAATTAATTTTCAACCCCTTAGCAATTGCTCCACAAAAGAAGGTGTGTCCTATTCATAATTTTGCGAGTTACTCCATATTAAAAAAAAACTCCGAAATTAGTTCTTTCGTTGTTGACTTGAAGCTGCGAGTTCAGTTTTCTCGCGAGCGTGTTAGTCCTATTTATTTATAATAGAACACCCCCCCTTTTTTAAAGCAATATTCAAGGGGGTGAAACTTAATTTTTTCATTTACCCCTAACAAAATATGAAAGTTTAGACCTTCACAAAGAGACTGACCTTTTGTGAAAGTTAAAATATTCACTCAAAAAAAAGCAATCAACATTTTTCGTCTTGGGATAAACAATTAGCAATATCTCGGCAACAAATTATCCGATTTACTGTTATAAAATATCATTTTGTTCAGAAATTCGAGTGGTTTAATTTAAAAGCAAAAAAAAATAAAAAAATTTGCAATAAATAATTGATATGAAAAATGGCCGATTTTGAGGGTTTTTCGGTCTTTTTGCAATAGCAAATTAACAAAAATGATCGCACAAAAGCTCAAATTGTAGATTTTTAAAATCTCTACGTCTTTTATGTGAAACTTTTTTTTCCAAAATATGTTCCTTGGCTTGTAGATTCAAAAAACCTGTTTTACCGAACTCTAACCGCCCCTCTTGGCCCCAACCTATTTTTTGCTGTTACATTTTATGCAGGGTTTTTCGTACATTGTCTAACACTTCTGGGTAGGTCTCATCCATCTCGGAATTTACGTCATTATATTTACCAATGGCTTGGACTATAATATGTATTAGTACTTTTAATAAAAGTATGAAACCATAAAACGTAGAAATGACATTGAACAGATATTCGTCGTTACCGAGTGAAGCTATCAAAACAAGCGTCAGACACAGGAAACCGGTTGTGTGAGTGCTCGAAATGCAGGAATTTGAAAAATCTGTCTGCATTTTGCCGTTTTGCGTTTAAATAGTGTTAAAATATCGTAATTCCAAAAAATATATTCGCCCTGGAATTAAAAAATGACCTTTGGGGCAATTATAGACAAGGACAATTTGATTCATTGTTATAAATTGGTAATACTATGAAAAAACTTTAATGAAAATATTAGAGAGTTGTGATATATTATAAAATTTTATTCGTATGTTAGGCAGCTTTCTTATTGTATTCTTGCTTTACAATATTTTGCAGCGTACAAGATTTTTTAAGTTATAGTTGCGAAATGTAAATTGACAAAAAAACGAATTATACTTGTCTATATTATGTATTAAATTATTTGACACTTAAATGTACTATTTCTATAGGTGATTTTCTTAAACCTAAATTCTATAATTTTCAAGACACCTGAAATGACAGTATAACTTGATGTAAAATAACTCTCCTATTTCACCCCAGTTCAAAAAATGAAAAGACATAATTTATTTATTTTTTTAATTTAAACTCACTATAAAATTTTTCTGGTACACATGTTTACATCTCTGAATAGAAAAGAAATAGAAAAAAAGGTGCAAATAATTTTTCTCCAATATGTATGAAAGTCGTTTTTTAGAAGTCAAAATCTTGATAATTCTATGAGTTAAAAAAGAGAATATATGTTTTTAACTATTCCACTTTGTGTCTTAAATTATGATTCAACCCCTGGGGTGGGCCCTACAATAAAGCAACAATGCCTAAGATAGCGTTCGTACCATAGATAAAATATTTATAGATCCGCAAAGTTTAATCCCAAAAACGGCAAATTTACGACAATAAAATGTAAACATCGTAAATCAGATGTCGGCATGCGCACTACAAAATGATCAGGTGACTATCGACAGGACCGAACTTCGAAAATCTATTTAGTTAGTTCAATTAGTCATAAATGGTGTCTAAATCAAGCAAGTTATTCCAACGTTGAGTCACATCATATGGGCACAAATAATATCTGAAGCAGAAGGGAATAATCCGGTCTGTGTCTACCGTTGGGAGTTAGTTTAGTCATTTCTTATACTGTGAAAGTAAAATTGTGAAGAAAATGTATCTTCCTATTTCTCTAATCTATTGTTTCCGTCTGTGTGCGTCAACTTTCTTGTTGTAGGGTGGGAGTGAATAATTAACATTTTGAAGGTCCGGCAATTTATTCTCTAATTAATAAAAAATAATGACCTTCTTTTCCTTATCTTTTTTTTTTCATTTTTTAAGAAAATATTTATACGAAATGGGTTGTCAACGGATATGCAGGATTTAAAAATAATTTTATATAATAATGTTTTTCTGCCGTAATGGTGAACGGAGCATATATTTTCTTATCGTATTAATTTTTTCGACAAAATGATGAAAATGTTATTTGAAATAAAATAAGTGAAGAAGGTCATTGCTGGGGATGAATAAAAAAAATATACCAAAAAAAGAAATTCACATTTGTCTAACTTATTTCGTAATATTTTGCTTTTGTTAACATATTAATGAATTTTTAATTTGACGATTTCAAAGTGGGGATTGCCATGACAACATGAATCATGACAATTTCATAAAATGAGTACGGACATAACCAATCTGAATTTACTTCCAAAACCAGTATTATTAATGAACAACGCTTTTTAACGTCATGTCCTCAATCTTCAGACATACAAAATAATAAATCATAGAATGGCTGCAGAACAAAAAAAAACATTTGAGCTGGGTGGAAACATCGTTTAAATATAAGGTGGATGATGTTATGCAAGAATATGGACATTGTGCAAATTAGCAACTGGAAAAAAAGTCGTTGGCAATTTGAAAAAATAACTCAAACAGAGCTTAGAAATTATAGAGCCAATAGCCGATTCTGGCTAAAATATAAACCTTGTACTGAAATATTTCATGTATATAACAAAATAATAATGCATTATAATTATTGTAAGTTATATATGTATGTTTTAAAATATTCCAACTTCATTTTGAGGATGTATGTTTTTATTTATGTAAGTTATGTAATAGATGGATAAATTGTACCATTTCTTGACATACTTTTTTCATATGATAGAATAAACTATTTTATGGTTTGGTGCGAATTTTCAGATTTTTTTAAAGAATTGGTTGCTTAAAAGTTCAGTTTATCTTTTGGTAATCATTTGGAAAGTGCTAAAAATATATCATACTACATGTTTTGGAAATTTAATGTTATAAGAAAACACTATAAATCCAAAAACGTTGTAAAGCAACACTATTTTTACCCTATAGAGAAAAAGGAAAATAAAACAAATAAAATATGTACACATTCCATTATATTAAATAAAAACACAAAAACAAATAAAATAAATCACTTAAAACGCAATAAATCCGTTTAAATCGCACGCAACTCACAAAGTAAAAATAAAAACAAAAATGGCGTTGCGCCGATACTGTGCTGTTTACGGATGGCGCTACGAAACAACCGATCGATAATAGGAAGTCCCTTATGCGCATGCCCTTATCTGATCATCGTTCAAAAATATGACTGGCGCCCGATGTGCAGAGACGCATTTTTTCGCCCATGGTTTGCCATTTTTTGGCTTTAGCAGCAGACAAGACTAGGGGTCCATAGTAGAGGTCAGTGGTTCGTACAGAAAAGATTCAAGCGAGTGAATTATCTTCGCCAATGGCAAAAATTCTGATTTAAAATTTTAAACTACTACAAATTTCAAAAAAAAATTATCGAAGGTAATCTCTAAGTTATTAGAAAGGAAAATATTAAACTAATTAGAAAAATTAAACAAATCATTACGTTACAGCAGTCGCTTGCTTTAACTATTGAACTCGAGTTACGTAAGAGTAAGAAAAGACATAATGCACACGAAAAACTACCAGTGTGATTCCAGTTATTCACGAAAAATAATTAAGTAAAGGTATAAAAATCGGTTCACTAAACAAAATAAACATATGAAAGTCATTATTTAGACGTCAATATCTTGATAACTGTACAAGTAAAAAAAAGAGAATATTTGTTTCTAACTATTCTACTTTGTTCCTACAATTAAAAGCTTCTGTACGTCATTAGTAACTTATTTTTGTTAACCAGTAAAATTGCTAGACAGTGTCTTTTTATTAAAATATTTAATGTTCGATGTGAAAAAATGCATTACGATAAATGCTAAAAAAGCTTATTGGATGTTTGATTTGATAGTTCACTAGATATCTTAATTAACAGACTGATGGTGTCTAACCTTGGTGAAATATAAGTCTTGAGAGCCGTAACTTTGTTCCACGAAAGATACATTTATCGATAGGGGACTATAATTTTGGTGTTTTAAAACCACTTCATGCAATATTAAAAATTATCTGCCCACAGAAATAAATTTTTGATCTAGGAAGTATGACTTACCAAACTGGCCTCCCGAGGTAAGAAATGAGCTTTCATGAGTGAGACAAGTGACCGTGATAAAATAAAAGAAGGAAATAAAGGAACAGGTAAATCTTTTTACACCTGCTAGAGGTCTATTGATCATCACAGGATACTAAGCAATAGAGCTTGTGTGAAATCACCAAAAATAAGTAAGAGGGCCTTAATATTGAAATCGTATACTTTCTATTTATGAATCCAGATTTTAAATAAAACCTGATGATCGAGAGCAAATGTGGAGATAACAAGAAGAAAGATGGGCAATTTTGTTAGAACCATTGCTTAAGGTGTAGTGGCTGGCATTTGCTTAGGAGCTAGAGCCTTACATGGTTGACGCTGGAGCTTTGGTAACAGAATATTACATGAATCCCATCCTAAAAGCTATTGCATTGGCTTTCGCTACGATAATTCCCTTTTAATTCAGAATAACCTCTATTTCGCATACTGCTCTTATAGTGAGGTCCTACTCTGACGAGGTTGATTTGCAAGTTATGATTTGATTTGTGCGTTTACCAGACTATTAGGGCTATCTTGGCAGGTAAACTAAATAAAGCAATCCTGCTCCAGACATCCCAGATAAGCTAAAAAAACACTAAAACTATTTACCTTATTTCTATCCAACCGATAAAAACAAGACACTTATAATTCAAGTAATTCGCCATTCTGCCAATTCGAAAATTAATATTAAAAAGCAATATTAAAAGTTCAGTATTATATTAAATTGTAAAAGTGCAGTTCTGGCAAAATTAATATTCTTTTTTACGTTAAAAATGATTTTATCAAGATTACAATTGGTGCAGTCGGTAGGATCCATCCACGTCACCGAAACAAGAAAAGTTCTAATTATAGGCGACGAATTCTTAGCCATTGACGGAGAAAAATAACCCCAAGACAGTGTCCTCACTTCCAGAAATTGTGGAAGGAATATCCAGTGAAGTCCTTGACAACTCTTCTAGTTCTATAAGTACAATATTAATCGTCTCGTTTTGTGTTCTACTAATGCAAATTTATTATACTGTTCGATATTTGAAAGGGAATAGAGTATTTAGAGGCCCGATCAATGAAGGTAAGATTGCGACTCTGGCTGATGAAAGCAAAACTGACTCTAATCGATATAGTCAAAAACGACCAATGAAAGCAACACTGAGTCCAATTGATAAAGGTAACGCTGTGAAAAATGCAATGAATAAAAACAATATTATCAGTGCGGTAGATGAAGGTAAGTCTGAGTTCAATCGACAAAGGTAAAGCTGTAAAAAAATTCGATCACTGAAGGCAAGCCCAGTTGATGGAAACAACAAGTCCGATACCAAGATCGAAATGGAACCTGAAAATCATTTATAAGTTTGAGTGCGTAATTTTTTCTATTTCCTATTTCTGCAATAAATACTGAGGTTCCTATTAAAAGAAAAACTTGTTCTTGGAATACCCCTGAAGGCCACTCTCAAGGTCAAGTGAACACTTTCATCGAAATCCAAATCTTTTAATGAAGTCATTTGTAATAAAAAAATAAATAATCACCTGCATCTTTTAAAATGGGACACAGTGTAACAGTCCTGATGAATATTCGCTCGGTAGGGTATGAAAGCCTGGTCACGTTTAAAATATTTATGCAGATATTTCAAGAAAGATGTCACGTTGGAATTTAAAATCTCCACTGCAGTTCCTTTGGTGGAAATCTCTTGATACCGGTTTAGCATATTGCACTAGCGTTATGTCAATTTATTTTTTGAAACCTTGCTGGGATGCGGTAATGTTTGCATATTAAATATATTTAACGTTTTAACAAAAAAGAGACTGTCTATAAATTTTACTTATTAAAATCAGTATGATAATTTTCTGTAGTTATGTTAGTTCGAACTGAAATAAATTCTAAGAAATTTACATGCAGAAGGTCAAAGTCACATTTTTCATCTGGACAATTATGATTTTTAAGTCTGGTTTGAATAAATACCCACATTTTACACGTTTGATACTTAAATCTCCTCTAAATGAAATGAAAGCTTGTAAGTAATTTTTATAGTTGGATGCGCAATTTTGCATACCTTCTATTTTTACAGCAGGAAAAAGGGGGTACTCATACAAAAAAAAACTTGCCTTTGAAATAATCTTTTAAGTCACTTTCAAGATCAAATTCAATGTCACCGTTGCATGTTTCCCTTGAAATCTAATAACTCTAATCCCGTTTAAAAGTATATTAACTCGAAACATGATAATTTAGAGCAGAAGCAAAAGAAAATTAATTTGATTTTTATTTGCAAAATCTCATTTCTTGTAGCTTATTTACACACGATTTTTCAAATTTCATATTAGTTGACATTACAAAAATCTATATGATTGATTTTTACCCAAAATGTGAATTTGATTTGATACTGTTCTATTCGGATATTTTTAAAAATTTTGGATGTAAAATCCAAAATAAACTGACGAATGGAGAAGAAAAAGTCTTCTTATGTTCCCAAATTATTTATTAATTTTAACAAGTTACCGGTATTAATAAATTAATAAAAACAAGTTACCGGTTTCGCAACAACATATCTTGCATCATTAGGCAGAGAAAGAGATTAAAATAAACAAAAAAGACATGTGTTAAATCAAACAAACAATAGACAACTTAGCAGTACAATAAATTATAGTCCCATAATTCAATCATAGTCAAAAATTAAAAATTGAAGGGCTGGTTGTTGAGTAAGGTAAGTAATTAATAATAAAACAATTTCATTAAACATAATAATATTACTACGAACTAAATTTACAATTTAATAAACTGTACAATGTCAAAAAAGAAATATATATATATATATATATATATATATATATATATATATATATATATATATATATATATATATATATATATATATATATATATATATATATATATATATTTTAATTTTTTCTTGAGATTAGGTTCATATTTAAAATATAGTTTTCATCGCTTTGACGTTTTATTCTTCATTTAGAACATTTTCAAAAATAATCGTCTAAAATGTAAAACGAATTATGAATATAATATAAATACACCTATAATACACACTTAAAATTCAACATTTAAGACAAAAACATTTAAAACAGTATCAGAAATTAAAAAGTTGTCATAATGACCATTTTTTATGCATATGTATATATATATATATATATATATATATATATATATATATATATATATATATATATATATTATTTTAACGAAAATTTTAAAAGTGGCTCTAAAAAAATGAAGTAGACGTAAAAAGTTTTTAAAATGTCACATTCTGATCTAGAATTGTCTCAGAAATCCAAAAATGTTAAAATATACAGGGTGTTCCATTTAAAAATTCAAAACCGGGGCCATTTCCGGTGAAACCGGAAGTGGCCGGAAAATATGCGAAAACTCTCCCCTTCACATACCATTTACCTGTACCGATTCTTATTTTGATACACATAATACTCTAGAAATTATGACTTGTCTAATAGATTTGTTGACACCCGGTATATATATATATATATATATATATATATATATATATATATATATATATATATATATATATATATATATGTATATGTATATATATTTATATATGTACACCGATTACTCTGGAACGTCGGCATCGATTTGAATGAAACTTTTTACGTTGTATTCAGGAAGTTGCTGCGGAGGTCCCATATGGCGGCCAAAAAAATGAATTTTATCCGATTTTCTCCAAAATTATTAAAAAAAATAAATATGGTGGATCCAAGATGACGTATTTAAGATTCTACATCTATCAATTTTGTCTAAATCCATATTGAGGAATTTTAGAGAGTGTTAATTACGAATTTAAAATATTTTTTGAAAAACTTAATCTGGCGAATTCAATATGGCGTCCTAAAAATGTTACATTTTACAGTTTCGATATAGAACCCCCTATATCGAAACTGATATAAGGGGTTCTTCAGGGTGTAAACTATGAATTTAAAAGTATTTTTTTCAGGTTCAGTATAACCAATCCAATACAGGGGCCTAAAAATTTTACATTTTTTGATTATGTTTCAAGGTGGGACTGAATCGTTTTTGAGGATGTAAATAGCAAATATAAAATTATTTTAAGAAATTCTAATATGTCAGATGCAATATGAAGATCTAGAAATTTTGAATTTCTTGATTTCGTCCAAAATTGGTACTAGGGGGTTTTAAAAGGTTTAGATTTAGATTATATTATAACGTTAAAATTATTTTTTAGAAATTCAATGTGGGGGATTCTATTAGGTTGATAAGATACAATATGAGGTTCAACAAACTCAATAGGCAGTGTAAAATATATTGGGCTACGTTTTAAGTTCTTTAAATATCGAAATTGGAAGGTTTTCGAGTCTATACTATTAATTTAAAATTAATTTGAAATTTAAGATAGCGGATTTATTATGACAGACTAAATATTTGTTTGACACAATTTCACTGGTATTTGGAGAATTTTTAGTGGTTCATTTTAGGGGATAAAATGAGTACTTTTTTGCCACCTTGAGTCATTGCGAGGTATACTAATCTCGATTTACACTTAGTAATTTATGGATATCATAATGAATTCAAAACTAAAAATCGAAAAATAAAATTTTTATAAAAAAAATTGAACCGACCTGTAAAAGTGCTCTAAAAAGTGAAAAATAACTATAAATATTTATATGAAATTGAAATTTTTGAGGTCGACGCCAAACTATTTCTAGATGAAATAAATAACTACTAATATATACAAATTATGGTAAGAAAGCAATTACAAATGAAGTATCTTTAATTTGTTTATGCGAATCACATTTTTTCAGATATTAGTTTAGCGCCGACTTCAAAAGTTTCAATTTGAAATAAAAATTTCTAGTTATTTTTCGCTTTTTAGCGCACTTTTAGAAGTCGTTTCAATTTTTTCTTTTTTAGAGGAATTTTATGTTAATTTTTTTTCTACCAAATTATGTAATTCTTAGTCTTCGTTATGCCTCATTTTGAAAAAGTTTTAGAGAAAAGTCGTTCTTCCTTTCTGAGTCAAAGCATTTGAAAAATGACGTATTTTCGGTTAAAATATTAGGTTAATATTACTCAAATAACTTTAAATAAACGAGGTTGTTATTGACGTCGAATGGAATTGTAGTTTAAATTTAACAATTTTAAGAAATACTTCCCTTTTATTTATAAGATATTTTTTGAATAAGTTTTCTTCTAATAATTTATTTAGATTTTGTTATTAACCGACTTCTAAAAGAAGGTGGTTCTCAATTCTTCGACTATGTATTTTTTTATGTGTGTACACCGATTTCTCCGGAACAGCGGTACCGATTTGATTTCTACGTTATATTCAGGAAGTTGCTGCGGTGGTTTAATATTTTTTTGGATGAAATTAGTGCAGCAAAATCCAATATGGCGATGACAATATGGCGGCAAAGAAAATTAGTTTTGTCCGATTTTCTTAAAAAATTGGTGTGGAGGAGTTTTTGGGGTCGCACGTAACGAATCCAAAATATTTTTAAAAAATTCGACATGGCGGATCCAATATGGAAAACAACAAATCAATTTTGTCCGATTTTCGGGATCGCATATAACGAATCTAAAATTATTTTAAAGAAATTTAATTTGGTGGATCCAATATAGAAGACGACAAAATCTATTTTGTCCGATTTTCTCCAAAATTGTTATGAGGCAGTTTTCGGGATCGCACATTACGAATCTGAAATTATTTAAAAAACAATCAATATGGCGTATCCAATATGACGGATAAAAAATTAATTTTGTCAAGTTTTTTTTCAAAATTGATATGGAAGAATTTTTTAACTCGCACATTACAAATCTGAAATTATTTTAAAAAAATTAAATATGTCGGATCCAAGATGGCGGATAAAAAAATCCTTCATCTCTCGATTTTGTTTAAAATCAGTATTGGGGGATTTTTGTTAGTGTTAATTACAAATTTAAAATATTTATTGAAAAACTGAATCTGGCAGATTCAATATGGCGTCCTGAAAATTTTACATTTTGCAATTTTCTCCAAAACTGATATAGGGGGTTCTTGGGGGTGTAATATTTTTTCATGATTTAATATAGCGAATCCAATATAGTGGACTAAATTTTACATTTTTCGATTTTGTTCAACGGTGGGACTGAATCGTTTTTGAGGATGTAAATAGCGAATATGAAATTATTTTAAGAAAATCTAATATGTCAGATGCAATATGACGGCTCAGAAATTTTAACTCTCTGGATTTCATTCAAAATTGGTACCAGGGGGCTTTGAAGGGTTTAAAATTATATTAGATTAAAATGTTAAAATTATTGTTTTGAAAATCAATATGGCGGATCCAATATGTTGGGTTGAAAATTTTACCCTATTCGCATTTTTTCAGATTTGGTATTAGTGAGTTTACGTCTCAAGTTCTTTAAATATCGATATTGAAAGGTTCTAGGGCCTATATTACCAATCTAAAATTAATTTGAAATTTAAGTTAGTAGATTTACTATGACAGACTAAATATTTGTTTGGTATAATTTCACTGGTATTTGAAGAACTCTAAGTATCAAAGAATTTTTAGAGGTTTATTTGAGGGTGATTTACAACTTTAGATAAAATTAGTACTTTTTTGTCACCTTGGAGTCATTGCGGGTACACTAATCTCGATTAGTGCTTAGTTCAAATAATTTAATAATAAAAAATCGAAAAATAAAATTTTCATAAAAAAATTGAACAAATTTCTAAAAGTGCGCTAAAAAATGAAAAATAACTATAAATTTTTATATGAAATTGAAATTTTTGAAGTCGGCGCCAAATTATTCTAAATGAAATAAATAACTACTAATATATACAAATTATGTTAAGAAAGCAATTAGAAATAAAGTATTTTTAATCTGTTTAATTGAATCATATTTTGTCAGGTTTTAGTTTGGCGCCGACTTCAAAAATTTCAATTTCTTTTAACAATTTAGTTATTTTTCACTTTTTAGCATATTTTTAGAAGTCGGTTAATTTTTTTTTTATAAAAATTTTATTTTACCAATAAAGGACATTTTAAAATTGAGAAAAGCAGAAAGGGGAGAGCGAAATGTGTACACTTGCGAGAGCGAAACTAAAACGGTCGCTTATCCATAACATTCACTAAATATTTCGGTAAAAGATGAAGCTATTGAAAAAAGGGCGCATTATGTAATGAAAAATAGTTTGATGTAAACCATCAAAGATCTGTTGGTTGTACCGTTTTAAATAAATAAATTATATTTTTTATACTTTGTTTCGACTTATTGAAAAAATCTATTTGCAATTCTTGCTTAAAAAACAAGGCAGGAAAATTATACGTTCTGGAAACATACCTACGGTAAATTAATAGTGTAAGGACATAATTTAAAATATAGAAATGTCCTTAAACAATTTCTACTTAATATCGTTTTGTTGAGGACAAAAATTCAAAAATATTCGACAGATTATACAATATGCACAATATTTTAATTCAAAATAGTAATTCTTTCTATTTATATTGATAAAGCGATAGAGTTTAATAACAAATTGTACTAAAAGTTGAGTAAAACAATTTAAAATTTATACCAAACTATCGAGAAAAACAAAATACTCTATTTATAACTTCAATAAATAGATATTTTATGTCCTCAAATGTCCTCAAACTATGATGTTAGTTTGAACGCAGGTCCTAAGTTATTCAAATGTCCTCAAATTATGATGATATTTTGAACCCAGGTCCTAAGTTTACAAACGTCCTACGAATGAGAATACTTTAAAAACCAAATGGTGTAGGAAAACTATATTGTTCCAATAGAATCATAAGTTTCTATTCGGACCATCCTATGAGATCAAAAATGAATCTCATCTTTGGTATGAAAAATAGAGCTGTCAAGCTTACCCATCCTAATTTTAGAGCAGAGACATTACATCAGTTGTATGATATATTACTGGATAATTTTTACCCGGATAACATTGTTGACAAATTTCTTTACAGTACTAAACATAATATTCCAGAAAACATTTTTGAAACTTCTTCTTAACCTCTTCTCCTGAATAATCAATCTTCAAATTTAACAAACACTATTTGAAATATAATAGTTCAAGTTTCTTTTTCCCATACATTACCGCACGTGGAAGGTCTCACTAATAAATTAATGAAAATTTTTAAGCATACAGATATTAAAATAGTAAAAAAGACAAATTTTAACTTCCTATAAAATTAACTTTAAAACGAAAACACCTTTACAGTTGAATGAAACGACCTATATCGTTTACAAAGTTCCTTGTGCCAACTTTCATTTCAGAGTTCTTCATACAATAAAGGGCTCTTCCTTGAAATTGTTTATTTTAATCAAGATTACAACAAATGAATAAGCATTTTTCATTTTTGTCCTTATATTATGTAAAATATTTAACAAGTAATTTTGCAAAATCTGAAAATTTATTGGTTAGTTATTGGAAAAAAACTTGCTAAAATGGCTGTTTCTCAATTTTTTACAAACAATAAAAAATATATATATTTCATTAACTTTATACTACAACTAAAGAAGCCTCTTATTGCATACAACATGTGCAAAATTTCAAGTGAAAATATTCAATAGTTTTTTGCACAGTGAATTTATTTATAATATTTTATGTTTTTTTTTATTGTTTTTGCACAGCGATCTAGAAATCGTACAGTGATCTGCAGATGCGCAAATGAAAGCTCGATACTTATACTAGCAATGCCAAAAAAGAACCAAATTAATTATTGATTTTAAATTGTTGATATAGATAAACAAATTTGTGGTTAGTTTTTTATTATAAACAAACAGAATAACTCTTCGATAATTGTTAATATCGAAATACTGATAAGTATACGTGATAGGTGAGACTTTGACGTATATTTTGAATAAAAAACAAATTCTGGACGGCCACTGGAAGCTGAGATATTTATTTTTTAAAAATCACTTCTACGTCTATTATTAAGGGATTATTTAAGTAGGAACTCATAGGGAGATGGCTAAATTATTGTAAGCAGCAGTTTTCAACTCAACTGTTTCAAAATTATTGTATTTAAAGTTGTAGCTACTCCAAGAATCAGAAAGTGAGCAGTGGAGGGGGGTGTTGTTTCAGCCTGCGACACGCGGAAAAAAACGTGACTCGGACGCTTCACATTCGTTTCGCCGGAATATCTCGGCGAATATTGATTGTAGAATCTTTTTTTTTTAATTTGTGGTTTCTCGACGAGATATGAACAAGGCATGATATGTATTTTGTAAACAAATTAATGTTAAACATAAAAATAAACAAATTTTTGCACTTTCTTTTCAAATTGCAAAAAAAATGGTACAGTGGTCAACAGTATACTACCAATGAGGAATATTAAAAATCAGATTGATTTTTAATATACCATTAATATTTATGGAACATGAAACTAATTGCGACTGTCATTTCTGCCAAATTATTGGTTGTACACATGTTAACTTTTTTGTTTATTTTATTGGAAGAACATTTTTCGCATAAAAAATTTTCTGGCCACATAAATATATTTTAATTAAATTTAAACAAAATATTTATTCCGTTCTCCGTTTCTTAGACACCGATACACCCTCATTTTTGAAACTCTTATCAGTTTTATTATTATTATATAATTTACAAGCCAAACGGCTTCGCACTCCCTCCAGGGATTATTCACTCATACCAGGCATACAAAGACACCAAAAGTATGAAGCTCTGAGGGAACCCTTTCTATGTTATCGGGTCCTAGGTGACGTTGTCTGCTGTATTTCCTACGAACTTTCGGACAGTTCGCGCGGTTGGTAGAAGAATTGCTTTCTGCATCGGCTTATACAGATGCTCACTAAGGCCCAGTCCCGTGATTTTCTGCAGGAGGTTCTTTGGTATCACTCCAGTTGTTGACAGTATTATGGGAATCGTTTGGACGCTGTTCATTGCCCATTGTCTTCGGATTTGGACCTCCAGATCTCTGTATTTGGCGATCTTCTCGTTGTATTTTCGCCTTAGGTTGTTGTTGTTAGGTACAGCAATGTCGATTAGTGTAGTTCGCCTAGAAATTTTATCTATTAGTATAATGTCTGGTCTATTATGAGGTACTGTCTGATCTGTCAGAACCGTTCGGTCCCAATATAACTTGAACTGGTTTTTCTCAAGAATAGGCTCCGAATTGTACTTGTAATAAGGCACTTTTCCTACCTGTAATGGGTTTATCAGTTTTATTATTATCATTACAATTATCATCATCATTATCACTCTCATTGGCATCATCATTATTACTCTCATCATCAACATTATCATTATTATCAGAATTATAATTATTTTTCCGCTATTACTTTCATCGTCTTTGAAAGTAATATTACAATAATTCTCGATTGGATAATCGCTTATAATAAAATCGTCAAATGTAGTTTATTCCGCATCTCGAAAAATAATAATGTTATCAACAAATGTTGCTATTTGTTTCACACTATGTCTCGATAAATATTAACAATACATTAAAAATCAATCTAATTTTTAATATTCCTAATTCATAGTACCCTGTTGATCACTGCAACAATTTTTTCGCATTTTGAAAAGCACTTAAGTACGGTAAAATTATAATTATGTATAAAATGTATAAAAGTACATCAATTTGTTTATTGCTATGTTTAACAATAATTTGATTACAAAAGCATATCATCCCTTGTTCGAATTTGAAGCGTCCGAATTACGTTTTTTTCCGGGCGTCGCAGGCTAAAATATCCCCCCCCCTCCACTGCTCCCTTTCTGACTATCGGAGTAAGTGCGATTTTAAGCTATTGCTACATCAACAATTTTGAAATAATTGAGCTGAAAACTACTGCATACAATAGTTTAACTCTCTCCCTATGTGTTCCTATGTAAATAATTCCTTAATGTTAATAAACAACTCCGTAGCGATTTTTTGAAAAAAAATCCATCTCAGCTTTTAGTGGTCCTACACAATTTTTTTTCTTTTAAGATGTGCGTCAAAATCTCAGCTATCACATCCGCTTATCGTCAATTCGATATCAATAATTGTCGAAGAGTTATTTTATTTATTTATAACGAAAAAAACGAACCTTGTTTATCTGTTACAGCAATTTAAGATCAACAATTCATTTTAAGTCTGAAACTTTCATTTGCGTACCTGTAGACCGCTGTACGAGCACTAGATCGCTGAAAATAAATAATAAAAAAAAACATACAAAGTTATAAACAAATTCACTGTTCAAAAAACTATTGAATATTGTTAATTCAAATTCTGCACATTTGTTGTTTGCAACAAGTGGCTCTTTTAGTTGCAGTATAAAGCTAATGCAATATATTTTTTTGCTGTTTATAAACAATTGAATAAACAGCCATTTTAGCAGGTTTTTTTTTCAATAACTAACGAACAAATTTTCTGATTCGAATGGACCTTAGCTCATTTTCTAAATATTTTCAGTGCACATAATTTTTGTTTGAAACTTTTTTACTGAAAAAGAATAGCTTTTCCTAGAATTCGAAAAAACTGTTTTTTTTTGCATTTTAATTGTTAAATAAAAAATTTTTCCCAAAGAAGAAAATGAGACATAAGATACTACATAATTACTATTCTCATTCTGACGGTTTCTACATTATCAGACGTCTACTAACACTAAATTTCATAATCACCTCATATGAGGCTAACTCTGCTGGCCTATAAAATCCTAAGTTTCAGGAGTTTGGTCGAGAGCCATTTTCCAAAAGTGAAATGGAAGATTCTTTACTTTAAAGTGTACCATAACTAAGTTTGTGAAAAGAATATATTATTAAAATTTGGTAGAGGACACCAAGTCGATATATATATATATATATATATATATATATATATATATATATATATATATATATATATATATATATATGTTTATGCGGCTTTCACGGAATCCCCCGTGTGAGATGCAATAGCAGTGGATATATCCACATTATGCCGTTGTAGTGCTGAAATCACATTCAGCAAACGTACAACTATATGCAGTTCCGCGTATGAATGCAGTAAAATGCGAACAGTAAATGCAAACTTCTCTCCATCATATCCTTTCTGTGTTAGAGGTTGCACAGTTAGAATAAATTGTTATAAAACGCAATTTATCCTATTTCACCACCATCGAGATGATGGCCTACCTGTACCACCATACCGAGAAGAAAGTCAAAACTTACCCTCCCCGCCACAGTGATACGGCAGAGGTACATGTTTCGTCTTTACTAGACTCATCAGGGTACCGACATGCACCTGGCTGTGCAAAGGACAGATCGGAAGGAAGCATGCAAATACTGAAAGCGGCTTCGCCGACTTCCCGCCGGATGGCGTATATATGTTTATGCGGCTTTCACGGAATCCCCCGTGTGAGATGCAATAGCAGTGGATATATCCACATTATGCCGTTGTAGTGCTGAAATCACATTCAGCAAACGTACAACTATATGCAGCTCCGCGTATGAATGCAGTAAAATTTTATGCGGAGCTGCATATAGTTGTACGTTTGCTGAATGTGATTTCAGCACTACAACGGCATAATGTGGATATATCCACTGCTATTGCATCTCACACGGGGGATTCCGTGAAAGCCGCATAAACATATATACGCCATCCGGCCGGAAGTCGGCGAAGCCGCTTTCAGTATTTGCATGCTTCCTTCCGATCTGTCCTTTGCACAGCCAGGTGCATGTCGGTACCCTGATGAGTCTAGTAGAGACGAAACATGTACCTCTGCCGTATCACTGTGGCGGGGAGGGTAAGTTTTGACTTTCTTCTCGGTATGGTGGTACAGGTAGGCCATCATCTCGATGGTGGTGAAATAGGATAAATTGCGTTTTATAACAATTTATTCTAACTGTGCAACCTCTAACACAGAAAGGATATGATGGAGAGAAGTTTGCATTTACTGTTCGCATTTTACTGCATATATATATATATATATATATATATATATATATATATATATATATATATATATATATATATATATATATATGTATATATATATATATATATATATATATATATATATATGTATATATATATATATATATATATATATATATATATATATATATTCTTGATGGATTTTCTCGACTGATGTTCAAGTTTCTTTATTTTAAGAAAATAGAAAAAGCCATTCTATTAAAATTCTATGCAGAAAACGTCTCAAGCATTGCGGTAACTGTCACACTGATTTTTGAGATATAATAAACATATCTCAGTAATTTTTGACATTAATATTTAATGTATCGGTAAAAATTTACGGATGTTTGGATGCGCCTAATTTAAAGTTTCGAAAATTTTTCAAATGCTTTATTAATTTTTTGATTTTAGTTGAAAACCTCTTAGTTTTTGTGTAATAAAATGCATTCGCATCAGTTAAAAAAAATGCTAAATCAATATTTTTTATTGATTAATGTACTTGATTTATTTGCGTATAATTTTCATACAATATGTTTAAAACCAAAGAAATAGGATGCATATATTTCTAAAGTAAAGTGAGTTTCTTTAATTTAACTCCTTAAGATCAAAATGGGAACAATCTGACAAAAGCAATTTTCATCAAAAAATAAATTGACAACACGCTATACCAATATGCCGTGCGGGAAATCAGAGGGTTTCACTAAAGATACAACAAACAAGTTTTAAAAGCAAAACGTGACATTTTTCTAAAATATGTTAGCAGGGATTTATTTTAAAAATGTAGTGAAAATTGAGTTATTTTAAAACATATAAAGCTGTGGGAACGTCTAAGATTTAATTTTTAAAGTGTATTTTTTTTGATAATAAAATATTTGGACAATAAATGAGATTTATGGTAATTTATAGATATCTTGAGCCAAATTTAGTCGATATAACATAGACTGTCTATTTAAGTTACGACATAATTGCTATAGTAGAAGAGGTAGGAACTACGAAGTCAGTTAAACTTAATAAGTTTCAATTTATAGATGTGTTCAAAAGATGTTGACAACTTTTCTTTAATTTTTTTTATACAAGGTATTTGAATAACACATCAGGATATTTGGAGATAAAAAAAAATACTTTCCGAGTTAAAGCCTGTTGAAGTTCTTTTTTTTCTTATATTGCTGTTAGTTTTTAACTTATTAGGTTGGTATTTGAGACAGGGATTACGCTTAATAACCTCTGTCATTCTGTTATAAAAATATTTTTCTACTGTGCCGCTAGAAGTCACTTTACCTAAAATTCAAATATTATTTTTCCCATATATTTTTTGTTTTGAGAGTTTCATGTAATTTTAAAGATAAAATAATAGCTAATAAAAAGGGTGTTTTTTCTTCGAGTCGATAAACCACACCATTTAGGTGCAAAGTCAAATTAAAATTTTTATTACTAGTTAAATCAGTTATTCAAATGGAAGTAAAAAATCAAATTTCTACTTCAATTTAGTGAAGCGTGACAAATGTTTAAACAAGTTTTATTTGAAAAAAAAATAGTTATTAAGTAAAATTTCCTTTGTATTTTAGTAGACGTAAAATTAGCAAAAACTTTAAAACTAATACAGTGTTTATTTGCGCCTAAATGGTGTGATTTATGGGCATCAATATGGAGTGTTTTTATTAGGTATTCTTTTATCTTTAAAATGGCATATCTTATTTTCCAATAACTGTCAAGAGAAAAAAGTTATGCAAAAAATAAAATTTAAATTTTAGGTGAAGTGACCTAATGATAGAAGTCATTAAGCATAATCTCTGTCTCTTGATAAGTCAAAAACTATCATCAAGATGTTAAAAATAACTCTGACAAGCTGCATGTCGAGAAGTTTTGAGTTTTTGACTTTTTGTTATAAGACTCACTAACTTTATTTTATCATGTAAAATCATCCCCCAAGTAATCCGATGCGTTATTGTAACACCCTGTATAGAGCAATATCTAAAAGTGAACGAAAAATAATTTCAAAACTACAATGAAATACTATTAACGTTAGAAATAATTTGTAAAAATAGAAAAACTTATAAAACTTCGCTATTTAGCTCAATTTTTCTGTAACGTGACCTGTTAACTTCTATTTCTTGAGCACTGACCAGGATTTTTTATTGTTCTCGAGGGATTTATAATCCAAAATGCAGGAATATATAACTAAGTCTGATTTTTTGACAATTTGGATCAAAAAATTTATCATGAGGACATTTTCTAAGTACGATTCTGTATTTTCGAATTCCTATTTTTTATTTTACTAAATTACAAACAGTTAAATTATGAAAAATCCAACAACCCTGCTTAATTTGTTTTTATAATTTCAGAAAGATCTAAAAAAATAATAATATATAAATAATATATAAATAAACATATAACATAAGAATATAAGGAAAGACACGACTCAGCCGCTAAGATACTCCACCAAGAGTTAGCAGAAAAGTTAAACCTATTATAGGTAGGAAAAGTGCCTTATTATAAGTACAATCCGGATCCTATTCTTGAGAACAAACAGTTCAAGTTATATTGGGACCGAACGGTTCTGACGGATCAAACACTAGCTCATAATAGATGAGACATTATACTAATAGATAAAATTTCTAGGCGAACTACACTAATCGACATTGCTGTACCTAACAACAACAACCTAAGGCCAAAATACAACGAGAAGATCGCCAAATACAGAGATCCGGAGGTTCAAATCCGAAGACAATGGGCAATGAGCAGCGTCCAAACGATTCCCATAATACTGTCAACAATTGGAGTGATACCAAAGAACCTCCTGCAGAACATTAAGGGACTTGGCCTTTGTGAGCATCTGTATTAACCTATGCAGAAAGCAATTCTCCTAGCAACCGCGTGAACCGTCCGAAAGTTCGTAGGAAATATAGCAGACAATGTCACCTAGGACCCGATAACATGGAAAGGGTTCCCACAGAGCTTCATACCTTTGATGTCTTTGTATGCCTGGTATGAGTGAATAATCCCTGGAGGGAGTCCGTTTGGCTTGTAAATCATACCATATAACATAAAACACGAAAATTATATATACAGGGTTGGGCAAATGTTCCAGAACAGCGAATGAAAAGTTATAGTGGCTCCGAGTGTTTTTCAGGTTTTAGAACTACAATTTTTCTATTAGTTCACTTCATATGTCAGTCATGTCAATAATTGTCAAATAACAATGACACTTAAAATGTTTTCAAATGGAATATCCTCTATGTTATCAATTATTTTAAATCTACAATAAATTTAGAATATTTCTTGTATATAATACTCTATGAGTTAATTTTATTGTGTCGAAAATATTGCCAATTTTATATAATGAACTCATAATACAATTTATCTTTATATTTCCCATTTATCCTCCCTTCTAATTTAACATTTCAGTTTCCATGTTTAGTAGGTATTTACCTTAATAATTTTTGACACTCTACTTGACTTTTCTGTGATAATATTTTGTTATCAGTGGTATTTGCTTTTCATTATTGAGTAAATTAATACTTTTTTGAAATAAAATACGATAGCTCAGGTGACAGAAAGACAACGTCTAACTCTACTTGTAATCATAGAATGCAAGGATAGACATAGGTCCTTCCATGAAGCAACTAGCCTTCTAAGTCAAACTTTCCCTCAATGGGAGTCCATTTTCAAATCAACTGCTAATAGAATGTCTCGTAATTTTAAATATAGGAGTAATCTAGGAATCGTACCAAAGACAGTGCATCCGAAAACAGCTACCAATGATAATAGATAAATGATAATCGAAATGTAGGTCTTTACATTTAGAAAAAAAAAAAAAAATTAAGCGCTACGCGTTTTTAGAATACCCTGTATAAGCAAAGCTACTTTAAAACGTATCCTCTTTAATACTATTAACATTCTGCCTATCAAATTTCTTATCGATATAACGATATATTTGCAATCGGAGTACCGAAGTACTAAATTCACACCTGATATTAATCCATATTTACCAATTTATTAATTAGGCTTTTGTAAAATCAGACACAATATATAGTAGTCGCCCTTGCTATGAGAGTATCTAACATTTACCTTGTTACCAGCTTTTTGGCACTCTATGCAAGCTCCATTACAGAGGTGCCAATTTTTAGAATGTTCGGGACATTAGATATTTTGAATAGTTTAACTTTTGGTTTACAGTCACAAATATTGTATAATGAATTGCACTCCTTTTTGGCCTTATTCGGAAAATTTTGCTTTTTAATTAATAGCATTTAGAATAAAATTTTTATAAGAAAAATTGAACCGACTTCTAAAAATGCGCTAAAAAGTGAAAAATAACTATAAATATTTATTTTATATGAAATTGAAATTTTTGAAGTCGGCGCCAAACTAATACCTGACAAAATGTGATTCGCATAAACAGATTAAAAATACTTTATTTGTAATTGCTTTATTAACGTAATTTGTTTATATTGGTAGTTATTTATTTCATGTAGAAATAATTTGGCGCCGACTTCAACAATTTCAATTTTATATAAAAATTTATAGTTATTTTTCACTTTTTAGCACATTTTTAGAAGTCGGTTCAATTTTTTTATAAAAATTTTATTTTTCGATTTTTAGTTTTGAATTCATTATGATATTCATAAATTATTTGAACTAAGTGCTAATCGAGATTAGTGTATCTCGCAATGACTCCAAAGTGGCAAAAAAGTACCCATTTTATCCAGAATTGTATATCGCCCTAAAATGAACCACTAAAAATTCTTTGATTCTTAGAGTTCTCCAAATACCAATGAAATTATGTCAAACAAATATTTAGTCTGTCATAGTAAATTCACTATCTTAAATTTCAAATTAATTTTAAATGGGTAATATAGGCCCCAAAACCTTCCAATATCGATATTTAAAGAATTTGAGACGTAAATTTCTTAGCCTGATATATTTTATATTGTATATTGAGTTTGTATACGCCGCAAGAACACCGCAATATTAATTTTATATAAAACTGGAAAATGTAAAATTTTTAGTCCCTCATATTGTATCTTATTAACCTAATAGTTGTAAAAAATTAACTTCATATTTGTAATACACTACCCCCCAACTCCCCAATACCAAATTTGAAAAAATGCGAATAAGGTAAAATTTTCTTCCAACCATATTGGATCCGCCATACTGAATTTCAAAAAAATAATTTTACCGTCTTAATCTAATCTAAATCTAAACCCTTCAAAGTCCCCTAGTACAAATTTTAGATGAAATACAGAAAATTAAAATTTCTAAACGGTCATATTGCATCTGACGTATTAGATTTTCTTAAAATAAGTTTATATTCGCTATTTACTTTCTCAAAAACGATTCAGTCCAATATTTGACCAAAATCGAAAAATGTAAAATCTTTAGTCAGCTATATTGCATTCGCCATATTGAATCTCATCCTCAAAAACCCTCTATATCAGTTTTGGAGAAAGTCGAAAAATGTAAAATATTGATTCCGCCAGACTGAGTTTTTCAAAAATTATTTTAATTTCCTAATTAACACTAACAAAACTCCCCCAATACTGACTTTAGACAAAATCGAGAGATGTAGAATATTTAATCCGCCATCTTAGATCCGCCATGTTTATTTTTTCTAAATAATATCTGATTCGCAATGTACTATCCCAAAAACTCCCCCATCAATTTTGAAAAAAATTGGACAAAATTAATTTATTATCCACCATATTAGATACGCCATATTGAATTTTTAAAAAATAATTTTAGATTCGTCATGTGCGATCCCGAAAACTCCCCCGTACCAATTTTGGAGAAAATCGGACAAAATTGATTTTTTTGTCCGCCATATTAGATTCACCATATTGAATTTTTTAAAAATATTTTGAATTCGTTATGTGCGTCCTCGAAAACTTCACATAACAAATTTGGAGAAAAACGAAAAAAATTATTTTTTTTACGCCATACTGGATCCGTCATATTGACTTTTTTTAAAATAATTTAAGATTTGTTATGTGAGACCTCGAAAACTCCCACATACCAATTTTGGAGAGAATCGGACAAAATTGATTTTTTCGTCCTCCATATTGGATCCACCATATTGAATTTTTTAAATATAATTTTGGATTTGTCATGTGCGACCTCGAAAACTCTCCCGTACCATTTTTGAAGAAAATTGGCCAAAATTAAATTTTTTTGTCCTCCATATTGTAAGCTCCATCTTGGATTTTACTGCACCAATTTCATCTAAAAAAAAATGAGACCACCGCAGCAACTTCCTGAACGTAACATAAAAAATTTCATTCAAATCGGTGGAGCCGTTCCGGAGTAATCGGTTTACATACATTAAAAAAAATACATACGCGACGAATTGAGAACCTCCTTCTTTTAGAAGTCATTTCAAAAATGGGTGTGCAAATAATAATCTATGATTATAAACAATACGCAAAACCCCATGTTGCCACTGTCTACAATTTGCGCAAAGATGCCATTTCAAAAAGCTTACAACTAAATTTTAAATTCATTAGGAAGTTTTAAGACTTAAACCCGATCTAGTTGCCATGAAAAATGAATCTTGTAGTCGGCCAGTTTTGTTTTGCGTATGATATTGTCATCATTTATATTGCATTTGTCAACAAATAAACGCTTGTATAGGGATAAAAAGGAAAAGAACCTATCTATAAAGCCTCGGAATATGTAAGAGAAATAATTGTATCCCGAAAATAAATAAAATTCTCAATTTTGCTGGTTCAGTAATAAAAGAAATTTATTTTTTTCTGCTTGTATCTTTAGGATTTAAAATTTGCTTGACTTATAGTTGCTCTTGTCAGTTTAGAACGGTTTTAAGGTTAGACCATATTAGTGAATTGGGGGGGGGGGTCTGTATTTATTTTTTTAGATTATTGAACTAACTTAATACGGTATATTAAATTAAATTACCGATTGAAATCCACTGTCTATAGATATGCTCTTGTGACTGATTATGCGGTGGAGTTTTTCATGACGATAAATTTTATACCAACTTTATAATCCTATATATTACATAATTGTGATTTAAGTGTTTTTAAAATCAACAAATTCTTACCAACTGTCCATTAACGTTAAATATAAAATTGGCAAGTTATTAGGCACCTGTAGAATAAATTTTCCTTATTATATTCGGTAACTTTATCCTTACTGGTAAAATTGACACATAACTTACTTCCTATTTTTTGCTGGTAGTGAAGAATCAAGAACACCTACACTTTGCTCACTCTCTGTTGCTCCGTTTGCTAAACTGAATAAATATTAATTTGATGATTTTGTGCAATTAATAAGTGAGACTGCTAAACAATTAAACTAAGAGCCAAGGCTGCAAAATTACGTAATATTCATAAACATTGAATATACGAGTATTGTGGTATTTTGAGGTTACTGTTATCCCGCAATTTAGCAAAAATTTGTAATGGATTAAATTATTCCACATAATTTAATATTGAAATTTTTAATAATATATGTGAGTTTCTCATTGTGTTGTTTATCGGAATGTCACTTATGAGGGTTCCAAGATTCCAAAAATTGTTTTTTGTAAATGTCTCGAAAACGATGAACTTTTCGAAAAAAAATCAGATATAAGACTAATTTTTAGCTAGGATAATTAGCTAAAAGAAAATAATTTAATGATGAGTAGAAGAAGTCGTTTACGAGATATAAAGAATTGTTCACTTTTCCACAGGACTTTTAAAATTTATGCATAATGTATCAGGCGCGGAATCAAGGGGGGGGGGCGATCCCCCCCCCCCCCCCAAGAGCTTTGAGTTCAGGAAAACGGACCCGATTTTGCCTCTTATACTATAGTTTATTCAAGAACTAAAGAGAGTAATATATCATTTTTTACCCTTTTTTTCTTCGCAAACTACTTGTGTTCTTTAGTCCGGTGTCATTGGCAAAATCTGTTAGACACATATATTTTTCGTAGAAATGAGTTAGAATTTTTATAATCAAAAATACCGGTCTGTAATAATGGACTATTTGGGTTGGATAACAAAAGATATTTGGAAGTGTGAAGTGTTAAAAAGTATTTTAATCCTTGTCATAGACGTTGGAATTAGATTTATTTTATCACTAAATATTTGTGGACTAGAATATTATTTCAGTAATAAACGTAGAATAAAAAGTTTTTATAATATTATTTTATTTCTTATGACTTCTTAATAATTCACATACATTACAAAATATAATTTTGACATATTTAACACAAATCACAACTGTATTTTTATTATGTTTAATTTTGTCTTAGAAACCTTTTTGTGCACCTTCAGACTAAAACATAGTTTTATTCTCTCAAAAAAGTCTAAATTATAATTTAAATACTTACAAAATACCCACTGTTAAAAATACAAAAAGTTAAATTTATATAAAAAAATAAATTCGTCCATATAATATTAAAATATTTTTCGGGCTATCGGTCTTTCTCTTATTAATTAAAAATGTTTTTAGGATATTTCAGTTTATTTATTTCTTAAATCATCTGCATAATTATAATTAGATACTAAAAAGGGATTCAAAAATAGTTAGTTTTTATATGTTACAGTTAAAATTAGACCTACTTATTTTTATTTCTATTTTACTATTATCTTAATTTTATTTACTTTATTATATGGATATCCGATAGCCCCAAAAAAATAAAATAAACATGTTAATTCTACACGCTTAAGAAAAAGACACAAATATAATAATAAAATAATAAAAAGCTTAAGGCTAATTGGAATTAAATATAGATAAAATTAAAGAGTGGGGCATACTAAAATAAAAGTATATAAAAAATATAAAAATATATAAACAACATTAAACAATAAAATACAACAAAAACAAAAATTTAAATAATAAATTGTGTTTACATTGGTAAACATTACTTAAATAATTCCTAATCAAAGTCAATGAAGCTATCTTCGCTCAAATAATTACAATTGATTCCTCTATCTTACCGGTCATGAGATCGAGTTTCCACATTTTGTTTTATTCTTTTATTATATGGATTTTTATTTTATTCAAAAAAATCTTTCAAAAGTTTAGTTAAATTACTAGTTTTGTAAGTTGTGTTATTTCTAGCAACTCTACCTTTTACTTGAGAGAGATATTTCCTTTTCCAACGTGCAGTTTCCAGACGATATATAAGAACAGATTTTCTGTCTGGTATTTCCCAGCAAAAATTAAGTTCTCTGAGCAATTTCCAGAGTTCAGTTCTTTTAATTTCAGGTAAATCGCGATCATCATTGATTTTAGTTAGAATTTTGTCGACGGTTGGGATCTGCTCCTTATAATTAAATGTATGTACAACCCTTTTATTGCAGTTTTCATCTCTTCTTCTAACGAGATTTTTCGTCTGCCTGTGGTCAAAAAAAGGACAACTTTTTCAAATACATAGGCCATTCAATGATTTAATTTTAATAATTCCATACCCCTTCGGGGTATATTTAAATGTCCGTTTTTACTGTTGGTAACAGTCCGGTATTAAGTTTTGCGGGTAATACCCTGTTGACATTTTATGGAATGGGGATTTTAAGTAGATAGTTGTTTTCTGTGTATCTTGCTCTAGGTTTGTTTCAGCTCCACGTGGATTGTTAAAACTATTACGTAGAGAGAACCAGAGCGAAATTCTCAGAGAATGTTACGAATGACTAGAAGAAACTTACTGACACACCCTTATTCCAATGTGATGAGTCATCTTTATTATAATTTGCCGAAATGAATATTATATCAATGAGTCATATTTCTAGATAGATCTCAACTTCTAGATGTGTCTAGGGAATCCCATAGGTATATAAATAAGGAGAGGATAAGGGTAGTAATTAGTTGTATAGTGGATATATGAATAGTGAAGACTGAGAAGTAATAATAAAGGAGTTGTGTTAAGAAATAGTTAATATTAATATCGGAAGTATTAGTGAAAGGTGTTGTGTTTTATTCTGCGAACCAAGTGAGCGACTTTTCAAGAGACGAAGTCGTTGAGATATATGGGTGTCTAATTTACTTACTTTTTAAAATTATTTTCAAAGTGTCCCAGAAGCTTTGAAAGTATCACAGTTGCTTATTTTTTAAACCATATTTTATATCCCATTATAACAAACTTGCTATATTATATGGGGTGTCCAAAAATTAAAACTAATCAAATAAGAACTTTAAGAGTGTATAACTTGATTAATTTAAATAGAACGCTATAATTTTTACCTTACCAGGGCTTACTTAGCATATAATTTTAAAACTGATTTTTTCAGCAAATATTTGACTTATTTTCCTCTTTAAAGACAAAAGTTTAATAAAAAGCTTTGTTAAAAATATTTAACAAGATAGAGGAAATATTAATATATAATTTTGTTTGAACAATAAGTGAGTGAATGCGTTAAAAAAAAAACTAATAATCATGTGTCACTCGTCAGATTTGGTTCCAATATAAACAATCACAAATTGACACAAAAAGTGCGTGAAGTGGAATATTAGTGCGGAATTCGAGCAAAAACACTGTGATAAGTGAAAAACATACATTAATGTTCGGTATCCAACAAGAATGTAATAGTTTTAAGGATTATTGAACAAAATTTGTGGAAATAAAAACCATGTATAGTGCAAAACTGTAAAATATAATACAGATTTATCTAATTTATAAGGTAGATTTAAGATTTTGTTGTCAAATTTTGTATTATAATATTAAGAAAATATTGTTTAACACGAGGATAATAATATCCGAAGCAACAATAAACATTTTAGAGTTTTTTCGAACAATATTTGAGGTAAATAGTCATAATTGGCAATGTGCAAGGTATTAATTTTTATCAATTTTAATATATAAATAGCATGCCAAAGTGGTTTTAATGTATATCAAAATGTCGAGAAAGCTCTAAAGTTTATTTATTGCAAGTTTAATATTGCCTAATAGTTAAATAGTCAATATATTCATTAAAACATAAAAAATTCCTGTAAAAATTGGTCAAATTCGAAAATATTCATAAATCGCAATTTTTCAAGGTGGTAAAAATTATCAAGTTGCCAGATGTCATAAATTTGACGAATCATGTTGAAGAAGTTTCGTATGTTTCGACCGCATTTATATAGCCGAGGCGTAGGAATTTCGTGAGAGTTGAAGTTATCCTTTTGCTAGAAGCTCTGCGTCTCTCGTGCTCCCGAAATTTACCATAACCTCACATTTTCATTTGTTTTCATACGTCATTTGAAAATAAAAGTAAAATATTTTGTTTTTATTTTTAAAAGAGGTTATGTGTTTGTTTTGTTATTTAAAACAAGTTAACAATTTAATAAAAGTAATTAAAAGTATCAAAGGTTGTCCTGTGAAGTAAATTTTCAACTCTCAAAGAACAACAAATACGAAAAATAGCGATTTGAAGAATATAAGAAAATTTAATTGGTATTTTCTTAAAAAGGAGAAAATAATAGAATGAGACTTTGGGATAAATATTTGTCAATTCCTTACATGACAGGAAGTGACAACAAAATATTTTGGACATTTGAAAATTTTAAAAAAGAAAACGAGTTAAATAATATACTGGAGTTTTATAATGTTGGGACCAAAGTACAGAAAACAAAAACAAGGTATTTATACTAGACTAGGCAGTAGAAAGCTTTAATTTGTTTGTAGAGATTAAAAAACTAGCATCAATAATAATTAGAAAAATTAAATTAATAAGTAATAGCTTGTAATACTAACCTGTTAAAACATAAATAATATTCATCAATAGTAGGTGTCACTATATTAATTAACCACTTGAATCACATCACGGCAAACGACAATTTGTGTAAAATAAAATAAATTTCGTGAAATTAACCACGCTTTTCATATTAAATTGCAGTAACGCCATCTAGTGGACGATTGTTAAATTAAAATAATTAAACGTTGCTAAGTAGTGATACAAGTTGGTAAAAAGACGATGCATGGTAAATTAAAATGAATAAATACTAATATTGATAAGAAATATGAAATATAAAAGCATTGTTTATATAATTTCATCCAGGATTTTTGAAAATTGTGCCATTTATTTATTGTTAATTAAAATTTATATATTGTATTTTAATCTATTTGCGTATTGATTATCTGACTGTGATCTTTAAAAAACTGAACTCACCTGAGAAGTGAGTCATATATATATATATATATATATATATATATATATATATATATATATATATATATATATATATATATATGTAGATATAGGACAACCTTCATGAAATAATGCTATAATACGCACAATTATAGCATTATTTCATGAAGGTTGTCCTATATCTAAGCATGTTTTTAACATATTTTAAAGTTTATGTCAAAAATGGCGTTTGCAGGCCTGAAGATAACTATCACTTTCTCCTATAAAAAATCTTTATTATTAATTGGCGTTGGTTTCCTTCTAGAAGGGATTTATTTTTGTTGACTGTATTGATATTTTGATAATAAATAAATACAGAGTGGTCAAAAACTAACATTAGATATTAACTTGAAAAAATTGTTAAATGTCAATCTTATTTAGCATTAAGAATAAGAATGACTTTGTATAAAGTTATCTATTCCATAAACTTGCAGTTTTTGAAATGTTGTCAACTTAACACCTTTGTATTGTAAAAATGATAAACGGCTTACCTCCACAGGGAAACAACTTATTTTAATAAATGTTCAAAATTTACACCCTGAACGTCCAAATATTTTTCGCATCTCCGAGTTACTTCGTCAGGGGTGGCCGCTCTAATTGAATCTGTAGATAAACTTTCGAACAGTTCTTTACCCTTGACATACAGTCCTACATCGTTGTCAGTGAATTACAATAAAGGATGTTTTTTTTATCGTTCCCGACATAAAATAATTTGAGACAGTGAAATCAAGAGAACAAAGAGGCCACAGAAAAGCTCCATTGTTGGCAATCCACTTGTCATAAAATGTTGCTCGTAAGAAGTTGGTAACTGGAACGGTTCTGTGTGGTGGGAGGCCATCGTATTGGTAAAAAATTTGTCTGTGTCCCGTCAGAGGAAAATTGTTTAAATATTGATTGTCTAACTCTTCTAAAATATTTACATATCTTTCTCATACAAAAGTTGAAACATAATTTAAAATGGGAACCAAATTTGCTTTGAATTATTAATGAATTACCATTTAAATTTTCTTCATAAAAATGTAGTTTTACTTAAATTGCTAGGTGTCTTAAAAATTCGATAGTCTTACTGCTTGAGGATCAGTCCAAATAAAATTGTCTAGAATCGAGGGTCGTCTTGTATCATCTTTAATGTAAATTCGCAAAATTGCACTCCATTCAGCGAATCAGCATATCTTAAGCTACGTCCACATTAGTGAAAAATATATTGTATGTTGAATGTAGGATTCGCCACAAATATTTGCAGCGCAAACTTTGCATCTTGCCGAGGTAAATATTTATGTTATGCGCCGCACAGTGGCCGAAGAGCGGAAAAAACCCCCTTTTTCAAGTTGATTTAAACTTTTTTTTTGGAATTTCAGTTATTTGCGGTAGCTAACTAAAGTATTTCAAGAGTTAAACTGAATAAACACCATTTCGCCTGAATAACATAAGCATTTTACGTTGGAAAACCCGAGTTTTTCCAAAAATTCTCGTTATAAATTCATTCAGTCCGGTGAATCATTGGAAGATGCAAATAAATTTTATTTTCATTTTTTTCAAGTCCACTTGACACCAAAATAGCTGGAATTATTTTTTGAATTTTGCTCTGATTTTAATGAAACTTCAGTATGTTGTAGAGGGTATAAAAATAGGAGACACGTATTTTTTTTTATCGGCGTTAATTCATTATAATAGGGTGAAAACGGCCCCCAAAAACTTACCCGTAAAACAGTATTTTTGACATATCTCAGGTTCTAAGTGAGATCTTTTTACAAAACAAAATGAGAGTTACTTGTTATTCGACATGATGTTAAACTATGGTGTTTTCGCCCTAAGGATACTATCCCTTATTTCTTATTAGGATATTTACGCACGTAATTTAAATCTAAAAATTGCAAAATTTAATGGAATTGTTTGAAAATATCTTTTCACGAATACCATATGTAACTTAAATTGATGGGTTTCGGGGTTTCTAAAAATAAACTTGTAAAATAAGGCGAGCCACCTCGAATATGTTTTTTTAAAATTCCAATTTCTAATTGAGATATCTTTACAAAACAATATGGAAGTTACTTGTTATTTGAAATGATGTTCAATTATGATGTTTGCAACCCCGAAACATATCATCCCTTATTTCTTTTAAGGGGTATTTTAGGTTACAATTTTTCAATTAATTTTATAATTTTGAACATACATTTATTCGTACTTTAAGTATATAAAAATTTTTTTTTTGGATTTTTTTATGGGTTCCTTTACCCATTACAATTTTTCTTTAAAAAGCACCAAAAAATGACGGTGGACGTGATTCCAGGTGACTGAATCGTCTGAAAAGAAAGAAAAAATACCAAATTAATCCTTGTTCAAGTGCCCATGGCCCGTACTGGAATGATTTTTTTTCATCCAAAAATAACAAAATGGCGGCCATTTTAAAAAAAAATCCATTTTTGAGGGTAAAAAATCGGGTAAAAATCGGAAAATTTCTTACCGATCAAAGTGATTCCGGTACCGACCATGGGCACTTGAACAAGGATTAATTTGGTATTTTTTTTTCTTTTTAGACGATTCAGTCACTTGGAATCACGTCCGCCGTCATTTTTTGGTATTTTTTTTTTTAAATTGTTATGGGTAAAAAAACCCATAAAAAAAACAAAAAAAAATATTTTTGTATACTTAAAGTACGAATAAATATATGTGCAAAATTACAAAATAATATCTCTCTTCTTTCTATTAAAAAAAAAAAATAATAAAAAAAATTTTCTTTTGAAAAATTGTAACCTAAAAGACCCCCTAACAGTTGACGATCTATTAGCGTACGTAATTTAATTCTAAAAATTACGAAATTTAATGAAGCTGTTTCAAAGTATTTTTTTACGAATACGATAATTACTTCAAGTTGATATGTTCTGGGGTTTCAAAAAATGAAGTAGTAAAGGAAGGTGAGTCATCCCCAAATACATTTTTTTCAGATCTCAAATTCTAATTGGGATATCTTTACAAAACAACAAGTGAAAATTACTTGTTAGTTGAAGTGAGGTTATATCATGTTGTTGTTACCCCATAGATATCATCCCTTACTTTTTATGAGACTTGTGAATCTTGTAATTAATTTACATAATTTAATTCTGGAGATTACGAAATTAAACCAAATTTGTTGATAATATCTTTTTTATGAATACAATAAGTAACTTAAGTTGACGTGTTTTTTGGGGTTTCTGAAAATAAACTAGTAATAGAGGGTAAGCCAAGGATCTTATTCATTAGTTTTCGAAAAAATAAACCGCAATTTTATCTCTCTTTGTCAACCTCTGTCCATGCATTCCTGGATGTAGGTCTCTCTCAATTGTTTCCATCTTTCTCTATTCTTCGCCAATCTCATCCACTGTTTGCCCGCCATTGTCCTTATGTCGTCTACCCATCTTTTTTGAGGTCTTCCGGTGCTTTTTGTTGTCTCCCTCGGTCTCCATTCCAGGATTCTTCGTGTCCATCTATTGTCCCCATATCGGGCTATGTGACCAGCCCATCGCCACTTCATCTTTGCAACCTCCTTTAAGATGTCTTTGACTTTCGTTCTGCGTCTTATCTCGGTGTTTCTAATCCTGTTTCTTAATGATATTCCAAGCATGTTTCTTTCCATCGCTCTTTGGACAGTTTCTAATTTTTTTAGCGGACTTTTTCGTGAGGGACATGGTCTGTAATCCATATGTACACACCGGTAATATGCAAGTTCACCCAAAGCGGCCCATGTCAGCTGTGTTCTTCTTTTTATCTTTGCATCCTGGTTTGATTTCCCTAGTCTGATGTCATGACCCAAGTATACATAGTGTTCGACATTTTCTATTCTCTGGTTCTGTATTGTTATGTTTGCCTGTTCGTAGCATATTATTTTTGTTTTGATGTAGTTCATTTTAAGGCCTACATATGCGGATACGTCATTTAGCTGTTGTAGCATTTCGTTTAATTCTTGGAGATTACTTGCTATTAAGATTATATCATCAGCAAATCTGAGATGGTTCAACTATATTCCATCGATGTTTATACCTTTGATGTCCCATTTAAGTTCCTTAAAAATGTCCTCTAAGACTAGGGTGAACAGTTTTGGCGAGATAGTGTCCCCTTGTCTCACTTCCCTTTGTAGTTTTATGGGGTTCGTTTTCGTTTTGTCGTCTATTTTTATTTGAATGGTTGGATTTTCGTATATGTTCTTTATGATGTTTATGTATCTTGAATCGATTCTTGCGTTTTCTAAGGATTGTAATACTGCCCATATTTCGACGGAGTCAAATGCCTTCTGGAAATCTACAAAAACAATTTTATACATATATTGTTACTGTTAAATTGTCAAATTTTAATTTAAATTAACGTTACAGAATAAGAAATCACTATTTGTCATGAATTATAACAATTTAAAGACATGAATACTTAACCAATGAAATTAGTTAATATTTTTTTATTAATTAAAAAAAATTCAGTATACTCTAATGTTCATATCAATTGAAATTTGCCAATTTTAAGAATAATTATACATGAGCGTGATATTGTAACCTTTTGTCTTATATGTACGTATATTCGTATTATAATTAGGTTACTTTATATTACTTATATTTTATTTCTATCAATAATCTGTCATTACCATTACTCAAAAGTAAAACTGAACCCATATAGATTCTTAATTTTCAAATATTCTTGTCATAACCATAACAGATAATAAAAAAAATTGCGACGGTACGACAGATCTTTTAAGTTTTGTATTAGACCACACTTTTATTATATATTTCCAAGTTGTATTCCACGTGATTGTTCAGAGTTTATAATTATTTGGTGTTGATTTTTGACTGTCTCTGTAAACTTTGGAAATGGGTAAAGATTTTCAATCAAATTATAGAGTTAGTTACCCCATATTGCATTGCGTTGTGCCTGTAAAGAAAAAAATAAGTTTGTTTTACAAATTATACAGAATCATATTTTTATTTTTTAGTTTTTCTTTTAATTTTAATTCGCGGCTTTAATCACAATACCCGTGAATAGAAAACGCAACATGTGTGACAGCGGTGGTGGAAACTAGGAAACACAAGAGTGAAAATATTATAGTTTAACTTTATTTCAAATAACAAGTATTTTCCAATTTGTTTTGTAAAGTTACCTTAATTAGAATTTGAGATGTAAAAAAGTATATGGGGGATGGCGCACCCTCTTTTACTAGTTTATTTTTAGAAACCCCTAAACACGACTACTTAAGTGACATAGTATTCGTGAAAAAAATGTTTTCAAACAATTTCATTAAATTTACGAAATTTAACACACTTACACTTAAAATACGTGCGCAAATATATGGTTTACACCAGGCGCGGATCCAAGGGGGGGGGCGGTGGGGGCGATCGCCCCCCCCCCCCAAGAGAAGAAGTTTATTCAAGAACTAGGGAGAGTAATAAATCATTTTTTTACCCTTTTTTTCTTCGCAAAATCTGTTAGACATATATATTTTTTATAGAAATGGATTAGAAATTTTATAATGAAAAATACCGGTCTTTAATAATAGACCATTTGGGTTGGATAACAATAGATATTTGGATGTGTGAAGTGTTAAAAAGGATTTTAATCCTTGTCATAAGCAGCGGAAAGAGGTTTATTTTATCACTAAGTATTTAGGGCATAGAAGATTATTTCGGTAATAAACTTAAAATAAAAAGTTTTTATAATATTATTTTATTTCTTACGATTTTTTTAATAATTCACATACATTAGAAAATATAGATAATTTTGACATATTTAACACAAATCACAACTGTATTTTTAATTTTGGCATAGAACCCGTTTTAGGCACATTCAGAATAAAACCTAGCCTTTTTTCTCTCAAAAAATTTTAAGTTATAATTTAAATACTTATAAAATATCCATTGTCAAAAATACAAGAAGTTAAACATATATAAAAAAAAAAATAATTTCGTCCATATAATGTGATTTTTTTTTTGGGCTATCGGTCATTTTATTATTAATTAAAAACATTTTTAGGACATTTGACGTTTCAGTGTATTTATTTCTTAAACCATCTGCAGAATTACAATTAAACACTAAAAAGGGATTCAAATGTAATTAATTTTTATATGTTAAAAATATTTAAATAATAAATTGTGTTTACTCTGGTAAACATTACGTATCTAATTCGTAACCAACGTCAGTGTCTTCGCTCAAATTAATTATAATTGGTTCCTCTATCTCACGGATTATGAGATCGTGTTTCCACATTTTTTTTTATTCTTTTATTATATGGATTTTTCCAAATTTTCTGCAGTAACTTTTTTCCAAAAAATCTATCAAAATTTCTATTAAATTACTAATTTTGTAAGTTGTGTTACTTCTAGCAACTCTACCTTTTACTTGAGAGAGATAGTTCCTTCGTCAACGGACATTTTCCGGGCGATCTATAAGAACAGATTTCCTATCTGGTTTTTCCCAGTAAAAATTAAGTTGTCTGAGCAATTTCCAGAACTCAGTTTCTTTAATTTCAGGTAAATCCCGATCTTCATTTATTTGAGTTAGAATTTTGTCGTCGGTTGGGATCTGCTTCTCATAATAAGATGTATGTACAACTCCTTTTATTGCAGTTTACATCTCTTCTTCCAAAGAGGTTTTTCGTCTGCCTGTGAACGAATATGACTTGGGAGTACTAACAATTCCAGTCGTTTTTTTCTCCTTCCGTATTCGGTACGTAGTAGATTTTCCAACTCCTGTCTTGTTGGAACACATCTCAACAGAACTTTTAACATTATTATCTAGATATTGATATTTTAAGGCATCATAAATATTCATCGTAATAAGTTTTTCGTGGAGGAAAAAATGCCCTGGTTTAACGATTTTGGAATAAATATAGATGTGGAAGCCATATCTTTTGGGTATCTCACTAATCTCATATAATATATAATAACAGGCACAAACAAGATAAATTACTAAGGACACACTGTAAGGTGTACTTTGCTCACTGACAGAAATTAAATTGAACTATCAGAAACTCTATTGTTGCAGTAAATTTATAAAACCTTATAATATTTAAATATAGTTAGATTCACGTCAGTTCTCAGTAGCCTGCGATACTGGAGCAGGTAAGTTGGAGGTTTCGGTAACAGTTTATTACTCTCTCCAGTTCTTGAATAGAGTATAAGAATGTGTATGCTTGCGATCACCCGTCCCCTTCCCAAGAGCTTTGAGTTCAGGAAAATAGAAACGATTCTGCCTTTTATATTAAGAATGTGTATGCTGCTAGCACTCCCCTCCCGTTGACAACTTGTTTTACTTGCGATAGTCACTCCCCCAAGAGCTTTGAGTTCAGGAAAATAGACACGATTCTGCCTCTTATACTAGGAATGTTGCCCGCATCCTCTTCCCTTGTCGACAACTTGTTTTTTCTTATGATCGCCCCCCCCCCTCTCCAAAATATTTAAATTCAAAAAATTAGACCCAACTCTGCCTTTTACACTAGAAATAGGAATATTGCTGATGTCTCTCCACCCCCCCCCCGTCGACAGCTTGCTTTCGCTTGCCATACTGTACTTTTGTGATATGACCGCCCCCCCCCCCCAAGAGAGAGGCTGGATACACCGCTGGTTTACACTAATAAAAAATAAGGAGTGATATTTTTGGGAGTGAAAACACCATAGTTTAATATCATTTCGAATAGCAAATAATTTCCACTTTCTTTTGTAGAGTTAACTTAATAGAACTAGAGATATTAAAGAAAAGTGTTTGGAGGTGACTCACCCTCTTTTACTAGTTTATTTCTGGAAACCTCGAAATATGTCAACTGGAGTTAATTATGGTATTCGTAAAAAATATACTTTGAAACAATTTGATTAAATTTCGTAATTTTTAGAATCAAATCACATGCGCTAATAGATGGTCTAGCGTTATAAGAAATAAGGGATGATATGTTTTGGGGGTGAAAATACCATAATTCAACATTATTCGAAATAACAAGTAACTTCCGTTTTGTTTTGTAAAGATATCTCAATTAGAACTTGGAAATTAAAAAAAAACGTATTTGGGGGTGGCTCACTCTCTTTAACAAGAAATGTGAAATGTGAAAAGTGCTTCCATCAACTGCCACGTTCAAATCAGCTGTATGCCGCCATATTCTAATGTACGCATGTGAGGATTTTTGAGAGACAGAGAAGAGTCTCCATTTAATGGTTATCCAAGCTCTTAAGGAGAAAACCCGGTAGCTATCAGAAAACAATGAGCTACTAAGAAAGGCACAGGAGAGTATCATAGAAAAGGTAAGCAAGGCTGAATGTGAGGTTGTAAAACGCCCGCCAATTTTCCCCGTGCCGTCCGTCACTGTTAGTCAAACGTCACCCGATAATTCTTCCTCTTGCTCTAAAAGGAACAAGCCTAAAACACCAATTCTTATTGAAACATCATCTCCCTACCCTGTAAATAATGAAGACCAAGTTGTTGACTTAACTTTAGAAAATGAAAATAAAAATAAATCAAGAGGGCAAACCCAGAATTCCTCACTACAAAATGATGGATTCCAAACTGTTTCCTACAAGAAAAGAAGGCAGAATGCCCGGCCAAATCTTAAGAAAGAGGAAAACACCGATGACTTGTTAAAATTTGTAACTATCGCAAATTAAGCATGGATATTTATTTCTAGGCTGGCTTCGGAAATCAAAGGAGACGATATAATTGCCTTTCTTAAAAAATATGAATTTCACGAAGACTGTTTCTGTGAAAAATGGTCACCAAAAAGGATAGCTTCAATAGCTCATTTAAAATGGGCGCTCCTCAATAAAACAAAGAGGCGGTGATGTCGACTAATTGGTGTTCGGTTGGGACAACCATCAACCATTTTCTCCGCATCCAACGCCCGCTATCTACCAGGAACGGTTAACTGAGGACTCCCGAAGTTTTATAGAAACAACTTCTTCAACCAAAAACAAAGTATCTCCAAGTGAACATTTCAAAATTATTAAATCTTTAAAAATTGTCAATTTTTACGTAATTCCTTGTTGGATTTTGAAGTACTTCTCGGTCACATTTCGGCGGATTGTCTGTGCCTAAATGAGCAATGACTGATGCCGGAGGAGCCAAACACTGTCTTTATTAAGAACTACTGGATGGTTTCTGGATTTTTCAGGATGGTCATGTCTCATGGAGGCGTAGAATCTATGTCAGAGAAGACTTAAGTTATGATCTTTTGAAGCTTGATAGCCTCTCTGCTGAGCAGCACTGCGAGATTGCAGGCATTTTGTTAAAAAATTCAAATATGCAACTTATTACTGCATATCGTACACCAGATGGTAATTTAGACAAGTTCTTTAACATAGTGGCAAATGCTCTTAAAAAATTGATATATACAAACCTCTTATCATAGGATAGGAGGAGTTGGAAAATCTACTATGTACCGAATACTAAAGGAGAAAAAAACGACTGGAATTGTTAGTACTCCCAACCCACATTCGATCACAGGCAGACGAAAAATCTCGTTGGAAGAAGAGATGAAAACTGCAATAAAAGGAGTTGTAGATATATATTATTATTAGAAGCAGATCCCAACCGTTGACAAAATTCTAACTAAAATTAATGAAGATCGGGATTTACCTGAAATTAAAAGAACTGAGCTCTGGAAATTGCTCAGAGAACTTAATTTTTGCTGGGAAAAACCAGATAGGAAGTCTGTTCTTATAGATCGTCCGAAAAATGTCCATTGGAGAAGGAAATACCTCTCTCAAGTAAAATGTAGAGTTGTTAGAAATAACAGAACTTACAAAATTAGTATTTTAACTGAACTTTTAAAAGATTTTTTTGAATAAAGTTACTGCAGAAAATTGGGAAAAATCCATATAATAAAAGAATAAAAGAAAATGTGGAAACTCAATCTCATGTTGGTGAGATAGAGGAACCAATTATAATTAATTTGAGCGAAGATAGCTTCACTGACTTTGATTACGAATTAGATACGTATTGTTTACCAGCGTAAACACAATTTGTTATTTAAATTTTCTGTAACATATAAAAATTAATTACATTTGAATACCTTTTTAATGTTTAATTAATTAAAAAATATTAATATTATTGGACAAATTTATTTTTTTATATATGTTTAACGTCTTGTATTTTTGACAATAAGTATTTTGTAAGTATTTAAATTATATTAGGCTACATTTTAGTCTGAAGGTGCCTAAAACTGTTTCTATAAAATCTCTAAAATAAAAAAAATACAGTTGTGATTTGTGTTAAATATGTCAAAATTATGTATATTTTCTAATGTATGTGAATTATTAAGAATTCATAAGGAATAAAATAATATTATAAATACTTTTGTTTTAAGTTTATTACCGAAATAATATTCTATGCCATAAATACTTAGTGATAAAATAAACCTCCTTCCGACGCTTATGACAAGGATTAAAATCCTTTTAAACACTTCACACATCTAAATATCTATTACTATCCAACCCATTATTATAGACCGGTATTTTTGATTATAAAATTTCTAACCCATTCCTATGAAAAATATGTGTCTACAGATTTTGCCAAAGACACCGGACTAAAAAACACAGGTAGTTTGTGAAGAAAAAAAAAAGTAAGAAATGATTTATTATTCTCTCTAGTTTTTGAATAAACTTTAGTACAAGAGGCAAAATCGGGTCTATTTTCCTGAACTCAAAGCTCTAGGGGGGGGGGGGGCGATTGCCTCCATCGCCGCCACTCCACGCCTGCAATATTCTAAAGTCTCACCGTTTTGGACATATTTAAATTTTTATGTCAAGAATGACGTTTGCGGACTAAAAATTAACTGTAAATTTTTCTCTCTATTATTTAATTTGGGTTAGTTTTCTTGTAGACTAAGATCGACTTTAGTAGTCTTCTTATGATATTTTATTTTGAAAATTAGTACAGAGTGGTCAAAAAAGAAGAATAAAAATTATATTTAAAAAATCGTCATAAGTCAAATAGAGAGCACCAATTTTTATAATTTTATCTTATTACGTATTAAAAATAAGATATGTATGTATAAGGTTGTCTATTCCAAAAATTTGTAGTTTTAAAAATATTGGCAAGTCAACATTTTTCTATTGTAAAAATGCTATACGGTTTTTAAATTTTGTTTCTTGCCATTTGATATTCATTCATGATAATCATGCCGGAGCGATTAAATTACACGCACGAAGATTATTTAAACTTATTTATTATTTATGGAGAATGTGATAGAGTTATTTTCAGAAGATGCAATACATTCGCGATCCGATATCCGAAGAAACAGAAACCAACAAATTTTCGGGAGATTCACCCGGTATACTTTTTTTTTGTTTTGATCCCTACTATACGATGATATAGGTTCTACATCATTTTTTTTATTTGTTTAAACAATTGCGATTTAAACATATTGATATCCCTTTTCAGCTCCGCCGATGGTAGCTATTGGGCCAGCCCCTTACTTGTGGTAAAAAAAAACAGTACAGCTCACAGAACCGCAAATCAGCCTCGGAATCTAATTGATGGAATGACGACGACAGCGGCAAGAAAACGGACTAAGATTTGGAGAAAACAAAATAAACTCCGAATCGCCACCTAGAACATCATGTCTTGGAGCGCAAAGGACCAGGAAATAGTAGAAGAGCTAAAGGAAAATAACATAGAAATATGCTCTGTCAGTGAAACAAAGAAAAAAGGAAAGGGGAAATGTGAAATAGACAGATATATCTTTATATCCAATGAAGTACCTCGAGAGCAAAGGGCATGTTCAGGAGTAGGGCTCCTAATAGACCGGAAGTACAAACAACAAATAGAGAGTGAAATTTACGTGAGCGATAGGATACTACAAGTAACAATGAGCATTAACCAGGAAAAGATTAATTTTATAAGTGTATACACACCAGATATAAGCATGGAAAGAGAGAGAGAGAGAGAGAGATTCTATGAAGAATTGCAAGCAGTAGTGGATAAAATAAGAGCACAAGATAGAATCGTTCTTATGGGGGACCTAAATGCAAGGATAGGAAACGAACCACTGAACGGCGTAATGCAGAGATTCAACGAAGAGACTATGAACGAAAATGGAGAACTACTGAAAATATTTTGTGCAAACAACAACATGAGAATTAATTATATTTTCTTCAAACATGACATGAAGTACAAATACACATGGCAGAATACAAGAGGACAACAGTCGGTATTAGACTATAATATCACTCACGGAGAAGTCGCCCGTCAAACAATACCAGACGTAAGAACTTTAAATGGCGCCAACTCTGGAAGCCATCACAAGATGGTACTTTGCAAAATGAGATTAAAAATGCCTAAGGCCTCAAAACCTAAACCGCAAATGATTAGCAAATTCAACGTCGAGTTACTAGAAGACAAAAGTTTACAATACCTATACGAACACCGATTAAACCAAAAAATAGTGCAAAGGCCAGTTAATATCAAAGACAATATAGATCAACAATAGAAAACAATAAAAAATAACATATTAGACGCCATTATGGAAGCAATAGGAAAGAGACAGGTATATGTCAATACAATCAATAGAACATCTTGGTTTACGCTGGAAGTTAAGGAACTAGTTAAACAAAAGAAAAATACATACATTCAATATATACTAAATAAAACGACTGAAAACTGGAATAACTACTGAAAAGAACGAAACGAGGTAAACGCAAGAATAAGAGAACTAAAAGAAAACCATTGGGAAATGTTCACAAAAGGGATGGAGAGAGACATGTATGGAACCAAGAGAAAAATATGGGGAATTGAAGTCAAAGATACAGTGAGAACTAATAAAATCACGTTAGAGCAGTGGGAAACATACTTTAAAAATCTATATAAGGACGAGGAGAACATGGAATAAATACAAAATGAATATGAGGGGGATGATAGCATAGAACTAACAAATGACAAGATAGAAAACACCTTAAAGTCCCTTAAGAATAGAGAAAGCCCAGGACCAGACGAGATCACTAATGAGATGCTTAAACACGGAGGGAAAAGGCTATGGAATGAAATATTAACCCAATTTAAGAATATCATAGAAAAACAAAAAATACCGAATGAATGGAAGAATAGTGTAACAATACCCATTTTTAAAAAAGGGCAGAAAACGCACCCAGAAAACTATCGAGAAATAACACTGCTTGATAACATACTCAAAGCATTCACAGAAACTATACTGGAAGAAATCACCAAAATCATAAGTATACGAGAAGGACAACAAGGCTTCAGAAAGAACAGATCCACTATTGACGAAATATTCATCGTCAAACAAATAATTGAAAAATCCCAAGAATTCAATAAACCTGCGTACATGTGTTTCGTTGATATGACCAAGGCTTTTAACAGAGTATGCTTAAAGGACGTCTTAGAAAAAAGGAGAACAAAAGGTCTAAACCATAGGCTAATTAACCTAATATACGATATTAACATCCAGTGCAGAATAAAAATCAGAGTAGGACATCATATAACAACGGAAGACATATATGTAAACATATGAATTAGACAGGGCATTTCGCTCAGCCCATTCCTATTTAATCTAATAATGGATAAAATAATAGAAAATCTCCCCAGAATAGCTGGATACAAAATGGGAAACACATTCTTCCATACCGTCTGCTATGCGGACGATGCTGTTCTTATTGCAGACTCTGAAGATAATCTCCAAAGACTACTTCACCCTTTTAGCATTAAAGCGAAATAATTAAATATGCTCATCAACACCGAGAAGACCAAATGCTTAGTAACATCCAAAGAATCAATACGGTGTAAGTTGAAAAACGACTCCAAAATTGTCGAACAGGTAAATCACTTCAAATATCTGGGAGCAGAAATAACGAGCAATGGAAACCTTTTTAGTGAAGTGAGAGAGCAAACAATGAAAGCGGCTAGAATTTCGGGATGCCTAAAAGAAATTGTCTGGAAGAAAAAATACCTTAATACCGACATCAAAACTAAGATATATAAAATGGCTCTAAGACCCATTATAACATACGCGGCAGAAACAAGACCAGATACAGACAGAACTCTACAAATGATGACAATAGTCGAAATGAAAACATTAAGAAGTATACAAGGCAAAACTCTACACGACAGAATACGGAGTGAAGATATCAAACAACAATGCGAGATACAGGACATAGAAAGATGGGTTAGACAAAGGCGACGATTCTGGAACAAACATATAGGGAGAATGGAGGACGGCAGACTCGTTAAAAGTGCAAAAATGAATAACCCAGTAGGAAAAAGATCACGGGGAAGACCACCAAAACGATAGCGAGAATGCTGGACCTCATCTTCCGGGGAAGACGTGATGACAATGAACAGGCAATAGCCTACTAGCATGGTTAACTGTGTTAGAAATAAGAGAAGAAGAAGAAGAAAAAGAAAAAGAAGAAGAAGAAAATACCCATTTTTGTGATTTCTGAACAACAAATTCGGTTTCAGTGGACCAAAAATACATGGGAGTAAGTTGTTTCTATCCTTGTACTATGAAAAAATAAGGGGTAGGTACCCAGTCCCCGAACTAGTTACTGTTTTTACAATACAAATATGCTGAATTGTCTATATATCAAAAACTACAAATTTTTGGAATATTTAAGCTTTTTCAAAGTCACCCATATTTTTAATGCTATATAAAAAAACATGATAAAAATAGAGGTTAACATTTAAAAATTTACTTTTAACGATTTCTTTAAGTTAATATATGATGTTGGTTTTCGATCACCTTGTAAAGGGTGTTTTTTTTATAGAGGTATAGAACTTTTAAATGGAATAAAACAAAGATGAATTTTTTAAATTGACATGAAATTTACTTTATTCGAAAGATAACCTTCTGGCATTATAATTTAAATATGACTTCTGGCATATGACCGCCACGGCTGGCTCAGACGTAGTCTAATCTGGAGGTTCAATTTTCGATGACTTTTTCCAACATTTGTGGCCGTATATCGGCAATAACGCGGTTAATGTTGTCCTCCAAGTGATCAATCGTTTCGGGCTTATCGGCGTAGACTAGCGACTTCACATATCTCCACAGAAAATAGTCTAGCGGGGTTAAGTCGCACGATCTTGGAGGCCAATTTACTGCACATCATGGTTGTTCAATTGATGAACGAAAAAGTCAGTAATCATGGCTCTATAGCGGTCACAATTGACTGTAACATTCTGACCAGCATCGTTTTTAAAGAAGTACGGACCAATGATTCCACCAGCCCATAAAGCACACCAAACAGTCAGTTTTTCTGGATGTAACGGTGTCTCAACATACACTTGAGGATTATCATCACTCCATCAACGGCAATCTTGTTTTGGGCCCATTCACCGAATCTACACCTTACTAGGTAATCGTGTGGCTTCAATTCTTGCATGAGTTGGATTTTGTAAGCACGCAAACCAAGATCTTTCCGCAAAATGTTTCATAAAGTGAATGGACACATATCCAATTCCTGTGCACGATGGCGGATAGACTAATTCGGGTCTTCCTCTACGCTACGCTCTACAGCAGCAATGACTTCTTCTGTACGCACTGTACGACGTCTCCGTGGATGCGTATTATCATTTAGAGTAAACGTGGTGCGAAAACGTTCCATAGTTAATCGAATTAATTGCTCTGATGGACGATTATGTTGACCGTAAAATGGACGTAATGCGCGATACGTATTTCGAACAGAACCATGATTTTCAAAATAAATTTGCACAATTTGGAAGCGTTGTTCAGGCGTCAGTCTATTCATGTTGAAATGCCAAACCAAACTAAACATAAATCACTTGACAGCTGACAAAATGGCCGCCAGTTAAAAAAGTTGTATACCTCTATAAAAAACACCCTTTATTTATTTATTATCAAAATATCAACACAGTACACTAATGTAGATTCCTTTCTAGAAGGAAACCAATCTCAATTAAATAACAAAGGATTTCATATAGGAGAAATTGATAGCTATATTAAGGCCTGCAAATGTCATTTTTGACATAAAATTAGTTCGACTTAGGTATAGAATATTGTACACGAAATATGTCTAAACTTTTACGCAAAATCTAAAAATGAATTAAGATATAGGGTTTTCCATTTAAAATAAGCAACAAAGAATTAATTTCCGTTATAATCGCAAATGCCACTATCTTGAAAGTATTTAAACCGACATGCCCCATCGACTTTAGTAAATTACCAAGTATTAAAAATTTTACCTAATCTATTTTCCAAGAATTCGATAGCGGCATTTTGTTGTGGGGCACACTGTGTATAAAAGACACATTTCAGATGAGCCTTTATTAATAACACTATTATTTGCAGGAAGATGTACAATGATATATATAAAAACTGTTGCGTCGTTTAAAGAATTTACTAATTTCAACCTTTCAACTGTGCGCCCTGTCATTTTACTTGCCATAACCTGAAGTTTCTTTTTTGTTCTATTTTTAACCTTTCCGGATACGAACCATCTGACACAAACAATTTTCATCAAAAAAATAAATTGACATCACGCTATCCCAATATGCCATGCGGGAAATCAGAACGTTTTAGTAAAGACACTGGGAACAGGTTTTAAGAGAAATACGTGACATTTTTCTAAAATAAGCTGAGTACGGATTTATTTCTTAACAAAAATTTAGAAGAAATTGTATCATTACGAATCCGAGCCATAAGAAAACGACTTATAATTCCATTTAGAGAGCAGCGGTTTTTTTGCAATAACGAAACAAAAATTCTGGACATGATGGAGAAATATTTCTTTTTGTAAATCTCTTAAAAATAACCTTAAATTGAATGCCAATCTAATCTACAATCTACATAAAATTTAGTGATTTTGTAGTTTAAATTGTGAATAATTTTCATTTACTTTCAATTTAAAGCAAATTCATTGAAATATCATTTCGATGTAAATTAAAATTGATTAAATGGTATCTTAAATTTCAATAAAGTAACTAAAAAGATATTTGAATTTTCTGTACATTAAAATTAATTCACATATATCTTAACATTAAAGGAATTTACATTAATATTCATGGTAACATTGCTTGAGATTCCGGAAGATGGCGCAACTTGTATTGAACTTTTTATTTAATATAATATAAGTTGCTTAAAGGACTCAATTTTCTTTCGATGAGGTGTACATATCTGCCGGTACTAACGGAAACCATTGAGTTCGAAACTGTATACAGATGACGGTACACTACCTATGGGAAAAATTTCCAGCTTTTCTTGGTAGCAGAATTTTTTGACCTCATATTAATGTTAGTGCATTAAATATGTGATAACGTATCTAAAATTCAATGAACAGTGGCTGTATATTTAATGTAGGGGAGCATGGGGGAATCAGATCTAACGGGTAATGAGAGCCGTGTCTATGTAGACTTATCTGATGATCGTATTCGTGCAAATGGCGCTCGGGTGTGCTCGGAAATGTTCGGAATCGTATGCCCTCCGCGGGTGGTGGATAGGTACAGCTGCCCTCCAAAGTTGGGAAGAGGTGCAGTGTTAAATCACGAACAAGAAAAACAGCTGGCCGATCATCTATGTCGAATATGTATTACGGGTTAACAAAATCTCAATTTCGTAAAATATGTTACGACGCGGTTATGGAGTTTGGTGTGTAAAATCGATTTAATGAAGTTAACAAACTTGCTTCTTTTTTTATACTGATTTTTGCTGCGACATCCCGATCTCAGTATCAGAAAGCCCGACGCCACAAGTATTAACAGAATACTTGGATTCAACAGAGTGGAAATAAACCGTTTTTTTTGAAAATTTAGTGACAATTATGATTAAACACAAATTTGAAGCAACTAATATTTATGATACGGATAAGTCTGGTGTCACCACAGACCAAGAAACTGAAAAAATTATTGCACCTAAAGGACAAAAACGTGTTGGATCAGTGACATCTTGGGAGAGGGGAAAAATGTTACAGTAATATGTGCCATGAGCGCTTCAGGATTGTTCATACCACTACTTTTTATATTTCCACGCCAACGCCACTCGCCCCTTCTGGAAAAAGATGGACCACCAGGAGCTATTTACACATGCACACAAATGGCTGGACAAACGAAAACATATTTATTCTGTGGCTAAAACATTTTATACCGCACTCAAAGCCTACAGCCGTAAAACCCGCACGTGCAACCACAACACATCTATTTTTTCCTCATCGGCAGTCACTTTTGTGTTGTGTCACTCTTTATTTTTGCCATTGTTCTCTTGGTCCTATGTAGCATCCTTGAAAATTTAAGCAAGATGGTTCATAAATTAAGTTGTTCCTAAGAAGCGTTGCAGTGTTGTCCTTGAATTTCGAAAATGAGCTATCATTTTTTAAAGTATTGTATTTTGCAATATTTGGTGGTTAAATTATTGATAAAAGTTTTCTACACCTTGATACGGGCTGGTTAAAATTTTCAATGGGACCTCCGTAATATTATAAATCTACAACCACCAAGCACAGAAGATGCCAAATGAGATTCTGACGAAACGTCTGCAAATTTCCACAGGAAACTAAACGAGCGAACGGATATATTCCCGGAATAATACTGAATATATATATATATATATATATATATATATATATATATATATATATATATATATATATATATATATATATATATATATATATATATATATTGTAACGGAGTTACTAATTTTTGGGCATGAGTATGTTCGCCGGGATTTTATTTATTTATTCTACATCCGAAAAATCTGATTCTTGCGAGAAAAGATTGCTTAAAGTTTCAATATTACCTGAATATAATTAGATTTACCGCGCTATGCCGGGAAATATCATTTTCAGAGATTTTCAGAGCGTCCGACCATAGTAATCGCGCGCCGCATACAGCAGTATTGTATGCGCGATCACCGCACGCCGTCACACATCAGCATAGTGGGAGCTCGGGCCGTCTATTTAAGCTTGAGCAGACCATTATTTCGCTGAGAACTACACGTTCTCCACCCGGGTCAACAGTCCAAACGGACTGGACTGGGTCGCCTGCTGGACCGCGTCTTCCTGGTCTAGCAATGTAGGTGAGGCTAGGCTTGTGTGTATATGGTGTTTTACTATACTTTTCCTTCCTTACGTCCTACCCCTCTAATGGCCAGAATTGCCGAGGACCCTTATAAGAACGGGCAATGTTGTGTCATCCTACCGTCACTGTCGAGGACCCTTATAAGAACGGGCAGTGTCGGTTCCTTTCCTAATTTCCTACCGCTATTGATCGGCATTGTCGAGGACCCTTATAAGAACGGGCAATGTCGTTCCATCCTGCTGATGCTGTCGAGGACCCTTATAAGACCGGGCAGCGTCAGTTCCTTTCTTTCCTTCCTACCGTCACCGATACACACACGCACTAAATGCCGTCAATATTATCTTTGTTTCCGTATTGACCAGGAATGTGTTTTACTGCCAGGTGCCCTCCGATGTCCGTTGATAAGGGCGCTAAACAACTGCCGCCCCGACGCTTGTCGCTGCCGCCGCGTATAGAGATCACCGTCACCGTGTAGAGACGCCGCTATCGCCGAACGATGCCGAGTCGAATTTTAATACGAAGCGTCGTGAACCGTGAACGCGGATTTTAGATACGAGGCGCGATAATTTGCGTACAGGCCGTCGTGAATAGCGTCGCAACCGTATAGTACAAGGTACGTGAATAACGTCGTGAATGATACCGCCGGGTTACCGTCTTCAACGCAATCGAACAGTATGAGCTACCGTGAACAGCTCTCAAAACATACTCTTGCCCTCCAGACCGTTTATTTGTTTACATTTTTGTCCATCTTAGATTGTAAGTTAGTTTTAGGCTATGTCTTTGTATAAAAGAATGGAATACAGGATACAGGATGTTTTATAACCATTTGTTTTCTTACTTAGTCCCATTTTTAATATTACATATAACAATTGGCAGCCGGCAGCCAGCACTAATATGCACAATTGACCCCTGGCTTGCCGTTTCTCCACTGTAACAAGCTGCATGGTGCATAAGTGGGCCCTCGATCACATGAATCCCGAGGGAGGCGCCCGAGAACCGACTACCGAGTGGATGTTTTGACCTTCAGGCAGTCAAACCGTTGATCAGTTGAGAGAGCAGGGATATCCCGAATATACGTAGATACCGCCAACCCGATACCCCTGCGCTGAGCATTTGACCGATGACTGTCTGCACGAGAAATATCCACTGACCGATGTTCCGCTGCCGTGAACGAAGTAGATCCATAGAGCACGGCCTGCTCCCCTCCCTACGAAAACGCGTCACAATATATATATATATATATATATATATATATATATATATATATTTCAAACTAGAGTTAGATGTAGTCTGGTAAGGAGAAAACCCTTTTTTGATTCTGTCAAGCTTTCGAGAATTTGTTTTTCTGATGATTAACAGAAGGATTGCTTTCGTTCTCAATACACTAATATTACTACACATTTTTTACATAAGAATAATAACAATAAACCGTTTTTGTCAAACATTTATAACAAAAGTAAGCTGTTTTTAAGGACCCACCCTGATTTATATATACGTAGTGGTAAGGGTAATGTAACTGTAGCAATGAAAAAAGACGAATATCTGTTGGAGTCAAGAATTGTTAGATGATACCAATTATCACAAAAAAATATATCACAATCCTACATATACACTTCAACTTAAAGCTAACAAATTGGTTAAATCTCTGTATGACAACGGCGTCATTGATGAGGATGGTAAATCTAAATTACCAACTTATGATACAGTCTGTCCTAGATTTTACTTGTCTAAAATTCATAAGCCAACGTTATCAATAGTTCTATGGCTAAATATCTCACTAATATCCTAACTGCAGCTTACAATTTTGATAATGAATTTTATGTAAGGGACCCCTTCTTATTTAGCACGTTCATTAACAATTTTCAATTACCTAATAACTAGATAATTGTTAGTTTTGATGTAGTCTCCCTATTTACCAATTTACCTTCAAAGGCTATCCTCAACAGCCTTCGTGAGAAATGGGATGACATATCACAGTACTGTGGGATCGATTATGACTTCTTTGAGCAACTCATGGAATTTGTCTTCGATTCCAACGTATTAGTGTTCAACAATAACTATTACAAACAGATTTTTGGGACACCAATGGGCTCTAAAATCTCTCCCATTTTAGTCAACTATGTGCTAGATGATCTGGTTAAGGATTGTCTCCAATACATGTCTTTTCACATTTGATTCGTCAAGCGATATGTATGACTTATTGCTTACTCTGCCTGCGGGTAGAATTGAGATAGCTCTTGAACTCTTTTACTCTTTTAAGCCTCATATTCAATTGTAAGTTGAGGAAGAAACTAATAATAGTATTCCATTTTTCGATATGTTAGTTATAGTTACGAACGAAAGCACTCTAAAAACTAAATGAAATAGAAAACAATACTGTTCTAATAAATTCTTCAGTTACCATTCGTGCCATCCTATGAGATCGAAAATCAATCTCATCTTAGGAATGAAAAATAGAGGTGTCAAACTGACACATCCGAATTTCATAACAGAGGCATTACGTCAACTTAATGATATACTATTGGAGAATTCTTCCGGAAAACATCTTTGAAATACCTTCTCAACCGTCTCTGTTATATACTCAATCTTTAGGCCCAGTTAACACTCTTTCAAATGTAAGAGTACAAACTCAGTTTTTTCACACACTACCGCATATAGAAAATTTACTGACAAATTGATGAACATTTTTAAAAATACAGATAAAAAAATAGCTAAAAAACAAGTACTTACTCTCTCTAAAATTTATCCTAAAACAAAAACGCCGTTACAGTTAAATGAGATGTCCTGCATAGTTTATAAGGTTCTCTGTTCCGACTGTCAATTAGTTTAAATAGGCCAGACTTCCAGAAGTCTCAAAAGCAGACTCACGTCTAATCGTAGTGACATTAATAGAGGTTTGCCCTCTGGTGCTCTGGTGAATATATTTTTCATCAAGACCACAATATTAACTGGGATGGCACTGAGATTCTGGAAAGAGTTCCTGCTTATCATAGAAGGCTCTTCCTTGAAATGGTGCACATTAACCAAGAAAGTAATATCATGAATAAAAAAAGGTGACACCTTGAGTCTGAGTGCCATTTACAGTTATATTTTAAAGTTGGAAAAAGAAAAGTATTTGAGCTTCCTGGACAATCCATCTCCAGGTGGATAGGTTTTCTATTAAATTCTCTTATATTATGTAAAAAATATCAAGCAAGTAATTTATTAACTTTATTTTTCTATTTTTGCTGAATCTTTTGCTTGACTACGCAATTGTTTAAGGATCCGTATTTTCCCCTACTACTTACACCACCCACTACACTTCTCGATTGACACATGACAGGTGCCACTATAAAATGGCGGCATAGCCAAGTCCGACGTTTCGCTATTTTCGAACTTCCTAGAATTTTCGTGAATTTTTACAATTCCATCAAAATGTGCCTCTAAATATAGTTAAAAAGCGCTAATGTTGTTTTTTCCCCTGTTTTTCAAACGTGTACTTGTTTAATATTCAAACCACATTGGTGAGTTACTTAACAATTATAAGTTAAGTTAATACTCTAACCGTTTAATTAATAATTGTAGAGATTTCCTGAAGAAGAGATAAATAAATTCTGGAAAGCTTGACAGAACCAAAAAAGGGTTTTTCTCCTTACCAAGGCCTACAAATTTAAACAGACTGCATTCCCAATAACCCTAGTTTGGAATATTGTTTCTTGACTAGTCAGTCGCGACTACTTCTCCCTTTATATATATATATATATATATATATATATATATATATATATATATATATATTTATGCGGCTTTCACGGATTCCATCATATCCCTTCGGTGTTAGAGGTTACACAATTTGAATAGATTGTTACGGAACACAATCCATCCAATTCCACCATCATTGAGATGGTGGCCTACCTATACCACCATATCGAGAAGAAAGTCAAAACTTACCCTCCCCGCTACAGTGATATGGCAGAGGCACATGTTTCGTCCCTACTAGACTCATCAGGGTATAGATATGCACCTGGCTATGCAAAGGACAAATCGGAAGGAAGTCTTTATTTTTTCTTGGATATTTCTATCAATATATTTGTTACGTTTTTGATTTTCTTGAGTGTAAAATCCGTTTTATTAATAAAACAACATATGTTTTATTTGCTATGCATATCTATTGACGTTTCGGTCACACTTGACCTTCTTCAGAATGATTTTTTATAACTATAATAGTTTTTTTTTGCTATATTATAACATAAAATTAATAAGTTAAGTTTAAAACATACCTTATATAAGTTTTTACCGAGGAACCCAACATAAATTACATATTAACACATGATTCACTTTTTGACCCGATACTACAAAACCTTGCTTTTTGTGTCGCATCTTTATTTAAACTGATTTTTATTTTATGGGTTTCGATGCTCAAGGGTTTGGATTTTTTTTTCGCCTTGAGAGTCCTTGCCTGACTTTGATTTTTTTTTCTTATTTTTGGAGTGATTTGTTTTTGATTCATTTTGTGTATATTTAATTTATTTGAGGGGTTATTTTAGGATGTTATAATATATTTTGCTTAGGTGCTTTGTATCGGCTTTCGTATTTATAGATTTCTTATTTTTTTTTGAATTGCGAGCATTTCGTAAAATTCACACTTTTTTGTATTGTTTTCTGTTTTGAGAATTTTTACATTTTCAAACTCAAAAGTGTGTTGTTTTGCTGTAATGTGGTTTGTCAATGCAGTCTTATTATGTTTGTCGTATTTATGTCCATTAATCCTGTTTTTAAGCTGTTGACTGGTTTGGCCGATGTAAATTCCGTCACAATTTTTACACGGGATCTCACATACTACGTGTTTTTGTGTCTTTAGGTATTTTGGATTTTAAGTTACTAGAATTGTTTTTAATAGATTGTGTCCTTTATAATTAACAATAATATTATGATTTTTGAGAACATTTTGAAGTTTTTCTGAGAGTTGTGGTATATATGGTATGGAAACATATTGGTTTGGTTGTTTTATTTTTTGGTGTTGAGGGTTTTGGTTGTTGTTATTGTAAAATTTCTTGTATTCTTTTTTTGAAGATATTGTTTATAATTTTACGGGGATAACTCTTTAATAATAAAGTTTCCTTTGCTTTTTGAATTGCTTCGTTTCGATATTCAGGATCGGATAATTTTATGGCTCTGTCTGCAATTTCTATCACTACCAATTTTTTTTTGGGTTAGAGGATATTGGAAACTATAATGTAGATATCTAGAGGACCATGTTGCTTTTGTATACCATCGAGTTTTAATGATGTTATTTTTGTGGTAAATTGTAAGGTCTAAAAAATTGAGTTTATTTTTTTTTCTTTTTCTGTAATATAGTAGTGGATTTTACACCCAAGGAAACCAAAAACATAACATATATATATATATATATATATATATATATATATATATATATATATATATATATATATATATATATATATATATATATTGCTTTTTTCTAAAAGTGCAGTGAATTTACTTTCATTTTTAAGGTTAAAATATTAATATTATTAAGTCGCTTCAACTTTTCGAGAGTCTGCTTCAAATCACCTTTTTAATGCTTTTTGGCTTATTTTATTTTTAACAATTATTAAATTAAAAAAATATAATTAACAATTATCACACTGTCTGACACTTCCCCAAAGGGGTGTATGTATCCCATAAGTTGAGAATCACTAAAACAAGTAGGAATGCAAAAGTAACAATAAGTATCCATTCCCATATCAACTTGATATTTTTTGCACGGTATTTTTACCTACTGATATTTTCCAAAAAAATATCGATACCCTTAGATATCGGTATCAGAAATTTTTTTTTTTTATTTTTAAACCATAAATATATTTGAGCGTTATTTGTGGTCGCGGGGGGAGGGAGAGCAGCTTTTTTAATATTTGACAGACATAAATATATTTATTTAATTTTGCTTTAAATTTTTTTTGCTAGTCATGACTTCTTGGAGTATTTTTAAATGTTAACAATTTCTTAAAATGCAAAGTTTATAATAAACATCAACAAAAAGAAGATTTAAACACATATTTTATCGGTAAATATTGTCAGATATATTAAAAATAGCATCATAATTTAGGCAATCAGAAATTCGTTATTTTATTCTCAATTTGATAAACTGATTAGCATGTTATATTAGTTTAAATAATGCAATTAAAAAAGGATAGCATTGAATCAGTGTGAGTAACAAGAAATAAAAGAACTTGTACTATTTATCAACATATTTCCAAAAATAAATAAAAATATTATCATATTATTCAAGCCTTGATACTTTAACAAAAGGATCGATATTTTAGATATATCGAAGTATCGTTCGCATCCCTAAAAACAAGTTACTGTAATTGTTGTTTTTCTGTTTCATAATGTACGGCTCAAAAGCCAAAGTTTTAGCTTTGCAACATTGTAATTCAACCGGATAATTGAATGCTGCAAAATAGTCATATTTATGTATGCCATATGCAAAACGTTACACATTACTGAAAACGTTATAGATAACATTAATCTACGAGAAGAGCTTCATGATTATAATGTTGGTTGGTAAGTTATATATTGCTTAGTTATGCAGGCCACACATTGTGTTTAGCACAACACGTTATAAACTATAATTGAGTTTTGCTGAATTATCTAGATATGAAATTAAATGGTGTTTTAGTATTTGAAATTAATAGGAACTATATTTTCAAGCACAGGGAATTTGGTTACTACCAATTAACAAAAGTTAGTGTTTTTTTTTTAATTTTTAAACTAAAAAGTTTGACTCTTCACTACTATAACTTTCGATCATATTAGTAGATTTGAACAACAGTAAATAGGCTTGTTCGTGAGGAGTTTTCCGAATATGAACTTGGAAATGCATCGCAGAAATGGATCGGTTTGAAGTGTTCTGTGATTGATTGTGAAATCGCTGAAAAGCGAACTGATGCTGGCCTAACCGAGATGGCTGTCAGGAGGAGTGGGATTGGGGAGGTGCTGCTGTAGCAGCCGGACGACCAAGTGATAACCATAACAGATTGGGAGATGATATGAATACATTTAAGGACTTCTTTCACATCTCTAATCCTACTAGCCTAGATACTTTAAGGGTAATAAAAAGAATATATATATATATATATATATATATATATATATATATATATATATATATATATATATATATATAATATATAAAATAGAATAAAATATTGGCGAAGCGGACGTGAAAATTTGTCAATCTACATGATTCTCGTGTTAAAAAGTGCGGAGCACTCCAAAATATGAAAAAACTCCGGGTCCGACAGATGGCGACAGCGCTGTTTCGTCCTAATATGGGACTCGTCAGGCCACCGCATTAGGAACAAACCATCATCTCGCCTTTCCATCCTATAAAGCTGAGTTTAAAATCAGAAAACAGCAAACAAGACGACAAATGCGACATCTCGATGGTCCACTTGATAACACAAGAACCACACAAATTAACAAAGTTTGTAAAAAACCTCCATATGGTGGTGCGACGGTGAATTAAAACAGAAATATATGAAATCGAGTACACGAAACGCGCTGCCCAAAGGATAGGGGTCGCATTTTTCGGTACTGGCAACAAAGCCTACTGCTAATTTCAGCAGCCAAAGCTACGTGTCGCACTAAATGATCCCACCATGAGAGCACCGTTTAGCGTGTTTCAAAGCCAAACAAGTAAATAAATAAGGGCAGCGCGTTTCGTGTACTCAATTTTATATATTTCTGTTTTAATTCACCGTCGCGCCACCATATGGCGGTTTTCTACAAACATTGTTAATTTGTGTGGTTATTGTGTTATCAAGTGGACCATCGAGATTTCGCCTTTGTCGTCTTGTTTGCTGTTTTCTGATTTTAAACTCAGCTTTATAGGATGCAAAGGCGAGATGATGATTAGTACCGAATGCGGTAGCCTGACGAGTCCCATATTAGGACGAAACAGGGCTGTCGCCATCTGTCGGACCCGGAGTTTTTCCATATTTTGGAGTGCTCCGCATTTTTTAACACGAAAATCATGTAGATTGACAAATTTTCACTTCCGCTTCGCCAATATTTTATTCTATTTTATTTTAAATTACACGGACAAAAACTTATATAATTATTTATTTACTTGTTTGGCTTTGAAACACGCTAAACGGTGCTCTCATGGTGGGATCGTTTGGTGCGATACGTGGTTTTGGCTGCTGAAATTAGCAGTAGGCTTGGTTTGCCAGTACCGAAAAATGCGACCCCTATCCTTTGGATAGCGCGTTTCGTGTACTCGATTTTATTTATCTCTGTTTTAATTCATCGTCGCGCCACCATATGACGGTATTTTACAAACTTTGTTAATTTATGTGGTTCTTGTGTTATCAAGTGGACCATCGAGATGTCGCCTTTGTCGTCTTGTTTGCTGTTTTCTGATTTTAAACTCAGCTTTATAGGATGCAAAGGCGAGATAATGGTTAGTACCGAATGCGGTAGCCTGACGAGTCCCATATTAGGACGAAACAGGGCTGTCGCCATCTGTCGGACCCGGAGTTTTTCCATATTTTGGAGCGCTCCGCATTTTTTAACACGAAAATCATGTAGATTGACAAATTTTCACTTCCGCTTCGCCAATATTTTATTCTATTTTATTTTAAATTACACGGACAAAAACTTATATAATTATTTATTTACTTGTTTGGCTTTGAAACACGCTAAACGGTGCTCTCATGGTGGGATCGTTTGGTGCGATACGTGGCTTTGGCTGCTGAAATTAGCAGTAGGCTTGGTTTGCCAGTACCGAAAAATGCGAACCCTATCCTTTGGATAGCGCGTTTCGTGTACTCGATTTTATTTATCTCTGTTTTAATTCATCGTCGCGCCACCATATGGCGGTATTTTACAAACTTTGTTAATTTGTGTGGTTCTTGTGTTATCAAGTGGACCATCGAGATGTCGCCTTTGTCGTCTTGTTTGCTGTTTTCTGATTTATTAGGACGAAACAGCGCTGTCGCCATCTGTTGAACTCGGAGTTTTTCCATATTTTGGAGTGCTCTGCACTTTTTAACACGAGAATCATGTAGATTGACAAATTTTCACGTCCGCTTCGCCAATATTTTATTTTATTTTATTTTAAATTACACGGACCAAACCTTATCTCTTTACTCATATATATATATATATATATATATATATATATATATATATATATATATATATATATATATATATATATAAGATTGAAACAATCTATCACGTTAATAGCTCCATTATGGAACAAACACAATTGAATATACAAACATTATTGAGTGAAAATAAAATGTTCAGGAAGGAGCCATCAATTGAACTCGGAGTTTTTCCATATTTTGGAGTGCTCTGCACTTTTTAACACGAGAATCATGTAGATTGACAAATTTTCACGTCCGCTTCGCCAATATTTTATTTAATTTTATTTTAAATTACACGGACCAAACCTTATCTCTTTACTCATATATATATATATATATATATATATATATATATATATATATATATATATATAAGATTGAAACAATCTATCACGTTAATAGCTCCATTATGGAACAAACACAATTGAATATACAAACATTATTGAGTGAAAATAAAATGTTCAGGAAGGAGCAGGGTCAGCTAAGAATTAGAATAGAGGAGATAGAGAGGGAACTCATCCATATCGAAAGATCCACTAGAGATATGCCCAAAGAGAGAAACAAGAAACAATGATAAGAAATTGTTGGTTTAAAGGGAAATCTAAACTGTAAAGTTCATGTAAAAAGAACTGTTGATATACTGAACGTTGATGTGGCCCAGGATGAATTTACTGCAAAAGTTATATCTAGCCAAAACACGAGAAGCGTGTACTAGTGTCTTACATTAACCACAATTTGAAGGGCAAAATATTACAGCTGCGTAAATCTACCCCTCTTATGTCGTATTCAGTCTCAATGAGTATATGAATCTAGACCTGTTTAAGCGTACTCGCGATGTTTTTCCAAAGGCTAAAGAATTAAAATCATATGTCTTTAAGTATGTACGGTGTAAAGAAGAAAGTATTCTGTTCAGAAATAAATATGGTGATCTGGTTATTAGTATTATCACCTCGGCCCAAAGTTGATAGTCTAAAAACTGATTAATGAACTATCATTTACATGTTAGAAAATTTTTTGTTTTTTAATTGGTTAAATATTTATATTCTACAAAGTACAATTGATCATATATATATATATATATATATATATATATATATATATATATATATATATATATATATATATATACATATATATATATATTGACCATAAACAAGAGTAATAATAATTTGGTCATGGGTCATATTAATGTTTCATCAATATATGCCAAAATGAAAAGTAAAAAGACCATATATTAATAAATTTGATGGATGTTTCAGAAACTTCGCTAATAAGTTTTATTTGTGGTGAGGTAGTAAATACTGATAGTTGAAAAATGTTAAGAAGTGGACGTGATAATGATAGCAGACCTAGAGGAAGAGTTATTTAATATATGCGTAGTTCCAGTTTTCAGCTTTAAATGACATTGTGTCAAATTTTTCAAAGCTAAATTGAATTAAATTTATAGTCCAGGGTACAAAAATCGTTTTTATTGTTATTTATAGACCTCCTGGATTTACATATATGAGTTTTTGGATGAATTTAATATTTCTAAAAATTTATCTTTATCTGAGAATTTGATTTGCCTCGGTGATTTTAACCTGAACATACTTAGGTTGGATTGTGTATATAATCAGAGATTTTTGTCACTGTTACATGCATATAACTTTAGTCAAATAATAAATTAACCAACGAGGCGTAGTTTGACCGACGCTTCAGTCACAGATCTTATCAAATGCTCCAACATTGATCTTTTATTGAAGAGTGGTGTCGATCCTTCTTTATACGTTTCGAATCATTTTTAATTAAATGTGAGTTTCGAATGAAATCATTTAAACCTAAACCTTCGTTTATTACTTATAGGGACTTTCGGAACTTTGATTATGAGGCATTCTATGGAGATCTTATAAACGCACCCTTCCATAATATTTTTCACACTCCATAAATCAATAGCAAACTAGAAACAATCAATACTTACGCCTTAAACTTATGTAACAAACATTCACGTTTCGGGATTGCTCGAATAACTAAAAAAAACTCCCTGGATAATTCAAAATTTAAAATACCTTATCAACCTTTGCGATAGGGCATTGTCAAAATATAGGCGAAATAATGAATTATCAAACTGGGAAAATTATAAGCAGCTCCGTAATTACGTTGCTATATCCATTCAAAGAAATAAAACGGCTTATCTCGAAAATAAGTTGCATGCTGACAATCAAAAAATGACTGGAAGCTTTTAATGAAGCATAGTGTTTATTCAAGGTCTTCTAAACCTGTTCCTCATCATCTGGTGGTGTGGACGATATCAATAATTTTTTTACTAAGGCCGCCGAGTCTTCAACTTTAGACCCTGCTATCCTAAAGTTTTACCTTCTATATAAAAAACACTTCGTTGACGTTTTCAAGTTTAGATTAGCAACAACTGACGAAATTCATGCGGCTCTACTTTCCATTAGATCGGAGGCAGTCGGTGCTCACGGAATTGGTTTATCTATGTTATCCATATATACTTTCATTTATTGTACATCTTATTAACTTGCATTGAGACTTCAACGTTCCCTAAAATTTGGAAAAGTTTATCTCTGCTGCCGATAAGATTCCTACTCCTGAAGGACTGAAGGATCGTAGACGTATGAGCATTTTGCTAACTCTGTCGAAGGTACTCGAAAAAGTTCTCGAGGGCTAAATACGTAAACATATTGAACGATACAATTTACTTCCACTCATTAGATCTGGTTTTCAAAAAGATTTCAGTCATACGACTGCACTCTTAACGGATAATATTACTACTGTTTAACTTATCGCTCTGATTTTTCTTGACAACTTGAAGGCCTTCGACAGACTGAACCATCAGTTGTTTGTGGCTTGGGATACCTTAATCTTGGAATTAACGTATGTCAGTTAATCAGAAGTTATTTTACTGAAAGAATTTAGTCCGTAAAACTTAGGAGCAGACAATCTTATCACATGTGGAGTTCCTCAGGGATCAATCCTGGTTCCCCTGTTTTTTACTTCATATAAATCTCATATAACAAATGAGTTGATGCAGGCAACGGTATAGTTATAGGCAGACGATACGCAAATATATATGTCGTTTCGTTCTGAAGTCATTCTTGAGGCTAATGATAAAATGGCCCGTAATCTTGATTTCCTTCTTAGGGCGTCCGCACGTCACTATTTAGAAATTAAAAAATCTCTGGTGCTTCTTTTCGGACGTATTCAATGTAGAGACAAATACGACAACTTACGACACATTACCATAAATAATGAGTTTTTGGGTTGCTCTTTTGTTGCTAAAAATCTTGCGTTCTTGATTGAAATTAATTTGAGGTTTCGGGAACATGTTAATATGTGTATTAAAAAAGGCTTTTGCCAACTTAAAATTAATCTTTAATCAAAGACATCTTCTTGATATAAATTGTAGTGCAAAACTCAGGTCTTATCGCAGTTTACTTTCTGTGATAACGTATGTAGCCATTTTCCTCTAGAACGTGATTCTAGGCGCATAGAGTTTATACAAAACTGTTGAGTACATTTGATTGGTAGTACAAGAAGGTATGATAGGGGCCTGTGGGCTGAACTGAGGGAAATTGGGTGGCTGAATATGCATGAAAGAAAATTATAACATAGCTTAGTATTATTTAATAAAATAATTCATAATAAGTGCCAAAATATGTCAGAAAGTTTAATTTAGATGTAACGCCAATGTCCTTGATTTAAGACATAAATTTATTATTACCCCTCCTATTCATAACGCTACACTGTATGAAAGATCGTTCAGTAATCAAATTTCATTAAAATACAATAAAGCTTCTTTTAATCTAAAATGTTTACCGCCACAAAAACTTAAATGCGCAATTCGCCGCCAGGTGCTCCAAACTGTTTTACAGTCTATCCGTTAATGAGTATCACTTTGTAATGATTTACAAGACTGCTGTTATGCTGGTTAAGGGTTCGAATATTGTTTATCAGCTACACATCATTGTTGAAAGCATGATACAATATTATGTTATTTGTTTCCGTTTAGAGTTAGATTTAAATATCTAGGTTACGTGAGGAAGCTACGTTTCAACTTCGACTTTTGCAATTGTTTTAATTGCAATAAAGACATCTATTATTATCCCTGATTTCAAGCCAAACTGCTTCGCACTCCCTCCAGGGAATATTGATTCATATCAGGTATACAAAGATATCAAAAGTATCTAGGTGACGTGGTCTGCTGTATTTCCTACAGAATTTTGGACATTATGCGCGGTTGTAAGGAGAACTGTTTTCTGAATTGATCTATATAAATGCTCACTAAGGCCCAATCCCTTGGTGTTCTGCAGGAGGTTCTTTGATATCACTTTAATTCTTGATAAAATTTTGGGAATCGTTTGGACGTTGTTCATTACCCATTGTCTTCGAATTTGTACCTCCAGATCTCTGTATTTGGCGATCCTCTAGTTGTATTTTGGTCTTATATTGTTGTTGTTAGATACAGCAATATCAATTAGTATATTTCGCCTAGAAATTTTATCTGTTAGAACAATGTCTGGTCTATTACGAGCCATTTTCTGATCCGTTAGAACTGTTCGGTCCCAGTAAAATTTGAACTCGTTGTTCTCCAAAATAGGCTCCGGATTGTACTTATAATAAAGCACTTTTCCTTCCTGCAACAAATTTAACTTATCTTCGGGAAATGTTTAAAAGGAACTACTATCTTTTATACCACTAAATTATTTTAGTGGTATAAAACATAGTAGTTCCTTTTAAACATTTCACGAAGATGATTAACTACCACATAGAACGGCTACCAGCATCAACTTTTTAACTTATCTGCTAACTCTTGGTGGAGTATGTTAGCGGCTGAGTCGTGTCTTTCCTTATACTCGGTTGCGGCAAACGCTTGGCATTCTCAAGCTATACGCTGGATTGTCTGTGATATTCGACAGCCATATCTACATTGGTCATTTATTTATTTTTTTTATTATTATGATTAACAAGCCAAACGGCTTCGCACTCTTTCCAGGAAATATTGACTCATACCAGATATACAAAGATGCCAAAAGTATGAAGCTCTGTAAGGACCCTTTCCATGTTATCGGGTCCTAGGTGACGTGGTCTGCTGACCCTTGATGTTCTGCAGAAGGTTCTTTGATATCACCCCAGTTGTTGACAGTATTATGGGAATCGTTTGGAGGCTGTTCATTGCCCTGTCTTCGGATTTGCACCTCTAGATCTCTGTATTTCGCAATCTTCTAGTTGTGTTTTAGCCTTAGGTTGTTATTGTTTCTACTATTTAAACAAGTTCGTAATACTCGCCTTACAGTCCTGACAAATTCGATGGTCAGTTCAGCCTTCATAGTGCGATGGTCAATTCTTTTAGTCTGTTTCATACCTAGGTATTTGTATGTTTGCTCTGCTTCCATTGCAGGTATAGTTTCACCGATCTGCCTCTCAAATGCTCCTGGTTGTATCTTTCCTTTAACGATATTCAAAATACAACACTTCTCAAGTCCAAACTGCATTCCAATATCCCCGGAGAACTCCTCTACAATTATTATTACTATTATTATATTATAATTATTATTATTTAGTTCTTTGTTTATGGTCTGTATCAAAACGGCTGTTTTGTTATTTGATAGACACAAATATTGTTATTGAATTTTGATTGGCATGACTGATTTCAATATTTTGGGTTAAAAATTGGTATAAATGCGAAGTTTATATTTAACATCAACAAAAAGGGGATACAAAAGGTTATTTTTACCGGTAAATATTGTTACATATTATTGACATATTGAAAATAACATAATAACTTCAGGTAATCAGCAATTCATATTTTTACTGTATTGCTCAGTTCCTTTATTTTTCAATATTTATTAGCATATTTTACTAATTTAAATAATGCAATTAGAAAAAGATAGATTAGAATTGGGTGAAATCAGGAAATAAAAAGACTACCACTATTTATCAACACTTTTCCAAATATAAATAAAAATATTATCATTTTATTCAGCGATCATACAATGTTCTGACGATAAGTCGGAATTTCGTCGACTGTAACGCTCTTGCCCTTGTCAAAAAAGATTACCAATGGCAAAAATTAATTAAAAATACTAAAAATATTTTAACAAGAAAACATACCAAAAAATCTATTTATTTCAAAGAAGAAATTACTTTTTTGGAAAGAGATCCTTCGAAGTTCTCTCGTAATTTTCTGTTAAGAGCCTATTTATGCGGATATTTGCTTAACTGTGTGGACAACGGAATACCTTAAATACAAATATATATGAACTTCGAACTTTGTAAGAATTTATGCTACGACTAAAAGTTTTCATTATTACAAGTTTCAATAAATATAAATCTGTCCCTGTTATCTTCAACAAAGAGGACTTTTTTTCGGCTTCCAAGATAAATAAAGATCCTTTATTGCTTTGTCGATGTTTCCTTTTTCGAGTTTTAGACTAATACAATAGTGGGAGGTTTAGTAACTTTTAAAAATATAATTTCTTGGTTATAAAAATGTATTATTAGATCAATAAAATTATTAAAAACAATTTATCTCACAGATGTTTTTATTTAACTATCAATTAAAAAACGCAATAACTGACATACATAAAGAAACTGAACATTTTAACTGTTACCAGGGTCAACTAACAGGACCTGTAGTATATTTTTCCGAACCATTTTGGCACGTTAAATCTGAATCTAGCTTCAGAATTGCTCCATCATGTCAAGTTTTTCAAATATCCAAACTTAAAAGTGCAAAATACACCGTTTTTCGCCGTGTTTGAGGTTATGTAAAATCGCAAGGTAATTTTTCTCACAAAACTAGTAGAAACATCTACAAGTATGACCCTTTTTCTTTAAAATTAATTTTGAAATACCTAAATACCTTTATTTTCACCGAGATATGCTAACTTGAATTTTGAGTTTCTGGTGTCTACGCGAATGAAAGTCAAAATCAGAGTACTTTTCTAAATTCTGTTATTTTAATGAAAACTACAATATAAGTATTTTAGACGTCGCTGATTATAAATCCACCGTCAGATTTCAAAAATTCAAAATGGCGGATCCAATTTCAACAAGAATTAAACTTTAAAAAAAATTTCTGTATAGGTTTCTGGAGAAATTCCAGAAGTTGCAGATTATAAATTCAAGATCAGATTTTGAAAGAAGTCAGTGGTGATATTAATTTTAACCTGGCAATGACCTTTATAGTTAATTCAAGGTCATAGTTGTATTTTTAATAAAAACCCTTTCTTCTTGACGTAGGCAATTTTCACTAAAATTAAAAACTTTTTGAAATTTCCTTTAAAAAAAATTAAGTCAGGATAGACCCATAGATTTGTTTTGATGATGGACTTTTAATAGGCTTGAAAATGATAAGATTCTATGTGGCTTTTAAGACATCAATTTAAGGAAAAAAATGATCGCAGTGATTGGTCAAGTAGCCAGCCTCGTAGGAATCTATAGTAATGTCATTGTGTTCTGGTGAGGCTGTGGAATTGCTGTGTTAACATGTTAGTAGAGTTAGTGTTATATTGTATAGGTGTTTTTAATGAAGATGTCGAAGGTATCACACCGTAGGTCCCTGGGTATGATCGTATTTTACACAAAGTATGAGCCTTCGCATAATATTCGAGGCACCTTGTTTTGAAATCTCTCTAGCCATTTAAATCTTGTTCTGCTTCTGGTGATCCAGATCTAAGAAAAAGTTTGTAACTAAGAAGTTTGCTATTTACTCTTCTTGTTAAGCAACAAATAGAGATATCAAGACGATTTGGCCTTCGCTAGGATGTAGTCCGTGTTAAGTGCCAAATTCAGTCTTCTATCGAGGACTAACCCCAAGTATTTCGCACTCGCTCGCCAGAGAATGCGAGTATTCGAAATGTATAGCCGATCTTCCAAAGTTGAAATTCTTGATTTTGAAAACATGACAGTTTGTGTCTTGTTAGGATTCAACTTAATCTTCCAATCGATCATCCATCTTTCTAATTTATTTATATGACGTAGTAGGTATAAAAAAATAGAATGAAAAGATCCTGATGAAGTTGCAAGGGCGGTGTCATCAGCAAACAGATATAATTTGCTATAGTCGTCGACCGGAATGTCAGCTGTGTACAAATTAAAGAGAGTTGGAGACAGAAGGGAGACTTGAGACACTCTAGCTCTAACCTGGTTAACTTCGGAAGTAGCAGTGTCTGATGATACCACGAAGGATCTGTTTTCTAAGGAACTTAAGACTAGTCTTACTAAATAGTTCGGGATTTCCAGTCATATGAGCCTAATTACAAGACTATTATGCCACACCTTGTCAAATGCTTTGCTGATATCAAAGAAGATAGCACCAGTATGGAATCTTCTGCTGAAACCTTGAATAATCATTGAGGCCAGTCTGGTGGTCTGCTGAATGCTGCTATGATTGCTCCTGAAGCCGAATCGTTCCGGAGGCAAGATGTTTATTTCGGTTATAAAATTAGACATTCTGTTTAGGATAATGTGTTCAATGATTTTCCATAGATTGGAAAGCAGGCTAATAGGCCTGTTGCTATTCATGTTTGTGGTCGTTTCGCTTTTCTTCCTAATCAGAATTATCTTCGTCACTTTCCAATCCGAGGGAAAATGGCTGGATTGTAAAACCACATTAGCTATATAGGCTATATCAGACAGGATCTTGTCCGGAGCACGCCTTAAGGCCGCGTTCGGGAAACCATCTAGGCCCGGTGCCTTCTTCACATCTAATCCCATGGCTATGTCTTTTACCTCAGCAAGACCCATAACTGGAACGCCTAGGTTAATAAATTGAATTGTCTTGTAAATTTGGACGGTATAGTTAATTATATGTTCTTTAGCATAATCGTTGCTGGGGTTGTGACTAAATTGTACGTAAAATGTTTCTCCCGAATACGCTCTCGCAAATCTGCAGGAAATTCGCCGTATTTGGAATACCTAAATACATTGGTGACCGACGACCTGACTAAGGCATCAATAATTAGAAATTTCAAGTATTTGACAGAGTCCTCAAATGGCCCAATAGAATATTTTGAGACTACCACCGATCTTGGAACCGCCATATTAGATAAATACTGGCAGATGATCCGAGGTTGAAGAACTAACGGTCTGAACAATCTGCCAGTATTCTTGGTCAGAAAGATATCTCATTTGGGGAAATTAGGTCGAACAGATTATCTTGAGAGGCGTTTTCGAAAACCATGCCTTTAACATTGGTGATCCTGGCTCCCCAAAGACGACGCTTGGCACCTCTTACAGGGATTGGGTCAGTGATGTTAAAAACAGATTAAATACAGATAAGTCATCCCATAAGCGGAAAAAAAGCTACGAGTAAATTGATGCAGCTAATTAAACTATGTAAGTGATCCTGCAATGATGACTTTAAATGTTTTTCTTAAAAAATATCGTTACACTGCGAATCAATCATATCCATTAAAATTTCTGGCGCAAAAGTTTATATATTAGCATTAAAAGAATTTTAAAAAATCTTAATATTGTTTGTAATTGCAGCAAAATATGAAAACCGAATTCATAATTTATTTTTAAAGCCATCAATGCTTCAATTACGAAATCTATCGCAATTTCAGTTTGCTGAATGAAATTTTGCCATGTATTAAAATACGTGAAACATTCTTTGTTGAACTGAGATTGAAACAAAACGATTTTTTGTCTAAAAGGCTTAATATGAGAGTGAAAATACCTGAATCTTCCAGACAAGTGAACACGCAGCAGAACTTTTTGAAAACATGTTTTAGCTCTGCTATCTTCCATAAAATGGCGTTATATACTTCTACTAACCAAGCATAATTCAGATTTTTGAGTAAATCCTCTGCTCTCCACAAGATGACGCTATACTACTGTAGCTTCGCCACCTCCCACACTTAGCATCTCTACTCTCCGCAAGGTTTTAGTACCATACATTTAGCATGGTCGGAAGTAGTAATAATACGTAACATACAGCATGCGTATGGAAGCGGTTATTCTCCGTCGCGCCTTACACCCGCCATATATAACGAATATGTATATATATATATATATATATATATATATATATATATATATATATATATATATATATATATATATATATCCACATAGAAGTGGGATTGTTTGGGTCCTGAGCTGCGCTCACTTTTTTAATGCTAACTCTCTCACTTGCTGGGCCCACCGTTAGCGCGCGAACAATAGATGCGCGAATGTCATTGTACTTTTCCCGCACCATAATAACAGCTGATTTTATTTAAATTTGAATCCATTATAAATAAACAATATCAACTGGACGGTACCCAATCACATTGAGGAAATATGATCAACAAGAAGTACGAAATTGGCCACCAAGGTCTTCAGGCTTAAAAATAGCAGATTTCTATCTTTAGGGAACAATACAGCAATGTATTTACTCTATGCCTGTTGAATCAGTGGAAAAACTACTAGCTCGAATAAGAAGGACCTTTGACTAACTTGATCCAGTTGAAATAGCAAAACCTACAATATAAGCTGTTATGTCTAACATAAACATATTAATGGGGGTTATATTGAACATTTAAATTGATTACTACTTGTGATAATTTTAACTTATTTTCTTGCTATTTTTTTATTATTATTTATTGTTTATCATTATAATTTTTCATAAATTAAATTTATCATGGTAGAGATTATTGTTCATAATATTTCTAAATTTTCTTCTGTTCATTGGTGTCAAGTTAGGATATATGTAGTTGAAAACCCTGCATGTTTTACTTATAATTTTAATATGTTGGCGTTTGTATACGTATTATTTTCCATTTTTGATTATAATTTTTGCGAACAACCACGGTACCAAATCGTCGAAAAAAAATTAATTGCAACTGACAATGACAGGCCTCATCATAGAAACATAGTATTAGTTTGTTTATTATGGCGTTCTGACGAAAAATCATTAAAACTTCTTGACATTTGGAAGATTTTGCGAAAAATCGTAAACAAAACGAAAACTGTTCTGTTTAGATCTGAACATACTATATATGGACAGATGGACGTCCCTCTATCGAAAATTTCATTTTCTGACAATTCATTATCGAGCCCAATAATATCTAAAACTACAAAACTGCAATTCCAAGATTCACTATTTGATTTTTGAAAAGATATGCAATTTTAGGCGACGCCCTGTTTGAAAAATATTTTTTCCTCAAAAACGGCTGAAGTAGTGGATAAAACTTTAAGTAAAAGTTATCCAAAATGAAAAAAGGGATACAAAAAAATATAATATACATGGTAATCCATTTAAAATAAGCAAGCTTCAGACAACTTTCGGTATAACCGGAAGTCGCAAAAGATCGCTTTGAATTCATCCGAAGAGAGCGTCATCGAGAACCTCATTATACCAATTTGCAGGATTCAAATTACATTATTTCTCGAGATATTCTAATGTACTGTCACCGTAACACACCCTGTATACACGTCTGTTATTAAAAATGGTGTCGTGTCTAAAATTTGCTGGCTACTGTATATTAGGTCTGTTTATTTTTTTTTTTAAATATGTGGTTATCACTTTTCTTTTCAATATTCAGAAAAAGAATAAATAGTGTTTGCCACTCTCACTTCTATTAATAACACAGGTTTATAAAAAAAGGTAGATGCCTATTTAACCAGACCATACATTGTTCTTATGTAGTTAAATGCTCTGAATCCAACCTCTAGCACATCAGGTTCACGGCCATTTCAGGATCAAATTGAGAAAAATTTACTAAATAGACCTATAAAAGAAGGTGTGTAGACTTTTAAGGGCGCTGAGTCTGAACTCGTGCTTTATTTAATACTTCAAGATTAACCAGAGGTCATTTCAAGGTTTTTCAAGGTCAAATTGAAAAAATCCATTACATAAATCTGTAAACGAAGAGAACCCACACACAACTAGATCAATATCCGTTACATAGCAGACAGGCAAACGGACCAAGTTTTTAAGCCGAAACTCAAGCTCCCAAAATCTTGCACCCCACACACAGCTAGATTGATGTCCGTTACACAACAGATATGCAAGCTGAGTGAGTTATTATGAAACAGAAATTCAAAACCCAAGCTCCCAAATTCATATAACCTCCGCAGAGCTAGATTGATATGCATTACACAGCAGACAGAGGAGCGCATTGAGTTTTTAAAGCAAAACCCAAACTGCTAAAAACCACACACTCTACGTGCAGCAAGATTGATGACCACTATTTAGCAAACAGGCGATCGGACCAAGTTTTTATAACGCGCAGCGAGATCAATGTCCATTACGCAGCAGACAAAGACGAATACCAAGGATTTATAAGTGTATAAAATAAAACCCAAGCTCTCTGAAAATCATGTATGCTAGGCACAGCATCTATGAGATTTTGGGTTTTATGTTATACATTTATAAAAACTCGCTTCGCTAGCCTAGCCGTTATATAACAGATATCGATCTAGCCACGTGTGGGGTATGTCCAAGGAAGTTTTAAGGGGTAAAAGGAAGGAGAATACCCTAAACTAATTTTGGTTCCGCATGTAACTCTGTACTCCCCTTGATGTGACTATGATGCACTTGCGCAGTAGGTCAAGGGACAGGATTGGACTTGAGAAACCTCTTATTATGTTATTATAGAGAAAAATTACAATTTAAAGTTCAAGTTATAATGCGACTAATGAAAAAAACACTGCCTTAAAAAAGATTTAAACATAATTTTAGTTTCACTAGAGATAACTAATAACCGAAACGTCGTGATATTCAACAAAAAATAAAGACAATGGAAGTCCAGCAGATATCTACTACTTCGCAAGAAACATCATTGTCTATGACCTTCAAACAAACAATAGCATACACTTTTGCATTATTATAAATAAAGTCTATACAAATGTCCTAACAACATACACAAATATAAATTCCTAAAACCTACATTCCTTTCAGACTAATTTAGTGGATTTTTCTTAATTTGACCTTGAACTGATCCTGAAATGATCTTTGGCTGACCTTGGGGGATTAAACAAACCACGAATTTTGATTCAGCGTATGTATCTACTTATCCAGATTTATTTAGTGAATTTTACTCCAATGACCTTGAACCTGGCATAATAGAGGTTAACGAACCTCAGATTTGGATTCAGGGCGTCTAATTACATAGAAATAAGATGGTCTAGTCAAATAGTCATCCAATTTTTTTTTTGTAAACTTGTATAATAGACGAATTAGTTAGACCAGTCAGTAAGTCTGTGCCGTCTTTCTTGGAGCTCTGGTTCAAGTCTAGACATGTTTGCTATCGCTTGTATGAGCGCAATGTATTATAAATAGCGTGACTATAAAGGAAAGTGTTACGTAGTTGCACAATAATTTAATCAAATATACTTTATTTATATATAAATTGGTTATTCCTTTATCTATTCTAAGTATTATATTAGTACATACTTTTTTTAGGGAGATTAAAACATTTGCGGAACGCTTAAATTTTGGTGATCATCTGCCGAAATAGGATTCACTGACCTCCATTCGCATTTCCTAATTTTCGTTCCCGTGGACTTGGACCCCTTGCTGGTTACAGTTGACCCCTGGGCGTCTACATGAACCTCTTTGATAATGAATGCTGTAGGATTTGTTGAATTAACATCTTTAAATAATTTTTAATGTATTTGTATCAAGTTTAGTTTCAAACACTTTCATAAATTATTATTAAAGGGGACTATATTTCAAGCGATGAACAACGCAACGATTGACTCAACATACAGAAATCTTCTGAAATATATTTCCAATAAGGCTACAGTGCAGGTAAAGATAACAGAGGACCTAGAAACACAGAAGATAAATATTGGTCGAAGGGTGCGACAATGAGATACGATTTCCTCTAAACTTTTTACTTTAACACTTGAAGATGTACCTTAAACAACTAAACTGGGAACACTTGGAATTGCAGAAAATAAATTGAAATGAAAGTGATTAGAAGAGGACTATGTCCAGGAGTGGACCAATTTGGGCTGCTAGAGAGAGAGAAAGAGAGAATAGTGGCGTTACTTTGGTTGGATAACTATTTTTAATAATATTTCAAAGCGACCTTGGTTTGCTAGATGATCGCTTTAATAATTGATCATTTGCGGCACATTTTTCTGTGTAATTATTTTTCGATAAAATTTACGATAGTTTTTAATACCATTTGAAAGTAGGATTCTTGGTAAATGCTTAGAAATTAGGAATTTCAGAATTTCACACATCTGTTTTACTTGGGTCCTTGAAAAATGTTTGCTTGGTGACGTGAGAGTAATTATTTGACTTTTAAATGAGCCCTAGTTATTATTTTCCCACAACTCAATTACTTTAGTGTGAGACTTTTTGCAGTTTTCATTTCTGATCTCAGAAATGAGGGTTTCTATTATAAAAATCTACTTTGAAATTACATTATATAGATAAAAACGCGTATTGTCGAAAATTACATGAGATCAAAAGTATAATTATATAGAAAATTAGATTAGCATCGAAAGAAAAAGAACTGAGCAAGTTGCTGAAATACTCCTGTTTCACTAAAATAATCTAAATTTAAAACTTCATTAGTTGGCAATCTGATTAGCATCTCAGCTAATAAGTCCCAACGTCAATTCGATTTTAAATTTATGTAGTTAACGACAATAAAAATCATTTTTAAATTCTAAACTTACAAAAGGCAAGATTGTTTAAAAACATAAAATAAATAAAATAAATCATAAACATGTTGTTAGGCACATACTTCAGACTAATTTTTTTAAGGTTCCGTTTTTACAATATAGAACAAGTTTACGATTTAGATTATTTTAGTTGATGGGATTTGTATGTGTTTTGTTAAAATAATAATTGAAATCAAAAATAATCGTAACTCAATATACAAATATTCGCCGAACATCAACGAATTTTCCGTTATGTATATTTTAATAGATCATCTACTTTGTGGGTCTACTATCATAAATGTAATTAAACTTCTTTATGTTAAAAATATAAAATTAAATATTTGTTTCTTTTCGCTCTGTAAAATTTCATATATACAAACAAAAATATCTAAGCGATAAAATTCGTAATGGGAATATTTTATTGGTGTTTAATTCATACTTAATTTATTTCTGAAAAGAACAAGTTGAAGAGTCAATACAGTAAACAACCTCAACCATAAGTAGTAATGTCGCGGGATAAGAAAAGAAACCACAGAAATGTCATTAAAAAAGCTTTTTCTTCAGGTTTAGAACAGTATAAAATATTTTGTTAATCTAATAAAGGCCAGAGATTCCAAGACTCTTTGCGACATCAGTTCATTTCCTGAGAGGCAGGTATGTCATTTAAGCAGACTTGAATGTAACCTTGAATTGATTAATTAATTGAATGACATCATGAAAATAATATTTTGTACTGCTGTTTCTGCTGCATTAACGAAGAAGCGATAACACTCTCTGTCGGCTTAGAATTAATTTTCATTTTAGATGATTTTAATATAATTTTCGCCTGAAATAATTTATTTCATACAGTAAGAATATCTAGACAATAAGTTGCATTGACCAAAATGTGGTTGTCTTTATATTTATTTATTTTTACGACGTCTCGTCTCGTCTCTAATCGTGATCACGTATAAACTAAATGTTTTATCTTAAGACTACGAGCTTATATAGGGAATGTGTCAATTGAAGCGCAAAGTTTCGCTTCACTGTACACACCTCAATGATTTGATGTTATAAAGTAGTGGTTGCCAAAGATTAGGTATCTCAACACTCAGTTTACTAAAGATTCCATTATTGTTTTTAATGTAAGCTGCTTCTATAAATTTCCTTTTTTTTTTTCATGTTGGGTTCCAAATATATTGCCGCAGCCTCAGACCATTTTATATGGTGTTGTTTCAACCAGACTTTCAGTTTTACTGTTGCCGCAATTCATGCCATAGAAATGGCAACATAGAAACCGAAAGTCTGGTTGAGATATGTCGATGATACCTTCAAGGTATGGAAGGGCAGTGATCAAGAATTTAATGATTTCTTGAAACATCTAAATACCATTCGACGTACAATTAACCATGGAAAAAGCGGTAAATGATCAATTGCCCTTCCTAGATGTCATGGTGAACCGTTCAAACGAAACTATTAAAACCTCGGTATACAGAAAGCCAACCCATACTGGACAATATCTTAATCATAGTTCTAATCATTATGTTATAACAAAACGGGGATTTATACGCAACCTCTATAATCGCGCTTTATCTATATGCAATAATGCCGGAAAAAGAGATGGCAAATATTAAATCCGATTTACAACAGAATTTTGTCGTTGAAAACTAATTGACGATTTTTAAAAAATCAAAATTTCAGTAACAAATAAAGAAATCTTTCTACCGTATTTAAATAGTTTGTTATATATGTAATTCTCCTTTCAGGCAGAGAATATGAAAAATATATGTAGAAACAGTTTATTTCCTGCAAATATCGCTCTGGTCCTCTCTCCATACGTGTTTCGATCACCTCATGATCTCGTCAGTGGAGCTGTATGGTTCATATATCAGTTATTTCATGCTAATGTTGCTCTCGGTCCGATACAGCTCCACTGACGAGATCATGAGGTGATCGAAACGCGTATGGATAGAGGACCAGAGCGATATTTGTAGAAAATAGACTGTTTGTACATATATTTTTCATATTCTCTGCCTGAAAGGAGAATTACATATATAACAAACTATTTAAATAAGGCAGAAAGATTTCTTTATTTCTTACTGAAATTTTGATTTTTTAAAAATTTCACGTTACTCCGTTGATTCATAGATGTCGTTCGACTGGCGACATTTTTCAGTCTGACATTGAAGTTGATAGACAGCAGGTGTAATATCCTGCCGACATACCTTGAAATTTATGGTTCATATATCAGTTATTTCCTGCTAATGTTGCTCTCGGTCCGATACAGCTCCACTGACGAGATCATAAGGTGATCGAAACGCATATGGAGAGAGGACCAGAGCGATATTTGCAGGAAATAAACTGTTTGTGCATATCTTTTTCATATTCTCTGCCTGAAAGGAGAATTACATATATAACAAACTAATTGACGATGTTATAAATAACTTTAGAACAACGAACACTGGACAGCAAGAAACACATTCCTTCTTCACAATTCCATACATGAAGGGAACTTTGGAGAAAATAAGATGAATTGCCAGTAGCTATAATATGAAAACAGCCTTTAAATCAGGAAATACAGTTAGAGCTCATTTAACAAAAACAAAACCAAAAATTACTGATAAAAAAGAATGTGTTTACAAAGTTCCATGTGAGTGTGGTGAAATGTATATTGGAGACACCAAACGTCCACTAGAAGTTAGAATTAAGAAACACAAAACTCATACAGAAAAAGTGGAAACATCGAGATTAGGTATTATAGAACATGCCTGGGATAAAAAAAACACCATATTAAATGGTCTGAGGCTGCCGCCATATATATGGAACCCAACATGAAAAAATAAAATTTATAGAAGCAGCTTACATTAAAAACAATAATGGAATCTTTAGTAAACCAAGTGTTGAGATACCTAATCTTTGGCAACCCGTACTTTATAACAGCAAATGATTGAGGTGTGTACAGTGAAACGAAACTTCCATGGATACAGTCGTTATATAAGCTCGTAGTCTTAATACAAAACATTCAGTTTATACATGATAACTATTAAAAATAAAGACAATGCAAGTCCGACAATCACATTTTAGTCAATCTTCAACATTGTCTACGACTTCAAAAAAACATTAAGTGGCATATCTGTAAATTTTCTGTTATCTTTAACGAAATATTTTAATATTTTTATATTAAGGTGAGATTAGAGATTTGTTTCGTCTCATTTCGACAGTGTCCACGAGATTGAAACGAGACGACACTAGTCTGAGTCGAGACGAGGTCATCCCTCATTCACGTTTCGTCTCGTCTCGCCTCACTTCATCAGTATCCACAGGTAAAACTATTTCCCTAACTTACTACGAGAGAACACTTTATCTAAATAAAGGAGTTTCCGCAGGTTCTTTTGGAGACACTGTATATTCCATTATGAACAAGTAAGGACCATGTAGATTTGTTTTATGTATATTTTAGTCGAGCGAAATACAGAATATGAGATTATAATAAAAATATTATAAAAGATATTTAGTTACTCAAAAGAGAAATAAAATAATATAAAAGGAAGTCCTATTTATCTCATATTTTATAGAGCCATATAATAAAACGATTGTTAAGGTAATATTACCTGAAATATTGTAATCTCACACAGCGTTAGTATATAAAATACATAAATATATTCCGAATTTCATTTGGATATGAAATGAAAAGGAAATGGGGAAAATGGACACATTTTGCATATACAGCGGCCCTATTAAAGATTTATGTGGCCAATTTCCCGAATCTTTCACACGGGCAATCGAATGTGTCTTATCGAAAATTGGTGTGTCACTGTTGAGGAATTTAAATTTATTTTATTTTCAACGGAAATATTTTTATAGTTATTGACGGTACAGCCTTTATTATTGATTTAAAGTGGAAAGTATATCATGTTATAATTTGTGATAATTAAAAAACATTGCGATATTACAGAACTGTTTAATATTGGAGTAAATAGACCATAAAAATATTGACATTGTTAAAAAATAATATTTTAGTTTGTTTTTCCTGTAACTCCGCCTGCATGATCGAGGGGTGAATTGAGTAGCTCAACGGTCATGTTGCCGGTCCTAAGCCCGGAAAAAGGAGGAAGGTTCCCAGACCAGGTTAGCTCCCTATCTGGGGTAAAAAAAGATTGCAGGCTCACAGAACCAACACTCTGCCTCGGAACAGGACGGATTCACAGATGACTACCCACGCAAGAAAAAGGTTAACGATTTGGAATAGGAAAAGTGCAATACGAATTGCTACATGGAATATAAGATCATTCAACAACAAAGACCAGGAAACACTAAATGAACTAAAACATCATAAAATCGACATAGGCGCCCTACAGGAATCCAAAAAGAAGGGGAAAGGCCAAAAACAATACGATGACTACCTAGTAATATACAGCGGGGTAGACAAACATGAGAGAGCAAAAGAAGGAGTGGCATTAGCAGTACATAAGAAATATCAAGGGAGTATACGTGAATGTGGTTACATCTCCCCAAGAATTCTGACCGTTAAACTTGAAACAGAAAACCAAAAACTAAATATAATATCAATCTATGCCCCCGAAGACAATAAATCAAAGCAAGAAAGGGAATCATTCTACGACCAGCTCCAGGACACTATCCAGTCACTATCACAAGACCAATCACTAATAATTTTGGGAGACTTCAACGCCCGCATTAGAAACAATGCAATACCTGGGGTTAAACAAAGGTTTAACGAAGACATGTTAAACGATAATGGAGAGCTAATGATCAACCTCTGCACGCTTAATGAGCTGCGAATTAACAACACCTTTTTCGATCATAAAGACCAATATAAATTCACATTCACTAACACTAGAGGATTTAAGTCAATAATTGATTATATCGTCACTAATAGACACCTCCACCCAAGCCAAATCCTTGATGTCAGGACACTGAACTCTGCTGATGTGGGAAGCGATCACAGCTTACTACTTGGGAAAATCAATTTGAAACTTACACCAAAGAAAAACCAAGAACTACCTTTACAGCAGGAAAAGATCAATATAGAAGCACTATGGGACACATCGATAAGAAAACTGTACGAAACGAGACTCGAAGGAAAGATTGAGATTAATCAAATAAACGGACAAGATAGCATTAATACCAGCTGGGAAAAAATACAGAAAAACATAAAAGAAGCCGCCAGCGAGGCCTTAGGAACAAGAATCCCACATAGAAGTGGAAAAGCCGCAAAAACCCCTTGGTTTTGTCAGGAAATCAAAGACAAATGTAAGGAGAAAAGAAAAGCATATCTTAATTATAGGACACAAAGAACACCGGAATCATATGAAATATACCGAAGAATTAGAAACGAAACGACAACACGCGTAAGACAGATAAAAGATCAACACTGGGAAGCATTTTCTAAGCGAATGGAGAATGACTTCTATGGGCTTCAAAAACAAATCTGGCGACTAATTCGAACACAAAGAAAAGAAGTCAATGAGCTGGTAGAAACAAATCACATTACCAATGAAAAGTGGATAGACTACCTAAGCGAACTGTTCAGAGCAGATAACATCGAGACTGAACTTAGCACACCTGAAATAGTGATAAACGAAGACATTGAAATTGGAACCATGGAGGTTAGTGCGGCACTCCAGAAGCTGAAGAACAGGAAGAGCGCAGGACATGATGGCATCCCGAATGAACTACTCAAATACGGTGGCCAACGCCTTACACAAGAATTGACAAAACTGATTCAAAAAATTCTCCATCAACACAAAATACCGGACGAATGGCGCACTAGCACGACCATTCTTATGTTTAAAAAGGGAGACAAAAAAATACCATCGAATTACAGAGGAATATATCTCTTAAATACCACCCTGAAACTTACCACAAAGATAATAACGGCTAAAATTAACAGCTTAACTACATTGGCAGAGGAACAACAAGGCTTCAGATCAGGAAGATCATGCACAGATGCAGTTTTTGTCATAAGACAAGTAACAGAAAAATCGATTGAATACAACAAACCGGCTTATATGTGCTTCATCGACCTGGTGAAGGCTTTCGACCGTGTGCAATTGAGAGATATCGTACATCTCCTATACAATAGACAAATCCCTCGCAATATAATAAAAACTATTGAAAATATATACACAGCCAATCAAATCCGAGCCAAAATAAACGGAAATCTCACCAAACCAATACCTGTGGGATGTGGCATCCGACAAGGGGACTCTTTAAGTCCTCTTCTATTTAACATCATAATGGACGAGATAATAAAAGCAGTACGTGTGTTGAGAGGATGTAGGATGGGAGATCGGGACGTTAATATCTTATGCTATGCTGATGATGCAGTTCTGCTGGCAGAAAACGAAGATGATCTGCAGCGACTGTTACACAGATTCAACTGCACAGCAAAATCATTCAATATGACCATATCAGCCTTAAAAACAAAATGCATGACAACGTCAAAAATACCATTGAGATGTAAATTGGAAGTTGATGGCAAAATTATACAACAGGAGATGAAGTTTAAATATTTAGGAATATCAATCTCGGGATTTGGTGATGTCGAGACTGAGGTGAGGGAACAAACACAAAAAGCGACAAGAATAGCGGGGTGTCTGAACGATACTATATGGCGAAATAAAAACATCGGAACAGAAACTAAATCCAGAATATATAAAGCAGTAATTAGGCCAATTATGACATATACCGCTGAAACTCGCCCCGATACATCAAAAACCAAACAGATTTTAGAAACAACTGAAATGAGGGTGCTGCGCAGGATAACAGGAAAAACACTGTACGATAGAGAAAGGAGTGAAAATGTAAGAGAGAGGTGCAAGGTGGAAAACATAAACGACTGGGTGCTGAACAGAAAGGTGGAATGGAATGGGCACATTGACAGGATGGACGACCGAAGAATTGTGAGAGTCACACGTGATAAGTCACCAGCGGGACGTAGGAGTACAGGACGCCCCCGAAAGCGATGGAGCGACAACTTGAATGTATAGTGGACAGAGTGGTGAGGGAAAACAGGCGTTTCGTCTAAACCAAAGAAAGAAGAAGAAGAAGAAGAAGTTTTTCCTGTGATTTAGTTAAATTTTTATTTGAAATTTTTCTCAAACGTCTTTTGGAATATTTATTTATTTAGCAATATATTTCTAAAAGACCAAAGCCCAATTACAAGAAATTCCAATTCATAAATTGTACATTTCATTTTAAATTGTAAATCTTAACTAACCTTAACACATCCAAAAGAAGACAATACCACATCAATAAGATACAAACAACAAAACTATCCTTACGGATAACCAAAAGCCTTGCGTAGGTGCCTTAAAATTGTTGGAGGATTGTCAATATATATATATATATATATATATATATATATATATATATATATATATATATATATATATATATCACAAGGTATGGAAATTTTATTAAAAGTTTGACACATCATAAATTGGGTCCTGACAATGTATTCTTCTGGATGGCCGGTATTTATACACACTGTATTATTTTTAACCTTTTATTCAACTATAAAATTTCTGACAACTTGTCAAATAATTTAAGTTACATCAATGACATCTCAAACCAAACTGTCCACGAAAGGTGATTTAGACCCTTTATGTACACTTTTTACCAATACTAGAAAATTACGAATCTCTCTAGATGGATTTTCATACTACATGGTGTAATAAAAATAAGAAAAAGGAATAATTTGACGATTTTTAGTTCTTTTGTCATAGGCTTTCCATGCCGAAAATAAAGAAATGTAATTTTCTAAAAAGTTCCAGACTTTCTTTCATAGACGTCCCATGAGGAAATTAACAAAAAATAAAACTAACTAAAAAAATTATGAACTAGTAGAAAATAAACCCAAAACCCTACAAACTAGAAACCGAAACTAATACTACCAAGTGTCTACCACTTTAAAATCCGTAATATTGCCCCCTTCCAAGTTTTGATCGTTCCGACTAATCTTCTTGATGTTAATAATGAGCCAATCTGTCAAGATGCATGACTGCCATCTTCGCATATGGGCTTTTCTGAATTCGGTACACCAGATCATTTAGTCGGGTCATACGTTGTATGGACATTCCCATGACTTCTGAAGCTTTGGTGAATGTCCTCTGGTTCTTTCCGGATTATACAACCACATTTTTTCACAAACCATGAATCCACCAATATTGGCTTTGATGTTATAGCGGGTCTTTATTCTGGCGCTTTCTTTTTGTAGTCATCACTGTATCTTCTCGAGGATGACCTGTAAGACGTTCTTTTTCCATAGTCCCTTTCACGGTCCCTCTCGAGATATCTTCACGTGGATTACCTGTAGAACGTTGCTTTTCCGTAGTCCCTTTTGTGGTCATGATCTCTTTCGTCTTCTCTTCTATCTCTTCGGTGACGGTGCATTCTGCTATCGCCTCCACCAGCAGTAATTTCCTGACAATCTCGGTAAAAGTGACGGTTGTATCGGCAGTGATAATGACGCATGTTATTCGAATAGTACCGGCGACCCTGGTTCTTTCTTGTTGGTCTGGCATAGGTCACTCTATTGCGACAACCGCATACTCCATCGCAAGCCTTGGCGGCAACTGCAGCACTTTTTTTTTATCTTTTTAAATAGCAAATCCAAAACAAAAGATACTATTACTCAACCAGACTTCTTTAATTTCACCGTAAGGAGCAACGACTTTTTCCAAATCACTCTTTCGCACTTCATCACCTATATCAGCAATATGAGGCCGATAACCAACAGGATCACTGTCAGGAGCAGTACTGCTTGTACAGTAGCTTTGTACATGCCCCTCTTGGCCATCATTCTAACAACGAATTCTATTTCTACTATGGAAGGTTGTGTTTTTGTTGTCATGTGTTTTTCGTTTGTTTGAAAATTCTGGCAAATTCCTCATTAGCCTCATGAAGATTTCTTTGTTGATCTTACAATAATTCTGGAAAACGTTGACCCTTCTTATGATTCTTTCTTGATTCCTTGAGGTCTGCTTGGCTGTTTCAAACTGGCGGGCATAAGCAAGAGCCTTAGAAATTTTCTTCAATCGGGCCATTCTTACAGTTTTACTTGTTTCTGGGTCGCGTAAACCTTCGATAAAACTACTTACTGCGAACTCATCTGGTTATTATTTCTTCCGGATATGTTGGGCAAGACAAATTTATTAGCCTCATTATATCCGCCTCATATTCCTGTGGACTTTTGTTGTATCTTTGTTTTTTGCCTTGAAGTTAGATCTTATAAACTCCTTGGAGATGGGCTTCCCCATAACGTATCTCCAGAAAAGTAACAATAAACTCGTAATCATTTAGTTTTTCTTCGAGAATGTTACGTAGAACCTCCATAGCTTCACTTAGTAGTGCTAGACCAAGAGCATGTGCCTTCTCCGGTGAATTTTAATAATTGTCGGTGGTGGTGGCTTCGAATTGACGGATATAGGTAAGCCAAGGTATGTGGCTTCATCACACTAGTAACAAGAACACCACCTACCTTTACTATACCTATATTGGCTACCTTCTCGATTTGCAAATGTAATTGTTGCTCCTGTTTCTGGATTACCGTCATCTCATTTGTACTTCGCAATGTATGTCTTCTCTTATTTTGCTAATCTTCTGTTGCATTTCTTATTCTATGTGCTTTACATCTTCTTGGTTTTTTTAAGTTCATTTTTCGTGTCCTCTAACCTTGTTTTTAGTTCTTGTTTTATATCATCTTGACTTGTTTTTAATTCTTGTTTCATATCGTCTAAATTTTTTGTCATATTTTTTTGGCCTCTCGTTAATTCTTGTTTCATCTCTTCTTGGCTTTTCTTCATATCTTCTTGGCTTATTTTCATGTCTTTGATCATCATCAGTATTTGATTTAAACTAATTTTAAGTTGTTCTTCCATTTTTGTTTTCTGGTTTCTAATTTTCACATGCATACAATTTCAATTCACTTTATTTTTTTTTCTAATTTTCTAACCTGAACTAACCTTTTCTGGATTTGATCGCACTTATGACACCAATTTGTTCCGGATGGCCGGTATTTATATATACTATATTATTTTTAACCTTTTATCCAACTTCACAATTTCTGATAACTTCTTGGAATAAGAGCGGCAAAGAAAGTTGACCAGAATTCAGCTGTAAATCTTGTATATTCTTACCACTATATAACAAAGATGTGTTGTGAGCAAAGCAAAAATTTTTCGAAGAGCTAATAAATCCGAATAAGTCAGTTATATATATATATATATATATATATATATATATATATATATATATATATATATATATATATATATATATATATTGAAAAGAAAAAAGCTCCCAGAACTGATTTTTGGATCACCCCGTACTGTATATGGACAAAACCAGGCATTTCATCACCAAGACAAATAAAAAAAAATCTTTTACAAAAAAATTATTAACATCAAATTTTTGCATGTAAAATTAGTTTATTATCTTCTGCGGAAACTTCACGGAATCAAATGTTTGTTTACCATTGGTTATGCACATGTTCTTTGAATAGACGGTTGATTAGAATTTTCCACTACAACATGTATGCTCGAGATATTTTCATGCCAGATGAGATTTGAAATTGCGAGCAAACCAAATATTTTTAAAATTTGCTGTCTTGTTCGGGAAACTACTTTTCTGCAGTTTGCTGAAAGTATAATTTTAAGTAAATAGAGCAAATTACCAACAAAAATTTTTTAAAAGAGGAGCTTCTGAATTCAAAGGCAGTTTGTAAAGAAATTAACCTACATTTATAAAGTAAAATACAGACCTTTTATTCCAATGCTTATTAAGGAAAATAATTTTAATAGCCTACAAAATGGTTATTTTTATAACTAATTCGTTTATTTTGAACGGTTAACACAAAGTAGCAACTTTAAAATGTTTGATATTAATCCTATGAAATTTTTTTTTAGTTTGACTATTCATCTTCTTCTTTATCCAGCCCTTTACGTCTACTGCTGGACTTGTCCATTGTGCTCTATCTTGAGCGATTTGCATCTAATTTATTGCAATTCTCTTAAGATCGTCAGTCCAACCAGTAGGGGGTCATCATCTACTTCTTTTGTCTAATCTCGGTTTTCACTCGAGTAATCTCTTCGTCCACCTTCCATCACTGATTCGGGCGACATGTCCGGCCCAGTTTCATTTGAGTGTGACAATTCGGAAAATTGCGTCGGCACATCCTGTCTTTCGTCTCAGGTCTTCATTTCTAACTCGGTCACGCAGCAATATACCCAGTATTGACCTTTCCATCTTTCTCTAAGTTATTTGCAGCCTTTCAGAAGTTGCAGTTGTCAGTGTCAAAGTTTCAGCAGCGTAGGTCATAACTGGTAACACACATTGGTCAAATGTTTTACGTTTTAAAGAAATTTTTACATCGCTTTTAAAGATGTCTTTAAGTTTTCCATAGGCTGCCCATGCGAGATTTACTCTCCTCCGTAGCTCGCATGTTTGATTATCTTTTGTGATTTTTATTTCGTGTCCAAGGTATACGTATTTTTTCCACAAGCTCCACTTCGTTGTCGCCAATATATTTCCAATAGGTACCAGATTCGGAAAACAAAACTATATCTTCCGCGAACCTCAAATTTGTTAATGTTTGGCCGTCTACATTCAGGCCTCTTTTTTCCCAGTTAACTTTTTACTGGCGTATTCTAGTACTGCAGTAAACAGTTTAAGCGATAAGGTATCACCCTGTCGGACTCCTCAGCCAATTGGGATATGATCCGTGTTTCTATGTAGTTTCACCGACATAGTTGCATTCCTGTATATATTGTAAATTAACTTTGTGTATCGATAGTCAATGCGGTATGCTTGTAATGCTTTCATAATTTTGTCAAGCTCTACCGTATCAGAGGCCTTATGGAAATCTACTAAAGTCCGAACGAGTGGTCGATTGTATTCGATAGTTTTTTCTATTACCGTTTTGATGCTCTGTACGTGATTGTTTGTTTCAAACCCAGTACGAAATCCCGCTTGCTCTATTTGTTGGTAAAAATCAAGTTTTTTCTCAAGTCGATTCGTTACTATTCTTGTTAGGAGTTTATATAGGTGACTAAGAAGGCTTTTTTGAGATGGTATCTCAAAGGGCAGTGTCCTGTATTTAAATATCCCTTTTCGGGAGATCGAGAAGCATTTTGCGTTCTTTGGCGATGGTTTTATGAATTTCTTCACTTGTTTGTGAGACCAGGGATCTTATTCCACCTCAATGTTATATGATTTGGTTACCAACCAATGTGGCCTTTTGATAGTCCACAGAAAGCCTCGGGGCCAAGAAAAGGAGTTTTTGCCTTTGATTTTACGTGGCTGTCCGCTTCTACGTTTATCATGACTTGCTTGTGCCCTGGCACCCACATCAGGGTTACTCTGTTGTTCGGTGCTAATTGTTTAAGGGCTTGCCTGCAGTCCCAAGTAAACTTATGTGTTTGACATGAGATCTGCTGACAATATATAGATTTTGGCCTACTTAGTTTTTCTATTGAGACACTCGTCAGTGTAGATTTGGACTGCATGCATTTTTGCTTGGAAGATGGTGGAGTTGTCTCCTGGGGACTTGGCAAACACCCACTCTAACTTCTTCTTTCATCTTGGATCCATCAGAAAATGTGCCACCTGGCACGAGGAAAGCAAATATTTCAGAATTAAATAAACTATTCGCAACTTGTAATATCGAACATAAACTATTTAAAACTTGGAGCATTACTAGCTGGAGAAAATGAAAATATTGCAAAGAGGACTGAAGTAACTGTCGACAACCGTAATATTAAACATTAACTACTCCAAACATAAAGTGTTGGTTTCAAACTCTGTAGAATTAGGATATGATAAAAATGAAAACTTTGCACTGGTATCTTATAATATTAAACATAAACTGTCTCAAACTTGAAATAATAGGATTAAAATATTAAAATGCTAGAATATCTCATTTGATATTATACAGTCTGGCATCGAAAATATCTGCAGATTTAACACCCTGCTGACATATAATTTTTCTTTAATAGCCTGAAGGAGAAAAACTATAACTTATTAAACCAATGCTACAGCCGTAAACATTTCTTAAAGTCTTCCTGAAATTTCAATTTTCAAGCAAAACAAATAGTAACTGCTCCTGCTAAAGTAATGAAAGTTCTGATAAACTTTCTTACTCTTGAGTTATTTATATTGCATAAGGCTTTGAAGATTGTCCATTGTTTCATTTTCCTATGGCATCTAAAAACCGAAACTTCCATATATATATATATATATATATATATATATATATATATATATATATATATATATATATATATATATATATATATGGAAAAGGGTGTTAAAAAGAGGAGTATAACCTCTCATGCAAATAAAATATATGTTAATACTATATCATTTAGAGAGCAACCTCGTCCGGAGATGGATTCTGATGTTTTACATGAAGAAAGGGCTGGAGCTCGAGTGTACGATAAGAGCATAAAGACTAAAGAATCTTACTACTGTCGGATCTGGACAAGATAGAGATTCAAAGTGTTCGGTAAGAGCATCTGGGTTAAAAAGTTTTACATTACGTACAACAGAGGTGGTGTTTCGAACAGAATTTTATGCCATTCTGTAATGTGACTACCTTTGTAGACTGAAATGAGCATAAATATATTTTTAGATAGTGTGGCTGCAATATTTGCACTAAACTCAAATGTTGTATAGGGTAAGTTGTCCCACATTGAACCATGCAAAATTGGAAAACTCATAGCGCCATTGTTTATGATTCGAAGCATTTCAAATTTTTTATATAGTTAGGGAATTTATTTGGCTTTAAGTATATGTTCATAGATTTTTAAGTTTCTTTTTAATTAAATTTTTTATCTTCCATAATTTGATTTTTTTCCAGAGTATCTGTTTCTATCCTGCTCTTTTCTTTCTTTCTAAATTGTATATTTCCAGTCCGTGAACCCGTTTTGAGTGTTGGCATGAATTGCTTGGGTGAAATCAAAAAATCTCCTTTAGTCTACTGGTCAGCTTTAAACACTCTGGGCATGTGGCTTTAAAGTGGTGGGCGTAGGTTTATCAAAATATGGAGCCTCCGTCATATTTTCAGTGTCTAACAATGATGGATTTCGTGCGTCTTCACAAAATGTGTCATCAGACTTTAAAGAATGGGTTTCATGATTTTCCTGATCTAAATTTGGAGCAACGTTTTGATCTTGAGCCTCTTGGTTCGGTCTGTCAGCCACGTCTAATGGTAAATAATCAATATCAGAAAATATGCCCGGGTCAAAAGGAAATACGCCGCACTTCTTAAAAGCAGCGGATACGTTTATGGGCGTCATTGTCCTAGCATAGACTACTCCTACGCACTCTGCTACGTTATAAATAGTCATAGATTGACCTGGATACCTCAACATCCAAGAGTCCATAGCATTGCTATAGTACACTTTAAATGGGCCGTTTGGCCCAGCATCTAGTGGCTGCATCTTCGCAGTGACGTGAGGGCGGTGTGAAAATAGTCACTTCTGAACTTTTTGCCATATACAAAGCTTCTATGGATAGATGCGATTCGTAGTTGTCTAAAATCAATAACACGGGGTTTTCTGGGCTAGCAGCAGTGTGCTTGATGATGTGCTTCACCACTTTCATGAATAAATGAGATGTCATCCATCCAGAAGGATGTGCTAAACCTAGAGAACCCCTTGGAGCATCTGTTAACATCGCGCTCTTGAAATTTTTCCTTGGGAACACAAATACGGGTGGCAGGGCTTGACCAGAAATGCATAGCATTGCGCAATTTGTGACTAAAATCCCTTTCTCGCCACTGGTAACCTTTTCCAATATTGTGCTTTCCTTTAGGCGATACAACTTTTTGAGAACGTTGGACAGTTGTGGTGGCTGTTTCGTCTAATTGCACAAACGATAAACTGTTACCAAATGGTTCTCATTGCTATGTTCAAGTTATTGAATTCTGGTTGTTTTTATTGAAAGGTCGAGGTGGCGTTGTTTAAATGATCGATTACCATTCTTTCTCTGCTATATTGTCTCGCTTTCAACTATCTGAAATATTTATGTCGTTAACTTTGGCCATTTGGTATGCGACTCTACGGCAATCCTTTGTATTCAGTCCATAAAATTTTAACGCGCAATCTTTTATGTAGTCTTTGAAAACTTCTTCTTGTTCTTTAATAAAAACTAAATGATTTTCATCATTCGGTAGCAGTCTCTTGTTGACAAGGTCCTCTTCAGCAACGTACAAAATTTGTGATACATAGCAGCCCAGGGTAGGGTATACAATTTTATTTAATGCTATTCTGTAACAAATACCAATAAATATAACTATTGTCTAATTGAGTAGGTATATATAGATAATTGTGTATTGCCAAATCCAAAGGTGTACACATTGAACCGTGGTTAAATGAGTACCACCCTAGAGTGGTTTATTGTGAGACACACCGATTGTTTATAAATAACCTCAAAATTTAAGCGAAAGAACAGTTACATTACGAAACAAAATATAGTGCACATAAAAGCTAAATAACTACATAACTTAGTGTAAAATAATATACTTGATATTTATTACAGAAAAAATGGTAAAAAAAGAAGAAAATTGTAATAAAAACTTACTTTTATATTCGTTTTTCATAAAATTCCTCGGCACTCAACCACTTCACGCAGGATCTCCGCGTAAACTATTATGCGAAAAGGACACACTTAAACGTCTCTTTTACTTGCATGAGCCCGATTTGGTAACGTTGCCTTTTTAAAATATACCGGCGGTTCAATGTAGCTGCCTGGTTCAGTGTAAGACACTCGACCCTAGTCGCTGAGGCTGAATACAAGAATGTTCTTAACAGCTTGAAAAAGAATGGCTGCATAATCAGAGTAATGTAACTTCCAGGTTACACAAGTATCCACAAAAACCAGGAACCAGACCGTTCCGTAGCAATGTCTATAGATGTATATAATATACCCCAAACAATTACACCACTTGTAATTGTTATTGGAAAAGAATTAATAATATTAGTTGAAAGCAAGGTTCTTGAATGTTGGAAGGGTCTTCATAAAATTAGTTATGCACGTGACCCAGTATGCAGATTATATCAAGAGAAAGATGAAATTGTTGATCATATTCTCAAAGAGTGTCCAGCATTCAACAGACTGGAAAAGAAGGAGTGTCATCAACATATTATCACCCCAAGAGTTAGGCAAGTTCACGTAGCGGGGATGCGCAATGGCGATCATTAACGAAGGACAGTTAACAAGGCTTATTTCGTTAAAATATTTCTTGTAGGTAAAATAATCTTTAGATAATGGACATCTCAAGGAAGTTAATATATTCTCATTTTAAATACACTGTTTCAAAGACTGATGAATCTGAGGTCACTTTCATATAAAAAAAAAATTAGCATATATGTTGCGGATATTACGGAGGATCTGATTAAAACTTTTTGCGTTCTTTTAGTATATACAAAACGGCTCTAAGACGTAAAACATCAGTTTTCAGCAAATATATTATTCGGGGCAAAAAATGTTCATACTTTTGTAAGAACAGTGCTTTATATTAAAACAGAATGAAAAATGAAAGATGTCCTGCTTAAAAAGCTAAGCGGGATTAATAAAAATAAGAGACAAAGCGAACTAAACAGAAGCACTGAGTTATACGCTACAATGACGCTTTGAAAAAAAAACTTTTAGCGTAAAAGATCCTGAAGAATCTTTTAATCTCGGAAATTTAACACAGGCCTAACAATGAGGGCTGACTTTAATTAATTAAATTTGATACAAGTAATTTTCTTTCAATTTTAAAAGTTCAGCGTTTTTTTATATCTTTTTTTTTGGCAATTGTTGGTTCTGTCTCCGACTTAGCAGCGGAGACTTTTTATTGAAAACATTTTGTTTTCTATAGAAGTAAATAATTGTTTCGATAATAATAGTTATTTATTAGATTACCACAGTGCAGGGGAACAGGGTTGTAAAAATATGGCGGCAAACAATTTAATTCCCGAGTATAATAATTTAAATAGTGATGCAGTTATAGACATAATAGTTAAGCAGGTTCTATCGAGTCGTGTAAATAGTGAAGTGATGATAAACTTTATCGACGAAATCTGCCTAACCCTAATTAAATTTTGTATTCGTCAACCGGCAGCGCACAATTTTGAACTCACAGAAGACACAAACGAAGGAGATTGCATTTTCAATGAGTGAAAAACAATCTGGAGATAGGGAGCATAAATCTACATATCAAATTCTGTTGTTGGGAATTTTTTATGAGAAAGTAAAATATTAATAAGTGAAATGAAGAAAAGATTAAATTTGATGTTTCTTAAGTTGCAATTAAGAACATCCTAAAATTTAAAAACCTTGCCAATAAACAACAACACAAGATAAACACGGGCCCCATCTCTCTACAACAAGCGAATCCACCCATAAAATCCATCAGACAGCACACCTAGCACCACCTAGCGTTACATTTATGGAACAACCTCAGTTGGCAAGTACAGTGACATTTGGTTATTAAAATTTGGATCCTAGTAAAAAGACAATTCATGCGGCACCACTCAGTACCAGTCCCCAGAGCTATAATCAGACAATTGCGCCTTCAACTATGACATCAAATTGTTCCATCATGGGAGCGGACAATCCAGCCAATTGCAGCATCTCTGCAGCTGTCATGCCAAAACTACCCTATCTTTATATTTACACTTGACAAACAGAGACGACCAAAAATATGCTAAAAGGTTATCTTGTTAATTCAAAACACACACGATTCAGAAAAAGAGTTGAAAATAAAGACTTTAGATCTTCTTTTAGAGTGCGCATTACTGAAGTATGAGTGGAAAACATCATGAATGTATCTTTATATTTACACTTTACAAACAGAGACTACCGAAAATATGCTAAAAGATTATCTTGTTAATTCCAAACACACACGATTCAGAAAATGTGTTGAAAATAAAGACTTTAGATCTTTTAAAGTGCGCATTACTGAAGTATGATTGGAAAACATCATGAATGTAGGTTTTTGGCTAAAGAAGGAGTCAAAGTTCGGCGATTTCGTTTCAAACAGCAAGAAAATCATCCTTTCGAAAGAAACACAGTACGCGAAGCTGAAATAAAAAATGGTATATTACAAGGTACTAAATAATTTAAAAAGGTCCATTAAAATATCCAATCTATTAGGGCAAACTAAATACAATTGCAAAAATTAACCTGTGTTAATGAGTTGTAAATCTTATGCTTAACGGAGCATTTCCTTAAGATAAACGAAAGTAAATATTTTGTCCTTAAAAACTATGCAACTGGTTCATGTTTTAGTAGAAAAAATGGTTAAGGAAAAGCGACTATATCCTGTAAGAATGGTATAAACTTTAAATCAAGGTAAGACTTAAGTATATTGTGTTTGGAATCCCAGTGTGAGATTACTACGATTGAATTCATAAATTGTGATTTTTTATCGTACACCATTAGATGATATGGATTATTTTTTTTAGATATTTTTAAATAAAATAAGAAAGTTCGACCATAACATGCATATAAATGGCAATTTTAAAATTCATTTTATTACAAATAAGAAAATTGAAACGGTTTCAGATTAACCGTAAATGAACATACAAGGGGGAAAATTGTATTGACAATATCCTTGTCAAAACTAGCGTTCCATTTAAGACACGGGCAAGAAAACTGGAATTATCGGGCCAAAAACAGTAGAGATACATATTAGTTTACAAAATAAAATGTTATCAATCATAAATATATTCTTCGCACAGTAACTCAGGTAGGTTTTTTAAATATTACCAAATAATACAAATTGAATTGAAAATTATTATTCTTGGGTTTAGATCGTGACAAATTGGAATTATTATCCGATGTTTCACCTACGATTGCCGGAGGCATTTTCAGGGATCTTTACTCGAAGAGATTTGTCTAAAGATTAAAAACCATCCAATTAGACTCCAGAGATATATTGGTCAGTTTTGATGTAGAATCCTTGTATACAAATGTTACTATAAATGATTCAGTGTCCATATTATCGGAATAAGAACAAGGAATTTTCTACAAGCAGACTTCGGGAACGTTCATGGGATCCCCGCTATCACCTGTGGTAGTGAACATCCTCATGGACACTTTCGAAGAACATGTGATGTCTTCTGCTCCTTTAAAACGTAAATTTTGGCACAGATATGTAGATGATACGTTCGTAATTTGGCCGCATGGTGCAGATAACTTCCATAATCTCCTGGATCATCTAAACCAACATCTTAGCATAAAATTCACTATGGAAATTGAATCAAGGGGTGCCCTTCCCTTATTTGATGTACTAGTAAAAAGGAAGAAAATGACATTCTGTATAGAGAAAACTAACACATACAAATCGATGTCTCAATGTAACGTCACACCATCATCCTTATCAAAAACAATCCATCATAAATTCTTTGGTACATAGAGCCCTTTCAATATGTGACGAACAATCACTGAAATCAGAAACAGAAAAATTGACTAATGCTCCGAGAGGCAACGGATATTGCGCTGAAGATATAAGACGTTGTATTAATAAATATAAAAATAACAACTCCTCAACAAAATGTCATAAATGTACCTCCTATGGGCAGTACTATCTTACCTTACATACACAGAAAAACCAACAAGATTGCCAGATTGCTCCGAAAATTAAACATTCGGCTAATTTTCAACATATGTAAGAAAGTTAGATAACATTTGAAGTCACCAAAGGACGCAATGCCATTTCAAATAAAAGGCATTTACAAGATACCTTGCTCTTGTGGTAAAGTGTATGTGGGTGAAATAGGACGGTCTATATCCACTAAGCTTAAAGAACATGAAAGATGTATAAGAAAGAAACAAATTGTACAATCTGCAGTAGCGGAACACTAGTATTGCTCAGGTCATACTTTTCATATAAAAGAAGCTAAGGTACTGTGTCTGGTTTCTTTAAACGTAAAATTAAAGAATTAATCGAAATTTTCAAATATTCAAATAAAATTATTAGAGAAACAGGTTATAGTCTATATTACACGTGGAAATTGATTGCAACGCTAGATCATGGTTCTCTGACCACCAGTCGAATATAAATATCGGGATGTTGCTCCTCGATTCAGTTTTAATCTCGTGGAGTAAACATCCCTAAAAATGTTTTGTACAATCATAGACAAAACGTCGGATAATAATTCCAATTTGACTCGGTCTTAATCCAAGAACCATGATTTTCAACTTGACCAAAACCTTGAAAGCTTGTTGAAATTTAACATTTCTTGAAAGGTATGCGAGTGGTGATGTCAGAAAAGTACAGTATGGCGGCAAGCGAAAGAAAGTTGTCGACGGGGGGGGGGGGGGGTAGACACCAGCAACATTCCCATTTCCAGTGTAAAAGGCAGGGTCGGGTCTATTTTTCTGAATTTGAAACTCTTGGAGAGGGGGGGGGAGATCACAAGAAACAACAAGTTGCCGACAGGGGGACGATGCGAGCAGCATACACATTTCTAGATAAGAGGCAGAATCCTGAACTCAAAGCTCTTGGGGGGGGGCTATCACAAGAGAAACGAGTTGTCTACGGGGGGGGGGGGGGGAGTGCCAGCAGCATACACATTTCTAATATAGAAGGCAGAATCGGTTCTATTTTCTTGAACTCAAAGTTCTTGGGAAGGGGAGGAGCGGTTGCAAGCACACACATTCCTATACTCTTTTCAAGAACTAGAAAGAGTAATAAAACTGTTACCGAAACCTCCAACGTATCTGCTCCAGTACCGCAGGTAACTGAGGACTGCCGTAAATCTAATTATATTTAATTATATTTAAATATTATAAGCTTTTATAAATATACTGGAACAAAAAAATTTCTGGTAGTTGAATTTCATTTCTGTCAGTGAGCAAAGTACACCTTACAGTGTATCCTTAGTGATTTATCTTGTTTGTGCTCGTTTTTATATATTATTTGAGATTAGTGAGATATCAATGGCTTCCACATCTATATCTATTCCAAAATCGTTAAACCAGGGCATTTTTTCCTCAACGAAAAATTTATTACCATAAATGTAATAAAAGAATAAAACAAAATGTAGAAACTGGATCTCATGATCGGTGAGATAGATGAATCAATTATAATTAATTTGAGCGAAGATACCTTCAGTGACTTTGATTACGAATTAGATACGTATTGTTTACTAGCGTAAACACAATTTATCATTTAAATTTTCTGTAACATATAAAAATAAATTATATTTGAATCTCTTTTTAGTGTTTAATTGTAATTCTGCAGATGGTTAAAGAAATAAATAAACTGAGACATGAAATGTCCTAAAAATGTTTTTAATTAATAATTAAATAACCGATAGCCCTAAAAACTTTTTAATATTATATGGACGAAGTTATTTCTTTATATATGTTTAACTTCTTGTTTTTTTTAACAATGGGTATTTTGTAAGTATTTAAATTATATTAGAATTTGTTGAGAGAAAAAGGCTACATTTTAGTCTGAATGTACCTAAAACGGTTTCTATGCCAAAATTAAAAATAATAAAAATACAGTTTAATTTGTACTAAATATGTCAAAGTAATCTATATTTTGTAATGTATGTGAAATATTAAGAAATCATAAGAAATAAAATAATATTATAAAAACTTTTTATTTTAAACTTATTACCGAATTAATATTCTATGCCATAAATACTTAGTGATAAAATAAACCACCTTCCGACGCCTATGACAAGGATTGATATCCTTTTTAACACTTCACACATCCAAATATCTATTGTTATCCAACCCAAAATAGTCCATTATTATACCCTTATTACACTACATTCCTGGTTAGGGGAAGGGCTATTGATCATTTTTGTGAAAACATGGGCTCTGTCCATTTTCTGAATGAAGCATGATTTAACGATAACGACTTAGTCATGAATTCCAAAAAAAAACCAAAGAAGGTTATCTTCCCATAACAAGATTCAGATTGTGTATAGACGTGGATATATTTCTTGATCTTGACAGTGTAAAAAGAGCGTTAAAATCACTCTAGTGTTTCACAAAATCCTTTCGTAAAGTGCTTCATAACAGAGATATGAAGCTCAAAAGATCTATCCAGTAATGGATATTCTCAGCAGACTTGTATATTTTATTGAAATTTTAGCATGTTGTACAATCGATAAAGACTGGCATCTGTCAAAATTTTCCGCATACAAATTTAGCAGCGAATCCGTTTCTGACTTCTTTGGTAATGTCAAAGGTTCTTTAAGGCCTGGATTCGTACGTATTTATAGACTAAAATATACAAGTCTGCTTAAAAAGCTCCCTGTCTATCGTGTATTTAATAGTATTCAGAAAATTTTCTACTCTGTGAAAAATTTTATTAGTACTATCTTCTGAACTTTCTTCCGAAATTTCTGAAGCCACTTTTTAGATACCTCATTTAAATAAACTCTTTTCTATTAAAAATGTAAATAACTTGTATACGTGAAAAGAGGAAAATTTGTATCTAATTAGTAAATTTTCTAGTTGAGTCCACCTACTTAGTTTCAGTTTAAAAGGCAAAAGCTAACTGAAGTCATCATACGCTACCTCTTTTTCACTTAAAAATAACTTAAATGAAATTAAATTTATTGTATAAAACTTTACTTATTATTATTTCTCACAACTTTAACAGTTTAAACATATATCCAGGAATAAGAAATGTTAATTTAATTATTATAATTAAGACCCAGTTTGGCAAAATAATCAAGACAGTATGATTTCTCAAAGAACTCATTTTAATGTTCATTACGAGCTATGTTGATATATTTTCTCTCATTTTAAATTTCTCTTGGAAGAGATATGTAAATACTAAGGTAAATTTGGAAAAATAGAAGAGCGTAGTTGGATTCTTAAAACATTTTTTTACTAGTTTATAGGGGTAAATACGTTTTTTGTTTTAAGCTAAATTGAACCGCACATATTATTTAATGAATTAGAACAGCGAGAATAAGAAAAAGTGCAAACAACTGCAAAGCAGCTGCTTTCACGCAAAAAATTCCCTTCTACTTCTGAACAAAGTTTACTTTTTCAATTTTTCCTTTCTGATATTCCGGGAAGAATAAATCCAGGAACGAACAAAATTTGAAAATAAAGCAAGTTTTTTGAAACTGTGTAAAAAACTTTATAATATTGTACAAAGTAGATGGGTAAAACATATTTTAAATTTTTCGAATTGAGAAATACAACTTTACAAATTCATCTTGTACAGTATGTGTTTAAAGAACATCATACATTTTTAGATATTTTGTTTTAGATTTTAACAGGCACACATCAAATCAGTTCATAAAATCATACATTTTTTTTTGGTAAATATAATAAACGTTTGTTTGAAGGTTGTAGACAATGTTGAAGATTGACTAAAATGTGGTTGTCGGACTTGCATTGTCTTTATTTTTATTTATTTTTACGACGTTTCGATTAGGTTGTATCTCTAATCGTTATCAAGTGTAAACCGAATGTTTTGTCGTAAGATTACGAGTTTATACAGGAACTGTGTCCATTGAAGCGCAAAGTTTCGCTTCACTGTATACACCTCAATAATTTCATGGTACAAAGTAGTGGTTGCCAAAAATTAGGTATCTCAATACTCGGTTTACTGAAGATTCCATTATTGTTTTTAATGTAAGCTACTTCTATAAATTTTCTCTTTTTCATGTTGGGTTCCATATATAGTGCAGCAGCCTCAGACCATTTTATATGGTGTTGCTTATCCCAAACGTGTTCTACAATACCTGATCTCGACGTTTCCCCTTTTTGTGTATGAGTTTTGTGTTCCGTAATTCTAACTTCTAGTGGTCGTTTGGTTTCTCCAATATACATTTCACCACCCTCACATGGAACTTTGTAAACACATTCTTTCTTATCGGCAGTTTTTGGTTTTGTTTTTGTTAAATGAACTTTAAGTGTATTTCCTGATTTAAAGGCTGTTTTTATACTATAACTACTAGCAATTCGTCTTATTTTCTCCGAAGTTCTCTAAATGTATGGAATTGTGAAGAAGGAATGTGTTTCTTGCTGTCCAGTGTTCGTTGTTCTAAAGTTATTTATAACATCGTCAATTAGTTCTAAAGGATATCCATTCTGTTGTAAATCAGATTTAATATTTACCACTCCTTTTTCCAATGAATCGGCATTATTGCATATAAATATACCGCGATTATAGATGTTGAGTATAATTCCTCGTTTCGTTACAACAGAATGATTAGAACAATGATTAAGATATATAGGAAGGGCATTTGATCATTTATCTCTTTTTCCATTGTAAACTTAATTATAGGTCAAATTGTATTTAGATGTTTCAGGAAATCATTAAGTTCTTGATCATTACCCTTCCATACGATGAAGGTATCATCGACATATCTCAACCAGACTTTCTGTTTTACTGTTTCCGTTTCTATGGCATGAGTTTCGAACTATTCCATATATATATATATATATATATATATATATATATATATATATATATATATATATATTGGCGACAACTGGAGAGAGTGAAGAACCCATTGAAAGCTAGTCGTCCTGAGCGTAGAACTTGTCCGTCTTTTACTTGAAAGTAAGCACTACGCAGGCAACACTCCAAAAGGTTCATCACCCCGTCCAGAGGTAACGTTATTCGACCTGATAAAATAGTATCATTTGAAGGTCTAGTTTTGATTATGTTTAGTAATTCTCTTAATGGTACATTAGTATACAGACATTCCACACAAGCTTATTAGTCTGTCGTCTGGCTCTAGATTGATGCTACTAATAATGTTCACGAAATGTGTAGAATTTTTAACATATGTGTTCGTCTTACCTTCTAAAGGTTGTTTGATTTTTAAAAGAAACTTCACCAGTGCATTTGTTGGGGATTCTCTGGAGCTGGTTATTGGCCTCAATGGTATGTTCGTTTTATGAATTTTTCCTTTTTCACAATTCTGTACATTAAGGGAACCAGATATATCCTCTGCCATGAGACTTGTGCCTCATAGTGACGAATGTCCTATTCCAGAACCTCCAGAAACATTCACTTACGAATTAGATAATAATGATACAACTCAATAAGAAGATATGCCATCAACATCAAGAAATCCTGACTTTATACTCAGCACGTTATACTACCAACCGCACAAAATAACCCAATCAATATTAAATGCTCCTTTAAGAGACTTAGAACTTTCAAAAAGTAAAGCAGATTTACTAGGATCAAGATTGCAGCAGTGGAATTTAATTGAAAACGATGTTTCGGAATGTGTTTTTCGTAGACGCCATAAAGGTCTAGCACCATTTTTTAACATGGAAAAAAACTTAGTTTTCTGCAATAACATTAGCGGTTTATTCGCGGCTTTAAATATTAACTACAAGCAAGAGGAATGGAGATTGTTTATAGACAATTCAACATTGAGTTTATAAGCAGTACTATTGCATACGGGAAATATTTTACCGTCCATTCCTGTTGCACGAACAGTTTACATAAAAGAATCATAACAACAATATGAAGTACCTATTGATAAATATAAAATACGATGAGCACCAATGGCAGATCTGTGGCGACTTAAAGGTGACTGCACCTTTACTTTAGTTGCAACTAGACTACATCAAGTTTTGCTTCATTAAAAGAGAAAGACTGGTCCATACGATAATCATTAGAGCCAGGTGAAAAGAATGTACAATATTGGTAAATCCCAAAAAGATTTTGTTGCCACCACTACATATCAAATTGGATCTAATGAAAAACAGTGTTTAGGGACTGAATACAGATGGGCCAGCTTTCCGGTACCTGCGTCAGCAATTCTCAAGGCTAAATGAAATAAAAATTAAAGAAGGTATTTTTGTTAGACCACAAACTGGAAATATTCTGAAAAACAAAGATTTTAAGAGCACTCTATCAGATATTGAAAAAGATGTTTGGAATGACTTTTGCCTCGAGGTCCCTAATTTCTTCGGAAATAAAAAAGCTGACAATAACGTTACCCATAATGAAAATATGCTGTCATTGTATCAAAAAATGAGTTGTAATAGATCCATTTCCTAAACTCACATCTGGACTTTTTCAAGACAACTGCGAAGCTGTAAGTTGTTAATATGGCGAACAATTTCATCAGGATATATCAACAATGGAGAAAAAGTCCCAGGAAAACTGTAATGATTCTATGCTTGCCGACTACTGTTGAACTCTTATTAGAAATACTTTAGAAACAATTTGCGGAATGAAATCAAAAAGACAGGATATTTAGTGTCTCTACGAGTGTAAAAGTATGTATTTTTTATGATTTTGTTAAAAATAAAATAAAAAGAACTTGTTCTTGAAAATTGCAACTAAGTTTTTGATTTTGTTGTCATTTTTGTGTTCAGGGCCTCAAAATTAACAAAAAAATGCACGTCACGCATACAAGATACAAAATAAACTAAAATTTGTTGCGAAGTGTTACTAAGCACTGTAAAACTTATTAACGCAATTAATAACAAGTCTTCTTTAGGTTTTTTTTTTGTATTAAAGAATCCTTGTATCGGATAACATCTATTTTCTTTTTTTTCCATTTTATCCCTTATCTTGTTAAGCCTTACTCCGCCTTTTGAGCACAACGTCCCTAATTTTTTAATTTCGTTAAAAGCTGAAGTTTTACAAGGATCTCTTTTATAGTAGCATTGGAATTTTTATAAAAACGGGAGCTGAGAAGAGACAATTAAGCACTAGTGTGGTATAAACGACATATACTTTCATTTTGTGACTGGAGTGACGATGTAGGTTCAATAGACCGCCTTGATTAATATTGCTAAACAACAAAATAATTTTGATTCAAATATGAGTCAAAAAACTATACAAATATGTATTACCTTTTAATTTATAAACACTGATAGTATGTCTATGAACACGGGATGTTATAATTATGTTAGTGTCATATTAGCTAAATTAACTCGGCTTTTTGATGACACGAAATTTTAAAAAGTTGAATTTGTGAAAATCTAATAAAGGTTGTCTAAGAATATTTTGCGTTTTTGAGTCTTAAAGAATAAAATATTAGAATTAATTCGGACTTCTTTACTTGGTGTTAAATTATGGAGTAGTTTTTGAATCTTTATTTACGAAAAATAACCATCCTTAAATACGCACCATCCGCTTCTTCACAATCATTTAGCCTCGAACTGAAATTTTTCATTACTCGCTGGAACATCGCTCTTGAATTGCATCAATTTGTTCTACGATTCTTTGCTTTAGAACTTTTAAGCTGGGTGGTAATGAGTTAAAAACCTTACTTGTTATGTAGCTTAATAGAAAAAAAAACAGTAGGTGTTAAATCTGGATTTTGTGATGGCCAGTTAATGTTCCCTCAGCAACTTATCTGTCTTTCAGGGAATAAATCATGGAGAGCTGTCAAAGAATTGTTCGTAAGGTGGCAAGTTGCTCCGTCCTGTTGAAAAGATGTATTCCAGTTGTAACCAATCTGATTTTGTAATTCTGGAGCAAAAAAAGTCCGAATCATATAACAGTGATGATCGGAATTAACAGTCTGAGTGCGACCAAGGTTATTCTCAAAAAATAGATAGGGACCGATTATTCCTTGGGTTGATATGGCAGCCCAAACGACAACCATAGGCAAATGTAGGGGTTTCTGATCCAGTTCTCTAATATCTAGCATTTTGTTTGTTCACGTGGTTGTTGATGTGAAAATTTGATTTATCAGAGAACCATATATTACTAAAGCTCCTAAAGTACTTTTTCATTGCCCTGCATAATTCAAGTCATTTTTTTTGTTGGATTGGAAATGTAAATCTTTGCGAATAATGTAATGGACCATGGATATGTGCAAATTTAGATATACTGTCGTGGATCGTCTCTAACAGACTGGCAAACACAGTCAATATCCCCGTTAGTTCTTGATTTCTTTTTGAGAATAGATGCTTTATCCGGTATTGTGTTTCCAGTCCCTTCACACTTGTGCACTCAATGCTTGATCAAATTCGCACGGCACATTTCTTATATTCGTTAACTTGAAATACATTAAGTATTGTTTGTTGACACAATTGTTTACCAATAGTCACCAATCTTCTTTCTCCGGTGTAGCATTCGTAATTCCACAGAGTGAACCTGTGGAAAGACGAAAATGATGTTTGTGATCCTTTGTTAAAAGTGTTCAAACTTCTTTCTGCAGATATTCTAGGTTCATTTTCTCCATTTTTTTGCAATTACAAAATTGTACCTGAGGGCAGAGCATGCATATGTGTTAGGTGTTTAAAATATATTTTTACTTTGATTTACAAGCCAAACGGCTTCGCACTCCGCCCAGGGATTATTCACTCATACCAGGCATACAAAGACACCAGAAGTATGAAGCTCTGTAAGAACTTTTTCCATGTTATCGGGTCCTAGGCGACGTTGTCTGCTGTATTTCCTACGAACTTTCGGACGGTTCTCGCGGTTGCAAGGAGAACTGCTTTCTGCATAAGTTTATACAGATGCTCACTAAGGCCCAGTCCCTTGATCTTCTACAGGAGGTTCTTTGGTATCACTCCAGTTGTTGACAGTATTATGGAAATCGTTTGAGCGCAGTTCATTGCCCATTGTCTTCGGATTTGGACCTCCAGATCTCTGTATTTGGCGATCTTCTCGTTGTGTTTTGATCTTAGGTTGTTGTTGTTAGATTCAGCAAAGTGGATCAGTGTAGTTTGCCTAGAAATTTTATCTATTAGTATAATGTCTGGTCTACTATGTGCTACTGTCTGATCCGTCAGAACCGTTCGGTCCAATATAACTTGAACTGGTTGTTTTCAAGAATAGGCTCCGGATTGTACTTGTAATAAGGCACTTTTCCTACCTGTAATAGTTTTAACTTTTCTGCTAACTCTTGGTGGACTATCTTAGCGGCTGAGTAGTGTCTTTCCTTATACTCGGTTGCGGCAAACGCTTGGCATCCTCCAGTTATGTGCTGAATTGTCTCTGATATTTGACAGCCATATCTGCATTGGTCATTTTCTATTGAGGGATCTCTAATGATGAACTTTCGATAGTTCTTCGTCGGAATAATCTGGTCTTGGATAGCCAACAAGAAGGTTGTATCTTCCCTTTAACGACGTTCAAAATACGGCACTTGTCAAGTCCAAATTGCATTCCGATATCTCCGGAGAACTCCTCTACAATTCAAAGCATTTGTTCCAGCTGGCTTCTAGTAGCAGCCATCAGTTTAAGATCATCCATGTATAGAAGATGATTCACTCTGACTACCTCTTCGTTGTTATTTCTAATACGAAAGCCGTATCTGGTGGAGTTCAAACGGCGTGATAGTAGGTTCATTGCAAGGCAGAACCACAATGGGCTAAGTGAATCGCCCTGAAATATTCCCCTTCGTATCGGAATGGTGTTAGTTTAGATGGTGTCGCTGGATGGCACTTGCAATTGGATCCTAATTCTCCAGGTTGACATGATGCGTTCTAAAAAGGAAACAAAATTATTATCGACCTTATACATTCTCAATATTGTTTTGAGCCACTCATGTGGCACCGAGTCGAAGGCCTTCTTATAATCCATGTAGGCAGCAGTATTTTTAATATTTATGTTAGTTTGCAATATGTTTCTAACCAGATTTGTGAAGATAGTTTGATAATTCCGTCTTCATGGCTCGTTGGTACCTATTTCTTGTATAAGTACTTATAAGTCTATTTTCCTTCATTGTCGCAATGGTTTCACTGTTCTGCATCTGAAATTCTCCTGGTTGTATTTTCTAGATGAGTTTAAGATGAGAAATTCTTATATTGTCTATATATATAATTTTAAGTATAATTTACAGCTGATTTCTAGAGCAGCTCTCAGTTGAAGATCATCCAAATACAGAAAAGGATTTAGTTTTACCACAATTTCACGATTGTTTTTAATATTAAAGCTGCATCTGGAGGAATTAAAACAGAAGTACAGCGTAAAGATTTTGACATATCTACTAGAATAATACATGGTATAAATTGAATTTTCGAAACTTCATTCCTTGAAAACTAAGTAGCTGGCTGGATATTTTTATTTGTTATTCTTTTGAGAATCATTCGAGAAAATAAACTAACTTTACAATATTTTGTATATCAAATTACTGCTTCTGTACTACTACTAAGAATAATAGTTCCAAATCAGTGTTTTCACTCATATGACCTCATATATCCTCTCTATTCGTTGCCGCTTTTGTCCTAGTATATCTCGCATACTCTTTTAAGCAGACTAGACTTAATTTTTTAATTTCGCTAAAAGCTATAGAGTGCAGCAACCTACTTTATAATGTCTCGGAAACCTTAGAGTCAGGATATATAATAAAGTTTGTTAAAAGCTTTGAGATTATTATTAAAAGTTCAGAAAATACCAAAATTAAAGTCAAATGTTAATGTACTGGTAAAATATTTAATTATTTAGTCATTGGCGGCTCGTCGATATTAGAATTGAGGAGGCTAAATGTAAACGTAAACAGGGGTGGATCCAGCCTCTCTCTTTGGGGGGGGCGGTGATATCAGAAAAGTACAGTATGACAAGCGAAAGCAAGTTGTCGACGGGGGGGGGGGGGGAGACACCAGCAACATTCCCATTTATAGTGTAAAAGGCAGGGTCCGGTCTATTTTTCTGAATTTAATGCTCTTGGAGAGGGGGAGGGGGGAATGCTAGCAGTATACACATTCCTAATATAAAAGGCAGAATCGGTTTTATTTTGCTGAACTCAAAGCTTTTGGGAAGGGGAGGGATGGTCGCAAGCATACACATTCTTACATTTTATTCAAGAACTAGAGAAAGTAATAAAACTGTTACCGAAACCTCCAACGTACCTGCTCCAGTGCCCCAGGTAACTGAGGACAGCCGTAAATCTAATTATATTTAATTATATTTAAATATTATAAGCTGATAGTTCAATTTAATTTCTGTCAGTGAGCAAAGTACATCTTACAGTGTGTCCTTAGTGATTTATCTTGTTTGTGCTTGTTTTTATATATTATTTGATATTAGTGAGATACCCAAAAGATATGACTTCTTCTTCTATATTTATTCCAAAATCGTTAAACTAGGGCATTTTGTCCTTAAGGAAAAACTTATTACGATGAATGTTTATGATACCTTAAGATATCAATATCTAGATAATAATGTTAAAAGCTCTGTTGAGATGTGTTCCAACATGACAGGAGTTTGAAAATCTACCATGTACCAAATACTGAAGGAGAAAAAAACGACTGGAATTGTTAGTACTCCCAAGCCACATTCGATCATAGGCACACGAAAAACCTCGTTGGGAGAAGAAATGAAAACAATAAAAGGATTTGTACATACTTTTTCTTATGAGAGGCAGATCCCAACCGTCAACAAAATTATAACTAAAATCAATGAAGATCGGGATTTACCTGGAATTAAAAGAACTGAGCTCTGGAAATTACTCAGAGAACTTAATTTTTGCTGGGAAAAACCAGATAGGAAATCTGTTCTAGTAGATCGTCCGGAAAATGTCCATTGGAGAATGAAATATCTCTCAAGTAAAAGGTAGAGTAGCTAGAAATAACACAACTTACAAAATTAGTAATTTAACTGAACTTTTGAAAGATTTTTTTGAATAAAATTACTGCAGAAAACTCGGAAAAATTCATATAAAAAAGGAATAAAAGAAAATGTGAAAACTCGATCTCATGATCGGTAAGATAGAGAAACCAATTATAATTAATCTGAGCGAAGATATCTTCACTGACCGTGATTACGAATTAGATATGTAATGTTTACCAGCGTAAACACAATTTATTATTTAAATTTTCTGTAACATATAAAAATAAATTACATTTGACTCCCTTTTTAGTGTTTAATTGTAATTATGCAGATAGTTTAAAAAATATATAAACTAAAACGTCAAATGCCCTAAAAATGTTTTTAATTAATAATAAAATGACCGATAGCCCCAAAAAATTTTAATATTATACCGATCGCCCCCACCGCCCCCCCCCCCCCTTGGATCCGCGCCAGAACGTAAATTGGGGTAAACTCTTTCTGGTCAAAAAACTATGGTTTTTGTGAGCGGTATATGGAAATGGTGATCATCAGCAAGACTAACGGGCAAGTTATTGTTTAATCTTGCCAGAAGGGGTGAAAAAGGAAATTTGGATAAGGAAATATTGGTATAAGAGATTGCTAGATACTTCATTTACAACATTACTTTAAAATAATACTTATTAAAAAGGCTCATGCAACAAACATACAATACATTCCTTTGCAAAATCTTTGGTTGGAACACCATATTGATAAATATTTTATTTACAAAATATATTTCTAAAAACATGTTAATAAATTTGGATATAGCAGCATTCAGTGGCGTAGATAACGATCCCGCAGGCCCCGTGGTGCGAAGGGGGGAGCGCATCCATTCCAGAGGTGCCCTCATGTTACTTGATAAAAATGAATAAATACAACGGGTGTAAAATAGTAGAGAGCATTAATACTCTTAATTACGCCCCTGGCAGCATTAGTAACAAAGTTAAAATAAGTTTTTTAACAAAATCTTTGTTAAATACATAATTTTTAAAAGTAATAAACCTTGATTTGTTTTGGCAACAAAAAAAACATGTAGCTATTTACCAAATTTAAATAAAAAAAAACATATAGGAATTCTATCTTTCTAAATTGTTTTTGTTAAAAACAGTAGTAAAGAATTTTGATCCAATAACATATCTTCTGATCTTCAGATACTAATTAACAGAATAGTAGAATGCAGTGAAGAATATGGATTATCACTTAACATCAGTAAAACAAAAATAATGGTGGTATCTAAATCACCACAAAACTTCCCTGACATAACCGTGCATGATCAAAGAATTGAACGTATGAGAAAATATAATTACCTGGGAACTGTTATCAATGAAAATAACGATAGCTCTGAAGAAATCAAAATCAGAGTGGAAAAAGCTAGAACTACGTTCATTAAAATGAAGAAGGTGTTCTGCGGACGAGATTTAAGCCTTAAACTTAAAATTCGCCTTGTGAGATGTTACGTGCTGTCAGTTCTTTACTACGGAATGGAAGCGTGGACATTGAAGAAGATTGATACTAAGAGGATGGAAGCATTTGAGATGTGGATGTACCGTAGAATATTAAGAATATCGTGGACAGAGAGTAACAATGTGGAGGTTTTGCGAAGAATGTGGAAAGAGAAAGGATTAGTACTTACTATTAAAGAACGCAAACTGCAATACTTGGGACATGTTATGAGGGGAGATAAATACCAGTTGCTGCGATTAATTATCCAGGGAAAAATAATAGGCAAAAGATCCATAGGAAGAAGAAGGCATTCATGGTTAAAGAACTTAAGAGAATGGTACAATTGCAACAACTGCCAACTGTTTAGATCTGCAGTGTCAAAGATACGCAAACTTCGGAACGAGGACGGCACCTAAAGAAGAAGAACATATTTTTAGCATCTTGAACGTACTATATGCAAATATATAAAAAAACATGAGAAGAAAGAAGGCTAATACCGCGCAGTGGGCAAATCCGTGCACAGCAGTATTTCTATTATAACACTCTATTTTGAATAATTTAATAGTACTATCATCTGGCGACAAAATTTTCGCTTTCTACATGGAAGATATTAGGTGATTTATAGCCGACGCAATGAAACACATATTTTGGTGTAAAAAAGTGGGCAGAGATTTTTAGAGGTAGGTTGAAGGCTATCACCAAAATTATATTTTTAATATAACTAAATTATACAGTATTCTTTTTCAAGTATTTTTGTGCTTAAATCATTTATTTTCTTCATTTTTAACAAATTTATTAGGAAATAAAATTTTTATAACAAATTGAACCGACTTCTAAAAGTGCGCCAAAAAGTGAAAAATGCCTATAAATTTGTATATGAAATTGAAATTTTTGAAGTCGGCGCCACACTAATACCTGACAAAATGTGATTCGCATAAACCGATTAAAAATACTTTATTTGTAATTGCTTTCTTACCATAATTTGTATATATTAACAGGTATTTGTTTCATTTAGAAATAATTTGGCGCCGACTTCAAAAATTTCAATTTGATATAAAAATTTATAGTTATTTTTCACTTTTTAGCGTACTTTTAGAAGTCGGTTCAATTTTTTATAAAAATTTTATTTTCCGATTTTTAGTTTTGAATTCATTATGATATTCATAAATTATTTGAAGTAAGTACTAATCGAAATTAGTGTACCTAGCAATGACTCCAAGGTGGCGAAAAAGTACCCATTTTATCCAAAGTTGTAAATCATCCTAAAATGAACCATTAAAAATTCGTTGATTCTTAGAGTTCTCCAATTACCAGTGAAATTGTATCGAACAAATATTTAGTCTGTCATAGTAAATCCACTATCTTGAATTTCAAATCAACTTTATATAGGTAACATAGGCCCCAAAACCTTATAATATCCATATTTAAAGAACTTGAGACGTAAATTTCTTAGCTCGATATATTTTATACTGCACATTGCGTTTGTATACGTCCCAAAATCCCGCAATAAAGAATTTTCAGTTCCTTATATTGAATCTTATCAACCTAATGGTTGTAAAAAATTAACACGACCCCGAAAACACCCTAATACCAAATCTGAAAAAATGCGAATAATATTGAATTTCACAAAAATAATTTTAACGTCTTAATCTAATTTAAATCTAAACCCTTCAAAGCCCCCTAGTACCAATTTTGGATGAAAGCCAGAAATTTAAAATTCCTAAACCATCCTATTGTATTTGACATATTAGAGTTTTTAAAAATAATTTTATATTCTCTTTACATCCTGAAAAACGATTTAGTCCCAAATTTGAACAAAATCGAAAAAAGTAAAATTTTTATTCTGCCATATTGAATCCTAAAAAATACTATTAAGTTCATAATTTACACCCTCAAGAACCCTCTATATCAGTTTTAAAGAAAATCGAAACATGTAAAATTTTTAGGACGACATATTGAATCAGCCAGAGTGAGTTTTTCAAAGAATATGTTAAATTCATAATGAACACTAACAAAAATCCACCAATACTGATTTTAGACAAAGTTGAGAGATGTAGAATCTTTAATTCGCCATCTTGGATCCGCCATATTTAATTTTTTAAAAATAATGCCTGATTTGTAATGTGTGATCCCAAAAACTACCCAATATGATTTGTGAAAAAAATCGGGTAAAATTAATTTGTTATTCGCCATATTGGATGCGCCATATTGAATTTTTAAAAAATTCGCTATATGTGACCCCAAAAACTCTCTCATTCCATTCCATATTGATTTTTTTTCAAATATCTTGGATTCGTTACGTGCGACCTCAAAAATTTCCTCATACTAATTTTGAAGAAAATCGAACAAAATTGATTTTTTCATCCGCCATATTGGATCCGCCATATTGAACTTTTTAAAAATAATTTTAGATTCGTCAAGTGCGACCCCAAAAACTCCCTTGTATCAATTTTGGAGAAAATCGGACAAAATTGATTTCTTGTTCGCCATATTGAAGCCGCCATATTGGATTTTCTAAAAATATTTTGGATTCGTTATGTGTGACCCCAAAAACTTTCCCACACCAATTTTGGATAAAATCGGAGAAAATTAAATTTTCTTGTCCGCCATATTGGATCCACCACATTGAATTTTTTATAACTAATATCAGATTCGTTGTGTACGACCCAGCATACCATTCTTGGAGAAAATCGGACAAAATTAATTTTTTTGGCCGCCATATTGTCAGCGTCACTTTGGATTTTACTACATCAATGTCGTCCAAGAAAATATGGGACCACCGCGACATATATAACGTAAAAAATTTCATTGAATTCGGTGCCGCCATTCCGGAGTAATAGGTGTACAGGGTGAGTCAACGATTGGATGAAGTAAGTTTGTGCCTTTTCGGTGAAATTTACAAAGAAACTATATTTATTGTTTGATACAGTTTATTTTTACGCAGATTTTAAAAATATTTAGGACTCTACAGGGTGAGCCAAAAAACTAGGACAGCATAAAGTTGTATTTTTTTAAATAGAACACCCTATATACGAATCGTATTTTCGATTTAGCTTATAATTTTAAATCTTTTTTTATTAAGAGTTTACTATAACAAAACTGTATAGTTTCTGAGATAATTAAGTTTAAAGAAAAAAAGTCACATTTTCAAGCATCAATTCATTCCTAAATAACGTTTTCAATTTTGTGACAAACATATTCAAATTTGGAATTTAGCAAGGCCAAGGGCAAGTTAATATAATTTTTACCTAATATTTGCAATAAAAGCTACAGGGTGTTGAACACATCGGCTCAAATTTGAACAAGTTTAAATGTATAAATATCTTTTTTTTAAAAGGTACACACTGTATATTTTCATGTTATTTAATAGAGTAATAAAAACCCTAAAAGTTTTGTTCAATATATCCTATACCTATTTATAATAGTTTTTGAGATATTTCAGTTTTTCTTATTTTCCATACTTTTTTACAGAAATAGTCTTCATTATCATAGTAGCCATGGCAAAAACAATGTAAAAGAACATTTTTCTGTGTGTCAAATTTATAACCGCAATCGCTTCTTTTGGTTTTTATGTAGTGTAGTTTGTTTTTTTTTTTGCATTCATCTTATATTGTAAAATGAATTTTCCAAAGAATGAGTTAATAGATATGATTTATACAATAGGAGAGGCTCAAAAAAATTGCCTTCTTGCTCAAAGAATTTACAAAATGAAGTATCCTGATCGACGCCAGCCTAATACCCATACTTTTCAAAACTTAATGCAAAGATTTGATTCTTCTGGTACTGCTGATTATCCAAAACGTAAAGTGGTCAACAAACCAGTAACTAATGAAGAAAAAGAACTACAAGTATTGTTAAATGTTCAGGAAAATCCTTATATTGGTAGCCGTCAGTTAGCAGCATTATGTGAAACATCACAATCCACCGCTAATCGTACTACCAAGAAATATAGGTATCATCCATATCACATGGAATTACACCAAGAATTGCATGGACAGGATTTTGAAAGTCGTGTAAACTTTTGTCGTACAATAAATGCGGAGATTCAATTAAATCCAAATTTATTATGCAAGGTAATGTTTAGTGATGAAGCGACTTTTAGAAGTAACGGTGCCGTAAATAGACGCAACATGCATTATTATGCCACAGAAAACCCATTTTGGATTAGAGAGGTGCAACATCAAAACCACTGGTCATTAAATGTTTGGTGTGGTAATCGAATTATTGGACCCCACTTTTTTAATGAACCACTAAATGGCCATAGTTACCTGAACTTTCTACAAGAAGAACTACCCCAACTGCTTCAAGGTCTCGATAGGGATGAGCTCGACAGTATGTGGTTCCAGCACGATGGTGCGCCTCCGCATTACCATCGTGAAGTTCGTGCGTTTTTGGACCAACGATATCCGCAAAAATGGATTGGACGTGGGGGTTTCATTGAGTGGCCACCAAGGTCTTACGACATCACCCCATTAGATTTCTTCCTATGGGGTTATATTAAAAATAAGGTGTATGTTAATCCACCAACAACAGTGGAAGATATGCGAAACAGGATTAGGAATACCTGTAGAACAATAACGCCACTAATTTTGTCCAGGGTCCGAGAAAATCTGCAAAAAAGACTAAATTTGTGCATTGCACAAGAGGGTCGTTTATTCGAACACTTATTAAAAAGAAATAATTAATCTCAGTATTTAATAGGTAATTTTTTTGTTTCTATTTAGTATAAAAGTAAATATGTATTTGCCTTGTCGTTATTGTTGTGTTAATTTTTTCACATTATGTTTAATTAAACTATTGCCGTTGTAATATAACGAATAATGTATTTCATCATATTTAACCACATTCTGTTTGTTTCTGTAGTTTCTTTTTATTATTTTACATGGCTACTATGATAATGAAGACTATTTCTGTAAAAAATTATGGAAAATAAGAAAAACTGAAATATCTCAAAAACTATTATATATAGGTATAGGATATATTGAACAAAACTTTTAGGGTTTTTACTACTCTATTAAATAACATGAAAATATACAGGGTGTACCATTTAAAAAAAAAAAGATATTTATTCATTTAAACTTGTTCAAATTTGAGCCGATGTGTTCAACACCCTGTAGCTTTTATTGCAAATATTAGGTAAAAATTATGTTAACTTGTCCTTGGCCTTGCCAAATTCCAAATTTGAATATATTTGTCACAAAATTGAAAACGTTATTTAGGATTGAATTGATGCTTGAAAATGTGACTTTTTTTTTTAAACTTAATTATCTCAGAAACTATAAAGTTTTGTTATAGTAAACTCTTAATAAAAAAGATTTAAAATTATAAGCTAAATCGAAAATACGATTCGTATATAGGATGTTCTATTTAAAAAAATACAACTTTATGCTGTCCTAGTTTTTTGGCTCACCCTGTAGAGTCCTAAATATTTTTAAAATCTGCGTAAAAATAAACTGTATCAAACAATAAATATAGTTTCTTTGTAAATTTCACCGAAAAGGCACAAACTCACTTCATCCAATCGTTGACTCACCCTGTACATACATAAAAAAAAATATATAGTCGACGAATTGAAAATCTCTTTCTTTTAGAAGTAGGTTAAAAATAGCAGTCATGTCTAGTGGGGTTATTTCGCGCAATATCGCCGATGTAATTCTGCGAAATTACCCTACATCCTGATTTCCATGTAAGGCTGCGTTTCTAAAATACTTTTTTATTACAGATGCCTAGAAAGTATGAAAGAGTATCTAATAAACGCAATTGAATCTTGGAAACGCTAAATGCAGCTGTTGCAGAAATAAAATTTGGCAAACAAATTCTATATTTCGCCATTTATTACACAAAAAAAACATTCCTCACACAAATTTAAAAAAATTTAAATAAACTAATAAATACAATAATAACAACATTTGAACTGCTTACATTTAAAATTTAAAGAATTGGCTAACATCCGTCCTGCTTTAACATCAATTTACATTACTTTCACGATGAACACTAATAATTATCAACATATTAAAATCTCAACTTTACTTTAGGTTCACATGTTGCCCAAAAAAATAGCAAAAAAAAATTTACCCTCTGATAAGAATTTTATTTAATATCGAATATACAATGCAGGGTACAGTTAATTGACTAGATCCAAATATTTGTTTCATTTATCTCAAATTAACTTGAAGCAGATGAGAAATGTTTCACCAAGGACAGATCACTATTTTAAAATGTTGCAATAAATGGTAATGAGTAAATCTCTATCAGAACAGGAATCAATTGCCTCGTTTCCATTATTTATATGAACCCTTTCCAAAAATTTGCGTTTTCTAAGATTAGACTCATGTTCGAGAATGGGCGCATCAAACCGATAATCCTCAGTTTAGAAATGGCTGGTCAAAGCACAAGATTTCTTACCTATGCGGCGCTTTTATGATTAATAATAGTTGGTGTTAGGTTCTTGTTTTGTTTGTCCTATATAGCATTTGTCATCCCCCACTTTTAACGACTAATTTTACAAACAGATTTTTGGTATTCAAATGGGATCACCTGTCAGCCCTATATTAGCGCAAATCGTCATGGACTACATGCTTGAACAAATTATGCCTAAATTGCCTTTTGATCTTACATTTCTATATTTGATAATTGCTATCCCGCAGGATGAAATCAGCAATACACTGAATATTTTTCATTCAATACACCCAAAAATACAGTTCACAATTAAAACTGAAATCAATAAAAGTGTCCTATTTTTGGATACTCTGGTTGTAAGGTAAAATGACAATAAAATAATTTTAAACTGATACCAGAAACCAACAGCCCCTGGAAGATATTTTCTTCTATTCTAACTATACTATCAATCAAAAGTATAACACAGTTATTGCAATAAAAAACCGATTCACCCATATTTCGGATGATGTATTTCTAAAAGAAAATTTACATGAACTGTTTGATCGATTTGTTAATAACGGCTACCCAAAACCTATTTTAAAATCGTTAATTTATAACACTGGAATGTATGATGATCCTATCGATGATGGTGCACCATCACCTCCAGTAAAATATAAAAAGCTTCCCCAAATACGAGGTCAAACTAATAATGTAATTAAGTATATGAAACAAGTTATCAACATAAAAATAGCCAAGAATAACGTAACTATTGGGAAAATATTTTCAAAAACAAAAGATAAAAGAGGAAATACCTTATGGACATTATAATCAACCAAACAGACCCTAAAACGTATTATTCAGCATAAAAGTGCCGCATAGGTAAGAAATCTTGTGCTTTGTCTAGCCATTTCCAGAGGATTATTGGTTTGATATGTCTATTCTCGAATATGAGTCTAGCCTTAGAAAGTGCTTATTTTTGAAAATGGTGCATATAAATAAGGAAAACAAAGCAATTAATTCTGATAAAAATTCACTCAGTATCGTTTATGGCAATATTTTAAAATAGTAATCTGCCCTTCGTGGAACATTTCTCATCTGCTACAAGTTAATCTAAGATAAATTAGACAAGTATTTGGATCAAGTCAATTAATTGTACCCAGCACTGTATATTCGCTAAACTAAATTCTTTTCAGAAGGAAAATTTTCTTTGATTTTTTCAGAGCACGATGTGAACCTAAAGTTAAGATTTTAATATGTTGATAATTGTTAGTGTTCATCGTGATAGCAATGTCGTAAATTTATTTTAAAGCAGAATGGATGTTAGCCAGTTCTTTAAATTCTAGATGCAAGCAGTTCAAACAATATTATTGTATTTATTAGTTTATTTAAATTTTTCTAAAGTTGTGTGTGGAATGTTTTTTGTTGTGTAACACTGTAATAAATTATTTTTTATCTGTATCCTCCTGATAGTGCCATAAATAAATGTGCACTGGTATTTTTCTGGCTTTTCATTTGTTCGTCAGTAGAAAAATCTTCACAACGTTTCGCTAACATCTCAGCTGGCATTTTCAAATGATACAAAGGGATCCCAAACCCCATATTTCATTTTCCTTTACTATGTATATATATATATATATATATATATATATATATATATATATATATATATATATATATATATATATATATATATATATATATATATATATATGTTTATGCGGCTTTCACGGATCCCTCCGTGTGAGATGCAATAGCAGTGGATATATCCACATTATGCCATTGTAGTGCTGGAATCACATTCAGCAAACGTACAACTATATGCAGCTCCGTGTAAGAATGAAGAAAAATGCGAACAGTAAATGCAAACTTCGTTCCAACCATATCCTTTCCATGTTAGAGGTTGCACAATTTGAACAAATTGCTAAGAAACACAATTTATCCTATTCCACCACCATCGAGATGATGGCCTACCTGTACCACCATACCGAGAAGAAAATCAAAACTTACCCTCCCCGCCACAGTGATACGGCAGAGGTACATGTTTCGTCTCTACTAGACTCATCAGGGTACCGACATGCACCTGGCTGTGCAAAGGACAGATCTAAAGGAAACATGCAAATACTGAACGCGACTTCGCCGACCTCCCGCCGGATAGCGTATATATGTTTATACGGCTTTCACGGATCACTCTGTGTGAGATGCAATAGCAGTGGATATATCCACATTATGGCGTAGTGCTGAAATCACATTCAGCAAACGTACAACTATATGCAGCTCCGTGTAAGAATGAAGTAAAATGCGAACGGTAAATGCAAACTTCGTTCCAACCACATCCTTTCCGTGTTAGAGGTTGCACAGATTGAACAAATTGCTAAGGAACACAATTTATCCTATTCCACCACCATCGAGATGATGAGGCCATCATCAGTGATCAAATCAGATAAGCACCTGTAGAGATGAAACATGTACCTCTGCCGTATCACTGTGGCGGGAAGGGTAAGTTTTGACTTTCTTCTCAGTATGGTGGTACAGGTAGGCCATCATCTCGATGGTGGTGGAATAGGATAAATTATGTTCCTTAGCAATTTGTTCAAACTGTGCAACCTCTAACACGGAAAGGATATGGTTGGAACGAAGTTTGCATTTACTGATCGTATTTTACTTCATTCTTACATGGAGCTGCATATCGTTGTACGTTTGCTGAATGTGATTTAAGAACTACAACGGCATAATGTGGATATATCCACTGTTATTGCATCTCACATGGAGGGAATAGAATAAATTGTGTTCCTTAGCAATTTGTTCAAACTGTGCAACCTCTAACATGGAGAGGATATGCGAACAGTAAATGCAAACTTCGTTCCAATCATATCCTTTCCGTGTTAGATGTTGCATATATATATATATATATATATATATATATATATATATATATATATATATATATATATATATATATATATATATATATATATATATATATATATATATATATATATATATATATTTATATTCGCTATTTTTGCTTAAAATTACTTATTCGGTGGCTTTTGAGGTTACAGGATACGAATATGTAATGATAAGGTTATTTTTGCAATATCTAAAATGGCTGATTCGAAATGGTGGACCATAATTTTTTTGAAGCTAGTATTTTTCTCAGAAATTAAAGACTCGGGGGGTTTTGGGATTGCTGAACATGAATCTGTAATGAGAATTACAATTTTTCACAATCCAAGATGGTGGATGCAAAATAGCGGATCTTAATATTTTGAGAGCTAATATTTTTTTCTGAAAATAATTACTTAGGGTTTATGGGATCACTGAGCACGAATCTGTAGTGAGAAATTCAATATTTCAATATCCAAGATGGTCGGTTCAAAATGGCGATTCTTAATTTTTTTAAAGTTAGGAATTTGCTCTGAAAACAAGCGATGCTAAATTCTTTTGACAACCTTCTCGATGGTGCATCCTGGGTTCAGCTGATGTCAGAGGTAATTTGCGGTCAGGAATTTTTAGGGTAGCTGAGTACAATCCTCTCATTTCGGATTCTGGACAATTGAATTTTTAATTGAATAGTCGCTCTCAGCGACCCCAAAAGAGTCTTAATGATAAGCTTTTAAAAAGATTAAGGTTAGCTATTTTGAATCCGCCATCTTGAATATTCAGAAATCGAAATTCTCATTACAAATTCGTGCTCAGCGACCCCAAAAACTCCGAATAAGTATATTTGGAGTAAAATATTAGCTTTAAAAAAATAATGGTCCACCATTTTGAATCCGCATAGTCGCACACTACGACCTTTAAAAAAACTGAGTATGTAATTTTAAGCAAAAATAGCAAATTGAAAAATAGGAGCTTCAAAGGGATTTAAGTAATAACTTTTTCGCTATTTTCACAGTTTTTTGAAATTTTCAGGATGATTTCATTTAAGGAAGTAATTGTGTCAGGCACCATTTTTGACAATTTTTTAATCAGATAGAAAATGGGAAGCAGGGTAGATCGTTAAGAAATAATGCTCCATAAATATATATATATATATATATATATATATATATATATATGAAAAAGTTATTTTATTCTCCTTAGGACCATTAAGAAAGGGGACAGACAGTATATTCTCTGCTAATTCCACTCTGGTTCTCTCCCCATACTAGTTTCGACCACCTAATGGTCTCATCAGTAGAGCTGTAACAAACCGAGAGCAAAATGTACAGGAAACAACTGTCTACTTAAAATCCCCATATCGTAAAATATCGGCAGAATATTATCCGCAAAACTTAATGCCAGACTGTTATCTTAAATAGTACAAACAAACATCTGAATATACCCCCGAGCGGTAGAAAAATATTTTAAAAAAATTTCAAGGTCTATGTATTTGTAAAAGTTATTTTATTCTTCTTGGGACCGTTAAAAAAGGGGACAGGCAATATATTTTCTGCGAATTCCACCCTGGTTCTCTTTTCATACTAGTTTTGACCACCTTATGGTCTCATCAGTGGAGCTATAAGTAGACAGTTGTCTCCTGCTCCACTGATGAGTAGAGTTCGCAGAGATTATACTGTCTGTCCCCTTTCTTAATGGTCCTAAGAAGAATAAGATAACTTTACAAATACATGGACCGTTAAACTGTTTATTTTTAATAATTTTCTATCGCTCCGGGGTATATTCAGATCTTCGTTTAGACTGTACCGAAGTTACTAAACTTTTGGGCATGAGTATGTTCGCCGGGATTTAATTTATTTATTTAACATCCGAAAAATCTGATTCTTGCGGGAAAAGATTGCTTAAAGTTTCAATATTACCGGTATATAATTAGATTTGCCGCGCCATGCCGGAAAATAGGATTTTCCGATGATATTTTTAGAGCGTCCGACCATAATAATCGCGCGCCGTATACAACAATATTGAACGCGCGATCACCGCACATCGTCACTCGTCACCGTAGTGGGAGCTCGGATCGACTACTTAAGCTCGAGCAGACCATTATTTCGCTGAGAACTGCACGTTCTCCACCCGGGTCAAAAGGACTGCCTTGGTCGCCTGCCGAACCTGGTCTAGCAAATAACCAGGAATGTGTTTTACTGCCGCGTGCTTTCCGCTGTCCGTTGATAAGGGCGTTTAACAACTGACGCCGACGTCCCCTACCGCCGATCCATACCGGGTCACTGTTAGACATACCGTGTATACCGCCGTCAGTCGAATTTTAGTACGAAGCGCCGTGAACAGCGTCCGCGGATTTTAGACACGAAGCGTGATAATTTGCGTATGAGCCGTCGTAAATAATGACGCCGAGTTACCGTCTTCAGCGCAACCGACCAGTACAAGCTACCGTGAACAGCTCTCATAACATACTCTTGCCCTCCAGACCATTTATTTGTTTATGTTATTGTCCATATTAGAATATAAATTAGTTTTAGGCCAGGTCTTTTTATAAAAGAATGGAATACAGGCTACAGGATGTTTTAAAACCGTTTGTTTCATTCCCTAGTCCTATTTTTAACATTACAGGTAACAATTGGCAGTCGACAGCTAGCACAAATACGCGCAATTGATCCCTGGCTTGCCGTTTCTTCACTGTAATAAGCTGCCCGGTGCATAAGTGAGCCCTCGACCACATGAATCCTGAGGGTGGCGCCCGAGAACCGACCACCGAGTGGATGTTTTGACCACCAGGCGGTCAAACCGTTGATCAGTTCAGAGAGCAGGCATATCCCAATTATAAGTATATACCGTCAACAAAGTAGATCCGCAGAGCATAACCTGCTCCCCTCTTACGAAAAACGCGTCACAATATTGTTTAAGATAACAGTCCGGTATCAAGTTCTGCGGGTAAAATCCTGCCGATATTTTATATAAATATATATATATATATATATATATATATATATATATATATATATATATATATATATATATATATATATATATATATTAAAAGAAAATTTGTAATATAGTCATTATAACTACATTGCGACCGAAAAAGCTAGAGGCAGATATTATACAGAATATATTGAGTTGCTATATCAGTAATAACATTGATTCAATGTACGAGAAACTCAATAGCCTAATATTTAGTTCCGAAACTAAATTAGTTGCACCTTACTGAGTGTATTATATTGCGCGAAGTGAAATAGCTGTTAACAATCTACATTGGCTATAGATTTATTAAGGTGAGTGTCAACCATAAATTCAATTGCGACAGAATTTGGTAATGTATAGTCAAATAAGGAATGTAATACCATATCAGTTTTGAAATGTAACAATTTATTAAAATATTTTTTGATTATTAAAACACAAATATTAAAAAATGTATTTTTAATTAAAATCTGGGTATTTGACGTCTTGGTACTCTATCTGGTATCGTTGTTAAATCAGACAAGTAAATGTAAAAATGAGAGTTCCAGAGTAAATATTTTAAACAAGAATTTGGCGTAAATTATTTAGGAAATAAGATATTTAGTGATAGTAAGGCAGAAGAAGTCAGATAACAAGTGAACAAAGTAGTCGGATGTTTAAGAAACACCATGTTGATTTACAAAGTGGCTCCGTGCTTAAAGTATTGTTTGGGGTGGTATCGACTGAGATTTAAAATTTGAAAACGCATAACTCAGTCGTCCATCTAACTTGAGTGTTATTTTTGGAACCTACAATGCTTTTTGGTCAAATTTTAACTTTGTGTCACAAATATGCCAAATATTTAGCAGAAAAAAAAATTGGACTGTGTTCAGGTATGTGTAAATGATGATGCATACATGAATTTTTTTGCCATCGGTAAATTAACAGAAAAGATAAATAAACTTGAGGAGAAGATTGCTGAAGTTAAAACAGAAAACGAGATCCTTGTAAAAAGAACTGATGCCTTGAAACAAAGAAAATTTGAAAGAAAGAGTTCAAAAACTCATAGAAACTAATTGTCAGTTACAAGATTGTCAGCTGGAAAATTGTTTTCGCATACCGGTTCAAAATACCAAATAACACTAAGGCGCGGCCTAGTTTGCTAAAATACTTTATCGCAACTAAGTATTTTTTTTTAATTATCAAAGTCGACTAAAATGGTTTTTGGTGGAGAAATTAACATGGATGCGCTATGAGTTGGTCCAGAAAAAAAATGGTAGTTCTAACGTTTGGACCAGAGATGAAAACTTTTTGTCAAATTATATATTAAAAGATATTATTTCAAAAATAATAATGAGTGCCCTTGCTGCTAGCATTTTAGTATCATATTAAGGCTCGAACCAAGAAGGCCATATGTGCTTTGTGGACTTGTAAACGAGTCTTTGGGTGCACACCTAGAGTGTTATATTGTATATACACTCTGGTGATCCGCACTATGATAACGTACGCCGCCATTGTACGGTTCAACTTGATAAAGTTCAAAGACTAGCCTGTGTGGGAATATTGAGTGCGAAGAGGACTGCTCACACTAGGGCTCTTGAAGTCCTGGTGAACCTGCCTCTTCTTAACTTAAACATAGAGAATGAGACCCTGAGGACTGTTTATCGTCTCAGTTGCCCTAGCCATTTTGGAATTGGAACGAGCGGCTACTCAGGAGTCTGAGAAAGCGTGATGGACAGGTGGCCTACGGATGAATCTTGACAATATGAAAGAGCTGGAGTCGGAATGCTCGGCAAGAGCATAGGAGTCAGAGAGTACTACCCTCCTGGACAACGTGCGATAATCTTCACAGCAGAAATTTATTCTCTTCTGTATTATGTAATATTTTCTTATTCAAATTTTTTTTAGGTAACTCTTGGAGAAGGTGGAAACACACAATTTTCCGAATTTTTCGATTACTTTTTACATAATCCTTATTTTTGGGCCGTAGAACACGAATATCTTGTCAATTTTTGCCGATATCGCGTGGTTTATTCGAAAAACAAATTTCTTTTCACTCATATAGCTTGTATTTTCCGACTACTGCCTTTCAATTTTGGGCATTTATAGTAAAATACACAAACACTACACAGTATTTAATAATTTTTTTTTAAATTTACATAAATAACCGCGGAAAATACGAATTTTCTATAAAACGTGAAAAATCCTTTGTCTTGTCGTTTTATATTCTTTTTAGGCATGCATGATTGGTTGCATACGATTTAAATCCCAACGTATAGTGCGATGTTGCCACATTGACGTGGATTTTAAATTTTATTAGGATGGAAAACTTGATAGTTCAAATGCAATTAATTGTGGTCATTCCAGTATAGTTGCATAAAATGTGGGAAAACGTGCAGAATCGGGATGCCAAACATAAAAAGGTCGTTCGACAAGCTACGTTGATCTAAAAACGAAAATCATGACTAATCTAACCTGATTTAACTTTAACTAAACTTATCCAGATTCCATGGAAAAACCACGCAAGATCGGTGAAGAACACTGTAAAACATCATAAAAAATTTCTTCAGGTTAATTCAGGTCATTTCACGTTAGTTTAGTTATGATTTCCGTTTTTAGATCAACGTAGCTTGCCGAACGATCTGTTTATGTTTAGCATCCTGATTCTGCACGTTTACCCGCATTTTACACAACAATACTGGAATGACCACAATTAATTGCATTTGAACTATTAAGTTTTCCATCCTGATGTAATTTAAAATCCACATCAACGTTGCAACATCGTCTCACGTGTTTGGATTTAAATCGTATACAACCAACCATGCATGTTCAGAAATAGTATGAAACGACAAGCCAACGGTTTTCTTACGTTTTATGGAAAATTCGTATTTTTCCGCGGTTATTTATGTAAATTTTGATAAGAAAAATGATTAAAGATTTTATAGTGTTCATGTGTTTTACTATAAATGCTCAAAATTTAAAGATAGTCATCGAAAAATACAAGTTATATGAGTGAAAATGATATTTTTTTTCGGAAAAACCACGCGAGATCGGCGAAAATTAACAATATTCGTGTTTGAGCACCCAAAAATAGGAAGTATGTAAAAAATCATTGAAAAATTTGGGAAACTGTGTGTTTTTACCTCCTTCAAGAATTACCTTTTTTTTACTTTATTATAACTAAAATTTTACCCTGGTAGGAACAGGTTTTCTTCTAAAGAAACTAATTCTATTAAATATGTGCACTATGTATGCAAGGATAAGCATTTTAATTCTAAAAATTAAAGCAAAGGAACTGGATAATTTCTAAATGGAAAACCCACTTAGGCAACGAGTTGTTAAGCCTTTGAGCACAGTTATACTTAATTTAAATTGATATGGTATTTAGTAACCGCAGCATAAGTGTAATTTATACTGATGCGTATGAAAATTATTGTAGTCATGAATTTTAAGCTTAAAACTGATACAGGTGTAATTAGTTTCATTGTAATAAATCAAAATAATTGGAAATATTTTAGTTGAAAATTTAATTATTATTTTTAACGTTATTATTAATTTTATAAAATACGTAGGTAGAAGTATAATACATAGTAATGCTGCGAGATGAAATTTGAATGAGAGTCGATCGCGCCTTGCCTGAACTCAGAATAATCTCGTCTCAAACAAGTCTGATCCCAGACTACTCTCATTTCAGATTTTATTGTGGGAGACTAGATGTGCCTCAGAATTTTATAGTTTTGATCTCATAATTACAGTCGAAACAAGAGGATGTTTTTATCTCGAAAAATCTCGTTTTAACACGAAAACACCAAGGTTTTTATTAAAGGTGGAAAAAAATTTACAAATATGAAGCATAATTGAAACTAAATGCCATATTATTTTCATTATGTAAAACAAATTCATGTAGGCCAAAAATATATTTAAATTAAATTAATATAAAAGTGGATACAGTTTACGTGTGAGGGAGTTCTTTAAAATTCGAATATTTTAATGCAGACTGATTTTTATCAATTTTTAATTGCTGAAATAATTGCTTTCTTATTAGGCCGATTTAGCTCACAAAAACATTGTATTAGTCTTTCGCAACTTTTATATATTTTTTAACAAAAAAAAAACAGATTATAGCATTTCTTTTCGTGTCCCATGATCATAGTACAATTTTTTATTTATTGTAGTTATTGTAATAGTAAGCGTTTCAACATTTATCGTTGAAAACTTGATGTAAGTGGCAGTAATTCTTTAACTGTTTTCACGCATATTTTTTGTAAATTTCGACACAGTATAAAAAAATAATACCTTGGATTTGCTATCTTGTGAATATTAAATGATTATTTTAGTATCACAATATCGTTTTAAATTAGTAATATATAAGTCAGTAAAAAAAATGTTCCCAACGACTGGAGAAAGTAACGTCAGGGTTCTGCTTATTCCAGAAGAAAAAAAAATATTAGCAAATTAAATTTTTTATATTACTTCATTTTTCTCTTTGATTTTCTTATAACTTTGCTTCAAAATATGAAAAGCTCATTAACATAAAGTTCAAGGGTCTCAAAAATATTAAATTTTAAGATTAATGCTAAAATTTAGCCTGTCATGTTTTCTTTCATCTTTAACAAAGTTTATTTATTCATATCACTACTTTACAGCAAATTTGCGATTGTAATATTAAAAGCAGTCTTTAGTTAATTTTTGGTCTCTAAATGCGACAATGATGGTAAAAGCTTCTAACACGAAAAATTTTTGAGTTATGATTTTTTCAGCAAAAATGAATGAGTATTTTAATCACATTATTTTAAAAAGTAACTTGTAATACACCGCGACGTTACAAAATTTACGTTGTCCATAAGTTAGGGAAATTGTGAACAATCTGGCAACACCACGTGGAGGTGTCTAGGAATAACATGTCAACCACGAACTCTCAACCCCTTATAATTCCAAATTTCACTTTGCCTCGTAGCCAAATTTACTTATAGATGGCCCCTGTATACGAAAAGTACATCGTCGCTTTTCGAACTTCCGATACCTGATGTTTCTAGAAAATACCAGGAGTACGGAACGGCTATAAAAGCAGCTGGCTGGCAGTCATATCAGCAGGATTAGTTTAGCACGAGTAGTGGTTAGTATTAGATAGAGAAGCGAAGTGCGCGAACAAGCCAATAGCAAGAGTCTTGTATTAGTGTTATCTTTTTGTTGAAGAAAGTTAGTTGATGCCTGTAAACGTATTATCACATATCTAAATCGACGTACGCGACAGTACAAAAATGTCTAAAGTACAGGAACGTGGCTGTGTTAACCCCGCGGAAAGTTTTTGCTACATATGTGTTCAGTTTAATTCTAAATCGCAGAAAAGGACAATTAACAAAATGACCAAAGCAGCTTGTTATAAGTATTTTGGATGTCTTGTTGGCGATCAAAACAAGGACTGGGCTCCCCACATATGTTGGCAAACCCGTGCAGTAAATCTAAGTAACTGGTTAAATAGCAAACGCTCTTTTATGCCTTTTGCAGTTCCAATGATTTGGCGAAAACCAACAAATCATTTTAACGACTGTTACTTTTGCACGACAAAAGTGTCTGGTTGTTCAAGAAAGAGGAAACATAATATTGAATATCCGGATATTCCCACAGCAATTAAACTGGTTCTTCATTGAAGGTTTACCAATTGCAGCACATCCGGCAAAATGGGAGACAGATTTAGAAATATATGACGATAAGGCAGAACCCGATAATGTATCAGAAAAGAACTATTCTTATTTTCCCGAAAGTGAAAGAAAAACACATTATTTAATCGAATAACCTGAATTAAATGATTTAGAACCAGCACTTGTCGAAAGAGAATGCTGAAGTATTAGGGTCTAGATTACAACAATGAAATTTACTAGCTGCTGAAACCAAAGGTACAATATTTAGGAACCGTAACCAGAATCTACCCTCCGTTTTTACTCCGCAGGATAAAATGTGTGTTTGTGTTAATTTAAGTAGTGTTATGGAAAAATTAAGATTTGCACATAACCCGGACGAATGACGCTTATTTATAGATTCTTTTAAAATAAGTTTAAAAGCAGTTCTGGTCCACAATGGTAACAAAACACTATTTCTCTTGCATATGCAATTGACATGAAAGAAACATAAGAAAACGTATCACTAATTCTAACCGCATAAGTTATAAAACATACAAGTAGCAAATATGTGGTGACCTAAGAGTCATAGGACTATTACTTGGGCTTCAAGGTAGATTTACAAAGTGCTGCTGTTTTCTTTGTCTTTGGGATCATATAGCAACACAGAAATACTATCAAGTAAAATAATAGCTTCCGAAATATCAATATATTCCAGATCAAGCTAATGTAAAGAATAAACCTCTACACACTGTGATTGACTAAAAATTTTCTTAAAGTAGTAGATGAAGAAGAAAAAGCATTTAAACACTTTAAACAAATTTTTCCTAAACTAAGTAATACTAAGTTTAAGAAAGAAATATTTGTTAGACCACAAATTTGAAAAATACTAAAAAATCAATAGTTTGAACGAAAAATAAGTGGTGTTGAATTAGCTGCGAGGAGTTCTTTTAAAACAATTGTTTCGGAGTTTACAGGAAACAAAAAAGTAGAAAACTACGAAAAACTTGTAGAAGAACTACTTGAAAGCTACTGCAAAATGGGCTGACGTACGTCTCTTAAAATGCACTCCTTGCACTGTCATTTAAATTTTTTCCCAGAAAACTTGGGCGGGGTTAGTAACAAATAGGGAGAAAAGTTCCACCAAGACATAGTAGCAATAGAGCAACGTTACCAAGGCAGACAGAATCCAGTAATGATGGCGAGATACCGAAGAGGCCTTAAAAGCAACATCTCAAAAACAAAGTTGGAAAGATTAATGTAGATAAATGTCAACTTTGGCTCGATGAAGAGAGGATAGAGCGTGTAAACCATTGCAGATACCTTGGCAGTTGGTTGAATGTGAATAGGGACTCAGATGAAGAGAAAATAGCTAGGATCGAAATATCGCGTATGGCCTTTATGACATGGAAACCAGTTCTATGCAACAGGAACCTGTCAATGCATATTCGTAAGAGGGTCCTGAGATGCTATGTATGGTCTATTCTGTTATACGGTTGCGAGACATGGACACTAAAAACCACAATGCTAAACAAACTGGAAGCTTTCGAATTGTGGTGCTATCGTCGAATCCTAAAGATATCATGGGTTTCGCACACTTCCAGTGAGGATGTTCTCAGAATGATGGATACAGATCGACTGCTCTTGAATATTATAAAGAGGCGGATAACAGAATACTTCGGCCACATAATAAGAGGACCTAAATACCATCTACTTCGCCTTATAATACAAGGAAAAGTGGAAGGAAAAAGATGGATAGACCGAAAGAAGCTTTCATGGCTGCGTAACAACAGGCAGTGGTGTGATTGCACGGTGGAGGAACTATTTCGCACTGCAGCCGATAGAGAAAGATTTCAGGAAATTGTAAACATGATGACCACCAACGTCTGAATACGGACATGGCACCTAAAAAAGAAGAAGAAGAAGAATGATGGGGGATTATTGTTAGTTTCTTGAGAGGAAGCGAGCAGGAATATAAACTAAAGTCAACATTTGCAAAAAAGTTATGTGCAAAAGACTTACTATAAATGTAATTTCATGTATATTTTTGTAAGTAAATCTGTTATCCTTAAAATTTATTGTTTTGAACTTATGTATAAATATTATATAAAATGTTTGAATTAAATAAAAATAGCTGATACATTATATAATTTAAACTCTATACGTGGTAGAAAATTTTCGTTGTTAAATTCGCAATCAGGATGCTTTAAACTCCCACGGACAGTCATTATAACATCACTAGCAATTTTTTTGTATTTGTTTATTAGTGTATTTAAAGTAAAAACACGACCAAAGTAATTTTCCATAAAATATTAGCTTACGGTTGCACGTGAATTTAATTTCCTAGTGTTTGTACTACTTAGCTGCTTTTATCGCGGAATATAATTGCCATATAACGTTGGTAATTTAGTTTTTTATCATCGTAATAAGCAGCAATTGCTTGCAGTAAAGTTGAATATCATCGAGTGTATAATAGCTTGAAAATATAATGTAGCTTAAACATATATCTTTGAGCTTTTACATTACCCTTTCTTGTATTTACAAAACTATTTAATTTTTTTTAATGGGTTAAGATTTCCCGCGCTAACTCCAAGAAATGATTTTTAATTAATCCAATAAGTTGTGGATAAACATAATAGTAAATAAAACATTAGTAAGAGACATAAAACACACCGAAGCAGTTATTTTATTTTGATAAAAATATGTGCTACTATAAGAATACGTACCGATTTTGAATACGATTACAACATCAATACGTTGAGAGGGAATTCAGGTTGAAGACGTGCTAATTTCACACAACTATCTGAGTTCGATAAGAATCAGATAATTGGATGACGGGGAGTCGGTATGTCTTAAGGAAATCATCGATTGGGGACTGGACTGAATCCACTGTAACGGGGTGTTGTCGAGCTTGGATGTAGGAAGACCCAAGTTAACGTGCTACGGATGCTGGACGTCAAAAACAGACTAAAGGATATCAGAATTATAAACTAAGGCTTATTACCTAAAGAGATCGTATTTCCAAAACTCGGAAAGTTAATAATAAGGATTATTTACCGCCTAATTTTGGAGTTTTCACGTGCTACTTTCACGATTAGAGTATATGAAATCTAGCTCAGTTGTATTCAGCGGTGAATCCAGATCTTGCTTGGAGACACATAACAGCCGTACGAGGATACGGAGAAGATGTAATGAGAAACGTAACGTTCAGTTTTTCATAGAAAGACAGGCTCATCGCTCCATTGGTGTTATACTATGAAGTTTCATTGCTTAAAGTAGCAGGTCAGGTTTAGTGTTTATGTAAGGACGGCCAACAGCCCAGTAATATATCCATAGATTTTTATACCCACGTCTTTTTCGTTTCTAAATATATTGGTATATCCAATTTTCAACAGAATTATGTAGATCATCATGCCCCGCTGGTTATTTTACACTTCTGTGAAGCTTCCGTCATTAATTCTCCTTAGTCGCCTCCTCTACCTCTTGATCTTTGTCCAATTGAACGTGTCTGGATCAGGGGCGGATCCAGCCTCGTGATATCACCAAAGTACAGTATGGCAAGCGAAGGCAAGTTGTTGACGGGGGAGGGGGGGATACCAGCAACATTCCCATTTCTAGGGTAAAAGGCAGGGTCGGGTCTATTTTTCTGAATTTGAAGCTCTTGGAGAGGTGGGGAGCGATCACAAGGAAAAGCAACTTACCGACATGAGGAAAGATGCTAGCAACATACACATTCCTAGTATAAGAGGCAGAATCGGGTCTATTTTCCTGAACTCAAAGCTCTTGGGAAGGGGAAGGGCGATCGCAAGCATATACATTCTTATACTCTATTCAAGAGCTAGAGAGAGTAATAAAATTATTACCGAAACCTCCAACATACCTGCTCCAGTGTCGCAGGTAACTGAGGACTGCCGTAAATCTAATTATATTTAATTATATTTAAATATTATAAGCATTTATAAATTTACTGCAACAATAAAATTTCTGATAGTTCAATTTAATTTCTGTCAGTGAGCAAAGTACACCTTACAGGGTGTTCTTAGTGATGTATCTTGTTTGTGCTTGTTTTTATATATTATTTGAGATTAGCGAGATACCCAATAGATATGGTTTCCTCATCTATATTTATTCTGAAATCGTTAAACCAGGGCATTTTTTCCTCAACGAAAAACTTATCACGATGAATATTTATGATGCCTTAAGATATTAATATCTGGATAATAATGTTAAAAGCTCTAATGAGATATGTTCCAACATGACAGGAGTAGGACATGTACCGAATACTGGAGGAGAAAAAAACGACTGGAATTGTTAGTACTCCCAGCCACATTCGATCACAGGCAGACGAAAAACCTCCTTGGAAGAAGAAATGTAAACTGCAATAAAAGGAGTTGTACATACATTTTATTATGAGAAGCAGATCCCAACCGTCGACAAAATTCTAACTAAAATCAATAGAGATCGGGATTTACCTGAAATTAACAGAACTGAGTTCTGGAAATTGCTCAGAGAACTTAATTTTTGCTGGAAAAAACCAGATAGGAAGTCTGTTCTTATAGATCGTCCGGAAAATATGCGTTGGAGAAGGAAATATCGCTCTCAAGTAAAAGGTAGAGTTGCTACAAAAACACAACTTACAAAATTAGTAATTTAACTGAACTTTTGAAAGATTTTTTTGATTAAAGTTACTGCAGAAAATTGGGAAAAATCCATATGAGATAAAGAAAATGTGGAAATTCGATCTCATGAACCAATTATTATTAATTTGAGCGACGATAGCTTCATTGACTTTGATTACGAATTAGATACGTAATGTTTACCAGCGTAAACACAATTTATTATTTAAATTTTCTGTAACATATAAAAATTAATTATATTTGAATCCCTTTTTAGTGTTTAATTGTAATTCTGCAGATGGTTTAAGAAATAAATAAACTGAAACATCAAATGTTCTAAAAATGTTTTTAATTAATAATAAAATGACCAATAGCCCCAAAAAAATTTTTATATTATATGGACGAATTAATTTTTTCTTATCTGTTTAACTTCTTTTATTTTTGACAATGGAAGTATTTAGATTATAACTTGACAAATTTTTGAGAGAAAAAGGCTACGTTTTAGTCTGAATGTGCCTAAAACGGTTTCTATGCCAAAATTTAAAATAATAAAAATTCAGTTGTGATCTGTGTTAAATATGTCAAAATTATCTATATTTTCTAAGGTATGTAAGTTATTAGGAAATCATAAGAAATAAATATTATAAAAACTTTTTTTATTTTACGTTTATTACCGAAATGATATTCTATGCCATAAATACTTAGTGATAAAATAAACCTCCTCCGACGCCTATGACAAGGATTAAAATCCTTTTTAACACTTCACACATCCCAATATCTATTGTTATCCAACCCATTTTTATAGACCGGTGTTATTGATTACAAAATTTCTAACCCATTCCTATAAAAAATATATGTGTCTAACAGATTTTGCCAAAGACACTGGACTAAAGAACACCGGTAGTTTGCGAAGAAAAAAAAAGGTAAACAATGATTTATTACTCTCCCTAGTTTATAAGAGACAAAATCTGGTCTTTTTTCCTGAAATTAAAATTCTTAAGGGGGGGGATCGCCCCCCCTTTGATCCGCGCCTGATCTGGATTATGACGAAGAATACTACGAGATCTACCACACCTCCCACAAATACTATTGATTTCTAACATAATGTTCAATGACCGACAGATACAGCAGACTAAGATCATCTACCCGTTGAACAGATGATTTAAAGATAATTTCGAAAAATTAAGTTGCACCCACTCATGATAGAGAATATGGGAAATCTATGTTCTGGATCGAGAGAGCACCTGACATAAATACCAGTATGTATTTATTTCATGTAATTAAAAGATGGAAACTGAAAATATTTAATAAAAGCATATTGAGGTATTTGTCAACTAGTCACCAGTGGCGTAGCATCATAAATCTTCCCTCCTTGAGGAAATAACCTACTGTTGATCAAGCTGAGTAGAGCTTTCCTAGTCTTATTTCTTTTCTTTGTGCTAGTTATCTTGATTAATGGATATGAAAGTTTATGTCATTTTAATTTATCATGTAAAAGTAATTAAATTAATTTTTTGAAGAATAATTACAATACAACAGAAAAACCATAGCCAGCAAAAAGCAGTTGCCTCCAGAAACTAAATCAAAATTTCCTTTTTTTCTCTTTTGGTATGATAAATAAATTTAAAAAATTTAGTCAGACTATTGTTGCCTTTGTTAAGTTAGCACACTTTTAATTTTAAAGCGCTCTAGGGAATTATGGGTTGGAGTTCAAAATGTTGTAGATAAAGTGATGTATTAATTTAAATTATTACAAATAATTCTTTGAAGATTTAATCAAAGACCTTATTTTATTTTTATATTTGCGTAAATTTACTTGATATAAAATAAATTTTAGCTATACGTTATAATTGGAGTAATATTACAACAAAGCAGAATTTTTCTAAATTAAAAATTTGTTTGTAGTGTTTGATGTTGGCTGCAATTCCTTACTGTTATATTAGAGCTAACGCTTGCCTCTTTTGTATGCAAATTGTTATTTACCTTTAATCAGGATTTTAATAGAATATTAATACATGTAATAAACTTCAATGTTGCTGTAAATTTAGGATCAATAAGAAAATTAGTCAAATATTAAATGATGAGATATAAGCATATGAGGTCTGATAATGCATGTATGGTTTGTCTACGTAGCATAAAATATAAATTAGAAGTTATTAAAGATTTCTTTAATCTTCTGACGATCTTACAAAAATAGAACATCGCAAGACTATAGTGTCATTTATACAAGTCATTTTCGTTTAAATTTTTTGTAGAATACGAAGTAATACAGGTAAATAGCTTTAATTACCTTACAAATATTTTTTTTTTATTTTGCCATAATTTAGTTTCTTAATGTACTGAGTTATGATATACACTTATTTGTTAATTTCACCATTCGTTAAGTTATAATATTCATTTAGTAATACGTTTTTAATCCAACAAGGAGAGGCTGCGACCTTGGGGCAATGGACTTGCCTGAAATTTGGCATAGTGGTAAAGGGCTGGTAGTTAGGTAAGTATGCAAAGTCATAGTGCGCACTTGTCAATAATTTTTGCAAAAATCGCATTGAAAATCTCGCTGCTGATGTGGCGCGAGTGGTAAACCTTCCGCACGCATTAATAAATTAGCAACGGCGGTAGCGTACGTGATAAGATGCCCGCCTATTGTCCGGAATTTTTTTGTTCCATTTGTCAAGGTTAAAAATTTATCTTAAATTTACTATGGTTAATTTGGTTAATTTTACCTTCTTTTGGCCAATATTCACGTTATTAAGCATTTTTCATTTCTCCTTCGTATAACCGCCTAATATTCGTTGCATTTTTGAGTCCTATTGCTTTTCGAGCCATTCCAAATTTCGCTCCCTTGCAAATTTTCTTCCCAACTTAATTATTTTCTTTATCTTTCCGTAATTTGCGTATAAGAAATACAGCTAATTAAAATTATTTCATCACTTGTATTTTTTAGGTCGGCAACTCTACGTCACTGTTTAGGTTATTTTATATTCAAATAGAATTTTATTATTTGCCTTTTTATAAGATATCATTCCTTTTTTTTTGTGCTGATCGTTTCAATTAAATTGTTACATTTATCCATTTTAGTTAGAGTTCTAATTTTTATTTGTAGTATTTTCTAGGATTTGTTTACCTTTTGTTGGGGTTATGTGACCTTTTCACTTGACGTTTAAGCAATTTACATCCTATTAAGCCGTTGCTTGTTGGGAGCTATTTCTGTGGTAATTTTTGGGGGCAAATTTGGGTGAAGAACTCACACCGTTTTGTTAATGGCTGAGGGAAAATTCTTATATCCTATTTTAGAAATCAACAATGAAGACCTTTGAGTCAGAAATGTGAACGACTTATTAGTTAGCAATGCCGTTTGAGCCCTCTATTTTGAGCTGTCATTCCTTTGGTGGAATTGCTACTCGTTTAAGGTCCCTTTTGTCTCGCGCCCTATGTTGAGGGAAAAAGAAGCTCATACAGCACAGGTGATGGGTTTTCTATAATATGACGATAATTTAACTGTCAATCCTACACATTCCCGGTAAAGAGTTTTTTTTTGGTTATATCGAATTCGTTTTATTTTATTATTTTTTTTAACTGTATAAGAAATTCATACATACTTACTTTGTCATACTTCTTTTTAATTTTATAACATATCGTACAAATTACATACAATTTCGAAAATGATAGTTATCGTAAAAGCATGCAAAATACAATACTGGTCTACATCTGGCGCAACATATAAATGAGGATTTTTTACGTTGACATGAGTTCTTTAATTCGTCGCTTGGAAAATATACTTCATTGACTTCATTGACGTCTAGAAAAAACTTTCTATGTTGAGGAAGTTGCGATGCAAACCAGGCATATTTTATCATATTTTCAAAAATCGGAGAAGATAACTGGTGATGAACTATAGACTGTATTTTTATGCAACCGTCTCGAGAATTAATTTCTCGCGAATTTTCTATTAAATATGAGCAATTTTGAATTTTTATAATAAGATTTTTTACTTGTCTATAAAAATAAACATCGCAGGGCTGAACTAACGATGTACATTTTGGGGGAGTGACTTTGATCGTGCAAGTAGTTTTGTCACTGTCACGAAATACATCATTATATATTGCCGGATTTGTTTGACCGCCTCAAGAGTCAACGAGAAGCAAAGAATTTTCATTTACAGTGTAAGGCTGCTCAATGAAATTTTTGTATAGCGTTGTTGTTAATACACCAGACTTTGATGATATTATAACAACGTTAGTGTACTTCGTGGCATACTGGTCGATCCGCTTTTGTACTCTTGGGCCAAATGCCCCAATTTCTTCCTGAAAGTATATATAAACCAGTGGTAGCATTTTCCTAGAGAGCGTCAATGAATATTGCGCCGTGTATGAATGCGTTACTTTATTTCTATACTTCCTTTGTAAGAAAATCATTTTGTTTCCCTTCGAATACAAGGTTCTATTGGAAACCAACTGGTACCGGCAACCTAAAGGAAAGCAGCATTTTATAATACTGTGAATATAGAAAAACAGTTATTTCTAGGAACGTCTAATCACTTGTTTGATCTGTGTTAAGGATAAAATCGGCAGCGAACTGCGAAAGAAGGTCTCGAACGTCTCTCCTAAATGTTTCTGCTGCTGCAAGAGTCTCCTCAATCGTTGCAACTTCTCTGCTTGATACGTATTTGAAATTAGAAGCTTTCGAAAGTAGGGAATCAACTGGTAGCCGCTAAGGCCCATTGTTGCATATTCCTGATACAGGTGATATTTCTCCCGAGACTCGACAAAGCGGTGGTACATCCACGCATCGATGATGTTGTATTTATCGAAAACCGTGCTTCCGTTTTTAACATCTTTCCACCATGAGAGTAAGTGATCCATTCTTTTTAAGCGTCTGTCTTCTTTATTGTGAATTGTTGTAAACCACCATTTCGGATGAGTTTTTACAAGATTGATTACTCTAATTTTATAAGGAAGCGGAATGTGTTCCTCTGTTTTGGCTTTCTTTCTCTCCAGCACGAAATTTGGAGATGATTGTTCCTCCTGAACCTCGTGGTATGTAATATCTAGACACTAGTAGTGAACATAACCCGATTCGCTCGATCCCCCCACTCCTCGACCTTGACCTTGACCTTGCTTCACCCCTCTTTGGCCCCGCCCACATGTCCTTGTCATTGACCTTGAAAGTGCACGTGTGCTTTGGCCTTGGCCTTGTGTTCAAGGTTGTGTGTGTGTGACCTTGACCTTGACCTTGGTCGAGACGACCTTGACTTTGTTGAAGGTCATCTTGGGTGTGTGACCTTGAAGTAGTTATTTGTGCATTGTAATAGTGTGGGATGATCTTGAAATGATTTTGACCTTGCAAATTGTTCTATAAATTGTGTGAGTCTACTTGCATTCATTCAGTGTGAAATGTCAGATACGGAACTATCTAAAGAAAAAATTATAGAGCAAGTCGGCAGAGTAATTTGTTTATATCAGAGTAATTTAAAAAGTTTGTGTGATTTTGAAGAGAAGGATCTAGCATTTTTTCCTCTCGAATATTTAAAAACTTGCGTTGATACGCTGAGTTTACGGCAAATTTGGGATAAGCTGCCAGCGTCATATCGGTGTGACAAGGAACTACAGTTAAGCTTACCCTGTTACATTCACTATGAACAAATATATCGTCATCATATAGATGGGCCACCACCAGCAATAAAAAAGTGTCGTGAATGTAAAAATGAGTGAATAATATGAATAGTGCTTTGCAAGAGACAGTAAAAAAATTGGGCGATGAGTTCACTGAAACGGCTAATAATTATTTCAATGATGCAATGAAAAGTCGAGCAGAATGGGCGTCGCGCTATTGTGATTTGGCTTATGAATATGAAAAGGCTGCGAATGCATGTCGTAAATATTGCAGCAAAACAATAAATTTACAAGACTTTGTTCGTGAGATAAAAAAGTTGGGGTTTAGTGACTGTTTGGAAAAACTGATTAGGTTCATTGCAGATCCGGTTGTGTTAGATGAAATTAGAGTGTAGGACTTAAGTTTAACGTAGTTGTAGTAGTTAATATGGAAAGTTTAGTGCGAGAAATGTACGAGGAATTTCTAATTTCTGCAGCCTGTTCGGAATTTTACGCATATGAAATGCAAGATTCGGAGGCTCAGGACTTTAGTGTATTTTTTAAGTATATGGACCATGCCGAAGTGTGTCTTTTAGCTAGTATAGTTTGTAAGAATTTTCTTAGATATAAAAACAAACAATTATTATTGAACAAATTAAGGAAATTAGGTTTAGGTGATAATGTTAAACGCATAGAAGAATGGCAGAAAAAAATCAATGAATAAAGTACATAAAATGTAGTTATTTGTTTCATTATATTTTGTCCTTGAAGTTATCCTTATACCAATTTAAATGTGTGACGTCATTTGACCTTGAATACTCCTCCCACTATTTCTATCGTTAAGCTACCCCCACCATTGTTACAATTCGACCTTGAAACCCCGCTATAAAGGTTCGTGGGAGAAGAAGTGACTTCAAACAGTCGCAGATATCAGTGGCATAAACATCAAATATTGTGTTCGTGTAGTGTTCTGAAAGTGCTTTTATATTCACGGTAATTTTTGGATTTATATACCATTTTTTTCAATAATGAGTATTGCAAAAGAAACTCTAGATGAAATTAATGAAATGTTTAGCAAAGATTTCGAGGTTTTAGAGAAAAAAAAGGTTACCGAAATGATTATAGGCAAAGTGTATAAAATTGTAAAGATGGTTTCAATGACTACACGATTTGGTAAAACTCTTTTAGTGGCTTTACACGATGACGGTGATAATAGCACATTTGAGACTTTTTTACCAAAACGTGTGGCCGAAACACTATCTGACGATATTGTAGATATTATGAGTAAAACTAAAGATAAATACACTCTAACTTATTTGGGGCAGGGCACTAGAGTTTTTGGAAACAATACTCGAACATTATTACGTTTTGGCTCATTGGAGTAAATTGTATGTAAATTGTTTGAAAAAAAGGATGTAATTAAATTTAAAATATAGTTGCACATGTCAGAATACTTACGCGTGTTCATTATTTCTGTTAAAGATGTCTGCTGATGCGACGACGACGACGACGACGACCGCCAACGAATGTGTAGATAGATACATATTTTGGTTGGGGAGAGAATTAAGAAATAGGGCTCACGATATGTTAGATAGCGTAAATGATTGGTCACATATTGATGTAACCAAAGATCAATATAAGAACGAGATCAGGGATACAATCAATTTTATGGCTGGGGCACACTTGTGCGACAAATTTTTATATGGTTCCATAGACATGGATACATTTTGTGCTGAAATGGTTGAAGAAGAATTAAAAGAATACCTCGTCAATATTCCACATTTACCAGGTGAGCTTGCTGCAAAATATGAATTGGTTTCTACAACAGCAACAGCCCAAGACGTTGACGATCGAAATAGTGTCGGATGGGATAGAATTTTGAGCAACGAAAACGAAGACATGGAAAACTAATTTTTTATAATTTTTGTATTTGTGCAATTAAATTACTGTAAATAAATATCTATTACAATCACAGTTTTATTTTATTTCTTTTATAAACATACCAACCCAGTAGATCATAGTCAGTGTTTCTTTTTCTCAGCTGAAATATTTAATATAAGTAGGGCAAATAAAAATAAAATAGTTTAGTAAAGATTGAAAATGAGTCGAGGAAACAACACAATTGATAAATTTGGTCGTCAGAAATATAATGAAAAATATCATATATTATCTGGGCCACAAGGGATTGGTTTTAAACTTACAGCGGATGGGCAGTATGATATGGGTGGAAAAATCATAACCAACTTAGGCGAACCTAAAGATGATGACGATGCTGTGACAAAACACTTTGTTAATAGAAAGTTTTACAATTTTGCAGTTGTAATATGTGACATATTTAACAAGGATGTCCTCCCCATGATATACAAAAATAATAGTGAGCTTAAAACAAAAATTGAAGTTATGCAGAAAATACTCTATCATCAGCCTTTAAATGACTCATTAAGCGCACTGTCGTACGACTCGACTTCAAAAAAAATCTAAAAAAAGCAGGTTAAAGAATAGGAGAACGCACTCCGAGTGGCATAGCCTTGAAGATAACGTCGTAGTCGTCGGTGAATTGGACCTTCCCTTCAAGAATATTGAAATGTTATTTATGTGTATGATGTTTTATTGTCATTGTTTTTAATAATGAAGATTGAAATAAAAAACTTTATTTTACAATATATTGTTTATTTATTTTACATTTTAAATAAAAAATATAGTCATACAATATGTTATTTAAACAATATTAGCTTTATCTATCCAAGAGTTGAAGTGGTTGGGAAATCCTAGCCATTTGACAAATAATTGTTCGATGTGATTTTTCTTGCGTTGTCTAAGGACCTTTTCTACTAGATAAACGTCAGGACTGCTTGTTTTTTGTAGTTCTGATTCGTAAAAACACCCTCTTATAGGCTGACCTTCTAACGATTCCAACAAGTAAGTAGGTGGATTTGTAACGTTAACTTTTACAACTTTAAACAATTCGGTTGACCAAGAGGGCGTATATCCTTTCTCGAATAAGCTTTTGTACTTGCTAATACGCACAATGTCACCCATGGAAAACTTAAATTTTTTAGGTACAATTTTTAAATAATCATATGCTTTAATATGTGTTTTTTCTTGCACGTCTGCAGGCTTCATTCCAATGGTGCGATGTTTCGAATGGTTATAGGTTTTTGTTACTGCCGATAATATATGTATCCATTTGTAAGATCCTCTTGTCGAGAATTGTATATATAAATTATTTTTTAAAGTCCTTATGACTCGCTCAACAATTGCAGCTTTCTTTGTGCTGTAAGTGGAATAATGATTTATATTATATTTTTTCATCAGGGCTTGAAAGTTTGTATTATAGAACTCCTTTCCTTGATCACTTTGCAGATTTGTTGGTGTATATGATGCCTCTTCAATGATGCTTTTCATCGCATTAGTAACTTCTATACCAGTCTTGTTTTTTATGGCTTTGGTATAGACAAATTTCGAGTAACAATTTATACAGACCAAAATATAACGATAACCATCGTTTTCATCAGCATACTGTTGCATTTCAGCCAAATCAATTTGCCACAAATCTCTGTATCCTTTTATTATCGTGCGCCGTCTTACAAAATTTTTTCTAGCCGTTCTATGTAGTTCATTAACAATCTTGATTTTTTCTAGACTGGGCTCCATATTATTAGTAATACTAAAGGTTTCAGATCGAAGGAAGAACTGAATAATATCATTAAATATTGAGCTTAATATATTATATCTTCTTCTCGTAATTCCTCTATGATTGACATAATTTCATTTTCGTGTCCAGTGTGACCGGCCATTTTGGAACTCCACAACAAACGTAAACGATCCACCAACTCTTTAGCTTTGTTCCAGTAGACATATTGAAATTTTTTCGAAGATAATTTCTTTTTTGTGGGTAACTGTAGTTTTTCCGAGAGATTTTTTCTTGTAATAGTACCACCTAATTTTGTGCCCATTATCAGAGGTTTAATAATTCGTAAATATTTGTTCCATCTGGTCTCCCGTAAACCATCACTTTTTTTAAAATTGTTGTAGACAGCATTCGTTGATTCCAAAATTTCCTTGTACGTTGAAAGTACATTATCACTTAATTGTTGTTGTTCCTTGCCTACACTTGGGGGTGTTTTAAGAAATAACAAATCATAAAGTGCCGGTGATCCACCATATTCTGCAATATTTTTCCCTTTTTTGTATAAGACAATATTTCCATTTCGAAAACGCACCTCTAAATTACCAATAAAATTTTTGTTATGATCTGTTTTTGAACCAAAACGTACACCATATACAGTATCGTATAGAGATGGTTTCGAACGTAATCCTTTCAGGTGTGCGTTTAAAGTATCGGAAGTTGTGGTGTCAGCGGATGCGAGAGATGTATTAGTTGATGTCGAGGGTGTATCAAACACCGATTGGCTAATATCTTCTTTTGAAATGCGATGCTGCTGCTGCTGCTGCTGAATAGGTGTGGAGGTTTGAAAGGAATGTGTAGGTTGGGGAAAACCTGATATTTGAGTCGACTGCACTGATGTACTGAGACTATGTGACTTTGCAGCTGGATAATGTTGTTGCTGTTGTTGTTGCTGCTGCTGCTGCTGCTGACGTTGCTTAACCACATCAGATATAGTTGTCAACGGCTTAGAAATGGGTTCGTAAAACTTTTCCAATTCCACAACATTAAACTCTTTAGCCGCTTTAATTTGTTTAAATTTTTTTCTGACGGCATTGGTAGCTTCCACTAGTTTACGTTTTAAGTCGATCGCGTTATTCATGATGTTAACAAAGGACGTTTCAACAATCAAATGAGCGTTTTCTCTTATTATTACAGTAATATATAGCTATCAAATCCTTTGCGGTATCTTCCCGATTTCACATCACTGTCTTTATCAATTACTAAAAATCCATACTTATTATCCCAACATTTTGAGCACATTTCTTGAAATTGAGTAAAAGTTAGATCCGGTGAAACGTGGTCGGAAAATATGTGTTTCATATTCAACTCATCTTGTTTAAACATAATAATAAAATTGGCGTTGTCTCGCACAAGCTGTTTAGGCACTCGCGAATATGTTTGCGCTAGGTAAAAGGAGTCGATATTTTTATGACGTCCCATGCTAAAGTACGATCTTATAACATCTTGTTTTTCACATATAACATCATCAAAGATAAATATAGAGTTTGGTTTTGCATCGGACGGTTCCACAATATTACTGGAATCACTAAAGGCATAGTAGCCTAAACCTTTGATGGGCGCTAAAATTTTCCTTAAATACTCATATTTCGGTTGATACAGAGATTTCGAGTAAATATAGACATTTTCGAAACGTAGCCCAAGGGGGTGTGTAAGCAGCGAAATCATGACATTAGTTTTTCCACAATTGGATGGACCAATTAACAGGCCGCGAATAGAGGAAGGAAGTAAAGGACCGTGTCTCTTCATTATCTTCTTTTCAAATCCAAGTCCGACTTTTTCATCGAGATTGTCAATAGGAAGTTTTTGTTTCAGATCGATAACGCGCATCTTAGGAAAATTTGATATTTTATAGGCAATTTTTCACAAAAACTGTCATTCAGATGCCGAGCGTCAAACGAAGTGGACGGTCTCACGTTTCCAACAAAACTGGATACGGTATTGTGAATTCGTTAATAAATAAATTACCATTCGAGGTACACATTCCTGGTTATCAATATTGCGGACCCGGAACAAAAGTAATAAAACGTGTAACAAGAAGTGATCCAGGCATTAATCCTTTGGATGCCGCATGCAAAAAACACGATTTAGCCTATTTACATAATAAAGACAACATAAGTGCAAGACATCGAGCGGATTACGAGCTCGAACAAAGTGCTTGGAAAAGAGTAAAATCGAAAGATTCCAGTTTAGGTGAAAAAACAGCAGCTTGGTTAGTTACAAACATTATGAAAGGAAAACAACGTTTTGGTATGGGTGTACCATCATCATTATCAACAAAAAAAAACATCTAGTAAAGGCACGCGTCATACAAAAAGGAAAGGTGTTAATAAAAATCGACATGTTCGGAAAGCCAGTTTCGGAACAGCTATTCGACAAGCAGTTCGAAGGGAATTATTAAAAGCCGGAAGTAAAAATGTGTTGGAAAAAAATGTCATGAATGCATCTAAAATAGCTCTGTCGGCAGCACGTAGATCGGTAAAAGCGGTAGGTGGCAAAAGGAAGGTTCGTACACCGAGAATAATACCGATTCCTAAAACTGGTGGAATATTACCATTAATACCAATTTTTGCCGGGTTATCAGCTTTGGGTTCATTAGCCGGTGGGGCAGCGGGAATTGTGCGCGCCATAAAAGCAGTAAAAAAAAGCAGCGAAGATAAAACCGGTGCCGGCCTGTATTTAAAATCGAAAGGAAATGGTTTGTTTCTAAAGCCATATCGTAAAGGTATGGGATTATTTTTAAATCGTAGATCAAAAAACTAATTGAATCCCTACCTCGAAGACCACTATCTAACATCGATATAGAAAAATATGCCAAAAAGAAAAGAATAGGACACTTTCGAGGCGTTTATATGAGGGATTTATTACCTAGACAAGGTCCTCGACGTTACGAAGCAGCAATAGTGAATTTGGATAGTACGCGTGGTGCAGGGACTCATTGGGTAGCTTATAGAAAAAATAATTCTAAAGTAACATATTATGACAGCTTCGGCGATTTACCCCCACCGATCGAATTGGTACGATATCTACAAACGGGATCGGAACCATCAAAAATTATTTACTATACATACGATCGTCAGCAGGATTTTGGAACAGTCTGGTGTGGACATTTGTGCTTAAAGTTTCTTGTCGAATCATCAGCGTAAAAGATGTCATCATCATCATCGTCACCATTAACACCGCAAATGGATCGCAATAACTATACTAAAATGTTGCAATCACTGAAAGCATTTCATCTAGCCGGTGGATTAAGGAAAATGACCGTGAAACAGTTAGAAAACATGCCCAAGGAAGTAATGATTGCATTAGCCCCAAATGAAATTCCATTCGTTTGGGAAAAGTTGCCGGAGCACCTTAAAAGCGATATCGATATATTAAAATATCAGTGCGGTTGCAAACATTATTTCAGCAGCAGCAGCAGCAATTTAAACGAGGTTATGACTGATGAGGATCTTACGGCTAGAAAAATATTTTGTTGTTATTGCAAAATCAGCGATGTGCGCATAAAAGCAGAAAATAGCATAAAAACATCACTATCTAATGCAGTGAGAAAAGGTGTGACGATGAATCTTTTTAAATGTTGCCGCTAAGAATAAAACCGAGATGTGTGATGTTTTAATGGTTAGTCATGTCTTATACGTTCACACTAACAGGACACTCGAGCGTCTTAAGCGCCGATTTTTATCCACCAGTCGAATTAAATAGAGAAAACAAATATGGTCTGGCATTGCTGGGATTTTACACATACAATTCAATTTTTAATGTGGACGAAAGCAACAATAAGTTTGCCTACATGAAGGAGGGTTACACCACCGAGCCGATACAATTGCAGATTCCACCTGGGGCCTATGAAATAGATGAGATAGGTAAAGCTATGTTGGAGGCTTTGAGGATTTCAACTGAAGAAAAGAACGATGGAATCTTTTACTTGGTTGCTAATAATAATACGCTGAAATGTGAACTGAAATCCCAATATACTATAGATTTCCGGGGAGAGGCGAGTATCGGTAAAATGTTAGGATTTAATCATACAGTGTTAAAAAGAGACAAAAAGCACGAATCAACCGAGATGGTGGAAATAATGAAAGTACGCATGATACGCGTAGATTGTAATATAATTTCCGGAGCATATATGAATTCGGTGGAAGGTCATACCTTGTTCGAATTCGATATCGACGTGGAGCCCGGTTACAAAATCAGTAAAGAACCACAAAATAATATTTATATGCCGTTAATGCCGGCAGGACGTCAGTTTATCGACAACATTACTCTTCGCATCTTGGACGATAGCGGTGATCTAATCAATTTTCAAGGCGAGAAAATAATCGTGAAATTGGAACTAAAGAAACTTTCATAGAAATGGGTTTTTGCTTCAATCGTCAATTGTGTGTGCTGTCGACTAAGATGGGGGAACCGCCGAAACATAATAAAAGTAAAAGAAGAGTTAACGTCAAGGTTAGTCGTCGTCCAGACGTTAGATCACAAACATCTCAACAGTTATCTGCCGAAGACTATAAATTTTTAAAATCAATCGGTCTTAAAGTGCGAAAATGATTTCCACCACCAGCGATAAAATAGAGGTTTTCTCCGAGCCCATCTTGGACAATTCCATTATTAGTCTAGAAGAGCATACGTATAAACCATACGGATCTCCATCATTCAACAATTCGGATGAAGTCCGTATCCCCATTAATTTTCAAGATATTATACTGGATATCGCCGAAAGTTACATATATATCGAAGGAAAATTTAAACCCATAGACGCAACGAAAAGATGTTTTTTATCAAATAATGCCCTCGCATTTTTGTTCGATGAAATTCGCTACGAGATGGGAGGTGAACAGGTCGCCGTGGTTCGTAAACCTGGAGTTACAACGACATTAAAAACCATGGTTTCATTCGGAAGTTTGCAACAAAGATCTCTCATGACGTGCGGATGGGGTCTCGACGAAGCAAACCAAGATATCGTAGACACGGCAAGTAACGTATTCTCCGGCAAATTACCCTTAAAATATCTTATGGGATTCGCCGAAGATTACGCAAAAGGTGTTTTCAACGTAAAACAAGAGCTTATTATGATTATAGCTCGCACTTTTACCAATTGTTACGTCGGCGAAGTAGAGGCAGAAATTAGTATCGACAAAATCGAATGGAAAATTCGTCACATCATTCCAGACGATAAGCAAAAATTGAAAATACTGTCTCGCATTAATAAAGGAGGAAACAATGCCAGTATTCAAATGGCATATCGTAAATGGGATCTGTACGAATTACCAGCTTTAAGGCAAACATCTTCCGACGTGTGGGCCTTGAGAACGAGTACAAGTCTGGAAAGACCGCGCTATATAATCGTCGGGTTTCAAGACAGCAATAATTGCGACAAGAAAGAAAAAAACGCAACCCAGTTTACCCACGCCGACGTATGCGACATTAGACTGTATCTGAATTCAACCGTTTATCCATACGAAAGATGGAATTTAGATTTCGCCAAGAAACTGTACGCAGCAGCCTATTACAATTACGAAAACTTCCAAAGCAGCTACTACGGGCGCGAAATAAACGATCCGATGATAACGTTCGCGGAATATATGAAAAACCCCGTTTTTATTATCAATTGCAGTCATCAACCAGAGGCGATTAACTCATCGACAGTGGATGTAAAATTGGAGTTCCAAACGAGAAAGAATAAATTCCCCAAAGACACTAAAGTGTACGCATTAGTTATTCACGACTCATTTTTTAGTTATAATGTATTAAACGGTTCGGTGACCAATAAATCTATATTTTAATGTATCTATTATATGTAACACAAAATAATGTTCTTGAATCAATAAATTTGTAATGAGTGAAGTAGTAGTTTTATATTTATTTGAAACCCAACCAAAAAAAAAAAGCTGGCGGAAAAGCCCGCTCTTTAAGAAAAGAGTACGGGAATTTAGAAAATGGTGGTTTATTAAGTGGAAAAAAGAGCTTAAATAACACAAGAAAAAATTTTTAAGGCAAAATATGAAAACAACGATTTAGAAAATTTGTAGGAAAGTAACGGTTAGGAATAGGGAAAAAAGTTATAAGAAAAAATTATAGAGGAAATCGAGTACTATAAGCAAGCATTTTTCTCGATAGTAAAAACGCAAAAAAAAATTTTTTCAAAAAAAAATTGAAAAATGGTGAATGCGCGCCAAAGTTGAAGTTTTGGAGCAAAATGATATTAGGAAATTAGAAAGAGAATTTTTTTCTACATATGGTAGTACTTTTCAAAATTCGGAAAGATGAAATTTTAAGAAAAGGGTTACAATAAGTTAGTAATTTGGATTTTTTAAAGCGCTGTAGCTCGGGAACCGTTCAAGATAGAAAAAAAATAAAAGCACTTTGATAGCCCAAAATTTTGAGGAGAATGCGATGGTGTAAAAAAAATTATAATTTTTTTTTTTTTTTGAAAATGCTGAATACGCGCTAAAGTTGAAGATTTAAAGAAAAACGGTATTGGGAAATTAAAGAGAGAATTTTTTTCTACATATTGTAGTATTTTTGAAAATTCGAAAAAATGAAATTTGAAAAAAAGGGTTATAGAAAGTTAGTAATTTGAATTTTTTAAAGCGCTGTAGCTCGGGAACCGTTCAAGATAGAGAAAAAATAAAAGCACTTTAATTACCTAGAATTTTGAGTAGAATACAATGGTGAAAAAAAAATTTGGAAAATCTTAAAAATGACAAAAAATTTAGATGAAAAAATTGAAATTCTTGAGTTAGGAGGCTAGGGCCGCCGAACGGGAGTATGTGGAAGTTGTAGGGGAGGGTTTTTTTTTTTTTTTTTTTTTTTCTAAGCGAGATATTCGTTTAACGACGATTTGTCTCGTAGCTTAAGTGCCAAGTTATATGCTTGAGAACCTATGAAAATGTTAAAAGTTCAAACAAGGTTTCTATTATTTTTTTTTTTGTAATGTATTCTTCACAAAATATTAAGAATAAGTCTTATTGTCTAAACAAATCTAATTCCTTATTTAAAGTTTTTGAAAAAATCAATAATTCTATAAGCTCTCACCAATACATAACATTTAGAATCCGTTGGTGGGGTGGGGGTAGTTCTATATATATGAGACTGGGTCAGTTACACAGTCATATATTCATCAACCCTCATACGATGAACATGGAGGAAGAAAGACCCGCCAGCCGAGGCTCATCCATCTTTAGTGATGACACCGTAGCCGACAACGTTGGAGACCTGCAAGTCTTCGACGACGACGACGAGGTGGATTTTGAAATTGACGTCCTACGTTGGGACGACTTGGATGAGCCGATTCCGCTAGTATATGACCATGATCCGGGTCTAGTGGAATTAGACGACGCGGGTGATTGGGTCTTACAAAGACTCGAAACTCCGTCGCCGCAGCCAGAGCCGGACTCGACGGAAGATGCGGTGCTGGAAATTCCAGCATCACCAACACCGACGACCCACAAGGCCCCTGCGATTCGTCAAGCTGGTGGTCGACCAGCGAGGATGGGGCACCATAAGCCCACACTCTCCCTGGCCCTTTTTAAGGGCACACAACAACGGTCCTTTTCAGGACCACAAAATACTTTGATCGTAGTTTTAGTACATATTAGTACTTTGTTACTAATATTGTATGTATAGAATATACAATATTAGATACAAAGTATTAAAACTTTAAGTGCTGGTGGAACCCAGCTAAATCGTTCGTTCGTATTTGAGACCACAAACAACTTTTGGTCTCAATACGTAATACGACATTTGTTTTCACCCCCCACCATTAATTTGTCTCTATATATACGACCACCAATACTTATTACAATCATTTTAGTTCAACATGTCAGCGACTCAACAACAACAACAACAACAACCCATCCAATGCCCTGTGGTAGATTCTACCACAGAGAATTGTTTGGAGTGGGAGCCGAACGATCCTAGATGGGATGAACTTTGGCGGTTCATCATCGAATACACAGAGGACAGCACCGCCACCCCCGCTGATGATGACGGGCCGTGCGACTCCACAACTCAATAAAAGAGTCGCATGTTTTACAACCAAACGGTCCTTTTCAGGACCACAAAATAATTTGATCGTAGTTTTAGTTGGTTATAATACTTTGTAACCAATATTTTATGTTTTTTTCATAAAAACATACAATATTGAGATACAAAGTATTAGAAGTTCTGGCGACAGAACCTTAACTTCATAAACCGAACCATGTTTTAGCATACTTGTAAATATTATCAGAAAATATTTACAACTATTGCTATTGCGTAGTTTTAGTGGATTATTCACTCTTTTTTTTTTATTACCTAATATTATGTGGGACAGGGCCTATATGAAATAACACACAAAAATAAATTTTCAAGTCATTTTTATTCTCATTATAAAATATAAAAAATTTGATCAAACACTTTTTTATTAACTACATTATATATATATATATATATATATATATATATATATATATATATATATATATATATATATATATATATATATATATATATATATATATATATATATATATATATATATATTTACAAACTTAATACTATAAATTAAAAGCTAATCTCTACAACTACCTAACACCTACTACATAATTTATTAAAGTCCTCTAATTGTCTTTTTAACCGCGCAGATTTCACCTTTTTTATCTCTAATTGTCTTTCAAGTTCTATAATGTCACTGGCACACTCGTTCACTTCATTCACTAAGCGTTTTTTCATGGCGTAAATGTCTGTCAATTTGGTCTTCTGAGAGTTGGTGAAGTCTTCGACCCACTCCGGTTGTGATGGCTCGGAAGAAGACGCGGTTTTATTTGGTGAAGACGATGACGACGACGACGACGACGAAGCAGCGGAAACTTCATCGCCTTCAAAACACCGCTTAAACCGCTTCTTCATGGGTTTCCGGCACCCCAATATTGGCGACAGTGGCGCTGGCGCTGGGGAAGACTTCACCTCCGACACTATTTCATTCTCTACGCTGGCCGGTGTTGGTGGCGTTGGTGGTGTTGGTCCATCGGGGCCTTCTATGACTTCCACTTCTACTGACAATGGCTCTTGCGGTGCTGTTTTTAGGAAGTCGGGTAATGGAACAGGGGTGGAGGGACGCTTAAAGTTAAACTTTTTCTTCTTCCCTTGTCCCACACCTTTAATCGCCGAATAAAATGTTTTTTTATCGGCGATTTCCGACTTCCGCATAGTCAAGAGCTTTTTCAGTTTTGAAGCTTTCGGAGAAGATTCCCTAGGCCGCGATGCTTTTCGCACAACCACATCACTAATCACATTTATCTTTGGCTCCTTCTCCTCCGTCCAGCATTCCAGGAATTGCGCTGCCGACTGAACTAATTCCTCGTCGCGACCATCGTTGAGGGCTCGGTCTTCGGCATCTTCATGCTCCACGCCATTCCAGTTCTCGAACACCCCCGGACTTAACACTTCTAAACCACTCATGTTATCCAGCATGCCTTGCTGTGAACCGCAGCTCACGTCAAGAGCATCTAAAAGAGACCGTACACTAGACATTTTCGATATTCAAACTCACACAATTAACTTTTTCTTAGCACTGTACTGTTTGCTGTTCTGACGAACTGTGAAGAGCTCGAGCCAGCAAGTCTGCTTTTATGCCCATTTCCCCCACTACACCACCTTTATTCCTTTTGTTCGATGCATTAAGTATAATATTTAAACTTGTCAGATGCAAGGCCAAGGCCAAGGCCGACGTAACCGGCAATACCAGGGTCGTTTTCAAGGTTGTAATTTTCATGGATTTTTTTTTTGCCCCTGTCAAGGTTATTTTAAAGAAGCATATAAATATAGTACTAAACTTGTTAGATGCGAGGCCAAGGCCAAGGTCAAAGTACCCGTCAATGTCAGGGTCGTTTTCGAGTAAGTAATACATAATTAGAGTACCGCGATTGAAAAGTACAACATATTCAAACATCATGTTGCCAACTGATGAACAACCTAGTGAAGCAGCCAAAACATACAGTCATATACCAAAAGCTTTTTATTTAACTTGTCATCATTGTAAAAGACTAGGTATCTGCTGGCGAAATGATCTTACGTACGACTTCAACTACATTGACCTTTTCAGGGTTAAATTTGTACAATGCGGCTTTTGTGGACTAGTTTACTACCAGTTCAAGGACATTAATGAACGTGCCATCCAGAGAAGAAATTGGGTCATAGAAGAAGCTTACCTGTACAGAAGAAATTAACATGTATTTTATTTCTTAATTTTTAATTTTTTTGTTTGTTATTTTTTTTATTTTTTTTAATAATAAAAAGTAAACTCAATCTTTTGTTATATTTTAATTTTTTTTCAATAAAACAATAGTAAAATGAATCTGTATGTGTATTTATTAAACATCACCTAAAATACGTTTTGCAATCCATATTTTTCTGCAGAGTCCGTTTATTAATGAAATAGAACCATATATTAGGGTGAAATCTAATGGTTTCAAATCAGTCTCACATAACAATGTCAGAAGTAAACACTATTGATAAGTTCGGTCGCAAAAGAAAATTTAAGGATTTTAACTTTATGCGAGGTCCTTCAGGAATAGGTTTTAAACTTACACCTAATGGAGATTACGACATGGGAAGCAAAAGATTGTGCTATTTAGCAGAACCTCTTGAAGGAGACGATGCGACCACACGAAATTATGTTGATAATAACCTTGCTCAGTGTGTGCAAGATACGCAGAAAGCTTTACATGACTCAACAATTGTTATTAAAGATATATTCAGAAACCAACTTGAAGGTTACGTACGCAAGAAATTAATTGAAACCGGTCAAGAACTTAGAGGATACATTGATGATACTGTTATTGCAATATATGAACTTAGGCAAGACGAACTGCGTGATGAACTTAACTCTAGAATGTTGAAAATTGAAAAGACTATGGAGGATCTTGTCAGCAAACCTGTTTCACATTAAACATTTACTCGTAGACCTGTGCGTTTAATTTACTATTAGACAAATTTTTCAACAATAACTTTTACAGTTTGTTATTTGTCGACACTTCATTATATTTATAATTTTAAAATAAAGGTTCAATAAAAAAGCAATCAAGTAATGAATACATGTTTTTTATTTAAAAAAAAAAAAAAAAAAAAAAAAAAAAAATTACAATACTATCGTTACATATTAATGTTGTATGTTTAATAGAAATAATAAAAACAATACAAATAATGAAATATGGATTTTCCAGATTACGTGCTGTCCTGACTTAGAAATGATTCCAACACGGTGACTAAATTTGCTAAGTTTTCTTCCGGGTCTGTTTTGTAAAAATCTATGTCTGCATGCCCCCAAGGTAGAGTTTTGGTTGAACTGGGAATTACATAACGTTTATCATCGCTATGTGACAATGCTACTTTATTTATTATGTTGGTATAAATGTTATGTAATTCACTTCTAAATGTCTTCATCTTTCTTAATATCGAACCACCCCGTTCAACAATTCTTTGGTAGTCTTCCTGATGAAGGTCTTTCTCGATAACACATTTTTTGATACCTTTGGCTTTTTTTAATTCATTATTAATGGACTTTACATAATAAGCCTTCGCGCCGGTACCATAAAAACTTATTATCGGATCACCAGGAAACTCATCTTTCATTCTACCAACTACAGAATTACTTTTAATTATGTTGAAATTATTAATTTCGGGGTAATTTGATGTATCGAATTTTTCGGGGTTTTCTGATATAGTTTGATAAAAGTTTTCCGTATACACTTTTAATATAAGCGAGTCAGTATCGGTGTAAAGTAACGAAGCATCATCGCCAAACTTGGATTTAATAAAATTATAATAAAAATCGTATATTACAGTCTTTGATATATCTAATATGGAAAAACCGATATAAATTGGTTTATTGTACAATATTTTAACTTTATTCATATGTATAGCAACAAAGTTCTCGGTAAATATCGAGCTACTATTGAAATTGGGGCGGGATATTAGTGCTCTAGCTCCATTTCTGCCTACACTGTTCTCCCAATGTGTTACTAATTTTATATCCTTTCGATTTTCCACATTTTCCATAGTTTTACCAAATGTCGCGTTATTTTTTAATTTAAAAGTGTCCTTCGCAAATTTTGTGGTGGCCTTGTTACGTAAATTGGTATTAAAATCAATATACGATTTTAGCCATTTTGATTGCTCAAACTGTAATACTCGATGGGTTTGCATTACCACTAAGCCGTTGGCGATGGCTTGTTTTAAAGTTCTATAGTGTACAATGTATTTTTTTTTATCTTGTAAATTAGGAATTAATTTCGGTAATTTAGCGTTTTCTGTTGGCGGTATGATATTTTCTACTAGAAATGGAAGATCAGAATGTGCATCATGCAACTCAGTCGGATAATGCACATCCACTTCCAAAACGTAGCCATGTAAACTATCATCACCAACAGCCATAATATTTAAATCCAGAATTTCGCGCTCGCTTAACCATCGAAAACCACCATATGGTAATGCTTGTGACATACTATGACCATATAGATTTGTAGCATCAAGGTATGTTATAAATGAAGAAGGTTTTGTTGGGTCATAGTCTGGTAAAAAAATATTATTAGCGATGTGCTTCCTTTCTGTACACTGGCTTATGCCGCCGCGTATACCTTTCTTAAAAAAATGTATCATGTCTATATCAGTTAAGAGCTCTAACTCTACCTTAGTCATACGTAGCATACAATCAAATGATAAACTTGGAAGGGTATAGTAATGTGCTGGATCAAGTTTATCGAATTTTAAACAATTATTCCGAAATTGCTCAAAAACATCACACAATAGCAACACATCTGATTTTAAATACACGTCCGAATAGTCCCCCAAAGTTTTACACCCAAACAAGCGCCATACTTCTTTTGCTCTTCTATAGCTTTCATCGCTAATATGTTCTTCCCGTAAATTATCATAAAATTCATCTTTACTTGGAAGACATGTATTTTCCATTTTTTCTATAGAGTCAATAAAGCTATAGGGAAAAACACCCTTTTGACGCATCAAATTAAATTGGTTGATATTTGAAAAATGTTTCCGCGTTTCAATAAAATCGTCGTCGTTTAAACCGCTGCCTAAATTTTCCAAAGACGTTGACAGAAATTTAAAACTATCAATAAATCGCAACTTTAAATATTTCCTCTTGACTTTTCCACATTTACTATCAAAATAATCGTGCACATAAATGCTTTTGGTAAATGATATGTACTTTTCCTTACTTTGAGCCAAAACACCAATTTTATCCCCATATTTACATAACTCTTTTATAAATAAATGGCTGTCGTAGCCGCTTAAGTTATGAAATATGATAGGGATAAAAGAGGGTAATTTATAATTTAAATTACAAACGGAATGTGCAGCACCAAATCTTTTTGCACCAGTTATGTGACAGTGGTCTCGTACTTTAATCTCACCCTCTTCAAAAGGGCCTTCACATATACCACATATTTTAGCATCATTAAACTCCCTTTTTTCTTCAGGCGTTAACGGTTTCATAGGCTTAATGTCTTTTAAATATGTGTTGTATAGAGCCCTTAAATCACACTCGATACGATCCACAAAGACTTGAGCTGCATTATTCCCCCGAAATAGCTCAAATTTCGAAAGTGAGTCGTCAAAAGAGCATTTAATTAAATAAGCAAAAGAATATGGTTCATGTTTAAAACTTTTTACAGTGTAAGAATTTTGTGGGTTTGGTTGTACCGTTTCAATGGGTTTTAAAACAGATTCGAAATCTGCATAAACCACGAATGGAACGCGCATTTGCTTTTCTATACCCTCGAATTTTAAAATATTTTCCGGCACACTCTTTCCAAATTTATCGATTTTTAAATCCACTGAGGGTGTTTGCGTGAAAATGTGGTTACAATCGTAGCTTTGATGTAAAGTTAAAGCTGACGGTGTACTAAAATAAATGAGGCAACCATCACAGAAATATATTTTATGTTGTTGACAACTAATTTGACTTGAAACTAAACGTGATAAATCCCGAATCCAACAATAATGACTCTTTGAACAAGTCGTATCACAAAAATGTTCACCGCCATCTTTACTACTACAGTCTTTTGTAATTAACAATAAATTTACATGCCTATCCAACTTTTTTGACGCATACCTCAGTGGACCAATAACTTCATGTATTACTTCATTATTTTCATATTTAGATTCCAGACCGTATACGTTAATTGATATGTTGTTCATTTCCTCAAATTTTTTAATGTCACGTAATTTTACTGGAAAATCCATACCTGTTACATTTAGCACTCTAGAAAAATGGGGGTAGGATGTCTTCTGTGAAGGCTCTGCTGTTGGAGGAAACAATGCTGATGTTACAGCCCACGCAAAGCAAAATTCGTCCTGGTTAATCACATTGACGACAGCTCCTTTCTTTTCAATAGAACACGGCAACTTGATGTATGATGAGCCACCCATAGGCATATACTTGTTGATACCAACTTCCAAGTATAAAATTCGCACAAGAGCCCATCCTATAACAAGAAAAATAATATATAAAAATCAGTTTAATATATCGGGTTTTGATTTTTCCATACCTGAATCTTTCTCCTGGAACTCTGTCGCCTGCGTTTTTATTAATTCGGTGAAAGAATGGTAAACGGCATCCAAATCACTTTCTACACTAATTATTTGATTAGCAGTGTTGAAGGATTTTTCACTGAATATTTCTTGTGATGGAAGCATGTACTCGCCAACAGCTGTCATGTTAACTTTTAAAGCATGATGCACACGCAATAAATTATTAACAAGTTCCACCACCTTGGATTTAATGTCTGCAAAGAACATTACGTAATCGGAATGCTCCATATCACTGCTAACCCGATAGGTTGCAATTCTCCTTTTGAAGGCACATTCAACGAGTTGCACACCATGACATACCGGCAAACATGAATTATTTTTATGTTGTTGTGTTCGTTTATGCACCGACATATGATTTATTGGAACATCTACATTACATGTAGCGCAATTAATTAGCGGAATCGTCGATGTATACTCTTCAATTCGGAGCCGTTTTCCTCCAGGCACTTCATTAAATCTCGCCGCACACGATTCTCTTTGATGACGTCTCATATTATAAATATTAGTAAACTTAGAACCGCAATTTTCACAAACATATGCCATGATTTGTCAAATATTAACACATGTACTACCTATACAAGTCAGAGCCAACTGATGAATGAAACTGCCCCATACCTTATATAAAACCATTCAAGGTCACCCCCAACCACGTAACATATCTTCAAGGTCACACACCCAAGATGACCTTCAACAAAGTCAAGGTCGTCTCGACCAAGGTCAAGGTCAAGGTCACACACACAACCTTGAACACAAGGCCAAGGCCAAAGCACACGTGCACTTTCAAGGTCAATGACAAGGACATGTGGGCGGGGCCAAAGAGGGGTGAAGCAAGGTCAAGGTCAAGGTCGAGGAGTGGGGGGATCGAGCGAATCGGGTTATGTTCACTACTGACACTCTTCCTGGATGTGAATTCATTCCTCGTCGTCTATCAGTTCCATGTCATTGATCATATCCAACACCATTTCATAGATTCGATCTCCCACAATCATAACTTGGAATCGTGTTCGAGGCTTCCGGGGCAATAAGGCCTTTTTCCAATAGGAAATAAACCATTGCATTCTTCAAGAGAAGTTTCGACTTGTCACTAGTAATCGAAGTACTGCTACATTCCGAAATTTTGTCCTACAACAGTATATAATGAGATCACTTTAACAACCTTTGAAAACAGGTGCTCCAAATGGTAGTCGCAATAGAATTGAAACTGCTGAAACACTACGTGCTTCTAAAACAGTTTGAACAGGAAGGTGTGCAATCACGCCATAGCCTGGTTGGTTCTTAATGGCCCTTTTCATCGGACACCCGATTCTTAAACCGCGTGACGAATCGAGGAAAGAGCTACGTTTATAATATGTGTTTTTTCAGTTGTAATACTTTCAAAGTGGTAAAAAAAATAAAATAATAACATAAAACAAATAAAACGAATTGGAAATTAAAAAAGTCTCTGCCATGGACCGAACTAGGAACCTACGGGGCAGTAGGTGGGCACCTTACTACTTGCACTACTATTCCTGCTGACTTTGAAGTGCGAGCGGCAAGTTGACTAGGCGCACCAAGTCGGCATTGAAATTTTTAACGTGATTTTTGTAAAAATTATTAAGAAGTACGCGCTATGATTTTGTATACCTACCCAGCTATGGACCCGCTACCCCTATGCCAAATTTTGGTTAAATCCGTTTCACAAAGGTTGTAGCTTCTCCTTGTAAATTAAAATAAATCACTGGAATAAAACAATATTTTTTATCCTGGTAAAATACATGATATAGTGTTGTGTTTCCCCTAAAAATAAACTTATGTTTTTTACTATCATCGGTGAACCTGTCTTTCTATGAAAAACTGAACGTTACGTCTCTCACTACGTCGTCTTCTTATCCTTGTACGGCTGTCATGTGCCTCCAAAAAGGACCTGGATTCACCGCTGAGTATAACTGAGTTAGATTTCATATACTCTAAGCTTGAAAGTAGTAAGAGAAAAATCCAAAATTAGGTGGAAGATTGAGAGACGTAACGTCGAGTTTTCCAAAGAAAGACAGGTTCGCCGAACACATAAAAAATATAAATTTAATTTTTAGGGAAAATACAATACTACGGGGTAAAAAAAAGATTTTCCCAATGAGCTACTTTTAATTTAGATAAAAAATGTATTACTAAACGAATATTATAACGTAACGAATTGTGAAATTAACAAATAAGTTAATGCCATAACTTAGTATATTAAGACACTAAATTGTAACAGAATAACGGAGGTTTACAAAAAAAAGTGGATGGTTGTTTGACCAGACCATTTTATTCCTATGTAATTAGATACCCTTAATCCAAATCTGAGGTCGGATAACCTCTGTCACGCCAGGTTCAAGGTAATTTCAAGTTCAAATGGAGTAACATTTACTAAATAAATCTGAAGAAATAGATACGTACGTTTTTGAGGTTTCTAAACCTCAAATTCGTGATTTTTTTAATCCCTGAAAAGGTTCGACAGAGGTCATTTCCAGGTCAAATTGAGAAAAATCTAGTAACTAAATCTGTAAAATAAGATATATAGACTTTTGAAAGCGCTGAATATGAAATCGTGGTTTGTTTAACACGTCACGGTTAACCAGAGGCTATTTTAAAGTAATTTCAAGGTCAAATTGAAAAAATCAACTAAATAAATCTGTAAAAAAATAGAGCACATGTGCAGCTAGATCGATATCTGTTACACAGCAGACAGGCAAGCGGATCGAGTTTTTGAACCGAAACTCAATCTCCCAAAGTCACGTACCCTACGCAGGCACGTAAACAGAGCGTTTTTTCAAGGTGAAACCCAAGCTTCTAAAACCACATACCCCTCGCGCAGCTAGACCGATATCCACTACTTAGCAGCTAACCTAGCGAAGCGAGATTCTAAAAGTGTATAACACAGACCCCGAACTCTAATACATGCTGTGTCTGGGGTATATGGTTTTCGGAGAGCTTGGGTTTTATTTCATACACTCATATATCCTTGTTTTTCGCCTATAACTAAACTCCGCTTCTCTTTCTGCTGTGTGACGGACAGCAACCTAGCTGTGCGTGAGGTACGAGATTTTGAGATCTTGAGATTCAGCTCAAAAACTTGATCCGCTTCCTGTCTCCTACGTAATGGATACTGATCTAGTTGCGCATGGGTTCTCTTCTTTTACAGATTTATTAAGTGGATTTTTTAAATTTGATTTTGACGCTGGAAATAGCCTCTGATTAAATTTGAGGTATTAAATAAACCACGAATTCAGACTCAGCGCCCTCAATACGGGTCTATTTAGTAAATTTTTCCCAATTTGACACTAAAGTGACTCCAAAAATGACCTTTGAATGCCCTTAGGGGATTAAACAAACCACGAATTTGGATGCAGCGACCCCAAAAATCTACATATTTTTTTTTCAAATTTGTTTAGTGGATTTTTCTCTATTTGACTTTAAAATGACCTTGAAATGACTTCTGGCTGACCTTGGGGATTAAACAAACCAAAAATTCGGATTTAGTGACCCCAAAAAGCTACATTTTTTAAAAGATTTATTTAGTGGATTTTTCTCAATTTGACCTTGTTATGAACCTAAAATGACCTCTAGTCGACCTTGGGAGATTAAACCAATCACGAATTCGGAGTCAGCGACTTGAAGAACATACGTATCTACTTTTTCAGATTTGTTTAGTGAATTTTGCTCCATTTGACATTGAAATAACCTTGGACAAGACGTGATGGAGGTTATTGGGCCTCAGATTTGGATTCAGGGCATCTAACTACATAAGAATAAAATGGTCTGGTCCAATAGTCATCCACTTTTTTTTGTAAAAGATAGTTGTAAGGTAATTAAAACATATTTAACCATATTAGTTCGTAGTTTATCAAAAATTTAAGCTAAGGTAATTTGCCTACAACTTCCATTATATGTGTGTTTGAATCAAAAATCATGCAACATGTCGTGACACTGTAGTTTTGTGATATTTAATTTGTGGAATATTGCCAGAAGATTAAAGAAATCTTTCATTATTTCTAATCTAGATTAGCCGCAAACTCAATAGAACTATCATATTGTATGCCTCGTAAACATCCCATACTTACATTATCGGACCTCATATGCTTATATCTTGTCATTTATTATTTGACTAATTTTCTTAGTGATCCTAAATTTATAGTAACATTGAAATATATTAAATGTATTATTATTCTATTAGTATCTTAATTAATTCTAAATACTAATTTGCATACAAAAGAGTCAAGCGTTATCTTTAATATAACTGTCAGGAATTGCAGTCAACATCCAACCCTACAAACGATTTTTTATTTAGAAAAATTCTGCTTTATTATAAGATTACTCTAATTATAATACATATTCTAAACTCTAGCCCCTAATTCTCCAAAGTGGTTGAAAATTAAAACTGTCTAACTTGACAAAGGTAACAATAATCTGACCAAGTTTTTTGAATCTATTGATTATAGTACTAGAGAGAAAAAAAATCATTTAGTTTCTGGAGGTAACTGCTCTTTTTGCCGGTTCCATGGCTTTTCTCTTGTATTCTAATAATTCTTAAAAAAATAATTTAGTGACATGAACATGATAAATTATAATGACATCATCTTCCAAACTCAGTTTAGTTCGGTGCTGAACATAGGTTTTCACTTAGGATTTCCACTGTTCTCTATCACGAGTAGCTGCAACTCAATTTTTAGAAATTATATTTAAATCATCTATTCAACAGATTGATGGTCTTACTCTGCTGTATCTGTCGGTCCTTGAACTTTATATTGGAGAGTCAATAGTATTTGTGGGCGATGTGCTAGATCTTGTAGTATTTTATTGATTACAGTACTAGAGAGAGAAAAAATTCATTTAGTTTCTGGAGGTAACTGCTCTTTTTGCCGGTTCCATGGCTTTTCTCTTGTGTTTTAATAGTTCTTAAAAAAATAATTTAGTGACAAGTACATGATAAATTATAATGACATCATCTTCCAAACTCAGTTTAGTTCGGTGCTGAACATAGGTTTCCACTTAGTATTTCCACTGATCTCTATCACGAGTAGCTGCAACTCAATTTTTAGAAATTATATTTAAATCATCTATTCAACAGATTGATGGTCTTACTCTGCTGTATCTGTCGGTCCTTGAACTTCATATTGGAGAGTCAGTAGTATTTGTGGGCGGTGTGCTAGATCTTGTAGTATTCTTTATTATGTTCAATTGGAGAAGGATCAGAAGGTCGAGGAGGCCACTGAATAGGATTGATTGAGGAAGCTTCAAAAAACTGTAAAATAACCAGCGGGGCATGACTATCTATGTTATTTTGTTCAAAATTGGATTTATTAGTATCTCTAGAAAGGGAAAAAGTTGAGGTTATAACACTTCATGCATATATTGCTGGGGTGTTGGGCTTCCTTGAGTAAACACTAAACTTAAACAATGATACCTTATACTATAACAGCGATGGTGCGGTGAATCTGTCTTTCTATGGAAACCTGGACGTTACGCTTCTCACCATGTATTTCCCTTGTTCTCGTACAGTTGTTATCTGTTTCCAAACAAGATCTGGATTAACCAATGAATTCAACTGAGCTAGATTTCATATACTCTAATCTTGAAAATTGCACGTGAAAAGTCCAAAATTAGGCGGTAGATAATTCTTATTATTAAGTGAGGTTTCATATACTCTGGGCTTGAAAATAGCATGAGAAAGTTCAAAATTACGCGATAACTAATCCTTATTATTAATTTTCCAAGTTTTGGAAATACAATCTCGTCAGCTAATAAGACTTAGCTGACAATTCTGACGTTCTCTGGTTTGTTTTTGTCATCAATTATCCGTGGCACGTTAACTTGGGTCTTCTTGGATACGACAACACTCCGTTACAGTGGATTCAGTCTAGTTCGCAATGGGTGATTTCCTTACGATATACCGGCTCTGCGTAATCCGATTGTCGAACTCAGATAGTTGCGTAAAATTAGCACGTCTTTGGTCTCTAACAAACACATCAAAGACCGAAATATCAATGAATTTCTTTTGAACATTGTAATCGCTCCTCGTATACAAAGATGGTACATATTCTAATGGTAGCACATATTTTTGTCAAAATGTAATAACTGCTTCAGTGTGTTACATTCTATGTCACTTAGTAATGTTTTATTTAATGTTATTTTTATCCATAACTTATTGGATTTATTAAAAATATTCCTTGGTGTTAACATAGGGAATTTTAACTCATTTAAAAAAAAAATAAGTAGTTTCGTAAATACTAGAAAGGGGAAATATAAAAGCTCAAAGATATAAAATATAGATTAAGCAGCATAATATTTTCGAGCTTTATGTATCCAATGATATGCAACTTTACTGCAAGCAATGACTGCTTATTACGATGATAAAAAACTAAATTACAGCCGTTATATGGCAATATTTGTCTACGATAAAAAGAACTAAGTAGTTCAAAAACTGGAAAATTAAATTTATAGTATAACCGTAAGAGTATATTATATGGAAAATTTATTTGGTTGTATTTTTACTTTAAATATGTATGAATAAAATTCGTTAAAGATGAAAGAAAACATGAGAGGCTAAATTTTAGCATCAATCATAAAATTTAATGTTTTTAAAACCCTTGAAATTATATTAATGAGCTTTTCATATTTTGAAGTAAACTTATAAGCAAATCAGAGGAAAAAATAAAGTAATATAAAAAATTTTAAAAAAGAATATTTGCTAATATTTTCTTTTCTTCTCACATGTACGTTAAATTTTCGAGTCGTTAGTAACAGTTTTTTAACTGACTTACACATTATTAATTTAAAACGACATTGTGACAATAAAAACGTTATTTAATATTCACAAGACGACAAATGCATTAACGTTAGTATAAATCATATTATAATGAAAAGTTTTCATTTATATATTTAAAGTTTTTTTTTTTCATTGAGAGCACAAAACTAAGGGAAGTATTTGTCCAAAGACAACCGTAAATGAAGCTAGATATGTATTTAATACCATTTAACTTATGGGAGTTTTCAAAATGTTCCGACAAACTAGCCATCTGAACTACTCCGCCGCATGTCTTCCCCTGATTTATGATTAATATAGGATATTTAGGTCAGGGTTGTTACCTAGCCGGTCTATATCCAATATATGATTTTCTTCAAAAAATGTTGGATTCTGTTTTGATACATGGGGTAATACAACGTACATACGCTGTGGAAAACCTTACAAATTTTTATATTTTATAACTAGTGTTTCCACATCATTATCAATCTTTCTCCAAAATTACGAGTTAAGTCGTGTTATCATGTACTTTTTCTAACCTAGTTTCCTATAAATCTGAATTCGCTCATCAGAACATCATATTGAGAATAAAGACTTGTTATCACTATGACTTTTGGAACCCCTGCTGTCTAGCTCTGAGTCACTTTTGTCTTAATCAATTATTAACTGTTTCTCTTGAGATAGGCCTCAAGATTTATATACCGTCTAGTAGTAAAAGATAGATTTTAAATAACATTTCTTAGTAAAATTCGGTCCTACTGAGCGCTTGGAATACGTGCTTCTTATTACGTCACCGGTTTCCAAAAGCCTATTCCATGTTCTTCAAATGATGGATTTACTTGTTTGAAGTTCAGCTGCAATTTGTCGTCGAAAATACCATTTTTGAAATTTGGAACTATCACTGATATATGAAAAGTACAAATATTTACTCCTTGCATAATCCATTCTTGATCCATAACTGACAACTTTAAAATATAAAATTTTTATGGCATAGTTCAGGTGTAAATACAGAAATTACAGTGAATTATAACTCATTTATTACTCTTGGCCGTAAAAAATAGTCTATTCATCCCGAAATATAAAAATGTATGCTGCGGAATTGCCTGATTTTAAAAATAAAGGTACCAATTCAGCACCAATAAGCATGTCTATTGGTCCTGGTATATGAAACCGATTGTCTGCAAGCTTGAAATTTCGAATATGTTCCATTTCGGAAATATTAATGTAGACTTTTGGTTCATTAGAACGAACTTTGGGCATGATAATAGCTTCAAAAGAAAAAACCGGATCCAATTGATCACAGCCTTTGATGACGCACTGAACAAGACCGCTGTTGGTGGAAGTTGACATTCCATTTAAACCCTCAATTGGAATAGAGAATTTTTTACGATGTAGATCCAGTCGTCTAGCGTACGACTCAGACATAAAATTTGCCATAGAGCCTGTATCTAAAGTACACGAATTTTCTGAAAATACAATACGTATTCGTGACGGTAAAATTAGACTGATCATCATTAGAATAATGTTCGACAGACGTTACAGTGTCTGAATTAGACTTAGGTAAGTTATTGTCATGAGAAGACACAAAAGAAGAAGAGTTTCTGTCAAAATGTAGAGTTGTATGATGTGGAAATTTGCAGATTTTACATCTATAAGAAGAACCACAATTTTTAATACAGTGGGGAGATACTAAACAGTTGACGCATAATTTGCCTGTTTAGCATAAGAAAATCTTTCTTGCGGCGTTTTAGCCAAGAATAATTTACATTTAAATAATGTATGAAAAGCAGAGCATAAAGTACACGTAGGTTCGCGTTTTTGTGAAAGCGGATTCGTAACAAAACTGGATGTAGATCTCTTGTTGTTTAATGCATGATAATTAGAAGATTTAAAACTTGACTTATCAGAATTCACTGAAGAAGTGTATTGAACAGATGGTAAAGCTATCCATGGTCTTTCTAAAAAGGTAATTAATTATCTGTAAGTAGGTAATTCTTGATTTAGACTATTTTCAAGCTCAAAATTGGTTCGAGTTTTAGAATTAAGTTTATTTGGTAACATATTAAACAATAAGCAATCCCATTGATCTACAGGAAGTTTTAAAGCTCTTAAGGCTGCTACGTTTCAGAAATAATATTTAAAAGTTGTCTAAGATCCTTAGAAGTAACCTTTTGAATAGATACTTCATAAAATATTTCATTATAATATTGTGTAGCCAAAATGCATTTATTTTGATACCTTTTTTCAAGAGTTTCAAAGGCAGTTATATAGTTTGCTTCTGTAAGAGGGATACCCTTAACTAAAGCTAAAGGTTCTTTATCTAAAGAAGTAAGTAAGTAGGACTAATTGAAATATTAGCTATTTGAGAAGTGGAATCGCTTAATAGAAAATCATGTTTGAAAGATTTTATACCATAGTAGGCCTCATCTGCGGCAATACGCATCCCATCGTAATTTGCAAAATCTTTATCGTCAATTAAAGAAATTATAGTTTTATGAGCCGATTGAAATTCATTATACAGGGTGATTCAAAAATCGATCACGAAACTTAAGGGGGTGATTCTACTTGGCAAAATAAGGGTAGAGCTTCATATAATTTTTTTTCAAAATGTCATTCGTTTTCGAGTTACAAGCCGTTCAAGTTCAAGTTTTTATTTTTTGTTTTTTGAATTACTCGCTTACAGGAAAACCGATTTGACTAATATTTGAAAGATAGGCTAAGTCTTCTGCGCTTCATCATTTTAGTAACAATTCACATTGATTGTTTGCCGCTAGAGGGCACTTTACCTACATTGAAAATTGTTTTTTTGTCATAATTTTTTAGTGTTGACAGCTACAGTAGTTTTTGGCATAATTTCTGAAAGACTGATGCCAGGCCTTTAAAAAAGGTGCTCTTTATTTACATCGCTAAACCCAACGGTTTAGACGTAAATCACCCTTAAAAATTAAGTGGTAAATTTACTTTTCTCATTTCATTACCACCAGCTACCAGGTAAATAGCTATCAAAGTATACTAGAGCTGTCAGTTTAACATCAAATAAATTCGCTTTTTAAACTATTTAATTTATAATCTTAAAATAACTAATAATGGCTAATCACCAATATTCAAATATCGAATATTGTGATATCCATTTTTGTTATGGAAAAGCAAATGGTAATGCAGAGTTGGCAAGAAGATATTATATGGAGAGTTATCCGGAAAGAAATATCCCTCATGCTCAAACATTTTCCAGTGTACACAGGAGGCTTGCGGAATGTGGTTCCTTTAAAAGTTATAATGGAAATAGGGGAAGACCTAGAACTGCTAGAAACGTGCAACAAGAAGAAAGAGTGCTTGAAATTATTGAAGATAATCCAGGTATTAGTACTAGAAAAATTGGGAATGAAGTGCGGCTCTGTCAGGCTAGTTCATGGAGGATACTAAGAGAAGAACAACTCTACCCGTTTCATTCAAAAAAGGTGCAGGCTCTTTATGACGATGATCGGCCGAGACGGTTGGAAATGTGCAATCAGATCCTAGCTAAGTATGAACACGATAATCGATTAATTGACGTCATATTATTCACTGACGAAGCTGGTTTCACTCGTGATGGCATAACAAATCTACACAACATCCACACATATGCTTACGAGAACCCAAACAATGTGGTAGAAACGAAACATCAGCGTAGATTTTCACTAAATGTGTGGGCAGGGATAATAGGAGATTACCTTATTGGTCCTCATTTCTTTGATGGCCCATTAACTGGTGACGTATACTTAGATTTTATCCAAAATCGTCTCCCATTGTATCTGGAAGATGTGCCATTGGAAGTAAGGGCCAACATGTGGATTCTCCAAGACGGAGCTCCGCCCCGCTTTAGTATACGTGTCCGACAGTATTTGAATGCAACGTATCCTGAGCGATGGATAGGACGAAGTGGACCATTGGCATGGGCAGCGAGGTCACCAGACCTTAATCCTATGGATTTTTTCTTTTGGGGTCATTTAAAACAATTGGTGTACGATATTCCAGTAATCAACGTCGAGGATCTTCGCTTCAGTATAATCGAAAAGTGCCAAATTATTAAAGAAACACCAGAAATTTTTCATCGAGTTAGGCGACATTTTTTGAAGAGTGTTAGGAAATGTATTGAAGAAAATGGGGGACATTTTGAGAATCTTTTTTAGTTTGTTTAGTACTGTTTCATTAATTTTTATCAATTAAATGTATATCGCAATAATCCATAATATGAATATTTACTGATTAGCCATTATTAGTTATTTTAGGATTATAAATTAAATAGTTTAAAAAGCGAATTTATTTGATGTTAAACTGACAGCTCTAGTATACTTTGATAGCTATTTACCTGGTAGCTGGTGGTAATGAAATGAGAAAAGTAAATTTACCACTTAATTTTTAAGGGTGATTTACGTCTAAACCGTTGGGTTTAGCGATGTAAATAAAGAGCACCTTTTTTAAAGGCCTGGCATCAGTCTTTCAGAAATTATGCCAAAAACTACTGTAGCTGTCAACACTAAAAAATTATGACAAAAAAACAATTTTCAATGTAGGTAAAGTGCCCTCTAGCGGCAAACAATCAATGTGAATTGTTACTAAAATGATGAAGCGCAGAAGACTTAGCCTATCTTTCAAATATTAGTCAAATCGGTTTTCCTGTAAGCGAGTAATTCAAAAAACAAAAAATAAAAACTTGAACTTGGACGGCTTGTAACTCGAAAACGAATGACATTTTGAAAAAAAATTATATGAAGCTCTACCCTTATTTTGTCAAGTAGAATCACCCCCTTAAGTTTCGTGATCGATTTTTGAATCACCCTGTATATGTTGTCAATAGCATCTGCACGAGCTAAAAATGTAGATCTTAATGATTCGTCACTAGAAGCTTTGATTCCGGCTTCGTGAGTCTCTTGTAGGCGTTTAAAAGCCGTAGTGCGTTTTAAATTAGCTTTAGTTAATTTATCAGCCATTATAAAAAAATCAATGAAATATGAAGAAAATTAATGTAAATAAATGTATTTTGCACGCTTATGGAAAGCAGAAAGAAAAAAAATAAAAGATTGAATACTACAATGTTAAGCGAATTGCAGAAATAAAAAATATTGTTTATATAGAATTCGCGAAAGCATCAGACAATGCTAAGATATGTTTTGCCCTTATGAAAGACAAACGAAAAATGGATAAATGGATATTGAATAATACAATGTTAAGAGAACCCGCTAAGTAAAAAATTGTTTATAAAAATTCGCAAAATATGCACCATCCAATGCTAATAAATGAAAGTAATTTGATAAAAAGGTACAAACGTTTTTTATACCGCAAATATCACAAAATGGAGCAGATAAATATTTCAATAAAGCTGAAATTTTATTTAATATGAAAAAAAGAGAAAGAAAGATAGTCTGGTACGGTAGTACGATCCTCGTGTTAAATTGCGTATGGCGGTTTTAATGCTCGCTAAAATCTTGTGCGCGAGAATATAATTTTTAAGGTCCAGATTTCTAGGTACTAGAGGTTTCAGTTTTGCAGCCAAACCTGGATGCCTAATAATAAGACTCAAAGTTAAATTACTCTGTAGTTTATACCTATTATATGCAAGTGACCTTAAGTATATGAAAGATAAAATGGTGGTTTGTGACAAAATATTGCAATGTAATTTATAGATATTAAATTTTGAAAAACTTTTAGAAAAAAAACTAAAAAACGGTTCTTCATCCGGCAGAAGAAGGACCATAAATGACGCGGAAAATATGAAAAATGTAGTGAACTGTATTTTAGAATTGGTAGAAAAAAAGGAAATGAAAAACTTGCACAAATCGCTTACCTTTCGGTACGGTCAATAGGGCACACAATTTTGATCCTGAGAGTACCATCTTGCTGATGTTCGCAAGGCTTCTCAATTCACCTTTAGTTTCTTCCCGCACTTTAAGGTTCGCAGAAAAAGTCTCTAAAATTAATTGCTTATTCTGCCACCATACCGACCGGAGGAACGATACCGTACTCGACCCTACTTAGAGCGTGAGTTGACTGTGACTAACCAATTCGCTTGGATTGGCTATGCGACTTGTGCGAAGCAAAAAAGTTAAGAAAAAATATAATAAAAAATATATATATATATTGAAAATAAGGGTGTTTATGATAAAAGCGACATAAATTGAAGTGTAATTTTAAACTACATTATTATGTCACATAAGTCCCTAATTGGAATAATTAAATAATTTAATTGCTCAAAAAATAAGATAACTTAGATTCCTGAACAATGCTATAAATGTGTATATCCCGATTTTTTTGATTTATTTTTGTAAATAAATAAACTGAAAGTAATTCAATTTAATTCTGTTTTCACAGCATATATTATTTCGCTTTTAATATCACAATGTTAAATTAACAGAGTTGAAGAGCGTTACACGTACCACGACGGTACTATGTAGCGGATTTGCCTTTATGTTCCAACAGAAAAAATTTACCCTCTCGGGTGCCCAAAATATAATTTTAATCTCGCCATGTCAGCTAATCACTTCTAAAACATTTAAGCTAATTATTTCTTGAACTATGTAACAGTTCAATAAATATAGAAACTAATCTCAAGAACGGAAACCAGAACCGTTTTAGTCTAGTCCTCTGAAAATTTCTTCGTGTGTTATATTAAACAGTTTTAGACCCAATGGTTCTCTTTGTCTATCCTTTTGTTCTATCGCTATAGGTTTTATAGTAATATGTGTTTCTATAACCATTTGTGTTGCCTTGATTTTTCTTATTATCCAATTACATGTAAAATTTAGTGTGCTATTAGTTGATACTTTTTCCACTGCCCAAATTTCAATAATATCGAACGCCTTTTATTAGGCAATGAATATTAATTTGTTTTTTAGTCGATTTGTGATTATTTTTGTAAATACTTTTTATTTTTACGATAGCAGCAATACTGATCGATAGTTGTCGAACAATCAGGTATCTTCTCGCTTTTTAATCATTTGTATGATGTTGACGCAAATTAACCTACTTTTCATCTCAATGAAAAAGCTAAAAAAAATAATGAAAGAAACTTTTAGCCTTCATAATTTCCATAGATTTTAAAATCGTCAATCGAAATAAATTCTTTTACGTCAAAATCCCTAATCAAAGAAAGGACTTTTTAATTTCCCCGAGATATATTGCGTTAAATTGTAGCATCTCCCTTTTTACAGGGTACGGCAACGGATGCGTACGGTAGCTCAATATGTCGGAGGCTAGGTTCGTATCTCTTTTAGAGATAGTTGGGCTCTGCTTTGATTACCCAATAGGCGCCACCTGTTTTACATTATCTGTGTTACTTACCTAGTGATTAAACAGGAAAACACATAGGTATGAGAAATGATTTTAATTTAATAACTGCTGGTGTATAGCTCCACAATGAAACGACTTAATTAAAATAAAATAACAATTCCATTTTATTGCAAAAAAATTATTATGAACATAAATTAGAATGGTACCTACAATTTTTTTATACTCTTTCTTGATAACTATTGTTGTTACCTCGTTTTTAAAAAATTATAGAACCTTTAATTGCCAATAAAGTAAGTTTTATAAAGAAAGTTATCAAAAAGTTCTTACATGTTATTATGTCAAATGAAAATATATTTATATTGTTTTATTTGCATGTAAAAAAATTGATGTAGAGCTCCAATTCTCTAAATTAATGGTTTCTTCTACCTGGTCTATGCTATGGTACCTCTCACTTCTATTTATGATCCAGCGCTGTTGCTAGGATTTCTGTTGTTGTTGTGGATGAATGGGGGCTTCACAGGGTCAATTTCAACTCACCAACCAAACGCAGGGTAAGAGTTAAAATCGTCGTGGTAACACGGACAGGAAAACTAGGGCCGGAACGATCAGAAAGCCTTAACAGCAATATCAAAATGGAAATCACAGTAAAAGGAATGAGATGAAGCCAAAGATGAAAAAGACTTGCTTCAAATAGCCCTGAAATAAAATGTTATTTTTACCACATGTTCGTAAAGATAAGGGGCAAAATCTTACCTCATTGATTAGTGGACTTTAAAAAAAAACCCTTGACCGTCTGCCCTTTGAAAGCTAATGGCAGGATTGGTCTACTGCCTTCGACGGTTCAACAGTAAAGGGAACGAAAATGAAAATCTCTCTTGCAACCAGACGCGACAAATCTTAGGGATATTTGTAGCTATTTTTGCCAAACTTATTCTCAACCTGGAGCACTCTAATCTAGTTCCGAACTTACACTGATTACCAGGTAATCCATCAAATATTGGCAAGCCATGGGAAATTATCAAAAAGAAAATTATGATCAAACAGTGTAAAGTTACTAATCATGATTAAAACAAAGTTCAAAAAAATTGCTACAAATTCCATACCGTATACTCAACCTTAAATGATCGGTCTCGACGTGCCGTGCTCGTGTCAACGAATCGGGTATACATCCACAACAAATGCTAACTGAACTATATTACCGACTGTAACCTTATATTTTTAATACTGAAATGGAATGTAAACAAATGAGAATTTATTAAAAATAAAATATTTTACGACTTTTAAATTCAATCCAAATAATGTGATAAATAAACTACATCAATTTACAAACTCTGTTAAGAAGAAAGAGTGATAAGTTACAAGACCAAAAGAGTTGTGAACCAAAAAAACAAATTCCATGTTTACTATTTTAAATTACAGGATAAATAATTAAATTTAATCAGATAAAAATATACAAATTATGTCATATTACTAAAAACATGTAGCATTGATGCAAATTGGTAAATTTAAATACTACAAAATAGTGCACGACTATTCGCCATGCTACTCTGGTTTCTTTAGATCATGTACCTTACTGTTTTTTTCCTAGTGTGAACGGCTTGTGTCACACAATACATAGTAAAATACAATTACCTTGATTAACACAGGTAATTAAAAAAACACAAATATTCCCAAGGCTTGCGAGCTGGAAAAAATATGTAACACAAAAGTGGTAAGATTCGAAGAAGGGTATCCCACAGTAACCTTGACTGTGTCCTTGAGAGTGGCATTTGAGGCCATTTCAGGATCAAGTTTTTTTTCCTAAGGGGACCGTGAAATATCCCGTATTACAATATAAAGTGGGATTTTCGTTTGAAAAAAAATGATCTTAAAATTTGGTCTCAAGAATGAAGTCACGGTTGTTGTTGGATGTACTTATTCGAATCCTACAACTTTGGTATTGAATATTTTTCTCTATATCACGAACTTTTGGAAATATTTGGGTCGTTTTTTTTTAAATGGGACACTCTGTATAAACTAAAGCAATGTTCTTTTGGTTGGTACTGTGAGACATAAAAAAACCAAAATAGGATACGTCACGTGAACTAATGTTACCAGCGCCGCGTGGCGGATAGTAATGCGTTATATCTAAAAAAAAAAAGAAGTGTTTTCTAAATAAAAAAAATATCAGGTGTCGAATAAAACACATTGTACATGTATTTAAAAAAAAATGACCATCTTTGGACAATGTGCAAAAGAATCTTCACCATGTAAATTTGAAAATTTCGGAAACTGCCTAGCATTATTGGAAAACTGAAAGACAACAATTTTTTTTTGATAGTTTTTAGCTTTTCTATTAGAGTGAAAATAAAAAGAACGTTATTTCATATAGTCATGATATTAGGGAAAAAAATGGTGTAGAGAAATTAAATCCATAAAAATATCGTTATTTTTCTGGCTGTGTCACTATGTACGATATGGATACATCAATAAAATATAAGAGCCGTTCCAAAATTTCTTTATCATCTAACTGCTAAAAATGCCGTTTCATTTTGTGAGAAGGAACGAAATAAAAACGCAAACATTAAAGTTACATAAAAAGGACTAAACAATGATGAAAGATAACAATTAAAATTTATTAGGAAAGATAATGCCAAAAATGGAGTAGTTTATAACAATGAAATCATTGTTTTATTGTTCTTAAATATAGAGAAGCTTCTAATAAACTAAATACAGCTGTTCTTTTGTTATTTAGTAGCTAAAAGGGTTATCTTCGATTAGCTATTCAAGAAATTAAAAAGGGTAAAAAATAACTTAAAAACACCTTTTTGGTTGGCGACAACATGAAGGTGTTCCCTAAAAGTATGACAAACATATAATCTGGAATTTTTAAATAGTATTATGCACAGAGATTCTCAACCAGGATCAGATTGAAAAATTCTTACGAGAAAAATTATTGTATCGCATGATGATTTTTCAAATATGAGCATCCTTGGAGCTTGTCAGGGAGAAAAACTGTACCAACTGAAGTTGTGAAATGTGAAATTTACTTAGTAGGAATGTACTGGATACAATAATTATGACATATATTTAGTATTGTTTAATTATCTTCAGTAAAATGTATGAAAAATACAGCCTATTATACATATGATATGTTAGAATATTCGAGCCAGTATTAGTAAACCATAAATTATAATACATTTAAAATACCAGGTAAATTAAAGGTTCTCAATGCTGAAGGATTTCTAAAACTATTAAGTTTTAAGTTTAATGTATTAGAAAGTATTTTGTGATATATTGGGTTGTTACTTCTTGTAATCATTTTCGCCCTTATAGCAGCTCATTATTTTTTTTCTTGTGAAGGCTAGAGGTCGTAGTTCTAATACAAGAACTCAAATTATGTTTTTTTATTGATATAAGGCGCTACTTAGTTTTATATAATTAAAAATTGAGAAAATGTTTCCTAATATTCTCTACTCATTGGTGAGCTGAAATATAATATAAAACTTTTGCTACGTAATCTAAGGTTATATTAATAAACATGGCATGTTTCTTTCTGTTAAGATTTCAACCAGGAAATGTTGTATTGAAAATTGTTTATTGTTTATTTAGAGTAAGTTGCCTATAAATCGAGATCTTACATTTATAATTTTCCTACTCAGATAGACTCAAGTTCGAAATCTTGCTACGCTTAATGAAAGAAAGATGACTGTAAATGAAAGATGGAAAAATAAATAACTAGAGCATAGATTTTCCTCTTTTTAAATAAAGTTATTAATATAGGCCTTATCATATTGTGTAGAGAGAAATCGCAGGAATGTGAATTTATTGCGATGGTTTAGGAGGTTATCCGCTGATTATCGATGTTTGGATAAGTTTAACCTCACTGACAAGGCAATATTTTCCCTCTGCATAATAAGACAAACATCTAGGTATACCTAAACGAATATCAATTGCAAAGCGTCGCCTAAACCTAATATGGTTTTATTTGACAGTCGACAGCAGAACGCTTTTCGATTTCACTAAAATGTGGTTGTCGGACTTGCATTGTTTTTATTTTTATTTATTTTTACATAGAAATAAACAAAAATAAAGATAATGCAAGTCCGACAAACACATTTTAATCAATCTTCAACATTGTCTACAAACTTTAAACAAAGGTTCTCGATTTGTTTATTAACATTTTGACCTCGATATTTTTTCGTTCTTGCTTTTAATTTGTGGGTGCTACATTACTAATAATTAATAGTTAAATATTTTCTTATAAATAATTCCTTTAGTACAGATAGTAAACAATCAAGTAAACTGACTTTTGTGTTATAATATAAGAATGTTGAGTTGTGTAGAATGTAAAGTAAAATTTTCCAATATTTCCAACCTAAGGACCCACATTATTTATGTGTTATTCTTAAATTATAATATTCAATGCTTATTGTTTCTTTTGGAAACTTACTAGCTCCTAAGGTAAAACATCAACATGGAACTCAAACATGCAAAAAATATAGTACTAATTTTGTGAACTTGGCAAATAAGGATGCATGTAAAAGGAAACCATTCAGAAAAGGAGTGATTTAATCTTAAAATGCAAACCTTCGAATCCATTCTTTAAATATATTTTTAGAGAAGTTTGAAGAATTAGCACCAGTGAAACAGAGATTTTAAAATGTTTTCTAAACACTAATATTCATGTAGAAAAAATGGACACAATCATAAAACATCAGTATTCAAAACGGAAAATTTCTTGTCGTGACAGAAGCTATGTCATATAAAAAATACTATTTATCTTTGTACGAGTCACCAATAATTTCAAGTAGTTTTATGTCCGCATGTGTTATTCTAACATTTTTTCAAGACAGTGTTGTCCAGAGGTTTATTTAAGTCTATAAAGGGAAGGCCTGCATCAAACTGAGTATTTTACGGCAGAGGCATAAACTTGGTGGAAATTTTAATTTAAATTTTTCGGTGGCTCCTGACATCATGATTGAATTGTGTCATTAAATATTTTAGATAGTTGAAAGATGGAAGTAGTTGGAGATATCAAGAATGGTAATAAATGATAAATATATAAATATCTTAGACATTCTTATTAAGCTTAAAAAATACAATATGGAATTTTTTTACCTGCAAAATGTGAATATAATTAGGAACATTAAAATAATAATATTTATACAGGTTTTCAGGCTTATAAACGTAACATTTCTTTAACCAGATATAATAAATCAATTAGGAGTATTTTTTTAAAATATTTTCCTTATTAGATAACTTGATTATTGGCCAAATTATCACATGGAGGAATCTAAATATTCTATTTCTTCAATAAGTTCCACTAGATCTTACAAACTTTGTAAAGAGCATCAAATAGAGTATTCAGATATTATAGCAAGAGATTTCAGGCACAATAAGAAGTGGAATAAAATTTAAAAAGAAACGTAGCACTATTAAAGCCATAGTTAAATGCCTTCAGAGGCAAATATTTTTATTACCATCCACAAGTATTGTTTCAACTGTGATGCAAAAGCCTGACTAAAAAAATATATATTGGTCTGAATCAATCAATAGTTTATATTAAAATGATTAAATATAAAAATTTATTTTTTGTAGTGATTTTATAATGTATAAGCAATGTAGTGTTTTAATAATATTCTGTCCTTTTATTTAATTTAACAGAATATTTTAAACACATTATAGAGAACTATAAATAAATATCAATAAACAAAATTGTGTTAACAAAAATTTGTTTTCTTATATTGAAAATTATCAAGATAAATGATTCCTCAACCTTTTTAATTTTATTTTAAACCTTGTTGCATTTCCTATTAATATATATATATATAAATATATATATATATATATATATATATATATATATATATATATATATATATATATATATATATATATATATATATATATATATATGCAGCTGCTTATCGAATATAACTGGAAAAAAACAATTATTATATAAAAGATTCTTTTACTTTTAAAAATTTATTAACGAAACAAGTATTCCAAACATCTATAAATTAATCTCACTAGATGTCGTCTCGTTATATACAAATATTCCCCATGACCTACTAACAGATATAATAAAAGCAAAGTGGGATAACTTAAAAAGCTTTACCACTTTAAACCTAGAAACCCTAACTGAAGCCATATATTTGACACTAACCAATAATTACTATCAATATCAAGAAACATACTATCAGCAACTTGATGGTTGCGCAATGGGCTTACCAATATCATCTACAGTAGCACAGTTGGTCATGGAATATTTGGAAGAAAATGTCATAGAAAAACTTAATATACCGATTCAATTTTTTAAAAGGTGCGTTGACGACTGTCTAGCAGCTGTCCCCGAAAATGAAATAGACACCATAATAAATGCATTCAACAATTTCCACCAAAAGATGCAATTTACATCAGAAGTCGAACAAAATGGAGAAATAAATTTCCTGACCACACACTAGTTCGAAATTATGAAAATAAAAAGATTGAGACGATGTGGTACACAAAAGATACATGGTCGGAACGCTACCTTAACTGTCAATCACATCATCCGAAATCCCAAAAGATCAGCATAATAATAGGTTTGGCTGATAGAGCTTTAATTCTAACTTCTCCGAAATATCGTCAAGAAGCTTTAAAGAGAGTCATACAAATCCTGAGTGATAATAATTTCCCCGAGAAGCTCACAAACAGAATAATAAAACAACGAACTTACAAACTGTATGATAAGAACGTCTTTACACAAAATAATAATAATAATAACAACCCAAAAACATATGTTGCAATACTATACATAAATTCATTGTCAGAAAAAATTACACACATCCTCAAACAGCACGATATTATAGTTTGCCACAACACATACAACCACTTGTCACCACTACTTACAAAGCTAAAAAGTAAGGTGACCCATAAAAAGAAATCTAACATTATCTATTCCGTACCATGTCTAAATTGTCCACAAAAATATATTGGAATGACAACACAATATGTAGACAGCAGATTGAACGGACATAAATACACAAAAAACGCAACGACAGCATTACACAAACACGTAACAAATTTTAAACATGAATTTGATTTTTCAAACATAAAGATTCTAACTCATGAAAGAAACTACCATAAATTTCAAATAAAGGAAATGCTACATATAAAAAAAGAAAAACAAGGAATCAATGACAAACAAGATATCAAAAACCTGAGCCAAATATATTTTAACCTAATAAACTAAACCACCTATTGTAGCCCTTATTGTTTGCAACACACTGTATAGTCAATATTGATGAAATTTATTTATAAATCAGAAAAAACTGAGTAAAAAGGTTTCCAAATAAAAAAAAATATTAAGTTGATAATAACTGAAGGAATAGTCAAATACTTCACTGAGAAACATGGCCAAGGTAAATTGAGGTGCGTATCTGGGACTAATTTATAATTTTTAATTTAAATTTTTGATTTTTAATTTCACATTATTTTATAAATTGATATTTTTAATTAACATTGTACCGTTTGAGTGTTAATTCTAAGTCTTGTGAGTGTGCGTTTGTGACTATGTTGGTTGTATTTTGTTTTTATTTTAGATTATACTTTTGAAAAAGCCCACTACGTTGGGGGAATAATAGTATTAATTTTTGAAACCTAATCCAAAGAAGTTACCATACATTTATACATATATATAAGTAGTGAACATAACCCGATTCGCTCGATCCCCCCACTCCTCGACCTTGACCTTGACCTTGCTTCACCCCTCTTTGGCCCCGCCCACATGTCCTTGTCATTGACCTTGAAAATGCACGTGTGCTTTGGCCTTGGCCTTGTGTTCAAGGTTGTGTGTGTGACCTTGACCTTGACCTTGGTCGAGACGACCTTGACTTTGTTGAAGGTCACCTTGGGTGTGTGACCTTGAAGATATGTTACGTGGTTGGGGGTGACCTTGAATGGTTTTATATAAGGTATGGGGCAGTTTCATTCATCAGTTGGCTCTGACTTGTATAGGTAGTACATGTGTTAATATTTGACAAATCATGGCATATGTTTGTGAAAATTGCGGTTCTAAGTTTACTAATATTTATAATATGAGACGTCATCAAAGAGAATCGTGTGCGGCGAGATTTAATGAAGTGCCTGGAGGAAAACGGCTCCGAATTGAAGAGTATACATCGACGATTCCGGTAATTAATTGCGCTACATGTAATGTAGATGTTCCAATAAATCATATGTCAGCGCATAAACGAACACAACAACATAAAAATAATTCATGTTTGCCGGTATGTCATGGTGTGCAACTCGTTGAATGTGCCTTCAAAAGGAGAATTGCAACCTATCGTGTTAGCAGTGATATGGAGCATTCCGATTACGTAATGTTCTTTGCAGACATTAAATCCAAGGTGGTGGAACTTGTTAATAATTTATTGCGTGTGCATCATGCTTTAAAAGTTAACATGACAGCTGTTGGCGAGTACATGCTTCCATCACAAGAAATATTCAGTGAAAAATCCTTCAACACTGCTAATCAAATAATTAGTGTAGAAAGTGATTTGGATGCCGTTTACCATTCTTTCACCGAATTAATAAAAACGCAGGCGACAGAGTTCCAGGAGAAAGATTCAGGTATGGAAAAATCAAAACCCGATATATTAAACTGATTTTTATATATTATTTTTCTTGTTATAGGATGGGCTCTTGTGCGAATTTTATACTTGGAAGTTGGTATCAACAAGTATATGCCTATGGGTGGCTCATCATACATCAAGTTGCCGTATTCTATTGAAAGGAAAGGAGCTGTCGTCAATGTGATTAACCAGGACGAATTTTGCTTTGCGTGGGCTGTAACATCAGCATTGTTTCCTCCAACAGCAGAGCCTTCACAGAAGACATCCTACCCCCATTTTTCTAGAGTGCTAAATGTAACAGGTATGGATTTTCCAGTAAAATTACGTGGCATTAAAAAATTTGAGGAAATGAACAACATATCAATTAACGTATACGGTCTGGAATCTAAATATGAAAATAATGAAGTAATACATGAAGTTATTGGTCCACTGAGGTATGCGTCAAAAAAGTTGGATAGGCATGTAAATTTATTGTTAATTACAAAAGACTGTAGTAGTAAAGATGGCGGTGAACATTTTTGCGATACGACTTGTTCAAAGAGTCATTATTGTTGGATTCGGGATTTATCACGTTTAGTTTCAAGTCAAATTAGTTGTCAACAACATAAAATATATTTCTGTGATGGTTGCCTCATTTATTTTAGTACACCGTCAGCTTTAACTTTACATCAAAGCTACGATTGTAACCACATTTTCACGCAAACACCCTCAGTGGATTTAAAAATCGATAAATTTGGAAAGAGTGTGCCGGAAAATATTTTAAAATTCGAGGGTATAGAAAAGCAAATGCACGTTCCATTCGTGGTTTATGCAGATTTCGAATCTATTTTAAAACCCGTTGAAACGGTACAACCAAACCCACAAAATTCTTACACTGTAAAAAGTTTTAAACATGAACCATATTCTTTTGCTTATTTAATTAAATGCTCTTTTGACGACTCACTTTCGAAATTTGAGCTATTTCGGGGGAATAATGCAGCTCAAGTCTTTGTGGATCGTATCGAGTGTGATTTAAGGGCTCTATACAACACATATTTAAAAGACATTAAGCCTATGAAACCGTTAATGCCTGAAGAAAAAAGGGAGTTTAATGATGCTAAAATATGTGGTATATGTGAAGGCCCTTTTGAAGAGGGTGAGATTAAAGTACGAGACCACTGTCACATAACTGGTGCAAAAAGATTTGGTGCTGCACATTCCGTTTGTAATTTAAATTATAAATTACCCTCTTTTATCCCTATCATATTTCATAACTTAAGCGGCTACGACAGCCATTTATTTATAAAAGAGTTATGTAAATATGGGGATACAATTGGTGTTTTGGCTCAAAGTAAGGAAAAGTACATATCATTTACCAAAAGCATTTATGTGCACGATTATTTTGATAGTAAATGTGGAAAAGTCAAGAGGAAATATTTAAAGTTGCGATTTATTGATAGTTTTAAATTTCTGTCAACGTCTTTGGAAAATTTAGGCAGCGGTTTAAACGACGACGATTTTATTGAAACGCGGAAACATTTTTCAAATATCAACCAATTTAATTTGATGCGTCAAAAGGGTGTTTTTCCCTATAGCTTTATTGACTCTATAGAAAAAATGGAAAATACATGTCTTCCAAGTAAAGATGAATTTTATGATAATTTACGGGAAGAACATATTAGCGATGAAAGCTATAGAAGAGCAAAAGAAGTATGGCGCTTGTTTGGGTGTAAAACTTTGGGGGACTATTTGGACGTGTATTTAAAATCAGATGTGTTGCTATTGTGTGATGTTTTTGAGCAATTTCGGAATAATTGTTTAAAATTCGATAAACTTGATCCAGCACATTACTATACCCTTCCAAGTTTATCATTTGATTGTATGCTACGTATGACTAAGGTAGAGTTAGAGCTCTTAACGGATATAGACATGATACATTTTTTTAAGAAAGGTATACGCGGCGGCATAAGCCAGTGTACAGAAAGGAAGCACATCGCTAATAATATTTTTTTACCAGACTATGACCCAACAAAACCTTCTTCATTTATAACATACCTTGATGCTACAAATCTATATGGTCATAGTATGTCACAAGCATTACCATATGGTGGTTTTCGATGGTTAAGCGAGCGCGAAATTCTGGATTTAAATATTATGGCTGTTGGTGATGATAGTTTACATGGCTACGTTTTGGAAGTGGATGTGCATTATCCGACTGAGTTGCATGATGCACATTCTGATCTTCCATTTCTAGTAGAAAATGTCATACCGCCAACAGAAAACGCTAAATTACCGAAATTAATTCCTAATTTACAAGATAAAAAAAAATACATTGTACACTATAGAACTTTAAAACAAGCCATCGCCAACGGCTTAGTGGTAATGCAAACCCATCGAGTATTACAGTTTAAGCAATCAAAATGGCTAAAATCGTATATTGATTTTAATACCAATTTACGTAACAAGGCCACCACAAAATTTGCGAAGGACACTTTTAAATTAAAAAATAACGCGATATTTGGTAAAACTATGGAAAATGTGGAAAATCGAAAGGATATAAAATTAGTAACACATTGGGAGAACAGTGTAGGCAGAAATGGAGCTAGAGCACTAATATCCCGCCCCAATTTCAATAGTAGCTCGATATTTACCGAGAACTTTGTTGCTATACATATGAATAAAGTTAAAATATTGTACAATAAACCAATTTATATCGTTTTTCCATATTAGATATATCAAAGACTGTAATATACGATTTTTATTATAATTTTATTAAATCCAAGTTTGGCGATGATGCTTCGTTACTTTACACCGATACTGACTCGCTTATATTAAAAGTGTATACGGAAAACTTTTATCAAACTATATCAGAAAACCCCGAAAAATTCGATACATCAAATTACCCCGAAATTAATAATTTCAACATAATTAAAAGTAATTCTGGAGTTGGTAGAATGAAAGATGAGTTTACTGGTGATCCGATAATAGGTTTTTATGGTACCGGCGCGAAGGCTTATTATGTAAAGTCCATTAATAATGAATTAAAAAAAGCCAAAGGTATCAAAAAATGTGTTATCGAGAAAGACCTTCATCAGGAAGACTACCAAAGAATTGTTGAACGGGGTGGTTTGATATTAAGAAAGATGAAGACATTTAGAAGTGAATTACATAACATTTATACCAACATAATAAATAAAGTAGCATTGTCACATAGCGATGATAAACGTTATGTAATTCCCAGTTCAACCAAAACTCTACCTTGGGGGCATGCAGACATAGATTTTTACAAAACAGACCCGGAAGAAAACTTAGCAAATTTAGTCACCGTGTTGGAATCATTTCTAAGTCAGGACAGCACGTAATCTGGAAAATCCATATTTCATTATTTGTATTGTTTTTATTATTTCTATTAAACATACAACATTAATATGTAACGATAGTATTGTAATTTTTTTTTTTTTTTTAAATAAAAAACATGTATTCATTACTTGATTGCTTTTTTATTGAACCTTTATTTTAAAATTATAAATATAATGAAGTGTCGACAAATAACAAACTGTAAAAGTTATTGTTGAAAAATTTGTCTAATAGTAAATTAAACGCACAGGTCTACGAGTAAGTGTTTAATGTGAAACAGGTTTGCTGACAAGATCCTCCATAGTCTTTTCAATTTTCAACATTCTAGAGTTGTTCATCACGCAGTTCGTCTTGCCTAAGTTCATATATTGCAATAACAGTATCATCAATGTATCCTCTAAGTTCTTGACCGGTTTCAATTAATTTCTTGCGTACGTAACCTTCAAGTTGGTTTCTGAATATATCTTTAATAACAATTGTTGAGTCATGTAAAGCTTTCTGCGTATCTTGCACACACTGAGCAAGGTTATTATCAACATAATTTCGTGTGGTCGCATCGTCTCCTTCAAGAGGTTCTGCTAAATAGCACAATCTTTTGCTTCCCATGTCGTAATCTCCATTAGGTGTAAGTTTAAAACCTATTCCTGAAGGACCTCGCATAAAGTTAAAATCCTTAAATTTTCTTTTGCGACCGAACTTATCAATAGTGTTTACTTCTGACATTGTTATGTGAGACTGATTTGAAACCATTAGATTTCACCCTAATATATGGTTCTATTTCATTAATAAACGGACTCTGCAGAAAAATATGGATTGCAAAACGTATTTAAGGTGATGTTTAATAAATACACGTACAGATTCACTTTACTATTGTTTTATTGCAAAAAAAAATTAAAATATAACAAAACATTGAGTTTACTTTTTATTATTAAAAAATAAAAAATATAACAAACAAAAAAATTAAAAATTAAGAAATAAAATACATGTTAATTTCTTCTGTACAGATAAGCTTCTTCTATGACCCAATTTCTTCTCTGGATGGCGCGTTCATTAATGTTCTTGAACTGGTAGTAAACTAGTCCACAAAAGCCGCATTGTACAAATTTAACCCTGAAAAGGTCAATGTAGTTGAAGTCGTACGTAAGATCATTTCGCCAGCAGATACCTAGTCTTTTACAATGATGACAAGTTAAATAAAAAGCTTTTGGTATATGACTGTATGTTTTGGCTGCTTCACTAGGTTGTTCATCGGTTGGCAACATGATGTTTGAATATGTTGTACTTTTCAATCGCGGTACTCTAATTATGTATTACTTTATAAAATAACCTTGACAGGACCAAAAAAAAATCCTTGAAAATTACAACCTCGAAAACGACCCTGACATTGACGGGTACTTTGACCTTGGCCTTGGCCTCGCATCTAACAAGTTTAGTACTATATTTATATGCTTCTTTAAAATAACCTTGACAGGGACAAAAAAAAAATCCATGAAAATTACAGCCTTGAAAACGACCCTGGTATTGCCGGTTACGTCGGCCTTGGCCTTGGCCTTGCATCTGACAAGTTTAAATATTATACTTAATGCATCGAACAAAAGGAATAAAGGTGGTGTAGTGGGGGAAATGGGCATAAAAGCAGACTTGCTGGCTCGAGCTCTTCACAGTTCGTCAGAACAGCAAACAGTACAGTGCTAAGAAAAAGTTAATTGTGTGAGTTTGAATATCGAAAATGTCTAGTGTACGGTCTCTTTTAGATGCTCTTGACGTGAGCTGCGGTTCACAGCAAGGCATGCTGGATAACATGAGTGGTTTGGAAGTGTTAAGTCCGGGGGTGTTCGAGAACTGGAATGGCGTGGAGCATGAAGATGCCGAAGACCGAGCCCTCAACGATGGTCGCGACGAAGAGTTAGTTCAGTCGGCAGCGCAATTCCTGGAATGCTGGACGGAGGAGAAGGAGCCAAAGATAAATGTGATTAGTGATGTGGTTGTGCGAAAAGCATCGCGGCCTAGGGAATCTTCTCCGAAAGCTTCGAAACTGAAAAAGCTCTTGACTATGCGGAAGTCGGAAATCGCCGATAAAAAAACATTTTATTCGGCGATTAAAGGTGTGGGACAAGGGAAGAAGAAAAAGTTTAACTTTAAGCGTCCCTCCACCCCTGTTCCATTACCCGACTTCCTAAAAACAGCACCAAAAGAGCCATTGTCAGTAGAAGTGGAAGTCATAGAAGGCCCCGATGGACCAACACCACCAACGCCACCAACACCGGCCAGCGTAGAGAATGAAATAGTGTCGGAGGTGAAGTCTTCCCCAGCGCCAGCGCCACTGTCGCCGATATTGGGGTGCCGGAAACCCATGAAGAAGCGGTTTAAGCGTTGTTTTGAAGGCGATGAAGTTTCCGCTGCTTCGTCGTCGTCGTCGTCGTCATCGTCATCGTCTTCACCAAATAAAACCGCGTCTTCTTCGTTAATATATTCCGAGCCATCACAACCGGAGTGGGTCGAAGACTTCACCAACTCTCAGAAGACCAAATTGACAGACATTTACGAAATGAAAAAACGCTTAGTGAAAGAAGTGGACGAGTGTGACAGTGACATTATAGAACTTGAAAAACAATTTGAGATAAAAAAGGTGAAATCTGCGCGGTTAAAAAGACAATTAGAGGACTTTAATAAATTATGTAGTAGGTGTTAGGTAGTTGTAGATATTAGCTTTTAATTTATAGTATTAAGTTTGTAAATATATATATATATATATATATATATACATATATATATATATATATATATATATATATATATATATATATATATATATATATATATATATATATATATATATATATATGTATATATATATATATATATATATATATATATATATATATATATATGTATATATATATATATATATATATATATATATATATATATATATATATAAATATATATATATATATATATATATATATATATATATATATATATATATATATATATATATTGTAGTTAATAAAAAAGTGTTTGATCAAATTTTTTATATTTTATAATGAGAATAAAAATGACTTGAAAATTTATTTTTGTGTGTTATTTCATATAGGCCCTGTCCCACATAATATTAGGTAATAAAAAAAAAAGAGTGAATAATCCACTAAAACTACGCAATAGCAATAGTTGTAAATATTTTCTGATAATATTTACAAGTATGCTAAAACATGGTTCGGTTTATGAAGTTAAGGTTCTGTCGCCAGAACTTCTAATACTTTGTATCTCAATATTGTATGTTTTTATGAAAAAAAACATAAAATATTGGTTACAAAGTATTATAACCAACTAAAACTACGATCAAATTATTTTGTGGTCCTGAAAAGGACCGTTTGGTTGTAAAACATGCGACTCTTTTATTGAGTTGTGGAGTCGCACGGCCCGTCATCATCAGCGGGGGTGGTGGTGTTGTCCTCTGTATATTCGATGATGAACCGCCAAAGTTCATCCCATCTAGGATCGTTCGGCTCCCACTCCAAACAATTCTCTGTGGTAGAATCTACCACAGGGCATTGGATGGGTTGTTGTTGTTGCTGTTGTTGAGTCGCTGACATGTTGAACTAAAATGATTGTAATAAGTATTGGCGGTCGTATATATAGAGACAAATTAATGGTGGGGGGTGAAAACAAATGTCGTATTACGTATTGAGACCAAAAGTTGTTTGTGGTCTCAAATACGAACGAACGATTTAGCTGGGTTCCACCAGCACTTAAAGTTTTAATACTTTGTATTTAATATTGTATATTCTATACATACAATATTAGTAACAAAGTACTAATATGTACTAAAACTACGATCAAAGTATTTTGTGGTCCTGAAAAGGACCGTTGTTGTGTGCCCTTAAAAAGGGCCAGGGAGAGTGTGGGGCTTATGGTGCCCCATCCTCGCTGGTCGACCACCAGCTTGACGAATCGCAGGGGCCTTGTGGGTCGTCGGGTGTTGGTGATGCTGGAATTTCCAGCACCGCATCTTCCGTCGAGTCCGGCTCTGGCTGCGGCGACGGAGTTTCGAGTCTTTGTAAGACCCAATCGCCCGCATCGTCTAATTCCACTGGACCCGGATCATGGTCATATACTAGCGGAATCGGCTCATCCAAGTCGTCCCAACGTAGGATTTAAAAAAAAAAAAAAAAAAAAAAAAAAAAAAAAAAAAAAAAAACCCTCCCCTACAACTTCCACATACTCCCGTTCGGCGGCCCTAGCCTCCTAACTCAAGAATTTCAATTTTTTCATCTAAATTTTTTGTCATTTTTAAGATTTTCCAAATTTTTTTTTCACCATTGTATTCTACTCAAAATTCTAGGTAATTAAAGTGCTTTTATTTTTTCTCTATCTTGAACGGTTCCCGAGATACAGCGCTTTAAAGAATTCAAATTACTAACTTTCTATAACCCTTTTTTTCAAATTTCATTTTTTCGAATTTTCAAAAATACTACAATATGTAGAAAAAATTCTCTCTTTAATTTCCCAATACCGTTTTTCTCTAAATCTTCAACTTTAGCGCGTATTCAGCATTTTCAAAAAAAAAAAAATTATAATTTTTTTTACACCATCGCATTCTCCTCAAAATTTTGGGCTATCAAAGTGCTTTTATTTTTTTTCTATCTTGAACGGTTCCCGAGCTACAGCGCTTTAAAAAATCCAAATTACTAACTTACTATAACCCTTTTCTTAAAATTTCATCTTTCCGAATTTTGAAAAGTACTACCATATGTGGAAATTTCCTAATATCATTTTGCTCCAAAACTTCAACTTTGGCGCACATTCACCATTTTTCAATTTTTTTTTGAAAAAATTTTTTTTTACGTTTTTACTATCGAGAAAAATGCCTGCTTATAGTACTCGATTTCCTCTATAATTTTTTCTTATAACTTTTTTCCCTATTCCTAACCGTTACTTTCCTACAAATTTTCTAAATCGTTGTTTTCATATTTTGCCTTAAAAATTTTTTCTTGTGTTATTTAAGCTCTTTTTTCCACTTAATAAACCACCATTTTCTAAATTCCCGTACTCTTTTCTTAAAGAGCGGGCTTTTCCGCCAGCTTTTTTTTTGGTTGGGTTTCAAATAAATATAAAACTACTACTTCACTCATTACAAAATTTATTGATTCAAGAACATTATTTTGTGTTACATATAATAGATACATTAAAATATAGATTTATTGGTCACCGAACCGTTTAATACATTATAACTAAAAAATGAGTCGTGAATAACTAATGCGTACACTTTAGTGTCTTTGGGGAATTTATTCTTTCTCGTTTGGAACTCCAATTTTACATCCACTGTCGATGAGTTAATCGCCTCTGGTTGATGACTGCAATTGATAATAAAAACGGGGTTTTTCATATATTCCGCGAACGTTATCATCGGATCGTTTATCTCGCGCCCGTAGTAGCTGCTTTGGAAGTTTTCGTAATTGTAATAGGCTGCTGCGTACAGTTTCTTGGCGAAATCTAAATTCCATCTTTCGTATGGATAAACGGTTGAATTCAGATACAGTCTAATGTCGCATACGTCGGCGTGGGTAAACTGGGTTCCGTTTTTTTCTTTCTTGTCGCAATTATTGCTGTCTTGAAACCCGACGATTATATAGCGCGGTCTTTCCAGACTTGTACTCGTTCTCAAGGCCCACACGTCGGAAGATGTTTGCCTTAAAGCTGGTAATTCGTACAGATCCCATTTACGATATGCCATTTGAATACTGGCATTGTTTCCTCCTTTATTAATGCGAGACAGTATTTTCAATTTTTGCTTGTCGTCTGGAATGATGTGACGAATTTTCCATTCGATTTTGTCGATACTAATTTCTGCCTCTACTTCGCCGACGTAACAATTGGTAAAAGTGCGAGCTATAATCATAATAAGCTCTTGTTTTACGTTGAAAACACCTTTTGCGTAATCTTCGGCGAATCCCATAAGATATTTTAAGGGTAATTTCCCGGAGAATACGTTACTTGCCGTGTCTACGATATCTTGGTTTGCTTCGTCGAGACCCCATCCGCACGTCATGAGAGATCTTTGTTGCAAACTTCCGAATGAAACCATGGTTTTTAATGTCGTCGTAACTCCAGGTTTACGAACCACGGCGACCTGCTCACCTCCCATCTCGTAGCGAATTTCATCGAACAAAAATGCGAGGGCATTATTTGATAAAAAACATCTTTTCGTTGCGTCTATGGGTTTAAATTTTCCTTCGATATATATGTAACTTTCGGCGATATCCAGTATAATATCTTGAAAATTAATGGGGATACGGACTTCATCCGAATTGTTGAATGATGGAGATCCGTATGGTTTATACGTATGCTCTTCTAGACTAATAATGGAATTGTCCAAGATGGGCTCGGAGAAAACCTCTATTTTATCGCTGGTGGTGGAAATCATTTTCGCACTTTAAGACCGATTGATTTTAAAAATTTATAGTCTTCGGCAGATAACTGTTGAGATGTTTGTGATCTAACGTCTGGACGACGACTAACCTTGACGTTAACTCTTCTTTTACTTTTATTATGTTTCGGCGGTTCCCCCATCTTAGTCGACAGTACACACAATTGACGATTGAAGCAAAAACCCATTTTTATGAAAGTTTCTTCAGTTCCAATTTCACGATTATTTTCTCGCCTTGAAAATTGATTAGATCACCGCTATCGTCCAAGATGCGAAGAGTAATGTTGTCGATAAACTGACGTCCTGCCGGCATTAACGGCATATAAATATTATTTTGTGGTTCTTTACTGATTTTGTAACCGGGCTCCACGTCGATATCGAATTCGAACAAGGTATGACCTTCCACCGAATTCATATATGCTCCGGAAATTATATTACAATCTACGCGTATGATGCGTACTTTCATTATTTCCACCATCTCGGTTGATTCGTGCTTTTTGTCTCTTTTTAACACTGTATGATTAAATCCTAACATTTTACCGATACTCGCCTCTCCCCGGAAATCTATAGTATATTGGGATTTCAGTTCACATTTCAGCGTATTATTATTAGCGACCAAGTAAAAGATTCCATCGTTCTTTTCTTCAGTTGAAATCCTCAAAGCCTCCAACATAGCTTTACCTATCTCATCTATTTCATAGGCCCCAGGTGGAATCTGCAATTGTATCGGCTCGGTGGTGTAACCCTCCTTCATGTAGGCAAACTTATTGTTGCTTTCGTCCACATTAAAAATTGAATTGTATGTGTAAAATCCCAGCAATGCCAGACCATATTTGTTTTCTCTATTTAATTCGACTGGTGGATAAAAATCGGCGCTTAAGACGCTCGAGTGTCCTGTTAGTGTGAACGTATAAGACATGACTAACCATTAAAACATCACACATCTCGGTTTTATTCTTAGCGGCAACATTTAAAAAGATTCATCTTCACACCTTTTCTCACTGCATTAGATAGTGATGTTTTTATGCTATTTTCTGCTTTTATGCGCACATCGCTGATTTTGCAATAACAACAAAATATTTTTCTAGCCGTAAGATCCTCATCAGCCGTAACCTCGTTTAAATTGCTGCTGCTGAAATGATGTTTGCAACCGCACTGATATTTTAATATATCGATATTGCTTTTAAGGTGCTCGGGCAACTTTTCCCAAACGAATGGAATTTCATTTGGGGCTAATGCAATCATTACTTCCTTGGGCATGTTTTCTAACTGTTTCACGGTCATTTTCCTTAATCCACCGGCTAGATGAAATGATTTCAGTGATTGCAACATTTTAGTATAGTTATTGCGATCCATTTGCGGTGTTAATGGTGACGATGATGATGATGACATCTTTTACGCTGATGATTCGACAAGAAACTTTAAGCACAAATGTCCACACCAGACTGTTCCAAAATCCTGCTGACGATCGTATGTATAGTAAATAATTTTTGATGGTTCCGATCCCGTTTGTAGATATCGTACCAATTCGATCGGTGGGGGTAAATCGCCGAAGCTGTCATAATATGTTACTTTAGAATTATTTTTTCTATAAGCTACCCAATGAGTCCCTGCACCACGCGTACTATCCAAATTCACTATTGCTGCTTCGTAACGTCGAGGACCTTGTCTAGGTAATAAATCCCTCATATAAACGCCTCGAAAGTGTCCTATTCTTTTCTTTTTGGCATATTTTTCTATATCGATGTTAGATAGTGGTCTTCGAGGTAGGGATTCAATTAGTTTTTTGATCTACGATTTAAAAATAATCCCATACCTTTACGATATGGCTTTAGAAACAAACCATTTCCTTTGGATTTTAAATACAGGCCGGTACCGGTTTTATCTTCGCTGCTTTTTTTTACTGCTTTTATGGCGCGCACAATTCCCGCTGCCCCACCGGCTAATGAACCCAAAGCTGATAACCCGGCAAAAATTGGTATTAATGGTAATATTCCACCAGTTTTAGGAATCGGTATTATTCTCGGTGTACGAACCTTCCTTTTGCCACCTGCCGCTTTTACCGATCTACGTGCTGCCGACAGAGCTATTTTAGATGCATTCATGACATTTTTTTCCAACACATTTTTACTTCCGGCTTTTAATAATTCCCTTCGAACTGCTTGTCGAATAGCTGTTCCGAAACTGGCTTTCCGAACATGTCGATTTTTATTAACACCTTTCCTTTTTGTATGACGCGTGCCTTTACTAGATGTTTTTTTTTGTTGATAATGATGATGGTACACCCATACCAAAATGTTGTTTTCCTTTCATAATGTTTGTAACTAACCAAGCTGCTGTTTTTTCACCTAAACTGGAATCTTTCGATTTTACTCTATTCCAAGCACTTTGTTCGAGCTCGTAATCCGCTCGATGTCTCGCACTTATGTTGTCTTTATTATGTAAATAGGCTAAATCGTGTTTTTTGCATGCGGCATCCAAAGGATTAATGCCTGGATCACCTCTTGTTACACGTTTTATTACTTTTGTTCCGGGTCCGCAATATTGATAACCAGGAATGTGTACCTCGAATGGTAATTTATTTATTAACGAATTTACAATACCGTATCCAGTTTTGTTGGAAACGTGAGACCGTCCACTTCGTTTGACGCTCGGCATCTGAATGACAGTTTTTGTGAAAAATTGCCTATAAAATATCAAATTTTCCTAAGATGCGCGTTATCGATCTTAAACAAAAACTTCCTATTGACAATCTCGATGAAAAAGTCGGACTTGGATTTGAAAAGAAGATAATGAAGAGACACGGTCCTCTACTTCCTTCCTCTATTCGCGGCCTGTTAATTGGTCCATCCAATTGTGGAAAAACTAATGTCATGATTTCGCTGCTTACACACCCCCTTGGGCTACGTTTCGAAAATGTCTATATTTACTCGAAATCTCTGTATCAACCGAAATATGAGTATTTAAGGAAAATTTTAGCGCCCGTCAAAGGTTTAGGCTACTATGCCTTTAGTGATTCCAGTAATATTGTGGTACCGTCCGATGCAAAACCAAACTCTATATTTATCTTTGATGATGTTATATGTGAAAAACAAGATGTTATAAGATCGTACTTTAGCATGGGACGTCATAAAAATATCGACTCCTTTTACCTAGCGCAAACATATTCGCGAGTGCCTAAACAGCTTGTGCGAGACAACGCCAATTTTATTATTATGTTTAAACAAGATGAGTTGAATATGAAACACATATTTTCCGACCACGTTTCACCGGATCTAACTTTTACTCAATTTCAAGAAATGTGCTCAAAATGTTGGGATAATAAGTATGGATTTTTAGTAATTGATAAAGACAGTGATGTGAAATCGGGAAGATACCGCAAAGGATTTGATAGCTATATATTACTGTAATAATAAGAGAAAATGCTCATTTGATTGTTGAAACGTCCTTTGTTAACATCATGAATAACGCGATCGACTTAAAACGTAAACTAGTGGAAGCTACCAATGCCGTCAGAAAAAAATTTAAACAAATTAAAGCGGCTAAAGAGTTTAATGTTGTGGAATTGGAAAAGTTTTACGAACCCATTTCTAAGCCGTTGACAACTATATCTGATGTGGTTAAGCAACGTCAGCAGCAGCAGCAGCAGCAGCAACAACAACAGCAACAACATTATCCAGCTACAAAGCCACATAGTCTCAGTACATCAGTGCAGTCGACTCAAATATCAGGTTTTCCCCAACCTACACATTCCTTTCAAACCTCCACACCTATTCAGCAGCAGCAGCAGCAGCATCGCATTTCAAAAGAAGATATTAGCCAATCGGTGTTTGATACACCCTCGACATCAACTAATACATCTCTCGCATCCACTGACACCACAACTTCCGATACTTTAAACGCACACCTGAAAGGATTACGTTCGAAACCATCTCTATACGATACTGTATATGGTGTACGTTTTGGTTCAAAAACAGATCATAACAAAAATTTTATTGGTAATTTAGAGGTGCGTTTTCGAAATGGAAATATTGTCTTATACAAAAAAGGGAAAAATATTGCAGAATATGGTGGATCACCGGCACTTTATGATTTGTTATTTCTTAAAACACCCCCAAGTGTAGGCAAGGAACAACAACAATTAAGTGATAATGTACTTTCAACGTACAAGGAAATTTTGGAATCAACGAATGCTGTCTACAACAATTTTAAAAAAAGTGATGGTTTACGGGAGACCAGATGGAACAAATATTTACGAATTATTAAACCTCTGATAATGGGCACAAAATTAGGTGGTACTATTACAAGAAAAAATCTCTCGGAAAAACTACAGTTACCCACAAAAAAGAAATTATCTTCGAAAAAATTTCAATATGTCTACTGGAACAAAGCTAAAGAGTTGGTGGATCGTTTACGTTTGTTGTGGAGTTCCAAAATGGCCGGTCACACTGGACACGAAAATGAAATTATGTCAATCATAGAGGAATTACGAGAAGAAGATATAATATATTAAGCTCAATATTTAATGATATTATTCAGTTCTTCCTTCGATCTGAAACCTTTAGTATTACTAATAATATGGAGCCCAGTCTAGAAAAAATCAAGATTGTTAATGAACTACATAGAACGGCTAGAAAAAATTTTGTAAGACGGCGCACGATAATAAAAGGATACAGAGATTTGTGGCAAATTGATTTGGCTGAAATGCAACAGTATGCTGATGAAAACGATGGTTATCGTTATATTTTGGTCTGTATAAATTGTTACTCGAAATTTGTCTATACCAAAGCCATAAAAAACAAGACTGGTATAGAAGTTACTAATGCGATGAAAAGCATCATTGAAGAGGCATCATATACACCAACAAATCTGCAAAGTGATCAAGGAAAGGAGTTCTATAATACAAACTTTCAAGCCCTGATGAAAAAATATAATATAAATCATTATTCCACTTACAGCACAAAGAAAGCTGCAATTGTTGAGCGAGTCATAAGGACTTTAAAAAATAATTTATATAAACAATTCTCGACAAGAGGATCTTACAAATGGATACATATATTATCGGCAGTAACAAAAACCTATAACCATTCGAAACATCGCACCATTGGAATGAAGCCTGCAGACGTGCAAGAAAAAACACATATTAAAGCATATGATTATTTAAAAATTGTACCTAAAAAATTTAAGTTTTCCATGGGTGACATTGTGCGTATTAGCAAGTACAAAAGCTTATTCGAGAAAGGATATACGCCCTCTTGGTCAACCGAATTGTTTAAAGTTGTAAAAGTTAACGTTACAAATCCACCTACTTACTTGTTGGAATCGTTAGAAGGTCAGCCTATAAGAGGGTGTTTTTACGAATCAGAACTACAAAAAACAAGCAGTCCTGACGTTTATCTAGTAGAAAAGGTCCTTAGACAACGCAAGAAAAATCACATCGAACAATTATTTGTCAAATGGCTAGGATTTCCCAACCACTTCAACTCTTGGATAGATAAAGCTAATATTGTTTAAATAACATATTGTATGACTATATTTTTTATTTAAAATGTAAAATAAATAAACAATATATTGTAAAATAAAGTTTTTTATTTCAATCTTCATTATTAAAAACAATGACAATAAAACATCATACACATAAATAACATTTCAATATTCTTGAAGGGAAGGTCCAATTCACCGACGACTACGACGTTATCTTCAAGGCTATGCCACTCGGAGTGCGTTCTCCTATTCTTTAACCTGCTTTTTTTAGATTTTTTTTGAAGTCGAGTCGTACGACAGTGCGCTTAATGAGTCATTTAAAGGCTGATGATAGAGTATTTTCTGCATAACTTCAATTTTTGTTTTAAGCTCACTATTATTTTTGTATATCATGGGGAGGACATCCTTGTTAAATATGTCACATATTACAACTGCAAAATTGTAAAACTTTCTATTAACAAAGTGTTTTGTCACAGCATCGTCATCATCTTTAGGTTCGCCTAAGTTGGTTATGATTTTTCCACCCATATCATACTGCCCATCCGCTGTAAGTTTAAAACCAATCCCTTGTGGCCCAGATAATATATGATATTTTTCATTATATTTCTGACGACCAAATTTATCAATTGTGTTGTTTCCTCGACTCATTTTCAATCTTTACTAAACTATTTTATTTTTATTTGCCCTACTTATATTAAATATTTCAGCTGAGAAAAAGAAACACTGACTATGATCTACTGGGTTGGTATGTTTATAAAAGAAATAAAATAAAACTGTGATTGTAACAGATATTTATTTACAGTTATTTAATTGCACAAATACAAAAATTATAAAAAATTAGTTTTCCATGTCTTCGTTTTCGTTGCTCAAAATTCTATCCCATCCGACACTATTTCGATCGTCAACGTCTTGGGCTGTTGCTGTTGCAGAAACCAATTCATATTTTGCAGCAAGCTCACCTGGTAAATGTGAAATATTGACGAGGTATTCTTTTAATTCTTCTTCAACCATTTCAGCACAAAATGTATCCATGTCTATGGAACCATATAAAAATTTGTCGCACAAGTGTGCCCCAGCCATAAAATTGATTGTATCCCTGATCTCGTTCTTATATTGATCTTTGGTTACATCAATATGCGACCAATCATTTACGCTATCTAACATATCGTGAGCCCTATTTCTTAATTCTCTCCCCAACCAAAATATGTATCTATCTACACATTCGTTGGTGGTCGTCGTCGTCGTCGTCGCATCAGCAGACATCTTTAACAGAAATAATGAACACGCGTAAGTATTCTGACATGTGCAACTATATTTTAAATTTAATTACATCCTTTTTTTTTCAAACAATTTACATACAATTTACTCCAATGAGCCAAAACGTAATAATGTTCGAGTATTGTTTCCAAAAACTCTAGTGCCCTGCCCCAAATAAGTTAGAGTGTATTTATCTTTAGTTTTACTCATAATATCTAGAATATCGTCAGATAGTGTTTCGGCCACACGTTTTGGTAAAAAAGTCTCAAATGTGCTATTATCACCGTCATCGTGTAAAGCCACTAAAAGAGTTTTACCAAATCGTGTAGTCATTGAAACCATCTTTACAATTTTATACACTTTGCCTACAATCATTTCGGTAACCTTTTTTCTCTCTAAAACCTCGAAATCTTTGCTAAACATTTCATTAATTTCATCTAGAGTTTCTTTTGCAATACTCATTATTGAAAAAAATGGTATATAAATCCAAAAATTACCGTGAATATAAAAGCACTTTCAGAACACTACACGAACACAATGTTTGATGTTTATGCCACTGATATCTGCGACTGTTTGAAGTCACTTCTTCTCCCACGAACCTTTATAGCGGGGTTTCAAGGTCGAATTGTAACAATGGTGGGGGTAGCTTAACGATAGAAATAGTGGGAGGAGTATTGAAGGTCAAATGACGTCACACATTTGAATTGGTATAAGGATAACTTCAAGGACAAAATATAATGAAACAAATAACTACATTTTATGTACTTTATTCATTGATTTTTTTCTGCCATTCTTCTATGCGTTTAACATTATCACCTAAACCTAATTTCCTTAATTTGTTCAATAATAATTGTTTGTTTTTATATCTAAGAAAATTCTTACAAACTATACTAGCTAAAAGACACACTTCGGCATGGTCCATATACTTAAAAAATACACTAAAGTCCTGAGCCTCCGAATCTTGCATTTCATATGCGTAAAATTCCGAACAGGCTGCAGAAATTAGAAATTCCTCGTACATTTCTCGCACTAAACTTTCCATATTAACTACTACTACGTTAAACTTAAGTCCTACACTCTAATTTCATCTAACACAACCGGATCTGCAATGAACCTAATCAGTTTTTCCAAACAGTCACTAAACCCCAACTTTTTTATCTCACGAACAAAGTCTTGTAAATTTATTGTTTTGCTGCAATATTTACGACATGCATTCGCAGCCTTTTCATATTCATAAGCCAAATCACAATAGCGCGACGCCCATTCTGCTCGACTTTTCATTGCATCATTGAAATAATTATTAGCCGTTTCAGTGAGCTCATCGCCCAATTTTTTTACTGTCTCTTGCAAAGCACTATTCATATTATTCACTCATTTTTACATTCACGACACTTTTTTATTGCTGGTGGTGGCCCATCTATATGATGACGATATATTTGTTCATAGTGAATGTAACAGGGTAAGCTTAACTGTAGTTCCTTGTTACACCGATATGACGCTGGCACCTTATCCCAAATTTGCCGTAAACTCAGCGTATCAACGCAATTACAATGCACAAATAACTACTTCAAGGTCACACACCCAAGATGACCTTCAACAAACTCAAGGTCGTCTCGACCAAGGTCAAGGTCAAGGTCACACACACAACCTTGAACACAAGGCCAAGGCCAAAGCACACGTGCACTTTCAAGGTCAATGACAAGGACATGTGGGCGGGGCCAAAGAGGGGTGAAGCAAGGTCAAGGTCAAGGTCGAGGAGTGGGGGGATCGAGCGAATCGGGTTATGTTCACTACTTATATATATATATATATATATATATATATATATATATATATATATATAGAGAGAGAGAGAGAGAGAGAGAGAGAGAGAGAGTCTAAAATTATTGTTTAAACATTTAGCTTCAAAAGAATACCATCTAAAATTCTGTTGAATTTTTGAACAAGAGGACTTAGTAAGGTCTTTATATTATATTAAAAAAAATTATAATGATCTAAAAAAAAAGAGGTACATGGTATATCAATATAAGCAGATAATAAGAAATATTTTAATAATTAGAAAAATTATGTTAATGTTTTAGTTTATAAATATACTGAAATACTTACTACTCTTGAGACTTAAAACAGATATGCACTTTGAAAAATCGAACTCATTGGATATCCTATCAAAGCACTTTGTGCATTCGCGAAGCTTTGCAATCGATATTAATTGGGATGTACCTAGACGTTTGTGGCAGCGAGGAACACCAAATCACATCTAACATGCTATGACGCCGACAAGTCATATAAAGAAGCATATGATTATTGTTTTTATTAAACTTAAAATTTAATGCTTAAGATGTCTACCATTTAAGTAACCGGATAACATCTTAACCACTTTTTCCGAATACTTTAAAAAATAATAGGCATATTTCTAATGTCGTCGGCAGCAGCAAAAAATATGTTGTCGCAAAACATTTTCATCCCGCATTTCAAAGCCATAAACTAGAAAACTAGATTTTTCTTATAATTTTAAAAGAAAAATTGCAACCGTTACTATGTTGATAATAACAATAGTTGGCTATTTTGAAAGCACAAGAAGTGACATAATCTAGCTTCATCAATTTTAAGCACATAAGTTAAAATTACTGGAAGATTTCGAGTTCAAATTTTTCTGGGATCAAACCGTATTGACGGACCAGACAGTTGCTCATCACAGACAAGATGTATTATCTGGGCAAGCAATACCTATCAATGTTACTATCACTAACAACAATCTACAGGACAAATATAATGAGAATGTCGAGACCTGGAGGTACAAATTTTATCAAAGACTGGAGAGGTATCAAATATTCTTTCGCATAATTATATTGGCAGTCACTGATCAAGTGACTATGATTTAGAAAACACCCGTATAAGTTTATGCAAAAGGCAAAACCTTTTGCAACCTCCTAAACTGTTCAGAATTCTGTGGGGGAATTCAATAGGTCAAAACCCATCTTTTGATAGCGGTGTATATTTGAAGTGAATGGGAATACAATACAATGGAAAAATCGTCAAATATATTTATTTATAGTACAAATACACCGATAATGTGGAATGAAAAACCTTTAGACTCTTCCATTACGAATTAAAAACCATAGAGGGAATGTCAGAAAATATTCAAAAATGAGTTAAGATTACCCTCTAGTAGAGAAACTTCTACATTTTATGATAAATACACCTTCAGGGAAAAATGCTAAAATCCGCGTTTAAAATATGAGACACAGGGGAAAAACGGAATGTCCATTGAAGCTCTTGGCGCGTATTATGGGTAGTTCTATTTTTAGTGCGTTGGTTGTTTTGCGTGAATAACCAAGTCAGTTTCATTTGCTCATTATCGCATTTTTGTGACTCAAAAGTCATGTTTAAAGTTAATAAGGTTAAGTTTAGTAAAAGTAATCAGTTTATCATGAAAGAAAATAAAAATAGTGAGCGACAACAATAAAGTTTAAAATTAAAAAAAAAGTCGTATGGACGGCTTGGGGATGTAAAGAAGAAAATGAAATTAAGCATCATGAATCAGGGAGTGATTTAAGTGCAAAAGACTAAGATGTTTCGAAAAGACATTGTAAAAAAACTTTAATTTGCTTGAATTAAATAATGAACAAAATTTACATTTGTGTGGACTGATGTCATGTAAATCTATTTACGTCTTCGAAAGGACGAATATATGGCGTTGTTACACGGTAATTATTTTTCATATATTGTCAAAGTCTTAAGAGATAATGCAGTGTTAGAAATCGTAGTGTGCTTCAAAGCATTTTTGGCTATATATGGAATTACGAAAACCAAACTGCAATATTTACAAAAATTCCTAAAAACAACTGGTAGAGCCCCTGTCGACTTAGGAGGTAAGCATTTAAATCGACCTCGGAAAATATCTGATCAGACTACTGAAAATGTGATGAGTCATTTAAAGAAAACATAGGCCAATATAGCCTTATACATAAGATCGCCTTTATTGAAGTGAAGGGCTTAATAATTCAAAAATGAATCAATTAAGAAAGGAAAAATTTCCGGATAATCCCGTTTCATACGAAATCTACAGAAATATTTTTAACACAAAATTCACCATATCTCTAGGTAATCCTCGTAAAGATACTTGCACTAGTTGTGATCAGTATACTGCAATCAAAAAATATCTCACATTAAAACTGGAAAATAAATTATAAATATTTGAAAACCAAAAACTTTTGTTAAATTTGGAGAATAAAATAAAATCCACAAAATTATAGTATTTTACGATCGAAAAAATCTTCAAGAATTAAATGTCAAAAAGCTGGTTACTGTAAAGCTGATTGTTTGTATTTCCAAAAGAATTTACCCGTTTCAAATATAATAACGAACGATGTATACTCAAGAGGTAGTTCTCTGTGTATCTGTTTAATATTCACATATTAGCAAATGGGGAGTCTGTCTTCTACGTATATCGAGAAACCGTGGCTGGCAACGAAAGCAACGAACTCGTATCAATGCTTCTTCATTTTATTGAAAATTATCTTCATCCCTAAATAAAATACTTTTAAGTATTTTGCAATTCATGTGAAGGTTATATTATACTGTTCATATCAAAAAGAGATTGGAGTCCCTTAAAAACACTTTTCCAATTAGGAGACACTCTTATTTAGAGTGTGACTGGAATATGGTCCTCCTAAACCAAGTCAGCAGCTCAAAGAAATAGAAAAGGATAGAGTTAAGCCAGTACCACTTCATACAGAAGATCTGGGAAGTGTCAAGAAATTATAAGACACTGGGATATTTTTTGACAAGCTAGATTATAGAAAAAAGTGTCTATTTGCAATTCACTCTTTGAAAGAAATACAAGTAGCTGTAATGCACCCACAACAGAAAATGATCTTACTGTACTGTGTACTGATGAATTTTTATATCCTGATCGAAAGTGCGAAGGTAACCCATTTAATTTTGATAATTTAGTACTATTCTTATTATAAAACTATTTTAGATTTAATCCCGATCTCTGCCGAAAATTTTAAAGATCTGCAAATTCTTTTGTTCTAAAGAAGCAGAAAATTACTATGATACCATACCTCATGCCATGAAGAAGGATAGAAAAGTAAAAATTGACAATTAAAAAACAATTACACAAGAAGTAAGATTGGACAATCCTCTTTTTCCCTTGAAAATTTAATTTTTTTTGACATTCCTATTTCTTGTCATGGAAGAATGGTTACTTTATAAATTGTTATGCATTATTTTTTCTAAAAATGTACTTTTAATAACAACGTTATTAAATACTTACTACATATGCTTATTTAATTAAAAGTTGATATAATTCATATCCATTTATTTAGTCATTAAAAAACATAGAAGTTCTAAACTTTAAAACTGATTTTTCTCGTAATTGATATTTTGTGACATTCCGTCTTTTCCCCCTGTGGTCTTCAACTGGCATTGTACTGTAATGGAACAAATATTAATTATTTTACACTGTTCAATGTGAACTATATTCCGTTAAAATGAATAATTAAATAATCACTCTGTGAATAGATTTCTCGTGGGAATAGGGTAGTTATATTTTTTATCACTATCCAAGAAAGTGTAAAGGAAAAATAAATCAGTTATCGAGCTTAACTTTTATGATCTTTGTCGTTTAAATGTTTTCTTAAAAAATACATAAAGTCAGTTAATTTATGAAGACGTAATAAGACCCTCTCTTAGAATTGCCTATAATCTGTCTAAGTAATCCTGCCCTGGTTATGTAAATAAAACCGACGTGATAAGGGTAGCTTTTTTTAACATGGTATATGAAATACCGTTAAAATGTATTAAAATATTGAAGGATTTTCCCATTATTAGGAAAGAAAAGAATAATCAAACAAACTCATTATTCTGTAATATAACGTTTGATCTGTGAAAGGAAATTAATATAGCAATTGTTTTTCCTGATTGCAAGAAAGAATGCTTTAAATACCACCAATAGGAATAAAAAGGCTCTCAGCTTTTTTCACAGACGTTATATTATCTTATTCCTTTACTTATAGAAAGAAATAGAATAGTTTTATTAATTGTGTTTATATAAAAATTAAGATTAAGTTGCTCAGAGGCCAATTCGGGAATCAAACATCCGATATAGAATAGCTAACGCCCTCAACACGTAACGATCGAAACCTTCGAACTTTAAGGGAAAGAAATTAATGTTTACAGGATTCCATTAGCTAATATGGGTACAAACGGGAAACAGAGGGGTGTCGAGGGGGTGTAAGTTTCGAAGACACTCTTTTAAGGAATAGTAAAAGTGAGTCACAATTTGAAATTCGTTAGAAGGGTACCGTGAGTACCAGTGCCGTAGAATAATTACGTCACGGGTATATCGCGGGAAAGAAGGTTTTCTTTGATTTTTTTTTTGATTTAATTTGGGAAATTAAGAGACTATCGTGTGTTATTTTAGTGGGGCATTTCGCGATTTTCATACGGTTTGATTAAGTAATATAAATAGCTGTTTTTCGCGTTTTATTTCTTTTTTCTGTTTATTTATACGTGTCTCTTCAAAATTGGGTTTTACATTTTTGGTTAACAGAACGGCCAATAAGAGCATTTATGCTATTTTTTTTTTGTAATTGTTATTGGTTTTAAGTTTCTCATTGTAAATAGTTCGTTTTTCTATTTATTTTTGTTAAATAGATTTAAGTGTTTTGAGAAACTTGTTTTATTCAATTTAATTAAAACCTTCACACGAATAAACTTGCGGGCGCGCTGTTGCGAGACTTACAAAACAAGAGATGTCTTCTGATCAACTAATTAGCAGCCTTTCCTGAGTCCTGAAGTTCTGAGTTGTGGTTGGTACGCTTAAATAACCGTAGTTGTTTGGTACTAAAGCTGCAAGAGAGAAGATGCACAACCAGACTTACAGAGTGCCTTTATTACTTTGAAATTTAATTATAGGTTATTAAAATAGTTACTAATTAATATGGGGCAAAAATGATTATAGATAAAATGATAAACGCTACCTCAATATGTCATTAGCAGGAGTCTATAATCAAATTCTGTCACAGTACCAAAGAATCTTCTACATAAAATCGGGGCACTGGGTCTTATTAAACATCTACTGGCAACTGCCGGAACTGCTCGAAAGATTGTAGGGAATACTATACATAGACTACCACGTCATATAGAACGGCATAATATGGAAAGAACCCCTACAGAGCTCAATTTTTTTTATCTGAACATATCTAGGAGTGAATGTTTTCTGAATGAATTGGGAAAACTGGAGAATAATATTATTGTTACCTGCATAATTATAGTTGTGTAACGTTCTTATTTTCCTCCTTAAATTCAATAGACAATGTGTAATTTCTCTTAGCATACGAGAAACTTTATTGTTGTATCATAAATAACTTCATGAAAGCATTTGCAACAAAAAGAACGTTTTTGAGATATTAATCAATAATTAAATTATTACCGGCTTGCCATATTTCATAAAACTTTCTCCAGTATCGTAATTCGCATACTCATACTGCATTACTTGCTACGTAAATAACTAATTTACGTTAACAGTATACCAACAGGCAATACGTCTTGGCTAAATTAGGCGAAATTAGACCTCAGCTGCCAATATTCCTACCCGACCAATTAGTCACGCCGTGCAACATATTGAGAGTATTAAATTTCCCCAAGTCAATTGCCTAAAGTTTATCAATAACAGCAGAGTATTGTTGGATTATGGTTAAGTGCACCTATGAATTTAAACAAATAATTGGCTTTTACTATAATTTCTTAAAACTTTAAAGGAGGTTGAATTTGACTAAGCTTTTAAATTGATAAGTGATGTCCAGCTATATTATATAAAACAGGAAAAACTTTCTTATATTACAGTAACTTGCAAAGTTCTGACAGATGGTATAAAAATAGGTAAATTCGTAAAATACACTTCTGATTAGTTGTGCGGGTCTCATACTTAGATTTTGAGCGACCAGATACGTTATGATTTGTTCTTCTGCCACGTTTAATACCGCTGAAATAATTATTTGTTTCATGCCAAGAAAATATTAGTTTACATTTGAACGAGTGTTTGAACGAAACAACACAGAAAAATGAAAATTGCTTATAAAAAGTTGATGCTGGTAGCCGTTACTATGTGGTAGTTAACCATCTTCGGGAAATGTTTAAAAATGAACTACTATATTTTATACCACTAAATTTATTAAGAAAACAGTGACTGCAGTTTCAACTCACGGAGTCATTTTCAAACTGAATTACAAAGGTAGAGTAAGTATTTAATACAGAAACATGAGAAAATTTAACAATAAATAAAAACTACCTGAGAAATTACATTATTACAATGAAGAGGTACTAAATTTTGGGAACTACTTATTATTTGGCGACAACAAATAACGGGAAAAATCCAAATTCTGTCTGGTCATTAAGCAAATTTACATTTTTATTTTTACTATGTTTATATATTTCTAAAGATTCAAGAATATTTAACTTTTGGCCCTTTGTTGAATAATGTAATATGTCAGTGTTGCAAAGCTCGAGTCTGTTTTTTGTAATCTATATGATCGGTAGTGTTCTGAAAAGCGAGTTTTAAAGCTTCTATCACTTTATCCAATATACAAGCTATCACACTCTGAACATTTTAACTTATAAACTCCTGATTTATCAAATTTATTAATTTTGTCTTTAGCATTATAAAGGATAGTGGACAGATTGGTTGAGATTTAAAGGCTACTTTTATGTTATGTTTGGAGAGAGTATTAGCTATGTTTTCTGATAGGGTACCACTGTATGACAAAGATATATAAGATGAACTATCTTTATCATTTTTTATTTTGGGATATATTGAATTAAAAGCTAGTTGTTTTTGTTTTTTAGTTATTAATTTCTTTATGGTTTGTTGGGAGAAATTGTTTGATATTGCAATCCTTTCAATGATATTTAGTTCCTCTTAAAGATCTTCTTCAGAGAGAGGCAAATAGAATGCTCTATGTATCACTGAATTGTATGCAGCCATTTTGTGTTGTAAGGGGTGAAAAGAGTTATTACACTGATTATTGAGGTAATTTTAAAACTTTTAGAAAACCAACGTTTACAGGTAATACTATATCTACTCTTTTCACCTCTTACAACACAAAATGACTGCATACAATTCAATGACACATAGAGCATTCTTTTTGCCTCTCTCTGAAGAAGAAGATCTTCAAGAGGAACGAAATATCATTGAAAGGAATGCAATATCAAACCATTTCTCCCAACAAATCATAAAGAAATTAATAACTAAAAAACAAAAACAACTAACTTTTAATTCAATATATCACAAAATAAAAAATGATAAAGATAGTTCATCTTGTATGTCTTTGTCATACTGTGGTACCCTATCAGAAAACATAGCTAATACTCTCTCCAAACATAACATAAAAGCAGCCTTTAAATTTCAACACAATCTGTCCACTATCCTTTATAATGCTAAAGATAAAATTAATAAATTTGATAAATCAGGAGTTTATAAGTTAAAATGTTTAGAGTGTGATAGCTTGTATATTGGACAAGTGGTAGAAGCTTTAAAACTCGCTTTTCAGAACACCACCGATCATAAAGACTACAAAAAACAGGCTCGAGCTTTGCCAACCATTGCTTAGAACACAGTCATAGTTTTCCTGATTTAAGTAACACTGACATATTACATTATTCAACAAAGGGCCAAAGTTAAATATCCTTGACTCTTTAGAAATATATAAACATAGCAAAAATAAAAATGTAAATTTGCTTAACGACCAGACAGAACTTGGGTTTTCCCCGTTATTTATTGTCGCCAAATAATAATTAGTTCCCAAAATTTAGTACCTCCCCTTTGTAATAATGTAATTTCTGAGGTAGTTTTTATTTATTGTTAAACTTTCTCACGTTTCTGTATTGAATACTTAGTCTACCTTTGTAATTCAGTTTGAAAATGACTTTGTGAATTGAAACTGCAGTCACTGTTTTTTTAATAAATTTAGTGGTATGAAACATAGTAGTTCCTTTTTAAACATTTCCCGAAAATTGGTTATTCCTTTTATTTTAAGCTACATCGAAAAGTCAAGATAGAAAATACCTCTCTCCATTCAAGTTGATGTTCTGATATAATAGCATGAAAAGCAGTTATCTTCCAGGCCATCACTTCTGAGTTTTTACCAGGCTTCAATGAAAAAGAAAAAGGTACCATTGTTGACCTTAACTTGGACTTGGCTACATGATCTACCTTTTTTTAATGAAAGTCCTACTATTCTCAAAAAAGTGCATAATGCTCATCAGCAATACTTTTAGTTACAGGAAGAAAGTTAACAACTTTTTAATTAAAAAGACTTTAATTGGTAATTTAAATATAACCAAAGAAACAAGTGAATTTTTACAGGGACGGGTGATATCGATATCGATATATCGCCTGATGGTCGTTTAGAAACTATTTTATTTCACAATTCAAAGTCAAATTATTTATGCTCAAACTGAGAGCATCTCTAATATTAAAATTTAATTTGATAGACAACTTACTCCTTGTAACACATTCAAGGATATTTTTATTGTGATAACCAAAACCATTTACTTCTTAAATGTGAAAACCAGTAACCGTTAAGATTTTTAACCTTCTAAAAGCATATTTTACATGATACCGTCTGCGCTAGCAACTTACCCTAAACATGTCACGTATTTCCTCTAGCATAGTGCTGAAGTGCCATGAGGTACTTGCCTTGATTGCAGCTGAACACGACACAATGAAAACCATATTGCCGATTCGCTAGCGAAACGGGCAGCTGAGATAAAGATGCTGAACCAGACCCACAATCAGCTCTGAGTAATAACAAAATTAGTTAAAGATTACTATTTAATTACGGTGGGATGAAATTAGAAACTGTGAACTGGGGAGGCAATTATTAAACTACCTAAAGTTGGAAATGAACAAAGGATATCTTGTCCAGATATGATTAGTCATAGGAATTCTGACAAGGCACTGCCAGTTAAAAACTTACATAACATAAAAGAATGCCACACTCCCATATGTCAGGATTGTAATGTAGAAGGTGAAACTGTGGAACATATTCTATGTGACTATGTGACGCTCTTTCATTAAAGAGGATCCATGTTAAACAAGTACTGGCCCTCTTCGGCCGACATGGTCGCCTACTTCAAATCTGTTGGTAGAGCGACTGGTTGAGTTACACATGCCTCCATAGAATGATGCACTACAGGTCTTAAGTCTTATGGAGCTTAGTCCACTCTCCCTATTTTCTAGATCCAGATATCAAATGAGCAACATGTTTCTGTAAAATACCAACTCTATTTCTCCAGTTTAAGCTTCCATATCGTATTTTTTGATTTAATATAATTAAGTTTTTTGCCTCTAACTTCATGCCAAAATAGCGTATAAAGTAATGTTTCGTGATCAACAATGTATGAAAAATGTATAACATCTCCAATACTGCTGGAAAGGTGACAGTAATCTCTATTTATATAAAATGGAAAAAGTGGTTCTTTAACCACATAAATTATGGAATTGCTATCCAACAGATTAATATCAAGATAATTGTCGAACTTCGTAGCAGCAACCCTGGTATATAGAAAAATAAAGTTTGTCAATTTGAAAGCATCATGAATAAGAATTTTTTGTAAGGATCTTCTCTATAAAATTCTATTAGAGATACTATCACGTCCTTAAAAATTTGATTATGTTTATTTATAATAAACATAATATGAATTTTCCACATAGGAGACGCAGTGTAAAAGAAATTGTTCAGTAATTCCATCGTATAATATCTTATTACTAGAAAACAAAATAATTCTTGTTTTGTTACTAGTACCAGAATTTTAAATATCTTTTACATATTATTTCAATTTTAAGCTATTCAAATTATTTCTATTGCATATGGATAGCTTTAATTTTATCTTTTAGCTCGCGGATAATAGGCATGATGACTGATTTTGGAAAGATACTTCACGATGTTTTTACGTACCTACTTTATACAAAATAAATCTTATTTCTGCAAAAAAATTATGTTTTTAAGGAAAAATCGATCTTTTAAAAATACAATTTAAATGTCTCACCAAAACGCTAGAATAGTAATGGCGTCCGTCTGTGACGTCACCCTTTCGTAAATACTTGACAGATTGCATCTTATTGCTTGTCTCGATTCATATTTTCCATTAGTTTGTGCGATAATCATGAATTCTAATCTATCGATGGTGTGCAGTTCCTCGATATAATAATACATCGATAAAAATTTTTAATAAGGTATTTATTAACGTGCCAATGAAGAAAAATATCAGAAATACGTGGCTAAATTTCTGCGAAGGTAATTTTGATGTGAGTATTTATTTTATATAAATAAGTGGCGAAGCTCGCAAACAAAATATATGTAAGGTAAATATTTGTCAATAACTGTCGATCTCGTTTGAGGTTAGGTTTCAGTTCTTTATTGCTGTATTATATTTAAAGTTTCTAACTAAAATCTTTTTGTTTTTCCAGCTACCAAATGATATGGAAAGTTATATATAGTACCATGTAAGGGGTTCAGTTTTACAAGTGCGCATGAAGTCAGGGTGTATATCCACAAGATTTGAATGCTAACCAGGCGGAAGCAAACGAATCTCTGACACCGCTGAGCGTCCCTAGTCCCTATGCTCTCATAAAAAAAGATGTCTAATTGAAGAAAGTAAGGAAAATGTAGCACAAAAAAAAGCACCTACAGAACATTTACAACTCACAGGCACTTCGTCATAAAGTTCAGGTACGTACTCATTGCTTTTTTATACCGGTAACCTGTTTTATTGAATTCAAGTGTATATCTTTTCTGTTTGCTAGTTTAATCATAACATTATAGGTAGTTATGATTCCAAACAATCTTTGTGTAACCTGCTATTATTATAATATTATTATTATAGTCTGTTGCAAAAATTATAGTACATAATAATGTGTAAATAGTTACCATTTGTTCACAAGTAATTATTCTTATTTTTTAGATTTGCTCACAATTGAAGATCTAGAAGCACCTACCACCTTTCCAAAATCAGCTGATAAATCAGTATATATATATATATATATATATATATATATATATATATATATATATTATATGAATTAAAAAGTAAAGCTGCCCAGATTGAAGTTAAAACAGTGTACCAGTTAACCTCGCTCCCAGCATCAAGGAGTCGATTCTTGGCAAATTTGAGCTACTAGCCTTGATAAATATTTATTCCATGATGTTTTTGTACCTTTGGAAGCACAAAATTGACACCTATGAGAGTTTTTGTCACCAAATATCTGATTAGCGATGCAAATAAAGACATATTCGAACGATAAAGGCGATAAACAATGATGACTGATGTGATGTTTACGAAAGCGTGACGTCACGCGCTTCTGATTGGTGTTCGATCTAATATGACCGATTTCTATATTTTGTGTTTTTATTTTTACTAAAATAAATATAATATCGCTTGTAATCTAAAAATAAGTGTATTTTTTTAGAATCTTTCTATCCTGTATAATTACTTCAAGTCATAATTTCCGTGATTCTTCGTTACAGTCATCATGCCTATTCTTTACTAATAATAAAGTATCACTATTAGAATAAATTTGCTGTCCAGTTCAACTACACGAATGAACGAACATGTGATAAACTGTGTAATTTTAAGGAAACTGAATATTCTGAATATCAGTGCGTTAGAAAAATTAATAGCCCTTAAAAGTGGCTACATGAACTTTTCATGTTTTTTGTGCTTATCAAATAACTACAGTCGAGAAAAACATTAGATTCGCAGAACAAAATTTGTGTCAGAAATAAAAAGTGTTAAAGGGTCTATTGTTATTTGGCATCCATTTCATATCAAATTTGGAATTATGAAGCAACATGTCACAAGTCAAAGTCTCCTCAGTCACATGTATAAATTATTTAACAAAATACTCACCAAGTTAACTAATAAGATCGATTTTTTATTTTCAAAAGAACAAGCAGGCATTCGTTTAAAACACAGGATAAATGACCATCTCCTCACACAAAAGTCCTTAATGAAAAATTTATTCAAAATTATAAATCTCCCATGCCCATGGCTGTGGAGGCATTCGATTCAATTCACCAAGACAAGCTCCCAAAAGCTCTAACTAAATGCCATGGTGGCCACCGATATTCCACAATAATTATATATATATATATATATATATATATATATATATATATATATATATATATATATATATATATATATGTTTGTGCGGCTTTCATGGATTCCTCCGTATGAGATGCAATAGCAGTGGATATATCCACATTATGCCGTTGTAGTGCTGAAATCACATTCAGCAAACATACAACTATATGCAGCTCCGTGTTTGAATGAAGTAAAATGCGAACAGTAAATGCAAACTTCTCTCCATCATATCCTTTCTGTGTTAGAGGTTGCACAGTTAGAATAAATTATAATAAAACGCAATTTATCCTATTCCACCACCATTGAGATGATGGCCTACCTGTACCACCATATCGAGAAGAAAGTAAAAATTTATCCTCCCCGCCACAGTGATAAGGCAGATGTACATGTTTCGTCTCTACTAGACTCATCAGGGTACCGACATGCACCTGGCTGTGCAATGGACGGATCGGAAGGAAGCATATAAATACTGAACGCGGCTGCGCCGACCTCCCGCCGGATGGCATATATATGTTTGTGCGGCTTTCACGGCTTCCTCCGTGTGAGATGCAATAGCAGTGGATATATCCACATTATGCCATATATCCACTGCCATTGCATCTCACACGAAGGAATCCGTGAAAGCCGCACAAACATATATATGTCATCCGGTGCGTTCAGTATTTGCATGCTTCCTTACGATCTGTCCATTGCACAGCCAGGTGCAAGTCGGTACCCTGATAAGTCAAGTGGAGACGAAACATGTACTTCTGCCGTATCACTGTGGCGGAGAGGATAAATTTTGACTTTCTTCTCGGTATGGTGGTACAGGTGGGCCATCATCTCAATGGTACAACTGTGCAACCTCTAACACAGAAAGGATATGATGGAGAGAAGTTTGCATTTACTGTTCGCATTTTACTTCATATATATATATATATATATATATATATATATATATATATATATATATATATATATTGTTTGATTGGTTGAAAAGAAATATTACAAAATTTGTGGGATTGCAGTCTTTTATGGCTATGGTTTGAAGAAAAATCTTTTTTTTGTTAGTCAAGCGTTCGAGTATTTATTATGCTCTTCATGAGGATAACCTACAATTAATACGTGAATTAATATTAAACTACACTAATTATATTGTAGAGTACACTCATCGTTGTGGATTTAAATTAAACACAGGAAAAAACATTACTCAATAGAAAATTGAAAAATAATAGTTACTTTGACGTCATACCCCTTAAATACTTTGCACAATTGGTCAGTAAAGTTTTCAATATAAGGGAGTGAATGTAAATAGATTTTTACAGTCTGTTTGTCTACATTACTAAAACTGAAAGGCATACTGCTTGAGATTTCCTACCCTGTTGGTCTGATTAACCAATTTCTCTTCAGTTCGCAGTACACAATTGATGAAAATATAAACAATAGAATCTCTCAATAAACATTAGATTCACTTTTACCTTCGAATTCTTAAAACTCTTTCCATCGTTCTCAGTCTTTAATACCACATACCAACACACATACAAATTCACAGCCTGTAAAAATATGTTATCATTCACGACCTTATATTGAAAACTTTGCTGACAAATTGTGCAAAGTATTTAAGGGGTATGACGTCAAAATAGCCAAGAAACAAATCAAAACTTTAAGTCTGATGTATTCCCACGTCAAAACTCCGCTGGAGTGAAATTAGTAATGTTATATATGGCATTCCTTGTCTAGCATGTGATTTAACCTATATAGGTGAGACATTCAGAAATCTTAAAGGCTGAATTAAATCACTCAAAAGTGATTGTAACAGAAATGTAGTAAGCTGTGTCTTGTCACAACATGTGATAGAAAACAATCTCACGATGGACTAGGGTAGAGCTGAAATTTTAGATAGAGAAAATATATATTCCAAAAGAACTTTCTTCGAAATGGTAAAAATTCATCTCAGCAAATTTAATAAGAAAAAACAGATACTGAAAATTTGAGCTCTATTTACCATTATATTTTGAAATTATCAAAAGAAAAATATCTATCATTGATGAATTCTCTTCCCATGATGAATAATAATTATATTAAGTTGAAAGATAAGAAAGACATTAAATGCTTAAATCAATAATATTAATAAATAAGGTTATTACCCATACTTTCGCACTACCCTGTAAGTACGATGAAGACATGCATGTCCAGCATCGATTCTTAACTTATTTCTCCCTTCTCATTCTTACCCACATAATATAAAATAGATCTATTTTTAATAGACATACTACTCATATTTTAACTTCCATCTCCTCTTTCTTCTTTTCATACCACTTTTATAAGTTTATATTTGTCGCACTTGTCCATTGGCTTAGAACACGCATGTCGACATGTGCATAAAATTAATAAATATAAAAAAGATATAAATGTAAACAACTAAATTCCTCAACTTGCAAATATCGATCATTTCCATTTTGTTAAGCAAAAATGTAATTTATGATTATTAACTATTTTCATTCAATTTTCTAATGAATAATGTTTTTTCCTGTTGTTATTTTAAATCCACATTGGTGAGTTTATTTTTAAATATAATTAGTGTAATTTAATATTAATTAACGTTTTAATTGTAGATTGTCCTGATAAAGAGTATAATAAATACCCGAACACCTGACTAACAAGAAAAAAGGGTTTTTCGTCAAACCGTAGCCATAAAAGACTGCAACCCCACAAATTTTTTAATATTTCTATATATATATATATATATATATATATATATATATATATATATATATATATATATATATATGCCTACCTGTACCATCATACCGGGAAGAAAGTCAAAACTTACTTTCCCCGCCACAGTGATACGGCAGAGGTACATGTTTCGTCTCTACTAGACTCATCAGGGTATCGACATGCACCCGGCTGTGCAAAGGACAGATGAGAAGGAAGCATGCAAATACTGAACGCGGCTTCGCCGATCTCCCGCCGGATCGCGTATATATGTTAATGCGGCTTTCACGGATACCTCCGTGTGAGATGCAATAGCAGTGGATATATCCACATTATGCCGTTGTAATGCTGAAATCACATTCAGCAAAACGTACAACTATATGTAGCTCCGTCTATGAATGAAGTAGAATGCGAACAGAAAATGCAAACTTCGTTCCAACCATGTCCTTTCCGTGTTAGAGGTTGCACAGTTTCAACATATTGCTAAGGAACACAATTTATCCTATTCCACCACCATCAAGATGATGGCCTACCTGTACCACCATACCAGAAAGAAAGTCAAAACTTACCCTTCCCGCCACAGTGATACGGCAGAGGTATATGATGAGCCTAGTAGAGACTAGGGAGATACCTTTTCTTGAGTTATCTGCAATATTTTACAGAGCCTGTTCGAACCAATTAACCGGGATTCGATGGGAATGAACTTTAAGAGTGAAAATTCTTAACCATCTTCCGCCTACAAAATTGTCCCAATAACAGACATTACGCAGGGAGCCCAAGCCAAGTTGCATAGACTGCAGGAGACTTCAACAGATATGTACCACCTGCCCTAACATATGTAGCCGGGACATTTATTCAAGCGCAGGAATGACCTAAAAAGATAAAGTTCCAAATATGGCTGACCATCAGACAAAGAATGGGAGTGAACGATGGTGATAAAATCATTATATAACTAAAAGAGAACTGGATAGGAAATATATTTATATTATTGAAACTATTTTGGTCCTCCCATATAGATCTCTACGAGATTAAAAGTTCAGATATTTATATTTTCTCTGATATAAGTTGCTTAAAGGACTCGCTTTCCCTTAATTTAAGTGCTCTTGTCTATCTTGTACTGAAGAGAACTAATGAGTTCGAAACTGGTTTGCAGGTGGCGGTTCATTGGCATGGGAGAGGTTTCCTCTTTTTTGGGTATTCTTGCAATTTGAGATAGTGCTTTTTCTCTAAGAGTGTCAGAACAAAGTATGTTTGGCCTTGTAGTATAAGGTTTTTTCAGTTGGTTGAAAACTAAAATAGTTTCTCTAATATAAATGTATTTATTCATTCAACTGTAAATGTATTGATTCCACCAGAGCAGGATTTATTGTTAGGATGAGCGGCGACAAATCGACTGGAAGAGTTATAGATTGGAAAACTTCATGCGAAACCTATAGGATCAGATGCAGATCACCTAGCCCACGGAGAGATGAGATGAAAAGAGGGGCAGGAAATTGGATACAGGTGCATCAAAACAGGAAAATAACGCAAGAGTTAAGGGAGGTTTTTGCTCAGCAGTTGACAACATAAGTTTACTGATCATGATAATGCTATGAAAGTTTAAATTAGAACGATGCAAATTTTCAGTATCTTTGTAGCCTTATCAGACTCTAAAATAAAACAAGAGGAGATCAGCTTAAAACAGATTTTTCCAAGATAAACAAATTTTATTCACAAATATTAAGGCAAGTAGTAGAAGGGCATGATGAACATGATGGAATACTACTGCCAAATTTTATTTTGAGAAAAATTAAGTGATAATAAAAGGATTTTCAAAGATAAAAAGTGAAATAGTGTGTATTCAAACAGAAATAAATAATAATACAAAATAAATATTTAAATAATTCACCAGCTGCTTTGACTTCTTACCCTGAATAATGACTATCTCTTTATGTTTTTGTTACAGTGAACTCAGTATAGAACGTTTTAATACGCATGGAAAAAATCAATAATATTTTGTGTATGGTCATACTGTGACGATGTGAATAAGAAAATTTCAATTTAGAAGGTCAAGAAGTATAAGAAAATTAAAAAAAAAATAATTTGACATAAGATTTGCATATGAGGTTTTTTATTTCATTCCTTCCTTCTTTAGATTGATGTTCCTACCACTTTTTTACAATTTGTTGTAGTTATTCATCCTAATGTTTAGAGGAAGAGAAATAATTACACAATGCTATTTTAATTATTATTTCATATATACATTGTTTTAGCTAAAATGCCGGGTAAATCTCCCAAGCGCAATTAAAAGAGAATATGCGAACTATGTCGCTTCTGTTGGAATATTATGGAGCGTCTACAAAAAATAGTTGAAAGAGAAAATACCATACAATTTTTTGTAATAAAATTTAAATTAACTGTAAAATGTATTGTTAATTTAAACGTGTATATTTAACGAGCAGTTTAAAATTTTCGAGAATATTTTTTGCTTGAAAAAGAATCTGGAAAATTTTATTTTGTTTTAATATAAAATTCTTTAGACTTGGACATGCAAGATGTGAGGAAAAGTTTTAAAGCTTAGCATGGTGATATTAGGAAAACGGTTGAAATATTTTAGACAAAGATTAGGGGGAAATTTTTAAAAATCAAAGTTTCAGTAAGAAATAAAATAAATTTTCTGATTATTTCCTGGAAATACAACTCTGATCCTATCTCCGTACGCGTTTCGACTACCTCATGGTCTCGTCAGCTGTATAGAACCAAGAGCAACATTCGCAGAAAACTACTGCTATGTAAAATATATATTCCGAGGTTTGTCGGTAGGATATTAAAAATCTGCCGACTTCAATGTCAGACTGAAAAATATCTTCAGTCAAACGACATTTATATTCACCGGAGCAGTGCGAAATTTTTAAAAATCGAAATTTCAGTAAGAAATTAAATAAATCTGCTTTGTTGAAATAATTTCTCATATATATTCTCCTTTTAATTAGATATATACAAACAGTTTATTTCCTGCAAATATAATCTGGCCCTCTCTCCATACGCGTTGCTCTCGGTTCGATACAGCTCCACTTAAGAGACCGTAGGTGATCGAAAAACGTATGGAGAGAACACCAGAGTTGTATTTGTAAAAAATAAACTGTTTCTATATATTATTTCCTTTTACTCTGTGTGAAAGGAGAATAACATATAGCCGTATAGCGTTCTTACATTACAAAAATGTTAAATTGTCAATATTTCAAAAATTATAAATTTTTCGAATAAGCGACCTTATACTAAGTCACTTTTATTTTTAAAGCTAAATAAGATAGCATTATAAAAATAGGGGTTTATGTTTAAAAAAATTGACTTTCAATGATAGGTTTTGATCGCCCTGTATTAAATACTTATCAAAATATCAACATAGATTCCTTCTAGAAGGAATCCGACCTCAATTAAATAAGAAAGGCTTTCATATAGGAAAAATTGATAGTTATGTTTAGGCCTGCCAACGCCATCTTAGACTTAGGTATAGTACATTATACATAAAAGATGTCTATAATTTTGTGCAGATCCTAAAAATAACATATAGGATATCCTATTTACAATAATTAAGAAAAATCAACTTCCGGTATAACCAGAGGTGCCCTCATATTTAAGCCGAATTCCCCTAATCGACTTTAGTAAGCTGACAAATTTTAAAAATTTCCCAAAGTCTATTTTTCGAGAAATCAATCGTGGCAGTTCATCGTGGAACACACTATTTATATATATATATATATTTATGCACAAAATTATAGTCATCTTTTATGTATAATGTACTATACCTAAGTCTAACTGTTCTGACATATTTTAAATTTTGTGTCAAAAATGGCATTGACAGACCTCAACATAACTATCAATTTTTCCTATGTGAAAGCCTTTCTTATTTAATTGGGGTCCGATTCCTTCTAGAAGGGATCTATTTTACTGTACTATGTTGATATTTTGATAATTATTTAATACAGGGTGATAATGTTCAGGAAGTTGCTGCGGTGGTCCCATATTTTTTTGGATGAAATTGGTGCAGTAAAATCCAAGATGGCGCTGACAATATGGCGGCCAAAAAAAAATAATTTTTTCCGATTTTCTCCAAAATTGATACCGGGGAATTTTTTGGGTCGTACACAGCGAATTTGAAACTATTTTTAAAAATTCAATATGTCGGAACCAATATGGTGGACAAAATTTTTTTATTTTGTCCAATTTTCTCCAAAATTGGTGTGGAGGATTTTTCGGGATCGCACATAATGAATCCAAAATATTTTTAAGAAATTCAATATGGTGAATCCAATATGGCGGACAAGAAATAAATTTTGTCCGATTTTCTTCAAAATTGATATGGGAGAGTTTTTGGGATAGCACATTACGAATCTGAAGTTATTTAAAAAAAATTAAATATGGCGGATCCAAGATGACGGATTAAGGATTCTACATCTCCCGATTTTGTTAACAAATTTAAAATATTTTTGAAAAATTCAATCACGCGGATTCAATATGGCGTCCTAAAAATTTGATATTTTTCGATTTTTTTCCAAAACTGATATAAGGGGTTCTCGAGGGTGAAAATTTTGAATTGAAAAGTATTTTCAGGACTCAATATGGCGAATCCAATATAGCGGACTAAAAATTTCAAATTTTTCGATTTTGTTCAAAGGTGGGACTAAATCTTTTTCAGGTTGTAAATAGCGAATATAAAATTATTTTAAAAAATCTAATATGTCATATGCAATATGACGGTCTAGAAATTTTAAATTTCTGAATTTCATCTAAAATTGGGACTAGGGGGTTTTGAAGGATTTGGATTTTGATTAGATTAAGACGTTAAATTTTTTTTTTTTTAAATTCAATATGGGGATTCAATATGGTCGGTTGAAAATTATACTTTATTCAGATTTGGTACTAGAGGGTTTTCGGAATCGTCTATTACAAATATGAAGTTAATTTTTTACAACTATTATGTTGATAAGATACAATTTGAGGAATTGAAAATTTTTTATTTTCCGATTTCGTCTAAAATTGATATTGCTAGGTTGTTGGTGCGTATACAAACTCAATATGCAGTATAAAATATATTGGGCTAAGAAATGTACGTCTCAAGTTCTTTAAATATTGATATTGGAAGGTATTGGGGCCTGTATTACAAGTCTAAAATTAATTTGAAATTTACGATAGTGGATTTACTCTGACAGACTAAATATTTGTTTGACACAATTTCACTGGTAATCAAATAATTTTTAGTGGTATATTTTAGGGTGATTTACGATTTTGTATAAAATGGGTATTTTTTTGCCACCTTGGAGTCATTGCGAGTTATACCAATCTCGCTTAGTACTGAGTTTAAGTAATTTATTGATATCATAATGAATTGAAAACTAAAAATAAAATTTTTATAAAAAAAATTGAACCAACTTCTAAAAGAGCACTAAGAAGTGATAAATAACTATAAATTTTTATATGAAATTGAAATATTTGAACTCGGCGCCAAACTAATATCTGACAAAATGTGATTCGCATAAACAGATTAAAAATACTTTATTTGTAATTGCTTTCTTACCATAATTTGTATATATTAGAAGTTATTTTTTAATTAAGAATAATTTAGCGCCGACTTCAAAATTTCAATTTCATATAAACATTTATACTTTTCACTTTTTAGCGCCCTTTTACAAGTCGGTTAAATTTTTTTATAAAAATTTTATTAATCATTTTTCTTTACGTAACTACATCATATTTTGTTGTGAAACTACGTTACTCTCGAGTTCTATAAATAATCTTTGTGAATCTGTAGAACAAACTCAGATTTGAACTCTGACGGCGTAGGTTCAAACAACTATTTTTATAGTTTTTCTTAATTTGCTGATATTGCCATATTTGTATATTGCCGTTGTGACCTAGTATACTCTATAGCTTTGTCACTAACATAATGAAAACTAACCAAAATGCTTGTGTTTATTATCTTGGAACTAATTCAAGCTCAAATAGAGAGTTACTATGTTATAAATTATAGTTGAAGTTAGGTTTACGTCCAAGTTTACGCCTAATAAACACCATTTGGGACTTCCGCGTATTACACTATGTAAATTTCACCTAACATGTGTCTAGATTAAGACCATAATACATCTAATTCCGTACAAGTTTTAAACAGAATTTCTGTTGCCTTCCGCAACATTCCGTATTCTAAGCTCCTTAATTTAAATGTATTGTAACGAAAACCGGCCTTTAATCATTCTGTAATAGTATTTCGAATATGCCACAAGACGGTATGGGTTGCTAGCCAATAAAGCCAATTAGAATGCAAATATCAGGTTGAAATTCGGAATATTTTTGTAAAGTGTTGTAAGATTACTAGTTCAATAACCATGGAAAACCGCTTGAAAACTCATTCTCCAAGAAAAATTCTTATTGGAAGTGTTATTTCGTATGTCAGAAAATAAATTTCAGAAACTTGCCATGGTTAACACTCTGTTAATTTTTTTAACCGACTTCTAAAAGAAGGAGGTTCTCAATTCGTCGACTATGTATTTTTTTTTATGTATGTACATCGATTACTCCGGAACGGCGGCACCGATTTGAATGAAATTTTTTACGTTATGTTGAGAAAGTTGCTGCAGTGGTCCCATATTTTTTTGGAAGAAATTGGTGTAGTAAAATTCAAGATGGCGCTGACAATATGGCAGCCAAAAAAATAAATTCTGTCCGATATTCTCCAAAATTGGTATGGGGAAATTTTCGGGGTTGTACCCAACGAATCTAAAATTATTTTAAAAAAATTCAAAATGGCGGATCCAATATGGCGGACAAGAAAATTTAATTTTTGTCAGATTTTCCCCAAAATTGGTGTGGCGGAGTTTTCGGGGTCGCACATAACAAGTCCAAAACATTCAAAAAAATTCAATATGGCGGATCCAATATGGTGAATCTAAAATCATTTTAAAAAAATTCAATATGGCGGATCAGATTTGTTATTACGGTGTTTTCTGGGTCGTGTATTACGAATACGAATTTAATTTTTTACAACTATTAGGTTGACAAGATACAATATGAGGGACTGAAAATTTTACATTTGCCGATTTTGTCTAAACTTGATATTGCGGGGTTCTTGGAGCGTATAAAAACTTAATATGCACTATAAAATATATCGAGCTATGAAATTTATGTCTCAAGTTCTTTAAATATCTATATTAGAAGGTTTTGGGGCCTATATTATCAATCTAAAATTAATTTGAAATTAAAAATAATGGATTTACTATGACAGACTAAATATTTATTTGACACAATTTCACTGGTATTTGGAGAATCAAAAAATTTTTAGTGGTTTAATTTAGGGTGATTACAAATTTGGATAAAATGGGTACTTTTTTGTCACCTTGGAGTCATTGCGAGGTAAATTAATCTCGATTAATTCTTAGTTCAAATAATTTATGGATATCATAATGAATTCAAAACTAAAAATAGAAAAATAAACTTTTTATAAAAAAATTGAACCGACTTCTAAAAGTGCGCTAAAAAGTGGAAAATAACTATAAATTTCTAAATGAAATTGAAATTTTTGAAGTCGGCGCCAAATTATTTCCAAATGAAACAAATAACTACTAATATATACAAATTATGGTAAGAAAGCAATTACAAATAAAGTATTGTTAATCTGTTTATGCGAATCCCATTTTGTCAGGTATTAGTTGGGCGCCGACTTCAAAAATTTCAATTTCATATAGAAATTTATAGTTATATTTCACTTTTTAGCGCACTTTTAGAAGTCGGTTCAATTTTTTTATAAAAATTTTTTATACGGCAATAAATACTGCAAAAATTGTTTTTTTTAAACATACCTGAAAAAATATTAATTTCATGAAAAAATAAAATAAACGAAGAAGCAGGTAATTTTACAAAGCTTTTTTTATATTAATGTGAGTATAAGTAATAATTAAAAAAAAACATTTGAAAACAAGTCAGTAGCGGCGCTGTGACCCGGTTGAGTCAGAGTTTTCATCATACGTGGCATGGGCTCTTTTTGACAGGGATTATATCTTTTTATAGGGTAAATAGAATTATACAGGGTGTCTGGTAAGTACCTCCTAATTTCTCGGGAGCATACAGCTTACATAACACTAATTTGTTTATAGAAAAAAAATCCTAAGGTTTCCTTTAACAGAGATACAGAACCCTAAAAGGTTACCCAGCGAGATACCTAATCGGCTCTAAGTTTTGAATCGACTTGTATAATTTAATGAAATTTTAATATTTTATAGGGGCCATAAGAGCTCATTAAACCATACTACAGTAGATGTTTCAGATCATCAGAGAAGTCAGGAACGGACTTGCAGCCACACTCGTTGGGCCTAATTTTTGACGTACATAGCTGAAAACCGATTTCTTAAATAATTTGGTCATTCCTCTTCAAGAAAGGTCATAATTTATTTCAATAATACTGTCGGTTTTCGAGATAAATCGGTTTTTATGCGACACACTCAAAATTTACTAATGCTAAACACAAACAGGTAAAATTAAAATACGCACGGTGTGCTGATGTGCTTTAATTTATGGAAAGGCCTTTCTAAATCTTCGAAAGCAAGAAAATGTTATGTTGAAAGATTTCCAGCGCAGACATTGTCAAATCCAGAACCCTTTAAAAGGATTGATCGGGACTCAATTAATTTGCAATGTTGTTAAAATGTAAAAATAGTAAAAACGTATATATGTCATTTTGGCAAATGTTTATATGGGCTCCACATATTTCAATTTATTTTCTTATTCTTAGAATATTTTCGAGCAGCACTGGAAATAATATTCCGGCATTATTACGGACTCCGTTAGAATACTGTGCTATTTCTTTTTTAAGTGTCCCCCCAGTGTAGAAGTAAAAGTTTAAGGGATTTAGGTCTGGAGACGTTGGTGGCCATAAAATAGGCTCACTTCGACCATCGAGGCCTTCGAGGACCAAAACATTTGTTAAGTGTTGACATACTATACGGTTAAAATGAAGTGGAGCACCATCATGCATCACATTTCCATTCTTCTATTAAGAGGTACATCTTTCAATAAATAATTTAAATATTACTTGAAAAATTATAAATAAATCTCACCATTGAGTCTTCCTTTCAAAACAAATGGACCTACAAGTTTATTTCCGATGATGCCAGCTCACACATTTACAAAAAACCTTTGTTGGTGTTTGTTTTGAATTATAGCTTACGGGTTTTTATCAGCCCAAAAATGTAAATTGTGTACGTTTATTTTGCCATCTTTTGTAAAGCCGGCTTCATCGGTAAACAAGATAAGGTTATAAAAATTCAAATATAGGTTTCGTTGTTGTATAAATCAGTTGGAGTATTAAAGTCTTGCGGGATACTCACCCGGGGCCATAGCGTGTACTTTTTCAACGTGATATGGGTGAAGTAACTGTTCTGTTAGAGTTTCATGTAATTTTGTAATATTGTTTTGTGTCGCGAGCTTTTTATGCTGTTTGAAAGGTTATCAACAATATCTTGCAAAACTTGTTCTTCTACGTAAGGGGAGGGCTCTCACTGCCACGTCGCAGCAAAAATGACCCTGAATAAAACATGTAAAAAATTAATTCGTTAAATCTAGTAATTATTTTCTAACCATCTTTTACCTGTTTCTATTAGGCTTCGATCAACGTTTTTGGACTAGTAATGTTCAGGCTGGAAATTTATCAGCATAAAGTCTTCTTGCCTTCGAAGAATTTGAAAGCGTTTCACCATAAATTAAAATCGATTAGCATACTCTGCGTAAGAATGTTCTTCCATTTTTACAATAATTTTTATTTGAAGGTGGTTTTAACAAGTTCTTTCAATAGTAATTCATTATGTAGGTATTAAAAATAATAACTTAATTTTTACCTGTTTGTGTTTAGCATTAGTAACTTTTGAGTGTTTCCCATAAAAACCGAAACCGTAAGTCTTATCAAAATAAATTAAAAGTACCCTTTTTGAAGAGGAATGACCAATCTATTTAAAAATTTTGTTTTCAACTCTGATGACACCTGTCAAAAAGCATTTTTTGACCTATGTTACAAATATTACTACCTTGTCTTTAAATTTGATTACTTTAACTATATAATTACAAATACAAAAATTTGTTTACCTATTTTTTTGCAAAGCAATCCACAAAATTGACGGCATATATTATTGATTTGAATTTATATATTGGGGCTTTTCAATGGTGTCTTTTAAAGCAAAAAATACGATATTTAAGACAAACTCTTTATTTTTTTATCCATTTATGATTGGCTCATCTTGGATTATAACGATACAGTTCGCTTTGTTGCTGCGATCTAGGGTCTTTGGCTTGATTTTTACTCTGCTTGCCTAGTTTGTCAAGAGTGGTCTTGCTTATCATATCTCTATCTCGGTGAAAGTCACTCTACCTATATAGTCATTTTATAACTGATTCAATTTTAGATCCGTGTCATTATTTACTACACTGTCAAAAATCATTTCATTAATTTTCTCAATGTATATCAGATATTAGGGATATTTTAATTGGAATTCTAAGCTCAATAAGGAACTAGTACTGCTACTGTAATATTTCTGAATGACCTCTACTTGAGGTAAAATGACGAAGAGGTTGCCACAGCAGTGTTCTGTGATCTATCTAAGGCATTCAATTGTAGAAATTACGGGGTATTGTTTGACAAACTTGGTATCTATGGATTTAGGGGTAGAGTGTTGGGTAGCGTGAAATCGTTTTTAATTGGTCGTCAACAGTTTGTCGTTTTTAATAATAATGAACCGTTGCTTGAACCATTAGTTTTTTTAATATATGTAAATGATTTTCTAACTCTTTCTAGTTCATGTAATATATTCCCAGATGACGCGACCATCTTGTGACATTCTGAAAGTTCAAATAAGCTGAAGAGCAAAATCAGTAACAATTTAGATAAACTTAAAGAGTGGTGCGATGCAAATATTCTTACTATCAATATAACAAAGACTAATGTAATATCTTTTAAATGTCAACCCGATAATATAGTTCCGGATATTAAACCTATAGGTATTGTTGCGACAGTTTCTGCTTTTAATGACCGATAATTTGAAATTTAAGCAACATATTTTAGAATTTTCGAAAAAGTTGTGAAGAGGCTGTTTCGCTCTGTGAATTATAGCTAGAAAGTTGGATCTGGTGACAACGAGTAATGTGTATTTTATGCTAATTGATTCGCATTTCCGGTAAGGGATGTGGTTTTCAGGTTCTTGTTTTGGGCAGATTTTTAATATAAGATTTGTAATTCAAAAAAGAGCTTTGATATTTGTGTTAAAGCTGAGAAAAGAGAGTCATACAGGCCGTATTTTTGCTATCAAAAGTAATTGAAATTGCCTTGTATATTCATGTTCGAACTAGCCTGTTTAATCCATAAAATACTGCAGTAGTTCCAATTACAAATTCAGCTGTTTTGTTCTTTTATTTTCAAAGACAAAAAATGTTTAATCATTTATGTATAAAAATAAGAAAGATTGTCTGTGGAATATAGTTTAAAAAGTTATAAAATTGCTACTAGATAAAGCAGAGTACTCAACAATAGAATTTTTTACCCAAAGTTTTTAATCTATTATTTTTTAGTAATTTTGTGTTTATTTTTTCTTTCAATACCGACTGTATATATTGGTATTGCTGATTCTTTATTTTTTATTGTAATAATTTATAGTTGCACCGATCTGTAATAATTTGTTCGTTTGTCAATTAATGCAGATATTAGTTCTATAATGATTTCAAGATACCAAAAGTATGAAGCTCTGTGGGAACCCTTTCTATACTACGGGTTCTATTGAAATCCTCATACACTTTCGGAGGATTTGCACGATTGCAAGAAGAACTGCTTTCTGAATTGGTTGGTTTATACAGATGCTCACTAAGGCCCAGTCCCTTGATGTTCTGCAGGAGGTTCTTTGATATCACTTCAGTTGATGATAAAGTTATGGGAATCATTTGGATGCTGTTCATTGCTCACTGTCTGCGGATTTTCATCTCCAGATCCCTGTATTTGACGATCTTCTCAATGTATCTTGGTCTTAGGTTGTTGTTGTTAGGTATAGCAATGTCAATTAGTGCAGCTCCTCTAGAAATTTTGTGTGTTAGTATAATGTCTGGTCTGTTATGAGCAGCTGTCTGATCCGTCAGAACCGTTCGGTCCAATATAGCTTGAACTCGTTATTCTCAAGAATAGGCTTAGGAATTTATCTGTAATACGGCACTTTCCTTACCTGCAACAGATTTAACTTATCTGCTAACTCTTGGTGGAGTATCTTAGCGGCTGGGTCATGTCTTTCCTTATACTCGGTTAAGGCAAACGGTTGACATCTTTCAGTTATGTGCTGGACTGTCTCTGATGTTGGACAGCCATATCTATATTGGTTATTTTCTATTGAGGGATCTCTGATGATTAACTTCGGATAGTTTATGATCCGAATAACCTGGTTTTGGATAGCCAACAAAAAGTCCTCCGTTTCCGAAGACTTGTGTCCTGAAATCAAACAGTAGTTGGACACTGAGTTGTCGACATTGTTTTGATTGACCTCAGTTGGATGTCGTCCATCAAGTGATCTCCGTAGTCAGGCTTGTAACTTCTCTTGATCTGTTTGGTGATGAGAAGCAATATCGTGTTCCCTCACCTGTAGCGGCGTTGAATCATCTGCCTCGCGTATTGCTCGATATAGTGTGTAAGAGTCCGCTAATCTGTGGAAATAAGGAATTAAGTTTATTATTTGTTGGTCGAGTTGCTTACCAATATCCACCAATCTTCTTTCTCATTGGTGTCTTGGAAGCATTGTACGTTCAATAGAACTCCGAGGATGGTGTTTGTGTGCTTTAGTTAAGAGTTAGTATAGAACTAACAAATGACAAGATAGAAAACACCTTAAAGTCCCTTAAGAATAGAAAAAGCCCTGGACCAGACGAGATTACTAATGAGATGCTTAATTACGGAGGGAAAAAGCTATGGAATGAAATATTAACCCTATTCAAGAATATCATAGAAGAACAAAAAATACCGAATAAATGAAACAATAGTGTAACAATACCCATTTTTAAAAAAGGACTGAAAACGCACTCAGAAAACTATCGAGGAATAACACTGCTTGATAGCATTCTCAAAGCATTCACAAAAACTATACTGGAAGAAATCACAAAAATCATAAGTATACGAGAAGAACAACAAGGTTTCAGGAAGAACAGATCCACTATTGACGCAATATTCATTATCAAACAAATAACTGAAAAATCCCTAGAATTCAATAAACCTGCGTACATATGCTTCGTCGATATGACCAAGGCTTTTGACAGGGTACGCTTAAAGGATGTCTTAGAAATAATGAGAACAAAAGGTCTAAACTATAGGCTAATTAAGCTAATATACGATATTAACATCCAGTGCAAAACAAAAATCAGAGTAGGACATATGACAATGGAAGACATATATGTAAACACAGGAATTAAATAAGGCGATTCGCTCGGCCCCTTCATATTTAATCTAATAATGGATAAAATAATAGAAAATCTCCCCAGAACAGCTGGATACAAAATGAAAAACACGTTCTTCCATACCGTCTGCTATGCGGACGATGCTGTTCTTATTGCAGACTCTGAAGATAACCTCCAAAGACTACTGCACTCTTTTAACACTAAAGCGAAATAATTAAATATGTTCATCAACACCGAAAAGACCAGGTGCTTAGTAACATCCAAAGAACCAATACAGTGCAAGTTGGAAATCGACTCCAAAATTGTCGAACAAGTAAATCACTTCAAATATCTGGGAGCAGAAATAACGAGCCATGGAAACCTTTTTAACGAAGTAAGAGAGCAAACGATGAAAGCGGCTAGAATTTCGGGATGCCTAAAAGAAATTGTGTGGAAGAACAAATACCTTAATACCGAAAGCAAAACTAATATATATAAAACGGCACTAAGACCCATCATAACATACGCGGCAAAAACAAGACCAGATACAGGCAGAACTCTACAAATGATGAGAACAGTCGAAATGAAAACATTAAGAAGTATACAAGGCAAAACTCTACACGCCAGAATACGGAATGAAGATATCAGACAACAATGCGGGATACAGGACATAGGAAGATGAGTTAGACAAAGGCGAAGATTCTGAAACAAACATATAGAGAGAATGGAGGACGGTAGACTCGTTAAAAGCGCAAAAATGAATAACCCAGTAGGAAAAAGATCACGAGGAAGACCACCAAAACGATAGCTAGAATGCTGGACCTCATCTTCCGGGGAAGACGTGATGGCAATGAACAGGCAATAGCCTACTAGCATGGTTAACTATGTTAGAAAGAAGAAGGAGAAGAATAAGAAGAAGTTAAGAGTGTTCTTATTTTTCTTTGCAGGTTTTCGATGTCCATCCTGCTCCATTTGACAATTCCAAAAAAGTAGCTAAGAGCAGAGCATGCGTACGTGTTGAGCGCCTTAAACAAATTTTTACTATTTATGTTAGTTCGCAATACCCTCCTTAACCTTCATACAAATTCAGTTGTCAATTCATTCTTGACAATGTGATGGTCAATTCTTTTAGCTTGATATTTATATGTTGGTTCTGATTCCATTGCAGCTATAGTTTCATCGGTCTGCATTTCAAATGCTCCCAGTTTAACGATTAGTTCTATAAAATTTTTATTAATAGATGATTTTGTTTTATTTGACCATGACACGTTGTAGCATGTATGACGATTATCTATGATAATTTAAACTGTTCCCCATATACTTATTTTGTTTAATCTATGACTGTGAACCCCTTTTTAAACTCAAAAACTTTTAAAATCGTTTTGTTCATGAGATTTTTCTTTTAAAAGGAAAACTGTATTTAATTGGATTTAATTTGACTGCTGGAAAAAAGTATTTCATCGACTTAATAATATACAAGTGGTCATTTTTATGTCCTTAAGTTTTCTTATTCAGTATCGTGTTCTAAGAAAAACGTTATGTACCTAAATTTAACTGTTTCGAAATAATATTTATGTCTGTTGTAGCATTGAAGTAACTTACCTCAAAATAAATGAATTGTTTTTCCTTATTTTATTATATTTATTCACACTATGTAACTAGCGCAGAAATATTTTAATATCATTCCGTTCGAGTTACTGAGAAAAATAAAATATGCAATTTGAATGTTTTGCATTTAATCTCCACTTTCAATTAATTCTCAAACCGTTTCCCGCAGCCAACGATCAATAAATCTTCCTTTGTAAATTGTCGATTACCCAAAACTAAATCCTTCACCACAGGCTATCCATTTAACAACGTCGGGCATCTGGCAACGAAATCCGTCTGTTAAACACGACCAAAGAGCTCCCAACTAAACGGTTTTAGAAGAGATAAGTGGTTAAATTATAACAGCTTGGTACTAGACAATATTTAATTAACAAATGCGTCTTTGACCACAATTGTCATTACAAAGCGGGGTATAATTTAATTATATTTTGACCATCGGTCAATTTTCTTAATTTGTAAAATATTAAGGCAAATATCTTTTTTGGAATATAATAAAAATTATTGTTTTAAGAAAAGAAATTTGTGATAATAATTTTATTTGAAAATAATAGTCCCCTAAAATTCTTTACCACAAGGGTCTTATTTAATGTTGTAACTAAAGAATTCCTCTTCAGAATTAACATATCATCGTTGTGTGATAGGTGCTTTACGTGATCATATTTTTATTTATATTTGGACACATTCTGATAAAAAGTTCGTTTGTTTTTAGTCACCGGTTATATGCAATCCGTTAAATGGGCAACTATAACAAGTGTATCCATCTAACCATATTTACCAATAAAAACACACTTTAAATCCTTTTTTCGTTGGCTTAATTATAGATTCGGCATTTGTGATAACCTTTCACACTGAAAAATAATTAAATGACTCAAAATAACCAAAAAACTGAAGTCAAAATTAAAATAACAATATTTACGTCCGCGAAATATCAAAAAGCCACCTTTCCAGCGACCACAAGCAACGACCAAATAAAGTTATTTCAGCTGAGATTTGTTTGGAGTCTGATCAAAACTGTGGTAAAAGAAGTCCTACCTAAAGATTTTTAGTAAAGATATGAGCTCATATTTTAAAAGTTTAGCACTAGACAATTTTATTATACCTTAACCTCCTTTTTATAATTCTCCGAGCCTTCGACAGAGAAATGTCTACCTGAAGAGCCACCCGAGAATAATCGAGTGCATTCGAACAATCACGACCAAACTACAAAAGTTTGTATGGTACTATTATATTATAGTACTGTATTAACAAAGTCTAGGCGTTTTGATGTCTAGACAATGAAATATCTCAGAAAAACTCCGATGTCAGAACCTCTGATATTAAAAAGTCTCTAATTCCAGAGAGAACAGGCGAGCACCAAGGCTGAATTAACGACCATACTGCAAAACTACAACCTAATATAAAATTCGTTCTAAAAATGTTCAGCTTCTTAGCAGCATCCTTAAACTAAGTGAAAAAAAAGCAAAGGCTGGAGGCAATCCAGCATACTATTCCATCGCAGATAAAACCCATTACAGCCAACGACAGCAAAGTAGAGCTGAACGACGAACAAAATGGGGAAGAAGGCTTTGATTTCCCTAAAAGAAGAGGAAGAAAGAGAATGAGTCCAAAAGAAGACTTTCCTGCTCTTCCTTTTAAAGTCAATCAAACAAAATATCAAGAACAGCGCAACCCAGGCAAGACAGCTTCAGCAGCAAATACGGCTTAAAACACAGAAAACATAAGCATCCAGGACCCATCAGAAAGTAACAGCCAACAAAACACCCAGCAGAAGCACTACAACATTCAATAACAAGCCGAAAGTGATAGAAGAATAAAATATTTCTTCTATCACACTCAGAATCAAGAATAGATATAACGATCTTACAACACTTCAAAGAATTCAAGATGGTCTTTGAGAAGACTATTAGAGTCCCAAAAAGACTTCAAATCTACTCCCACACAGTCCAGGATTATATAGGAATCAGGAAGAGTACGACACCCACCAGCTTCCGGAGGACAAATTGTTCCACGTAGTTTTAAGAGGCATCCTTGCGACTTTTACCCCAGAGGAAATCAAGAAGGACTTCGACACACAGAGATTCAATCCAGCAAAAGTTATGTACTAAAACTTACTCATAATGCTGTGTTCTCTTATTAGTTTAAATGTTTTAATGTGAGATGAAATATCCAAACACATTACTTACTTTGGTCTTCTTCTCTATCAAATAAATTTATTTTATTGTTTTGCAAGGATAAATACGGATTGTAGAGTTTATTTTTCATTTAAATTATATTTGTGGTCTATTTGTGGATCACAAGGGAATTTGAAATACTATTGAGTAAGAAAAAGAGAATTCAAAAAGTTTTTGCTGACACTACATCTCAATGTAGCTAAAGCAATGCTAAACAATGGAGATATTTTTGCTAACATCCTTCTTCAAGTCATTTGACCAACTTTTATGTGGCCTACCAATACTCCAATAGCTCCTTGTGTCTATTTTAGCTATTCAGAACTTTTTTGTGCAAGCATCACTATTTCCATTCACCGGCAGAATGCAGCTATCACAGACTTCACTTTTTAACTTAAAGGGAATATTTTTTTTCAGTAAATGTTCTAATTTTCCTCAAGCTGCCCATATAAGGGCTATTAGTCTCCTAATCTTTGCAAACTAATATAATTTTCCAATTTTGATGGTATGTATCACGGCGGACGTATTAAAAATCAAAACACATATATGCGAATGCGAATAGTGCATTTTACTTCATTCATGCAAGGAGCTGCATAGAGTTGTACGTTTGCTGAACGTGATTTCAGCAGTACAACGGCATAATGTGGATATATCCACTGCTATTGCATCTCACACGGAGGAATCCGTGAAATCCGCATTAACATATATATATATATATATATATATATATATATATATATATATATATATATATATATATATATATATACGCCATAAAATATTGGCGAAGCGGACGTGAAAATTTGTCAATCTACATGATTCTCGTATTAAAAAGTGCGGAGCACTCCAAAGTATGGAATAACTCCGGGTCCGACAGATGGCGACAGCGCTGTTTCGTCCTAATATGGGACTCGTCAGGCCACCGCAGTCGGTACAAACCATCATCTCGCCTTTGCATCGTATAAGCCATACTTATAATCAAAATACGGCAAATAAGACGACAAAGGCGACATCTCGATGGTCCACTTGATAATACAAGAACCATACAGATTAACAAAGTTTGTAAGAGAACCGTCATATGGTGGCGCGACGGTGAATTAAAACAGAAATATGTAAAATCGAGTACACGAAACGCGCTGCCCAAAAGATAGGGGTCGCATTTTTCGGTACTGGCAAGCAAGCATACCGCTATTTAAGCAGCCAAAGCCACGTGCCGCACCAAACGATCCCACCATGAGAGCATCGTTTAGCGTGTTTCAAAGCCAAACAAGTAAATAAATATGTAGATAAGTTTTTGTCCGTGTAATTTAAAATAAAATAGAATAAAATATTGGCGAAGCGGACGTGAAAATTTGTCAATCTACATGATTCTCGTATTAAAACGTGCGGAGCACTCCAAAGTATGGAATAACTCCGGGTCTGACAGATGGCGACAGCGCTGTTTCGTCCTAATATGGGACTCGTCAGGCCACCGCAGTCGGTACAAACCATCATCTCGCCTTTGCATCGTATAAGCCATACTTATAATCAAAATACGGCAAATAAGACGACAAAGGCGACATCTCGATGGTCCACTTGATAATACAAGAACCATACAGATTAACAAAGTTTGTAAGAGAACCGTCATATGGTGGCGCGACGGTGAATTAAAACAGAAATATGTAAAATCGACCCCTATCTTTTGGGCAGCGCGTTTCGTGTACTCGATTTTACATATTTCTGTTTTAATTCACCGTCGCGCCATCATATGACGGTTCTCTTACAAACTTTGTTAATCTGTATGGTTCTTGTATTATCAAGTGGACCATCGAGATGTCGCCTTTGTCGTATTATTTGCCGTATTTTGATTATAAGTATGGCTTATACGATGCAAAGGCGAGATGATGGTTTGTACCGACTGCGGTGGCCTGACGAGTCCCATATTAGGACGAAACAGCGCTGTCGCCATCTGTCGGACCCGGAGTTATTCCATACTTTGGAGTGCTCCGCACGTTTTAATACGAGAATCATGTAGATTGACAAATTTTCACGTCCGCTTCGCCAATATTTTATTCTATTTTATTTTAAATTACACGGACAAAAACTTATCTACATATTTATTTACTTGTTTGGCTTTGAAACACGCTAAACGATGCTCTCATGGTGGGATCGTTTGGTGCGGCACGTGGCTTTGGCTGCTTAAATAGCAGTATGCTTGCTTGCCAGTACCGAAAAATGCGACCCCTATCTTTTGGGCAGCGCGTTTCGTGTACTCGATTTTACATATTTCTGTTTTAATTCACCGTCGCGCCACCATATGACGGTTCTCTTACAAACTTTGTTAATCTGTATGGTTCTTGTATTATCAAGTGGACCATCGAGATGTCGCCTTTGTCGTCTTATTTGCCGTATTTTGATTATAAGTATGGCTTATACGATGCAAAGGCGAGATGATGGTTTGTACCGACTGCGGTGGCCTGACGAGTCCCATATTAGGACGAAACAGCGCTGTCGCCATCTGTCGGACTCGGAGTTATTCCATACTTTGGAGTGCTCCGCACTTTTTAATACGAGAATCATGTAGATTGACAAATTTTCACGTCCGCTTCGCCAATATTTTATTCTATTTTATTTTAAATTACACGGACAAAAACTTATCTACATATTTATTTACTTGTTTGGCTTTGAAACACGCTAAACGATGCTCTCATGGTGGGATCGTTTGGTGCGGCACGTGGCTTTGGCTGCTTAAATAGCGGTATGCTTGCTTGCCAGTACCGAAAAATGCGACCCCTATCTTTTGGGCAGCGCGTTTCGTGTACTCGATTTTACATATTTCTGTTTTAATTCACCGTCGCGCCACCATATGACGGTTCTCTTACAAACTTTGTTAATCTGTATGGTTCTTGTATTATCAAGTGGACCATCGAGATGTCGCCTTTGTCGTCTTATTTGCCGTATTTTGATTATAAGTATGGCTTATACGATGCAAAGGCGAGATGATGGTTTGTACCGACTGCGGTGGCCTGACGAGTCCCATATTAGGACGAAACAGCGCTGTCGCCATCTGTCGGACTCGGAGTTATTCCATACTTTGGAGTGCTCCGCACTTTTTAATACGAGAATCATGTAGATTGACAAATTTTCACGTCCGCTTCGCCAATATTTTATTCTATTTTATTTTAAATTACACGGACAAAAACTTATCTACATATTTATTTACTTGTTTGGCTTTGAAACACGCTAAACGATGCTCTCATGGTGGGATCGTTTGGTGCGGCACGTGGCTTTGGCTGCTTAAATAGCGGTATGCTTGCTTACCAGTACCGAAAAAATGCGACCCCTATCTTTTGGGCAGCGCGTTTCGTGTACTCGATTTTACATATTTCTGTTTTAATTCACCGTCGCGCCACCATATGACGGTTCTCTTACAAACTTTGTTAATCTGTATGGTTCTTGTATTATCAAGTGGACCATCGAGATGTCGCCTTTGTCGTCTTATTTGCCGTATTTTGATTATAAGTATGGCTTATACGATGCAAAGGCGAGATGATGGTTTGTACCGACTGCGGTGGCCTGACGAGTCCCATATTAGGACGAAACAGCGCTGTCGCCATCTGTCGGACCCGGAGTTATTCCATACTTTGGAGTGCTCCGCACTTTTTAATACGAGAATCATGTAGATTGACAAATTTTCACGTCCGCTTCGCCAATATTTTATTCTATTTTATTTTAAATTACACGGACAAAAACTTATCTACATATTTATTTACTTGTTTGGCTTTGAAACACGCTAAACGATGCTCTCATGGTGGGATCGTTTGGTGCGGCACGTGGCTTTGGCTGCTTAAATAGCGGTATGCTTGCTTGCCAGTACCGAAAAATGCGACCCCTATCTTTTGGGCAGCGCGTTTCGTGTACTCGATTTTACATATTTCTGTTTTAATTCACCGTCGCGCCACCATATGACGGTTCTCTTACAAACTTTGTTAATCTGTATGGTTCTTGTATTATCAAGTGGACCATCGAGATGTCGCCTTTGTCGTCTTATTTGCCGTATTTTGATTATAAGTATGGCTTATACGATGCAAAGGCGAGATGATGGTTTGTACCGACTGCGGTGGCCTGACGAGTCCCATATTAGGACGAAACAGCGCTGTCGCCATCTGTCGGACCCGGAGTTATTCCATACTTTGGAGTGCTCCGCACTTTTTAATACGAGAATCATGTAGATTGACAAATTTTCACGTCCGCTTCGCCAATATTTTATTCTATTTTATTTTAAATTACACGGACAAAAACGAAGCCGCGTTCAGTATTTGCATGCTTCCTTCCGATCTGTCATTTACACAGCCAGGTGCATGTCGGTACCCTGATGAGTCTAGTAGAGACGAAACATGTACCTCTGCCGTATCTCTGTGGCGGGGAGGGTAAATTTTGACTTTCTTCTCGATATAGTGGTACAGGTAGGCCATCATCTCGATGGTGGTGGAATAGGATAAATTGTGTTCCTTAGCAATTTGTTCTTAGCAACCTCTCACACAGAAAGGATATCGCTGGAACGAAGTTTGCATTTACTGTTTGCATTTTACTTCATATATATATATATATATATATATATATATATATATATATATATATATATATATATATATATATTCTGTCTCACATTTAAAGGAATATCTTCTAATTATTGTGGCAGATTATTTTGAAAAAAGTCTAAATAATTTTTACCTGTCAGTCAATTTGGAAAAAAATCAGGCCCTATAAGCATGTCATTTACTACCTAGTCCAAACATTTATTGAAAATCTATACTGAAAATGAGTTCTTTTCACTGTGTACGGATTTTTTACTGCCCAAGCATGACTGTTGTGCAAATTATTTACTCCATTTCTTTTATACGTGGACTCATCGGTAGCCAAAATAAATTAGGTATTGTGATTTATATTGTACTGATGTAAGAGCCAGTGACAAAGTTTATCTCTTCTAGGAAAATCTGCTGATTGCAACGCATGTGCCCGTTAATAATGGCATGAATAAAGTTGTTCTTGTCGTAAAGTTTTCCACACTTTACTATGAGCAACTTTTACTTGACCTGCAATGGACCTAGTGCTCGTTGTTGAGTTGTTTTCGACAGTTTCTAACATTTTTTCCTCGATCTCTACCATTTTGTTAGGAAGAGGTCTTCCAGCGTGATCTCTTCATTGTTCCCTTAAATCGCGAAGTCTTATAACTAAATTTACAAACATCGGCGGGCGCGTACACACAACATGCTGCGGCTGCATTTTATTAGCACTCCCCCTAAGTTAATATTACGTCTACTAGTTCATTATTTTCATAAACTTGTTTCATTTTTATTACACAAAATACCCAGAAATGAAAAATAATATCACACACTACCCTACGAATTATTTAGCACAGGTTAAATCGAAAATGGCAATCAAAACCGTGTAACAATTACGTACAAAAAATAAACATACCCAATATCAGTAGGATACAAAGTTTTTACATTGCAGTGGTTGAAAATATCATGAAATAAAGTTAAATAAATAATATTACAGTTTTTAAATAATTGTTAACAATTTCTTTCTTTGCCAACTTTTATATAGACGATTTTTTGGTAAACCGGTTTCTCTTTTCGAGTTCTACTACCTGTTAAAATAAATGACTCAACTTTGAGAACACCCTATATATATATATATATATATATATATATATATATATATATATATATATATGGGAGGGTAAATTTTGACTCTCTTCTCGGTATGGTGGTACAGGTAGGGCATCATCTCGATGGCGGTGGAATAGGATAAATTTTGTTCCTTAGCAATTTGTTCTAACTGTGCAACCTCTAACACAGAAAGGATAGGGTTGGAACGAAGTTTGCATTTACTGTTTGCATTTTACTTCATTCATACACGGAGCTGCATATAGTTGTATGTTTGCTGAATGTGATTTTAGCACTATAACGGCATAATGTGTATATATGCACCGCTATTGCATCTCATACGGAGGAATCCGTGAAAGCCGCTTAAACATGTATACGCCATCCGGCGGGAGGTCGGCGAAGCCGCGTTCAGTATTTGCATGCTTCCTTCCGATCTGTCATTTGCACAGCCAGGTGCATGTCGGTACCCTGATGAGTCTAGTAGAGACGAAACATGTACCTCTGCCGTATCTCTGTGGCGGGGAGGGTAAATTTTGACTTTCTTCTCGATATAGTGGTACAGGTAGGCCATCATCTCGATGGTGGTGGAATAGGATAAATTGTGTTCCTTAGCAATTTGTTCTAACTGTGCAACCTCTCACACAGAAAGGATATCGTTGGAACGAAGTTTGCATTTACTGTTTGCATTTTACTTCATATATATATATATATATATATATATATATATATATATATATATATATATATATATATATATATATATATATATATATATATATATTGATGTTCAAGGAGTATTAAGGATCGAGTTTTGTGTGATTTCATATTGGGACGGGTTATAAATCCAATTTTTGTGTTAGGCAATTTATAATTATTATCAAAAAGAGTTTGTAGACGTGGAAGAATAAGCTAGAATAGAGATAATTTTCTATTTTTGGAATGTCTGTCTTTTTGAATAGTAGAAACGCCTCCGCTTTTTTCCAAACACTAGGGATTCTACCCTCCATTAGGAAATTATTGTTGTCACACATTGTAAACAGTCTTCATCTGGTCATTATATAATTTAATGCATATTTAAATGTATCCCTTATTATTTCTGGTAGTTTTTTAAAGCGTACATTTAGAATCTTTTCTATAGATAGAGGATATTTGTCTTAGTTGTCAAGTATATAATTTCGTAGTATTGTTGAACTGCGTTTACTATTGCTTTTCTGTTGGAGCCTATTCTGCTTTCACTACCTTTTATTTTTTATAATTTTCATCTCAATGTTCTCGTACCTCCATTTCCTTCAATTGTATTGAGTACTGAAAAATCAATGCTATTAATTCTTATGTCTTGTTTTCAGTCTTTTCTTAATTCACTGTTTATTTTCTTATATTCGTCTGTTCCTTTGTTGCATTTTTCTGTGTTATATCATTTTTATAGTGATTTGACTTAACTTAGATTTTGTTTTTTGAACACACCTTTTTTATAACCACTTGTATACTCTGCGTAATTCTTTCAGTCATTAAGTTGACACTATGTATTTCTAAATATTGTATTTTGTTGGTTAGATCCCTTTTATAATTTCCTTTTCTTTGTTTTAGTATTTGTGCAGTTGCCATGCGTTTTAATTAAATCATTTTCTTTGGTTCTGATATATGTATGATTACTTTTTATTAATATCCTATGAATTCGTGTTATTAATTTTCATGTTTACATTTTAAATTTACTTTATGATTAGGACCACGGGATTCGATAAATTAAGTGTCAATATTAGATTATCTAATTTGTAGTCTAAGAAGGTAAAAAATAATAATAATCCAATGAGGATTTTGTCACAAATAGTTACCATACCAATACGAGATATTTTCTTAAATAACTAAAGTAAAAATAGTGGCAAAAATTGTACGAAAAAATATTGAAATGTTTATTTTTAAATTCCAAAAAAAAGCAAGGTTACCTAGAGCCACAAAATTTTATACTATTATATGGAATAAGTAACTTTACGATAAATATATGGAAATTATATTTTTAAAACATGTAATTTTTATTTTACAACCTTAAAATCAGACGAAAGGGAAACTTGAAAAATCAATACTAGATGTAACGTTATTCAATTACATTATTTTTCATGCATTTAGTTTGGTACACCGCTAGCACCGCACAGCGTCGCTCTGCCTCGCTGCATTACTCTACTTTGCCGATATAGTAGACGTAATCCATTTATTAAACACGTCCGAAGTGCTTCCAACTAAACGCTTTTAGAGAAGACAAGCGGTTAAATTATAAAGCAACGTACAATATTTAATTAAAGGAAACTTTGAGCACAAATATCATCACACAGCAGCGCGTAATTTAATTTTGTTTTGGTCACTATTCGACATTCTTAATTGTAGTGTACCTAAAAATTTAACATTTTTTAAATCACTTTCAGAGCAAGAGCAGTGCTCTTATTGGATTAGTTCTTTAAATCAAGACAATTTTTTTTTATTAAATATTTGATCGACTTAAGGTTCGTAGTGTAGTTATAAAGAAATTATCCAATTTGTTAATTGATCTGACAAACTTCAAATAAAAAATATCACTCACTCCACTTCTTTTTTACTTGTTTTATAGACTATTAAGCAATCCTAGATAGATAGACATGCCCTCTATGTCTCTTCAATCGTTTTTGAAATATTTGAATATTTTAGGTTATTCATTGGTCTTGTAAAATATTTAGCTCCGATCATAGAAGTTACGGAAAACAAGAAATTAAATTATAGACTAGTTAAATTTGTTTAAAAATACAGATACAATCATATGATGTTTTTTTTAACATGGCGCCGGATGTGAATGGGTGTTCAAAGTGCTGTGACAATTTTATTATTAATAGTCATTTTAAATGTTTTTTATTGTAAAAGCAAGGTTCATCTCATGTGTTTATCAATAAAAGACGCCTGGTTTAAGATTATCTTCGAAAATATGAATCTAAAGTGGCTTTGTGACCAGGCTCTCGAAGCCGATAATGTCCTCAATCACGTAAAAAAAGACGAGGTAAACAAAAGCGAAGTACCGCTTCTAGGAAAGGAAATAGAATGTCTGAAAAGAGAAAAAGAGCTTTTTGATAAACTTGTTAATGAATTAACATATTAGCAGTTTACAAAAAGTAGTCATTCATAATTTGGAAGGAAAATTAAATGAAATCAAATCGGGTAAAAGTTCAATTCAGGAAAACGTCACACTAGCCGCCATTAATCACCAGCACAAAAGTCCACAAGGAGCTGTTACTACGCCGACGTCATTTGGGCGCGCTGTCCAGAAACGGGTGGTCCAGTCGCAGCCAGTTTCAAACGATAACATCTCCAATGGCTCGAAGTATGAAACTAGCAACAACCGTAGTACAGGCAGAACCGCCCAAAAAGAAGGCGTAAAATTAACGCTGGTATCCACTGGCGCTGGCAAGATACGAGGGATGCTCGATTCGAACACCATCAGAAGAGATATACATGAGGCGCAGTCTGTTACTGTTATTCGCACGTACAAAACCTGGATCGGGACAACAGTGGTTGGCAAACTTTCGAGCGAATTACGCGTCTACGCTCGTAGACGCCATACAGTGAGCTTTGAAAATTGTGAATGAGATTTCACCGAAACGTCAGCTGCCTTACAGTCCTGAGAGGGACTCAGCACATACGCGGGATGTCCGAAAACCTTCGATTACACATCACACCCGTGAGAATATCCGACCTAACATATATATATTTATAGTTTTGTCTAATATATTTATAGTTTTGTCTAATGTGGTTTGTCAAGGCGGTCTTATTATATTTGTCATATTTGTGTCCAGTTATTGACTGGTTTGGCCGACATAAACTCAATTGTCCTTAGGTATTATATATTTTAAGTTCCTGAAATTGTTTCTCAATAGATTGTGGTTCTTTATAACTAACAGTTTTTGAAGACATTTTGATGTTGTTCTGAAAGCTATGTTACATATGGTAAGGAGTCATAATGGTTTTGTTGTTTTATTTTGTGATATTGTGAGTTTTGGTTCCTGTTAATGTCAAATTTGTGAATTATTTTTTTGAAGATATTGTTTGTAATTTTGAGGAAATAACTGTTCAACTGTAAAGCTTTTTTTGCTTGTTGATTTCCTTCGTTTCCTATAATTCCAACCACAATCGATTTTTTTGCGGATTGAGGATCTTGTAAATAACTAGAGGACCATGTTGCTTTTGTATATCATTGAGTTTTGATGGCATTGTTTTGGTGATAAAGGGTATGGTCTAAGAAATTGTTTTTATCTTTTCTTCTTTTTCTGTAGTGAACTGCAATTTTTGGTGGTATGCATTAAATTTATCGAGGATATTTTTACAGTGATTGTTAGAAATTGCTGTTTTACAATTGTTTACAAATTTATAGAAAAACAGTTTATTAATGTTCAAATTGGGTATAGTAGTTTCTTCAAAGTCCTCTAACACTAGCTGGGCTACGACACTGGATATTGAAGCACCCATGTCGCAACTCTCTGGTTATTTATAAAATCTAATATTGTAGACAAAGTATGTTGATGTAAAGGTTTGTTTTACTGTGCCTTGAAATTTATTAAGGGGCATGTCTGTAAATTGTTTTATTCCATTTCATTTTTTTGTTATTATTTTTTTTTCTAGGCATATTAGAACATCGGTGTATAAGGAAATTACGTCTAAATATATCAGTATATAGTTTTTTTTTTAAAGTTGTGTTGTTAGTTTTATTTTTAAAACATATGGATTCTTTCATATAGCATTCCTTTTTATTAACCACTCTTTGCAGTATGACTTTTAGGAACTTGAATTATTTTTGTAGTTGATGATTATATTGCAACAGGTTAATAATACTAATAAGACTTTAAACCAGAAACAACTTTTAAAAAAATTGAAACAAACAAAATCCTTCTTAAAATAAAATAAGAATATAAAGATTTTAAAACCAGACAAATCAAACATTTAAAAAGTGATCATATGATTTAAATAGTTGGAGGTAGTTTTCCTAAGATAAAATTGAAATGACGTCTTTTAATTTTTTTTTTTTTGAGCTTCAATCTGTTTGGCCTATATAAATCCTATTAGTGTATCGTATCTATATTCATACGCCACAGAAAAAAAAATAAATTTTCCTAGAATTCTAAGATACTGACTTATTCAATTTTGAAACAGGAAAATATTACTTATGCTCCTTTCCAGTATGTTACCTAAGTTTTCCCGCTATGCCACTCTCCTCATCAGCCGAAACCTAAATAAAATTTGACCTGAGGCCCTTATAAGACGCCTGAGGGTAATTATTCCATTTATACGTCAAAGGAAATAAGATAATTTTCTTGCTGGCCACAATCCCATTTATTTTACCAGCCGTAATGTAAATTTATCGCCACATCGAGCCCTACATCAACCTTTAGAGTGTGGGCGAACCCGTATTCATTTTTGATTTGCGTCAGAACGCATTGAAATCCTTGTAAAATAAAGGGGTGAGCAGTTGGATGAATATTTAATTTAGCTGGTGGTAAACATACTAAAATTACTATTTCCAAAAGTTCAAACATTGGGTATTTTACGAATTTGTACTAATTACGTTTACGAAACCGATGGTCTTTTATTATGCTGTACTCCAATGACTTTTTCCAATCTATTATTTGTCATTTGTAATATTTATATCTATATTCAAAAGTATTATTCTGTAACTAAAATGTAGTTGTCGGACTTGCATTGTCTTTATTTTTATTTATTTTTATTTTTACGACGCTTCGATTAGGTTGTATCTCTAATCGTTATCAAGTATAAACTAAATGTTTTGTCTGTCTCAAAAAATGTTTTAGATTAGTTACTACTTAATAAATTAGTACAATTGGCAATTTAATTTTTACTTGTTAAGTCTGTAAAGTAAAAATTGTGTTTTTTTCCTTTTTAACAAAAGTGTAATGACAGAGTTTATCGCTTAATGAAGTTTCTTTTTATTTTTTTTTTGTTATTTCAGGTAGAGGGTATTTTGGATATAGGGACTACTATAATTGAGTCGCTAAATCCCGAAATCGCTATGTACATAGGTAGAAAGAAAGCAAGAAAAAAAGAAACCAATATTTATTGCCAGACAATACAGTCGCACAATGCCCATATGTCACCTAATATCTATTTAATAACCCTATATATATATATATATATATATATATATATATATATATATATATATATATATATTAGTTATACCATTCCTATGGAATTTTTCCCTCTTCAATTATTTTATTAAATAGAATCTCCAATATTTGTTCTATTTTTCTGCCGCCAATTTTCAGCATCTCAACTGTAATTTTGTCTTCTCCTGCACATTTATTATTCTTTAATTTATTTAGTGCCATTCTTATCTCTGAGTTTGTTACTTCTGGAATTTCTTCTGAGCCTATGTTGAGTATGGTTCTTTTTGTTCGTTGTTGCTATTGTTGTGCGTGTGGCGAGTATAGCTTGGTGTAGAATTTTTCTATGGCTCTGCTTATTTTCTTTTCGTCCTCGTCTGCTACTTTCAGATATAGGAATTTGCTCGCATTTTTGCTTGCTGATGCTGCTATTATCCTTCAACTGAACTCTAGTATTTTCTCTCTTTTTTTTTTAAATTAAATTAACTTTATTTTTCATCTCGTTGTGTGGTACTGCAACTTTTTATCTTTTAATAACCAATGTAGCAGCCAAGAAATCTGAAATTGGTTGTGTGTTGGCAGTTATTTTTTAAACAGTTTTAATTTTCTATTATTCCTCCATCAATTTTTAAAAAATAGGTCAAGAAAAATTTGGCTTTAAATAGAAAAAAATAATTAAAACAATCTGATTTTTAACACCATGAACAATTTTTTTGATAAGTGAATATTATTAGTCAATTAAAGAACTAAAGTCATAAATATTATCGCAAGGAATTTCCTTATAAATTTCTTGCACTTAAATAATTTCCTGATACTTTCAAGAATTCTTAACAATTCTACTTCCTGAGGTTCAAGAACTTCAACTTGAACGCTCTCTCCTTTAAGAACTTATAATGGAAAAAATAAAATTTTTGATTGGTATATAAAAATTTATAACATAAAGCAAAATTCATTTCCCCTAAAAATCGTTCATGTTCCTTTAATCGGTATATCAGTAACGAAATCAATTTTTTTGAAACATTTTTTATCATGTTTTTCCTCGTGAAAAGACTTATTTTTGGCATATTTGTCTGATAAATCAAGTTTTATTCGAAACGATAAATAACGGGATTTTCACTTAAAAAGATGGGTTTAATGCAGTTACCCTGTGTGCGGTATTGTTAAAAAGGATCGGTCGATATATTTTAAGCAAATAAAAGAAAAATCGTTTTACAAAATTTGTTCATCGCTCCGCTTACTTTTCTCAAAGAGGCGCGTTAGGTGGATAGCTTTGAAATTTTCCTTCTTGTTAGATATTTTTTGTAAATATCAAGGACAAAAATTGTACGAGGTAAAATAGGAACATAACATGTACCAAATCTAAAAAATTGTGACAATAATAAAAAAAAATTAATTAAAACAATATTAAATTAATAAAACAAAATTCACGTAAAAATTAATACCTATATTAAGCGAATTTATAAATAAAGCTAAACTTACTGAATAGTTTAACCTAAATTAGCACAAATACAACAGGAAATTTGACGTGGAGCATTACGCACGGCGAATTTAGGTAAAATGTATTCGCAGTGGTTTTAGATCGCTGAAGATAAAAGTCCATCGGAAAATAAGATGTCATGTCTTTCATTCTTTCAAAAGTATCATCGGTTTTTAATACAGAAGTCGAAATACATGGAGTTATCCTTAAACTCAATGTAAATGAGGCACTGGGGCAGGACACCCCTGTATTCCTTGTTTTTGCAAATACTCACATTATGAATGAATTTGAATGAAAGCATTCCATTCGTTGCATTTTTGATCTTACTATTATACTACGAACTCTCGTAGTACTACCAATATATCGATATTTTACTAGTCTGTGCATCGTTGTTTTTTATCGATGTTAAATTTACCGTTATCTTTTTTTTCAGATAGATCTCGATTTTCCTGCCTATCGCGAAATTGTACAAGATTTTTTTCAATTGTGGCAAAATAAATTTAAAATGAATATAATAACTTTTTTGGTTATATTTTACAATAAAATATTCTCTGTTGTGTTTCATTCATCTAGTATCTACATTAGTTCTCGGGAGTTGTATTGATCAATTTATCTTTTTCTGGTTAATAAAGTTATCTTGACCTGTCAAATTGTACTCATGTATTGTATTGAATTATGTACAATTGTGGTTATTTTGATCAATTTCATCATGGCATTTTTTTGTTGGGCAATTCTTTTACTTGTGAAGGAAAGATATTCTTCTCGGTATTTCCGTCTCTACGAAGCCGTAAAGTGAAAAGCAACTTATGTCCAATATATTTGACTCCATTTGATGGAATTTCTCGGCTAGTTGAAATAGAATACTTATTTTCGATTCTTTGATTTTTATTACCCAACCTTTTGTATTTGCTGTAGATGAATATTATTGTGTAACTACTTCTCCGAAGGATTTTCCTCACAAGGTTCTTGTTCTACATTTCTCTTCTACGCTCTTCTTCTTTTATGCGTTCTTTTTTTACGTACTTCTTTTTCCTTGTTCTTTCTTTCAGCTACTGCTTTTCGACATTTATTTTATTTCCTTACTGGCAACTACTGTCTAGATCCGTTCCTGTGACTGCAGTCTTGATTTGGTAGACAAGAATCTCATCGAACGATGAGATAAATGTTTTTTATTAAGATTTTCTTTTTGTTTTCTTCCAACTATTGGTCATTAACCGTTAATTAACTTGTCGGAAGATTGATACTTTTGGTATGGCTTTTCATCATGAATTGTGATTACCGGTTGATGGATCTTAGTTCGGAATTTATGAAATATAACTGATACCTTATTACCTATAAGTTAATTGGGCCTAAGGTGTAATAGGATAGACTTGTGATAAAGCCTGATCACGATTTGCAAATGCAAGCAGTATAAAACCTAGATTTTGTCAATTTTGGTAATATCAGTTTGGTTTAATTATTGTTAAAATTATTTTTTTATATTTATGGCATGCAGGTGAAACAGTTTGCTATATAGCGCATAGCTTTAAGGGCCTTACATGTTAGTTGGCTCAGTATAAAAGCTGCCTTAAAAAGCTGAATAATTTTTTATACATATTTCCTTGAGCTGATATTTATAAAATTTTTGCTCTCTCAACCACAAACTTCAACTTATCACTTATTACAAAGACTATTTTAATATCATGTTAAATTTTATCGAAATTAACAAAAGATTAGATGTATGCAACGGTACACTTATGAGAAGTCGATACGCAAATATATAAGTCGTTTCGCCCTCACGACATCCTTCAGGATAATGATAAACTGACTAGTCACCTTGACCTCCTTGTTAGGACGTCTGCAAGACACTGTCTAAATGTTAATCCGAGAAAATCTTAGGTTTTCGGATGTATTCAGTACAGAGATAAATACGAAAACTTACTACATGTTGTCCTAAATAATGAACTTTGCGGTTGCTCGTCAGTTGATAGAAATCTTGGATTGTTGCTTGATATTAATTTGAGGTTTTTGGAAAACGTTAATAGTTGTATTAAAAGGGATTTTTAAAACTAATATTTCATCAAATACATCTTCTTGATAAAAATTTTAAAATATTGTTTTGCGAAAGTCTGGTCTTATCACAGTTCACATTCTGTGGTAGTTTATATGGCCCTTGTCTTCTGGGGCGTTGTTCTAGGCGTATTCAACTAATATAAAACTATTGAGTATGTCTGATTTATGTTACGAGAAGGTGTGATAGAGGTGTGAGTGCTAAACTGACGAAAAATGGGTAGCTGAATATGTATGAACGAATAATGTTGCATAGATTAGTAATATTTAATAAAATAATTCATCAAAAAGGCCCAAATTATAATATATAAATATAGATATAACGCTCATGTCCTTGATTTACGACATAAATAGACAAATACTCCTCCTATTCATAATAAGACACTGTACGAAAGATCGTTCAGTTATCAGATTTCGTTAAATTACAATAGAGCTCCTCTACTAGACTCTAAAATGTTTACCGTCACAAAAATTTAAAGGCGTAATTTGCCGCCAGGTGCACCAAATTGTTTTACATTCTACCCGTTAATGAGTGACACTTTGTAATGATTTGTAAGACTGCTGTTACACCGGTTAAGGGTTTGAATTAAACACTATATTCTGTTATTTATTTCTATTTAGAGTCCTGATTTAAATACTTAGGTTAAGTGGGGGAGCTATGCTTCAAATTCATATTCTGTAATTATTTATTAATTACGATATTATTTCCGCCTAGTTTCAATATGGAAAATTTGCCACTAAATAAAAATGGAATTGTATCAAGATAATTATGATCATATTTGGTGTGTTACAGCTCAACAGTAACTACTAAATACCGGCTGTTTTACTCAAGTTAAGTACTTAAATCGAGAAGCATTTCAATAAAAGTGAAATGGCCTTTTACTTCGATGTGGAGTTGGGCTTTGTTATATAGTAAAGTACATTTTAGCAGAAATAATAAACGTCTTAGCCGTATTGTGAGGGAAAATGTTTATATTAGTTGGCTGTTTTTGGTTATTTTAACCTGTAACATAATAGACCCATCTACGCCAATGCAACTTCTCGTAGATATTAGCCAGTAGGAATACTACAGACTTCTCCCATGCCTTAGAGCGCTTTCACATTTTAATATTTCTTAATTAGTGTTGGTTTATCGTGATACTTTTCTGTCACGCTATCAATTGGAACATTCCACAACATTAAGAGTTTAATGAATTAAGCTTGACCATAGGACGAAAAGTAAATATATTTGTTTGAATGTATAACGTTTGTTGAACTTAAAAAAAATGAGATGTAGATTAGTTGTCCTTTTAAATTGAGTTTGGGATCTTAGTGTTTATTGTTTAATAGAATATTTAATTTCAAAATGCAGATTTATTTATTTTGAATTGTAAACCCTATTTTTTATTTCAGAATCAGAAAGGGCAAATGTTTTACATACTAAAAGGTAAATATCGATGTTGGTTACGTAAGAAAAATTACTGTAAAACTTTAAAATATAAAAAAGATGGTGTCATCTAAATTAAACGTTCAAACTGGGTGTCATTCACAATCTGACAATAGCCAACTCGATGAATAAATTCTTTTTAAACATTATTGATGACATATGCGGTTACGTTTTGTACTTTTAGGACTTCTAAATTTTCTGGGTTTTTAAGTATCCTCACAAGAAGTAATCAATAGGAGTTTAATCCAGTGATCTGGCTGGAAACTCAATTGCCCCTCATCTGTCTATCCAGTGATTCGGAAAAATCTCATCCAAATATGCATGCAAGTGGGACGGCGTTTCATCTTGTTGAAAAAAAGATCTTGCTGGAACATATGGGTGTGCAGGAGAGGCGTTATTTTTAAGAAACTTCAGTTATCTCGCACCAATTTGAACATTTAACTTAGATGGTACCATTTTTTTTATATTTTAGAGTCTTACAGTACTTTTTTTTTTAAATTCCTATACTTGATATTGAATTTATCCGCTATATATATATATATATATATATATATATATATATATATATATATATATATATATATATATATATCTTCCTCGCCGTTTCCCAAGTTTCCCTTTTCTTTAGTATTTGTGTCATCTCGTCATCCCATATTTTCCTCATTCTTCCTCTTCTTTCGACTCTGTGTGTCTTTGCTTGCCATGCATTTTAAACTAGTCTAGTGTCTTTTCAAGTACGCGAACCCTGTAGCTGCTTTACCTCTATCTGTTCTCCTATTTCTATAACTTTCTCTATGATGTTTCCGTTTTTTATTCTGTCTCTTCTAGTTATTCCTTTCACTTTTCTCAGAGATTTCATATCTATGGTCTTTATTTTGCGCATCATTGTGTTTGTTAGGATAAAGCTTTTACTTTCGTATGTAAGAATGGGTCTATAGGTGGTCATGTGTATTATTAATTTCGTCCTCCTACTTATCTGTTATTTTCCAATGTATTATAGTGATCATATACGTTGGTAGCTTTCTGTATTGATTTATTATTTCCTTCTTCTATGGTTCCTCCCCTGTTCAATATTGCACACAAATCCTTAATTGCATCTACTTGCTCTACCCCCTCTTCATTCAATTTTATATTTACCTTTTTTTCTCTTTTTATATGTATGGTTTTTGTCTTTTTATTTATTTTTATTTTCTCTCCTCTTTACTATCTGTTTCCATATGGGTAGTTTTTAATGCAGATTTGTTTTGGATTTTGACATCAAGATGTCGTCTTTGATTGCTCTCCCACCTATATATACCTGTCTCAACTTGTGGTATCCTGTATTTATTTATGTTTATTGTCTTAATTATATCGTCCAATGTTATGATAAATAATGCTTTATTATGATTAGCCCTGTCTTAATCCATTTTTATCTTAAAAGTTCCTGATTGTCTATTGTCCTTTCTTACGTAACTTCTATTATGTCCATATAAACTTTTGATATCTGTCATTAATCTTTTATCTATATTTATATTTTCTAGACTTTTCCATATTGCTTTTTGTGACACTGCATCAAATGTCATTTCTTTATCTAAAAACGCCATGTATGCTTTTGCTCCCTTACTCAATCATTTATTTTATGGTCCTGAGTGCTTCGCTCTTTCCTGAAGACGCACTGTGCTTTATCTTCTATCACATTTATTAATCTAATATTTTTTCGTATGATTTCAGTACTCAGCTCAGCGAGATGATCTCTCTGAAATTAACACATTCTCTAGGGTCACCCTTCTTATGTATTGGTATTGTTATTCCTACCTTCCAATCGTCAGATATTCTTCCACTTCTCCAAGCTTTCTTAAACATTTTCGTAAGTATTTCTTTCACTATTTGTCACAAATTTTCCAGCATTTCCGATACAATATTGTCATGTCCAGCCGCTTTTCATTTTTTCTAAGTTCTGATTGATTTTTCTACTTCTTTCCTTTTCATATCATCTTCCTTCTTACCAGGAAAGTAATAGAGTATACTTTCTCTATGAGATCTTCTTCCGGTCTTGATCGAACATCACGATTTGATAATTACTCGAACTGTTGCTTCCACCTTTTCATAATCTTGTCACCGTCTGTTATCAGTAGTCCCTCTTGGTCTTTTGCTATCTCTGTTTCTTTTCCATGGTGATTTTAGTGCTCTATAAAATAGTTCTTGGTTAGTTCTAACTTTATTTATATATTATAAATTATTAATCAGATTCACATTAATCAAAAACGTGTTCATTCAAGACTAAAGGTCTTTTTTTTATTTTAAACTTCAGACATTTAATATTTCTGAGTGTCTGCGTCGGTGTAGCAGTCTAGTGATTGACCTCGCGCTGGTGATACAGGTTCTATTGTGGGGGCCTGCGTTGCATGTTTGTGTCTCAAAATACAAAGTGTAGTGTTTAGCTGGGATTAAAACATAAATTATAAATTTGCATGGATAAAACGCTAGGCCATAAAATCATGGAGAAATATAAACTGACACCTGATATTAGTATGGTTTAAGCTCTTAGTAAAATATATATTTTTGATGTATGCACGATGTTTTTAGTTCCTCAAAATATTAGGCAATGTACAGGGTGGTGTTGTGGAACTATCATCTTACCACCACTTTCCGGCAAAACGACTTAAATAGTAGTCCAAGTTTGTGAAAAGTGCAATAAGGATGTCTGAGAAAGTTACTGGTGGATCCCATTGATGAGTCCACCACCGGTATCGGGACGAAACATCCGTACATTGACGATGGTTGAAAATTAGATCGCTTAGTTATATGTCCTTAACACCAGGGGCATTGCTAAATGCGACATGGCGCCCGAGTAGGGACGGCGGCAGACAGGGATCTAAACCGCCGTTGGCTTTGATTGAGCCTGACCCGAACTTGGAAACACTACCTAGGATGTCCGTTCCACATTTCTCTGACCAGGCCTGTGCTTTCTTACGGCTTGGACTTTCTATGACAAAGTCGGAAAGCAGATGTCTTAGGGGGGGAGGGGAGCATGTTGTGGAACTAACATCTTACCATCACTTTCCGGCAAAACTTGACTTAAATAGGAGTCCAAGTTTGTGGAAAGTGCAATAAGGATGTCTGGGAAAGATATCGGTAGATCCCACTGATGAGTTCACCACTGATATCGGGACGAAACATTCTATCACTTTGACGGTTGTCAAAAATTAGATCGCTTAGTTATATGTCTTTTACACCAGGGGCATTGCTAAATGCGACAGTAGCTATTTAATATTGCGATATTCAGTTGCGGCTGTATTAAAGGGGATATATTCTAAAGCTAGTGTAGCTTACTCAGGCTGCCCCAGAAAAGAGTGGCCCATTTTTTTAAAGGAAGTTACCTATATTCTTTACTATCGAAGTTGTCTAATTGGACCCTTTCTTTAACTCTAAATTTTTTCTTTCCTTAAAATGAGACGGTGTCAAGTTATTAAACTTTTAAATATTATTGAGCCGAAATCAATATATCACTTAAATTTTTGACATCAACACCACGGTTCTTTACTGTTACAAAAATTTGTAAAGAATCTTAACTGGGTTCTTGGGTAATCCAATAATTGCGTTTTTACAGAGATAAACAACATTGTTATTTACTTATTAATATTTTCAATTCCGTTTAATTTTTTGAATAGAAAACTCTATATCTAGTATGTATCGACAAAGTATTTATTTATCTTAAAATTTATAACAACAGTTTTGTCCTTATCTCCACTAGTTTTCACAAAAATTGCTATTAAATAAAAAATGCTCTATTTTAACCTATGCATTACGATTTTGATGCCTATACTTCATTTAAAAGTCAAAAAATATATAATATTTACGCGGCCATGATTTTCTTTGTTCTCTCTCTGTTATGTTAAGCATGTGCCATTTTTGACGTTTATTATTCATTCAATTTAGGGTGTTTTAGTTTTAAAAAGGGGCGTAAAGTGAAATTAAAAATATTAATGTTTAGATAACAACTTTGGGCACACCATATATAAAAAAATTATTTCCAATGGGGGATAAAATGATCCTACCCATCCTACAAATTTTTGTAAAACAGTAAAAAATCGAAGAGTGACTATTAAATAAAATACTGATTTTGGTCTAAATCTATTTCAAAAATTTAATAGTTTGGCAATGTCGCTTTTTTATGCAAAAATCAACTCAAAGTTAAAAGGAGGGTTCGATGAGACTACAACTTTACTGAAATAATTCAGGTCATTACATTTTAAAAAAGATTAAAATTTTGTGTCACGCTTTTTTAAGACATCCTATAAAAACTAAACCATTATTAAAATATACTTTTCTTTAATTCTATTAATATCCCTACCATCAAATTTCTTATCGATATAACGACATAGCCGCAATCGAATACCGGAGTAATAAGTAGAGACCTTTTATTATAAGTATTATTTTTTTATTGCTGGACAATTTACCAAAAAGAATTCTATATAGCAAAAAGTTCCTGTTGGGTTTATTATTTCATATAGAAAACCATAATTGATTTCTATCTTTATGAAAGTCGTAATGTACAGGTAAACACCGGCCATGTCTTGTTTAGTAGCAATTTTTGAGAAACTTATTGAAGATAAAGGCTAGATACTAATTTGAAAATAAATAAATATTCTGCCCATATATTACATTCCATTTAAAAAAAAAAAAAAAACGTACAATGGAATTGAATATATCATAATCTTAATAGTAATTTTTGACACCCTGTACAAAAAACTGAATAATGAACTATAGTGAAATAAAACGATCTTAGGGAATACTTCTCACCAGTCTCAATAAAAAAAAAGTAAAGAATTTTGTGGTGGGTATTAAAATTTAAGTAAAACACTAATTTGGTCCAAAAATTATTCAAAAATTTAATAATTTGACAACGTCGCAATTTATGGCGAAAAAAATATGTTGTTGAAAAGAACTTCAACTGCCGTAAAAAATGAAGGTCATTACATTTAAAAAAATCTATCAATTATGCACCACATTTTTTTTGGACACACTGTATAAGCTAAACCATTTTTAAAATGTACCCCTTTAATCTCATTAACATTCCGCCAAACAATTTTTTTTATCGATATAATGATATAGACGCAACCAAACATATGAACATCCTGTATATTTTAATTCAACTGTCTATTGCAAATACTTCTAAAAAAAGGATAAGATGGAAAATAAATAATACAATCGTACCCTTAAGTAATATTATAAGTGTTCTAATATATTGAAAATCATTTGGTATCTTTTTTATGAATGTGAACTTTCTTATACGGGGTGCCCGGTAAGTACCTCCTAATTCCTCGGGAGCATCCAGGGGAGGTCAAAATAACTCTACTTTTTCACTGAAAAAAATTCCTAAAGTTTCCTTTAACGGAAACATCGAGTCCTAAAGGGGTACCCAGTGATTTACCTTGTCGGCTCTAAGTTTTGAACCGACTTGTATAATTTTAGTGGAGTCTTAATATTTTATAGAGGCCATAAAGACCCATTAAACCACACTACAGTAGATATTTTAGATCAGATTAGTCAGGAACGGATTTATAGTTACACTCGTTGGGCCTAATTTTTGACAAGTGTTATTTTACAGAGCTGAAAACTGATTTTTTAAATACTTGTATCATTTCTCTTTAAAAAAGTACTCCTGTATTTCGATACAACTGTCGGTTTTTGAGATAAATCTGTTTTTATGCGAAATACTCAAAAGTTACTAATACTAAACAGAAACTGGTAAATATCATTACTATTGTTAATACCTACATACACAAGTAAAAATAATTTTAAAAAATCGAACAATATTCTTACGCAGAGTATGCTGATATGTATTTAATTTATGGTGAAACGCTATCAAATTCTTCTAAGACAAGAAGACTTTGTGCTGAAAGATTTACAGTTCGAACATTGCCAAGTCCAAAAACCTTTCAAAGGGTTGATCGAAGCCTAAGAAAAGCAAATAAAAGAGGATTAGAAAATAATTATTAGAATTAACGAACTAATTTTTACATGTTTTATTCAGGCTCATTTTTGCCGCGATGCGGCGGGAGAGCCCTATCAGGAGTGCACGAGACCTTCATGTAGAGGAACAAATTTTGCAAGATATTGTTGAGAACCCTTCAAACAGCATAGGAAAGCTCGCGACGCAAAACAATGTTACAAAATGGATTGTACATAAAACACTAACAGAATAGTTACTTCACCCTACCACGTTGAAAAAGTATTCGCGATATTTCTCCAGATGTTTACCCCGCAAAACTTCAATACTCCAATTGGTTTATACAGCAAGATAACCTAAATCTAAATTTTTCTAACCTTATTTTGTTTACAGATGAGGCCAGTTCTACAAGAGATGGTATAATAAACTCACACAATTTACATTTTTGGACTGATGAAAATCCGCACGCTATAATTCAAAACAAACACCAACAGAGGTTTATTGTAAACTAGCGACCCGCCCCGGCTTCGCACGGGTGCAATGCTGATACTAAATACACTACAGAAAAACTGTGACTATTTATTTTATTTTTACAACAATTATTACATCGGCCTCCGACGCGCTATTTATAGGCACGCTGCCGCCGCCCCGGTCGGCCAGTACCGCCGCAAGCGCTACTTCCCGCTTAACGACATCACATTAGAAACCTCAAAAATAACAGTATTTCTCCACTATTTAATGGATGTTATTATACATATAAACCTTCCTCTTGAATCACTCTATCTATTGAAAAAAACCGCATCAAAATCCGGTGCGTAGTTTTAAAGATTTAAGCATACAAAGGGACATAGGGACAGAGAAAGCGACTTTGTTTTATATTATGTAGTGATATGTGGGCTGGTATCATCGAAAATAACCTTAAGGGTCAATTTGTGGAGGGGAATGAGATGTGCTAAGGAACATATAACTGGGCCTAGTGCTAAGGAGCTTCTTTCCTTGGGAAGGAAAGAGCTGCGAATTGTGGTGGAATTATTGACAGGACATTGTCACCTCAGGGGCCATCTTCATAAATTCGGTGTCGAAGGCGACACGACATGCAGATAGTGTTTGGAGGAGGATGAAATTGTTGATCATGTTCTCAGAGAGTGCCCAGCACTCAACGGACTGAGACAGAGATATTTCAGAGATACAGTTTTATTACCGGAAGCAGTTAGGCAAGTTCAACAAACGAAGCTGCTTATATTCGGAAAGACGATCGGCCTCGAATAACCTGCAGATATGATGGCATGTAAAGAGCCCAATGGAGGCCTAGGCATCGATGATCTAGTATGGGCACCCTCTTTTTCATTCTTTCATTCATTCAAGTCAATTTGTTTTGGAAGAAAAACCCAATAGTGAGATTGATTTAGAATTTTTACTGCAAAATTTAAATAATTTATTGGAAGACGTACCTCATCTCCACCTTCATCTCATTTTGACCGTATAGTACACTTAACTAACGTGTTTGACCCTCGATGAAAAGGTCGAGGTGGGCCCGTTTTTTGGTCATAAAGGTCTCTGGACCTAAAATCCTGAGACTTTTATTTCTGGGGACATCTAAAAAACTAGTTTATTCAACACCAGTAAATTCTAGAGAAGAACTACTAGCGAGAATAGCACAGCAATCTAACGAATTCCGTAATAATACTGGAAAATTATTTCCAGTGCAGCGGGAAAATATTCGTAGAATATGAAAATGTACTAAAGTACGTGGAGGCCATATGGAATATTTGCCACAATAGCATTTACACGTTTTCACTATTTTTTCATTTTAGTAACATTGTAAATTAATTGGGCCCCGATCAACCCTTTGAAAGGTTTTTGGACTCGTCTCAGTTGGAACTCTTTCAGCATAACATTTTCTTGCCTTTGAAGAGTGAGACAGCACTTTTCCATAAATTAAAGCACATCAGCATACTCTGTGTATTTTATTTTTACCTGTTGGTGTTTAGCATTAGTAACTTTTGAGTTTTTCGCATAAAAACCGATTCGATCTCGAAAAATCGGAAACAATTTTATCGAAATAAATTAAGACTACCTTTTTTGAAGAGGAATGACCAAAGTATTTATAAAAATCCGATTTCAGCTCTGTAAAATGACACCTGTCGGGCCCAATGAGTGTGGTTGCAATGACCAAAGTATTTATAAAAATCCGTTTTCAGCTCTGTAAAATGACACCTGTCGGGCCCAATGAGTGTGGTTGCAAATCCGTTGCTGACTTCTCTAACGATCTAAAACATCTACTGTAATATGATTTAATGAGTCTTCATCGGTTCTATAAAATATTAAGATTTGATTAAATTATACAAGTCGGTTCAAAATTTAGAGCCGATATCTCTCTGGGCGATGAACATGACATATAAAACTGGACTGCTCATGAAAATAATTTTTGACCCCCCCCTTATTGGCCGCCATTAGGTGCAATAATTTGTAAGACAACATTGAATTCCCTGCTAGTTTCTTACATTGACGTGAATGTGTCGTGTATGAATGTTAGTTCTATTATTCTAACTAACAGGTTTAGACAATAACTATCTCTTTCTATACTATATCTAAAACAATAAATTGCTCTTCCTTGTTTTACTTGACAGGTTAATTGAGTATATTCAATAAAAAAGACCAGGATAATTGTTTCTGTAAAACAATATTTAACTAGAATTTCTACTTTTAGTTTCTTAGTTTTTTTTTCTGTTTAAAGCAACTCCAATAAAGCTAATTTTTTTAACTTCTTTGGTACAGCGTAAATATGTAACAATTTTATTATTTTTAGATAACAGGCATGAAATGTGAGTTCTTATAAATAAATGAAATTGCTTTTTCTATGACTGTTTAGGTACATATTTTATTTTTTACAATAAAACTGTTATTTAGCAAAATAGCCAAAATGTGAAATATGCGCCAAAAACAAATCGAGACTATTTTTTTTTAAATATTTGTTTTAGAAAAGATTGTAGAAATCAGTGGGTATTTTTGGTAAATAACTAGTATAATCTACATCCTTATTCGGACGTAGAGTATAAGAAGTAAAGCATTAAGACATTTATTTTTAAAAATTTTATATCATGAATTAATATAGTATATTGTTTAATGTAAGGTATCGAAATGTTCACATAATCTATTACAAAGTAAGAGAGTTTCATTATTTAAAAATAGCTTCGATTAGGTCTTTCTTAAAATTATTTTCTCCTCGATGCTTTTAGGGAACTGATATGTTATGTATTTATATAGGGTTAACATCATTCATAATAATGTTGACATTTCTTTCATAATAACGGAGCTTTAATTTAAAAGAAGTAAAGTAACATTATGTACTAAACCATTTTTATAAAAAAAAAATAAACTCTAAAGAGGATAGTGTTCAAGCAGTTTATATTTAATTGTAAACAAAATAATATTTATTAAGACACTTTAAATATAAAAACGTTTGTAAATATATAGAATTCTTATATTAATACAATTATTTTTAATCTAAATATATACATAAAGATTTACTAGCAACTTTTAATTTTTACACTAGGTCAAACTTTCCATTTACTTAACTGTTTGAGGATCTGAAATTGACCTTTCCTAGAGTTGAATTTTTGAAATGGCAATCAATCGCAGCTTCTCACTACTTTGACAAAAGATTTTCATGACACAAATTTCCCATCTGAGCTAAAATCAAGATGTTTTTTTATTAATTAATAACATATTCAAACAAAAGGTTATTATTTTATTTTTGGACAAAACAAATACATAAAAGTAAAATTTACGTAATTCCCAAACATGCTTAATAATATTGAAAAATTTCATATTATATGCAATCATTTATTTCTATTTTAATATGGCATATTTGTTTTTAAACGTATAATCATTTTAATTTTTAACACCATACCAGTTTCGATGTTCAGCTTTTTATGTCAGTGGAACATTAACTTCATGGTAAAACGATATTGTTATTGGTTAATGCACACCTAATTCAGGACTTTTTTTGTAGAACCAGTGTGTTATTAAGTCCAAGTTTAGTTGCTTCAAGATGTTTACATCAAACAGTGCTTCACAGTTTTTTTCAAGCAGTTTATTTGTAAGAAGCACAGCACAAACTTTTTGCTCATCTTCTTGTATAAAACTATTTCCAGAAAAAGGGTGTATAAAAGAATTATGACCATGACCAATTTGTTTCAGCCCTTGAATTTGAAGTTTCTTTTTTCTTAAAAAACTAAAATATTGATAGAATTTAAAAATTATCATACATCATATCCATAAGATTAAACTTGTTAATCTTAGATTTATAATTTGATTCTGAGGTAAAATTTAAATAATTATTATTGAATGCTTTATAACTTACCAATTAAATAAATTCCAATTTACCAGATGAGGTATATGCACGTCTTACGATGAAGAATTACATTTTTTAAAATACCAAAAAAAACCTTAAGGTTCACGATCCTGTCTTTAATTTCCAGTAAAACGTTACATAAAATGTGATAAAATGCATAAACCAGCAAAATCAAAAATAAATTATTGTCGAAATGAAAAGTATTGTCAATGTCAAAAATACACTTTCACCAATATGATAAAAATTTAGGGAATTCATTGTTGCAAAAGCAATTATTTGCACGTAATGGCACGGAGCATGATATCGTCATTTTTATTATAAGGGAGGTATTATGCATGATCAGTCCAGTTTTATATGGCAAGTTCGTGCTCTGGGCACTTTAGGAATTTTTTTTCTATGACAAAGTAGGGTTATTTTGACCTCTCCTGTATGCTACCGAGAAATTATGAGGTACTTATCGGACATCCTGTATAATCATGTTCTGATCTTAAAATGCTTATGACAAAGGATACTCTTATTCAAGCTGTGCTGTGGTAATATATTATAAAAATAAAATACCTCATTCAAAACAGAATAAGAATTAATTAAAGCGATTTTGCAGGAAAGTGTGTCCATTTCCGGTTTCAAAATGTTTATAGTTTTCACTTAACCCCGAAAAGGATTGTTTCGGGATCGTCCGATTTAAATTCTGGTCAAATAACGGGATTGTGGCAAACAAGGAAATTAGATTTTTTAGGATGTCCGTAATTAATGAAAACCCCGAAGTAAATATTTGACGTTTTGGGAACAGCATTCGGTGTTAAAATGTGATTTTAAATTCTTAACGGCGCGTAGAAGATTAGAATTCTCTACTGACTTGTATTTTGAAACGATAACATAATCCTCTTGTATTTTCTAGACCTTTTAATTAACAACCGAATACTGTTTTGCAGTTGAGAATTATTACAGGTCAGCGAAGCTAATTTTCCGATGCCATATATCCGGTGCCTGTGCGGCAATTAGGTATCCAATTAATAGGTCTCGTACAGCACATTTAAATATGTCCACACACTCAAAAGGCTATTACATCGTTTGGATTAAACACTAGTTTGTAGCGTGTCGTCAATATATTTAAAACTAGAATACAAAAGTCAGTAGTAGTCTTTGAATTCGAATTTAGTTTCTAAAGTAAGTTTTTTTTCACAGATTTGCATATTTCTAAAAAGTGAAATCTAGAATTTTTGGCGCTCTAATGAAATCTCAAAATTTTACCATGAAATATAATATTATATTACCAACTATAACGCCTTACCAAATCCTAGCAACACCCTGTAAGGTACCTCAGTTCAGAGTTACCTAAAGTTTGTCCTAATGCTGACTGGGGTCTCTACCTATACGCTAGCTTATCTCAGGGTAGATTCGTTATTTTTATATTTTCCCACTATTTTTAATATATTGTCTGTGTAAGTTTTATAAATGTCTAAATCAGGAAAAAGGCGCCACCAAACTTTACTTCAAAATTTGCTCTAATGATTATACTACGAGCACTTGTAGTAGAGAAAACTTGGAAAAGAACAATTATTCAATATGTCATAGCCAGGTAATAAATCGCAGAGTCTAAGTACTTAAAAGTATCCTAATTTAAAATTATAGGAAATAAAACCAATTAAATAGAGGCCAATACATTTATTCCCCACGGTATACCTCTTCCCAGAAAAAAAATACAATCCCTGGAAAAAATTATCACCAGTGTGAATTATTGCAAGCTCCTCTAATGGGGCTATCTAATAGAAATACGATTACAAATGGTAAATTGCAATAAATAAACTTTGTTGACTTAGTCGAAAGTTATTGTCTTTCTATGATGTAGAAAAATGTGAAAATTAAAAAAAAAAAGAGAATAAGTTAAAGTTGACAGTATCCTGCACAGTGAACGGCAAACCTATCCAAAAAGTAAACAAAGCAACTACCACACTTGGAAGGTTTACGTCGACATAGCCTAGTTATAGACGATAAAAATACTCTCTATTTTAAACTAGACTATGAAGTTTCATAAGCCCAACAATGCAGGAAACTATCAACTTTGCAGTAATAAAAAAAATAAGCAATATCAAAAAAAAAACTACAAAAATGTCTGCAAAGAGAAAGAATTAGAAAATTGATAATGAGAGAGATAATGAGTGTTGAAATGATAGTTAACAGAATATAAGCAATAGATAATTACACAAAAAAAGTGATAGATAATTACAAAAATTAGATCATAACTTATAACTGTCGCTCAAGTAGTTAAAATCTTAACAAAAATTTTACTGAAAAGTTTGTTACAATTTTGTACAAAATAACTAGTTTCTAAATTATTGAATTGTTAAGCAATTAAAATTTTCAATAAATGAATCATTATAATATTCATTACTTTAAACCATTATTATATGTTTAATTGGCCACCCTGGAACTATAAAACAGAACCATAAAGAAAAACCTCAATTACAGTAGAGTATCGCAAAATAAAACTTTTAAATTTGAGGTTGTAGCGCCACGGAGTCGACGGCGTTTCACTTTACAAGGTTTACTGGTTTGCCGCAAATATTATGTGATATGGTAAGTTTAGCAAAAGATAAATATAATTAGAAAATATTAAAGTTAAAATACTTAAAAGTCTTTTAATTAAAAAGGTTCAAAATCATGTACAGAAGAATCCCTTACCTGTTAGCCCTCTAGGTAATCGAAAAAGGAATCTTTACTTCGATAACTAAGCGATTAAAATTACAGGTTTAATACCCATTAGACTTAACAATCAGAAACTCTCGTGTACATACTTTGGTTAAAATTAGGAACTTAGCTGAATCACTTTCAAACAGGTGGTTAAACAAAGCCTATGATATAGACGACTTCACCAGAAAGAACGTTGAACTGGCTCAACATGGAGATTGTCCCATTCAGAGGCTCACAATCCCAGAAGTGCAGCACGATAACCCAAACTGCTAATTGTTTCCCAAACTACATTATAAAATTCCATCCAAAAAAAGAAAGACTGAAGAAGTCCAAAGACACTGAAGTTATTTTAAGACATACTGTAGTTTTCCCAAAGACGTATTGTACTTATATCAAAGACCCTAAAATAAAGAAATAAAAATTCATACTCAATCAGTCGTACAAAAGGCCTACTCAAAGTCTAGCTAAATTTTGCTAAAACACACAAACTGATTGTTTCAAAAGAAATATGTATATACCTTGAACTCAAGAAAATGGTGGCATCTGATAAAGGTTAAGCCGTTGTTTCTGGGCTGGCTGAAGAAAATAATCGCCAAACTGGCTGTAGGGTGAAACGACCAAATCACCAAAAAAATGTTTACACCCCGACTTGGTTTTGTTACTTTAATTGGGGAAATTAGTAAAACTAAAACCACTTCTCGCTCTTGCGTCAGGTAGCCAAAAGAGAACGATTTTTCTCAAATCACTCGCACATTCCTTCCAATGGAAGTTACCAAAAAAACTTAATAAAAAGGTCCATCAAAAATCTATCCAAAAAAAAATAACCTTAATCTCGTAGCAATAATCTCGAACCCTTGAAATTTATCATACAATTTGAACTACTTCCGGAAAATATATACAAAAATTCTTCTATCTCAATTTTAAACTGGCCAGTACTGAAACCAGACAGAGACAACCATTATCTTAATAATCTAAACTACCTCGTCCTACAAAATGAATATCCTATAAACAAAGTACTTTACGGATTCAAAATATTCAAAAATGAAATCCAATTAGTTCGAAATAGTTCGAAGGACTAATTTCAAATATTTTAGTTACCAAAAATTCTAGTTAGTAAAGGGAAATATTCAACTAATAAACTAAAAACAGCATAATGAAAATAGATACTATCTTATTTCGAATTTAACATTTCGATATATTTAACAGAGGTGCCGTCATATAGGCAACCATAAAAACTATCCATGCAATTCAGTGGACCTGACTATCTGAAACAGCTGATATGTGACAATAAATATTTCCTTAAGAAGGAAAATCAACAGGAAAACAAAAAACACTGTTTATATTTATCCAATCATTAAGAAAACGCTTTTCCCAATCTGTGATACATTGTCTCGAGGTACCTAACGAAATTTACCAATTAAAGAAATGGGTTAACTTTCGATGTCAATCAAAATTTCAAAATGTAAACAAAAGGAATGATCTGAATATAGATGAAACCAATATTAATGAAGAAGAAACAAAAGGTAATCATTAGTTTTATAGTAGAAAACATCGTTTACTGTAAATTACGTTTCAAGTTATGCATGTCATTGACTTCCTTTAAAGAAAAACGTACAAAACAAAAATCTATTTATTACTTTAGTAATCTGAACCTGTAATTTAATGTAGAAAAATGTAAATGAAAATATTTATTATTTAAAATCAATTTTTAACCGTAACAAAAGAAATTCAATGTTTAGCGTCAAAAAATTATAAAAGGTGTTAGGGAAATAACTTTCTAAATTTAACCAACGATTCTACAAATTATGTTGGACAAAGATGGTCCTTGAGACGTGTATCTAAAATTCTGCGGAAGACAGTAATAACCTCTTAAATATGATTCGGAAGACACGTAAAGCCTGTGGACCAGCATATTTCTGACCAACAAAGTTGACACAACACCGATATGTGCGATGGGTTGTCTACTCTTTTCAAAAGGCAAGGCACTCTAGGACGAAGAAAAACTAATTTAATATAATAAATAGTTTATCAGATGCTTTGAAATATTACCTATGAATAAAGTGTTTTCTGTCAATTTCCAAGTTTAATATAGATCCGCCTTTTGCAAGCGGTGAGTCGCTTTATAAAGGTGACTTTTCCCGTATGTGCATGAAAGAACGAAAATACTGTGTGCCAATATAAAACGCCACAGTCACATGTAAGGAAGTACGGAGTTGAACTGAATCTTACGATAAACTTAAGAATCTCAAGTGATTTAAAAAATGAGTTAGTAGTTAATACATATTATGTATATAAATATTAGTAATGCAAACCAGTTTATTAATTTCTTCATCTGTAAATAAATTACAACAAATACCCTTTATATATCGTACATGCGCACGTCGAACGTAAAAGTAAATAATTACTGTTCTGTAAATCTATGAAGGATTGTTGGTTAAATAAAAAGTAATTTTTTCAAGTTTGACGAAAAGCTGGACGAGTAATTAATTGCTTCTTATACTTCAATCCTTTATTAGGAACTGACACAGGGTGGCAGCTTTAGTAAGCTACAGTCTCGCCAGACTAAAAGCAAAGAAAAAATAGGTGAAAAGACTAAAAAAAAAGGAGAGAAACAAAAATATTACCGTGATTTTTTACAAATGGGTTTTATTGTCCCGAGGAGAAGTCAAAAACTAAATCTCTTTTTGTAATCTGCAATGAAATCCGGGCTAAAAATAGTTTAAAACTATCTCTTCTTCATAGATGCCTTGAAACAAGACATCCGGATTACAAGGGTAAACCTGTTGAGTATTTTAAAAGAAAATCGGCAAATAATAAAAGTCTACTGTTTCTTCTTTTCAAACAGATTTAAACGAAGATAGTAAAATAGCTCTCGAAGCATTATTTTGAGTTAGTAACATAATTGTAAGATCTGGACAAGCAGATACAGTGACAGAGAATTTGATTGGACTGTGTGCTAAAGACATCACAAAGTGTATGCTGAGAGATGACGCCACAAAGAAAATTGAGCTTGTTCCCTTGTCAAACAGCACAGTGTCGCGGAGAATTAATAATTTGACAAATGATGTGGAAAGTGAACTTTTAAAAAGAATAAAATTGAATTATTTCGCTATTCAGCTTGACGAGTCGACCGATACAGCAAACGTTACCATTGCTTGTTTATGTTAGAAATATTTTTAAGAAATTCATTCATGAAGATATATTATTTCCAATACCGCTGAAAACCTATATAAGAGGTGCAGCAATTTACGATATAATCAGTGACCATTTTGAATAAAAAATGAAATAAATTGGTCTTTTTCCTCGGCTGTGCACAATGAAGGTACAAAATTAATGACTGTAACATTTTCTGGTCTTGTGATGCGGGTAAAGAAGATCAACAAGAATATTGAATGGACTGTTTGCTGAATTCATACACAAGCACTGGCATGTAAACGCATTCCTGCAGAACTATCCAGTACTTTAAGCGATTGTTTGAAGGTTGTAGAGAATGTTGAAGATTGACTAGAATGTGGTCGTCGGGCTTGCATTGTCTTTATTTTTATTTACTTTTACGACGTTTCGATTAGGTTGTATCTCTAATCGTTATCAAGTATAAACTGAATGTTTTGTCTTAAGACTACGAGCTTATATAAGGACTGTCTTCACTGAAGCGCAAACTTTCGCTTCACTGTACACACCTAAATGATTTGATATTACAAAGTAGTGGTTGCCAGAGTTTAGGTACTTCAACACTCGGTTTACTGAAGATCCCATTATTGTTTTTAATGTAAGCTGCTTCTATAAACTTTTTTTTATTCTTGTTGGGTTCCATATATATTGCCGCAGCCTCAGACTATTTTATATGGTGTTGTTTTTCCCAGCGTGTTCTGCAATACCTGATCTCGACGTTTCCCCTTTTTGTGTATGAGTTTTATGTTCCTTAATTCTAACTTCTAGTGGTCGTTTGGCTTCTCCAATATATATTTCACCACACTCACATGAAACTTTGTAAACAAATTCTTTCTTATCGGTAGTTTTTAGTTTTGTTTTTGTTAAATAAGCTCTAGGCGTATTTCCTAATTTAAAGGCTGTTTTTATATTATAACTACTGGCAATTCGTCTTATTTTCTCCGAAGTTCCCTTAATGTACGGAATTGTGAAGAATCTGTTTTTTACTGTCCAGTCTTCGTTGTTCTAAAGTTATTTATGACATCGACAATTAGTTTTAACCGATAACCGTTCTGTTGTAAATCGGATTTAATATTTGCTACCTGAATGTGTTTACAAAATTCCATGTGAGTGTGATGAAATGTATATTGGAGAAACCACTAGAAGTTAGAATTAAGAAACATAAAACTCACACACAAAAAGGGGAAACAACACCATATAAAATGGTCTGAGTGTGCAGCAATATATATGGAACTCAATACGAAAATAAGAAAATTTATAGAAGCAGTTTACATTAAAAACAAAATGAAATCTTCAGTAAAACGAGTGTTGAGATACCTAATCTTTGACAGCCACTACTTTGTAACATCAAATCATTGAGGTGTGTACAGTGAAGCGAAACTTTGCGCTTCAATGGACACATTCCTTATATAAGCTCATAGTCTTAAGAGAAAACATTCAGTAAATACAACCTAATCGAAACGTCATAAAAATAAATAAAAATAAAGACTATGCAAATGCAACAACCACATTTTATTCAATTTTAAGCGACGTTGTAAATTTTATAAAATCACGTGCTACAAAATATTGTCTATTCCGTACGCTTTGAGAGAACTTTCAAGCATTTTTTCTTGAACGCCATTTCATTTGTCCTTTTGTGTATGTGATATTCTTTAGCTGCAAAAACTGCCATGAGTAACTGACATTTTTTCTAAATTAAATGATTTAAATCTGTCTTTACAAGTGCTACACTGATATTTAAAGAGAGGCGAGACAACTCACAATGAGGCGAGAGGTAAAGTTAATTAAATTCAAAAATGAAAATTTAATGCTAGTAGCGGCACCAGCAAACAAAAATGCCAATCAGTTATGGACCACTGTATCAAAAGCTAGGTTGAGTGCAGAAACTTTCCACGATGTGGTTGGGAAGTAGCTATCAACTTTACTCAACAACAAGTACAACAAAACAAAAGAAATACAAACGCAAGTTGCATGTGGGTCAAATGAAACGCATAGTAGATCGTTATAATAGAATCTTTATATCATAAAATTGAAAGAAAATCTAACTTGAAAAAATTTTGAAAAATAAAAGGAAATAAATCCAATTGATTAACAATTAACCTCATACTATATAGCTAACTAGCTTTAAAATCATAAGACAAACCCGTTCCGCTCTGCCGTACCAACAACGGGAATACGCAGGACACAGCAGTAACAATAAACTCTGAGGGTACGTTAACATTAACACTTATGCCCCAAGGGTAGATTAACGGCTCTTAAATCACAAAATACATCTTAATTATAGTCTAATGTGGTCAATTTTAGGTCTTAATGAAACAAAAAAAAGCCAATACTCAAATCAAAGAATACCACACTGATATCGGGACAATCTAAGGCTTCAATCCCAAATCCAGAAAGATTGCTGCAAATTCAGCGAAATGAAAGTCTTCAGTCTTCTTTTGTTGATTTTTACAGGAAAAAATGATAATAAAATCAATTTGGCCTCCATTTATATGTTAGCCTTAAACTTACGCGACACGCTACTTCCTTTAAAGTGTCAAAGGAAATTCTAAGAGGTACCGACTTGACAGAAATTGCAGTACAAAATTGACCTGGAGCGACCCAGAATGACAAGAATGGGCTGAAACAGATTTACTAATTAATTTATCGTTAGCATTTTCCATTCTGACTCAAATCCCCATTCATTGCGTTTTTCTATTGTAAATTAAGACATTGACATTTCCTGCCAGCTATTAGATATTAGTTGCCCAAACTTCCTCCAAAAATTAGATAAAAGAAACCACAGGCCAACACGTTACTCCTTAAAAGAATGAGAATTGCCTATACGTTAACTAGAAGCGATACATTCGATGGTAACATTCAGTCTAACCTCAACAAAAATTACAAATGTTAGTGGAATTATTCATAATAATATTAGGAAAACTACCATAAGAAAGGACAAAACTAAGCATTTCACTCGAATAATAGGCAGGGAAATGATATCTATCATCAAAAAACGTAAATGAAAATTCCATATATATATATTCAAATAAGTGTTGTACCGTCGACGACTTTATGAATCAAGCAAAGAAAATAAAAGCTATCTTTAGGCTGGATTTGTAGTGTGAAAATATAAGCAAATTACAGAATGATAAAGAAAATAATCAAGTTGGTAAGAAAATTTGCAAGGAAGAATTTATTTTGGCTAGATTTGGTGCTCGCGCTATAATAAAACCGAAAATGCAACAAATAGTATATCGTTATTCGAAGAATAAATGGGAAAAACTTAATGAAAAATGATATTGCAGTGCCTAAAACGTGAGTATTTGGAGAAATAACTAAATTAACCATACTAAACATAAGATTAAATTTTAACCGTGACAACTCCCCCTCTGCTTCAGAAGGAGGGTAATTTTCTCAAAAAAAAAAAGATTAACCGACGATGATAAATACTGTAGGTAACAGTCAATAACCAGAATAAACTATATGATGATCTACTATTAGGTAAATAAATCTGGTAAAGTAATTATTACATATAGTTCAAGCAATTATATCAACATGATTAGACGATCAAGGTAAAGTAAATTAATTAATTAAAATAAAAAGAAGCCCAAAAAATACATTTCCTTGGTCTCCCTAAAACAGGAACTCGGTGAACCACATGGAGGCATCGGGTGTAGCAAGGTCGGTCGACGTTGCCGACGGAAGTGCACAGCACTCTTTCGACCTAAGGCGGGCAGGTCAGCTGCACTGCGTAAACCTCGTTTACTAATCTTACACTAGCTACTCCCTAGAAAGGTTCTAAACGCTCCATAGGGTTCCCAAAGTGCAGATAACCTAAAAGGAAAAGAAAACTAACTTGTAAACAAAAAAAACTAAAAAGAGAAATAAGAACAACTCAGATGAACCGCGAGACATAAGGGAGTGAGTTATAAGTACTCACCAAACTAAAAGATGCGTTAGGTATTACCCCAACTCACCAAAGCCCCCAATAAAAAACCAAAAAAAAAGTTAAATAGGGGTAAAATCCTCTGTTATCTACAAAAATAATTTGATCTCTGATAGAAAAGGGTACTAATACATTTTTTGCCTAAGTCTAATTCAACTACGTGACAAATACTCATTAAGAACTTTCAGAACGTAAAAAAAAACATTAAAGTAAATTAAAAACTAATTTAGACTCACTGTGCAATTAGGTATCCCTTACTTCCGGTTCCAAAGTGTTCATAGTTTTCGGCATTCTCTCTAACTTGTAAAGGATTGTTTAAGGATCGCTCCATTTAAATTCAGGTCAAATAAGGTTGTGGCAAACAAGGAAATTCATTTTTTTTTAGGATTTCCCTAATTAAAGGAAACCCCACAGTAAATATTTGACAATTTGGGAGTGCTATTTACACGTTAAATGGACAGTAAATGTTAATATTCTCGTAGTAGCGTAGAAAAGGTCTCGGTTTAACGTTTTCTTTTTTTTGGAGAAAAGTAAAAATGATTTTCTTTCTTTAATATTATGCCTTAAACGTTTGAAAGTTTTAAATTAATTATTTGATGTTTTTTCACAAAAGATATAGATAACATTTGTATGCCGAATATTTCATTCCAGAAATTTCTAATTTTTTTGAGAAAAATAGTAGTTTGTGATTGTTAAAATTGGTGGCAGGAATTGAAACAGTATTCCCTTAGACTGTCATGATAATGCGGGCGGTAAAGTAGAAGCAGGCCACAATCTAAGTATTTATCATATAACGGTGACTTTCGTGTATTACAAAATGGCATTTGTTTGAAGGTCATAGACAATGATGTTTCTTGCGAAGTAGTATATATCTGTTGGACTTCCATTGTCTTTATTTTTGTTGAATATTCAACAAAAATAAAGACAACGGAAGTCCAACAGATATCTACTACTTCGCAAGAAACATCATTGTCTATGATCTTCAAACAAACACTAGAAGCCCGGTATTGACCCGGTATAAGTGACAAATTTCGAGGCTACAAGAAATTTAAGATTAAGCTTACAAAAGAGGAGACCAGTTTCTACGACAAGCACGAAATCAGGGAATAATACCAGATGGTTTCCGTATAAAATCTCCAGTTCCAGGACAACGGGTAAACAGGATATTGGAAAATGCTAGTAAGGCATTAATACGTTCACAGAAAAACTATCATCGTTTCAAGAAGGCAATACTACTAGATGACATTCACCAACTGTTCGAAGAAATTAAAGAATATATATTAGAAGAAGACTACGCCCCCATCCTAAGAAAAATTGAGAACAACATTGAAGAAAACGGAAATTCAAAGAAGCCGCGGTTATACATCAGAACCCGAGTTGTTTTAGTAAACCATCTTTAGATATAAGAGAAGTGTGGAAACCACTTCTAATGAATTGTAAACTAAAACTAAATACAGCATAAAAATGGGATTTTGCCTTAGCAGGCATGACTGCATCCATCTCAGTCACACTCTACTGCGTTTACTGTTAGTATAAATAGTCATGTAGCTAACGGATTTATTTAGTTTCACTTGAAAACGGCTAGAGGTAACTACTAGCCGAAACGTCGTGATATTCAACAAAAATAAAGACAATGGAAGTCCCACAGATATCTACTACTTCACAAAATGGCATATTAATTTATTTACTATTTTTATTATTGATCAGGTTATATGATATTATCGTAATACCATTCAGATCAACAACTAAGAAAATGGGGTTTTGTCTCGATGTATTTTAATTTTGTAAAATTTCTTGTATTAGAGATATACTGTTAATTATATCAACTATATCTTAATCGGCAATCCTAGAGAATGTCAAATTTCCGATTGGTCAGACTTGACTACGACGTAGTAATACGTTTTCACCGATTTATTAAATTAGTAATTATACAGTAAATCTCTATTCAATCTTTGGAATTAGAAATATCTGAAAGCTGGTGGTTTCAAGAACGACATAGTTGCCGGATTGTGAATGTCTTGACTGCGCCTAGAATGTTTTTAGTAAATTAAAACACTATCTATTAAATAACTTGGATCATTATCAGAGTTTTAATAATTTGTCCTATTATGATTATTGTCCTAGTTTATTAATATCTAATTTGCCCATAAAGATACATATTAGAAAATTACAATATCTCTTAATTTTTGTCAAAAGTATGATAGCATTGATAAAATCAAATAAAGATTCAGACTTAATTAAGAATGACATACGAGGTGTTAAAAAAAATTTTATTGGTTACTAGACCAGCAACCCGATTTTATATGAAGATTTTCCATAATGAAATTTGTTTAGCCTGGTAAACAACGCTATTAGACTTTCTAATACATCTTTCTTTGTGCATGAAATGCGGTTAACACCAAACAGCTCTAGGCCATCCCGTTTCTAATATTTCTGTTCTCTGTGCTATTTGAGATGGTTCTGACCTTTCTGTGAACTAATAATATTGGATATACCTATAATTTAGAGTACTGTTATTGACCAGTGTAAGTACACTCTAAGTACGCTACGAGTAAAATCTAAGAAATTTAGGGGTTCTGTTTTTGAACAGGTTAAGTATGTTATTGTAAATAAATAGCTGTGATGCGGGTGCTGATTGCAGCATCTTAGATTCTATATAGTTTACCGCACTATGTGCAGAATTTGACTTCGTGGGTGCCCTGTCTGCTGACCTACTGTTTTACTTTTTATTCTTGTTCTAATTCTTTCTCCTATGTCATCATTCCTCAGGCTTGCTATGTCAACTCTCTTTTTCGTGGGTTGTCGGATTTTATTTAATCTTACTCTCAATTTTCCTAATATGGGGTTATAATCTGAGCCAATATCTGCTCCGGGATAAGTTTTTATGTCCTGAATTCCATTTATATACCTTTTGTTGATGATTACGTAGTCAATCTGGTTCCTTATGACCTAATCTATGGCGTGTTGGGGTGACTGCCATGTATATAGTCTCCTTGGCGGTAACCTGAACCACGTGTTAGCTAAGGCCATATTTTCCTTCTGGTAGAACTGCATCAGGGTAACTCCTCTCGGGTTTCGCTCTTCTAGCCGAATTATCTATTACTAAAGACAAATGTCAATTTGGTGTGAAACTCAGTTGAAAAAACATCATTAACATGTTAAAGTTTGGACGTTTAGTCTGATGACTCTTTACTTTGTATGGATACAAAGCATCAAATTTTAATCAGGCAGTGTTTTGTGGAAGAGAGACATAGTCTATTTTACGAAAAAATTATAAATTGACCACCAAAGTCAAATCTGTATCGAAAAGTATGGAAACTATAAATAAATTGATATCTTAACTTGACATTAAGTTTTGAACTGTTAAATTTCTAAAAATCTAAAATTATTCACACTAAAAAATTCTGAAGTTTTTAACCTTATTGAAAAATATATAATTTTTATTCTGTTTATATTACTTGTAGTATTATTCTTATCCATTTTTTGATGTATTTCTATGAGAACTAGCTTTATGTGTTTTTTAAAGTAATTAGTTATCTATTTTATATGTTTTTTGTTCTTTTTATGCTTTATAGAGATATTAAAATATTTTAAATTCACAAACACGAACACCCCATGTGAAATAAATTATATATGATATATTTTTTAAATTATGCAACGATACTATAATTTATATACATTTGCACAATATATCAGTATATAATACACGTAATCTATTACACCTATCTCACAATGCAGCGAAGCATAACTTTTGTCTAATTTTGTTCAAGTAAATTTTAATATTTAAGTATAAAAACATAAACTTTAAAATATTGTCGAGAATAGTAATTATTTTCGTAAATAGAGAATATAAATCTTTTGTTTAAATACCTTTTAAAGTCAAGGTTGCATCCTTATGTTTCAACAATAAACTCGCATATTTTAAGAACCTAAAACCCTTACGTCAATTCAATAACACGTTAATTAATCTCAAAATAGCTTTAGTATGTAAACTATTTGGGAGACGGGCGACGGATATTTTTGTTGCAAATATCCCTTATGGAATTTAAAGCAAAATTTTCAGTTTAGTCACTGTCAAACCATCAGCTATAAACATAGTCAAAGATATGCTATCTATATTCTACCTTGTATTATTTGATGAGTAAGTAAATGCCCTTTTTAAGAAATGCCTACTATACAGAATATTATTTTTTGAAATTATTATCATCAGTATATCTATAAAGAATTTATAAAATGTCTTTAGAAAGATATATTAAGTTATATTTATTTTGAGTTATAAACGAAATATCCTTCTACGGGCTCAAGTAAAAAGTAATTTACAAGAAATTGTTCTTATGTTTTCTTTCGCAGCTGCTGATATGAAGCGTGGGAAATATGATGGGTTCACGCAGAATTAACAATGTTCATCACTTTGTGCCTCAAAAATACCAATAAAGTCGATTCTAAAAGTGCCTATATTGATACAAAAAAAATTTCAACGTTTGATCCAATCAATTTAAAAAAAATGCAGAGTTCGAGATATATCACGTTTCGTATTTTTTCGAGGTCAGGACATCGACGTTTCAAAAATCTGAGTACACCATCAAAAAGCTGAAAAAAATACATCCCAAACCATTATTCCAAAATTTTTCTTCGATTCACATTGGATTCACAGATGTGATAGTATGTTGAACCCTCTTACGTAGTTTTTAACTAAGCAGTTCGATTAACTTTTATTGAAAATATGGTAACAGGGGAAAATTCCTCTTTTTCATATTCAACTAGACATAAGTAAGGGGACTAACAGTGTAAATCAAATCATGTTTTTTCGAAAACGGTTGGGGTTAGCCATATGAACGAGGAGTACTTAACTTTTAGTCGATAATTACAGGTATATAAAAAAAATTGTCTAAAATTCTTATCATACAGAGCGTAAAAAAATGTGGTTATGGGTATCACAGCTAGTCCGCCCCTGCAGCTGTGAGTAATTCACAACACTTTCTTGGAGAGCATTTTGAAGAGTTTTACCTGGTATGCATCATATTAAAAAAAGATTGAAATATATCTGGTGATTCAATGTAATGTAATATGTAAAGAACTTGGTTCCATTGCAGCTTTTTGAGATCCCATATATCCGAAGAGGAAACCTATATGAAAAAAGGGTATATAAACTTGTAGTATTTCTTTCATGTGTTTTTTTCATATCCGGGAGATTTCCCACATTTTGCTGGACACACTGCATATATATATATATATATATATATATATATATATATATATATATATATATATATATATATATATATATAAAGATTGCATCCATGTCCATTCTAATAAAACAGACGTGTTTTGAGGGCAAAACGTACTACGATCCAGCCAATGAAACAGGTTTTGAAACCTGGTACGGTCCAACCAGTGAAGGCAAAACTTGCTACGGCTCAACCATTGAAGGTAAGACTAGTTACGATCCTGACAGTAAAGGCGAGACCTGCGACTTGCTATGGTTTAGCTAGTGAAGACGAAATTGGATACGATGATAAACTTCGGATGATCTTGATGGTCACTCTCATTGCAACCTTAAGATCACTGTTATTTGTAGTTTGATTTCGTACAAGTTTTGCATGCAAAAATTTTCTCGATAACCATTAGTACCCGAGTTAGTGGCTAATGTAAAGGGTTTTCCAATAAGAGGTGTTATTTTGATATTCAAAGAAAAATGCCATTTTTTAAGATAAATGATCGGATATTTATTACATTATAAAGAGGAAGGTATGCCGTTAATGATGGAAAATAACATCAGCCAAATGACCACCACGACCATGCCTACAGGACCATATCCTTTTCATGAAATTTTCCATAACCAAATCGCAAAGTGGCTGCCCTATGTCCTCGATAGCCTCACGAATTCCATCTTTGAGGTTTTGAATCGACGCTGGGCTGTTGGCGTAGACCTTGTCTTTCACGTGGCCCCAAAGGAAGAAATCGCAAGGTGTCACATCACAAGATCTCGGTGGCCAATTGTGATCACCTCTTCGAGAGATAACACGGCCCGGAAACTTTTCCCGTAAAAGATCAATGGTTTCGTTGCTTGTGTGGCACGTAGCGCCGTCTTGTTGAAAGTAAACGTGGTCCAGATAAATACCATCCAATTCCGGCCATAAAAAATCATTAATCATCTCTCGATAGCGCAATCCATTCACCGTAACTGTTGCTCCAGCCTCATTTTCGAAAAAGTAAGGTCCAATGACCCCGCCGGACCATAAACCGCACCAAACAGTCACACGTTCAGGATAGAGAGGCTTTTCAACAATAACTCTTGGGTTTTCCGAGCCCCAGATGCGACAATTTTGTTTGTTGACGAAGCCACCGAGGTGGAAATGGGCCTCATCACTGAAGATGATTTTTCGATGGAATTCCGGATCATTTTCATGCATTTCAAGAACCCAATCAGCAAAGGCACGACGTTGTTGATGATCGGCCGGCTTGAGTTCTTGCGTTAACTGAACTTTATAAGCCTTAAGACCCAAATCTTTATGCAAAATACGGTGTAATGACGTTTGTGGAATCCCTAATTCCAAAGAACGACGAGGAATGGACAAACCTGGGTTTTCTTCAACACTTTCGGCTACAGCAGCAATATTCTCGGCTGTTCTTGAGCGACGTGCACGGGTTTTCTTCTTCACATAACTAACTTGTCCCAACAGCTCGAATTTTTTCACCAATTTCTTTATTGCGCTCCGACAAGGTGCTTCATGACGACCCAAAAATGTTCGAGTTTTACGAACCGTCTCTGCCAAATTTTCACCATTTTTATAGTGAATTTTAATAATTTCAGTGCGTTGTTGAAGCGTGTATCGTTCCATCTTTATTTATGGCGTAGTTTCTACTTGTCAAACGTCAAAAACTTACAGCTTCAAAAGTGACATCTACCGAAATAGCGGGCTTTTTAAAATGACACCTCTTATTGGAAAACCCTTTATATGAAAGAAGGAAAATATCCTCAAAAGAGCTTTAAATGAAATTTTACCCAGTATATTATTCATACGTTAGATGGGAAAAGATCTCCCACAAAACCAATGGAAAAGATTAATCGGTCAAATCAGTTCAAATTCCAGGTCAAGATAATCTTTTTGAGGCCGAACAAAAATTCTCATGGGCACAAGCCCAAAAAATGGATAGTTTTTGAAATAAAGGTGGTGAAAAACTGAAAAACCTTCTGGAATGGGAAATGAATGTTCTAATAGTCTTTATGGAGGTAAATAACAAATCCCTATATCTCCAAATGTTAACGCTAGTTATGTACGATGAGCATGGTATATCAATCCGTAAATCCGAATTTCCTAGAAAGTGGACAACAGAACAGAGTACTCGAGTTCTGCATTACCCTAGATCAACGAACGTGAACATGACGAGTTTCTGGTCGCTTTTGTGTGTGCACTAAGCACATTACAGCCAATTTGCGACTGTAAAGTAAATGACAGTCTTTGGTTAATTTTCGGTTTCTAAATGCAAAAATGATGGTAAAACCTTCCTAACACCGTAGGATTTTTGACTATGATTGTCTCAGCAAAAATGAATGAGTATTTTACTCACATTATATTAAAAAGTAATTTTTAATATGTCGGAGGACGACGTACCCATTTAAACCCATATAATTCGAAATTTCACTCTACCCCATAGCCCCTGTATACGAAAAGTACGCCGTCGCTTTTCAAACTTCCGATACCTTATGTTTCTAGAAAATACCAGAAGTACGAAACTGGTATAAAAGCAGGTGGCCGGCAGTCGTATCACCAGTATTGATTTAACACGAGTAGTGGTCAGTATTAGAAAGAAAAGCGAAGTGCGCGAACAAGTCAATAGTAGGAGTCTTGTATTGGTTGTATATTTGTGTTCAATAAAGTTTGTTGACACCTATAAACGTAGTATCACATCTCTGAACCGACGTATGCGACAGTTCAAACATGTACAGAAAAGTGGCTGTGTCAACCCCGAAGATAGTTTTTGCTACGTATGTGGTCAGTTTATCACTAAACTGCAGAAAAGGACAGTTAACAAAATTACCAAAGTAGCTTCTCAACTATTTTGGATGTCTTATTGGCGATCAAGATCCGAGCAGCAAATCGAAGTAACTGGTTAAATCTCAAACCCTTTTCTATGCCTTTTGCAGTTCCAATAATTTGGTGAGAACTGTTACTTTTGTACGACAAAAGTGTCTGATTTTTCAAAAAAGAGCAAACATAATATTGAATATCTGAATATTCCCTCAGCAATAAAACCGGTCCTTCATGGAGAAGGTTTACCAGTTCCAGCGACCCCGGCAAAATTGAAGGAAGATTTAGAAATTTATGATGATAAGGTAGGACCCGGTAATGTATCGGAAAAGCACGATTCTTATTTTCCCAAAAGTGATTGAAAAGCACCACATTTAATCGACCAACTAGAATTAAATGATCAAGTTCTGGACCTCCACTTGTCCAAAGAGCATGCTGAAGTATTAGGGTCTAGATTACAATAATGGAATTTACTAGCCAATGTTACCAAAGTGACAATTTTTAGGAACTGTAACCAGGAACTATTCTGGTTTTTGATTTTGCAGGATAAAATTTGTGTTTATGTTAATCCAAATAGTGTTATGAAAAAATTAGTATTTGCATATAACCCGGAGGAATGAGATTCATTTATAAATTCTTCTAAAATAAGTTTATAAGCATTTCTGCTCCAAGATGGCAACAAAAGACCCTCTATTCCTCTTGCACATCCAGTTGACATGAAGGAAACATACGAAAGTATGTTACTTATTCCAAATGCAATAAGCTATGATACGTAAAACTGGCAAATATGTGATGACTTAAAAGTCATATACCTATTTCTAGGGCTTCAGGGTGGATTAATGAAGTATTGCTGTTTTCTTTGTCCTTGGGATAGTAGAGCAAGATAGAGCCATTACGAAGTTAAAGAATGGTTTCCGAGAGATCAATATATTCCAAGTCAAGCTAGCGCAAAAAAAGTACTGTTATCTCCGTTACACATTAAATTGAAATCGATTAACCATTTCGTTAAAGCATTAGATAAAGAAGGAGATGCGTTTAAATTCCTTTTTAAAACATTTACTTCGGAGTTTTTAGGAAACAAAAAAGTAGAAAACTACGAAAAACTAATAGAAAAAGGTTTCACCACTATATATTAACAATGAAGCAAGGCTATCAAGGCAGATGGGATTCAACAATGATGGGGGATTATTGTTGGTTTCTTATGAGAGGAAACGAGCAGCAATATAAACAAAAGTCAACATTTTCAAAAAAGTTATGTACGAAAAACTTACTATAAATGTATTGTCATCTGGATTTTTGTAAAATAAATCCTGTTATCCTTCAAATATCTTGTTTTTCTTATTATAGAAATATTATATAAAAATATTTGTACTAAATAAAAATAACTGATATATATATATATATATATATATATATATATATATATATATATATATATATATATATATATATATATATACATATATCAGCCCTGTCGCATTATTTCGTTTACCTGAAAACTTTTTTACAGTTTGTTTCCTATTTTTATACCAGATGTTAAATTGCAACAGCGCGCCCGTGAAGGTTTTAATTAAATTGAATAAAAGAAGTTTCTCAAATCACTTAAATCTATTTAACAAAAATAAATAGAAAAACTAACTATTTATAATGAGAAACTTAAAACTAATAATAATTACAAAAAAACTAGCATAATTGCTCTTCTCGGTCTTTATTTTAACCAAAAACGTAAAACCCAATTTTGAAAAAAAAAACACGTATTAATAGCTTAATAAAATATTAAACAAAAAAAAAGAAATAAAACCCGAAAAACAGCTATTTATATTACTTAATCAAACCGTATGAAAATCGCGAAACGCCAGACTAAAATAACACATGATACTCCCGAATTAAATCAAAAACCAATCAAACAAACAAAAACCTTCATTCCCGCCGAATAAACATTACGGCACTGGACTTAAAGAACTGTACCAATCACCCTAATTCGACTTTCAGATTGGTACTGAAATTAACTATTCCTTAAAAGAGTGTCTTCGAATCTTATACCCCCGCTTCCTCTTTTTGTGACTTTTTCAGTCGTACGTCCTGTAACCGACAATTTCATTCCCTTAAAGTTCGAAGGTTTCGATCGCTACGCGCTGAGGGCGCTAGCTATTCTATACCGGATGCTTGACTTCCGAATTGGCCTCTGAGCGTCTTAATCTTAATTTTTATATAACAGAGTAGTAAAACAAATTAACCTACGTCTTCCTATAACGAAAAGAATTTATGTTAAAGACTGTAAAAAAAAAACTATTCACTTTTCTTAGCTGTTTTGACAATAAACATCTGAACTCGTTATTTCTTGTGAATAGAAAAAACAGTGATTAAATCAAAATTCTTTTTACAAATGGCCAAACGATATATTTCTATTATAGTGAGTTTATTTGATCATTCTTTTGTTTCCTAATAATGGGAAAGTTGTTCAATATTTTGCTACATTTTAACGGTATTTCATATACCATATGTTAAAAACTATTCATAACACGTCTGGTTTTATTTACATAATCAGAGTATGATTATTTGGACAGATTTATAGCCAAATCTTAGAAAGGCTCTTTTAGTTTTCTGTTTTCATAAATTTATTGAGTTTATATATTTTTAAGAAAACATTTAAACGACAAAGATAGTAAAAGTTAAGTTCGATACCTGATTTATTTTTCCTTTAGACTTTCGTGGATAGTGTTAAAAAAAATATAACTAACCCATTCCCGCGAGAAATCTATTCACAGAGTGATTATTTAATTATTCATTTTAACGGAATATAGTTCACATTGAACAATGTAAAATAAGTAATATTTGTTCCATTACACTACAACAACTCTTAGATTCTGTCAATAGAGTTGGGAAAGACATGGGACTCAACGTAAATGTTTCTAAAACTAAATTTATGGTTCTCAATCGTCTACCATAACCAGACGCTTCGCTGCTAATAAATGGACAAATCATTAAAAAAATCTTCCACTTCAAGTACCTTGGATGTTATATAACTGAATAGCTTGCCTCAGATAAAGAAATTGAATGCAGAATCGAATCAGCCCACACAGCTTTTCTAAAAATGAGATCGCTTGTCGATAATGACAATTTATATTTCAAACTTCGCCAAGAGATGGATAAATGTTACATCTGGTCAGTGTTGTTGTATATAGCGGAGGTGTGAAAAATAGGAATCAAAGACTGTTTTTTTCAACTTTTTACAGGAAGCTCTAAGGAGATAGTTTAATCCTCAAAATTAATAGATTTCTACTACATGCTACTCATACTTCTTAGAAAAACATACTTTCCGTACCTTTTCAAAAAATTTTAAAAGAAGGTGGGTAACCCCGTGAGAATTTTTATTGTGAAAAAAGCCAATACCAATCAACTTAGTTTTTCAAATGCACGTGCAACTATAGAGTTTTTAAGTAAATTCATATATTTATTGAGTGAAAATAACGAAAAAAAATAACACACCCTAGAAAAACATTCAAAGCAGGATTTTACTGAGAAAATTATATATATCAATCCCGTTTTGTAAGCGTAATAATAGTTATGAAAAAATAGTAGTTTTTACCCTCTAAAAATTCAATTTAGGATGGAAAAAAATACATTCTTTCTTTCTTTAGTAGCCCTACAACCCGGGGTGGGTCTTGGCTGACTGCACAACTTGCTTCCATCTCACACGGTCGTCCATGATAGTTGGGTCAGTGGGTAACCCCATTGTTCTTAAATCTGACCATATGTTATCTCCCCATCGCATTCTTGGGTGTCCTAAGGGTCTTTTCCCTGTCGGGGCCTCCTCCCAAATTAACTTGGTAAGGCGGTTATTAGGGAGCCTATGGACATGGCTAGCTCATCTTAGGCGTTGGGATTTAATTTCTTGTACGATGTCGCTAGCGTTATATATCTGTTTGACCTCGGCATTTGTTCTAATTCGGTATTGATTAGTATTGGGGTCGTGATAGGATCGAAAAATCCTTCTAACGATTTTCCTTTCAAAACATCTAAGTTTCATTTTTATTGCTTTTGTCAGCGTCCACGTCTTACAGCCATACATGAGCACTGGTCTAATCACTGTTCTATATATCCTGATTTTTGAGATTCATGTTAGGTTTTTGGATTTGATGGTGTTGTTCAGACTATACATACATCTGTTTGCTGCCTGAATTCTCCCTTTTATCTCCTCTGTGATATCGGTATCTGCGGTGATTGTCGCTCCGAGATATTTAAAACGCTCCACTCTTTCAAAGTTATATGTGTCTATTGTTACATTTTGTCCTATTCTATCTCGATTCTCTTGTGTGTTTATGCACATGTATTTGGTTTTCTCCTCATTGACCATTAGACCGGTTTTCCTTGCTTCTATCTCTATTTTGTTGAAAGTTTTCTTTACATTGGTGACGGTGTTTCCAACAATATCAATGTCGTTCGCGTATGCTAGTAGTAATTTTGGTCCATTTACTATTATTAGTTCTGTTCTAATTTGTGTTGTTCTCACTACTTTTTCCAGGATTATATTAAATACGAGGGGTGACAGTGCGTCTCCTTGTTTGAGGCCACTGTTTATTTCAAACGATTCTGAGAGTTGGTTACCTATTCGTACCCTGGATCTACAGCCATTTACGCATATTTTGGCGAGGTAGATCAGTTTTTTTGGAATCGAAAATTCTGCCATTGCATTCCACAGTTGACCCCTTTTAATGCTGTCGTATGCTTGTCGGAAGTCGATGAAAAGATTGTGGATAGTTTTATTGAATTCCCATTCTTTTTCAAGTAGCTGTCTTATAGTAAAGATCTGATCTATAGTCGATCTATTTTTCCTGAATCACGCTTGGTATTCCCCTAGGAAATTTTCTACAAAAGGCGTTAGTCTACTTAATAGGATATTCGATAAGATTTTGTATGCCGTGTTAAGTAGGGAGATTCCTCTATAGTTGGAGCACTTGGTATTGTTTCCCTTTTTATGGATACGGATTATTAGGTTTTCGTGGCATTTTGCTGGCATGTTCTCTTCTTTCCATATAAGTGTGATTAGTATGTGTAAAAATAAAGGGTTTTCCAATAAGAGGTGTTATTTTGATATTCAAAGAAAAATGCCATTTTTTAAGATAAATGATCGGATATTTATTACATTATAAAGAGGAAGGTATGCCGTTAATGATGGAAAATAACATCAGCCAAATGACCACCACGACCATGCCTACAGGACCATATCCTTTTCATGAAATTTTCCATAATCAAATCGCAAAGTGGCTGCCCTATGTCCTCGATGGCCTCACGAATTCCATCTTTGAGGTCTTGAATCGACGCTGGGCTGTTGGCGTAGACCTTGTCTTTCACGTGGCCCCAAAGGAAGAAATCGCAAGGTGTCACATCACAAGATCTCGGTGACCAATTGTGATCACCTCTTCGAGAGATAACACGGCCCGGAAACTTTTCCCGTAAAAGATCAATGGTTTCGTTGCTTGTGTGGCACATAGCGCCGTCTTGTTGAAAGTAAACGTGGTCCAGATAAATACCATCCAATTCCGGCCATAAAAAATCATTAATCATCTCTCGATAGCGCAATCCATTCACCGTAACTGTTGCTCCAGCCTCATTTTCGAAAAAGTAAGGTCCATTGACCCCGCCGGACCATAAACCGCACCAAACAGTCACACGTTCAGGATAGAGAGGCTTTTCAACAATAACTCTTGGGTTTTTCGAGCCCCAGATGCGACAATTTTGTTTGTTGACGAAGCCACCGAGGTGGAAATGGGCCTCATCACTGAAGATGATTTTTCGATGGAATTCCGGATCATTTTCATGCATTTCAAGAACCCAATCAGCAAAGGCACGACGTTGTTGATGATCGGCCGGCTTGAGTTCTTGCGTTAACTGAACTTTATAAGCCTTAAGACCCAAATCTTTATGCAAAATACGGTGTAATGACGTTTGTGGAATCCCTAATTCCAAAGAACGACGAGGAATGGACAAACCTGGGTTTTCTTCAACACTTTCGGCTACAGCAGCAATATTCTCGGCTGTTCTTGAGCGACGTGCACGGGTTTTCTTCTTCACATAACTAACTTGTCCCAACAGCTCGAATTTTTTCACCAATTTCTTTATTGCGCTCCGACAAGGTGCTTCATGACGACCCAAAAATGTTCGAGTTTTACGAACCGTCTCTGCCAAATTTTCACCATTTTTATAGTGAATTTTAATAATTTCAATGCGTTGTTGAAGCGTGTATCGTTCCATCTTTATTTATGGCGTAGTTTCTACTTGTCAAACGTCAAAAACTTACAGCTTCAAAAGTGACATCTACCGAAATAGCGGGCTTTTCAAAATGACACCTCTTATTGGAAAACCCTCTACATGTTGAATATTATTCGGTATTTTTCAAGATCTCACAGAATGGGATAAATCGGAAATGGATCCCTGAGGACGTTCCTTTGTGAATCAAACAATACTGGAATTGCGCAAACATATATTAAAATGCATAGAGTGGTACGAGTCATATACCGTACTCGCATGCACGAGTGGAATCTCATAATGTTAATTTTAGAAAAAAGAAAATAATTAATTTTGAAAACACACTTTTCTGAATATCTCCTCCTGCATGTTTATCACATAAAATAAATAGATGTAATAGATATTTTCAACAAAATAATATCGCATTAGCTTTATATCCGTCACGTCTAGCAATATTGTACACAACGAAACTGCATTTAACCTAGATTTTGAGGTGAAAACCCGGTAATTTATCTTCCGTGAAAAAACGTGATACGATTTATCAGATAAATGTGTCAGAAATACTTTTATATCTTTTAAAATAAAAAATGTAGTTGAGATTAATTGAAATAGTAGATAAAATGTTATATAAAATGTATTATAATTGTTCAATTTTTGGTGATTAATTTAAGGAAATATGTGGAATGTCAAACTAAGTTGGCTAAGTTGTAACAAAAATAATTTTTTGATGGTTTAATTACACAACTAAAAATGAAAATTTTTAACAAAAAACACAAGTTTCATATTAACAAAATATAATAAAAAATGAATGTAAGTGATGATTCTACGGCATTATGAAGATTAGCATCCTGTAGAACTTACATTTTTATAGGGTTCTTTTACGGTTTATACGGGGTGTCTTATTTTGGACACTTTTAGGGGGTATTGGTGTTATTATCAAAGATAGTGTGTTGCTGTTCTCACTTTAGTATCCTACTTTTTCACGAAACGAAAAATTTCGGTGTCAAATTTATCATGGCTTTTTTAGTTTGTAATCTAAAGGGTGATTTTGAAATTTTCTTTTTAGGCACATCTCGAGTTTTTTATGTGTTAATTTACCAAAAAGATATGAACTGATTTTGATAATGTTTAGTTTTTGAGATATTAACAAAACCTAAGATTTTTTAAATAGGACACCTTATATATTATTTTAGATACTGATTAAGTATAATTTGGGCTTTGTATTTATTTTATTTTGAAAAACGAGGTCAGAATTCGATATTTTCAATAATTTTCTTTATTTGTAACGCTAGGCCATGACCAATTTATAAGAAACAAACGCAGATGTCCGAAACTTCACAGTTTTGTCAGATTGTTATTATTTATGAAATATTTTGTTACGTAAGTGTTTTTATTTTACTTTTTATTTGTTTTGCATTCATGATAGCCATTTATGCTAATTATGAAAAGTGTGGTATTTGATGGAAGAGATAGATTACATTAAAAATGATCTGACAGCCAACGGATACCCAGTATATCTAGTGGATAAATTTCTTGAACAACGCAGAAATAGGATAATATCGACAACGAATAAAGAACGAAAATCAGTATTGAACATCCCCTATGTTAAAAGCATTTCAGAAAAAGTTAGAAGGATAGGAAAACGATATGAAATCAACGTTGTTTTCAATTCAAATAACTCTCTGAGAAGTCGGTTCACTAGGGTCAAACCAACAACTCAAAGAAACATGAAGAACTGTGTATATCAGATACCATGTGAATGTGGCAATTCCTACGAAACAAAGAGAACTCTTGACGTAAGGATCAAAGAATACCAAAAATGCACATCTCGAGGAGAAACAGAAAAATCACCAACTATGCCTGGACTCATGGACACCACATAAAATGGTCTGAAGCTAAAATACTACACCGAGAACAACATTGGAGAAAACAGAAATTCAAAGAAGCCGCGGTTATACATCAGAACCCGAGGTGTTTTAATAAACCATCTTTAGATGTAAGAGTAGTGTGGAAACCACTTCTTAGAAATTGTAAACTAAAACTAAATGCAGCATAAAAAAAATGGGATTTTGCCATAGCAGGCATGACTGCACCCATCTCAGTCACATTCTACTGCATTTACTTTTAGTATAAATAGTCATGTAGCTAAGGGATTTATTTAGTTTCACTTGAAAACGGCTAGAGATAACTACTAGCCGAAACGTCGTGATATTCAACAAAATAAAGACAATGGAAGTCCAACAGATATCTACTACTTCGCAAAAGTGTGGTATGTTAGTATGTTTTATATAAAGCATGGAAAATCTCCAAGAAGCTTCTGATTTATATTTCAATAGGTCATGTATTTAAAGCGTTATCATTATGGTAACTTCTCATATCTGTCAATCGTTTTTGTTCATTTTAGATTTTCAAAAAGAAGGCAACCTTTTCCAGATATATTTGTTCTCTCTCTCTCTCTCTCTCTCTCTCTCTCTTTGTTTTTTTGTAGTTCATTTTAAGGCCTACAGATGCGGATACGTCATTTAGCTGTTGTATCATTTCGTTCAATTCTTGTTTATACCTTTGATATCCCATTTAAGTTCCTTAAAAATGTCTTCTAGGACTAGGGTGAACAGTTTTGGCGAGATAGTGTCCCCTTATCTCCCCTTTGTAGTTTTATGGGATTCATCTTGTCGTCTATTTTTATTTGAATGCTTGCATTTTCGTATATGTTCTTTATGATGTTCTTGAATCGATTCTTGCGTTTTCTAAGGATTGTAATACTGCCCATATTTCGACGGAGTCGAATGCCTACTGGAAATCGACAAAAGCCATATGGAGCGGTACGTTATATTCGGTGCACTTCTCAATTAGTATTCTTATGGTGTGTAGGTGATCTGTGGTGCTAAAGTGTTTTCTGAATCCAGCTTGTTCAACAGGTTGGTAAAACTCGAGTTTGTTTGTTATGCGGTTGGTTATGATTTTGGTTAACAACTTGTAGGTGTGTGATAGTAGGGATATTGGTGGGTAGTTTTTAATATTTGTATTGTCCCCTTTTTTGAATATTAAGATTCCTTCGGAGTTATATCAATCCTGTGGAATTTTTCCCTCTTCAATTATTTTATTAAATAAGAATCTTCAATATTTGTTTTACTTTTCTGCCACCAATTTTTAGCATCTCTACTGTAATTTTGTCTTCTTCTGCATATTTATTGTTCTTTAATTGATTTAGTGCCATTCTTATCTCTGAGTTTGTTACTTCTGCAATTTCCTCTGAGCCTATGTCGAGTATAGTTTTTTTTGTCCGTTGTTGTCTTGTTGTGCGTGTGGCGAGTATAGCTTGGTGTAGAATTCTTCTATGGCTCTGCTTATTTCCTTTTCATCCTGGACGGTCACGTTTTTCGCGTTTTTTATTTTTATTATTCTTGTTTTGCTTCTTTAGTTTTTGTTTTTAGTTTTCACTTATTGTGTCTTTTATTAGTTTATTGATGTAATTTCTATTGTCTTTTCTAATTTCTTTTTTCACTTCCTTGTTTAGAGTTTTGAAACTGTCTGTTCGATCTGTCCTTCCTCGTCTTTCTTTGAGAAGTCTCAAGATATTTCATTGTAGTTTGGAGGTCTTTGTTATTTTTGATTTTGAGCAGACTTTTTTAACCGATGTGTTTATGGTTTCTTTTATTTTTGTGGCTAGTTCGTTTATTTGCATTTGCTTTATTGTCTCTATTGGTGATAGTCTTTTTTCTAATTCATTTTGATAGTTGATTTGTTCTTGTGTCAGGGTTTCCGTGGTTGGGTAGCGTTCTTGTTTGATGAGCTTGTGTCCAAATACGGGAGTAGTATTTGAATACGGATTGATGGGGTTAAAGGGCTACGTTAAAAAATTATTTAGTTTATTTAGGAAAAAGCTTGATGCATAGTTTTTTTTTTAATATAACCACTCAGTTTTTTTATTGAGCTCTCTCTTCGACCTAAAAATTTTTTTGCCAAATTATTAAATTTTTAAATGTTTTTGGTCCGGAATCAGTATTTTACTTGAATTTTAATACTCATGCCATGATTTTTTTTTTGTAAAAATTTGTTAGCCCTATTAGTTGAGATAATTTTATATCAAAATAGAATAATAACTGTAATTTAAATATTGATTTTTTCACTGGAAATGTCTAGATTCTAAGTGTATATTCCGTCGTACTTCACTTTTGTTTATTTTCTTATAGCCGATATGAATTGTAACAAACCAACACTCTTTTCATATTCTTGCTAGAAATTAGTCTACGTTAGTTCAGTCAGTTGATACTTCTTCGATTAAAAGTTGACATGAAATGTTTAACTTCTTATAGCCAATTTCAAGTATAACAAATCCATACTCTCTTCATATCCTTACTGAAACTTAGCTCAGGATAATTCAGTTAGTTGTTGGATTAAATGCTTACTTGGATTATTTACTTTCTTATAGTCAATATTAAATATAATAAATTAAACCCCCTTATTAGAAATTACTTCGAAGAATTAGAATCAATCGTAAAATATTACTCTTAAAAAAAATTAATAATATTACATTTGCAATGGACATTAGAAAAACAAATTAAAAAATATCCTACTTACGTTATTCTAGGTAACAACAGGTTTCATACTGTTTTGGGATACTCACCTGTAACAAATAATTAAGAATTAGATTTAAAAATATATTTTTGGTATCAAAATAATATTATTCGGTCCCTATTCATAAATAAGCCTAAAGAAGTTATTTATATGTATTATCTTTTCAGACAGACAAGAGGAGAGAATATATACAAACAGCTTATTTCCAGCAAATACCCTCCTGGTCCTCTCTCCATACGCATTTCGACTACCTTATGGTCTTGTCAGTAGAGCTGTATCGAATTGAGAGCAATATTCGTAGAAAACAACTGCTATATAAAATATAAATTCCAAGGTATGTTGGTAGAATATTAAAAAACCTGCCGACTTCGATGTCCGATTGAAAAATATCGCCAATCGAACGACATCTGTGAATCACCGGAGTAGTGTGAAATTTTTAAAAAATCAAAATTTCAATAAGAAATGAAATTTATCTGCTGTAATTTAAATGGTTGTTTGTATGGTTTATGTGTAGTATAACATATATATATATATATATATATATATATATATATATATATATATATATATATATATATATATATATTATGGATGCTGTTGATATTTAGAAAAATTAAATTTTAATATAATATTTTTCAAACGTTTTGTCGATGATTACATAGCAGCCGTACCACAAAATAAAATAAATGAAATTCTCCAAGAGTTTAACGGTTTCAACGGAAAATTACAGTTCACATCCGAAACAGAGAACAATAATAAAATAAATTTTCTAGATATGACACTTATACATAGAAAAAACAAAATTTTAACTGAATGGTACACTAAACCAACTTGGTCAGTTAGATATCTAAACTGTTTCTCTAATCATTCAAAAATTCGAAAAAATAGTGTTATAATCGGTCTGTCTGATCGTGCTATCTCCCTAACGTCCCCAGAATTCCGACCAAAAATACCGCAAAAAGTGAAAAAGACACTAATAAATAATAATTTCAACGAAAAGACTCCAAATCACCAAATACTTGATAAACGAACATATAAGTTTTATAATAACTTAAAAACAAAAAACATAGAACATAAACAGCAAAAATATGTAGCATTACCTTACACTAGTGAGCTGTCAGAAAAAATAAAATACATTTTAAAAAATCATGATATTATTGTATGCCACCAGTCACGTAATAAATTAAATACATTGTTCACAAATTTAAAAAGTAAAACTCCTTTCATGAATAAATGAAATGTAATATATTCGATCCCTTGTACAAATTCTCCCAAAAAATATATAGGCATGACGAGCCAATTGCTGAAGAACAGATTAAATGGCCATAAATATACGAAAAACGCATCAACAGCGTTAAACAAACACACACAGGACGAAAAACATACTTTTGATTATAACAGTACCATAATAAAAAACAAAGATATGAATTACCAAAAATTACAGATAAAGGAAATTAAAAAAGATAAAAACACTGTTAACGACAGAACAGATATGCGAAATTTGAGCCACATTTACACAAGCCTAATTTAAACAAAAATATTAAGTATTCGATCCTGTCAAATAAGAATTAAAAAGCTGAATCTCCTCTTAAACATAACACTAAATATATACCTTATTTGTTTTTTTTTATGCATTGTAAAATATAAAAAATATAAAAAAAAATAAAACACATTCGCATTCCAGCTATCCTCAGTAGACGATGTAAAGTTTGAATTTTATTTAGTAATAGAGTAGCAAAATGTCAAGGTGTGTACCGGTAAAATTAAATATTTTTAAAAAATTTTAAAAATTTAAATACTGTTTTTAAGTGTCTTGTTTGTTTTTTGAAATTGTAGATATGTTGTTTATGTGGTGGACTTTAATTATATAAAAATATTTTTAGGAGAAAAAAATTTTGAAAATGCCTTGAATAAAGGGCGAAACGTCAATTCTTTTGCATTTTTTGTTAAATATAGAACCTAAACCCAAGAAAAGACAAAATAAAGAAAAATTATATACATATATATATATATATATATATATATATATATATATATATATATATATATATATATATATAAACAACCATTTAAATGCGGCATATATTTTTGTTTACTTCTGTGTGCGTTTCATAGATGTCATTCGACTGGCGATATTTTTCAGTCTGATATCGAACTCGGCAGATGGCAGAATTTTTAATATCCTACTGATATACCTTATAATTTATATTTTATGTAGCAGTTGTTTCCTGCGAATGTTGCTCTAAGTTCGATACAGCTCCACTGACGCGACTATAAAGTGGTCAAAACACATATGGGACCAGAGTGGTATTTGCAGGAAATAAGCTGTTTGTTTTTATAATTTCCTTTTCTCTCCCTGAAAGGAAAATACCTCCAAACAATCATTTAAATACGGCAGATAGATTTCTTTATTACATACTATAATTTTGAATTTTCTTAAGGAAGTTAGTTATATTTAGAATCGTTTCTAAGTAGCACCTATACTCGTATGAATGAGTACAGACAGTATCATGGAGGCAGTAAGTATAAGGTATAAATGATTTGAGTAAGAATAAAAGTCGCCAGAACCCACCAGCTTAGAGGGGAATGAAACAGTAGCCAGTCTCACGAGAAAAGGGGCTGAGACACCATTTCAGTACCAACGTAATGCTGGAAGAACTAAAAATAGAAGAAAAAAGCAGGGGATCCAATTATTGGATGGAGCTTCAAGGATTGAGACAAGCGAAAATACTTTTTGGGAACTACGACCAGAAGGGATTCAAACAATGCATAAGCCTAAGTAAAAACCAACTCAGCGTTCTGACTGGAGTCCTGACAGGACATTGCCGCCTGAAAAGACACCTCAAGAAACTCGGACTGGTAGAAGAAGAGTGTAGATTCTATAAGGAGGAGGACAAACCATCTATTCATATCCTTTTAGAGTGCAGCGCTCTAGAAAACCTTAGGATGCGGTTCTTGGGAACACAACAAATCGAAGAAGGGGAGCTACCTACCTTGAAGTCGTTCAATATCTCGAGGGAAATAGGACTAGAGGACCTGCTTTAGCCTATAAGGTAACTCTTACGACTTGACAGCACTAGGGGAGCACAACAGATCTACCAGGTCGCAATGTACAGACCCCAATTCCACGCACATACGCAAGTATAAGGCAAAAATTCAAACATCAACGAAGGGTAAGCGAATAAAGCAATCAAGCAAAGGAGCAAAAAATCCGGTGTAAGAAAAATACATTTCGGAGATTGCTGATAATTCTTCTAATAGCTAATGTACAACAAAATGGGTTGTTCATAAAATTCTTAACCGAAAACGTGAAAGGAGTTCGTAATTCAACGGCTATAATTTTTTTTATGTATGTACATCAATTACTCCAGAACGGCGGCACCCATTTGAATGAAATTTTTTGCATGTTCAGAAAGTTGCCGCAGTAGTTCCATATTATTTTGCATGAAATTGATTCAGTAAAAAGATGGATTTGCCAATACGGTCGATAAAAAAATTAATTTTGTCCAATATTCTCTAAAGTTAGTATGGGGGAGTTTTCGGGATCGTACCTAACGATTCTAAAATTATTTTAAAAAATTCGATATGGCGGATTACAGATTTTACATCTCACAAGTTTGTCTAAAATTGCTATAAAGGGGTTTTGGGGGTGTAGATTACGAATTTTAAATTATTTTTAAAAACTTCAGTATGGCGAATCCAATATGACGGACAAAAAATTTTACCTCTCTTGATTTTATCTAATGTTAGTATGGGGGGATTTTTGAGGGTATAAATTACAAATTTGAAATTATTTAAAAAAAAATCAAAATGGAAAATTCAATATGGCTAGCTAAAAATTTTACATCTCTCGACTTTATTCAAAATTGATATTGGTCAATTTTTGAGGGTTTAAATTAAGAATTTAAAATTATTTTTGAAAAATTCGATATGGCTGTCCAATATAGCGGAATAAAAATTTCAAATCTCTTGATTTTATTCAAAATTGGTATTAAGGAATTTCTGAGAGTGTAAATGCCGTATTTAAAATTGCTTTTAAAAAATTCAAGACGGTATAAAAATTTTATATTTTCGCACTATGTCCAAGATTGGTATAGGGGGGTTTTCGAGGGTGTAGATTAAGATTAGGTTAAGAGTTCAAAGTAATTTTTTTCAAATTCAGTATGGCAATTCACTATAGTGGGTTAAAAATTCTACGTTATTGACATTTTTTTAAAATTAGAATCTGAAATTAACTTTTAACAATTTAATATGGCAGATGCAATATGGGGATCTACATCTAAAAATCTGTAGCTTTTGGAGAAAAAATGAGCATTTTATTGAATTTTATATAAAAAGATCTATTTTGAACTGTAATCAACTTTTCGAAATATTCGAGAGAGTCAAATAACACTTTTTTTAATCTCGCATTATATATCAGAGACTAAGAATTATAAAATATTAAACCGCAAACTGCATCATTTTATCTTTTGTAATAAGAGATCTAGCATAAGAAATCTAATGAAAACTGGACACCTAGTACAATTTACCCATAGATATAAGACTAATTAATAGTACTTAATATAGACTGCGGATCCTATAGAAGAAAGTTGGCTTACGCTTCAAAAGAGACAGAGTGTTTTCAATGAGGAGTACCTCTCTTTCTAATGGCGGAACTAAATACGATACCCCAAACGTCATTGTATACCCCTGTCACTTGACCGTCACTAGAAAGTGAGATTTGAGTCATTGAAAACGCTCTGTCGCTTTCTAAGCGTGAACCAACTTTCTTCTATAGGATCTGCGGTCTAGTATCTTTATATTATGTCTATGAATTTACTTATAAGCACATATTTTTGCATATATTTTTTGCAGGTGAATCAAAGAGATTTGCTCAAGCAAAAGACTACTGAAATAATAAATAAACAATTGTTAATATTGTACTCCTGAATATATTTAGCAGCTTTTGTTTGGACCTTTCTGGAATAGATAATAATATTATCTTATTTTCCAAAGCCGAATCTGATTTATTCACCTAACTATGTCAGTTTAATTGTATATGAAAGTCATGAAAGCATTTCCTCATCCTTCAATTAGAGATTTCCGTAAGCCATCTAGCCTAATTTTCCATAGGCTGACTTTGGGTCATAACCCTAATTTAAATTAATTATAGTTCTGAAGCCCTTTATTACCATAATATCTTATTAGTTTTACTGGTGAAATTATATTTAAGGTCACGAGTTAATAAGCCGTAGAAGCAACATGGCGGAGTTATTTCGTAGTTACTAAAATCTTTTTGAGTATTTTTCCTAAGAAATAAAACACAGACCTGGTATAAATATCCAGCATAATTTTTAGAAATAATAATTCGAATTAGGAATGGGTCTCCACAAACATTCCTTATTTTTAACATTTAGAGTTTGAGATGCAACATCGTTTTTATAATTATCTATGTTGAAAAAATCGATATTCTCACAATATAATATCGATGTTGAGAAACATCGGTCATAAGGGCGATACATCGATGTTTTTCTGATGTTTTGAAATGTTTAAGAAAAGCGACCTTATTTTGTCTTGTGAATCTGTTATCACCACATGACTTAAAGTGAGATAACATACCTTTAAAAAACGAATACGAACTCGAAATATTTATTCATTTCGCATAAAATGTGCCTCATCTTCATCATTAGCCCATTTCTGTCCACTGTTGAACATAGGCCTCGTTAAGAGATTTCCATCCTTCTCTATTCTTAGCTACTGCGATCCAGTTTGTTGCTATTCTTTTGAGTTTGTCTGTCCATCTGGTCGGTGGTCGTCCCTGACTGCGTTTGTCCGCAATAGATCGCCATTCCAAAACTCTTTTCGTCCATCTGTTGTCCCCCATTCTAGCCACATGTCCGGCCCATCTCCACTTTAACCTTGCAGTGCGCACAATGACATCATCTACCCCCGTTTTCCTCCTAACTTCCTCGTTTCAGACCCGATCTCTCAGGGACATCCCCAGCATGGATCTCTCCATTCTGCGTTGTGTTATTTGCAATTTCTTAGCAGTTGTTTTCGTCAACGTTACTGTCTCCGCTCCATATGTTAAGACTGGGAGAACATATTGGTTAAAGGCTTTCCATTTCAGATTTACGGGTATATCTGTCTTGAATATATCCCATAAGCAGCCCATCCCAAAGCTATTAGTCTGGATAGCTCACACGTCTAGTTGTCCCTGCCAATCCGAACTTCGTGACCAAGGTAGTTATATATTTCGGTAATTTCGATGATATCATTTTCTATTTTTATAGGCTCACTTAGTACTAAATTTATCATCATTTTTGTTTTGTTATAATTTATCTTCAGACCTGCTCTTTGTGTTGCCTGTTGTAGTTCTTCTAGCATTCCTCTGACTTCTTGTAGATCGTCTGATATTAGGACTATATCGTCAACGAATGCAAGATGACTCAATCTTTCCCCATCTATAATAATGCCTTTTTCTTTCCAATCCAAAGCTTTAAATGCATGTTCTAGCACTGTCGTAAACAGTTTTGGGGATATTGTATCTCCCTGTTGAATTCCTCTTCTTATTTTTATTTTCTTCGTCATGGTGTGTAAATTAATTGTTGTTGTTGCGTTTTTATAAATATTGTAGATGATATTGGAATATCTTTGGTCTACCCTGCATTCTTTTAATGCTCTTAAATATGACACCAATTCCACGGTATCGAAAGCGTTATAAAAGTCGACAAAGATAACATTTAGTGGTCAATTGTATTCTACAGTTTTTTCAATAAGTGTTTTGAAACATTGCAAATAGTCAGTTGTCCCGTAGCCCGAGCGGAACCTAGCTTGTTCTCTAGGCTCGTAAAGATCCAGTTTATTCTCTAGTCTATTGGTGATTTTACGAGTGTAAAGTTTATATAGGTGGCTCAGGAGGCTGACGGGTTTATAGTTCTCAAGGCTTGTTTCGTCGCCCTTTTTGTGAATGAGGATCGTAATAAAGTTATTCCATTGGGCCGGAATAAATTGGTTTTCAAGTCAGAAATTGAATAATCTTTTAAGTTTCTCAATAACAGCAGGATCCTTACATTTTATAGACTCTATTACTATTCCGTCTTCTCCCGATGCTCTGTTGTTTTTCATTCTATTCAAGGCGTGGTTAATTTCTTTAATTGAGATTTCGGGCATATCTTCGGAGCCCTAATTTGTGATTCTTCGGGTTCAAGTATTAATTAGTTTTTGTATAATGTCTCGTAGAATTCTTCAACGATGTTTAACATTTCTTCCCTGATTTTATTTGCCCATTTTTGTCCTTTAATTTTATTATGTCTTTTTTGCCTGGTGTTAGCTTTCGTCGAAGTACTTTCATACTTTTGTTCTCCTCTATAGTTTGCGTTATTTTTTCCTGTTTGTATTTTCTGATGTCTTTCCTAATAGCTTTGGATATTTCTTTCTTCACATGGTTTATTTCTTGTTGGCTATCTCTTAAAATTGATCTTCTATTTTCTATTTTAAGTTTCGTCATGGGTCTAATTCTTTCTTGTCTTTCAGTTTGTGTGCAAAACCTCATTTGGGTCTCTGCGACTGTGTGGATTATCGAATCATTTAGGAGATCTAGGTCATTTGTTGTTATTTCTTTTAGTGCGTTATTTATGTATTTCTGAAATTCTTGTTCGTTTCTAGGTTGCGTCCACTTTCTTGTTTTCCTTTTCTGTCCCATTCTATTTCGTTCCTTTCTGATGTTTAGCTCTAATGTGGCTCTGACTAATCTATGATCGCTTCTAGTTGTAAAGCTGTTTAGCACTGTCACGTCATTGTGTCTAATATACCTACATTAGGGTTAACAGTGCACAGTTTTCAATTTAGTTTACACATTTTCAAACCTAAATATTAGGTGCAGTGTATAATAATTGATCTTTTAATTTATTTAACAATTTTAATATGGAGTTGAGGAAAAGAAGTTTAGATAATCTAGTTTCCGGAAGCCTATTTCTATCCTGGGTGATGGTTGCTCCGACTTCCTCGAACAAGCTTTCGCTGGGAAAAGACGTGGCGACGATGGGAAGCTATATCATTGCAATCCTTGCAAGTGTTGGAAAAAGAAATTTCATGTCCTTCCAGATTACAATGGTATTTCTTTTTATTAGTGTGGCAGGAGATAATAGATACATCTAAACCTTTGTTTCGCTGATGGTGGTTCTTGCAGTTGCAGAAGATGATTTTTTTTTCTTATTTTTGTGTGTCAACTGCTTATGATATTTCCAAATGTTAAATTGCGAGTCTTCTTTATCAGACTCATTAGATGTATCATTCCTTGATGTAGGTAAACTATTATGTTCCGGCACATATGTATTTAAGTAATTAATTACTTTACCTTTGGCCGCAGCATCTTTGAAATATATAAACTTAAATCTAGGGTCGAGAGTACTTAAAATTACAAGAATAGTGGAAAATTCTACGTTATCACACCTTCTCGCGAGTTGTTTCTTTATCTCCCCTTTAAATTGCATAACTATTTAATTTTCCATTGCTTCTCGGACGCAATTAACTAGTAGAATAACTTTGCTAATTTTAACGAAATTATCTCCCGAAATTTCTTTTGTAAATTTTCAAATGAGCATAGTAATTCTACCGTTTCTTTAACACAATCCAGTTCACTGCTTGAGACTATTGGGGAAGCTTCCAGTCGAGTCAAAAGTATTACCCCTACAATGGACGCTAACTCTATGAATCGCTGTAATATGGAAAAAGGCGAATTCTATCTTGTGTGAATTTCTTCTTCTTCTTCTTCTTCTTCTTCTTCTTCTTTTTCTTCTTCTTTCAGCAACCTCTACAGTCCACTTCAGGACATAGGTCTTCCCTGTACTCCATAATTTCTTGTCTTGTGCAAGTTGATGCCATCTATTCCCCACCTTGTTTCTGATATCGTCAAGCCAACGCAAATGTGGTCTACTAATACTACGGTTATGTTTATGAATTGGCCTGTCGGGCGACATGTCTCACCCAGCTCCATTTCAGATATGCTATGCGTATTACGATATCTTCTACTTTAGTTCTTTGTCTAATGTTCTCGTTTGTGACATGGTCTCTAAGACTTATTCCCTACATCATCTGCTTTATGGCCCTTTGAGTAGTCCTAAGTTTGTTAGCCGACTTAACAATAAGTGTCATTGTTTCCATTCCATATGTTATCACGGACAGTATGCAGGTATTTAAGTATTTTCGTTTTAGATTGCCTGGTTGGAATGGTTTGATTTCTCAAAACGTGTGACAATTTACCCGTGGCTGTCCATGTCAATCCAACACGTCTATTTATTTCGGTAGTTTGATTTTCTTTTCCCAATTTGATGTCATATCCCAAATAGACATATTCCTTGACATTTTCAATATTCTGGTCCCCTATACGCACTTGTACAATACCTGATGACAACTTTCGTTTTATTAAAATTCATGATTAATCCGATTTTTATAGATTCTCTTTGAAGTTCTTCCAACATGTCTTGTAATTCCATTATATTTTGGTTAAAAATCCCTATATCATCCGCAAAGCGGAGATGGCTAAGATTTTTGCCATCGATTTTGATGGCTCTGTTATTCTAGTCCAGAGCCTTAAAAACGTTCTCCAATGCAAGAAGGAACAGCTATGGAGAGATGGTTTCCCCTTGCCTAACACCCCTTTTTTTGTGTGATATCAAGTATTATTTTTTTAATTTGGCATTTTTTCAGCCCCATTTCAATTTGTCTTAATGTGATTTTTATAAAATAAGGTTGAATTAAAAGTTATACGTTAAATAAGTCATTTTAATGTTTAATTTGTAATAACTTTTTTGTTTACAAACCGATTTGGACAAATAAAACTCATTTTGAAGACATTTTCAAGACGTCATGGAACATTTGTCTCTAAATCCCTTAGATTTTCCGTAAAATCCGAAAACCCGGGGAAAAATCATTTTTCCACCTATTTGTTAAAAAGAAAACAATGTTCTAACCAACATTTGTTGAGACATGAGATGAGACGTCATTTCTACTACTTTCTCCTATCCATTTCTGCAATCAGATCGCAGGCAGTATTTGAGTCATTTTTACCTCCCAAAAATCGCTTCGTTTCCTGGCCTACATCCAATACACTTTTTGCAAATTCCGTTTAAGATAACGATCAAAATAGAACAGCTCATAAATTACAAAACTTGTAAGATTGAATTGGAATGCAACTTTGTCCATCGTTTTTTTTTTAACTAGGAATGTCATTGTTTGAGATATTGATATGACCCTTGACAGTGGGTTGATCTTTATATGTTATATATCCTGCGACTTTTAATATTCTAGCTCTGTTAAGTTTTGTCGTAAGAGTTTGTAAGACCCAGTTTTTAATTGCTAACTCAATAAGGACACACTATTATCAGGTTTATTATAGACAAATTCAACAGATCCAATTAAAGTATTTTTGTTTTCAAATATATAATTTAAATTTTGATTCAAGTCAATTATTCGAAACTTGAGAAATGTCTTAACATAAAGCCATTGAAAGCAAAGGGATCTAAGACTACTTTATAAATTAATTAATTATTACGCTGAGCTTTTGTCGAAAATTGGATGTTCTATCTCAGCTAAAGTATCCCGTTTCCAGGAAATTCTCTTTATACTATTTCATAGAACTAATTACACAGTTAATTCCTTTATATCAAGAGCATTTAGATTGGCTGACCCAGTAAATTTGGCTTTTTTGAGCCATTTGAGGTTTAATTCCTTAATTTAACATAGTGTAGAGGCCATACAATGGGAATAGTGTTATTCTTGTTGCAAATTTTCATTTTAGAAATTTATTTTAAGTAAGAGTTCATTTTTATTTCTAGTTGAATTGTGAGTTCCCTGATAATATTAAATTTATGGATAATGATATTAATAACAATACTAGTATTCAACATATATATATATATATATATATATATATATATATATATATATATATATATATATATATATATATATGAAGTAAAATGCAAAGAGTAAATGCAAACTTCGTTCTATCATATCCTTTCCGTGTTGGAGGTTGCACAGTTTGAATAGATTGCTACAGAAACACAATCCATCCAATTCCACCACCATCGAGATGATGACCTACCTGTACCACCATACCGAGAAGAAAGTCAAAACTTACCCTCCCCGCCACAGTGATACGGCAGAGGCACATGTTTCGTCTCTACTAGACTGATCAGGGTATCTACATGCACCTGGTTATGCAAAGGACGGATCAGAGGGAAGCATGCAAATACTGAACGCGGTTTCGCCGACCTCCCGCCGGATGGCGTATACGGAAGAATCCGTTAAAGCCGCATAAACATATATATATATATATATATATATATATATATATATATATATATATATATATATATATATATATATATAATTTTGGAAGGAGTTTATCGGGTTGCGGTCTGTAGGATAAGAATAATTAACTCATTTTTCTTTTAATACTCAATATTTCGACATTTATTTTATGCCTTCTTCAGGAGTAAAAATTAAAAATCAACCACACAACAGGTAGTTCACAAACCGTTAAATAAAACTAATATGTAATTAAAATACTTACAAATTAGAGTTTCCTTCTAAGAAAATCAACGCTAGACACACTCAACATCGTACGAAGTGTAAAACATCAATAAAACATTTAGGTTTGTATATTTATACAGTGATACATCATTATTATTAACGAGACGAAAAAGGGTTCTTTCTGATAACAAAAAATTTTTCTTTTAAGGTAGTATATACAGTTTAGATTAAATTTAAAATATTACAGTAGATGTTGCTAAGTTGGTTAGTATCAGATTTATAGTTTATGGTGTTTTTTGTTTTTTTAATATGATACATTTCCAGGAATAGACGACTTTTATAATTGTTTTGATGTTCTAAAATTTTTATATTGTTATAATCAAAGTGATGACCTGTATTCAAATAGTGTCCAACTACAGCACACGTGTTTTTTCCCAATCGGCAATCGCTTTTGTGTTGGGTAACCCGCTGTTTGAGCCACTGTCCAGTTTGACCCACGTAACAACCCTGGCAACCCAAACATGACATCTTATAAATTACATTATTGTTCATTAACAGCGGTGTTCTGTCTTTAACTTTAGAGAATAAGTTACCGGTTTTTATTATATTGTAATTAGCTATTTTAATCTCAGGAAAACTTTTAAACAGTGACGTAATGGATTGTGCAAGTTTGTTAAAGTATGGTAACTTTTTATATTTATATTGTATTGGCGAATCTTCAATTGGGCCCTGGTATATATTGGAGTTGTATATGAGTTTGTTGAGGATGTGCCTGGGATAACCATTATTTAAGAAGATGTTAAAAAGCTTTCTCAAATTATCCTTTATAAAAGTTTCATCGCTAATATGGACAATCCTGTTTTTCATGGCGATAACGGTGTTAAATTTTTGAGTTTTTGGATGATTTGAGAAATAATTGAAAAATCTACCGGATGCAGTCGGTTTCATATACCAATCAAGAATTAACTTATTGCCCGACGTTCGAATTACTTTTGTGTCTAAAAATGGGACACTGTTTTCTTTTTCTAATTCTATGGTAAATTGAAGTCTGTCATGAAAGGAGTTAAATGTATCTAAAAGAGTATGAATCTTGTCGGAAGGAACCGCGCAAATCAAATCGTCAACATATTTGTATATAAAAGGTAACTGAGACGGCAAAGTCGGTATAACATTGTCTAGTAAATGGTCCAAAACAATAGTTGCCAGAATTGGACTTATTGGAGAACCCATAGGTGTGCCATAAATCTGCTTATAAAATGTTTGGTTAAAAATAAAATATGTATTGTTAAATATGAAATTGATTAGTTTTAGAAAATTATCTTTGGATAAAGTGGTTTGTTGTTCGATAATTGTCCACTTTGAATTCAAGATGCCAGCTATTAAGTCAACAGGAATGTTTGTAAACAGTGAGACATCATCCAAAGAAGTTAGTACATAGTTTGGAGGTAGTATGAGTCCGTTGATGTTATTAACGAACGTAAAAGTGTCTTTGATGTTGTAGTCATTTTGATCTTTAAATGCATTTTTTAGAATATCTGACAAAAATTTTGACAAAGTATATGTAATCGAATTTATTGAACTCACAATGGGTCGCAGTGGAACCTCTGGCTTGTGTATCTTTGGTAAGCAATAAAGTTTAGCTAAGGATGAACTGTAAATTGTAAGATGTTTTGCTGTTTGTTCGTCTATTTCGTTTTTAATTTTTATTTGTTTTATAATGTCATTGTAATTCTTTTGTGTGGAAATTGTTGGATCCTTAGGAAGTTGGGTGTACGTTGTCTGGTCTTATAAGATGTCATGTTTGGGTTGCCAGGGTTGTTACGTGGGTCAAACTGGACAGTGGCTCAAACAGCGGGTTACCCAACACAAAAGCGATTGCCGATTGGGAAAAAACACGTGTGCTGTAGTTGGACACTATTTGAATACAGGTCATCACTTTGATTATAACAATATAAAAATTGTAGAACATCAAAACAATTATAAAAGTCGTCTATTCCTGGAAATGTATCATATTAAAAAAAAAAAACAAAAAACACCATAAACTATAAATCTGATACTAACCAACTTAGCAACATCTACTGTAATATTTTAAATTTAATCTAAACTGTATATACTACCTTAAAAGAAAAATTTTTTGTTATCAGAAATAACCCTTTTTCGTCTCGTTAATAATAATGATGTATCACTGTATAAATATACAAACCTAAATGTTTTATTGATGTTTTACACCTCGTACGATGTTGAGTGTATTTAGGGTTGATTTTCTTAGAAGGAAACTCTAATTTGTAAGTATTTTAATTACATATTAGTTTTGTTTAACTGTTTGTGAACTACCTGTTGTGTGTTTGATTTTTAGTTTTTACTCCTGAAGAAGGCATAAAATAAATGTCGAAATATTGAGTATTAAAAGAAAAATGAGTTAATTATTCTTATCCTACAGACCGCAACCCGATAAACTCCTTCCAAAATGAGGTCATCCAGGAAAAATGACGAAAAATTAGCGTCGAACTAGTTAGTTCCAGCTGTCACAATCAGCTGATATAGTAGACGTGAATGATTACTGGTCGTAAGTAAAAGTCAATTTATTGAACAAATTTTTATTATTTGTCAGGATTTTTTTTTCAAAAGAGTGTTATAGTGTAAAGAAAAAAGGTAATTATTTTTTTGTAACGTAACTTATTGAGTTTAAGATTATTTTTGTTAGTTTAATCATCATTCTTATTCGGTCGGTTTGTTCCACCAAATTTAAAAATCTGTCGAACATTCTTTGTTTCAAGTTTTTTTATGATGAGAGACCGGAATCATGAACTCTGGGTCTTCGTTCGCCGATTGCGAAAGACCGAAGGACGTTTCTTTTTTCTCTTAATATTTTTTCAAAATTTTACAGATTATCTTTCCTAAGATACAAATTACCTCTTGTTTTTGCTTAAGCATATTTAAATGTATGTATCTGCAAAGTATATTTTATTTGGCATTTAACGATGATATTCATTTTACAGCAGTTTTTCTTAAACCATGGTTCGCTAAATTGACCTGAATCCATAATCTATTTATTTCATTTAAATTACTAGTTTCTGAAGCATTTTGGTAATCTAATACTGTGTTAAGCTTAGTTTTATGTTTTTTAGCACTATTACCTAGATAAAATGTATCTAAACGGTACTTGCCATCGTGTGATCTAGAATTAGCCGATATAATATTTATCTGAAGAAACTTGGCTAACAAACACTCTACCAAGCACATTGGGTCAAAACACATGAAAGTGATACTCGAGTTCAAACCTACTCCATCAAGTGGACTACAGGTGAGTGTTAAATTTTGTCTTTTTTCTATGGCTTACCTGTAGAATTTTTACTTCACCTCTTAGTCTGTTCCAAGTTTAAGAAGCTCAACTATTCTTCATATCTTATTGTATATTGGTAGAAGACAAATTATGTTAAAATACCTTTAGCAGCATATTATCTTTAAGCAATAGGCTTTATATTAATTACCAAAACATATATTTAATTCATTTTTATTCTTAGGTTTATATTTGATATAATTAGCAGAAGGGCAGACATGGTTTTATCTACTAAAATTCACCATTGTAACTTTCTTAACTCTCTTATTACTATTATAACTTTCTTATATTATCTTATCACTGTAGTAACTTTCTTATTTCATCTTATCAATACTGTGAGTTAGTGCAAAACGAATTCTTTAGGTTATTTTGATATCCGTTAAGAAATTTTAACTTTTCATTTTGACTACAGAGGTTGTACAATAGTTTTTGAGTTAAAGGTACTAACCTTTTAGTATACTATTTTAATATTCTGTGCACAATCATTTTTAACACTTACACAGGTCTACAGAAAAAAAATTTTTGTTTGGTGCCGACAATTTTAAGTTATAATTCGGTTCACTGGGCCTCGAAAGGCGGTACAGAGTCCTCAAAACATTGAAGCTACGTTCAAATATGTATCTATAGATAATTACCAAGAAAATGTATTTTGACATACGTAAGGTCATCATATTCAATTAATTTTTTTTCTTACTTAGTAATTCCGATATGTCATCGTCCAGGAGGTGTTGTGTAAATGATCCGAATACATTTTGTTACATTTGTGGTGAATATGCAGTGAAAAAAGTTAGAAAACCTATTACAGACTTTGTGAGAAAGACGTATGTTGATTACTTTAAGCTAGAGATGAAGGCCCTAAACAAGCCGTGGGTTCCAAACATTGTGTGTAAACTATGTAGTGAACATTTAAGACAGTGGGCAAGCGGTAGTCATTTAAAGTTTGGTGAACCTATGATTTGGGCTGAACCGAACAACCACATTGATGACTGTTATTTTTGTGTTGTTGAATTACATGGTGTAAATAAAAAGAAAATGACATATCCTGATTTACCGTCTGCTAAAAAGCCTCGACTGTACTCAGATGACGTACCATCTTCTATGAGTCAAGATCTATCAGATTTGTCGGACACAAAGGTGGTGGTTTTTTCGGATGAACATGACAGTGATTTTGAAGTATTAACGATGCCGTCACTTTTTTCCCAAGATGCCTTAAGTGATTTAATAAAAGACCTTAACCTTTCGAAAGAGAGATCTGAGGTACTAGCATATAGACTCAAAGAAAGAAATCTTTTATCTCAAGGTATAAAAATTTCATTTTATCACGATTGCGAAAAAGAATTTCTTCCATTCTTTAGCTCAGAAGATAATGTAGTTTTTTGTAATTACATTGGTGGTTTATTAACGAAAATGGCACTCTCAAGCTACAAAGCTGATGAATGGAGATTGTTTATGGACAGCTCAAAGCGCAGTTTGAAATGTGTTTTACTAGATATTGGAAATAAGCATGCGGTTGTGCCTATTACTCATTCTACGAAATTAAAGGAGGAATATCAAAATGTAGACCTAGTTTTAAAAAAACTTAAGTACTCAGATCACCAATGGGTTATATGCGTGGATTTAAAAATCGTTAACTTCGTGTTAGGTCAACAAAGTGGGTACACTAAATTTCCATGTTTCATCTGTTTATGCGACAGCAGAGCAAAACATGATTATTGGATCAAGAAAGACTGGCTTCTGAGAAAAAAATTACGGTTGGGAAACAAAACGTTATAAACCCGTCTTTGGTTTCTAGAGATAAGATCATTTGGCGTCCATTACACATCAAATTGGGACTTATGAAGCAGTATGTGAAGGCCTTAGATAAAACTGGTCCATGCTTTGCATTTCTTTCAAGAAAGTTTCCAGGTTTGAGTTCAGAAAAACTAAAAGCTGGTATTTTTGATGGCCCTTAAATAGGACTTTTAATGAAAGACAGTGATTTCATTCATGCAATGAATGATATAGAAGCAACGGCTTGGGAGACTTTTTTTGCCATTGGGAAAAATTTCTTAGGAAATCATAAGGCCGAAAATTACGAGGATTAGTTCAAAACCTTTTATTAGCTTTAAAAATCTTGGATGTAATATGAGCATAAAGGTACACTATTGGCACATTCATTTAGACTAGTTTCCTGAAAATCTTGGGTCATATAGCTAAGAACAAGGAGAACGTTTCCATCAAGATAGAAAAGTGATAGAAGATAGATATCAAGGTCGCTGGGATGAAAATATGGTGGCAGAAGACTCTTATAGTAGAAAATCTAAAAAAAGAAGTTTCTAACCTGTAGATTAATTTGTTTCTAACCTATAAAATAATTGAACAAAATATTTCTAATTTGTAGAATAATTAAATAAAATGTTTCTAATTTGTAGAATAATTTAATAAAATAATTCTAACCTGTAAAATTATTTAATAAAATATTTTAAAATCGTTTATTTTCATTTTACTTTACTCTTCCGATTTCTCGAAAACTACACGTAGCATTAAAAAAATGAGTATATTGCTAGAGTCAGGGTATCGAATATACTTAAAATCTGCTTTAGTTTTAGCGGCACCAAAATCATTGTAGGCCAGTGTTATTGTTTATAAATTGTTTGTTGTTTTCGTTGCCATTTATTTTACTCGCATACTATTTCTTCCTAACACCACATCTAAATTTAAGCTGGAATCCCCGTAAGAGTTACTATCAATAATTTGTAGGGACTACAATTTAAAAATAATGTCCTTCATGCGATCTTGAACTCTACTGGGTTAGGAATAAAGTTTGAATTAATAATCACAAGTTCGTTATTTAAAATTATAAAATTTGAAGTAAACGTAACAAGGTGTTCCAGGTAGCCCAAACAATGTAAACAAGGTGTTAAGATAACCAGGACCTATAATAAGTCTGTCAATTATTGCTGCACAAAAGTTAATTTTAAATTCGTGTTGAAAATGCACAACCTTTAGGAAGTAATACATATTTTTTAGACTTCCATTGTATTTATTTTTGTTGAATATTATGACATTTCGGTTAATGGTTATCTCATTTTCAAGTGAAAATAAATAAATCCTTAAGCTACACAACTATTTATACTAAAAGTAAATACGGTGAAGAGTGGCCAAGACAATTGCAATCATGCTTGCTATGTTATAGTCCCATTTATGCTGTAATTAGTTTTAATTTACATTTACTAAGAAGTAGTTTCGATACTTTCCTTATATCTAAAGACGGTTTACTGAAGCAATTCGGGTTCTGAGTCTAGGCGTGGTTTACGGCATGAGATATTCCTGTCTCTTCATGGGATGTGTTCTTTGGTGTTCTTTAATTCTTATTTCAAGGAGTCTCTTTGTTTTACAAACATATGAGTGGCCACATTCAGATGGTATCTGATATACAGAGTTCTTCATGTTCCATTGAGTTCTTTGTTTGATCCCAGCTTCTCAGAAGAAAACAACGTTGATATTACATGGTGTTCCTATTCTTCCAACTTTCTCCGAAATGCCTCTAACATAGTGAATATTCAACTCTGATTTGCATTCCTCGTCCGTTGTCCTATTTCTGCGTTGTTTCGGAATCTTGTTCACCCGATGGGTATTCATTGACTCACTTTTAATGTAATCTATCTCTTACGTGAAGTTTCCGTTGTAGTTGCATAGAGTTCATGCTCTATCTACGAAGTTTCTCACAATTACGTGTTTGGTGTTTTTGGGGTGGTTGGATGAATAAATTAGGTATTGTTATATGTGTGATTATTTTTTAAACTGAGGTTTGAATTTGCCTGCCTTTTCCTTCAATGCGAATATCTAAGGACGGTAATTTATTTTGTACTTATTTCCTCATAATTAGTTCATTCGTTGGGCGAATATTCTTGAGATGCAAAAGAAATTTTTGAATTTCTTCATTGTTTCTATTCCAGATAATGAAGTGTCATCTACGTATCGGTGCCATAATTTCGATTTTCAATTTGCAAATTCCATCGCAAAGGTATCGAACCATTCTGTGAAGATGTTTGCAACTACCGGTGAGAGTGAAGATCTCATTACTAGTCCATGATTTTGGAAGAAGAATTTTTCCTTTTCTTGGAAATAGGAATTGGTCAAACAATAGTTCAGCAAGTTCAGGATGGCGTGTGGTGTTTTTTTTCTGCAAGATCTAGTTTTCTTCAACTTTTTTCCTGGGACGTTGGTATATAAGCTTTCCACATTAAAGCTGGTAATAAGGTCTTCTCATTGTTCTTCCATTTCATATATAATTTCTACGAAATATTACGAGTTCTTGACCTAGAACGATGTATTTCCTTATAGTGGTTTTAGGACTGGAAGAAAGAACTAGGCAAGCTCAGAATTCGGAGAGTTGCGGAAGCTCGTGATAGGTCGTTAAGGCATGTCTTGTTTATGTATCTTCAGGAATCCATTTGGTGTCGCCAACCACACCTGAACTCATGAACATCTCTTAAAATGATTGGACGCTAGAATCCTATGCCGAGGACAATACTGTGGAAAACGAAAATTTAAAGAAGCTGCGGTTGTACATGGGAACCCGAATTGCTTCAGTAATCCATCTTTAGATTTAAAAGAAGTATGGAAACCACTTAGTAATTGTAAATTAAAATTAAATGCAGCATAAATGGGATCTTAGCATAGCATGCATAACTGCATTCATCTCGGCCAATCTCCAATATATTTACTTTTAGTATAAATAGTTGTGTAACTTAAGAATTTATTTAAAGCTTAAAAACAGCCAGAGACAACTACTAGACAAGATGCGATATACAACAAAACTAAAGACAGTAATGTTGAACATATCTATTCGTTCGCAAAAAACATCGTTGTCTATGATCTTCAAACTAATGCACAACCTTTATTTCAGGTGAGTTTTCACAGCAAAAACATGTTCATAAATTTTTCATATTCCTTCTTGTAAAGCTCAATGCTCAATGAAGCCCAGAAACGGCTGCTCGAAGCGACACCTACTTGCTGTAAGTTTTTTGGATAAAATATATCAAGGAGTAAGGTTTTTTAATTAGAAATTTAATATATCAAGGCACAAAAAGTTAAGAAGTTTTAGATGTAGATGAAATATTCCTAGTGGCGCCATTAGCAATGTACATCGAAACTGTAATTAGATCTTGATTTCTCATCCCAACAAAAAAGTGCAATTCAAACTATTATTAAGAAAATATTTAAGGGGATCGTTTCCCTGTGCGGATTTGAACAATCGATTTTTTGCATATTTCGAATCTAGATGTAATCAGGAACACACCATCTGAAGGATTTTGTAAAATACACTTTTCTTCATAGGTATATAGAACCTGTAACATGACAACCTCTGTCCTTTTCGAGCGCTATAGCTGCGCAAGGCCGTTCCGTTTCTCTTCCAGGTATAAATTCTTTTTCGGAAGGGTATAATGATCGTTTGTAGACGTTTTGTGAGTGCATGTGAATGTATGCCTGTCGATGTGTCCTTTCCACGTTAACTTTTCGAGTTAGCTCAGTTTACAACCGCATTTCAAGTCGAGAATATCTTCATCATTGTAAAGTTTGAAAGTTGCTGTTTTTTCGGAGTATTTGGCCCGAACTGCATTCGGAAAATAGTTAAACAAAGTGCTATAGTCACTCAAAGTGTCTCCCTGGCAAGGATAGTTGATGCAAGTGGTGTCAAGCTGAGTGCAACGGGACTCTGACGACTTTTCAGCATGACACGGTTTCTGTTGATTCCTCGATCGTTACATTAGTGAAACCAATATACGAAAGTTTGTCATCTGAAAATTTATTGGAAAAATGTTTGGGGGGCCCATACTCAAAATAACAACGAGTCTGTGAACAGCTGCATCTGGATGTTGGCGCCAAAACATTTGCGTTCAGGCAAGAAGGTGATCGAAACTGCAAATCATTTGTCAGTCATGAGCGATTTTCATCGATTCTATAAACTGTGATAGTCTTGAGAATTGCCCAGGGACCTCAAGCAGAGGTGTATGCTGCCCGACTCGACCAGGACCGCATCGATCGATCGGAGCGGAATGTGAGCGACGCGCAAAAAGGGCCCAAACTAACAAAAGCAGGTGCATATGGCAGACCAAGGACGTCTCCGTGACGAGGGAGGAGAGCTCTACGGCTCTAGTATAGCCAATTAGATCATAAGTTTTTCCAGTCAAGTCATTTATCTTTAAACACGATTTCCCAAAGGTTGCATTTTTTCAACTTTCTGGTAAGACTTCTACTAGAAATATTTTTTGAATTTAATCAATTTTTTTTTCAGTTATTCAGCTACATGAGCCATGATTTTCCGAGTACGATTTTTGAATTTTTGTTTTGTTCCATTTTTACAGCTTCAAAGGTCAAAAAATAGATCAAAATTTGAACTTTTCATAAACAATTGCGCAATTTTAACAGATTTCAATATAAAAATATCGTCTTCGGAGAAACGTAGTCAATGTAACACAAAATAAAGAGGTATTTTATTTTATTGGTTTCAGATAACTCAGATCGCCAAAGCCTTACGAAAACTTTGTATATGGCTTTTTTGTGGGAACATAGTCATGGACGTCTCAAGGTCACGTCTGTGATTATTATTATTTTCTAAAAATACACTTTAAACGACGAAGCAAGTATCAATAAAAGAAAAAAAACATGTCTTAATTATCTTCAGTAGTTCCTTTGCAAATAATTCTTAAAAATAGGCTTGGATTTTACGGCTCAAGGTGGACAACCCCCATAAGAAACATTTTATAAAAATATTACTTCTGACTTAAGCTAAATTTGGCTAGATTCTCACATTTTAGCTTCAGGAATGTATACTAGCATTTTGTACGGACCTTTTAGAGACACCCTGCTTTAACTGAACCAAGCGATCTTTCACTGAATTGTTTCGGGTTGACATATGGGATATATTACTGTTCTGGAACTAAGTTATTACATACCACCCTGTACAAATCCTGTAATTTAACCAATTGTAACAAACAATAATTATATTAACAGTTAAGTTATGTCAAGAACCATGAACGTCCGGTCCACCAACCCAGACACGTGAAAGCTATTAGGGCAAGTTTCTGATTAAAACGTATTCACTGAGGCCCGCTAATTTCCTGAAGGTCTGCCTCGGACATAATCTTTACTAATTTAAACTAATTGTTACAACACCTTATGAATTTTGAATTTCAATGAAATATTCAAGAAATATATTGTAATGATATACTCATACAGGGTTTGGGAGATAGTTGCATATAAAAAAGGACTAATAACATATTTTGGCAGTTTGATTACGCACATTTTGTTACTATGTATTAACGTTCTACGCCCAGGGATCTTTTTAGGTTTTATGATTATTTTCCACAGATTTTTTTGAGTATGATTCAAAACTACTTACCAACATGCTTTGTTAATTTAAAGTGCTCCTCTACAGGGTGTCCGGGAAAATATGGGAAAATTCCGGATACGAAAAAACACGTTAAAGGAATACTACAAGTTCATATAAACTTTTTTCGTATAGGCGTCCTCTTCTGAGATATGGGCTCCCAAAGATAAGAACTTTGGACAACGTTTTTACATACCTTTAACTATTGACTAAAAATTAAGTACTCTCCCTTCATGTTGCTAATCCTAACCGTTTTCGAAAAAACGTCATTTTATTTGGCGTATGTTGATAAAAGATGTTTCTATCAAATGTTCAACCTTCAACCTTATGATAAAAAAAATTCTGTCTATAAATAGAGTTTACCTCTTTAGATGAAAACGTCATTTTAAAACTTGTCAACTTTCACATCGCTGACACATTGCTTCTTTACTTGGGTATTAATTTACTGATTTTTGAATTTCGTGGTGAAATTAATTGTGAAATAATTAGAAACATGGAATACACGTTTATTGAGTATGAAGATGTCACGGATGAAGCAAGGATTACCAAAAATAGTATCATAAATTTACAGCACTCACTTGTGCATCAGTTCCGATCAGTTAATGTCTGAGCAGGAATCATTGGCAATTTTTTGATGGGACCACTCGTATTGCTGGCACGACTGAATGGAGCACTTTATTTGAAGTTCCTCCAGCACGCTTTTCGCGATTTAGTAAAGCACTTACCACTTGAAACCTGCCGAAACATATACTACACGCACTATTGTACACCACCTCGTTTCAGCGTTGCTGTGCGGGAGCACTTGAATAACGTCTATCCAAACCGTTGGATAGGTAGAAGAGGATCTATTGCCTGGCCTCCTCGATCTTTCGACCTAACGCCATTGGATTTTTACCTGTGCGAATACCTCAAAGCCTGGGTGTATTCCACTCCGGTCGATAGTAGAGAGGAACTTATACGGAGAATCACGATTCATTGTGATCAAATAAGGAACAATGTTAAGTTAATGTGGCGGGTACAGGAGTCCTCAATTTGTCGTGCCCGTGAGTGAATCAGACTTCACGTAGCCTATGTTGAACCCCCTAACGAAGTTTTTAACTAAGCGGTTAGTTTCACTTTTTATTGAAACTATTGTGACGAAGAATAATTCCTCTTTTTCGTATTCAACCCGACAAAAGTTAGGGGACTAACAGTGTAAATAAAATAACGTTTTATCGAAAACGGTTAGGATTAGCGACATGAATGAAATATTTAATTCTTAGTCAGTAGTTAAAGGTATGTAAAAAACGTTGTCCAAATTTCTTATCATACAGGGCGTAAAAAAATGGGGTCATGAGTATCACAGTTAGTCCGTTCCCGCAGCTGTGAGTAATTCATAACACTTTCTTAGATAGTAATTTGAAGGGTCTTACCTGTTATATATTATATTAAAAAAAATTGAAGTATACCTGGTAGTTCAATAATTATGTGTAAAAAACTTGATTCCATTGCATCTCTGTGGGAGACAAGAGGAGGCCTATACGAAAAAAGTTTATATAAACTTTTAGCATTCCTTTCACGTGTTTTTTCATATCTGGGAAATTTCCCACATTTTCCCGGTCACCCTGTATATGTTTTACGAAAATTTTGTTTTCTATAAAAAAAAATTTAGCAAACCTCCAAGTATTTTTCAAGCTGAAATTTACGCTCATATGACATCATGTCGAATAACCAAGTAGCTATCAATACGCTGAGTTCTGATATAACCAGATCCAAGATTGTCTGGGATTGCCTAAAAGAACTAAGTTGTGGGTGGAGAGATGTCCATCACTTCCCATGCAAACAAACTATATGACGCGGCGTTGAAACTCAACCACTCCCTTAAGATGCTTTTTCCAAGAAAAGGGGAACTTTGAAGACGAACAAAATCTTCGGAGAAATGTGTTCGGCAGGAGCATGAAAGTGAGAGAGTTCTACTCTATAACTTGCGATGATCTTTGCAGTGAAAATTGATATTATTCTGCAGTGTGGCCATCTCAATGAGAGGAATATATGCAGGAATATGGTAATAAACATATTCTCAGACAGTAGAGCTGGGATAAGGTCACTGAAATCCAGTGTCGTAACTTTGCGACTAGTGTCTGAGTGCAAGAATATACTGAAGAGTCTAAAAAGGAAGAGCTGCACAATTAGACTCGTATGGGTCCCGGGTCATTCGGGTATACACGGGAATGAAGAAGCAAAGATGGCGTTCGCAATTGAACCATATGGACCTGTTGTGGAACTTAACGTCTTACCACCGCTTTCCGGCAAAACTGGACTTAAACAGAAGTCCAAGTTTGTGGAAACTATAGGGATGTCTGGGAAAGATACCGGTGGATCCCACTGATGAGTCCACCACCGGTATCGGGACGAAACATCCGTACATTTTAGATGGTCGCAAATAGTTCATTAGTTATATGCCCTTAACATCAGGGGCATTACTATGACAGACTCCAAGCAGTTCTGTCTGTCCCAATTACCATTGGCAGAAGGACTAGAATCGTCACTATATTTGTCTGTATATGTTGATGAATTCTCAGTTACTCTTGTAGGCTCCGTTATTATGTGATTTAAATCAAAGTAGGAGGTGAGACTCTGCCACTCAGACAACCAATAGAATTTTGTAAAAAGTTCACATTATAGTCTCCAGCTATAATAATCATTTTTTAACGCAAAAATCGAAATTTCGAAATTTTCTAGAAAAATATCAAAATTTCCCAAACATGATATATATATATATATATATATATATATATATATATATATATATATATATATATATATATATATATATATATATATATATATATGAAGTAAAATGCGAACAGTAAATGCAACCTTTTCTCCATCATATCCTTTCTGTGTTAGAGGTTGCACAGTTAGAATAAATTGTTATAAAACGCAATTTATCCTATTCCACCACCATCGAGATGATGGCCTACCTGTACCACCATACCGAGAAGAAAGTCAAAACTTACCCTCCCCGCCACAGTTATACGGCAGAGGTACATGTTTCGTCTCTACTAGACTCATCAGGGTACCGACATGCACCTGACTGTGCAAAGGACAGATCGGAAGGAAGCATGCACATACTGAACGCGGCTTCTCCGGCCTCCCGCCGGATGGCGTATATATGTTAATGCGGATTTCACGGATTCCTCCGTGTGAGATGCAATAGCAGTGGATATATCCACATTATGCCGTTGTAGTGCTGAAATCACATTCAGCAAACATACAACTATATGCAGCTCCGCGTATGGATGAAGTAAAATGCGAACAGTAAATGCAACCTTCTCTCCATCATATCCTTTCTGTGTTAGAGGTTGCACAGTTAGAATAAATTGTTATAAAACGCAATTTATCCTATTCCACCACCATCGAGATGATGGCCTACCTGTACCACCATACCGAGAAGAAAGTCAAAACTTACCCTCCCCGCCACAGTGATACGGCAGAGGTACATGTTTCGTCTCTACTAGACTCATCAGGGTACCGACATGCACCTGACTGTGCAAAGGACAGATCGGAAGGAAGCATGCACATACTGAACGCGGCTTCTCCGGCCTCCCGCCGGATGGCGTATATATGTTAATGCGGATTTCACGGATTCCTCCGTGTGAGATGCAATAGCAGTGGATATATCCACATTATGCCGTTGGCGGGAGGCCGGAGAAGCCGCGTTCAGTATGTGCATGCTTCCTTCCGATCTGTCCTTTGCACAGTCAGGTGCATGTCGGTACCCTGATGAGTCTAGTAGAGACGAAACATGTACCTCTGCCGTATCACTGTGGCGGGGAGGGTAAGTTTTGACTTTCTTCTCGGTATGGTGGTACAGGTAGGCCATCATCTCGATGGTGGTGGAATAGGATAAATTGCGTTTTATAACAATTTATTCTAACTGTGCAACCTCTAACACAGAAAGGATATGATGGAGAGAAGGTTGCATTTACTGTTCGCATTTTACTTCATCCATACGCGGAGCTGCATATAGTTGTATGTTTGCTGAATGTGATTTCAGCACTACAACGGCATAATGTGGATATATCCACTGCTATTGCATCTCACACGGAGGAATCCGTGAAATCCGCATTAACATATATACGCCATCCGGCGGGAGGCCGGAGAAGCCGCGTTCAGTATGTGCATGCTTCCTTCCGATCTGTCCTTTGCACAGTCAGGTGCATGTCGGTACCCTGATGAGTCTAGTAGAGACGAAACATGTACCTCTGCCGTATCACTGTGGCGGGGAGGGTAAGTTTTGACTTTCTTCTCGGTATGGTGGTACAGGTAGGCCATCATCTCGATGGTGGTGGAATAGGATAAATTGCGTTTTATAACAATTTATTCTAACTGTGCAACCTCTAACACAGAAAGGATATGATGGAGAGAAGGTTGCATTTACTGTTCGCATTTTACTTCATCCATACGCGGAGCTGCATATAGTTGTATGTTTGCTGAATGTGATTTCAGCACTACAACGGCATAATGTGGATATATCCACTGCTATTGCATCTCACACGGAGGAATCCGTGAAATCCGCATTAACATATATACGCCATCCGGCGGGAGGCCGGAGAAGCCGCGTTCAGTATGTGCATGCTTCCTTCCGATCTGTCCTTTGCACAGTCAGGTGCATGTCGGTACCCTGATGAGTCTAGTAGAGACGAAACATGTACCTCTGCCGTATCACTGTGGCGGGGAGGGTAAGTTTTGACTTTCTTCTCGGTATGGTGGTACAGGTAGGCCATCATCTCGATGGTGGTGGAATAGGATAAATTGCGTTTTATAACAATTTATTCTAACTGTGCAACCTCTAACACAGAAAGGATATGATGGAGAGAAGGTTGCATTTACTGTTCGCATTTTACTTCATCCATACGCGGAGCTGCATATAGTTGTATGTTTGCTGAATGTGATTTCAGCACTACAACGGCATAATGTGGATATATCCACTGCTATTGCATCTCACACGGAGGAATCCGTGAAATCCGCATTAACATATATACGCCATCCGGCGGGAGGCCGGAGAAGCCGCGTTCAGTATGTGCATGCTTCCTTCCGATCTGTCCTTTGCACAGTCAGGTGCATGTCGGTACCCTGATGAGTCTACTAGAGACGAAACATGTACCTCTGCCGTATCACTGTGGCGGGGAGGGTAAGTTTTGACTTTCTTCTCGGTATGGTGGTACAGGTAGGCCATCATCTCGATGGTGGTGGAATAGGATAAATTGCGTTTTATAACAATTTATTCTAACTGTGCAACCTCTAACACAGAAAGGATATGATGGAGAGAAGGTTGCATTTACTGTTCGCATTTTACTTCATCCATACGCGGAGCTGCATATAGTTGTATGTTTGCTGAATGTGATTTCAGCACTACAACGGCATAATGTGGATATATCCACTGCTATTGCATCTCACACGGAGGAATCCGTGAAATCCGCATTAACATATATATATATATATATATATATATATATATATATATATATATATATATATATATATATATATATATGGAAATAATCAAGATATTCGAGTCAACCAGTTCTATACTAGTAAACGTGGCATTCATTCCGGAATTATACTAATCCAGATTTAAAATTTTATAATTTCTACTGTATTTAATAAAAACACAGGTACTACCCTTTGCATAAAAGGATTCAAGTTTATATCCTTGAATGTTGATTAGGGTTATATTATCGCTAGATATCCCATATTCAGCAAATATTAAGATGTCAAAAAGTACTTATCACATAAAAACAGGTCAATCTTATTTCCTTTATTAAAACTGTATTATAATTTAATGTAAAAAGGCTCACCCGATTTTCCTTACTAAGTTTACAGCTACGATCGCTCCGACCACATCCCCCTGGAAGAAACTGTGTCTCTAAGGCATTTGCTTTAGAATATTATATATAAATTAATAGACATATGCATAATCCACACTTATTACAAAAGATTTATAAAATTACTATTATCTCAAGTACTCAATTTTATATCCTTCTTAATTCAAGCATGAATTTCAAAAAGATTTTAGGTATTTGCTGCCAATCCTACAATTTAACTTTATTAGAGAAGTTAATTTTAGAGGAATATTTAATTCTATTTTTCCCTTAAATTAAAAATTATTTTCGGTGGCATATCAATGTAGTATATAATTAAATTTTAACTTGTTTCATTTTTTTAGTCAAATAGACTACTCATTTAGAGCTACGACCTTAATCTAAAATAATTTAACTGGAACGAGTTTTATTGTTACGAACAAAAGCTTTTATTGGCTTTCGAGAAATCATTTCAGTTAAGGTCACAAACTTAACGAGACGTAACAAAGTTACATCGTTTTACTGAAATTGGGTCGCTATATAAATTTGTATATCCAATAAGAAAATTGGGTTTTAAATAAAACTATTAAATAAATTTACATTTGGTATCCCAATTCTTCCTAATAAAAAATATATCTCGACTGGTTATCGAGAGAGTTTAACAATAGATATACCAATATCAGAATTTTTAAAAATAAATTATACTAAAATAATACGAGGTAGTATTAGCACAAGTGTTATTGCAACTTAGGCAACAACGAACTCCAGTCGAATCTAGAAAAGGTTGAGAAACTCTCTATATATTTCGGTCTTATTTACATCGATAACATAAAGTAGTAACAAAATTGGACGAAAAAACGACTACCATAAACACTACAATAAATAAAAAATAGCCCACATCACGTACAATGATAAACTACGCGTTAGACCAAAAGAAGGTTTAACAGTTACTAAAATGCTTTCAAACAATGAAGCTCCAAAACAGCATGAGCTGCTCATATTTTAATAAAACATAATTGCCTTAAGGAAACGTTAGTAAAACTACTTACTATATATATATATATATATATATATATATATATATATATATATATATATATATGTTTATACGGCTTTCACGGATTCCTCCGTGTGAGATGCATTAGCAGTGGTTATATCCACATTATGCTGTTGTAGTGCTGAAATCACATTCAGCAAACATACAACTATATGCAACTCCGTATGTAAGTGAAGTAAATGCGAAACAGTAAATGCAAACTTCTCTCCATCATATTCCTTCTGTGTTAGAGGTTGCACAGTTAGAATAAATTGTAATAAAATACAATTCATCCTATTCCACTACCATCGAGATGGTGGCCTACCTGTACCACCATACCGAGAAGAAAGTCAAAGCTTACACTCCCCGCCACAGTGATACGGCAGAGATACATGTTTCGTCTCTCATTAGACTCATCAGGGTACCGACATGCACCTGGCTGTGCTGTGGTACCAGATCGAAAGGAAGTGTGCAACACTGAACGCGGCTTCGCCGACCTCTCGTCGGATGCCTTATATATTTATACGGCTTTCACACCACTGCTAATGCATCTCACACGGAGGAATCCGTGAAGTTTGCATTTACTGTTTCGCATTAACTTTATATATATATATATATATATATATATATATATATATATATATATATATATATATATATATAGATATAGATATAGATATAGATATCGACGTCAAAAAACTTAAACCCGGATGTGGTGTTCGTCTTGTAATTAGTTGTTTTTTAATTTTGACTTTTATGTAATATATGCATGCAAACCATGACGATCCAAGTGTTTGTTTTATTTTTTAATCAATATAACTCAGAAAATAATGAATTTACCAACAACATTACAAGTTTGATAAAGGCTGAAAACCAAGGCTGAAACGTCACTTAGCCCATTGGGAATCTTTTAATTATATGACTCAAATATAATTTGAAGAATTATTATTAATAACTTATACCCAAGAAAAAAATTCTTTAAAAAAAAATATAATTTTTGGTCAAAAAATAAAAAGAGGAATACAATATATATATATATATATATATATATATATATATATATATATATATATATATATATATATATATATACTGTATAAGAATAAATTTTTGGACCATTTTTCCCTTCCTACGCATCGATATTGAGTCTTTGTTTAACTAAATTCTAAGCACCATTTTTTGTATTCTTCTATTAATTTCATATATTCAAGATATTCCATTTCTGGGGCAATAATTACCTGATCATCGGCATAATGTAAAGTGTATAGAGTACCGTCTCCCAAACTCATTCCACTGCATTTTCTTTTCCATACTCTGAGAGCTTCATCGAGATAGATGTTAAAGAGAATCGGTGATAACCAACGGCCATGTCGCATTCTTTCGTTTACTAGATAACTTTTTTACAGTTTCTTTCCTATTTTTATACTAGATGTTAAATTTCTATATAGTTCTTTTACAGCATTTGTAATGGTTATATTTATATTAGTTTTTTCTAGGACTAGGAAAATTTAGCCATAGAGATGGGTCATATGCCTTTTACAAGAAGATGTACTTCTTTTTACCTTACCGTTCTCTTCTCGATAATTTGAAACAGACAGAGAATCGTATCATTTGTGGAACGTCCGGCTCTAAATCCATTCTGTTCTTCCGACTCGTACAGATGGTGTTCTTCCTATCGAGATTTTTCAGTATCCTTCCAAAAAGACGACTTAATGTACTAGTTACTATTATTCCACGACATTTGTCTCAATTCTTCTTTTCATGTTTGTGATATAGGTTCTTTATTTAAATATATGTTAAAAACTTCTGTGAGGATTTGAAAGAGATTATTAGTTTAGTTTTTTATTAATTTAGCGTTAATGGCCTCGGGATTTGGGTGCGAGCATTTTTTAGTAAGTATACAGTTTTTTTTGGTGTTTTCGATGTTAATTTGAATAGGCCAGTTCTCCGTAGCTTTTTGAGCGCCTATATAGATATTTAATTCTTGACATTTTTTTTCCTAGCATTGATTTTTTGCGTTTACTATAGCCTGTTTAAATGTGGAAACTGTATCTTTATATTCTTGCCGATATTCTTGCTTTTTGGTAAAAATCCATGGTTCGTATGTACAATTTTTGTTTCACTTCCTTCATTCTTTGTAGTTATTGATTCCACCAATGGTTTCTGATATTTCCTAATTTCGCTTTGACACCCAAGACTTTTGTACCTGCTTCGTGCAGTCCTTTTACTATGATTTTCATTAAATGTTCAGTTGTTTCATCATTATATTTTTGTGTAAGTTCTTGTTCTAATCTTTACTTATATAAGATTGTTGTGTTTTCAGTTTCAAAACTTGATATGTCGTAGTGTATTTCTTGAATTGTTGTTAAAATTTCTTCCAACTGATTTTGTTTGTGTTTCCTTCTATGGGCAATATTAGCTTTCGCTTTAGGAGATTATGGTCACTTCCGCATTCTACTCCTTGAAAAACTTTTACATCATGAACTTTTGTCTTAGATTTCTGTTTAGTTATTAGATAATCTATTATTTTTGATATATTATCGTATGGGTCCAAGTATACTTATGTATGTATATCTTTGTGCATAAAAAAAAACCAATTCTGGTAGTGAGTGACTTATTCAGACAAAATTCTATTAATCTGGTTTCGTTGCCATTACTTCATTATTTGTTCTTCTGCCGGTTCTAGAATTCAAGTCCCATAAATCAAAGTCCGTTTCCGCTGCAATTTTCGTTGTCTTTTGATCCGTTCTTGTGTCCCGAAGCCCTGATTAGGTTTTTTAACATTTTTCCCCAGTATCAAGTCTTAACCTCCAACCTGGAGGACCAGGATTTAAGTTCGAAGTGGCTTTCTTCTAGAGAGGTTGCTTTCATTGTTGCCTCATCCGTCCGGTCTGTTGGTCCGCGAGAAGTATATTATTTCCCTCCTACCAGCCATATCTGGGAGGCATTTCCCTCTCTGCCTTCTGGGGACGCGCCCTCTAGGGGTTACCAGCTCCCCCAAGAAGTTTAAAACAACTGAGAAGATAGTGTACAATAAGATAAAGAAGCTGGGACTTGGCCAGCAAATTCCATTGTAATTGTTCGAATTTAGAGGCGGGCGCCGTACTTTGGTAATATTTTTCAAGATTCTACAGGAAGAGATCAACAAAATTCACTAAATAGTCTGGTTCACTCTTGATAACCAAAGAGCTTTTGAACCTGGACTGTGAAATGGTCATGATCTACTAGAGATCTTCTATGTCTGAGAAGAATAAACTTCGAATCATGATGGGATTATTGACATCAAATTAGTGCCAATCTGTATACAGATGGTATCTAGAGGAGGATAAAACTGATGACTATTTTTTCAGAGAGTGCACAGATCTCAAGCAACTTCTATTAACCAGGCATCTAGAATTTGCAAAATTAATCGGTCTCAAATAACTTGCAATCATGGTGTGATGTAAAAAGCCCAGTAAGACCTAAGCATCGAAGATGAAGTAACATTAATTTTTATAGAATCATTCATTCATCCATCAACAAAAGTTAGAGTGAAAAGAATCTTCTTCAAAAACAGTTCAATCAAGCCCTTTGGATAAAACGTCCTGCCTCGAACTTACATAACTACTATACTTGTAACATCCCAACATCCCCAACACGAGCCTAATGCTCTTTTGATTTTTAGATTGAGGTGAGGATATCGTAGTGCTATCCTTTAATTCAATTAACAGATTGGTATAAAAATAATCAAATGATAGAAAACAGAGTGTTTGTTAATAACGAAAAAATTTCAATTTCACAGCGCTTCCCCACTATTAATTAAAATATATCGAAGTCGTCATTGATTCCAGATTACATATACTTATAAAACCTATAAGCGATATTCTCAGGCTGTCAGGTTGCAGCATATGAAATATAGGCTATTCTTAACATCGGAGAGAAAAGTAATGTCTACAAAACGACATAAAATTACTACCACCATGATCATATCTACGAGATAATGGATAAATTCCTTAGACATAAAACACAAAAACATAAGATACTACTACTAGTCGAAACATAAACTTATATACAGGAAGACGTTATACTTTGAAAAATTAATAACAAACAATCAGAGTAAACGTAGCAAACAAGAAAACGCGAAATTCTGAGAAGTAAGTAGGAATGAAAGGATATAAATAAGAATAAAATATGAACGGTAAATGAAGAAAACATATTTTGTACTATTGTAAATTAAATATTATAGAGCTCGTTTTTTGTTTAATAGTGAAAGAGCAATAATTGCAACAGGAATGTTTTTGATACTATAAAATGCGTTTACATACTGAAATATTGTCTAATTCGCCAATAAGGTCTTAAAAGGTCCCTAAGAGGAGTTCCATTTCAGGATACAGAGCATACTTTGCTACGGTTAACGCTACCTCAGTCCCCAGCAGAAACTTTGACGTTCAATAGTTTTATAAATAGTATATCATAAATTAATAAGTTGTAACGACTAAAATGTGGTCGGACTTGCATTGTCTTTATTTTTATTTTTGCGACGTTTCGATTAGGTTGTATCTCTAATCGTTATCAAGTATAAACTGAATGTTTTGTCTTAGGACTACGAGCTTATATAGAGACTGTGTTCATTGAAGCGCAACGTTTCGCTTCACTGTACACATCTCAATGATTTGATCTTACAAAGTATTGGTAACTAGCTCCAGAGGATCCCCAACAAATGCACTGGCGAAGTTTCTCTTAAAAATCATACAACCTTTAGAAGGTAAGACAAACACATATGTTAAAAATTCTACACATTTCGTGAACATTATTAATAGCATCAATAAAGAGCCAGACGACAGACTAATAAGTTTTGATGTGGAAAGTCTGTATACTAATGTACCATTAGGGGAATCACTAGACATAATCATAACTAGACTTTCAAATGATATTACTTTATCAGATCCAACCACGTTACCACTGGACGGGCTGATGGACCTTTTAGAGTGTTGCCTGCGTAGTGCTTACTTTCAATTAAATGACAAGTTCTACGCTCACAACGACGGGCTTCCGATGGGTTCTTCACTCTTTCCAGTCGCCGCCAATATATATATATATATATATATATATATATATATATATATATATATATATATATATATATATAAAATAGAATAAAATATTTGGCGAAGCGGACGTGAAAATTTGTCAATCTACATGATTCTCGTATTAAAAAGTGCGGAGCACTCCAAAGTATGGAATAACTCCGGGTCCGACAGATGGCGACAGCGCTGTTTCGTCCTAATATGGGACTCGTCAGGCCACCGCAGTCGGTACAAACCATCATCTCGCCTTTGCATCGTATAAGCCATACTTATAATCAAAATACGGCAAATAAGACGACAAAGGCGACATCTCGATGGTCCACTCGATAATACAAGAACCATACAGATTAACAAAGTTTGTAAGAGAACCGTCATATGATGGCGCGACGGTGAATTAAAACAGAAATATGTAAAATCGAGTACACGAAACGCGCTGCCCAAAAGATAGGGGTCGCATTTCTCGGTACTGGCAAGCAAGCATACCGCTATTTAAGCAGCCAACGCCACGTGCCGCACCAAACGATCCCACCATGAGAGCATCGTTTAGCGTGTTTCAAAGCCAAACAAGTAAATAAATATGTAGATAAGTTTTTGTCCGTGTAATTTAAAATAAAATAGAATAAAATATTTAGCGAAGCGGACGTGAAAATTATGAAACAGCGCTGTCGCCATCTGTCGGACCCGGAGTTATTCCATACTTTGGAGTGCTCCGCACTTTTTAATACGAGAATCATGTAGATTGACAAATTTTCACGTCCGCTTCGCCAAATATTTTATTCTATTTTATTTTAAATTACACGGACAAAAACTTATCTACATATTTATTTACTTGTTTGGCTTTGAAACACGCTAAACGATGCTCTCATGGTGGGATCGTTTGGTGCGGCACGTGGCGTTGGCTGCTTAAATAGCGGTATGCTTGCTTGCCAGTACTGAGAAATGCGACCCCTATCTTTTGGGCAGCGCGTTTCGTGAACTCGATTTTACATATTTCTGTTTTAATTCACCGTCGCGCCACCATATGACGGTTCTCTTACAAACTTTGTTAATCTGTATGGTTCTTGTATTATCGAGTGGACCATCGAGATGTCGCCTTTGTCGTCTTATTTGCCGTATTTTGATTATAAGTATGGCTTATACGATGCAAAGGCGAGATGATGGTTTGTACCGACTGCGGTGGCCTGACGAGTCCCATATTAGGACGAAACAGCGCTGTCGCCATCTGTCGGACCCGGAGTTATTCCATACTTTGGAGTGCTCCGCACTTTTTAATACGAGAATCATGTAGATTGACAAATTTTCACGTCCGCTTCGCCAAATATTTTATTCTATTTTATTTTAAATTACACGGACAAAAACTTATCTATATATATATATATATATATATATATATATATATATATATATATATATATATATATATATATATATATATATATATATATATATATATATGGTTCGAAACTCATGCCATTGAAACGGCAACAGTAAAACCGAAAGTCAGGTTGATATATGTCGATGATACTTTCATCGTATGGAAGGGCAATGATCAAGAACTTAATGATTTCCTGAAACATCTGAATGTCATTCGACCAACAATTAAGTTTACCATGGAAAAAGAGGTAAATGATCAATTGCCCTTCCTAGATGTCATGGTGAACCGTTCAAACGAAATTATTAAAACTTCAGTATACAGAAAGCCAACACATACTGGACAATATCTTAATCAAAGTTCTAATCATTCTGTCGTAACAAAACGAGGAATTATACGCAACTTCTATAATCGCGCTATATCTATATGCAATAATGCCGAATTATTGGAAAAAAGGTAGCAAATATTAAATCCGATTTATAACAGAATGGTTATCCTTTAAAACTAATTGACAATGTTACAAATAATTTTAGAACAACGAACACTGGACAGCAAGAAACACATTCCTTCTTCACAATTCCGTACATTAAAAGAACGTCGGAGAAAATAAGATGAATTGCTAGTAGTTATAATATAAAAACAGCCCTTAAATCAGGAAATACCCTTAGAGCTCATTTAACAAAAACAAAACCTAAAACTACCGATAGGAAAGAATGTGTTTACAAAGTTCCATGTGAGTGTGGTGAAATGTATATTGGAGAAACCAAACGACCGCTAGAAGTTAGAATTAAGGAACATAAAACTCATACACGAAAAGGGGAAACGTCGAGATTAGGTATTGCAGAACACTCCTGGGATAAACAATACCATATAAATGGTCTGAGGCTGCGGCAATATATATGGAACCCAATATGAAAAAAAAAGAAAATTTATAGAAGCAGCATACATTAAAAACAATAATGGAATCTTCAGTAAACCGAGTGTTGAGATACCTAATCTTTGGCAACCACTACTTTGTAACATCAAATCATTGAGGTGTGTACAGTGAAGCGAAACGTCGCGCTTCAATGGACACAGTACCTATATATGCTCGTAGTCCTAAGACAAAACATTCAGTTTATACTTGATAACGATTAGAGATACAACTTAATCGAAACATCGTAAAAATAAAAACAAAGACAATACAAGTCCGACCACATTTTAGTCATTTTTCAAATTTATCTACAACCTTCAAACAAACGTTAATAAATTGTAACTGAAATTTAGTCTATTAAAGTAAATTTGTTATATTAATAAATGTTAAAATAGGGGGTAAAATAAATGTTAGTGGGGCCGGTCACATCATGGCAGGAATTGTATCTTTTATTAAAAAGACCACCAGATTTTTAATCCCAAAACTGGCATCTACGAACACTGAAAAAGTGGAAAGAATTCAGTGTCAGTCAAATATCAATGACTGTGGATTGAAAACTATGTTAATACGTAAGTCCAATTAACAAGTAGTATTTGTTATCGACGTAAATTTTCAATTTACATTACAATTGTATGAAATGACAGCAAAAATATTTAAATCATATTTTTCGATTATTGATATTTTGGTATGATTTGTCGACGGTAAAAATATAGTTTAAAAACGAATTTATTCGGGTTTTTTGCACGTTCTAAAATATTTGTTAACTATACGGACTTTATGCAACAAAATAATTTTATAGCTGTACATTGTCAGTCTGTCAACATTTTCGATTAAAATAAGTTGAAAATTGTTAACGTGCTGTCGAGCAAATATCAAAACAAAATTTTTGTTTTTTATAGTGTATTTTTTTTTACAAAAATAAATTGTAAATTACTGCTTTACAGAAATTAAAGAAAATGTAAATCAGAACATGTTAGCATTATCCATTTTTTTCTGTTAATTTAATTTCCCAATAAATATTTGATTGAAAGGGTTTTAGTAATGATTCGTTAAATAAAACTAATTTTAATTTTAAATAATTCACGAAGATATAACAATTCGTTATACTTTTAATGAAGTTTTAAGTAACTGGCTTTAGGTAATCTTTAGTTCATGCGAAAACTCTCTAAACGACTAAGTTAGTTTTACGTGCTAATAAATGTCGTATGACTTTTATGTGCTAGTAAAACTCATTTTCTAATTTTGAAATATTAGTTAAAATACGTTGAATGATAAATTTTCATAAGAAAAAGTAAAATCGAAAATAGAATCTATTTTTTAGAGCTGTTTGATAACATTAGTCAACAAATAAAAAAAATGGCTGTTGTATAAATTTTGAGTTATAGAATGTTTCAGTCTTTTTTTTTTAATACAAATATTTTTTATATAATATTTATACATAAGTTTAAAACAATAAAAAAAAAAACAAGATATTTTAAGGATAACAGGATTTATTTACATAAATACATATGAAAATACATTTATAGTAAGTCTTTTGCACATAATTGCCAGGAAACGTTGATTTTTGTTTATATTGGGGATCGCTTTCTCTCATAAAAAACCATCAAGAATCCCCCATCATTACTGGATCCTATCTGCCTTGGCAACGTTGCTCCTTTGCCGATATGTCTTGGTGCAACCTTTCTTCTTGCATGCCACTAACCGCACTCCAATTTTCTGGGAAAAATTTTAAATGGAAATGCAAGAAGTGTATTTTATTATATATACGACAGCCCATTTTGCAATAGCTTTCAAGTAGTTCTTCTACAAGCTTTTTGTAGTTTTCTGTGTCCTAAAAACTGGGAAACAATTGTTTTAAAAGAACTTGTGGTCCTACAAATATCCCTTTCTTAAGCTTAGCATCACTTAGTTTAGGAAAAATTTGTTTAGGGTATTTAAACTCATCTCCTTCTTTATCTAAGGCTTTAAAGACATTTTTAATCAATCCCAGTTTAATGTGTAATGAACGTAACATTACTTTTTTAGATATATTCTTTACGTCAGCTTGACCTGGAATATACTGATTTCTCGGAAGCTATTCTTTTACTTGGTAATGGCTCTGTGTTGCTCAACTGTCCCAAAGATAAAGAAAATAGCAATACTTCGTAAATCGACCCTAAAGCCCTAATAATAGTACTATGATTTTAAGTGACCACATATTTGCCACTTATACGTATCATATCTTATTGCATTTAGAATAAATGACATACTACCTTCATGTCAAGTGCATGTGCAAGGGGAATAGAGGAAATTTTTTTGCCATTATAGAGCAGAACTGTTTTTAAACTTATTTTAGAAGAATCTATAAACAAGCACCATTTGTTCGGGTTATGTGCCAATCCTAATTTTTCCATAACAATATTTGGATTACCATAAACACATGTCTTGCAACGCTGGTATTTATTTTAAAGGCGCTAGTGAGGGTTAACTCATGAGAGCAGAGCAGAGTTGAAGGCTAGAGGCGGTACCAACAAGCAAAGTGCCAAGCTAGCCACTATGCCGTAGAGTAGGGATGGGTATTTAAAGAGGGCGCTACTGAATTTTGCCGGATAAACACAGAAATCCCCCCCTCCACTTTATTGGTTGGGCATAGCGTTCAACTCAGCTCTCAAATCGCCACACAAAAAAAAATTATAAGTAAAGCTAATTTGCTGCACAAAATATTAAAAATAAAAAAAAAAGAGGCAACGCACTGCAAAAGTCAAGAAGTTGTAGGGGTCAAATGAAACTCAATAACTTTAATATTAATTTTACTCTTTATTCACTGATATCCCTAAGGGTGGATCTAGGCTTTCTTGTGCCCAGAAGGTGAATATGGAATGTTCTTCGATCCAGAGGGTGGATATGGGTATTCTACGACCCCGAAGGTAGACATGGGTATTCTTGAACCGCGAGGGTGGATTGCTGTTTGCATCCCTAAGGGTGGATATGCTGTTTTATTGTTTTTTTATCCAAAGGGTGGACCTCGATCTTCTGTGGCCAGACTGATTCCTTCGTTGACCCGCGCAAACTGCCCAAAATCCCTGTCTCCAAGTATATCCCGATAAAAAATAACCATAACTGCCAACCTGGTAAAAGATACAGTACACTAAAAATCAACAAAATTACCGGGATAGTCTTCGAATTTCCATCTCAGAATGTCAAAAATTTGGCTGCTTCGGTCGAATCAAACCCAGAAAAAGTGAAAAATTAAGGCGAAAATGCCTCCATTTATAGCCATGGCCCTGCTTACGCACTAATCGACTTTCGTTAGACGCGTTCAATTACTACGTGTGAAAGAAATGACATCTCAAAAAGAAAGACATCGGGCAACAACAGTCGGCTAAAATGCATTTGTTAGTTAAGCCAATTCGTTAGTTAATAGCATTTTCCACTCAAAACAAGAATAATAAATTTAAAAAGTGTACCAGTAGTTATTTTTAAGTTGAAGAAATATAAAGTAATACATAAATAGAAATTTCCTGATTTCTGCGACCCAATATACGTACAATCCATCAAATGTAATTATAAATGGCTGGGAAAAAAAAACAAGATATATCTGAATACAAAAAAAGGTAGCAAGAAGTTTGATACTAATAAGAAAATACCTAAGCACAGTGTAATGAAATACCGAAGTACGACAAAATAATGGTAAATAGTAAATAAAATTAAGCGAAACTGTACTTAATGAAATGCTTTCCTTCAAAGAATCCCTGGGAAATACTTACGGAAAATGATACTGGGTTGACCATAACGAGAGTATTTGCAAAATAAGGTTATATTATATAAATTAGCCATAGTGACCTTAAGGGCAAAATTGAACCGTGACAGTTTTATCCTGCAGAGTAAATACGAGGATAGCTCCTGGTTAGGGTTCCTAAATATTGTAACATTGTTACCAGTGGCTGATAAATTCCACTGTTGTAATCTAGATTCTAATATTTCAGCATGCTCTTTGGACAAGTGAAGGTCCCCAACTAGATCATTTAATTCAGGTTATTCGATTAAATAGGGTGCATTTTCTTTACTTTGGAGAAAATCGTTCTTTTCTGATACATTATCGGGTTTTGCCTTATCATCATACATTTCTAAATATTCCTTCCATTTTGCCGGGGGCGCTGGAACTGGCAAACCTTCTCCGTGAAGAACCGGTTTTATGGCTGAGGAAATATCCAGCTATCCAGTACTACGTTTGCTCTTTCCTGAAAAATCAGACATTTTTGTCATTCAAACGTAACAGTCGCTAAAATGATTTGTTGGTTCTCGCCAAATCATTGGAACTACAAGAAACATAGGAGAAAATTTGCCCTTTAACCAGTTACTTAGATTTGACTAAAATGTGGTTGTCGGACTTGCAAGTATAAACTGTTTATACTTGATAACGATTAGAGATATAACCTAATCGAGGCGTCGTAAAAAACAAACAAAAATAAAGACACTGCAAGACCGACAACCACATTTTAGTCAATCTTTAACATTGTCTACAACCTTCAAACTTACTTAGATTTGTTGCACAGGTTTGGTAACATATGTGACGAGCCCATTCCCGATCTTGATCGCCAACAAGACATCCAAAATACTTATGATATGCTACTTTGGTCATTTTGTTAATTGTTCTTTTCTGCGATTTAGAGGTAAACTGACCACATATGTAGTAAAAACTATCCGTGGGGTTAACACAGCCAACTTTCTGTACCTTAGACATTTTTGTACTGTCGCGTGCGTCTGTTCAGAGAGGTGATACTACGTTTACAGGCGCCCACTATCTTTATTCAATACAAAGATAACACTATTACAAAGCTCTTATTATTGGTTTGTTCGCGCACATCGTTCAAAAAGCGACGACGGCCATGTATAAGTAGATTCGGCGACAGGGCAGAGTGAAATTTGGAATTATATGGGTTTAAATGGGTACTTCCATTATTTTAAGCCCTAGTGGGTTAAGACTTCGTGGTGTCATCCCTAGACACTCCCACATGGTGTACACAATTTCTCTAACTTATGGAAAACGTAGATTTGGCAACGTCGCGCTCCGGTATATTACAAATTACTTTTTAAATTAATATAATTAAAACACGCATTCATTTTTGCTGAAAAAATCATAACTCAAAAATCTTACGTGTTAGGAAGTTTTTACTATCATTTTCGCATTTAGAGAACTCTTTTCAAACAGAGAAAAGGAAAGAATATATACAAACAGTTTATTTCCTGCAAATACCACTCTGGTCCTCTCTCCATACTCATTTCGACCACCTCATGGACTCGTCAGTGGAACTGCATTGAACCAACAGTAACATTCGCAGAAAATAACTGATATATGAAATATAAATTCCAAAGTATGTCGGTAGGATATTGCAAACCTGCCATCTACCGACCTCGATATCAGACTAAAAAATATTGCCAGAAAATGGTTGAATTTGCAAAATGTAAAAATTGGACTTTTAAACAAGCATCTTTGAAGATATTTTTAAGATCACGCTCCTAAATATTAGCGAGATATTATACACGACGTACTTTTAAAATTCAATACTACCTACACGAAAATATCATAGATTAGTGATCACAGTAAAGAAGCCCCCTAAAAGTATGACTCCAATTACGATCGAATTCAATAGTCAGCGTGATGCATACAATCTCCTTCAAAATTTCAAATTTGAATAAAACAGGCGTAAAAGTAAAAAACAAACTGTTACATCACTAACATGGCCGAACTTTGGAACTTGTCTAAAATGATAATAAAAAATATAAAATGACAAAAGCAATAATCAATCAATCAATCAAATTTTTAAATATAAGGTTTTAAAACTTGTTCTTATCTACAAAATGTCAGTAAACTCATTATCCTATAATGTGACAATTTTAGGACTTAAACATCAACTTCAATTTCCTAAATACGATTCGGAATATTTCAGTTCCTACTTAGAAAGCATTTCTCAGTTCGAATACACTAATACGTCACTTATATTTCTTAACGTTTCAGTTTGAAATATTCATCATAATGAATATTTTCTATGGACGATCCTAGCATTTTAAAATGAAATATTTAATTTTAAATTTATCTAAATTCCGCTCTATCAAACAATATGAAATTGAATTTTTGCAGGGACTTCTTTATTTCGTTTATTATTAATACGAGTGTCAGAGGCAAGCAGAGATCACTCGCTTCCTGAATTTTGAGAGAAAAAAATCAAAGCAAATGTTTTCAAAAATAAAGATAGATGTAATATACAAGTAACAATAAATCAAAATCATCTTCCTTGGTAGTGAGGACATAAGAAGGTACATTTTTTGCTGATCATTTTTTGAGTTAAGTGTCATTCGATATGTCTACAGTAAACTGTATCAAATTGCGTAGTTTTATGTTAAGCCTTGTTCTTGTGATAATTTGCAGAACGTGGCGATGCATATTGCGTGGGATTGTGTCAGATATATTATGAGAAACGTCAACAGTTTCTCTTGTTACTTTGACATGATCATACTATTCCGGATTCACAGCGTTGACACTAAAACTTCAGCTATTCGAAACAAGATTATGTTGACAAAATTGTAAAAATTCAATATTAGGAAGACTGGAGGGTGTATGGAATAAAAATTGGCTCCTGGTCTAAGCTTCAAATTATGATTTTTGTCAATATTTGTCTTTGCATTCGTTTCACAATAATATTTGGAAGTTTAAACAACATTTCGAAAAACAACCTCTTCGCGTACTTCTGATTTTGCCACCATAGCTGTGACTGAATATTTCTATAATAATTTAAATTAAAATGCGAATATGTGTATAAAATTGTCGATATCTGAAGTAAACGTTCATAATTTAAATTTCTCATCAACCTCCTCTTTTTGCTAAACCAAAATCTATGAAGGATATTTAATTATGAAATTCTAAAAATGTCCTGATGAAATTCAGTCTTACATTAAGGAATTTATATTAAAGAAATATTTTAATCTAGCAATATATTTAAGATTTTTAGGCAATAATAATAACAAAAATATATATTTATAGTGGTTATAGGTTCCTATAAATGATCTGTTGCGTTTTGTTTCTAATCGTCAAGCAAGCAGCTCTTGCGATCATTTTATTTTTGTACTCACTTGCACTACCTGTCCTGTAATGAATTTCTTCTATCCGAAGTGATTTCTATTGGCATATATATTCTCTTTCAAGGAATTATCGTTCGCAAAGTGCCGTCATTTGAGATACGTTTTCAAATTTTTGAATAAAAATAAGTCAAACGGTGCCAAATTTGGACAAGACGGTAGTGGTGAAGCTCAAATACTCACGGAGAATGGGTCTAATTTTGACTCATATGTAAACTCGAGCATGGTCGTAAAAAATGTAATAAATGGCTTCTGTTTTAATGGCTCCTGGTGTGTATTCAATGAGAATAACTCCAGTTTGGTTTTGGAAAATGGAGATCATGAGCTTCCTGGCTGTCCATTGTGTACTGACTTTTTTGGATAAGGAGAACCTTTATGGGAACTGCATTCACTCTAACTCTATTCCTGAATCCCAGTGATACACTCAACTTTTACCGCTTGACACTATCAGCTTTTACATTCGAATATTAAAAATAATTTAAACACATTTGATGCCTAAGAACATTTTTCTCAGGAGCCAATCTTGTAACCCATCTTGATAAAAACCTTACTAGTTTACCATGTACAGGGTGTACAATTTTCGATGATGTTACGGGTTATCTTCGTTATATATAAAAATAGGGTGTCCCATTTAAGAAAAAAACAGGTTTGATTTATTTCTCCAGTTGAAGCTATAAAAAAGATGACTAGCGCACTGAACCTTACGTGAAAAATCTCAATAGCTCTATTTTTTAACTTTGCCATAAGTTACAACAAACCGAGATAGATACGAGGGGTAACCAAAAATGAATAATTTTCAAAATTGCTTTATAACTCCAAAACGAAGAGGTGTAAGAAAATTTTTTCAGAGGTATCGTTTGTTTCGTAAAAAAGTAGCACCATTGAAGATTGGACACTTTGTACAATTCTAAAAACGCTTATTTCCGATATATTTAATACTTTAGCAATAGTAGACACTGCACTCATCTAAATATTCTTATTTAAAGGAGGTCGTGGTTCTAGTAAAAACAATTCACACTTTTTTTGTTTTAATAGAGGATTTCATTTAGTTTTGAAATATTAAAATTGACAAAAACTTACCTAATAGTCATGTCTCCAATAAAAAAAGGAAATACTGCTGCGATAACTAAAACTATACCGAATTCAAATAAAAGAAGTAGTCTTTGATGTTCAAAAAAGTTTTAACTGTCTATCTACCATTAAAGCTCTATTCTTGGTCGCTGTTTGTCTCAAACCCAGTGTTACCGGAAACTTACTTTATTCCGATTACTTAAGAAAAGAAATTTTTAACCGACTTGTAAAAGAAGGAGATTCTAAATTCGATCGCTATGTATGTTTTTTCATGTATGTACGTCGATTCCTTCGGAATAGCAGCACCGAATTAAAAAAATTTTTAGCGCTATATTCAGAAAGTTGTTGCGGTAAGCTCATAACATTTTGACCGAAATTGGTTCAGTAAAATACAAGATGACTCTGATAATATGACGGACAAAAACATTAATTTTGTCCGATTTTCTCCAAAAATTGGAATGTAGGAGTTTTTCGGATCACAAATAACCAGTCTAAAATCATTTTTGAAAAATTCAATAGGGTGAATCCAATATGGCGGATAAAACAACATCTAAAACAACCTAATCGAAACGTCGTAAAAATAAAAAAAGACAATGCAAGTCCGACCACATTTTAGTCAAATAATGTATTGTCGTTGAATTTAGTGTATTTCACAACTTTGAATCAAATGAGTACTTTTTGCCATCTTGAAAAAATGGCAAACACCAACCTATTTTATTCTTATATAATTTGACGCCCTAAATCAAAATCGGAAGTCCACTAACCTCTATCACGTTAGATTCAAGGTAATTTTAAGGTCACATTGAGAAAAAACACTAAATAAATCTGAAATGAAGGTATATAGGTTTTTAGTGTCACTGAATCAGAACTTGTTGTTTGTTAAATTCCCTAAGGTCATTTAGAGGCCATCTCAGCGTCATTTCAAGGTAATATCGACAAAAATCTACTAAATAAATCTGTCAAAGAAAATATGTAGATTTTTGAGGGCGCTGAATTTAAATTCGTGATTTGTTTAATCCCCTAAGGGCATCCTCAGGTCATTTTTGGAGTCACTTTAGTGTCAAAAGGCCAAATTGAAAAATCTACTAAATACATTTTTAAAAACCCAAGCTTCTAAAACCAAATATCTCACGCGCAGTTAGATCGATATCCGTTACGTAACGAATAGGCTAGAGAAGCGAGTTTTGTATAAGTGTATAATACAAACCCTAAGCTCTTGTATATGCTTTGTCTGGGGTATGTGGTTTTCGAAGAGCTTAGGTTTTATTTCTTATAGTCATAAATCCTTGCTTTTCCTCTCTGGATGCTGCATAACGGGTATTGATCTCCCTACGCATGGGATATATGGCTATGAGAGCTTATGTTTTGGTTTACTTATTAAAACTTGATCCGCTCGTCTGTCTACTGTGTGGTGACCATTAATCTAGCTGCACGTGGAGTGTGTGATTTTGGGAGCTTTACATTGAAATGATCTTTTAAATGACCTCGGTAACTATGAGATTTTAAACAAACCACAAATTCAGAAGCGCTCCCAAAAGTCTACGTATCTTCTTTGACAGATTTATTGATATTTTTCTGAATTTGACCTTGAATTGACGCTGAAATGACCCCGAGCTGACTCTGAAGGATTAAACAATGCAGCAATTCGGATAAAGTCACTCCAAAAACATATATACCTTTTTTCAGATTGATTAGTGATTTTTTCTCAATTTGACCTTGTAATTACCAGGAAATGACCTGTGACTGACCTTGACGGATCAAATAAACCGCTAGCTTGGATTTAGCTATTTGAAAAATCTATATATCTATTTCTTCAAATTTATTTAATGAATTTTATTCCTATTTACCTTAAAAAACCTTGAACCTGACGTGACCGAGGTTAACCGACTTCAGATTTGTATTCAGAGCGTCAGATTGCATAAGAATAAAATGACCTGGTCAAACATACATCAACTTTTTTTTTTGTAAACCTATGTAATTTGCGGATATCATAACGAATTGAAAACTAAAACACGAATTATTATAAAAAAATTGAAGCGACTTCTAAAAAAAATGGAAAATAACAATATATGAAATTTTTGGAGTCGGCGCCAAATTATTACTAAATGAAAGAAATAATCACTAACTGAGATACATACAAGCTGCGGTAAGAAAGCCATTAAAAATAAAGTATTTCTCTCTTTCGCTTTTTAGAATATTTATAGAAGTCGGTTAAATTTTTTTATGAAACTTTTATTATAAACACATTAGTTGCATTATTATTCAAAGTGATGCGTGCCATAACAATCTAGCGTTTAAATGAAAAAAAAAATATGTAGATACTAAATTAGAACAACTTGAAATGTCATATTAACGACCGAACTTATGGCAATTACTAAAATCATGCAGGATATTCCTTACGTAAACTTGCCAAGTTTAAACTATTTAGTAGCCACAACGGCACTTTATTAATCAAAGACTTCCTCAAGCCCGCCTACTAATTTCCTAAGATGGTCATTTCTGGCTAGAACCCTAATTTAAAATTAATTGGTATACCATGACCGTTAACCTTTTATAACCAGATTTTTTTAAATTAAAAGCCAAACCGTAATTGAGGTCAAATTGTGCAACATTTAGAAGAAAATACATCGGTTATAGAGAGTGACTTAAGGATAAAATCGTTTCCTAATAGAAATTTTCCCACCTGAAACTATGATGATGGTAATTATTATTGGTATACCAACCTTGAACATACAATGAAGACGTGAAGTCTAGATTAAATTCATTATCTAAAAATCGCTGTTTTTTCTTTTTTAAAAAAATCATTCTTTGATTTTTTAAATACCAACATTCAACCTTATGATAAAAAAAAATCAATCCAAAATTAGAGTTTACTTCTTTAGTTAAAAACGTCGAATTCTGTGAATTGCAGTACGACCTAGGTTCACAAAAAATGTGCCTTTTATTTCATCAGCATCAAAAACAAAGTATTGTTATTGCAAAAGTTGATAGGCATGAAAGAAATAAATATCCTACATTTTAGGGCTTGTGAACTTTCGTATCGACACATTGTTCCTTTACTTAGATATTAATTTACTGATTTTTGAGATTCGTGGTAAAATTAATTGTGAAATAATTCGAAATAAGAAATACACGTTTACTGAGTATGCAGATATGCATCTGATGTATGGTCTTACATCTTGTAATGCTTTGGAAGCCAGGAGGTTATATCACGACAGACATCCTAATCGTACTCTTCCAGAGCAGAAAACTTTTCAACGAGTTGACCAACGTCCAAGGGAGAATAGCGATTCCATTTAATAAGGTAATATTATTAAATTTCTTCATAATTTTAGGAAATTTTGGTATTTAAGTAGTCAGTATATCTTGATATTCAGTAAATAGTTTTCCTAATATGAGATTTTTGGGGTTGAATTTAACTATAATTTTAAACAAAATTTTGTGTGGGAACTGTGGCACTTGAATATTTATTAAATTATTTCTGAGTGCAATTTCTATTATCATCATTTTAGTCGAGCATACTTATAATCAATGGTTTTATTTTTGTTAAATAATTGATATTATTTATCTAATATATATCTGAAATTAAATTAAGAAAAGTCAACAGTTAACATTGCTTGATATATTCTAATCGACTGAATTTAGAGTTTTCTTGTAATTCTTGCAGTACTAATAATTAAGGTTTTATAAAGATTTATTATTTGGGTTTTGGGATTTTAACTTCTTATTTAGTAAAAGTAATAATCAAATTTCACTGACTGAAACCAAGTTAATTGGGTATTATAGATCGTACAAGGTATGTCAATGATTCTAAGGAGTACCACGACGCTTGGGCCTCAGTCTTTTTTTATTTACTTATAGTGTTGTCAAGTACAATGTTAATATTTTACCAACTTTTATATTAATTCGATATTATACCTTAATTTTTCATTTTTCAATTTCTAAATCATTTTATACCCAAGACGTAATCCATCCGATTAGTAATGCGCATATAATTATAGTTCCTGATTTACATCCTGAGGAATGGAGTCTTACTGTGCACGATGAGCGTGATAACTTTTACGCTTGGGGTTAGTTATTTTTTTTTATAACAGAAGTGCCATTTGCATACGAAGAGTTGACAGGGTATATTTATATATTTATTTGTTCATTGTGCATCCCTATACTCCCTAGTTATATATTTAATTTTTTTCTGATTTAGGTTGGCGGTTTAGTAAATCAGTGGCGCCATCGGTGATTTATAAATATCGATCCCTTAATTTCTTAATTATTTTTCAACTATTGAGAACTCCCCCCCTCATCTCCTTCTTGAGCTATCGAACACTGAGTGATTGGCAATTATTGAATGGGCATAGTAAAAAGAAGCAAGGAGACAATGAAATTTAATGGTTTTCGATTTATCGACATTTGAAACTCGAAATGAAATACAGTAATTAATAAACTCTTCCTTTGTCAAATGTTGCCGAATTGTGCATCTACGTTAATTTTAACTGAAAATGAAACTTATTGAGGCACAGAGAAGAGAAATTTTGAAGGAGAATATGGCAATGGGGTAAGAACACAAGAAGTGTGTCAGTTACTTTAAGAAAAATATCGTATTCTTCCGCCAATTTCATAATCGACAATGAGTAAGATTAAGTAGAAATTGATCGGCTCATGTTCGAGATGCTCCAAGCAGCGGTCAACGAATAACAAAAAGTAGACGTATTATTAAGTGTCCAAGATAATTACCATATTAACTCTAAGGATATGACTAAAAAACTTGGATGTCACAAAAACAATAGTATTAAATATATTACATACTAATAAGTACCATTTTTTCAAAATACAAGTTATTCAAGAACTTTATGGAGATGAGTAGTGGGAATAGGGGGCTTCTAGTTGACCCCCCCACCACTTTTTTGATTGGTCAGCCAAGAATGACCTTGTTTCTGATTGGCTGCCCAAGTTCGCCCCCTATTCCGATTGGTTTCATAAACTCCGCCTCTTTTTGCTCCACCTCCTACCTCCTTCCTAACCACCACAGTAGTTGGAGGGGAGCTGGTATTTTAAAGGACTGAATCTGAGCGAGCTACATTCATTTACAACTAGTCTTAAGCTTATATAGAAGATTCACCACTAATAAAGAACAGTGTTAAATTAAAAATAAGTGGTAGTTATGAACAGTGATTTGCAAAATGAAATAATCAAATTAGGTAAACAGTTTACTAAACTTCAAAATTCCGAATTAAAGAATGCAATGCTAAGGAAAACACACCCCGAGTGGGCACAGGTATATTATGAGACTGCCTTCCAATACCAATTAGCTGCAGAAGCCTGTTTAAATTATAGAAAAACCCAAAATTTGCCGAAGTTCTTTCATGAAATAAAGAAAATAGGATTCAGTTACTTTTTAAGGATATTGAAGGATTATATAAAAGATCCTGATATATTAAAAGAAATCGTGGAAGAGGAAGAGAGAGATAAAGAGATATTGAGAAACAGGGAGGTTTTAGTGTAGGATTTATTATGGAATTATTAATAAGAGAAATGTATGAAGAGTTTTTGATGTCCGCAGCCTGTTCCGAGTTTTATGCATATGAAGGTCAAGAAAGTGAAGCGCAGAATATTATATTGTTTTTAAATTATATGGAACATGCGGAATTATGTTTACTAGCAGCTAAATGTTGTAGCGAATATTTAAAAAATAAAAATATAGATATTTTAATATGTAAACTTCAAGAACTAGGATTAAATAATAATATTTCATGTATTAAAACAATGTTAGAAAATAAAACACATAATTTGTAATCAAGTCTTTTATTACATAAAAAAATTGTTGTAAAGGTAATAAACATTTGATAATGCACATACACATGGTATTTTTTGATGATAAAAGCAGCAAGGATCCATTTTCTTTAGGGTGGGTTGTTCATCAATCTCGATAACTGGTTTCATGGAATACTTCTTTACGAAATCTGCCTTTTCTTCCCCTTTTACATAAACATAGTCCACCTTAGCGCTTAAATCTCTTATGATATCTCCACATTTGTGTAATGGTGTAAATCCTTCACACCATTCAATGCAATGGTAATTTTTTATTAACCACAGAGCTTGTTTGTGTAAATAGGATGGTAAATGACCCATCGGAAATGGAGCTTTGAAAATAAAATGACTTGTCTTTTGCCCATCGTACGCTGCTAATTCCTTTACAATAAATTTATTATTTTCAATTTTGAATCCCTGAAGATCTAGAATAAGTTTCATATTTTCAAATATTTGAATTTCTTGATCATTTCTACTTTTAATTGATATTCACTTATTTGTTTTTTTAATTTCTGCAACTGAAGTTGAAAATCTAATACTCGAACTGAAATCTCGTAAGACATTATATAAATGAAGAATTCTGGTTTGGCTACGTTAATAAATATCAAAATTGACGCGTGCGCTCTTAAGCGTAAGTAGCGGTTTGTTTAAAAAGAGTATTTTATCTTAAGGAAATTGTATTACAACTGTTTCACAATTTTTGTTAATGGATTGTAACTGAAAACTTTATCATGAATTATAACACAATATGCCGCTGTTTTAGGGGGAATTTTTTCCTTGGTTTCAAATTCAATTCTCATGGTTACTGGACCTGTTTGTAGTAAATCTCTTTGATGTGAACAATTAATGTAAACTATAGGAGCATTTTCTTTAAATTCTTTCGGATTAAAAATTGGTTCCACTGGAGAGTTATAATACCCTTGACGAAAGTCTGTAAACATTTCATACAGAGTAGCAAATTTATTATTTTCAAAGTCAAGTTGAAGATCATTGTAAGGATATCTTTCTGAATTTAAAAAGACATTCATATTTCTTAAATTACAATGATCAAATTTACTCATATCCATTTTTAGATTACCACGTCTATTTTTCTGAAAAGCAATTAGAACATGACGTGGCGTTTCGACTTTTGTAGATGTTTTTACGGGCCAGTTGTGCCTCGTAGTTTCCAATAACTCTGGATATTCAACTAATTCCCAGCTTCGAAAGGTTATTAGTATATCACTATTTTTGTCAATAATTTTGGTAAGTGCTAATTCTTGCGGAATCGCTACAGTAAGATGAGGAACTCTCCAACACAACTTGGTAATTTTAACTTTGGGTTTTTCATCTTCATTACTGGATAATAATGCATTTGTATCATCATTACTTCTTATTAGAATAAGTTCTTGTTGTGAATTAAGAATAATCTTATTATAATCTTCAAAAAATCCTGAATACATCTTTAATGGTATACATAATGAAACATTACCTTTGTCATCAGTCATAATTTTTTCTTTAGATTTTGTTTTCGGATACCAACCGGCATTTTCCAATTTAGCACTTTCATTTTGATTAAATGAAATATATCCCTTAAGAGTTGAAGTTATACCAATATCCCGAACGGAGTCAATAGTAACACCATTTAAAATATAGCGTAATTCTTTAAATAAAAATGCCGGAGCATTATTAATTAAAACAGTATTAGCTAAAGGGGAATCATCTTCTTTAGTTACTTGCAATTCCACATAAATTTCACTTTTGCAAGGTAAAGGATATTTTCCTGTTTGTTGCAAAGCAATTCTGATTTCATCATTTGGTCCGAGTTTTGTAGGATTAAAAGGATCGAAAGAAAGAATTTCCCAGCTTAATATTGATTCATCAACCAATACATTTTCTCTTACATTTAAATAATCCATTTTTATTTAAGTTTAAAACCCAAACTTTGAAGAAATTTTCTATTAGAAGGTGTTAACCTTTGGAAGTTTGATTTCCTACTAAAGGAAGTTGGTTTCTTTCTTGTCTTATTAATGTTTTTATTATTAAATTTTCTAGTAAAGTTTGCAGATTTATTGTTATATAATATTACCATCTTTAATCTACTTTTTTAAGATGTAGTCTGATGGTTATGGTTTCTTCTCTAAAATTAACCAAATCACCTTCCTGATCTATTATTTTAATGGCTATTTTATCAATTACTTTAACGGTGACTGGGAAATATATGACGTTTTGAGGTGACTCAATTATTTTGAACCCTGGAGCAACGCTTGGGAAAAATTGGTGTATTATATGAACAGGTTTCCCGTTTAAATATGATCCCTCTGCAATACTGCAGTCTATATTTATTGAATTTACTTTAATTATTTCCGCGGGAAAATCTGATATATGTTCAATGTTGGCTTCCAATCGCCCATTTTTAAACCCTAATAATTTACCAATAGTTCCTTCACGAAAAGTTATGGGGGCTGAACATTTAAGATGTGTACGTAAAGTATTATTATTTGCATAAAGACTAAAACTAATTTTATCCTCATCCAAGTGTTTTTTTAAAAAATCTGTTATGTCTTCTAATTCGTAGCTACCTGGGGGTATGGCTATTTCTAAATTTTCATCATGAATTAATACATTATTCCCAACATCAATATTGGGAATTGCATTAAATGTTTCGAAATTTACAAGACCGATAACATATTCAACATCTTCATCTAAATATATTGGAGGATGTAACTCTGATGTTAAAATAGCGGAATTGCCGCTAAGAACAAAACTATATGACATTTTACTTTAAAAATATGTTTAATAATAAACTAAAATTAGGTGTTACATATGGTTATAAAGAAATTTTAGACACAATTGACCACAATTTGTTTTGTTAAAGTTTTGATAACTGTTATAATTATAATTAACAATATTATTATTTTGGTCGCTATAAAAATATTTAATTAATTCAGAAGGGGGTCGCAAATTACCATAACTATCAAAATATATTATGTTTTTTCCTTTTTTTGTATATGCTATCCAGTGAGTACCAACACCACTGTGATTATCTAGATTGACAATTGCACTTTCAATTAACTTTATCTTTTTTGGTAATTTATCCCTCATAAAAATACCACGAAAGTTGGGAATTTGTAAATATTTAGCGTATTTAAGTAAATCGTAATTTGTAAGTGCTTTTCGAGGTATATGTTTTAGCAGTTTTTTGAATAAGGTTTCAAGTATAATCCACATCCTGTTTTATAGGGTTTTAAATAAAGTCCACTTCCTTTTTTTCCTACCGCAATGGACTCCATCATTTGATTGTGTCGTTTAGATTCTTCTAATTTCGCTTTGGCTGCTTTTGCATCATTTACTGCTTTAGCAATACCTGCAGCCCCTCCTCCAAGAGCACCAAGAGCAGACAAACCAGCAAATAAAGGTATAAGTGGAAGAAATCCGCCAGTCTTTGGGATTGGAATTACCCTTTTCTTTGGAGGTAACACTTTACCAGTTTTTTTAATAGCTTTTAAAGCAGTTTGAATACTTTCATTTAGGTCTTTAAAACGTTTCCCCTTAATTCCTTTTCTAGCTTTTGAAATTACCTGAGATAATGATAGTCCTCGTCCTTTTCGAGTTTTTCGCTTGAACTTTCTTCTCGTTCGAAGTCCCATACCTAATTTTCTTTTAATTTTCATAGCACCAGTAATTCCTAGTGCAGCAGTTTTTTCCCCAAAACTAGAATCTTTAGCTTTGAACCTTGATAAAGCTTTGTCAGCTAATACTTTATCAGCTAAATGCCTTCTTTTTATATCATTTGATTGTGAGTAAGCAATATCGTGTTCTTTACAAGCCTCATCCAATAAATTTATACCTTTATCACCTCTTGACAATCGTTTTTCCAATTTTGTTCCAGGTCCACAAAAATTATAACCAGGAATATGCAATTCAAAGGGTAATTTATTTATTAATGAGTTTACTAAACCACTTCCTTTCCTTTTGCTGTTTGTCTTGTAAATGATTCGTTTATTATGTGATGGAAACATTATATATAGTTGCAATCCTAGTGATAACTCGCCTGGGCAGTGGTTTCAGCAGCATACCAGCCAACCGGTAATCCTCGAAAGACCTCATCATATCCAGACTTCAGAGACGCTTTCGATTTTACAGGTATTGAATTTCCAGTAAAATTATTAGATATAAAAAAGTTTGAGGAAAAAAATAATTTGTCCATAAATGTATATGGAGTTGAAAAATTTTTAAGGGATAATAAAAAGGTATATGAGATTGTCGGTCCTTTACATTATAATAATGAAAAGAAAAAATTACATATTAATTTGCTTTTAATAAGTTCTGATGATGGAAATAACCACTACTGTTGGATAAAGGATTTAGGTTGCTTGGTATCCAAACAATTATCAAAAAAGAAAATAAAAAAATACTTATGTGATGGATGCCTTCAATATTTTGGAACATATGAAAAACTTAACACACATTTAGAACGTGATTGTAGTTTTGTTCGAATTGAGCTTCCTTCAGATAATTTGATTTTGGATAAATTTGGCAATTATATTCCTGCAAATATATTAAAGTTTCAAAATATTCAGAAACAGTATAAAGCTCCTTTTGTTATTTATGCCGATTTTGAATGTTATTTGAAAAACATTGAGTGCCAACAATCTACACCTGATTCGACAACCTCATATACTATTAAAACTGCTGAACATATACCCTATTCATTTGCTTATTATATTAAATCATCATTTGATGAGAATGTTGTGTGTCTTAAACTTTATAGAGGTACAGATTGTGCTATAAAATTTATTGAATACATTGAAAATGATGTAAAAGAAATTTATAAAAAATATTTAAAATATCAAGTACCATTGAAAGATTTATCATCTGTGGAACAGATTGAATATGAAAATTCTAGCATTTGTTATGTATGTGAAAAACCTTTTTCAAAAGGAAATTTCATAAAGTGTAGGGATCATTGTCATATTACAGGTAAATATCGAGGAGCCGCCCACTCAATATGTAATTTGCATTTTAAACCTCCAAAATATATACCAATAGTATTGCATAATTTAAAAAACTATGATTCTCACCTATTTATTAAATCGCTTTGCTATAATAAAGAAAATATTAGTGTTATAGCTCAAAATAAAGAAAAGTATATTTCTTTTAGTAAGGAAATTTTCGTTGATGTGTCAGAAAAGCGGAAACCAGTTGCTTTGCGACTACGCTTTATAGATTCTTTTCAATTTCTCCCAGAGTCTTTAGAGTCACTATCACAAACTCTACAAGATTCACAATGTTTTGAAATTAAAAAGTTTTTCTCAAATGCTGATGAATTTCGATACATTAGACAAAAAGGGGTATTTCCATACTCTTACATAGATTCCAACGAAAAATTAAATGAGAAATCTCTACCATTGATTGATAAATTTTATAATAACTTAACCGATGAAAATATCTCTCCTCAAGACTACAATCGCGCTGTAGAAGTGTGGAATCTATTTAGGTGTTCTACAATAGGGGCTTATTCCGATATTTACTTAAAATCAGATGTTTTACTTTTGGCTGATGTTTTTGAAAATTATAGATCCACATGTATTAAAACCTATAAGTTAGATCCTGTTAATTATGTCACTAGCCCTTCTATGTGCTGGGATGCAATGATGAAATTAACTAATGTAGAATTAGAATTATTAACGGAACCAGATATGCTTCATTTTTTCAAAAAAGGTGTTCGTGGTGGGGTTAGCACTTGTTCCAAACGCAAATCTGAAGCAAATAATCCATTCTTAGAAAATTTTAATCCTGAAAGACCTACAACATATATCGCTTACTTAGACGCCACAAATTTGTATGGTTATGCTATGAAACAATATTTGCCTGAAAAAAATTTTGCTTGGGTACCTAAGCTCGAAATAGAAACTTTAAATATATCCGAACTTTCAGATACATCATCTATAGGATACATATTTGAAGTTGATTTAGAATATCCAAATTATTTACATGATAGTCATAATGATTTCCCATTTTGTCCTGAACAATATACACCACCAATTTCAAACCACTCAAAATTAATTCCAAACTTACATAATAAATATAACTATATCATTCACTACCGATATCTGAAACAATGTCTACAATTTGGACTCAAAATCATAAAAATACACAGAGCAGTTAAGTTTACACAATCACCATGGTTAGCGGAATATATAGATTTAAATACAAATTTACGAAATTTATCTAAAAATAAATTTGATAAAAATTGTTATAAATTGGCAAATAATTCAATTTTCGGTAAAACCATGGAAAATGTTGATAGGCGAGCAGATATTAAATTAGTATCTCAATGGGAAAGACAGGGTAATAAATTTAGTGCCGAAAAACTTATTTCTAAACCTCAATTAAAGGATTTTAAAATTTTCTCTGAAAATCTAGTTGCTCTTCAACTTCAACAGGTTTGCATTGAATACAATAAACCAATTTATGTTGGGATGAGTATTCTGGATATTGCAAAAACTGTAATGTATAATTTTTATTATGGGTATTTAAAAGTAAAATATGGTAATAATTTAAATTTATTATATACGGATACTGATTCCTTAATTCTTGAAGTTCAGACCCAAAACTTTTATGAAGATATGAAGCTAAATCTGGATAAATTTGATACTTCTAATTTTTCTGAACAAAATATTCATTGCATGCCTATTACAACATCAGTTGTTGGTAAATTTAAAGATGAGTACAAAGGGATTCCCATTGAAAGTTTTTATGGAACTGGTGCTAAAGCATATTGTATAAAATCCAAAAATAGTGTAGATAAAAAAGCAAAAGGCGTTAGTAGATCATGTATAAAAAATCAATTAACATTATCAGATTATAAAGATGTTGTTGAGAAAGGTGACAAAATATTCTGCACCATGTATGTATTCAAGTCAGATATGCATAATATATACACTAATTTGTTAAATAAATTGGCATTAACAACTCATGATGATAAAAGATATTGTATACCAAATTCCACAAAAACTCTTGCATGGGGACATAAGGATATTTTGGAAACAGATTTTTTTGATAAAGATATGAAAATGATGTATGATACTCTAACTTTTTTAAGTTCTGGAAACGAAAATGGATCTAAAAATAAAAAACCGCGATTAGAATTAACTACTCCTAGTAATTTTTCATCTTTATAAAGACATCATTTTATATGATGATAAATTATGTAAGTCGTTTTTGAAGCTTTAAAAGTTGGAGGGGGAACTGAATCCAAAAACATATATATTGTATAGAAATACCATTATTTGTTAGTAATATTACAACAATGACTGCTGCATCTTTAATAGTTTTAGTTTCCCTTGTTGGAAATGTGATATATGTAAATTACATTCCTAATAGAGTTAGGGCTGATATATGTATAAATGCCCTCAAAAATGAAACCGACTGCTACAAACAGATGAAAATGACATATCTTGTTGGAAATTCACACTTTTTTACCTATAATGTAAATGATTCTGCTTTGTGTGAAAATACATACATAAAAATTAAATATTCCATGACAAACAAACCATTACAATATTCAGATTGGATTCCTTTCAATAATAAAAAAGAAGAATCTTGTCATTGTGTCTGTTGTTATATATTTGTTATTATATTTACAGCAGCAATATTTATTTGTACATGTTTAATTTTATTGTATTTCATGAAAAAATATCTATAAAAATATTTAATAAATGTTAAAAAAATAATATAAATTTTGTTTTTTATTGATTCTCGTTAGTATAAAGACATTTAAAGTTTATCCCCTCCTCTTAAATGGAGAGGGAAAATAAGTTTACCCCTCCACTTGAGAGGAGAGGGAAAATGTATAAAATTTAGGAGCAAACGGATTGATAGTTAGTTTTTTGAGAGCAAGCAGATAGCCAGTTAGTTTTTGAAATACATCATTTAAAATGTTCAGTAATCAGAGTAGAAATATATTTGAAAATTCACCATTAAAAAAGAAAATAAAAAAAACAATTATAAATTCTACAAAATATAATTTAAATAATTCTAACTCTAAATATGCTGTGATTGGTTTGTGGGTGGAAAGTGATTTTCTACCATGCATTGAACTTGGTGGTAAAAATGGTCAGTCTGTGATATTAAATGAAGATGATTGGAAGAACTTATTGCAATATCAAGGAGTTATAACAAATTATATGTTTTCACCAAATGTTTTCAATGAACCGATATATTTGCAAAATTTATCTATTCATTTTGAAAAGATTGGTGAATTACCAATAGTGAAGATTGTGAAAAGCTGTGATTTTATTTACTATGGAAATGAAACTGTCTGCAGACTATGGGAACAAATTCCACTTATAGAATATAGACTAAATGTTTTACAAAAACAAAACTTTCGACGTTATTTCAACGTTTTTAGAAATAACAATTTTTACGACGGAGATTCTTTTGACAAAATATATAATGTCCTTTCTCCAAAACAAAATCTAAATAGTGAAAATGTGTGCTCCATGCTGGAACTGCTGTTGAATCATCCCGAAGAACTAGAACAAAAATTAAAGTCTAAGCACTATTATGAAGAAGACAGTATCTATTGATGAATCAAGAAACCAAATTCATCTGATGGTTGCTTGGAACTTCGCCTACAGAAAAGCTCGTATGACTTCTGAAGAGTTTATAAATCAAAAACATTTTAGAAGAAGGATTAAATTGACTGAAGAAATTTTAAATCCCATATTAGACTCTGATTATAGGAATATTGTATTTAAAAAAATGTTTATGTAATAAGCTTATTTTTAAATAAAACAAATATATATAAAAAATCATTTTTTTTTATTACAAACATCAATTATTATTACAGCATTAATTACTATTACATCACATCTCTCTTGAAGATCCAAGAGATATAAGATTTATCTAATCCTAACCATTTTACAAATACTTTGTTTCCTTTCTTTCTTAACACTTTTTCCACCAGATATACATTTGGGTGTCTTACTTTTTGAAGTTCTTCTTCATAGAAACCTCCTTGAATATCTATCCCATTTCCATCTTGAATCAAATACGTTGTTGGATTAGTAAGCTGGATTTTTTTTATTTGAAAAATTTCGTTTGACCAGTTGGGCGTGTAACCTTTAGAAAATTGTTCGCGAATCTTGCTTATTCGTACTCTATCACTGACACGAAATTTTGGTGATCTGGGATCCACAGTTTTCCTATGAGTATAAGCTGATTTCAAGATTTCCATTTCATTCTTTTTGTTAACTTCGTTTGGTTTTTTTCCGATTGTTGAATGCTTAGTATTATTGTATTCTGTAATTATTTCTTTAAGAAAGCTGATCCATTTATAATTACCTAGTAAACTAAACTTTTTCCACATTTTGTTTTTTATCGTTCTATTTACTCTCTCTACAATACTAGCTTTCATATTAGAAAATGTGTTGTAATGATTAATTTTGAACTGCTCCATAAGTTTCTGAAAGTCTTGATTAAAGAATTCTTTACCCTGATCAGTATTCAGATTTGTTGGGGGAGTTTTTAAAGTTAATAGAATTTTTTTCATTGCAGCTGCTACATCTTTACCAGTTTTGGATTTTACAGGTTCTGCCCATACAAATTTAGAAAACACATTTATTACCATTAAAATATATCTTAAACCCCTATTAAATTTCGCATATGGCTGCATTTCTATCAGATCAGCTTGAAATAGATCATTAAGACCTTTTACAATTGTTCGTCTCCTTCTATATCGCCTTCTCGCCGGTTTATGTAATTCATTTACAACGTCTTGCTTAATTTTACTCATTATTAATTTATACCTTACTCTCGAAAATAAATCCCACAAATAACTTTACCTCCTTCTAAACCGTTTATAAAAGCCCTTTATCGCTGATGTTGTAAAATATAAAAAAAATCATCTCAGTTTTTTTTAGTAAGTTCTTTAATTTTATTTTCCATTGCTTCAAATGATTTTTTATTTTCATTTATAATTTCTTTTATTGACGAATTTATTTGGGTGATGTTGTTAGTAAGATCAGAAATTTTTACATTAAATTTATTTTCCATTGTTTCAAATGATTTGTTATTTTCATTTCTAATTTCTTTTATTGACGAATTTATTTGGGTGATGTTGTTATTAAGATCAGACATTTTTACATTAAATTTAGTTTCCAAAAGAACATTTGATAACGTATAATCTTTTTTGAAACCACCTAATGTTGAATTCATTTCTTCTCTTGCATAATTCATTGTATCATTAAATTCTTTTCTAGAAACTTCAGCAGCTCTTTGAACTAATTCGTTTAAAGATTTTATTTCTTTTGTTAATTTATCTTCTAGATTTTTTATATCTTTTCCTAATTGAAATTCTGCATTTGTAATATCTAATGTCATTTTCACAATTTTTTTTTCTATATTTTTTATGTCTGACGCTGTCTTTTCAGCTTTGTGTAGTATATCTGTATAAGATGTTTCAAGTTCTTTTATGAGTAAAGAAGTCTCCTCGATTTTTGAACTATTATTTTTAATTTTAATTAATACATCCTTTTTAGAAACTTCTATTATAGCTTGCACTACTTCTAGTAAGGATTCTAATTCTTTTTGTAATTTCTCATCGATTGCCTTTGTAAAATTTCCCTCGTCAAAAGACGTTTCAGATTTGGTTTTCAGATTGTTTAATTGCTTTAGTATATCCTCGATTTTTTCATTATCTTTTGTAATTTGATCTTTGAATTTTGTTTCAATTTTTTCATTTTCGTTTTGAAAATCCTCCTTCAATTTGTCTTCTAAATATTGTAAATTTGATTTATATGCATTGATTTTAATTTCAAATTCTTTAATTTGTTCTTTAAATTCATTAACTTTGTCGGTATCTTTTTTGTGAATTAGGAAATGAGTGTTCATTGATTTTTCAAGATTTTGTGTATTTTTATCCATAACGTCATGTATTTTCTTAAAATTCCTTACTTCTTCTGCTACTCTATCATTAAGCAAATTAGTAAAATTTTGAAACTTTGATGTAATTTCCTTGGAAATACTGTTCTTGACATTGTCAATTGCTGAAGTATCCTTAATTACTGATTTAATTGATGTAATTTCATTTTTTATTTCATTTTCAAAATCATCAACTTTATCATATTTTAACTTCACTACGTCAAAGTCATTTGCATATTTAGAAACTTTCTGAGAAAATTTTTCTACTACCTCATCATTTCCATCAACAGTATTTTTCAAATTAATTATCTTGTCATTATATTCAGGAATAACTTTATCCTCAAATAACTTAATCTTTTTTGCAATATTTTGTATATTGTTATCATATTCATTTATTCTCTTATTTAAATTATTAACATCGCTTTTCAACCCGGGATCTAAATTTTGAATTAATTTGTTTTCAATATATTTGACATCGCTTTTAAAAATTTTTATTATTTTCTCTTCAACATTTGATAATATTTTATTTTCTAGTGATAATAATGTGTTTAGAGCAGATTTTTTTGAAATATGACGACCAAATTTATCGATGGTCATTTTAGAAATGTTTAAAAGTATCTATTATGTCCTTTTATATAATAATATTCGCTTCTCTTAGTTCTTCAATAATGGAAATAATTTCATTGTTATGACCAGTGTGTCCCGCAAGCATGGATGCTACCAATAGTCGAAGTCTCTCAACAAGTTCGTTTACATTATCCCAATATATGTAATCTGTATTAGGTTTATTAACTTTTAAAGTTATACCAAATCCGGTTTTTTTTGAAGACACTCGACTTTCTCTATATGGAGCTTTGCGTCTTTCAAAAAATCCCTGGACTGCTTGTTGAGATTCGGGATTTAGAGTTTTAGTTTTTGTAATTCCTTTGCTTTGCAAATAAGGTCCTATTATAGAAATATATTTATGTGATCCATTCCCCTGCACCTGCTCATTTGGATCATTATTTCTACGGTATGCATTGGTTCTTTTTAAAATATCCATATAATTTTCCAAATCTTGTTTTTTATACCCTATTGGTTCTTTTTTAAATAATAACTCATATAAACCTGGTGTACCTGTATAGGTTATTCCTTCAATTTTGATGTTTTTACCAATAATTTCGACAGGTTTTTGAGTTAAACCCAAAAAGAATTTCTCGGTTTCCAAATCATGAACTATTCCATATTGGTGATCAAACTCATGTTCAACATCTTTTACACCGCTATCAATATATTGGCGAGGTAATTCATCAAATCCTAATAAATATTCTTTATATAAATCTGTATCAACAAATGTTCTAACTGTTTGCCGTGTTTGTTCCAGTATATCTGAAAGATTTCCTATTGTGGAGTGTGAACCTGAAGAAGGGTTTGTTTCTGCAATAATACTTGTTTGTTGTATAGATGGCATTTGACTTGCTGAAGCTAAACTCGCGTCCCAGTCAATAATCGATGGTATTTCTGTAGGAAGGAATGGAGTTTTTCCCGTCTTTCTTTTTTCTGGTGTTGATGTTCCATATTGTAATTTTCTCTTTGGTGTTAGTGTTTGAATTGATCTTTTCTGTGGTGTTTCATAAATTTTTTTAATTGGTGTGTGTAGCTCTTCCTTTATTTCAACAGGTTCAATTTTACCAATCGTTGAAATTAATTCTTGTAAGGGTTGAGTTATCGGTTTATATGTTTCCTCCAATTTAGTTTGCGCCTCAAATTCCGCATTTTTTAAACTCTGATATTTTTGTTTAACAGCTTTTCTTGATTTAACTAGCTCTCTTGCTAAACGTTCATCCATGATTGGTATAATTTACCATCAAACGTTTATTTTTATAAGTAAATATATGAATCAAATCCTTTTCGATATCGGCCAGATTTCACATTAGAGTCTTTGTCTATTACTAAAAATCCAAATTTATCTTTCCAACATATTAAGCACAACTCATTAAATTGGCTTAATGACATATCAACATTAACATGATCATCATAAATATGTTTTAAGTTTGTTCGATCTTGTTGAAATATAACAATTAAATTTGCATTGTCACGAATTAATTGTTTCGGAATAGAAGAATATGTTTGACATAAATAAAAACAATCAGTATTTTTGTGTCTTCCGAAACAAAAATAGTCCTTTACAACATTCTGATTACAACACACTATATCATCAAATATTATTATAGAGTTTGGTTTAACTTGTTTTGGTGAAACAATTGTTTCTTCATTTTCAGATTCATAGTATCCAATTTTTTTCAAAGGTTTAAAAAGTGTTCTCAAATATTTATACTTTGGTTGATATAAGGATTTTGAATAAACATACAGATTTTCAAATCGCAAACCATTCGGATCTTCAATCAAACTAATAATAACATTGGTTTTGCCACAGCCTGACGGGCCAATAATTAACCCTCTTTTACTATTTCCCTCAAACAGTTTTCCATGTTTTCTAAAACCATTCACTGAACTTTCATGATCCTTAATTGTTATAGAGTATGGTTGTTTCTCAACTCTCATTTTATATATAAAACAAACTATTAATATTCAGTATTGTGATGTAACTGGTTAGTTATCACTAGGATTGCAACTATATATAATGTTTCCATCACATAATAAACGAATCATTTACAAGACAAACAGCAAAAGGAAAGGAAGTGGTTTAGTAAACTCATTAATAAATAAATTACCCTTTGAATTGCATATTCCTGGTTATAATTTTTGTGGACCTGGAACAAAATTGGAAAAACGATTGTCAAGAGGTGATAAAGGTATAAATTTATTGGATGAGGCTTGTAAAGAACACGATATTGCTTACTCACAATCAAATGATATAAAAAGAAGGCATTTAGCTGATAAAGTATTAGCTGACAAAGCTTTATCAAGGTTCAAAGCTAAAGATTCTAGTTTTGGGGAAAAAACTGCTGCACTAGGAATTACTGGTGCTATGAAAATTAAAAGAAAATTAGGTATGGGACTTCGAACGAGAAGAAAGTTCAAGCGAAAAACTCGAAAAGGACGAGGACTATCATTATCTCAGGTAATTTCAAAAGCTAGAAAAGGAATTAAGGGGAAACGTTTTAAAGACCTAAATGAAAGTATTCAAACTGCTTTAAAAGCTATTAAAAAAACTGGTAAAGTGTTACCTCCAAAGAAAAGGGTAATTCCAATCCCAAAGACTGGCGGATTTCTTCCACTTATACCTTTATTTGCTGGTTTGTCTGCTCTTGGTGCTCTTGGAGGAGGGGCTGCAGGTATTGCTAAAGCAGTAAATGATGCAAAAGCAGCCAAAGCGAAATTAGAAGAATCTAAACGACACAATCAAATGATGGAGTCCATTGCGGTAGGAAAAAAAGGAAGTGGACTTTATTTAAAACCCTATAAAACAGGATGTGGATTATACTTGAAACCTTATTCAAAAAACTGCTAAAACATATACCTCGAAAAGCACTTACAAATTACGATTTACTTAAATACGCTAAATATTTACAAATTCCCAACTTTCGTGGTATTTTTATGAGGGATAAATTACCAAAAAAGATAAAGTTAATTGAAAGTGCAATTGTCAATCTAGATAATCACAGTGGTGTTGGTACTCACTGGATAGCATATACAAAAAAAGGAAAAAACATAATATATTTTGATAGTTATGGTAATTTGCGACCCCCTTCTGAATTAATTAAATATTTTTATAGCGACCAAAATAATAATATTGTTAATTATAATTATAACAGTTATCAAAACTTTAACAAAACAAATTGTGGTCAATTGTGTCTAAAATTTCTTTATAACCATATGTAACACCTAAGTTAATTGAAAGTGCAATTGTCAATCTAGATAATCACAGTGGTGTTGGTACTCACTGGATAGCATATACAAAAAAAGGAAAAAACATAATATATTTTGATAGTTATGGTAATTTGCGACCCCCTTCTGAATTAATTAAATATTTTTATAGCGACCAAAATAATAATATTGTTAATTATAATTATAACAGTTATCAAAACTTTAACAAAACAAATTGTGGTCAATTGTGTCTAAAATTTCTTTATAACCATATGTAACACCTAATTTTAGTTTATTATTAAACATATTTTTAAAGTAAAATGTCATATAGTTTTGTTCTTAGCGGCAATTCCGCTATTTTAACATCAGAGTTACATCCTCCAATATATTTAGATGAAGATGTTGAATATGTTATCGGTCTTGTAAATTTCGAAACATTTAATGCAATTCCCAATATTGATGTTGGGAATAATGTATTAATTCATGATGAAAATTTAGAAATAGCCATACCCCCAGGTAGCTACGAATTAGAAGACATAACAGATTTTTTAAAAAAACACTTGGATGAGGATAAAATTAGTTTTAGTCTTTATGCAAATAATAATACTTTACGTACACATCTTAAATGTTCAGCCCCCATAACTTTTCGTGAAGGAACTATTGGTAAATTATTAGGGTTTAAAAATGGGCGATTGGAAGCCAACATTGAACATATATCAGATTTTCCCGCGGAAATAATTAAAGTAAATTCAATAAATATAGACTGCAGTATTGCAGAGGGATCATATTTAAACGGGAAACCTGTTCATATAATACACCAATTTTTCCCAAGCGTTGCTCCAGGGTTCAAAATAATTGAGTCACCTCAAAACGTCATATATTTCCCAGTCACCGTTAAAGTAATTGATAAAATAGCCATTAAAATAATAGATCAGGAAGGTGATTTGGTTAATTTTAGAGAAGAAACCATAACCATCAGACTACATCTTAAAAAAGTAGATTAAAGATGGTAATATTATATAACAATAAATCTGCAAACTTTACTAGAAAATTTAATAATAAAAACATTAATAAGACAAGAAAGAAACCAACTTCCTTTAGTAGGAAATCAAACTTCCAAAGGTTAACACCTTCTAATAGAAAATTTCTTCAAAGTTTGGGTTTTAAACTTAAATAAAAATGGATTATTTAAATGTAAGAGAAAATGTATTGGTTGATGAATCAATATTAAGCTGGGAAATTCTTTCTTTCGATCCTTTTAATCCTACAAAACTCGGACCAAATGATGAAATCAGAATTGCTTTGCAACAAACAGGAAAATATCCTTTACCTTGCAAAAGTGAAATTTATGTGGAATTGCAAGTAACTAAAGAAGATGATTCCCCTTTAGCTAATACTGTTTTAATTAATAATGCTCCGGCATTTTTATTTAAAGAATTACGCTATATTTTAAATGGTGTTACTATTGACTCCGTTCGGGATATTGGTATAACTTCAACTCTTAAGGGATATATTTCATTTAATCAAAATGAAAGTGCTAAATTGGAAAATGCCGGTTGGTATCCGAAAACAAAATCTAAAGAAAAAATTATGACTGATGACAAAGGTAATGTTTCATTATGTATACCATTAAAGATGTATTCAGGATTTTTTGAAGATTATAATAAGATTATTCTTAATTCACAACAAGAACTTATTCTAATAAGAAGTAATGATGATACAAATGCATTATTATCCAGTAATGAAGATGAAAAACCCAAAGTTAAAATTACCAAGTTGTGTTGGAGAGTTCCTCATCTTACTGTAGCGATTCCGCAAGAATTAGCACTTACCAAAATTATTGACAAAAATAGTGATATACTAATAACCTTTCGAAGCTGGGAATTAGTTGAATATCCAGAGTTATTGGAAACTACGAGGCACAACTGGCCCGTAAAAACATCTACAAAAGTCGAAACGCCACGTCATGTTCTAATTGCTTTTCAGAAAAATAGACGTGGTAATCTAAAAATGGATATGAGTAAATTTGATCATTGTAATTTAAGAAATATGAATGTCTTTTTAAATTCAGAAAGATATCCTTACAATGATCTTCAACTTGACTTTGAAAATAATAAATTTGCTACTCTGTATGAAATGTTTACAGACTTTCGTCAAGGGTATTATAACTCTCCAGTGGAACCAATTTTTAATCCGAAAGAATTTAAAGAAAATGCTCCTATAGTTTACATTAATTGTTCACATCAAAGAGATTTACTACAAACAGGTCCAGTAACCATGAGAATTGAATTTGAAACCAAGGAAAAAATTCCCCCTAAAACAGCGGCATATTGTGTTATAATTCATGATAAAGTTTTCAGTTACAATCCATTAACAAAAATTGTGAAACAGTTGTAATACAATTTCCTTAAGATAAAATACTCTTTTTAAACAAACCGCTACTTACGCTTAAGAGCGCACGCGTCAATTTTGATATTTATTAACGTAGCCAAACCAGAATTCTTCATTTATATAATGTCTTACGAGATTTCAGTTCGAGTATTAGATTTTCAACTTCAGTTGCAGAAATTAAAAAAACAAATAAGTGAATATCAATTAAAAGTAGAAATGATCAAGAAATTCAAATATTTGAAAATATGAAACTTATTCTAGATCTTCAGGGATTCAAAATTGAAAATAATAAATTTATTGTAAAGGAATTAGCAGCGTACGATGGGCAAAAGACAAGTCATTTTATTTTCAAAGCTCCATTTCCGATGGGTCATTTACCATCCTATTTACACAAACAAGCTCTGTGGTTAATAAAAAATTACCATTGCATTGAATGGTGTGAAGGATTTACACCATTACACAAATGTGGAGATATCATAAGAGATTTAAGCGCTAAGGTGGACTATGTTTATGTAAAAGGGGAAGAAAAGGCAGATTTCGTAAAGAAGTATTCCATGAAACCAGTTATCGAGATTGATGAACAACCCACCCTAAAGAAAATGGATCCTTGCTGCTTTTATCATCAAAAAATACCATGTGTATGTGCATTATCAAATGTTTATTACCTTTACAACAATTTTTTTATGTAATAAAAGACTTGATTACAAATTATGTGTTTTATTTTCTAACATTGTTTTAATACATGAAATATTATTATTTAATCCTAGTTCTTGAAGTTTACATATTAAAATATCTATATTTTTATTTTTTAAATATTCGCTACAACATTTAGCTGCTAGTAAACATAATTCCGCATGTTCCATATAATTTAAAAACAATATAATATTCTGCGCTTCACTTTCTTGACCTTCATATGCATAAAACTCGGAACAGGCTGCGGACATCAAAAACTCTTCATACATTTCTCTTATTAATAATTCCATAATAAATCCTACACTAAAACCTCCCTGTTTCTCAATATCTCTTTATCTCTCTCTTCCTCTTCCACGATTTCTTTTAATATATCAGGATCTTTTATATAATCCTTCAATATCCTTAAAAAGTAACTGAATCCTATTTTCTTTATTTCATGAAAGAACTTCGGCAAATTTTGGGTTTTTCTATAATTTAAACAGGCTTCTGCAGCTAATTGGTATTGGAAGGCAGTCTCATAATATACCTGTGCCCACTCGGGGTGTGTTTTCCTTAGCATTGCATTCTTTAATTCGGAATTTTGAAGTTTAGTAAACTGTTTACCTAATTTGATTATTTCATTTTGCAAATCACTGTTCATAACTACCACTTATTTTTAATTTAACACTGTTCTTTATTAGTGGTGAATCTTCTATATAAGCTTAAGACTAGTTGTAAATGAATGTAGCTCGCTCAGATTCAGTCCTTTAAAATACCAGCTCCCCTCCAACTACTGTGGTGGTTAGGAAGGAGGTAGGAGGTGGAGCAAAAAGAGGCGGAGTTTATGAAACCAATCGGAATAGGGGGCGAACTTGGGCAGCCAATCAGAAACAAGGTCATTCTTGGCTGACCAATCAAAAAAGTGGTGGGGGGGTCAACTAGAAGCCCCCTATTCCCACTACTGAGATGATTATGACAAGTGTCTTTAATTTTGTAAATTCTTACAAAGAAATGTGTTTTCGGCAACTCATTTTTAATAAAAACATTGCCTCTTCCAACGAATCCACATTTTGTTGAAGTGGTGATATCAACACACAAAATTATCGGTATTGGTCAAATTTGAACCGATATTGGATGAGAGAGAGACACACTTATTATAGACAAAAAGTAAATGTGTGAAATGGAATCATGGGTAATATTGTTATAGAGCCCACCTTTCTTGAAGATAATTTGACTGATGAAAGATATTTACAGTTTCTATAAGAAGATCTTGTTCCTGCTTTTTCGGCGTTGTTTCCTGAAGAAGATAATCCATATTTACTCCATCGAAATATCTGGTTTCAATAAGACTGTGCTCCGCCATATTACGCAGCAGCTGTTCCCGCCTTTCTTAGTGATGTTTTTCCGACCTCCGAGGTCTTCAGACTCAAACTGTCTTAACTTCTTTGTTTGGAAGTTTTCCAAACTAAGCCAGTTAAAAGACGAGAGTTAGTTAAACGGATTATTCAAGAAATATGGCTAATTACTACAAAAGTAGTTTTCAACATTTCATAATATGATAATTCAACTGCTGTTACTATTTCATTTCGAGTTTTAACTGTCGATAAATCGAAAACAGTTACATTTAGATAAAGAATAGAAAAAATATCCAGTGGAGCCTAAAAGTGTACAAAAAATTGGCGGTAACAAATCAAAATTGATTATAGCACTGCTTTTTTCGATTCGCATTGTATGATTTAATATATTGCAAAAAATTTTTATTATTAAATAATTTTGACGTATGCGGACGATTTTTACAAAAATCCAGCCTTACTTAAATAATGAATTTATTCCATACTCTCCATATATATATATATATATATATATATATATATATATATATATATATATATATATATATATTTCTGAGATAAAATTTTTGCAAGGGAATTGACACCTGAACAAATGGAAGAAATATTATGGTAAGCAAACTCTTTCTTCGATTTTATTGGCACATGATATTTGATAGAAGTGAGATGTTTAGATGCAATTTTCAGCATATTGTATATTGCAAGGTGTTCCACTTTAAACTGCCATCTCAAAAATTTCAGAAAATATAAAAAAACGATCTAAATAAAAGTTGCTCGCCATGAAAGGCAACACAAAACTACGGAGAAAAATTTGTAGGGGTATTCTAGTAAAAGCAAATATAAAATTGGATATTCTAATATTCCCTCAGCCATGACGCTTCCAACATACCTATCTCTAAGCCTCCAGAAAAATATGAAATCGACTCGGAATCGGATGAACTAGATTTAGAATCAAAAGCCGGTCAAAGTTTTCAAGAAATGTAGTAACAGTAAACAGCCCCATTTTATATCTCAGGAAGAGATCGACGATCTTATTCGTAACAGCTGCTTGGATCACGTTTATAACAGTGGAATCTTTTATAAAAAGGAGTAAAAATTTCCATGTTTCGGAAAAGCAGTCTATGCTAGCAGTATTTTTCACAATGACAAATGACTTAGTTTTGTGTCATGATATTTCGAGTTTAGTCAACGAACTTGACCTTTCCTATAAACCTAGCGAGTGGTGACTCTTTATTGACTCTTCAAAGACAAGTGTATAGGTAGATTTATCCTTTAGAGGGAATAAGCAGCCATCTGTGTCCTGGGACATGCAGTAAATATGAAAAAACGGTACGAGAACATGCTTATGTCACTTCAAAGCATAAAATACCGAGATCATAAATGGGATATCTGTGCCGATCTAAAAGTTATTACACCACTTACAAAACTGCAGAGCGGCTACACCAAATATTGTTGTTTTTTTATGGGAGTGGGACCGCAGAGCCAGAAACCAACATTATTTCGTTAAAGGATGGTGGTTACGTGAAAATATTGTGTCTGGTTTGAAAAACGTCCTTAATAAACCCTTAGTAGAGCAGCAACAAATTTATTTATCTCCTCTGCATATAAAACTAAGGATTATAAAAAATTTCGTTAAAGCCTTAATTTGAGACAGAGATTCGCTTATATAAGTGAGGCAAAGCTATCAACCTTGCGAACAGGCTGGGTCTGGCTCTGGTTATGGGACGAATAACCACTTACAAGTTCTTAAGTCCCTGATAAAAAAGTGCATAGAATACAATAAACCACTTATTCTTATATTTATTGATTATGAAAAAGCATTTAATACCATAGACCAATATAAAATGCTGAGGGCGCTTGTAGACAGTCGAATCGACCACCGCTACATTTCGTTAATCAAGAACATATACGATACAGCCACAGCCTGTGTCAGACTCCACAAAGACACAAATACTTTCAGAATAGAAAGTGAAGTTCGGCAAGGGGATACAATCTCACCGAAATTGTTTACCACTGTTTTGGAATATATATACAAGCAGATTTCTTTTGAAGGAAATATGGGAGTAATAATAAACGGGGAGGACCTTAATCACCGCCGATGACATTGTCCTTATATCGGATAGCACGGATAAAGTAACAAGAATGTTGGAAAAGCTCTACAGACTGTCAAGTCTGTAGAGCAAACCTTGTACTAAACCAACCTTGTACTAAACGACAATATCTTAGTAGGAGACTACAAGATCGAACAAGTCACCACATACAAATACTTAGGACATGAAATCCGTTTAGGCCGAGATAACCAAACATGCGAAATACTAAGGAGAATAGGGCTGACGTGGACAGCTTTTGGAAAACTGAAAAAATACTTAAATAGAGCATCCCTGTTTGCTTGAAGAGAAAGGTGTTTGACCAGTGTATCCTCCCCGTTTTGACATATGGAGCAGATACGCTAACACTAACAAAGAAAAGCATAAATAAGTTGAGAGTGACACAATTGGCCATGGAAAGATCTATGCTGGGAGTTAACATCAGAGATAGAATACCGAATACAGGAATACGACGAAGAACGGGTGTTGCAGATGCAGTCAGGAGAATTACAACGTTAAAGTGGAACTGGGCTGGACATGTCGCTAGGAACACGGACAATCGATGGACGAGAAAAATCTTGGAATGGAGATCAAGACAGGAGGCTTGCCGAGGAAGAGGCCGCTTGCCAGATGGAATGACGATATAAGGCGCATAGAATCAAACTGGATGCAAGCGGCACGGGACAGAAATAAGTGGCAAAACTTACGAGAGGCCTATGTTCAACAGTGGACAAGATTGGGCTGATTGATGATGATGAAGCTAAAGAAGGAATATTTGTTGGGCAAAAATGAATGTAGCACCCTCCTGGGTAAAAAGAAATCAGAGAACTACCAAGATCTAGTTGAAGAATTTATCCGATCTTACAAGATGTTAGGTTGCCACATGTCACTTATTTTTTCCTCACTCTCACCCAAACATGTTAGCGGACGACTGTTGGACTCTCAAACTTGAAAAAAGGAAGCAAAATAATTTATTTGATTTTATTATACTTTTTTCAATACAGAATTCGCTAGATTGCTTATGGTTTGGGTTTCTCATATTTTATATTCTTCCTACCTTTTCCCAAAAGAATATCAGGGAGTGACAAAAAATTTCAAAATGCAGAACAGTGTTATTAAGCCTGATTTTAAATGCCATTTTTCAGTATCTTTCGGGCAACCTGAAATTACATATACGAAAAATAAGTATTTCGGCTTGTAATCCATTAATATTAATATTTTATTTTCAATTTTATGAGTTATTATGTATGTTTTAGAAAAGTATATATGTATATGTACATAAATCAATCCATATCAGGATCAACTAATAGCAATTTTCCGAAACAACAAGCGTGAAACAGATTAAAATCCTACAAATATCCATTTAGAGAAGGGTTGAATTTCATACCAGAAACAAATATTTTATTTTTGATTGGCAAATAAACAGAAACAAAATAAATTTAGTGTTCAGCAATATAACTGTTGTTTACAAACAAATATTAATATTTACATTTAATATATTTCCCTATTTTTTTTTTTTTTTTGATGCGGAAATAGTTAGTGTAGAGGCCAGAGGGGTCCCAATTACCCTTTTAATTTAGTCAGCTTCCTTCTTAGAAAATTGTGTTCAATGGCTCAAAATACACAAGATTCATCTACCTTAAAAAGGCAGTTGAGAATCCTCTGGCTCCTATATTAAGTAAAATTATCCTAATTTAATGTTGGCGCATGGATTAGTTTGTTCAAGTCTTCTGTGATATGGATAATAACTTTGCTTGGTTTAAGACTTGCTTCCATCTAAATTTTCATATGTTATTTTTATTTTCTATTATAGAGTTTACAGTTACGGTCAATATTAAGCAGATTCATTTCATTTAAGCTATGGGTTCCTAACACCTCCAGTAGACTCTGAAGCCTTCTAAATAGGCCCAGGGCAACTGGAGGGCATTAAAGTAGTTTTTCAAAATGGAACTTTGTAAGTTTCCTGCGACTGTTGTTCGCGGTTCTCCATTGATAAGACCATCAGGTGGTCGACACGCGTATGGATAGAGAAGCAAAGTTGTATTATAGTAAGTAAGTTACTATATTTTTGGGCATGAGTATGTTCGCCGGGACTTAATTTATTTATTTTACATCCGAAAAATCTGATTATTGCGGGAAAAGAATGCTTAAAGTTTCAAGATTACCGACATATAATTAGATTTACCACGCTATGCCGGGAAATATAATTTTCCGAGATTTTCAGAGCGTCCGACTATAGCAATCGCGCGCCGCAGACAGCAGTAATGTATTCGCGATCACCGCACGCCGTTACACATTAGCGAAGTGGGAGCTCGGGCCGTCTATTTAAGTCCGAGCAGACCATTATTTCGCTGAGAACTACACGTTCTCCACACGAGTCAACAGTCCAAAAGGACTGGACTGGGTCGCCTGCCGGACCGCGCCTTCCTGGTCTAGCAATGTAGAGTGAGCCGTAGGTGTTTTTCGACTAATTTTGGGTCTTGTATTCCATTTTTCGACCGTAGAAAAAAATTTTTAGTGTACCGTGAGATAGGGCCTATTTTACCGACTTATGTTAAAATATTGATGTTGAACGCGTTTGCGTCGCGCATGCGAACCAGAGAGTAAACTGGAGAGAGAGTATGCGTGCACCGATACTATACATCCCACAGATAGAACCACTCCGAGAGGCAAGAACCGACCGGAAAAATATCAGTTCTAAACCCACCGTCCAGCAAGAAGCAGCCACAGCTCCTAAGCACTGACCAAAGAAACAGTACCGAAAAAGATGGCCGAAGAATCAGTGCCGAGCGACACCACCACCGGACCCCCGCTCATTAACACTTCGACAAGGACTCGGGTAAGTTAGTTCCGCAGACGCCCGGCGCCAACATCGTCCTATCGTGCCACCGCCGCCGTCGGTATCAATGGCGTATTTGTTGCCATATCACTGTATATGGCTATCTTTGATTTCAGATTAGAACCGGGAACCACGCAAGGCACCGGGAGAGCCTTCTCGAAAGGCCCCGCTCCCCAATCTCCGTGCGCCTCGAGAAAACACCAGGCGTGCCCGCCTCGAGTCCGAAGCCAAAATGAAGAGCTTAAAGGATGCCGTCCGGGCCTATAAATCCCGTTTACCGTGGCCGCCGCAGTTCAGCCACTTGACGGCCATCCAACTGCCGTCCACCGCCCAAACGAAGAGGGAAGATTCCGGAACCGGCTCACTGACCGTCCGCCGACCGTCCTGGCCACTTTCATCCTAAAAGGCCGTGAAGCCGGCTCGAAAGGACAGCGAAACGCAAACTCCAGAGCACGCGTCACCGGAAAAGAGAACACCGACGTAGACGACACCACCGAGGCCTTATCCTTACGAACTGCCCTCGGAGACGCGCTTCAGGCATGTCCTGACTCCGCCGATTGGTCTCCTGAGCTAAAAGTCGTTCTACAACGATACTGGCCCGCACTGCTACCAGCCGGAAGACGAGTTCGGTGACGATTTAAGGCATCGGACGGTACCGTCATCCGAATAAATCTACCGAAGTAGTATTAGGATTAAAAACTTGTATTGTTACTTTCTTTAGAATTATGTATAGGTTTATAAGTTAATAAAAGAGACCGGTTATGTTTTAATCTGAGTTTGCTTGTACCTAGCTGTCGCGGACAATAAGAATGTGTAATAAAGTTTGCCCTGTTATAGGTTACTGACAGTCCAACTCTGGAACTTTTCTTCAAGGAAGAAGAGATGGCCGGGTCCTGGTGTGACTCCTTCTCACCTGATCCAGCTGGAGAAGAACCGTAGTGTGAACCGCCAGAAATCGAAAACCGCCCTTCCTCACCCCTTGTCACCGAAGAATTCTGAGCCGAGGACCCCAGCACGCCGCCCGCAGAGCCGCCATTTCACCGCAGCAACTCTTCCCATTCCGAGAAGCCGTCCTCCACCACCAACCGTGACCTGCTAGAAGTTAAAAAATATCTCTATTGTACCTACCCGTCCATCTGGATCTGTGTTGGCGCTGTGGCTACCCCGGACATCATCGGGAGCAGTGTATTTGACGCCATGTACCGTTCTGCTCCAGATGTGGAAAGGTGGGGCCCATGTCCCGCGAGTGTAGGTGTCCCGCCGCATCAACGGTCTGCACCAGGCCAATACCATTGGCCATACGAGAAAACCGAAGACCATCTCCCATTAGCCTTGGTACCATTCCGTCTGACCACCACCGTCGACGTGTCTCAGTCGGAGTTCAGGTTTCGGGCCATGACGTTTGCTATCGGCCATGCCCGACCTGTGGCTGCCTTTCTGGTTGCCGTCAGCCTTAGGCTCAACATGAGAAACGGTAAAGCCTCATGCGTAGCATGAGGAGCCATCTCTACTAGACCGTCATGGAACTACCACTACCAGCCATGAGGAATCCACTCCACCAGCCGCCGAAGAAGACGAGAAGATTAGGTTAAGTTTAGAATTGTATCAGGTTAGGTTTTTATTGTAAATATTTATGGAATAAATATTTTCCGAAGAAGGGGGGTGTGTAAGGAAGTTACTATATTTTTGGGCATGGGTATGTTCGCTTGAATTTAATCTATTTATTTTACATCCGAAAAATCTGATTCTTGCGGGAAAAGAATGCTTAAAGTTTCAAGATTACCGACATATAATTAGATTTACCACGCTATGCCGGGAGATATAATTTTCCGAGATTTTCAGAGCGTCCGACCATAGCAATCGCGCGCCGCAGACAGCAGTATTGTATGCGCGATCACCGCACGCCGTCACACGTCAGCGTAGCGGGAGCTCGGGCTGTCTATTTAAGTCCGAGGAGACCATTATTTCGCTGAGAACTACACGTTCTCCACCCTGGTCAACCGTCCAAACGGACTGGACTGGGTCGCCTGCCAGACCGCGCTTGTGTGTATATGGTATTTTACCATACACGTCCTACCCCGCTAATGGCCAGCATTGCCGAGGACCCCTGTAAGAACGGGCAACGTTGTGTCATCCTACCGTCACTGCCGAGGACCCTTATAAGAACGGGTAATGTCGGTTCCTTTCCTAATTTTCTACCGCTGTTGGTCGACATTATCGAGGACCCTTATAATAACGGGCAATATCGTTCCATCCTGCTGACGCTGTCGAGGACCCTTATAAGAATGGGCAGCGTCAGTTCCTTTCGTTCCTTCCTATCGTCACCGATACACACACGCACTAAATGCCGTCAATATTATCTTTGTTTCCGTATTGACCAGGAATGTGTTTTACCACCAGGTGCCCTCCGATGTCCGTTGACAAGGGCGCTAAACAACTGCCGCCCCGACACTTGTCGCCGCCGCCGCGTGTAGAGATCTTAGCCGTGTAGATACCGTCCATCGCCGATCGATGCCGGGTTATTGTTGCATACCGCGTATACCGCCGTCGGTCGAATTTTAATACGAAGCGCCGTGAACCGTGAACGCGGATTTTAGATACAAAACGCGATAATTTGCGTACGAGCCGTCATGAATAGCGTCGCAACCGTGTAGTACGAGGTACGTGAATAGCGTCGTGAATGATACTGCCGGGTTACCGTCTTTAGCGCAATCGACCAGTATGAGCTACCGTAAGCAGCTCTCAAAACATACTCTTGTCCTCTAGACCGTTTATTTGTTTACATTATTGTCCATCTTAGATTGTAAGTTAGTTTTAGGCCATGTCTTTGTATAAAAAAATGGAATACAGGACACTGGATTTTTAACATTACAGATAAAAATTGGCAGCCGGCAGCCAGCAATAATACACGCAATTGACCCCTGGCTTGTCGTTTCTCCACTGTAACAAGCTGCCCGGTGTATAAGTGTCCCCTCGACCACATGAATGAAGAGGGTGGCGCCCGAGAACCGACCACCGAGTGGATGTTTTGATCTTCAGGTCAGTCAAACCGTTGATCAGTTAAGAGAGCAGAGATGTCCCGAATATAAGTAGATACCGCCGAACCGATACCCCTGCGCTGAGCATTTGACCGATGACTGTCTGCACGAGAAATATCCACTGACCGATATTCCGCTGCCGTGAACGAAGTATATCCGTAGAGCACGACCTGCTCCTCCGCTTTGCTCCCCGCCTACGTAAAAACGCGTCATAATTAGCAGGAAATTAAGTGCTTAAATATCTTTTCTTCGTCTGCTTGAAAGGAGGATACATATAATCAACTATTTAAACACGACAGAAAATAAATTTATTTTTTTCTGAAATCTTAATTTTTAAGTGACTCATTACTCCGGTGAATGTACAGATGTCGTTCGATTGGCGATTTTTTTAGTCTTACATCGAAAAGTCAGCAAGTCTAATATCCTGCCGACATGTCTCGGAATTTATATTTATATTTATATAGACAATTGCTTCCTGCGAATATTACTCTAGATTCGATACAGCTCCACCGACGCGTTGCTGAAACGCGTATGGAGAGAGAACCAGAATTTTATTTGCAAGAAATAAATTGTTTGCATATATTCTATTCTTTCCTTTAGCTGTTTGAAACGAGAATACATATAGGCAACACAGCAGAAAATGTATTTATTTATATCATATAGCCTAACATAAAAACTCCCAGTGTCAGGTGCTAAATTTAAACGAATTTGGACGTTCACTGTACAAATGGTAAACCATGAAACTTAATAATATAATTAATTATATCACCGGCAATTTTGCAGCATAAGCATTATCTCGTTGTATAAACTTACCGGTTCGTTTAGTATTGTATGGGTGGTAATAAAATACTTACATTTGCATATCTGTAATGCTATTGCAGCTTTGGTGGTTGTTTGTAACGATAATCCGAGATGCTGCTCTTGCATTATTTATAGAGTAAGAAACTTGTGTAATATGGCAAAAACAAAGTTTACTAAAGGGAATTTAAACAATGCATCAGTTATTAGAAATTCACTCTGCTTCTCATATCCTGGAATCCTAAATGGAGAAATTTCACATGTTTTTTTAAAGAAAAATTAAAGCGAAAATAAGTAAAACCATTGTATTGCCTCTTTTACTATAAGAAATTCTTAAGCGTATTTTGAAAACATTACCTTTAATTCAAATGTGGGGAGGAAAATCGTAAGTCATGCAATTTGTTCTTCATCTTCGGGAACAAAAATAAATCATTGAGTGCCAAATCAGGGCTGTACGGCGGATGATGTATCAATTTCACATTTCAAATCCTTAAAAAGTCATGTGTTTAAGCGATTGTGCTCTTCGAGAATATTCCTTCGTATCTGGTTTGTTTTCCACAATTTACCGAAAACTATCAGAAAAGTGTGGCAGTGTATCATTCAGACTTGACAGTTCTATGATTTTCTAAATTCACGGCTGCCATATATCCTATTTTCCAAAAAAAAACCGGCGATCATTTGCTTCGAAATGCTTCGTGCACGAGCAACTTTTGTTAGTTTTGGAAAATCCATTCGGTTTACTTTCGGGCTCATACATATAGATCAAAGACTCGTCACTAATGTCAGATCTTACAAATGTGGCAAATCAATTAATCATTAGAGTACCTCTCAATTTCTAGTTAGTAAGAGTGAAGCTCGTTGTTAAATGCTATAGCTGTAATATCTTATTAGAATATCTTCTTACTATTTCCATAGATTAAAGTTTAAAAATATAAAATAAGATTAACAGTTTGGGTCGAAACACCGAAGGCCATTAGAAGGTGATTAGCCAAACCATTATATCCATAAAATTTAACAAAGCTAAAAACATACATCTATGAAAAAAATTACTGAAAGATTAAAATATGTAATATTTGCCAGACTAAAATTCCTGAGTCCTTAAGTTATTAAAATACAATACAACTAAGATCGTACAAGCTAACTATGACAATTGTAACTCGGGATAAAGATAGATAGCCCGGACTCGGTCTCACCAGTATAATGGTCTAGTACAGCGTTTCCCAAGCAGTGGTTCGCAAACCCCTAGGGGTTCGCGAAATAATATGATAATGGTGGAATTTTAAATTAAACATCACAACAGGCAACACTCTTAAACGCGACGAGTCGCTACGCGACTGGAGATGCGAGTATATTCCAGAACGCTCGAGCAACTTCTACTTCGGCAAACCAAGACTTTTCACGAATGTGAACGAAAGAACGAGAATAACGTCTGTTAATATGAGAACTCCGCAGTCACATATAAGAGAGAGTAGAGTCGAACTGAATGGTCATCATCATCATCACACAGCCTATAGCGTCCACTGCTGAATATAGGCCTCCCTCAATCGTTTCCAATGTTCCCGATCTTGTGCTGATTGAATCCAGTTTGTTGCGATTCTCTTGATATCATCAATTCACCGTGTTGGAGGTCTGCCCCTACGTCTAAATGCTTGGAACCTAGGACGCCACTCTATAATGCGTTTAGTCCACCTAGCGTCTTCCATTCTCGCCACATGTCCGGCCCAGTTCCATTCCATATGTGTTATACTTTCTATAGCATCCTTGATCCCTGTTCTAGTTTTAATAATTACATTTGGAACTTTATCTCTCAGTGTTATTCCCAGCATCGACCTCTCCATGGCTCGCTGAGTCATTCTAATTTTTTGGGAGTTTTTCTTAGTGAGTGTTAAAGTTTCTGCACCGTACGTGAGCACAAGGAGCATACACTGTTCATAAACCTTTCTTTTCAAGCAAATCGGTATATTGCTTTTAAATACGTCCTTTCTCAGCTTGCCGAACGCCGCCCATGCTAGTGTTATGCATCTTTGAATTTCGCAGGTCCGATTATCTCGGTTTATTCTCAGTTCAAGGCCCAAATATTTATAAGATGTTACATATTCGATTTCAAATTCGTTTAGAGATATGTTGCTACTTGGAACTAAGTTTGTCAGACATTGAGTTTTTGCACGGTTATTCTTTAGACCTACCTCATCTGACGCTGCATTTAGTGTCTTTAGTAACTCTTGGGCTTCTTCAAGGTTGTCAGAAATTGACACGATATCGTCAGCAAAGCGTAGGTGGTTTAATCGTTCACCATCTATATTGACTCCCATGTTCCCCCAACCTATTTTTAAACATGTATTCTAGCAGCATTGTAAATAGTTTTAGTGAGATGTTATCACCTTGTCGTACGCCACGTTCCATTCTAAATGTAGATGTTATTTTGGAATGGACTTTCATACTTGCAGTTGGGTTATTATATATGTTCTTAATTAAAGCTGCATATCTGTGGTTGACTCTACAATCAGCTAGTGCAGCAAATATTTTGTTTTATTAATTGAATGGTATCATGAGCTTAAGAGCCTCGAGTGATTTCAAAAGGATAAATGAGTTAGTAGTTAATGCATTTATGTATGTATGTGTATAGAATTGGGATCTGCATACTCCGACCTGGTAGATCTATTGTTCCCCCCTACTGCTACCAAATCGCAAGAGTTACCTTATCGGCTAGAGCAGGTCCTCCAGTCTTATTTACCTCAGGAACCTTAGGATGTTGGACAGCTTCACGGTGGGTAGCTCCCCTTTTTCGATTTGGTGTGTTCCCAGGGACAATATCCTACGGTTTTCTAGAGCTCTCCACTCTGAAAGGATATGAATAGAAGTTTCGTCCTCCTTCTCACAAAATCTGCACTCTTCTGCTTCTACCAGTCCATTTCTTGAGGTGTCCCTTCAGGCGGCAATTCCCCGTCAGATTCCCGGTTAGGTTTGGTTTCTGCTTTGGCTTATGGATTCTTTGAATTCTGGTCGTAGTTCCCAAGAAGTATCTTCTCTTGGCCCCAGAAATGGTGTCTCAGCTCCTTTCCTCGTGAGCCTGTCTACTATTCCATTCCCCTCTATCCCGGTGTGTCCCTGTACCCATAAGAAGGTGACTTTATTATTTTTATTCAAATCATTTAAATCCTCTAGGCATTCCCAGACCATTTTGTACCTGATAACTTGAGAGCTCAGTGTACTGATGGTTGCTTGACTATCCGACATGATGATTCTTGGCCGTGAAAGTTTTTTTCTTTGTTGAGATGAATACATTTCCCAATGGCATGTATTTCTGCCTGGAAAATACTTGGTGACTTATCCAAGCTTTCGTAGGGTCTGGTGCCGGATCCATACACTCCTATTTCAGTTCCCTCCATTATTTCGAAGCCGACTGTATTCCATGGATTTCTTTAGTTAGTTAATGGATAGTGTGTACATAAATAATATTTGTGTAAACAAGTTTAGTGATTTCAACTTGTGTAAATAAATTACAACAAATACCCAAACTTTGCAAATAGACGAAAAGCTGGAACAACAATCAATTGTGTCTTGTACTTTAGTCCCTGATTTGGGATCAACACAGAGTGGCACTTGTAGTGAGCTACCGTCTCGCCAGACTGAAACCAAAGAAAAAATAGGCAAATAGATCGGGATAAAAGGAAAGAACCGGAAATATGACACAGACTATTTAAATATAGGTTTCCATTTTGCATGAAAAGAGTCAGTACCTAAACCGCTTTGTGTAACCTATAATAAAATCCTTCTTCGTAGGCAGTTTGAAAGAGGACATCCAGATCATAACAATATTTTAAAACAAATTTGGCAGGTAATAAAAAGTCTAGTGTTTCTCCTTTTCTAACAGATTTAAACAAAGGGTAAAATAGCTCTCGAGGTATCATTTCGAGTTAATTACAGAATTGCAGGATCTGCACAAGCACATACAGTGACAGAAAGTTTGAATAAACCATTTGTTAAAGATATCACGAAGTGTATGCTTGGAGAAAAAGCGACAAAAAAAATTAACTTTGTTCCCTTGTCAAACAACACAGTGTCGCAGAGAATTGATTTGGCAAATGATGTGGAAAATGAACTTTTAAAAAAAGTACAATTGAATTATTTCGCTGTTCAGTTTGACAAGCGGATTGATGTAGTAAATGCTGCAGTATGTGTTAGATATATCTTTAAGAATTCAATTCAGGAATGTATATTATAAATCAAACCACTGAAAACCTATACGACAGGTGCATCAATGATCAATGAATATTTAAAAAAATAATAAATAAATTGGTCTTTTTGTTTGGTTGTGTGCACTGATGGTGCAAAATCAATAACCGGAACATTTTATGATCTTGTGATGAGAGTAACAAAGATCATATTCATAGGCAAGCACTGTCATGTAAGCATAATCCTGCAGAGTTATCCAGTTCTTTAAGCGATGCTGTAAAAATTATAAATTTTATAAAATCGAGTGCTAGAAACTCTCGTCTATCCCGTATGCATTGTGAAGACTTTAGAAGCCTCCATCTTTTTTACTTCATACAAAATTTAGATGACTTTCTTGTGGCAAGGTTTTGACCCGCTTGTTTTAACTGAAATCTTAAGTTCAAGCATTTTTTCTTGAGCATTTATTTCATTTGTCCTCTTGTGTATCTGCTATTCTTTCGCTATAAAAACCTGCATATTTACCCAATATTATTTCTAAACTAAAGGATTTAAATCTGTCTTTATAATGCTCAGGTATCACCATTTTTAATGTGACTGATAGCCATGCTTAAGAGCTTTAACTTCTAGAGTCAATGTCTGCAAGTGATTGAGCACGAATGTTCTGGTTTTCTTAGCACTATTTTATTAGAAAATAAAATTAAACTTAACGAAAATATTAAAACCGATATTACATATAACTTCAAGCAACGGCAAAGACTGTTTTTCTAATAAACCTAATCTATCTGAATTGAACAACTGGTTACGTAATCGTTTTTAATATAATTTCGGCTACTTCTTTAACTTTACTGGAAAAAGAAAAGCCTATAGACTTATCCTCTGACAGTTTCCTAAAAACTGTTTTTAAAGATCACTTGATCAATTGATTTTTGGCTCAGTGTAAGAAATGAGTATCATGTTTTGGTGGAAAAAAAACATTAAACTTTCATTGCCCTTTTGTACAATATATCTCTGTGAGCTAAAATTTTCAACATACACTTACCTCAAAAATAATTACAGAAACACGTTAAATGTAGAACCTGATCTAAAACTCAGATGTCGAACCAAATTTTGAATTTCTTTGTTCCACCAAAAAAGCACAAATATCCCACTGAGGGTATTTTTCAACTTCACCATCTCTTTTTTGTAGGTTAAGCAAGTTATCACTTTAGTTTTAATAATGTTCGTCTGTAAATATTTTACGATTATATTTTAGTTTTTGGTTATGAACTGTTATTCAATATGGAACATATTATATATAACCGAATTTTACCGTTTCATTTACTGTTCCTAATGACTACACAGGGGGTTCGTCAATTTATTTCGGTTTCTAGAAGGAGTTCGCAAGTAGGAAAAGGTTGGGAACCGCTGGTATAGAATAAAATATTTAATTTCTGTAAAAATAATTATATGCTGCATTGCTGCCAATAATATCCCCACAGCACATCTCTCGTACGTTATGTGAATTGAATTTAAAAATATGATACACATCGACGTTTGGCCCCCTGTTCCATATGCCCCTAGCACCCATGGTAATAGGTACAAAACGAATTCCTCTGCCAGGCTAAAACCATCAAAGAACTCAACATTACCATAATTGCGCTTCCTTTGCAACTCCATTAAAAGAGGCTTCGGAACTTCGCACGAGACCGCGACATCTGACACCACCCATTCGTCATTGTATACAATAATGTCGGGTATGTGCAATATACCTGAAGGGCACCAAATACAGTATTCTTTAAAAGTATTACGTCCTTTTGAGGTAGCGTGCTTTATTACATAATTATCCAGATGATCATGACTTCATTTTCGCCCACTTCCCGAGAGGGCACCATTGCAGAACGTGAGAGATACTTTCGACCCTCCTACCTCCTGTACGACACTGCCTCTCGTTCCATGGATTCAAAGGAACTCCCTTAGTAGGTAGTAAAGTGCCCCTAAGTTGGACGGCCTTAATGAAATCTTCGCCAAACCTGAAGGGAGGTGGATTAGATATTCAAACAGTACTCTCAATGGACGCTTGCATAAGGCTGCGATCTGAGTAGCCAGTCTCTAAACGTTCTGACCAATGAGATCTAATTGATGGCCCGCTAGTCATATTTCCACATCATTTGAGCAGCTTTATGTGAGAGTTAATCTCAACGTAAAGTTAGAAATATTGATATATTCTTGTTCCAATTTTACCAGCCTTTTTAGCATAAACATAGGAACATATAATCATACAGAGAATACCCCTAATCCGCCTTCTCTCTTTAAAGCATGAATACATGCATCCTGTAAGCATCTACTAAGCTGCAAAGTTCTCCTTACGAATATTCTTAATAATTTGTCAACGGAGTTTAGACATGTTAAGGTGATAGAGACTGATTGAAGCGATTCAGTTAACTTAGAGACAATATAAGTTTTTAGCAGATAAACTCTCTGATGAGGTTTAAAAAGGAAAGCAATTAACCTGCTCAAAATTTCGTGGAGATCGGGAACTATAAGCCTAGATTGCTCTAGTTATTGGTATCGGTGTTTATAGGTCTTATAATTTACGGACAGAGCCACACATTTATCACAATTAAGGTTCATACCTCTTGCATAAAGAAAGTCCTTGCGCTGGATAATAATTTGGTAACATTTTTGATGGTATCAGGAAATAACACAAGGTCGTTCGCATAGCCTACAGTATCATCATTAAGATTGATATCACAGCCAGATGTTTCAAGCTTGCATAAAAGCTCATCAACTACCATGTTAAAAAGAAGGGATGACAGAAGATCGCCCCTCATTACCCCAATCGAGTCAGTTGTATTGCTATTTCCTGTGATTTTTGTGATAAAGCTAGAATACTGGTCTTTAATCAAATCGTCAATCATGTCTCCGACTCTGAATTTCCTTAAGGCCCTCTCGATGGAATCATGAGAAACCGTGTCGGACACCCAGAGTGAAAACATGGTATGAAAGACCGTGGACTCTTCTAATCTTAAGTAAACTGTCTAAAGTAATGTTGCTTAATGTCAGTCTATCCACGTTTCCAAATTTAGGAGTACTTGCCGTAATCTCCTGGGAAATAAAAGAATTTGAAAATTATGTTGTATGTAGAGCAAGACTATCATTCTAGCCAAAGCCATGGTCTGTAATATGTCATTAAAACTCCACAAACACGGAAAAGGACTTCACCAAGACATTGCGTAAATCGAAAAATGTTACGCAGGAAAATGGAGTGAGGATGCATTGGCTAACTTGATAATAAACCCACGTAAAAGGAGGCAGGCAAAGAGATAAATATACAAGTTTACTCTACTAAACAAAATTAAAATTTCTACGAGGTGTGTAAATTAATAGAAAGACATAGATCACTGAATAAAAAAGGCATAAAAATGAATAATAGAATATGTAGAATTAAACAATCTAATCAGAAAAAATATTCGACAACGTAAATGGAAAGAACAGAAATAATTAATCAAACATAATATTGACCATAACAACAATATGAAATGCTTAAGATCCGTAAATGGAAAGAAATTAGAAATTAACAAGATATACTGAAAATTATAAAAACATTCTGCAAAAATTTATTCACAACAAAAAACACTTTATAGATTAATACGATGGAAGGATTATCTAAAGATAAATTTATAAATGAAGGATGGGGTGTTTATCTGAGATAGTGAGTGATGAAAAAATAAACGCACTAAAACAAACAAATGAAAACAAAGCTGCAGGTAAAGATGATATAACAACGATAATGGTATTAGAAAGAAGATATAAATTCTTAAACATTATAACAGTGTTGTTTAATTAATGTATTCATCAAGGACAGGTTTCATCAAGTCGGAAAAGGGCGAGAAACAATATTACTATTCCAAAAAGGAGACAACCGAGAAGTTAAAAATTATCGCTATATAAGTGTTCTATCTCACCTATACAAGCTGCTTGACAACAAATCTCGACAAACACCAACCCTATGAAAAAGCAGGCTTTAGAAAAGGGTACTCGATATCAGATCATCTCTTAACAATGAAAATTTTATTCGAAAAACATAATGAATATCGGTTATATCTGGGTTTCGTTGACTCTGAAATTGCCTTAGATACGATAGAATATAAGCACTGCGTAACTGCATAGTGGACTGTAGGTACATCTAAATAATTGGTAAAACTGAAAAGTACGATAGTGCATCATATTAATTGAACTTACAAGAATGAACACGACTGATAATTCTTTGTGGAGGTGTTAAACCAGGGGATACGTTTTCACCAAAATTATTTATTCTGACCCCTCAAAGACTTATTTAAAAGACTAGAACGGCCGAATAAAGTTATAATTTTAAATGGGAAACGCCTTACAAATGATGTCATCATTACGGTAAACTTAGAGAAACTGACAAAAATGTTAAATCAGTAACACCAAGAATCAAAGAAAGTAGATCTAAGAATATAAACAAAACGAAAGCAATCCATGTCGAAAATGAAATCATTAGAGTTGCTAATATGAAATCGAAAAGGCGAATGAATATATACCTGAGACAGAAGTTTACTTTAAATAAAGAAAACCAATCCTAGACAGTATACGGAAAAATGAACTATATCCTAAAAAATAAGAACATTTCAATACATCAAAAAAGAATAGTTTTCGATTCTTGTATAGTGTCAGTGATAACCTATGGTACTCAAAATTGGATCTTTAGTAGGAAGAACTTGAGTATCTTGTGAGTAATTCAACATGGAGAGAAGTATGCTGAGTACATTTCTACAAAACAGAAAAAGTAACGAATGGATCCAACATAAAACAAAAGCCGTGGATGTATTGAAAAAAGCCGGTCAAAATAAATTGGGCATTCATTGAGCATGTAGTTTGTGGTGACACAAATGAGAGGCAAAGACAGATATTGACTTGAAGATCTTACGATAAAAGAAGACGAAGAGGGAAATCTTGTATACACAGGACAGATTATCTCAAGCTGTCAGCGGGACTTAGCTGGATGGACGAAGTATAAAATCCTTGAAAATGGAAAAATCAGCTTAAAGAGGCGTATGTTCAAAGCTAGATGTGAAACGCTGAGAAGAAGAGAAAAAGTGTAAATTAGGTGACGAGACTGGTAGTCTAACGTTCGATCTGGAGACGATGAACTTGGAGGGGCGGAAAGTGAACATATGACACGCCTCCATTACGAATTTAAACTCGCTAAAGTCATTTGAGAGAAATGAGCAATTTCAACCAACGGTTGTTATAAGGTTTTCCTTCAAACTTGGTCAAAGTGCAATGGAAACTTTTACAAACCTTCAGCAGACCTATGAAAACAGTGTTTTATCAAAGACCAAGGTTTTTCGCGGGTTTAAGGCATTTTCAGAAAAAAAGAGTCTATTGAAGATGAATCATGCAGCAGAAGGTTTTCGTCGTCGAGAACCGATGGAAATGTTGGTAGAATCCGGAAACGCATAAAGCATTCAGATCGTTAGTTGAGAGTCAGAATGATCGAGGAAGAGTTAAATTTAACTCACACCACCGTTTATCAGATTTTGTCCAATAAATTGAGGATGAGAAAAACTTGCGCAAGAATGTTTCCAAAAAAATTTTCGTAGGTCCAAAAAACATCAGGAGGGAAAGGTGCCTTGATATTTTCGAATCAATTGAAAATTATCCTCATTTTCTGGAACGTGTCATTACTAGCGATGAGTCTTGGGTGCCTGAGTACGACTCCGAAACCAAATGCTAGGTCAATGGACCGCACACTTTAATCTCTTCAAGGTCCACAAAATCAAGAATAAGTCAGTCGAAAATTAAATGTGCCCTGATTTATTTTTTGATAGCTAGGGAATTGTCTTCAAAGAGTTTGTGCCTCAAAGCCAGGATCTTCAAGAAATTCATAGGTATGAGACTAAATATCAAGAACAATTGGGTGTTGTACCACGAGAATGCGCCTTGTCACACAACAATTTCAAGAAACGTGTTTTTGGCCACAACATATAACAATGTGGCACCTGATCCTTCTTATTCGCCTGACTTGAGTCCTTATGACCTTTCGCTCTTCTTGAGAGAGAAAAATCACCTCAAGGCATGTTATTTTAGGACACTTTTAGGACTTTAGGATAATTTCATTCAAAAGCCACACCTCCAGCGACGTGTGGCTTTTCAATGAAATTATCTTGAGGGAAACAATGTTAAATTGTAATTCTATTCGGATAAAAATATTAAAAAAAAATTAGTTTCATTACTCAATTCACACATCCCGTATTTTCATTGAGCCACAAAGACGTTAAAAAATTTAAGAAAGTTTCTTAGAGAAACAACATTTTTCAAAACAGAATATTGATTAGCCAAAAACATGATAAGTAATGGAATTATTTATCAAAAACATATATTATTTCATAGTAAGTTAAAATTTATTCTAAAATAACTTTTGAGTTTTTATCTATATCTTAAATTCCAAAGCCTTGAAAATAGAAATCTCGTTTTTCTGATATTCGTTGTGTTTGGTTATTCCGTTAGGGTAGATGAACGGCCAGTTTAAATATTTTACACGCGCATCGACAGTCAAAGAAGGCTCTGATTTTGTTACTACGTGTCGTGATGTTTATTTGATTTATATCGGATTCTGCCGAAAGAAAAATCCATTTTCTTGTTGGTTATTTAGTTTAAGGTCTGGAAATGTCAAGTGATTTTTCACAGACGTTTTTTTTTCGGAGAAGTAGTGTTAAAAAAAAATAAAATACGATTTATTTATCCGTAAGGCCAAAATAAATAATGATGTTTGGACATGGCATTTTAAATGAAAACATATTAAGCACTAGGTTAACACTATAATACCACATAACAGGTCTCAACATACAGGGTTGAGTTCTCAGGTTCACACATGATTAAAAAAATCATTTAATGATTAAGGGCATTTAGGTATTAGATTATGTTTGAAAACTTTCTTAAACCTACCCATTTCTATAATATTTATAATATCCTTCGGAATGCGTTATAATTTTTTGCACATATATATGAAGCTGATCTCTCAAAAGCTGCTGTTCGATGTTCTTGAACAAGTAAGATATTGTAATGTTATTTCAAATAATCATAATTAGTTGAGCTCACCCCAAAGTCGTTCTGCTTATATAGGGTGTCCGGGAAAATGTGGAAAATCTCCTGGGCCTGAAAAAAACACGTGAAAGGAATACAACAGGTTCATATAGACTTTTTTCGTATAAGCGTCCTCTTCGGAGATATGGGTTCCCAAAAAGTTGCAATGGAATCAAGTTTTTTTTGCACATAATTATTGAACCACCAGGTATATTTCATTTTTTTTAATATGATGTATACCAGATAAGACCCTTCAAATCACTATCCAAGAAAGTGTTGTGAATTACTCACAGCTGCAAAGACGGACTAGTGACACTCATGACCCCATTTTTTTTACGCCCTGTATTTTAAGAACTTTGGACGTTTTTTATATACCTTTGACTACTGACTGAAAACTAAGTATTCTTCATTCATGCCTCCAATCAAAACGTCATTTTATTTACACTGTTAACTTCTGTCGGGTTGAATATGAAACAGATGAATTTTCCCCTATCACCAAAGTTTCAATAATAACTGCTTAATTAAAGGTTTCGTAAGAGGGTTCAACATGGGCTCCGTGAAGTCTGATACACTCGTGGGTACGACGAATTGAGGACTCCTGTACCCGCCACATTAACGCATTGTTCCTTATTTAATCTCAATGAAACGTGATTCTCCGTAGAAGCTCTTCCCTACTATCGACCAGAGTAAAATACACTAAGGTTTTGAGGTGTGCTCACAGGTAAAAATCCAACGTCGTTAGGTCGGGATATTGAGGAGGTCAGGCAATAGATCCTCTTCTACCTATCCAATGGTTCGTATAAACGTTATTCAGTTGCTCCCGCACAGGAACGCTGAAATGAGGTGGTGCCCCATCGTGCAAGTAGTACATGTTTCGGCGGGTTTCAAGTGGTAAGTGCTCTAATAAATCGCAGAAAGCATTCTGGAGGAATTCCAAATAAAGTTCTTCATTCAGTCGTGCCTGCCATACGGATGCTCCAGTCAAAAAATTACCAATGATTCCAGCCCAAATATTAATTGATTGGAACTATTTATGATGATGCGAAACAATAGTTGCTTGACGATTTTCATCAGCCCATACATGTAAGTTGTGTAAATTTATGATTTGGTAAACTCTGTTTCATCCCTGAAAAGAATGCTAATAAAGTTTACATTATTTCGTTGCTGATCCAATACCCAGTTTGCAAACTGCATTCCACAGGGAAAATCTTCAAGAATCAGTTCATGCACTTTTTCAAATGATATGGATATAACTTGCTGTTCTTGAATAATTTCTTGTACTATTGGCTTCGACGTCTTAAACTGCACTGATAATTTTAGAGTTCTAGTTGAAGAAGTGTCATCTACAGCATCTAGAATATCTTTCTCTAATTGCGGCGTATGTACTGTTCTTCCCTGACCAGCATCAGTAATTATTTTCCTAAAATGTCCTAAAATTATGAAGAAAAATAACCTTATTAACTGGAAATGTTTACCATTTTCCCTTAAACGTTAGACACCTCGTTGAAATGTTTTCTGATCTAAAAGAGTACGGTTAGGATATCTGCCGTGATATAACCTCCTGGCTTCCAAAGCATTGTAAAATGAAAAACCATAAATCAGATTCATATCTGCATATTCATTAAACGTGTATTCCATATTTCGAATTATTTCACAATTAACTCCATCACGAAATATAAAAATCAGTAAATTATTATCCAAGTAAACAATCGATGTGTCAGCGATGTGACAGTTGACTAGTTGTAAAATGCAGGATATTTATTTCTTTCGTATCTAGCAACGTTTGCAACAACAATACTTCATTTTTGGTGCCGATAAAATAAAACGTACCTTTTTTGCTAACCTAAGTCGAACTGCAATTCACAGAATTAAGCGTTTTTCATATCCAAGAGATTTCCCATAGTTTCCCGGACATCCTGTATACATCGGAAAGACTCTACTAATCTGGAAAGCACCACCCCATGCTACAATATGATATGAAAATACACAGTAGACAATGCGGAGTAAGTGTAAAGTAAGCCTTATTAGGCATTGTACAAACATGATCAACGTGGTCGTTTAAAGCCATTCTATGATCGATTACCAACCTTAAAAGCTTTGTCTTGTCACTATTAAGCAAAATTATGTCACGAGAAAGTTTTCTACCAAATATAATAATTTCAGTTTTATTAGAGTCAACAATTAAACTATTTTGGGTATACCATACACTAAATTCCATAAACTCCAACGCTATAGTATCCTGGAGCTTGTCAAGAGTCGACTGCGAAAGGGCAATAGATGTATTATCTACGTGGTTAATTTGGAGATCTTTCGATATACGTAATGGTAAAACATTTATAAAAAAAAATAAAAATTCAAGGACCCAGAATCGACCCCTAGATATACACTGTATTCGTTAGAGGCGCTATTATTAACCTGTGTAAATATTTTACCATCAATAAGAAACAAAATAATCTAGTCCAATACAGTGCCGCGTATCCCCATATTAAACAACATATTTTCAACAAAATCAACATTGATAAAATCAAGGTATTTCGAAGGATCAAAGAAAACCCAGACTGTCGGCCTATCCTTATCCATTTTTTTGAAATAAAGTTCACAAATTCCACTGACGCAGTTTTCGTAGGTCTTTCAGCTCTAAAGCCATGCTAATTTTTTACTTAAAAGATTATAACCATCCAAGAATATAGAAACGCTAATATATATGGTTTTCTAAAAACTCACAACACATACAGGTTGGTAGTTACCACGCAAGTGTACATCAACTTTTTTAAATCCGCTGTAACTTTACCAGTTTTCAAGGAAACTTGCCAGTGAGAACTGACAAGTTAATAAGAAAGGTGAGTGGCTCAGGTATATATTCAATAACTGCCTTTAAAACACTCACACATCTTAAGAGACTAGAAGCTCAGGAAAACATAGCGCCAAGGATGGCTCTAAACGCCCTGTGGTACGTCAAGAGCGAACAAATACACGGAGAAATGATATGAGGTACAGAGACAGGAGGCCGCTAAAGTCTTCTTAAAAGCAGAGACACATGAAAATGCGCTCATCAGACAGGCAGATTACGTCCCTGTAGTGGACTGTAGGAAATACAAAAGACGTAGACATCAGCTCTAGGCAACAGTAACAACAGAAACAACAGCCAAAGAAGAAAGGCAAGATACCAACAGAAGTCCCTAGCAGGTCACTTCCCACTGAGCGAAGCACTAAAATGACGTATAGGATCCAGGACCAGGATCACACTATTACAAATAGAGTGAAGAGACAATTCCTTGTTGATGAAATAATAATAAAATTTTTAAGAGGCTAACCTTGCATTGTATGCGAAATGTAAAAGAGTGTGAAGCAATGGGTGCACCGGCACCTGGAGCGGAAACACCAATGCTGTGAAAACCAGATGTTTGTAAAGGCCCACTGGCCCAGTCATCTCCTGCGAGTCATTGCAAATCATGGCCTAACCACAATTAGCACGGACCACGGAATTGACCCTCAGTCCCCTCCAGGAAAAAAAACATGTACAATCATGTGATCTGCGTCATTATATATCGTATATTTATCGAATTCAGGATAATCGAGACAATCTTATACGGTGTAACATGACCACAATATAGCAACATTTCATTTGATGTATAGTCTGTGTTATGATGTAACGCAAAATCATTATATTCGACACTCTGGGAAAAATATATACAAAACACATTTATTTTACATAAATTATTGTATTCAGTGTTGCTATATATATATCTATATATATATATATATATATATATATATATATATATATATATATATATATATATATATATATATATATATATATGACGATTGTGGGTGGTATTGCGCACCCCGCACAAAATATTTTCCCGACTAAAATAAATTTTAGGAAAAACTTTGTTACTATTTATCTGTGAATTTATATTTTTTAATTTTCAAAATATTGCCAAAAGTTAATTAAAAGTTAGTATTTATTTGTTAAGCGCCAGGTAAAAAATAATTATAATAAATTATAACTACTCTTTACCAATTTTTAAATATTTTCAATTGCCAAATTATCTATATAGATAAAGATGTGTTCCTATCCGTTAATTGACTCCTTTTCAGGTAAGTTCGGTTGTTTGTCAAAAATCAATCAGACAATCAATACACAGAATGATTAAAACACTAAATATAAGTTTTATTTAACAATATAAACAAATGGCACAATATTATTAATAAATATTAGATAAAATTAAATGGTCAATACTTTTATGCTTCAATCAATACTATTTCTAATCAATATTACTTATTATTAACTTTTATCTATCATGCATTGTCTTTTACAACATGCATCACAAATTGGCAACGTTTTTGGTTTCACAATTGTCTACTAGATGGCTGTAGTGCAGTTTTGGATGGAACGCGTCGTTTATTTCTTATATTAATAATTTTTAAAACAAATTATCGTATGCTGTGTTGTGATTCAAGTAGTTAATATAGCTTCACACCTAATATTGATGATGACAAATATTATTATTGTTCTAGCAGGTTAGTATAGCAAAATATAATTTCTTAATTTAATTATTTTTATTTTAAGACAAGTTAGGTTATTATTGGATGCTAGTTTTCAATGTCTACGAAAAATTTTAAGCTTTCTACTGCCTTACCTAATATAAATACCTTGTTATGTTTTTTTTTACTTGGTCTCAATATATTATAAAACACAATTCCAGTTTTTTAAATTTATTTTCTTCTTTGAAAAACTTCAAAATCTCCAAAAATATTTTTTTGTTGTCGTTTCCTATAAAGTGAGGAAATGACAAAATATAATCCAAAGTCTCGTTCCGCTATTTTCTTCTTAGTTCAATTTCAATTAATTTTTCTTATATTCTTCTTATCACAATTTATCGTATTTGTTGTTGTCTGAGAGTCGAACAATTACTTTACAGGACAAAATTTGGAAACTTTTGCTAATTACTTTGATTAAATTATTAAATTCATTTTAATTGACAACAACAAAACACATGATCTCTTTTAAAAAACAAAATATTTTATTTTTGTTTTCTTGTTACGTAGAAAAACTTCCGTTTTCTTTTTTTTCTTAAACAATTGAAAATTTGGGGTTATGTAAAATTTTCGGGAGCTCGAGAAACGCAGTGCTTTCAGTAAACTGATAGATTCAACTCTCCCGAAATTCCTACACCTTGGCTTTTTATATTCGGCCAAAACATAAGAAATTTCTGCAATATGATTGGTCAGATTTTTGACACCGGGCAACTTGATAAATCTTAATACCTTGAAAAATTGGATTTTATTCTATCCTTAAATCTAATTTTATCCTATTCTAAACCAAATTGACTGGCATATTAACCATTAAAATACATTATTTAACCCTTCTGTGTCTGATTTCTTCTATATATATATATATATATATATATATATATATATATATATATATATATATGTATATATATATATATATATATATATATATATATATATATATGTATATATATATATATATATATATATATATATATATATATATATATATATATATATATATATATATATTAAACTGAATGATGTTTTAAAACTAACGTTTTGGTAGTTTTAACATAAGTTCACATCTGGAGTCACATTTTCCATATGACAACATTTACATATAAATATGTATTTGGTTGTTAGTAAGATAAATTTATTAATGTTATCCAAAATAATCAATTAATTAAAAAATTAACTGTGATGAACCAGTTAGTATATTCACTGTTCTGCAGAAACGTTCTTTCTCTGAAAGTATAAAATATTTTGTGTAATTTTGATTTTAGCTTGTCCAAAACTTAGTTTGAAATTAGGGTATCATATATCATATAGTGTGAAGTTAGTTAAGTTACCCTATGTCAGGCAATTTTTGCGGAATATGGCTTTAATGGATCAAGTAATAACCGTCTGTGACGAAATCTCGGCCCCTAAATCCTCGACATAACAGATATATGACAATTTTGCCCATCTACGCCATTGATGCCTCTCTAGATGACTCTTATGACCCCACTAGGTGATCGGTGACGGTTATACACTTTCCAGAATTTGCTGCAGTCAGAAGCGTTTCACGTCAACTCTGTTTTTCGAAGTAAAAATTAATCGAAAAAAACTTTGATATAGAGATTTACGAAAAGTTAGTGTTTTAATTTTGATAAAATTAAAAGCGTGTTATATCTCGAAAAAGACGTATTTATTTTTTTGCTAGCCCTGATTGAAAGTTAAGGTTTCGGCATTTTATAGAATGGACTTTTTGGTACTTTTAAGAAATAAAGTGATGGATATTCGATTGCTCGCTAATTCAGGAAATTCAGTGAATTGAAGGATTTTAGATGGAAACAGCTTAAAATCGACATTCTTGGAACCATTTAGAGAAGGCTTACGCTCAGCAGTTGGCAAGAGGAGAAGCTAAATGATGATGAAGATGTTGATGATGTTTGTAATGATGATTAATCAAAATTGAAAAATATATTTGGATTCAGCGATACAAGATACGTAAGAGTTCAAAAAAACGTTCTTGTGAGGAAGACAGTGTTTTAAAACGCAGAATAGTGTTATTTTTACATGAAAATATATTTCTTTAAGTCCTTGTGTACTTGACTTTTTTACCTATTGTCTGATATTATAATTAAAATAGAAAGAAAAATTCTATGTATTTTTTATGTCACGTAAAGTGTCGCGATAAGATTAAATAAAACATAATCCATAAAATAGGAACAGAATTGCAGAATGTGGTAACAGAGAAGATAAATGGGCAGTCTTCACGAGTACATTAAGGATAAACGTTTTACCGAGTGTAATGATTACAACATTATGCAGGTTAATAAAGATGTATAGGTAACAGTAATTTCGTGGTTGGAGGTTGCATGTCATGCTGTAGTCATGAAACTTTTCGAAAATTAAAAAAGTTATACAACTTTCTAATATGATATGTTCACAACAAATTTATTTTCATGAAAAAACTGTATATATTTTATTTTTATAATTTATCTTCAATATCCTCTTTATATCCTTCTAAGGCAACAATTCCAAGAACGGTAACGACGGTGGCGTTCCTTTTGTACGTTTTAATTAAAGCCACTTTAGCGATACCATTAGCACGCTTCGCTGCATTTTGCGATCGTCGCACTGCAACGCAATCAAGATTGAGATATCATAAGTAATTTGTCGCTGAAAAATTGTTGTCTTGCCAATTTGTCCGTAAATATACAATAAGCACAGGTAATTATTTGAACTTTTCCTTGGAACATATTAAATTTAATTCGTGTTTACGATTGAAATAATACTTTATTTCCTTAATATCAAGGACTGTCGTATGATTCGTAAAATTAACTGTATTAACTTTTTTAGAATTAGGTTAGAAAGTCTTTATTTAAATAATAATATTTAGAATTTGACCAAAATACAAACCTGTGAGTTGAAATAAAACTAAGATGAAACGTTCCCAAAATTTCGAAGGCAAATTGTTCATAGCGAAGCAGGTATATCCTGAACCAGTTATAATAAATTCAATTGATCTTCAAACAACTTCAAACAACTAATATGGCGGCTAACAATCACACTTATAAGCTCGCATTTCGGTAAATAATGTCGATATCACTAAACGATGTCGTCACTAATATATTTATTGGTCTATACTAATGACATATATGGCGTTTCGGAAGGTAAATATATGTCATTAAAAGGCTGTTTGTCATCAAGTGTTATTGCATATAAGATATAGTGTGTTAGGTTCGAAAATGTCAAATTTTAAACCAAGAGAAGATGTTTTGCGTAGAAGTTTAATAACATCATTTCATATAAAGTATGTTTTCATGTAAAAGACAAGGTGTATCCAGATGCAGCTTAATAAAAATTATTGGACGAAGACTGAACTCAAGCGCTAAAATAATTGGCAGCAGCATTGAATTTTTCCCAATCCACTATTCCCAAAGGCATTGGGAAATATCCAGAAAGACATTGAGAAGCGATAAATTTGTGAAATTTTGTTTGCTAGACTGAAAAGAAAAAAGTTTTTACATCGAGCTGGGACAGGTGATGAAAAGTGGCTGTGTTTTGAAAACCTGAAGTACAAAAAATCATGAGTAGATCCAGGCCAGCCTTCAACATCACAACCAGCGTACAATATAGAGGGAAAGAAGGCTTGGCTGAATATTTCGTAAGATAATAAGGGAGCTGTATAAATGCTTATGTAATAATATACGCCGAAAAACTCGATAGAGTTATTTCTCAACCTAATAATGCTCGGCTCCACGTTTCAAAATGTGTACAAAATTATTTAAAAAACGTTCAATCGATCGTCTTACCCTATCAGATGTATTCACCGAACTTATGTTCTTCAGACTACCATTTATTTCAATTAATGCAGCACGGACTTTCAGAACACCACTTACATCCTTACAAAGGCTTGATGAATGATTAGTCTCAAAAAACGAACAGTTCTTTTGGCACAGAATCAATTCCTAGACGAGTAGATAGGAAAAAGTCATAGCTAGCGATGGACAATACTTTAATTATTGAGGTGATTCATTTTGTTCTGGAAACAGGGATTTCAATTTTGGGAAAAGGGAAAAATCGACATTACTAAATAAAACACCAAAATAACACGGAAAAGATGATGGAACAAAGTTTCATATACAAGCAGTGCTGTCGTCCAACATTCCATGAAAACTGAATAGAATAATTTCAAGGGATCGATATACTAATAGGGAATACAATTTAGTTTACAGACTGACATACCAAATCACAGTCAAATTATTATAACGCTAAAACTATTGCATAGATTTTGTTCAAAGTTGTAAGGGAACAAACTTTAGTTACGACTTACAGTTATTTTTTATTAATTAATCTTATTAAATATTGTTTGTCGTAAACTATGTTCCACTAGACGAAAGAATTCATTTGAGCCAGTCTGTATATATTTTCGGACCATTGCAATGTATATCTTATATCTACGTAAAGATCGTTATACATAAAGAAAAATAAGTCAGCTAGTAAACTTAAACATTGACTCTGTTTTTTTATTTTGAGTTCGTATATACATTTGTTTAGAAAACATGGATCCAGAAAGTTGGGAAAAACTTAATAGCAAATCGTAAAGTACCCTCGATAATGTTGCAAAATAAATAAGTCAAAGGAACAATATATTTGTTTATGACCAACATATGGTCGAGGCCACCAAGGGCGTATTATTTTTAAACTGAGCAAATTTTTCCACTATAAGAAACAAAATAATCAATGAAATTTGCTCTAATGCAATCTATTCATTTGATTACCTGTACAAAGTATTAAATATAATGACTGTTTTCTCTATTTACAAGAAAGAATGAGCTAAATACCTAAAAAGAGGGAACATTTTTTTTTCGGTCGCTAATATCGTTTTTTTTTACTTATAGAAAGACCAAGAATAGTTTTATTAATCTTGTGTATAAAAAATTAAATTAAGATGCTCCAGTCTAAATCAATTCGTAAATAACCGGACAGAATGGCTGATACCCTTTACGAACGTGAGGGCCGAGATTTTCCTAACAGGGTATACGAACGTACAGGAACCGCCGCAGAGAGTCCAGGTAGTAAAGTTCGAAGGTGCTCTTGTAGAAATAATAAGCTTTAATTAAAATTTGAAGTTCATTAGAGGCGGTACGGTTTTGAGAAGAGATCTTAAATTATATTTTATTTCACTTGGGAATCGGGCGACTTTAGTACTGTTCTTTAAGCAATTTAAATAGTTATTTTTCGTATTTTTATTGTTTTCTTAATTTATATTTCAGAAAGCTATTTATACGTATTATCTTCAAAATTGGGTTGCTACATTTTTATTAATAGAACGGCCAACTGGGGCAATTATTTTAGTTACTTCAGAATTGTTAATCATTAATAATTATAAGTTTCTCATTGTAAATACTTTCGTTTTCTATTTATTTTTGTTAATAGATTTAAGTGTTTTGAGAAACTTGTTTTGTTAAATTTATTAAAAAATTCACGCGATTAAAGTCGTGGGCTCACTGATGAAGAGCTTCAAAATAAAAGGCCACATCTAATCAGCTAGATAGCAAATTTTCCTGAATTCCTAAGTTTTGATATCGGTAAACTCCAAATAACTTGTAGTAGTTTAGTACTAAAACTGGAAAAGCCAAGAGGAACGACCAGTCTTCCAGGGTGATTTTGTTATGCTGATATTTATTTATAGGTTTTTAGGATAGCTACTAACTAATATGGAACAACATTAAATCATGGGAGAAACGACAATACGCTACCAAAATATTCTATTTGGAGGAGTCCACGATAACATGCTGTCACAAAGTTCATTATCATGTAGCAGCAATTTGCAAAAAAGGAAATTAACAATTACGGCATAATGCATTAGCCTCCTATAATGGGTTCCTCACTCCCCCTCCTTTCCTTTTTTTTTTCTTTAGATAGCTGGGCACTAAAATGCATAAAAACACGTACTTGCACTCCCGGGGAGAGGGCTAAGGACTAATTACTTTTATTTATCAGATATAGTTCGTTATTTGTACGATTTTTTAATAATCTGAAAAAATATAACAATGTGTAATAAAATGAATATTTCAGAAGTGAATTAATTGAAGCTTATATTGAGTTTCGAATGACACTAATTGGATTATTTTTGCTTAGTTGCTTATTCATTTACGTTTATTTGATATTCAAAGAATTATTCTAAACAGGGTCCACTAAAACTTTTCTGGTAGAGTTTTCAACACAAATAAACAATATGACGTTAAAAGTTTTCTCAATAATGATAAAAAAGTATAGTAGTTCATTATAATGCGTATATTTGAAAAAAAAAACATTGATTAATAAAAATAATAGGAAAATCAGGTTATATTATTGTTTTCAAATCAATTTGCAATCACGATAGATTGATCCGATTTTCATGATTCAAGCAATGGATTACTTTGATTTTATTGGATTGTTGACAAATTGCATTGTAACTATATTCACCTCCACTACTTCCCACTTCTACTTTAAGATATTGAATAAGTACCATAACAGACTAAAGTACAGAAAAAAAAAATTTATTATTACTTGCACTCCCGGGGAGAGGGCTAAGGACTAATTACTTTTATTTATCAGATATAGTTCGTTATTTGTACGATTTTTTAATAATCTAAAAAAATATAACAATGTGTAATAAAATGAATATTTCAGAAGTGAATTAATTGAAGCTTATATTGAGTTTCGAATGACACTAATTGGATTATTTTTGCTTAGTTGCTTATTCATTTACGTTTATTTGATATTCAAAGAATTATTCTAAACAGGGTCCACTAAAACTTTTCTGGTAGAGTTTTCAACACAAATAAACAATATGACGTTAAAAATTTTCTCAATAATGATAAAAAAGTATAGTAGTTCATTATAATGCGTATATTTCAAAAAAAAAACATTGATTAATAAAAATAATAGGAAAATCAGGTTATATTATTGTTTTAAAATCAATTTGCAATCACGATAGATTGATCCGATTTTCATGATTCAAGCAATGGATTACTTTGATTTTATTGGATTGTTGACAAATTGCATTGTAACTATATTCACCTCCACTACTTCCCACTTCTACTTTAAGATATTGAATAAGTACCATAACAGACTAAAGTACAAAAAAAAAAATTTATTTACGCAGATTTAAGAAAGTGAAAAGCATTATCTGAAATACAGCTTCAAATAAATTATCAGTTGCAAATGTTTTACTTCATACTTTACGCTTCGTTTTTGGAAATTAGTGATTAGATTGGAATGGGTCCAACTCCGAAGATACATCATTACTTCAATTTGGAACTCCATTAAAAATTATTAATTATACATATCGAATTTTTAAAATATTTTACTAAGCCTCTACCACTTAATAATACCACTTTAATCTGTTAAAAACGAAGGTAGGGCTTATAAATAAAAATTCAAATTTAAAAATAATTGGTTGTATATTCACAACTGGCTGATTTTAATCCACAGGGCAGAGTTTTAAATTAAATTATAAATAAAATGAACCAGCTTAATGAAATACGTCAAAAGTACCTCCTAAAAGTTTTCGGTAAATTTTAATCAGGACTTTAATTATGTAACAGGTTGTTCGTGAAATTTTGTGAAACCGAAATGATTTATTTTATTTAAGATTTAATTAGCTTTTAAAAGTTTAAACTATATTAAAATATAATTATTAATTTGGTAAAGGTTGTTGCCATTTCAATTATAAATATATTCACTAGGGGTATTATCCTTAAAGAAAAACCACTGATGATTCTAGTTATCAAGCATATTTAAGAAGATTTTAAAATTATTCATAGTATCGAGTATGACAAAATGCTCTAGTATACAGTATATTATAAATCATTAATTTTCCCATATTAAAGAAATCGAAACTCGCACGATTACCATTTTTTAATGTACAGTTAAGTCTGTTGCGTAATGGGCCGATCTCGTGCGACTTATATATGAGAGCTCCCTACGTCATACGCGCTTAAAAAAGTAAATGCCACCCCGTTGTAAAGTTGAAATGAAAACAAGAATTTTAAATAAATACTAAATTTTAACTAAATAAACGACTAAATTTGAAATTTGGTTCCAAATTTCTTTTAAAAAAGTAAATAAAAATACAATAGAAATAACAAAGCAACGCAAAATAATTTTGAACGATTTATAAGTTAGAAGGTAAATTTCAAGTTTTAATGGTAATCAAGCAATAGTTATAAACTTAATAAAATAATTGACATTTGGCCGTAAAGATAAATGGAAAATCTTTGGATTATATTTTTAACAAATTATATGACTATATGTACAGGGCGGATCATTTTGGATGTTTTATAGGCTATCTGGGATACCGTAAAAGATTTTAAAAATCTGATAAAGTAGTCCCGAGCTTTTTTTGAGAACATTTTAATGGCGAGAAACAAATTACGGCTACCACGATCGATTTCGGATTTATGAGGCTATTTTCGAATTTTTCCATTTTTTAAATATCCTGAACTTTATTTATCAAAGCAACTATGATAAAACTAATACTTTTTTTTGTAGAATCCAGTGGCGTAGTCTGATTTTCAATTTTAGTTTTAATTACGGCGATATAATATCGAGTTTAAATTTTTTAAACTGAACAGCCTGTATTTTTTCACATTATATTTTTGTATTTTGCATTTTCGTTAAGAATATATTATATTGTCAACATAAATTGACAACAAATAGGCTAAAAACATAAAAACATATTTTCTGTGTTTTTATTAAGCTCACATACTAGCTCATAAGGGAGAGAAGTAAAATATCTGGGGGTGATTTTAGACTCCAGGTTGACTTGGAACAAGCAAGTGGAAAACATAACCAGAAAATCGGAAACAACTCTTATTACTGTTAGAAGATTATGTGGGAAAACATGGGGTCTCTCACCGAAAATGGTACATTGGTTATACACCAGTGTTGTGAGACCAGCCATCACTTACGCAACCTTGGTCTGGTGGCCCAAGGTAATGCAGAGAACAACCATGACAAAGCTAAGTGGAATACAAAGGGTCGCCTGTTTGTGTATTACTGGGGCCCTGAAATCAACCCCCACTTCGGCAATGGAGTGTATTCTGGATCTGCCTCCGCTACACAGGCAGAAGCAAGAATAGGAAACAGTAAAATCGCAAAGGACGATGTCAGGATACAAAAACATATGTAAAAAAATCAGGAGCTCTGAGTTGGAAATGGACACGGACCATATGAACTCGAGCTACCGTTATAATATACCGTTTGAAGTCACAATAGAGGATCGAATAGCAAGTAAAAGAGAAAGACCGGAAACATTCTCGGGTGCAAGTATCTGGTGCACTGACGGTTCAAAAACTAGTGAGGGTACTGGAGCTGGGATATATGGGCTACAACTGGGGAAGGAATTAACCCTTCTCCTTGGGAAATACCCAACAGCATTCCAAGCAGAAATATACGCAATCTTACGATGCGCAGACGAGATAAACAGGAGAGCTTACAAAGGGAAGCAAATCCTCATTTACTATGACAGCCAGACAGCCCTAAAAGCCCTCAAGGGCCAAAAGGTATCATCGAGGCTGGTTTGGGAATGTCAGAGTGAGCTGGAAATTCTGGCAAAAAACAACAGAGTTATGTTAAAGTGGGTACCAGGACATGAAGGCATACGTGGAAATGAAAAAGCTGACGAGCTGGCTAGAGCAGGGTCGGCATCTCAATACATGGGTCCAGAACCGGCCTTTGAGGTGTCGCGGTTCGCGGCCCGGGAAGCAGTCATAAAATGGATCAAAAGAGAACATAAAAACCATTGGATGACTAGACAGGGTTTAAACCACAGCAAGCTATTTATTGGGAATCCGGACCCGAAACTGGCAAGGAAATTACTACAAATGAGTAGAAACCAATTAAGGACTATCACGGGTATAATGACGGGACACATGGCCGTCAAAGTACATCTGAATAGAATGAATCTATATAACGGAAGCCTCGGCTGCAGACTATGTGGACAAGCCGAGGAAACGGTGAAGCATATCATATGTGACTGTGAGTCACTGGTGAGATTTAGACAACAAACTTTCGGATCAGTAAGATTGGAACCGGGAGAAATACTCACTCACTCCTTAGCAGGACTGTACAGATTGAGCCAGGGGGCTAGGTTGACAGAGTGGCTGTAATGTCTAGGGTGAACACAATAGGCCTACTTTGGTCGCAGTGTGTCCGTCTTTAGGACGGACCCGGAATATAATAATAAAAAAAAAACTCATAAGGGTTGGCGGCTCAGAGGAGCCAAGTTGTGCAGGTCTATGTTAACACATTTTAAAAGACCAAAAAGTTGCTAAAATACACAAATGAAAACACACATAAGAAAAACTCAAAAATGCAAAAATATTAATAAAATCTAAATTAACTGCATTAAATAGTCAAACTGTTTTCCATTGTTATCCAGACAATATCTTTGCACGCCTCTGCTCACAAAGTTATGAATATGAATATTAGTAGTACTTCGCATAGCCGTCACAAAATTTTCTTGTAATTCTTCTACAATTCTTTTCGTATTTAGATAGAGTTTGTTTTTCATATACCCCCAAAAAATCTAAGGGGGTCAGATCAGGTAACCTAGGTGGCCGGCCACCTGACTAGTCCATTGTTTGCTATCCATTTCTGTGCATAATTAGGTATTAGAGAACTATTCCCGCGTTATGAACCTGGGCTCCATCGTGTTAAAAATACAATCTATTATTTCCGCCAAAGGCAAATTATCCATAAATGAGACGATGTGTCTTACTAAAATGTCTGGGTAGGCTTGAGCATTTAAATTCCCTTCATATATCTCGTAGGTCATTATTCTATTTTCAACAAAGCAACTTGTATATTAAACCCAAATCGTCCTTGTGTTACCCCATTTATTTTTTGGTGAGGGTTCTGATCTGCTCATAGATGATTATTATGGCGATTAAATATACCATCACTTATTATTCTTGACGCAGCCGTCCATATAATATTATTAAAATCAAATCGTTATTTTATAACATATTCACTTACCAATTACAGAAGTTGTCTTCGTTCAGGGTCGCCAGGGAGAAGAAGCCAAGTTTTTCTTGCATTGTAACATTTAAACTTATTTTTAATGATGTTATATGAGAAACTCCTACATTCATTTCAATCGTTCGGCTCAAAGTTGAAGTATCTGCCGTAACACATGCAATTATATTTATAATTTTATTCTCTTGACCTCCTTTCTCATACGTCTTTAGCGTGGTTCCTTAGAGAATCCAAAATTGAATAAGTTTTCCTTTAGTCTCTGAAAAATTGCCGGGTTGGGTTATTCGCGTTCCAGATACCCTTTAAAATATAAATCAGAGGCTCTCTACTTTTGTTCATTACACTTAATTTAACATTCTACCATGTTTTACTTTTTGAAGTAACAAAATTTTTCCATTTTAGGTTTTTAAGAAGATAAATTACAAGTTGACAAGTTAATAAACCTTAAACTGACAGGCTTTAGTCAAATACAATTATATACTATAAGGACAAACGTACTCTGTTCTAACACAATTAGAGACAAAGCACTATCTCAGATTGCAAGAATACCAGGAAAGGGTGGAAGCCTTTCCTATGGTAGTGCACCGCCATTTGTAGACCGGTTTCGAACTTGTTAGTTCTCGTCAGTACAGAATAGGCTAGCACACTTGAACATCGGAAAGGTAAATCCTTTAAGCAGCTTATATTAGACAAAATATGAAATCTAATACAAGTGACGCCATCTCCTAGCATTCCACACAATCTGAACACATAATCTCGTAGAGATTTGTACATATAAACCAAAAGTGGATAATATACTTGCAGTTGGGTGTATAAAATAGAATTATAAAAGAGAAACTTAGCTCTCAACCAACTGAAAAAACCTTATAAAGAGTGTTTTTTATGGAGGTATAGAACTTTTAAATGGAATAAAACAAACATGAATTTTTTAAATTGACATGAAATTTACTTTATTCGAAAGATAACCTTCTGGCCTTATAATTTAAATATGACTTCTGGCATATAACCGCCACGGCTGGCTCGGACGTAGTCTAATCTGGAGGTCCAATTTTCGATGACTTTTTCCAATATTTGTGGCCGTATATCGGCAATAACGCGGCGAATGTTGTCCTTCAAGTGATCAATCGTTTCGGGCTTATCGGCGTAGACTAGCGACTTCACATATCCCCACAGAAAATAGTCTAGCGGTGTTAAGTCGCACGATCTTGGAGGCCAATTCACTGGTCCGAAACGTGAAACTATGCGGTTACCAAACGTTTCCTTCAATAAATCAATTGTGGCACGAGCTGTGTGACATGTTGCGCCGTCTTGTTGAAACCACAGCTCCTGCACATCATGGTTGTTCAATTGATGAACGAAAAACTCAGTAATCATGGCTCTATAGCGGTCACCATTGACTGTAACGTTCTGGCCAGCATCGTTTTTAAAGAAGTACGGACTAATGATTCCACCAGCCCATAAAGCACACCAAACAGTCAGTTTTTCTGGATGTAACGATGTCTCAACATATACTTGAGGATTATCATCACTCCAAATACGGCAGTTTTGTTTATTGACGTATCCATTCAAACAAAAGTGAGCTTCATCGCTAAACAAAATTCGCTTATGAAAATCGGGATCAACGGCAATCTTGTTTTGGGCCCATTCACTGAATCTACGCCTTGCTAGGTGATCGTGTGGCTTCAATTCTTACACGAGTTGGATTTTGTAAGCACGCAAACCAAGAACTTTCCGCAAAATCTTCCATAAAGTGAATGGACACATATTCAATTCCTATGCACGATGACGGATAGACTGATTCGGGTCTTTCTACGTTACGCTCTACAGCAGCAATGACTTCTTCTGTACGCACTGTATGACGTCTCTGTGGATGCATATTATCATTTAGAGTAAACGTGGTGCGAAAACGTTCCATAGTTAATCGAATTAATTGCTCTGATGCATGATTATGTTGACCGTAAAATGGACGTAGTGCGCGATACGTATTTTGAACAGAACCATGATTTTCAAAATAAATTTGCACAATTTGGAAGCGTTGTTCAGGCGTCAGTCTATTCATGTTGAAATGTCAAACCAAACTAAACATAAATCACTTGACAGCTGACAAAATGGCCGCCAGTTAAGAAAGTGTTGCCAACTTAAAGTTCTATACCTCTATAAAAAACACCCTTTACTATAAGGACAAACGCGCCACTTGTATTAGATAAGGTTTTTTCAGTTCATCTAAATACTGAGCAAAGCAACAAAAATACTAGTTAAACTGATAATCAAATGTAACTTAAAATCGTACTTTGTAATGTAAAAATGTAGGCAAATTCAGGAAGATAAGAATAATCGAGTTGTAAACCGGATCAAATTCATTCAGTAGATATAGAGATCACCCCAACACTGGAACATACCCGGTCGTGAACAAAACCACGTAGTGATTTTGCATAGGTTTATTCAACAAACTCTCATAGCCAATACCATTTTTTTTAGCATAGTTTGGTGAGATAATATAAAATATATCTTATACGTGTAAAGTTTTCTTGTGCTTTAGGGTATAAAATAATATTAAATTTGCCTTATCTGGTGTAAGAATTTATAAAATAAAAAATTACTGGTTTTCATTCAAAAAGGACCATTGGCACAAAAAAATATATTTTTACCAAAAACGTTAAGCGTTTTAAATGAATTGTGCCATCGCAAATTCAAACAATAATCTTCACCCACACAGGCTAAACAACACCTACACCAAAACTATCTTCCAAGAGTCTCGGGGAAATTCTAATTAGGACTTTAATTGTATAACAGATTGTTAGATAAGTTTTGTGATGGCGAAAAGATTTATTTTATTTAAGGTCAGCTTTTGGAAGTATATAGACTTCTATATTAAAATAAAATTATAAATTTAGTAAGAATTAGTTGCCTTATTTATTAAGTAGGTTTCTTTCGCATTTTCTAACTAGCGCAAGGAATGTTTAATCCAAAAAGTTGGGCGAAATGAAAACGTAAGAAAAAGTTAAACATAAATTGTTGAAACTTTTAGAATGTCAGGTATTGGAATACTTCTAGTATTTGCTCTTTAATATCGGCTATGTGTAGTCTTGTACTGATTTTACAGTAGTTCTCTTTGAATCCTTTTATGAGGCTGGTATGTACTAAGATTACTGTGCGCATGTATTGACATTTCAAATGCCAAGGTTCCGCTGTCATATCTTTCAGTAGTCTATTTCCATATGGAGATCTCCGATGATATATTTCTCTGCTTCACCATCGGAGTCTTGTTTTATTTCTTTTCTTTTCCTTCCTCAAAAAAATCATCATCATAGCTACAAATGTTGTACTCGGAGTAACCGGCCTCATTGTCATGAGCAAACTGGCGGCTCACCTTGTTCCGCCTCGAAACCGAAACGTTTCGCCCCGTCGCCGAAGAAGACATCCGCGAAATAATTTCACATGGTGACAATTCTCCTTTAGAGCTATTATTACTCCGTCATTAACCAAATGCATTCGATGTAACTAACCATGAATTAATTTATGGGTTTTGTAGAATTTTAATCTTTTTTTGATTGTAAGAATCAAGGACACAGTCTCATAACCTAAAGTTATAGTGTCTGGTAGTTTCAAATACCCATTTATAGATATGCTCCGATAATACTTAGTTATTACATTATTTGGCTCCCGAAAAAACTAGAGACAACAATATATTTTTAAAGGAACTGATATTTTTGAAGTCTGCGCTAAATCAATACTTGACAAAATGTAATTCCCATAAACATGTATAAATATTATATAAGTAATTTATTTCTTACCGTACATTTTCATGTTAATATTTTTTTCTTTTAATAATAAATTTGCACTGTCGCTTTTTTAGAAGTCGATTCATTTTTTACAAAAATTTTAGTTTTAAATTCGTTATGATATCCATAAACCATTGGAAGAATGTACTGAGCGAGATACTGGACGGGGTGATTGACTTCTTGGAATGTTGTCTGCACAGTGCTTACTTCTCTCCAGTCGTCGCCAATATATATATATATATATATATATATATATATATATATATATATATATATATATATATATATATATATATATATATTTATATATATATATATATAGGGCAATGATCAACAACTTAATGATTTCTTGAAACATCTAAATACCATTCGATCTATAATTAAGTTTACCATGAAACAAGAGGTAAATGATCAATTGCCCTTCCTAGATGTTATGAAGCTTTTTACGTAGGCGGGGAGCAGAGCAGGTCGTGCTCTGCGGATCTACTTTATTTACAGCAGCGGAACATCGGTCAGTGGATATTTCTCGTGCAGACAGTCATCGGTCGAATGCTCAGCGCAGGGGTATCGGGTCGGCGGTATCTACTTATATTCGGGATGTCCCTGTCTCTCAACTGATCAACGGTTTGACTGCCTGAAGGTCAGAATATTCACTCGGTGGTGGATCTCTATACGCGGCGGCGGCGACAAACGTCGGGGTGGCAGTTGTTTAGCGCCCTTGTCAACGGACATCGGAAGGCACCTGGGGGTAAAACACATTCCTGGTCAATACGGAAACAAAGATAATATTGACGGCATTTAGTGCGTGCGTGTATCGGTGACGGTAGGAAAGAACGAAAGAAACTGACGCTGCCCGTTTTTATAAGGGTCCTCGACAGCGTCAGCAGGATGGAACGACATTGCCCGTTCTTATAAGGGTCCTCGGCAGTGACGGTAGGATGACACAACATTGCCAGTTCTTATAAGAGTCCTCGGCAATGCTGGCCATTAGCGGGGTAGGACGTAAGGACGGAAGTGTATGGTAAACACCATATACACACAAGCCTAGCCTCACCTACATTGCTAGACCAGGAAGGCGCGGTCCGGCAGGCGACCCAGTCCAGTCCATTTGGACTGTTGACCTGGGTGGAGAACGTGTAATTCTCTGCGAAATAATAGTCTGCTCAGGCTTAAATAGACGGCCCCAGTTCCCACTACGCTGACGTGTGACGGCGTGCGGTAATCGCGCATACAATACTGCTGTATGCGGTGCGCGATTACTATGGTCGGACGCTCTGAAAATCTCGGAAAATTATATTTCCCGGCATAGCGCGGTAAATCTAATTAGATACTGGTAATCTTGAAACCTTTAACATTCTTTTCCCGCAAGAATAAGATTTTTCGGATGTAAATTAAATAAATTAAATCCCGGCGAACATACTCATGCCCAAAAAATTAGTAACTTCGTTACAATGTCATAGTGAATCGTTCAAACAAAACCATTAAAACTTCAGTATACAGAAAGCCATTACATACTGAACAATATCTTAATAATAATTCTAATCATTCTATTGTAACAAAACGAGAAATTATACGCAACCTCTATAATCGCGCTATATCTATATGCAATAATGCCGATTAATCGAAAAAAGAGGTAGCAAATATTAAATCCTATTTACAACAGAATGGTTATCCTTTAAAACTAATTGACGATGTTATAAATAACTTTAGAACAACGAAGACTGGACAGCAAGAAACACATTCCTTCTTCACAATTCCTTACATTAAGGGAACTTCGGAGAAAATAAGACGAATTGTTAGTAGTTATATTATAAAAACAGCCTTTAAATCAGGAAATACACTTAGAGGTCATTTAACAAAAATAAAACCAGAAACTACCGATAAGAAAGAATGTGTTTACAAAATTCCATGCGAGTGATGCACTGTATATTAGAGAAACCAAGCTACTATTAGAAGTTAGAATTAAGAAACATAAAACTCATATAGGAGAAGGGGAAACGTCGAGATCAGCTATTGCAGAACACGCCTGAGATAAACAACAACATATAAAATGATCTGAGGCTACGGCAATATATATGGAACCCAATATAAAAAAAGAAAATTTATAGAAGCAGCTTACATTAAAAACAATAATGGAATCTTCAGTAAACCGAGTGTTGAGATACCTAATCTTTGGCAACCACTACTTTGTAACATCAAGTCATTGAGGTATGTGCAGTGAGCCAAACTTTGCGCTTCAATGGACACAATCCCTACATGAGCTCGTAGTCTTAAGACAAAACATTCAGTTTATACTTGATAACGATTAAAGAAACAACCTAATCGAAACGTCGTAAAAATAAATAAAAATAAAGACAATGCAAGTCCGACAACCAAATTTTAGTCAAGCGAGATATGCAATGTACCTCTCAATACTTTCAAGGTTTTAAAAACGTACTCATTTTATCTCAAGTAGTGAATTACACTAAACTGAACAACAAAAATTCTTTGAATCAGAGAATTCTTAAAATACCAGTTTTGAATGAAATTGCACCAAACAAATAATTAGTCTACCATTACCACCAATACTAATGTTTAAGGAACTTGAGACATGTAAATTTTTCAATCCAACAAATTTTACCTTACGTATTGAGTTTGAAGAAATTAATTTAAAATCCGTAATATGCACCACAAGAACCCCAATATCAATTTGAAACAAAAAAAAATACTTCAATAAATGGTATAAAATAACCTGCCATGCAAATTTGAAAGTAACATATGACCTAAGAATATTACAAACAAAGTCTATTCAAAATAATTTCAGGCAAACTCTCAAAAGAATGAAGGAAGAGTTTTACTCGAATAGTAGGCAGGAAAGCCGAGATTCAACTGGGAAAAAGTCTCAGCATCTATAAAAATAACCATTCACCGTCCTGTAAATACTGAGCAAAGCAACAAAAATGATGGTAAAGCTGATAATCATCACTTAAAACCATACTTTGCAGTGTAAAAATGTTGTCAAATTCAGAAAAATAAGAATACCCGAGCTGAGAAAGAAATCAGTAAGGAAGTAGAACTACAGAGTGCGTAGTATAACCAACAAAAAAAAATTTAAGTTAATCGAGAAATGGTATGTTTTTATTTAAGGAATTCTTGAGAGATACTTGAAGACATGGTTATTACTTAAACTGAAATTTGGATCATGACACATTTTTATCGAATATCCTTAGTTTCCAATTTGTCAGCTGATTTCATTTGGCTTTTAAATGAAATTTAGAAAATTTTCCGATTTTTTATTTCTGCAATATAAAATGGGGGTTCCTATTAAAAAATCATATTAATCTTAAAATACCTCTAAATGTTAATCTCAAGGTCAAATTCAAAATAACCCTTGGATGGGCTCCTCTGAGTATAGTTGTATGGCAGCATTTTTAGCATAATGAGGATGCACTTTTAAAACTTTTTTAAGTACTAGGTATAGGCTAACCTTAACATAGACCATGAAAAATGTAAATCGTCTTATTTGTTGGTTTAAAAATGTCAGTGCTAGGACAACATTAAAGTCGAAATTGTAGGTGGTTATAAAGTTTCTAATTACAACACTAAAATTAAAAGTTATATAAGAAAATACTAGGATGTAACGAAGGTATTTGACTATATCAGTAAAATGATTAATTAATAAATATTTTAAAAAGATTTTCATTTTCTTCATTACTGTTTATTTACATCAATAAAGGAAAATAAATACGATGTACTGTACCCTGGTCAATATAGTCCATTATAAATATCACCACTATTTCACGCTTAAAGGTTTAAAATAATTAACAAACAAAATGTTCAAAGTTCAAATAATCGTCTGGATAATATTTAATAGATAATAAGAAGAAAGTCTAGTGTAATTTCAGACTTGACATTTTGATGAAATCAATTTTTGAGCATATAAGTATTTACCTTGTCATTTGGGTGATGAAATTTTTAATTTACTGTATAACAGTGCTATTTGGTACGGTATGCAAGACTACAGATCTGAAGCTGGTGCTTCTATGCTTCTCATTATTTAAGTATGTGCAGTTTGGTTTTAAATTTAGCAATTGGATTAGACTAATTTTCAAAACAAACCCTCAAGCAGGCGCGGATACAAGGGGGGGGGAGGCGATCGCCCCTCCCAAGATGTTTAAGTTCAGGAAAATGGACCCGAGTTTGCCTCTTATACTATAGTTTGTCCAAGAACTAGATAGAGTAATAAATCATTTTTTACCCTTTTTTTCTTTGCAAACTACCTGTGTTTTTTAGTCCAGTGTCTTTAGCAAAATCTGTTAGACACATATATTTTTCATAGAAATGGGTTACAAATTTTATAATCAAAAATATCGGTCTATAATAATGGATTATTTGGGTTAGATCACAATTTGGAAGTGTCAAGTCTTAAAAAGGATTTAGGCACATTCAGACTCAAACGTAGCCTTATTCTCTCAAAAAATTCTAGGTTATAATTTAAATACTTATAAAATACTCATTGTTAAAAATACAAGAAGTTAGACATATGTAAAAAAATAAATTCGTCCATATAATATTAAAATTGTTTGGGGCCATCGGTCATTTTATTATTAATTAAAAAAAAATTAAGACATTTGACGTTTCAGTTTATTTATTTCTTAAACCATCTGCAGAATTACAATTAAACACTAAAAAGGAATTCAAATGTAATTAATTTTTACAGTTAAAATTAGACATACTTATTCTTATTTCTATTGCGCTGACATCTTAATTTAATTTACTTTATTATGTGGAAACTCGATAGCCCCAAAAAAATAAAATAAATGTGGTGGGCATACTAAAATAAAAATATATAAAAAAAATAAAAAAATATGTAAACAATTAAATAATACAACAAAAACAAAAGTTTAAATAATAAATTGTGTACATTGGTAAATATGACGTATCCAATTCGTAATCATAGTCAATGAAGCTATCTTGGCTTAAATTAATTATAAATGGTTGCTCTATCTCACCGATCATGAGATCGAGTTTTCAGATTTTGTTTGATTCTTTTATTATATGAATTTTTTCCAATTTTCTACAGTAACTTTATTAAAAAAATATTTCAAAAGCTCAGTTAAATTACTAATTTTGTAAGTTGTGTTAATTCTAGCAATTCTACCTTTTACTTGAGAGAGATATTTTCTTCTCCAATGGACAGTTTCCGGACGATCTATAAGAATAGATTTCTTATCTGGTTTTTTCCAGCAAAAATTAAGTTGTCTGAGCAATTTCCAGAGCTTAGTTCTTTTAATTTCAGGTAAATCCCGATCTTCATTGATTTTAGTTAGAATTTTGTCGACGGTTGGGATTCTCATAATAAAATGTATGTACAACTCCTGTTATTGCATTTTTCATCTGTTCTTCCAACGAGGTTTTTCGTCTGCCTGTGATCGAATGTGGCTTGGGAGTACTAACAATTCCAGTCGTTTTTTTCTCCTTCAGTATTCGGTACATAGTAGATTTTACATCTCCTATAATGTTGGAACACTTCTCAACAGAGCTTTTAACATTATTATCTAGATTTTGATATCTTAACGCAACATAAACATTCATCTTAATAATATATAACATAATAATAAGTTCGTTGAGGAAAAAATGCATTGGTTTAACGATTTTGAAATATATAAAGGTGGAAGCGATATCTTTTGGGTTCCTCACTAATCTCAAATAATATATAAAAACAAGCACAAACAAGATAAATCACTAAGGACACACTGTGAAGTGTACTTTGCTCACTGACAAAAATTAAATTGAACTATCAGAAATTTTACGGTTGCAGTAAATTTGTAAAAGGTTATAATATTTAAATATAATTAAATATAATTAGATTTACGGCAGTCCTCAATTACCTGCGGCACTGGAGCAGGTACGTTGGAGGTTTCGGTAACAATTTTATTACTCTTTCTAGTTCTTGAATAGGATATAGGAATGTGTATGTTTGCGATCGCCCCCCTCCTTCCCTCAAGAGCTTTGTATTCAGGAAAATAGACCCGATTCTGCCTCTTATACTAGAAATTGCTGTTGCTGACACCCACTTCCTTTCTAAGAGTTTCAAATTAAGAAAAATAGACCCGACCCTGCCTTTTACACTAGAAATTGAAATGTTTCTGGTGTCTCCCCCCCCCCACTGTCGTCGACAACTTGCTTTTGCTTGCCATACTGTACTTTTGTGATATTACCGCCCCCCTAAAGAAAGAGGCTGGATCCGCCCCTCCGCCGTGCCCTCAAGCGGTATAACTATGTATTTGTTGTCATGGTAAATATTCTCATAAATTAAATTACTACTTTTCTTTATAAAAACGTTTACGGTAACCCGGTTTTAGGTATAACGTGAATATAGCGATCTTTTTCAACATATAGCCAATAAATAATTTTGCGAGTATGGTATATAATCCAACGATTTATGTTAGTTTTGATAGCAGTAACATTTTGAGTTATATTCTGTTTAAATTCGTAATCAGAAACTGTAGGGAAAATTCTCCTCGTTTGTATTTTATAGTGGATATTTCCGTGCTTTTTAATCGATTGACAAATAGCTGTTTGGTAATTTTTCTGAAAATTGTATGTCACAAGTTCAAACATTAAGTTAAATTTAATAATACATTTTAGTAAGAATTAGCACAGCTTAACAAATAAAATACAATATACAGGGTCTCCGGAAAATACGGGTACAACGTTTGGAGACAGACTGTTAAGGTCAAAATAGATCGATTTAAGCCAACTTAGTTATATCCGATACTATTTTGTTTAGGCAGTAGAAAACGTCAAAGTTTTAAGAAAATATTGTTTTTACCCAAATTTCTTGAAAACTGAATTAAATGATGTTTTTAGTGTGGTCTAACACTATAATATCACGTTTTCTAATGTTATAGCGACATACACGCATACTCTAATTTAGATAACACAAGCAACTTGTGTACAGCCACAATTGCATCTAGGTTATCGAACCATTTCCAAGAATGGAACACCAAATCCAATATTCTATAGGCATCAGTCGCAATTCCATCAATACATGAATTAAATTAGCAAATAATGTACCATTAATTATTATAGGAATATTCAATAATATATTTCTTGCAAGTAAACGACATAACTGAACATTTGCTTACAATTAACTTAAATTTGTGCTCATGACACTACACACTCACTACAATTTTTAATTCATTTTGTAAGACTTGGAAATCCTCAATGGTGTCAATAGATAAAAATTATTAAAAATCGCTTGGATATAAAAGCCGTTGTGCGCCAACCAAACACCCACATAAACTATTTATTGTTATCAAAAACAAGTGTCCCTAAATGGATCCCTGAGCAACTCCTTGAGTTGGTACAAATTCCATGGATTTAAAACTTTTTACGCCAACATACCTTCTTCTTTCTTGTAAATAGGATGATACCAACTTAACAATGTTGTCATGCACATCGAAATTCAATTAAAGAATCCACAAACTCTCCATAGAAAACCCTGTCAAAAGACTTCTCCAAATCGGTGAAAATGAAATTTTCCTGTTCACCATGAAAACAGTTTTTATGAACATCATGAGAGAAATCTAGCATGTTTGTAGCTGTACTATGTCTCGGAAAAAAAATATGTTGTTGATCTACTACCATATGCCCAAATCTACTAAACATCTGTTTATAAATAACTAAGTTAAAGACCTTTGACAGAGCCAATCCAAGAGCAATAGCTTTCCACACAGCTCCTTTGCTGATTTGAAAATTGAGATAACCTTCAACAAATTTCAAAGACAAATTGGAAATATACTATAATGGTACGACAAATGCATCCACACATCCTTTCAGAATATAGGTTGGCACAATTTCCGATCTCACAAAACACTTAAACTTTAGTCTGGCTGCAGCGTAACTTATCTTCAAGATAAAAAAATTCATCAAAACAGAAAACATTCAGACAATTCCCCTGTATAGGCAAATCAGCAGACAGAAAATACACAGAATTAAAATAGTCCACAAACCCGTACGCCAACTCAGAAGTTTTCAGTGCAACTACATTCAAAGTCATATTGGAGGAAATATCAACAGCTTTCTTTTGATTTAAAAAGCCCAAAAGCTCTGAGGATCTTTCTTTAAATGCAGTTGAACTTGCTGAATATAATAACAATACTCAACACGATCCTAATCCTTAACCAAATTCCTCATGTTCAGGTTTGTAATTTAGAGACTTATTATATTTTAATTTGTAATTTTTTTTTCCTATGATCAGTAACTATTTTTTAAAATTGACAACATGTGCAAAAAGTTGAAAGAAAATATGGCGAGGAACCGCCGGGATAAACCGGAAAACTGAAATCACAACAACAACCAACTCTACCTGAAACAACTTCAAGAAAGACCACATCATATTCTTATCGTCAGAAATACTCTCAGCAGCAGAAGAATAACTATTAAGCAAGGGGCTAAATTTCTCAGTAACACCTGAAAGCACCTGTAGAATCCACACAAGTCGAGGAAAACCGTTCCGAAGAGTTTAGGTGGAAAATAAAATCAACTTTGGAATATAACAAAAATCCGGTTCCAAATGTCTCCAAGTTACAAACATTAGCCTTAAAAGAACTTCGTAAAGATGAACCCATTTAGATTCTATTAGCGGTGATCATGGACATCGCAACGTATGACAAAAAAAATCGGAGATATCCTGGAAAAAGGAAAATATAGACAACTAGTTAGTGATCCAACAAAATCTATATAGTTAAAAATCTACAGAACATCAAGGAAATACCAAGATCATATATCTACGATCGGTACTCACACCACATTACAGTAAACCACCAGATCTTTTCGGACTAGCGAAAATTCAGATAACGAACATATCATTGGGACCAATAACCGGTTCCAGAGGATCTGTATAGGTAGTCACCTTTTCTCAGATGTGATAAGTTTAAATAAGAAAATGTCAAAAAAGTGCAGATGATAGAACTGATATTAGTTATAGTATGTAAGAATTTGTATATAAATCATGTTTTAAAACGACATTAAATGCTCATAGTTGTGTAATGACATGATAAAATGACATTATTGCATTTAAAGCAAGAATAATAAACATATTTGACTCCAAAAGACATAAAACTTATAAACTAATAAACAATAGATATTTTTAATAATGTGTGAAGTGTTATTGAAAAGAGACAGTGACTAAAGAAGGTATTCTAACACAGTATAGTGAAATTCAAAAAAAAGATAATCTTGAACACCCATTTTATAAATAGTGCGGGTAAAGATAATATTAGCGAGAATAAAGGTCAAATAATAATCATTTAGTGAAATATAGGCACTATTAAACAAAAATTATTTATAATATTTTAGTTTTAACTGATTTCAATAACAATATCTATAAAAACTTTGTTTAAAATATTGTAAATTAGTAAGACTGGTATAAGAAAATGTAGATTATAAGTTAATTTTAAGAATAAACCAGAATAAAATAGTACCTAATTGTAGGTAAGTAATTGTTAAATATGATTATAATATTAATAAAATAAGAATTATCAATTTTAGCAAGTTACAATTAAAATTTAAATGTATATGTAAATTTTTTTTAGATGTAATCAAATTTTATTTATCAATTTTATGTGCTAAATAATAACGAAAAGTAAATTGTAGATATATCAGTATATCAGGAAAAGTCCAAAATTTACATAACTCATAATTTATTTTCATCAAATATAAGATTTAGTTCATAATATCAATAAAATATCAAAATTTCATCATAAATTGACAATGAGGAATCCATTTTGGTTTTGTGTTTCAAAGCTTAAAATCAGATTATTAAAACAAAAATTTATGCTACCGCTAACTATAAAAGCGAAAATTTATTTTTTTTAGAAAATGCAGGTCAATTAGTTGTACAGTAAACATGGTTAGTCTTTTTCGTAGACAGTAACATAACCTCAAAATTTTTATTTGTTATTTTAAAAAAAATGAAAAAACGAGTGCATATTAATCGGTTGTAGAGTATACATTGCTAGTCTTTTTCATAAACAGTAACATGACCTCAAAATTTCCATTTGTTATTAAAAAAAAATAAAATAAAATAAAAGAAGACAGTGCAGATTAATCTGTGGTAGAGTTAACATTGCTAGTCTCATTCATTAAAATTTTAAAAAGAGAAGAAATATAGAACGGGCATAAAAAATTTCTGGAAACTAAGAGACAATTTTTAAAAAAAAGGAAAAGAAGTGTACTAAATTAATAAATAAATAATATCACTAAGCAAGCAGCTCTACAAAATATTTAATAAACTAGTGACATATATAAGAAGAAAAATTTCAATAGTTGGCAAAGAAGAAAGGATTTTTAAGTTTAAAAAAAAAGAAGAAAGCTAGAACGAGGATAAAAAATTCTGGGGATTAAAAGGTATTTATCTAGCGTATAAGAAGTAGACAAATCAGACTTGCCTGAAAATAGTTTGATAAAATAGATATATACTAACCTTAATCAATTGCTGAAAGTTTATTATACAATAATGGAAAGTTAGCTCTTTTAAAATTATAATTTTTAGTTAAATTGAAGTCAATCTCTTTTTAAAGTGTTTCTCTATAAAAGTTATCCCAAAAGTTGGGTGGTAATTATCTTCATTAACAATGCATTATCTGCTGTGAGCTACTTAGAAAAACTATTTTTATAACATAACATTAAAAATTCACAAAATAGTTCCGCATTTATATATGTATGTACTTTTTTTCCTTTTCCGCATTATATGCTTACCCGCTTAAACGCGTTTTTGCTGTATTCCTTTAGAATCATTTTAACGGGGCCTTTTTTTTAGCGATTATCAAATGATGCGAGATCAAACACAAACATAGCTTCTTTACGGCTGAATAATTATGCAATATATTATATACGCTGCTGTTACAAACGCTTTACACGCTTTCCTACTTAAACGCGTTTTTGCTGCATTCCTTTAGAATCGTCTTAACGGGGTTTTACTGTATTGAATTCGGTATTTTGTATTAAACTTAATTGCAGGCTACTATGTAATCTTTCATAAAAATATTTGCAATAAAATTAGCCTTATAAGTATACCCTGTGAGCAGTTATTAACAAGACAAATCAATCTTTTGTAAGTCGACACATTAAAGTTTCTTACTTTATTAAGGTTGATAGAGCTAATATTCTTGTTTGTTCTTAACTTCTAATATTTTTCCGATATATCGTGCGATGTCATAAAGTGATTAATTTATCGAAGCTCCATCTGCCAGTTTCAAGACAACAACTTAAAGTTAACTTTGCTAGTTAATGACCAACTATGTGTCAGGAATATTTTAATTTGCTTTCGAAATCTTATTGATGGTTTAAGATATGGATTAAATTTTTAAAAAGGAATTACTATGTTTTATACCACTAAATTTATTTAGAACAGTGACTGGAGTTTCAACTCACAGAGTCATTTTCAAACTGAATTACAAAGGTAGACTAAGTATTTAATACAGAAACATGAGAAAATTTAACAATAAATAAAGACTTTCTGAGAAATAACATTGTTACAAAGGGGAGGTACAAAATTTTGGGAACTAATTATTATTTGGCAACAACAAATAACGGGGAAAACCCAAGTTCTGTCTGGTCATTAAGCAAATTTACATTTTTATTTTTACTATGTTTTTATATTTCCAAAGATTCAAGAATATTTAACTTTTGGCCCTTTGTTGAATAATGTAATATGCCAATGTTGCTTAAATTAGGAAAACTGTAGTTATGTTCTAAACAATAGTTGGAAAAGCTGAAGTCTGTTTTTTGTAGTCTATATGATCGGTAGTGTTCTGAAAAACGAGTTTCAAGGCTTCTACCACTTTGTCCAATGTATAAGCTATCACACTCTGAACATTTTAACTTATAAACTCCTGATTTGTCAAATTTATTAATTTTATCTTTAGCATTGTAAAGGATAGTGGACAGATTGTGTTGAGATTTAAAAGCTACTTTTATGTTATGGTTGGAAAGAGTATTAGCTATATTTTCTGATCGGGTACCACAGTATGACAAAGATATATAAGATGAATTATCTTTATCATTTTTTGTTTTGAGATATATTGAATTAAAGGCTAGTTGTTTTTGTTTTTTAGTTATTAATTTCTTTATAGTTTGTTGGGAGAACTTGATATTGCAATCCTTTCAATGATATTTAGTTCCTCTTGAAGATCTTCAGAGAGAGGCAAAGAGAATGCTCTAAGTATCATTGAATTGTATGCAGCCATTGTGTGTTTTCTAAAAATTTTAAAATTACACTGATTATTGAGGTGAGATATGGTGAGATCTAGAAAATTTATTTTATGGTTATTTTCAGTTTCCAGAGTAAATTGAATTTTTGGATGGCAATTATTAATGTATTGTAAGAATTTTTAGTGCCTATAAAATATGCTAGAACATCGTCCACATATCTGTACCAAAATTGAACATGGTTTTTGCTTAAAGGGAAATTAAGTATTTTGTTTTTTATCTTTGACATGAAAATGTCTGCTAGAAGAGGACTAAGAGGAGAACCTATCGGTAGGCCTGAATTGTGTAAATAAAATTTGTTATTGAACTGGAAATAGGTTTGTGGTAGGCAAAGTTCAAGAGAGGACAAGATTTCAGTAGTACCTATTGGATTTATATTTCGTTCCTGTCACATTTCTTGGATAAGTATAAAACATTCATCTGTTGGAATATTAGAAACCATGCTTTTTATGTCACAAGAAACTAATATGGAGTTATCTGAGATTTTTATTTTTTTTAGTTTTTGGACGAGATCTACTGAATTATTTAAACTGTTGATTGGTTTAAAGTTGATTATTTGTTTTAAGAATGAATTTAGTTTCATACTTAGTTCTCTAGTGGAGCTATTTATGTATGAAACGACTCGGCGAATAGAATTTCCTGGTTTGTGATTTTTTATAAGGCCATAGAGTTCTGGTGCTTAAGGGTTCATATTGATTATTCTTTTTTTGTCGAATTCTGAAAAAATGGTTTTTATGTTCGACAGGGTTTGTTTTCATTTTGGTTGTAAAACTTTTGTAGCATAGCTTTTAGTTTCTGTAATATTTTCTGATTGAATAAATGCTGCTATTTTATTGACATATTCAACTTTTGGTAAGATAACTGTTGCATTTTATTCATCTGCTTTTGTTATTATTAGATCATTATCTTTTACTTTCTCTCTTATGTTTTTTACTGTGTCTAAAGCTGTATTATTGGATTTTAAATTAGTGGATTTTATAAGTTTTTTAATTATTCCGGTAGTTAAGTCAGTATTATTGATATATTCTATTTTTTTTAGAGTTAGAGTAGTTCGTTTTTAAACATTTCCCGAAGATGATTAACCACCACATAGTAACGGCTACCAGCTTCAACTTTTTATATGGAATAAACTTTAGACTTATTAAGATGTCCACAATTTTTATTATTAGCGACAGTGCAATATTTGCCAAAGGAATGTTTTCGTCCTTCTTCGGATATATCATTCGTATTTTAAGTAGTTGCATGTTTGCAAGACTTACTATTTTTAAATTACATTAATAATATAAAATTTGGTTGACCAGGTCCAATTTTGGAAAACTTGTCAGATGGTTGTTGATTTTTTTTCTAACAAACAAACCAGATAATATATCCGATCCATTAAATTTATTTAGATTATACAAATATCTCAAAAATATTTGTTAACTATAAATATTTTTTGCGACAAGCTTGTTTTAAGACACTCTCATTTTATTTTAAATATGATAAATTTTACAAACGACCGATCTCACTCCTTTAATAAATTTTTAGAAAAGAAGGATACACTATAAAACCACACTCTGCGCAATGGCATATCACGCGCGAGTAACAGTGGTTTATTTTAGTTTTCTTAAATATTCCTTTTACTCTTGTGATGTTGTGACTACTCTATCTTAAACTGTGAATATATCATTAAATCTTAGTGCCGGTTGTTCTTGATTCCATAAGACTGAACATACATTATGCACCAGTAACTACTATTGGAAATTTAGTTTCTTTATATGCCAATATGACAGGAATCTGGCAATTAAGAATATACAGACATCTCACTGGAAACAGTGTGAGGTTACCTAAGCCAAGTTCCAGTAGGAAGCCGTTAAAAGTTGAAGACCTAACCAGAAGTATAATAAGAAGAAAAGTACATTCCTCTTATTCCAACAATAGATAAAATTTTAGCAGCTATAAGGGAAGACGAAACTGAACCAAAAATTTACTTGCCAGAAACAGAACAGAACAGTTTTAATAGATAGAGATTAAATAATATATTGAAGAAAACATATATATAAGAGATATCAGAAAGTACAGGGTGGAACAACGAAACATTTTTTGCATGATTGAAACGTAAATAGACGAAGGACAGTCAGCGAAGAAACGTTGGCAGTAAAAAAATATCCAAAATTCTTTCTTGAAGGCTTCCATTCTGTCTTAAGAATTTCTTCCAATAAGAACCGCAGGTTAATACTAACTCATTTAAATAACGACGAAGGCTTTTTGAATGGAGCTTTACTTGAAATCCAATCAAAATCAAGATGATTATCATGAAAACATAACTGCAGATGTTTTAGAAGTTTACTTTTCTATAATGATTAAGTCGATTTCTGATATTTCCGTCCTTGTCCAACTTCCGAATACTAAATGTATATACTAATGAATAAAGCAATAAATATTATGTTCCTGTAGAATAGTCAGAAACATTATTCTACCCCATTTTAAACACTAGTCAATAAAGGGCAACTTGGTCGATTAGGCAGCCTATTAAAAAGAAGTATGTATAGATAAGGGTCTCAGACGTTGAATTTTACCTTCACTATTCACAAATTATTTAAGAGATGGCATCAGTGACATCATTAATCTATAAGTACTAATGGCTACGAAAATGAAATGGTACAAGTTTCACCTAATAAAGCTAAATTGTAAGAGTGAAATTAAACCAATATTATGTGAACAATTCTCTTCTAACAATTTCATTCTCTCTAAAACTAATAATAATGCGACTTCTATTAGAATTTGTTAGCTGATATAAATTTATAGGTCTTGATACCTTAGGGTTGGCAACTAAATTAAAACATTGTAAAAATTAGCTGATCAAAAAAAAATATTTTTAGGGACCATAACTAAAATAGAAACACTTTCTAGTTGCAATGTCTACTGATATAAAATAAATACTAAAAAAAAGATCAACTTTACCATGATAAAAACCATCGACTATGCGTTGTCTAGTAGCATTTAACAGCGACAATATTTTGTTACTTGTGTGTTATTATGTATTTTATGAAATGTTTTGCAACAAAAAAAAAGAGTTTTATGAGTTTTGTGATATTTAGGACATCCCATTAACTACAAATTGTACAAATGATAGCGGTTTCAGTAAAATATTGTTCAATGCCGAACAAAAACCGCTTAAGTCGCAAAGTTCTCAAAGTTATTTGAATATTTGGATGACACCTTCATTTTATGTCTAAGATAGAGACAAGCGATCTGTGATCAAGAAACAAAATTAGAGTCCCTGCAATGGGTCCATAAAAATTCTCCGATCTTACAAAGATTTACACATAATTTTCAGCTAGGAAGCTCATCCTCACCATCTTTGGGACCAAGTAGGAGTTATTCTACATGCCTAAGGATATTGCAATAACTGCAGTTACAATACCTTCTAATTAAAAAGTACTCGGAATCCTTCAATAAAACGAAAACAATTTAGTTATTCATGAATATTAAATTTATTTTCTTCAAAGCAGCCTTCATTACAAGCAGGACATATATTCCAACGCTTCCCTCATTCTTGAAAACCCTTTTAATAGGTCGATTTTGGAATCGCCTTCAGCTCCTTCTGCGAATTCTCCTTTGTCGCCTCAATCGTCTCAAAACGCTTTCCGCGAAGTGGTAACTTGAGTCGTGGGAATAGAAAAAATTTACGAGGACCAATGTCGGATGAATACGGAGCTTGCGGAACGGTATGAACATTGTCTTTTGTCAAATAGTCGCGTACAAGATGAAATGTGTGAGCCGATGCGTTGTCGTGAAGAAGAAATCACGAGTTGTTTCTCCATAATTCTGATCTCTTGTGATGAAAATTTTCCCTCAAACGCTTTAATACGCTCGTATTCTCCTTATTTAATGACGGAAAAAATACGGAGTAGACCACACCACGGCAATCAATAAAAACGATCAAAAAAACCTTGAGTTTGGATCCATTCTGTCGTAGTTTTTTTGGGTTTTGGCTCGTCTGAGAAGCGCTATTCCGATGATTGTTGGTTAGTTTCGATGTCATATCCATAGACATATGTCTCGTTACAGGTAATGATGTCGTTAATAACATTTTGGCTCAAAGTATTTCTTTAGCGATATCAATCGGATACAGTTTCTGCAACAAATTAAGCACTCTCGGCACAAACTGCGCTTCATCTCATCTCATGCCCAAAACATCGTAGATAATGCTCAGCACCGATTCGAATGATCTACGAGGACAATTTTCTTAATTTTTTCGATGATTCCATCAGTTACTCGGCCGGAACGAGGCAAATCATCAACCACTTTAAACTCGCTTTTAACTCTTTCTACCATTCATATTGCTTGTATTTATAACATTGTCGAGTCCCTGTAGGCTACTGTTAACATTTTCAACGCTTTTGCACATGATATTTTGTTAGAAAAACAAAATTTCAGACAAACTCTTTACTCAACTAATTTCGACGTTGCGAAATTCGCAGAACACAACAAACACTGACTTGTTTACAAAGCTATCACGCACAAACTTCCAACAAATTGCCCTCAAATAGATATTTGAGCACCAGATGACAGATGTACGAGGGCGGTCCGATAAGTACTTAGCCTCACGGCCCGATGGCGCCACTATCGCCAGAGAAATTTACTATCGTGTAGTACATTCTCGTAGACAGCTACTTTCAAAATTTCAGCCGAATCGGACTGGCAGTTTTGTTTTGGCCGCGTGTGAAAGCGGGCGTGTCCGCGGATTTTAGAAAAATGGAAAAAGAGCAATATCGGTCGATGATTCGATTCTTGTTTTTGGAAGAGAAATCGCGCAGCGAAATCAAAGAGCGCTTGGATGCGGTGTACGGTGACTCTTCTCCTTCGATGGTGACCGTAAAAAATTGGTTAAACGAGTTTCAATTTGGTCGCACGTCGGTTTTTGATGAGCCACGCCCAGGTGCCCCGAAAACGGCTACCACGGAGGATAACGTGACGCCGATTGAAGGTGCGTGAGATAGTTGAGACAGTAGGCATCTCAAAAGACCGTATTGGTACCATATCCTACATGAAATTTTGGGCATGAGAAAGCTGTCGGCGCGATGGGTACCGTGTTTGCTCATTCCGGACGAGAAGCGCAACCGTGAGACCACTTCAGAGTAGTGTTTGACGCGCGATCCGAAAGAGTTTCTGCGTCGTTTCGTGACCGTCGATGAAACATGGATCTATTGGTACACACCAGAGACCAAGGAACAGTCAAAAGAGTGGACTTCACTAGGCGAACGTGCTCCGAAGAAGGCGAAGACTGTCCTATTGGCCGGAAAGGTGATGGCCAAAGTTTTCTGGAATTCACACGGTGTGATCTACATCGACTACCTGGAGAAGGACAAAACGATCACAGAGCCTTACTATGCCGAATTATTGGGCCGATTCGACGCCAAATTGTAGAAAAAGCGGCCACATTTAGCGAAGAAAAAAATGCTCTTCCACCATGACAACGCACCCGCTCACACCTCCGCCGTCGCCACGACCAAATTGGTCGAATTGGGCTACGAACTGCTGCTCCATCCACCGTATTCTTCAGATTTGGCCCCGTGCGACTTCTTTTTGTTTCCAAACTTGAAAAAGTCACTCGCCGGGCAGAAATTTGAGTCGAATGAGGAGGATATCGCCGCCACGGTAAACGTATTTTCCAGATGGGTTAAAGAAGTTGAAGCATCGCTGGGTCAAGTGTATCGAGCTAAAAGGAGACCATGTTGAGAAATAAATCGCCACTTTTCCAAAATTTTCGTTTTTCTTATGCAGGCTAATTACTTATCGGACCGCCCTCGTCCTAGCCTAAAAAAAGATTTTAACAATATCTCAAGCGTGGTTTGTTTAAATGGGAAATTGTGGGTACTTTTTGATTATAGGGGGACTATAGGTATATTAACAAAATTGTATACGATTATTGATCAAAGACATCGTGGTTAATAATACAAGAATGTTCTTTTTCTCTACAACAATGCGCGAGTTCACGAAGCAGTTAAAATTCAATCTATCCTCAGAAAATGTACTTCATTGAGCTTTACTACCCACAATATAGTTTAGGTAAATTTGACTCCATCTGATCGATAAGTTGAAAGAGAATATTAGATATTCTTTCAGTGTTAGGAAAAAACTTTTTAGTGCCCCTCGTAAATTTCTGAATTGACAAATTATACCCTAAATTCACTAAATGCTAACAAATAAAACAAAAAAATAATTTCCCTGTTAACTATTTGAATTAAAAAAATATTGGACGTTGGTAAATCTCTTTCATTTTTAATTACCTTTTAATTAATATTTTTTAAATATTAACACAGCGAGTGAGCCATTTTACTTCGAGCGAAAAGATAATTTGCACACACAAATATTAAAATGTTTTTAACAAATGTTTAATTACTTTTACACTAAATGAAATTTGTTTTAAACGTAGGTAGATTTTTTAACTAAATATTTAAAGATAATTGGCTGCCTATTTACAATCGGATGGTTTTAATGAAAAAACAGTGTTTCAAATTAAATTATAAATAGAATGAAAAATCAATAAGAAATGTGTCGAAAGTGTTTTTTCTGGGGGGAGCAACATTTCGACATCGCAAACTTCAAGTGGCAGGGTGTTGAGGAGGCGAACCCCTGTCGCACAAGAAGCTACAGCCCAACAACAACATGAGAGCCAAACAACAACGAGAGCTCCACCCTCCGAAGGTGCTGCGCAGGAACCTCAGCCAGCGCTCACTCAGGCGGGACTTCCGAGATAGCGCATGAAATGGACAACATCCATGAATGATACAGTAATGCGCAATTTTTATAGGGTGACTGAACTAGGACGAGAAACAATCGGCTATAGACAACAGATAACAATGAACAAACCGCAGAACCTGCGCTACAGCCAGACCCAGAGACTCAAGAACAACCAAACAATAGCATAAGAGTTGACATCGCTGTGGACAGGCAACAATAACTACATCAACACGAGGGTCAGATAACTCCAAGAGCTTTACTCGCCGAAGATGCTGTGCGGGAACCCCAACCAACTCTTACTCAAGCGGGACGACCAAGACAGCGCATGAAATGGACTTTTTCCATGAACGAGACAATAATGCGCATTTTTTATAAGGTGACTCAACTAGGACGAGAGATGATCGGCTACAGACAACAACTACATGCCGAATTTTGCAGGGAGTACCCACACATGCAAGTGTCCCAGCAGAGAATAACTGACCAATATAGAGTTATTCTCCGAAACAGCCTAATTCCTGAAGCTCGGCTTAATAGCATCAAAGAGGAAATTGAACGTGAGATCAGAGGCAGTGATAATAACAACAATCCAATTGCTGAACCTGAGCCACAACCGGAACCGGAGATCCAGGAACAGCAGGAACAGCTGAAGGACGAAGCCCAACAGGACAACACTGAACTCTTTTTTCAGAAACTGTCAACTGAAATGAGTGCTGCGGTGTTGGAGTATGATGGAAGCAATCCGTTAAGAAGACCGGCACTGCCAAAAATTAATTCATCCAAAAAACTGGGTGCTATGTTAGACATCATGAACAATCGAATTTTACCAGCTTATGTTTCAGATGCCTACACTCTGGAGTCCTTACATATGACCATCTACTGTGCCACGACTGCTATAGCTAGAGCTCTAGAAATTAATGTTACAACAGAGCGCCGATCAGCAAGAACAGAACCCAATACACCACCATGGGAAAGACGTCTAAATAAGAAAATTGAAAATCTTCGAATAGATATAGGACAGTTGATGGAGTACATCAGGGACACAAGAACTAGTCGACTGCAAAGGCGAGTTGAAGAAATCATGAATCGTGTCCGATATCATTCGCAACAAGATCCAGTGAATGTAACTGCTCAGCAATGCCTTGATTCGCTGAAACAGAAGCTCTCTGTTATTGCAGGACGGCTAAAGAGGTACAAGACCAGCAATAACCGAAAACGAGACAATGCGCTCTTTCAACGATCAAAAAAGACGTTCTACCGTAAGCTAAACTCTCCACCTAATATAGCAGATAACAGATATCCCAATAGAGAGCAGGTAGAAGAGTTCTGGAGAAATCAACTTTCCACACCAGCCGATTGTAACATCTCAGCTGACTGGATCAATGAAGAACACCAAATCTGCCAAGATTACAGCCAGATGCAGTTTGAGCCATTTACCACCGAGGAAATTTCAAGAATAATCAAGGAATCCCATAACTGGAAAGCTTCAGGTCTCGACTGGATCCAGATCTACTGGCTCAAAAAGTTCTGGTGTATGCACCATCAGTTGGCTAATCTTATTAATGATGTTTTTCTTAACCCAGCAAAAATGCCATTGTTCTTGACCGAAGGTATTACGTACCTCCTACCAAAGAACCAACATAACACACATGACCCAGTTAAGTTAAGGCCGATCACCTGCCTACCCACACTGTATAAGGTGATCACCTCCTGCTTGATCCAACGCATCTATGCACATTGTGAGCAAAATAACATCATTGCAACTCAACAGAAAGGGTGCACGAGGGGAGCAATGGTATGCAAGGAACAATTGATTGTTGTCTCTGTCATATGTAACCAAGCCTGTACCAACCGAAGAAACCTCTTTGCTGCCTACGTGGATTATAAGAAAGCCTTCGACTCGGTGCCACATGAGTGGCTCAAAACTATATTGAGAATGTACAGGGTCGATAATAATTTTGTTTCCTTTTTAGAACGCATCATGTCAACCTGGAGAACTAGGATCCAATTGCAAGTGCCATCCAGCGACACCATCGAAACTAACACCATTCCGATACGAAGAGGAATATTTCAAGGCGATTCACTTAGCCCATTGTGGTTCTGCCTTGTAATGAACCCACTATCACGCCGTTTGAACTCCACTAGATACGGCTTTAGTGTTAGAACTAACAACGAAGAGGTAGTCGGAGTGAATCATCTTCTATACATGGACGATCTTAAACTGATGGCTGCTACCAGAAACCAGCTAGAACAAATGCTTAAAATTATAGAGGAGTTCTCCGGGGATATCGGAATGCAATTTGGACTTGACAAGTGCCGTATTTGAACATCGTTAAAGGGCATTTGAAATGCAGAACGGTGAAACTATAGCTGCAATGGAGGCGGACCAAACATACAAATATCTAGGTATGAAACAGGCTAAAAGAATTGACCATGGCACTATGAAAGCTGAATTGACAACCGAATTTGTCAGGAGGGTAAGGCGGGTATTAAGAACTAATTTAAATAGTAGAAATTTGTTTAGGGCGCTCAACACGTATGCTTGCTCAGCGCTGAGCTACTCTTTTGGAATTGTAAAATGGAGCAGGACGGACATCCAAAGCCTGCAAAGAAAAATAAGGACACTCTTAACAAAAGCACGGAAGCATTACCCTCGGAGTGCTATTGAACGTACAATGCTTCCAAGACACCAAGGAGGAAGAGGATTGGTGGATATTGGTAAGCAGCTCGACCAACAAATAATAAACGTACGTTCATATTTCCACAGGTTAGCGGACTCCTCCACACTACATCGAGCAATATGCGAGGCAGACGATTCAACGCCTCTACAGTTGAGGGAACAAGATATTACTTCTCACCACCAAACAGACCAAGAGAAGTTACAAACCTGACTGCGGAAGCCACTTCATGGACGGCATCCAAATGAGGTCAATCAGGACAATGTCGACAACTCGGCGTCGAACTGTTGGTTGATTTCAGGACAGATGTTTCCAGAAACGGAGGGCTTCTTGTTAGCTATCCAAGACCAGGTTATTCCGACGAAGAACTATCGGAAGTTCATCATTAGAGATCCCTCAATAGAAAATGACCAATGCAGATATAGCTGTCGAACATCAGAGACAGTCCAGTACACAACTAGAGGATGCCAAGCGTTTGCCGCAACCGAGTATAAGGAAAGACACGACTCAGCCGCTAAGATACTCCACCAAGAGTTAGCAGAAAAGTTAAACCTATTACAGGTAGGAAAAGAGCCTTATTACAAGTACAATCCGGAGCCTATTCTTGAGAACAACCAGTTTAAGTTATATTGGGACCGAACCATTCTGAAGGATCAGACAGTAGCTCATAATAGACCAGACATTATACTAATAGATAAAATTTCTAGGCTAACTACACTAATCGACATCGCTGTACCTAACAACAACAACCTAAGGCCAAAATACAACGAGAAGATCGCCAAATACAGAGATCTGGAGGTCCAAATCCGAAGACAGTGATCAATGAACAGCGTCCAAACGATTCCCATAATACTGTCAACAACTGGAGTGATACCAAAGAACCTCCTACAGAACATAAAGGGACTGGGCCTTAGTGAGCATCTGTATAAGCCTATGCAGAAAGCAGTTCTTCTTGCAACCGCGAGAACCGTCCGAAAGTTCGTAGGAAATACAGCAGACAACATCACCTAGGACCCGATAACATAGAAAGGGTTCCCACAGAGCTTCATACTTTTGGTGTCTTTGTATGCCTGGTATGAGTGAATAATCCCTGGAGGGAGTGCGAAGTCGTTTGGCTTGTAAATCATAACAATTTTATTATTATATATTCTGATTCTTTTAAATATATTATACAATCTGGTCTAATAGTGTGACAAAATTAAGGGCTCCATTATTATAAAGATAATAAAGCAATATTTTATATAAAAGTTCTAGAAGAGTTATGTGTCTATATTTAGAAATTATTTTTGGTTATACAAGGATATATGAAAAAATTCATATTTTTGCATATTGTGGTTTCCCATACAATTCTCTATACAATAGTCAAATTAGTTTTAGATTTTCTTGCAACGCTGCAGGAATAATAAAAAAAACACACACCGTTTTTTTTTTAAATTTGCAATATTTTCCAAATAACATCAACGAGAATACAAACACCTGCCACTGTTCTAGATAAAACTTAAATAAATTGTCTACCCCCATAAAATAATCAAAATTAACAAACTTATAGTACTTCAAACGAAGTAGCTTGTGTATTATAATTTTCTTTAAATTAAAAGCCTGCTCAATGTAGCAGTAACCAAATAAAGGTAATCATGTTATGGAAATTTCAGCTTTCTGCATGGCGTTTGGCGGTGCTCTACTGTGTTTGTATACCTAGCGTAAACACATGATATTGCTATGTCACATGGGCTTAAAATATTTGGTTATACAGTAAAACTTCTCAATATCGATCACTAAAAAAATTATGAAAAATTGGCCTTTCAAGGGGGTGACCCCTTTTGAGGGGAAGAATTTAAAAAATTTACATATAATATGTCATATGAGTAAAAGCGAGGATTTACTTATATGTATTTGCACAAAAAAGCAGGGAAAATATATTAATTTTTATAAATTAGAGTAACCAAATTTAAATATCTGGGCACATGGATATTCGAAGAATGGACTTCTGACAATGAAGTAAAATGTCGCATTGAACAGGCGCGACAGGTTTTTGTAAAACTCAGGCGAGTGCTTACGTGTTCGGATTTTGACTTGAAATTAAGACTGAGGTTCATAAAAGGTTACGTATGATCAATACTTTTTTATGGTGTGGAGGGTTGGACATTAAAGACAAGCGCTATCAATAAATTAGAGGCTTTCGAGATGTGGATATACAGAAGAATCCTTAAGATATCATGGACAGCGAGAATGGCCAATGAAGGAGTTCTCTCACGTATTGGGAAAGAACGTGAACTATTCAACATAATCAAGAAAAGAAAGACGGCCTATCTTGGGCACATCATGCGAAATGAGAGATATCAATTCTTGCAGTTGATGATTGAAGGCAAGATCGAGGGCAGAAGAGGAATTGGAAGAAAGAAGATGTCCTGGCTCCGTAATATCAGACAGTGGACGGGGTTGCACGATATTCAGACACTGATACACACAGCGAGAAGTGGGGAAGAAATGGAAACTGTAATCGCAAACATCCATTAGTGGATATGCATTTGAAGAAGAAGAAGAAGAAATTAGACAAAGATATTGTACAAAGCGATATTGTACAAAAAGAAACATAAGGTTTTGTGAAAAAATTATTCAGTGGAGATCTGTCTTAAATTTTTCAAGTTAATTTTTGCTACTTTACTTTCACATTTTATTAAAATGCTAGCAATATCAAGGGCCAAATTGTCATTCTTTTTGTCCAACAAAAAACTCTGTACGTCTCTTAATTTTTCACAAACTTTACTCATATTTTTCAAAGTTTTCATCTTTGGGAAGGTTAGTCTTGCTTTCTTGGTTAGCGAATTTTTGAATTATTCCCTGAATATTAATAGTAGGATTAGATATTTAAAGATATTTTTCCAGGTCTAGATTACCTGGAATGCCTTCTAGAACGGGAAATAACTGACTTAGTGGGACATCATCTTTTTCGTTAAAAGTCTCGTTCTCTTGGATAGTTTCCATCAATCCAGCTTTTCGGAAATATTTTTTAATAGTTGATGATGAAACTTTCTTCCTTCTTCTCATAAAATATTTTCATTTTAACATTTTGTATTACGCCTTGGTTCATTGGCTGGCAGCCAGATGTAGTGTTTCTAGGCAGAAAAACAATTCGACCATTTTCAAGATGTATTTTCGAGTCAGAAGTTGGGTTATCCAAAAATAAAAGAACTTTTCTACTCTGCTTATTTTTCTGTCAAAGTTTTTCAGCAAGAAAGTCATTATCTCTGTTGTCATTCAAGCTTTTTGTTTTAAAGACCAATTCTAATGGTAATTTTTTTATATGTGCTCCTTTAAAACATCGCTAATTTTTACTTTTTCCTATAATTAATGGGCTTCTTCTCATCATTCATGCTACTACCCAAAAGGATTGTCGCTCGTTGCTTAGCTGATTTTTTTCCAGCGCATTTATCATTTTTTGAGGCAAAAGTTTTGTTTGGCATTGCCACAGAACAAACTTCTGTTTCGTCTGCATTAAAAATATCTACAACCCTAACGATTGATTTAAATTTAGTTAACCAACCTTAAACACTTACTTCATCCACACCAGCAGACTTATCACAAATTGTTTTAAAACTGATATCATGCCTTTTTCAGAACCTGTCTAACCAGCCATTTGATGCCTTAAAGTCAGAAAATTTTATGACACTTCCAAAGATTGTCCTTAATTAATGGTTCCTATATAGGAACGTTTCTAGCTTTGCAAAACCAATCATAAAACATTTAGTCAATTGCCAGTCCCTCTGTTTTTGAAAACTTCCGTTTTTGATCTGCAGCGCCGTTTTCAATTTTTTTTTCAAGTCCATTTTACTTCTTAGAATTTCATTCACTTGTGTTCTCCCAACATCAAACTTTTCCGCTAACTTTCGTGCACTGGTAGTATATTTTTCACTTTTCGCGATGATTTCCACCTTTTCTTTAAGAGATAAACGTTTAGGTTTCAAAGACATGATGACTATTGTTAAACTTTTAACTGAATAAATTATAAATACAAACGTTTAAACAAACTACCTAAAAACCTATTTTTATAATTGGATTTGAACTATTATTTTGGTATTTCTAATAATAAAAGTACCCATTGTGTGCGGTTTATGACCGGTATTAAGGATAAAAGTTCCAGGTTATTTACCTAAAATTCCCGGCTTGTCGTGACCATGGCCGTTTTATTCCCGTATAGTACTCTTCCAATTTTGTTAAATACTACTGTAGTTTGTCCAATTCTGGATCTTATTTCCTCTGAATAGTTGTTATTTTCATTAACTATGGTTCCTAGATATTTCTATTTCTTGGCTTTTTCCACTGGTATTCAGCGTGAGTCTACCTTCTTCTACTATTTTCTATGACTTGATCGAGGAGCTCTTGTAAATCTTTTATCGTTTCTGCGATAAGTATAGTGGCATCCGCGTAGCAGATGTTGCTATTAAATAATCTATTGTCCTTTATTCCAACCTACTACTTTCTGAACTATTTCTTCCGAATATAAATTATTTAATCATGATAAAAGCACACAACCTTGTTTCACTCCTTGTATCTTCTTTTTCGTTTGACCCTGGAGAGTTATAAAAAGTACAGTTAGTATTCTAATATCCTTCATATCTACATGTCGTTATCGCTAAGCAGCTGATCGAGGCAATTATGATGAACCTTATCATAGGCCATATTGTAGTCAATAAAGCAAACATGCATTGATTGATTAAAACCCATATACGTTTGTATGAAAACCACTTTTATAATAATAGCATCTCTAAAGCCAAACTAGGAGTTAATAATATTCTGTTCCAGACTTATGAAACTTCTTAGAAGAACTTAAGAGTATAACTAATTGAAGTGATTATTCGATTGTTTTTATAGTGATTCATGTTTGGTTTTTTAAACAGTGTGATAAATGTTAACTTGACCGATCCCCTAGTGATGATTCCAGTATTATATAGGGCTACTAGCACACCCACTTGATCCGCTGAGGTTAATGTAATTCTTTCTACTGGAGGTTGGTTAGCTCCTATAGCATTGTTGGACTTTGCTAGTTTTATTGCATTGATAATTTAATACTTTGTTATGTTTAGCTTCATATCTTTTTCTTGATAATTATCCCTTATTTTTAGTTGTCTCTTTTCTTTAAGCAGTTCTGATGTTGGTAATATTTTTCCATTTATGTTAGCCAGGAAATTAACATTGCTTGCTGTTTCAAGTTCTTTAATTTTTTGTGAATGAAAGTCATTATTATTTCTTTGTAATTATTATTTTTTATTTATCGAGCTACCACTTCTCTTTATCTATTTTGACACATATTTTTCCTTTATATGTTTTTGTATGTATACCCATTTTTATTTTGATAAAATCTTTTTTCTATCCATCTGTTGTTGTCTCATTCTTTATCTATGGTATATTTCGTCGATCTCAGATTTTTCCAAAAATTATTTAACTGAAGTAATTACTGTAGTTTGGTAGGAATTTTTTATTTGGGTCATCGTTGGTAATGGGCACGCTTTTGTATATTCTAGTGGTAACAATTTTACCCTCACTAGGGTAAATTTCCAGCCTAATAAATTGTTTCAGAGGTTTAAAATACAGAAAAGAAACTTTGATGGCTCCATCTAATTTCAAGAGGCAATAAGAACCCATCTAGCGCCTACACTATTCATAAAAAAGCGATATGCCCAGCCGTTTTACAAAAGCTTAGTTACTTATTAACTAACTGTAAATAAATATTTAAAAATAACTGGCTTTTTATTTATTCTGGATTTGATTAAAAAGGTAATGTTTTATATTAAATCATAAATAAATTGAACCGGCAAAATGAAACACGTCAGAAGTATTTCCCAAAGGTTTTAATTCGGCAAAATTAAATTAAGACTTTAATTATGTAACAGGTTGTTTGGGGAATTTTGCGAGATCAAAAAGATTTATTTTATTTAAGGCTTAATTACCTTTTGTTCGTTTCAATTATATAAAAACATAATAGCCAGTTTAAAGATGGTTTATTATGTTTGTAATTTAAAACAGTCTTATTTTACTTTTTTTTTCTGTGGGAAAATAATTTATAAAATGAATATTAGAAGTTTTTATACGAGGGATACGAGGAACAAAATGTACTTGGCCCCAACAGACACAAGTAACTATTCGTTGCCTATTAACGTTTCATTCATTATTTGATATTTTTGAAGTATTTCTTAAAATTATTTGGAATTTTTCGATGCAAATGAAGTAAACCTTCATTTTTTGCTAAAGTAGTAACAAACCATAAGTATTGAGTGCCAGAAACAAATTTAGAACCATGCAATGAGTCAAGCGTTCTTCGTCTTTTGAAAAGGCCCGCCAGCCATTTTCAGTCGGAAAATTCATGGCTATCATCTCTTGAAACTAAACAGGATATATTCATGTTGAAATCTACTAGAATATGAACTTTACTTACTGTAATACATTAACCAACCTATTTAGAGTTATTGATCAAAAATATTATAGTTTTTATTGCAAGAATGTTCGTCTTCGCGATAAGTAGCCAAAGGTCAACTCATTCTCCGCCTGTAAAACTGGTGGATCACCCGCCATGTAGTCCAGATTTACCTTTTCTGACATAAATTATTTAAAAGAGGTTATTGATCCTGTAAGTTAACAGAAATATTTTTTCCGGTGGAATAAAGACATTTTAGGACAGGTGGCGCAAGTGTAATAAGGTTAAAAGTTAAGGAAGATTCTGTTGAAATATGAGATTGTTAATTCCTTGTTGGGGAGAAAATTTTTCTCTCAATTCTCCTCGTAATAAGTTTTAAAGGTGTTTAAAATATATAATGTACGGTGAGTACAAAAATTAAATGGCAAAATAAAAAGTTTAAGTTTAAGTAAATTTATATAAACCTAATATATACAGGGTTATTCACCCTATATGGCACGGAATATTGCGGCCAGAAAAAGTGACTACAAAAATTGTTACTTTTGAGATATATGGGGATCTAATATAGTTACTTTTTAAAATTATTTTCATATTACACAGGGGTCCTAAAAGCTTTGAAAGTATTAACGTTGTGTTTTTTTAAATGGAACGCGCTGTATATTATTTTATTTTTGGATCCTCTGGTCAAAATAAGTGCCTATTTTAATGAGGTTTATAGTAACTAAACCTTAAGGGAATTTAAATAATATGAATTTTGACAAAATCTAACCCAATTTTCATGTTTCAAATACTTAAGAAATATTTCAGTTATGAACTCGAAATTTACAGTAAAGTGTAACAATAAACCATATTTTATATTGCAATTATAATAAACTTGCTAATATACAGTCTAAAAATTAAAACTAATCAAAAACACAAATTTAAGTGGCTATAACTTGATTAATTTAAAGAAACCTGTATAATTTTTACCTTACCACAAAATATACCTTTTAAATACCTATGGAATGGTATAAGGGTGTTCTATGGCTAACTCCTCGCGTTTTCACAGATTACGCCAAATAGTAATTTTTTGCACCATTTTGTCTTTTTTAAACAGATGTTCTAATGTATCTAGTTACCTATGATATTGGAAAATGACGCGATTTATAGTTATCTATCAGACTATAACAGCAATAATTGTAATTACATATTGACGATAGCACAAAACAGAAGCAAAATATCTATAGTAGATGTTCGAAATCTCGACCATCCATTTACAAAACACTATATTCTTTTTTCGAAACCATTGCTAACTCTGGACAACATTTGCGGGGTTACAGTTTGAAAAGCGTCTCTCATGCGTATTTTTATATCTTGTCGTGTTATCGGGGGCAGATTGTAGATAATTCCTTTTATGCATCCCCATAAAAAGAAATCTGGTGGAGTAAAGTCCGGAGATCTCGGGGGCCAATTTTAAAATCTGTCTCTCCCAAACCATCTGTTTTAAAAGTTGACATTTAAAAATTGCCGAACCTCGCGATGATATTGAGGCGGGGCTTCATCCAGTTGAAGCCACATAGTTGTTCTAATATTTAAAATCACATCTTCTGATAGTACTGGAAGTTGGTGTAAAAAAAATCGCGAAACATCAAACCATTTAATGGTCCTTTAAAAAAGTAGGGTCCAATTAAGTATGAACCCAGTATTCCTCTCCATACATTAACCGACCACCTATTCTGGATTCTTATAACTCTGTATTCATGCGAATTAGAATCAGAAATGTAATGGAAGTTGTGTCTATTCACGAAACCATTGTTATGAAAATACATTCATCACTAAACAACACATTATCAAAAGAGTGTGCATTTTCTGCTACTTTATCTAACAAGCAGAATTCAGTTCGGCTGTCAAGATCATTTCCGTGAAGCTTTTGACAAAGCTGGATTCTATAAGGATGAAATCTGTATTTGTTTAGGACCTTTGAAACCCTTGCTTGGCTAATATTAGTATTTTCAGATATATAATTCTGACTAATACTGGGATTTTCGATCACTGAATCAAGTACAGTATAAACATTTTTTCAGTGACAGGTTTTCCTGTAAGAGGCTTTTTATAACTGATACTTCCACTTTCCTGAAACTGGTTTAATTGTCTCACAAAAACGGCTGGTTTAGGATGGATTCTTTCGGAAAATCTTTGAGCATAGACTCGAGAAGCCGACAAACAATTTTGATGACATTCTCCAAAGATAAAAATCATATCAATACGCTCTTTTTGGATAAATCTTCATTTTGAAAAAGCAATAATACAACAATATTCAAATAATTCAATTCAATAAATGAAGTTTAACAGTTATAAAAAATAATAGCGCATAGCAACAGGCTTTGCAGACTAAACTAACAGATTAAATGAATTATCTGACGTTTCTTAATGCCATAGGCAACTAGATACATTACAATACCTATTCAAAAAACACAAAATAGTGCAGAAAACGATTATTTGGAGTATTTTGTCAAAATGCGAAGACTGAGCTATAGAATACTCTTATACCATTCCATAGATAAGTATATTTTCTGGTAAGGTAAAAAGTATAGCATTGTATTTAAATTAATCAAGTTATAGCCACATAAATTTCTGATTTGATTAGTTTTAATTTTTGGACACCTTGTATAATATAGTAGGTTTATTATTATTGGGATATAAAATATGATTTATTGTTACACTTCACTGTGAATTTCGAGTACATAGCTGAAATACTTCTTAAGTATGTGAACCATGAAAATTAGGTTAGATTTAGTCAAAATTCAAATTATTTAAAAACTCTAAAGGTTTAGGTACTAAAAACCTTATCAAAATAGGCACTTATTTTGATCGAAGAATCCAAAAATGAAATAACATACATGGCGTTCCATTTAAAAATACACAACTTTGATAATTTCAGAGCTTTCGAGACCCCTGTATAAAATGAAAATAATTTTTAAAATTGTAACAATATGAGACCCCCATATATCCCAAAAGTAAAAATTTTTGAAAGTCACGTATTTTGGCTGGCCGCAATATTCAGTACCGTATAGGGCGAATAACCCTATATATATATATATATATATATATATATATATATATATATATATATATATATATATATATATATATATATATATATATATATATATATATAGGGTGTTTTTATAGAGGTATAGAACTTTAAGTTGGCAACACTTTTTTAACTGGCGGCCATTTTGTCAGCTGTCAAGTGATTTATGTTTAGTTTGGTTTGGCATTTCAATATGAATAGACTGACGCCCGAACAACGCTTCCAAATTTTGCAAATTTATTTTGAAAATCATGGTTCTGTTCGAAATACGTATCGCGCATACGTCCATTTTACGGTCAACATAATCGTCCATCAGAGCAATTAATTCGATTAACTATGGAACGTTTTCGTACCACGTTTACTCTAAAAGATAATACGCATCCACAGAGACGTCGTACAGTGCGTACAGAAGAAGTCATTGCTAATGTAGAGCGTAGTATAGAGGAAGACCCGAATCAGTCTATCCGCCATCGTGCACAGGAATTGGATATGTTTCCATTCACTTTATGGAAGATTTTGCGGAAAGATCTTGGTTTGCGTGCTTACAAAATCCAACTCGTGCAAGAATTGAAGCCACACGATCACCTAGCAAGGCGTAGATTCGGTGAATGGGCCCAAAACAAGATTGCCGTTGATCCCGATTTTTATAAGCGAATTTTGTTTAGCGATGAAGCTCACTTTTGTTTGAATGGATACGTCAATAAACAAAACTGCCATATTTGGAGTGATGATAATCCTCAAGTGAATGTTGAGACACCGTTACATCCAGAAAAACTGACTGTTTGGTGTGCTTTATGGGCTGGTGGAATCATTGGTCCGTACTTCTTTAAAAACGATGCTGGTCAGAACGTTACAGTCAATGGTGACCGCTATAGAGCCATGATTACTGACTTTTTCGTTCATCAATTGAACAACCATGATGTGCAGGAGCTGTGGTTTCAACAAGACGGCGCAACATGCCACACAGCTCGTGCCACAATTGATTTATTGAAGGAAACGTTTGGTAATCGCATAATTTCACGTTTCGGACCCGTGAATTGGCCTCCAAGATCGTGCGACTTAGCGTCGCTAGACTATTTTCTGTGGGGATATGTAAAGGCGCTAGTTACAACATACGCCGCGTTATTGCCGATATACGGCCACAAATGTTGGGAAAAGTCATCGAAAATTGGACCTCCAGATTAGACTACGTCCGAGCCAGTCGTGGCGGTCATATGCCAGAAGTCATATTTAAATTATAATGCCAGAAGGTTATCTTTCGAATAAAGTAAATTTCATGTCAATTAAAAAAATTCATCTTTGTTTTATTCCATGTAAAAGTTCTATACCTCTATAAAAAAACACCCTTTATATATATATATATATATATATATATATATATATATATATATATATATATATATATATATATATATATATATATATATATATATATATATGTTGTCTTTTCCGATCTAGTGACCCGCAATCGCAAATGATATGCTTTACCGTTTCATCGACTTGACCAAATAGCCTGCAGCTTGTAAAGATTAATTTTGTCCAGATGAACTTTGACGGCCATGTGTGCCGTCCGTAATTCATTCGAAATTTCCATTGAAACATATAAAATCAAAAGAATTATTAACACAAAATACCTGTCAAACTTTTTCAGCAAAGATAATACTCAAACGTCTTGAATAAGATACCTAGAAAAAATGTAAACAATTCTAGAGGTGGGAAAGTTTGAGACAAAAGTTTTAAGTTAGACCAAATAAGTAAAGTTGAATTAACTAGATCTTGTCAGCACGGGCGGGGATTGGAGTTAAACTGAGTGAAACTCTAATACTTAGCGCTCCGCAAGACATAAGATTTGATGGTCAAAATTAAATAAAACAGTAAGAAGGGAAAAGAACGAAACAGGAAAAAATGGAACAGATGCTTGATGAAATCATGAAAAAGTCAAACACAATGAAAACCAGTAATAGAATAAAAAATACACTAAATAATGACAATAAAAATGAACCCAATAAAGACAAGACAAAGTTAAGAAGTGAGAATGAATGTAAATGAATAAATTGGATCACTTAATGAGATAAATACGGAAAAAAAAACTGGATTAATAATGAAGGATAACTAAGATAAAAAAAAGACACACAACAATTCATCAAAATGATTCAGGATCAAAAATATACCCAGAAATAAAAATAGGCCTGTGCTGATACAATTAAAATCATGGAATAAAAACATGGAAATCATGAGGAGATAAGAAAGTTTAAGGAAACGAATAAACATATTAATAAGGACTACCCCAAGGAAATCAAACAAGTAAGGAAAGAAAGATCAAAATATATGAAGGCACTCAGATAAAAGAGTAAATCTGGCATACAATAAACTGCACATAATATAACACATTTAGAGAGGAAAAGAGAAACAGCAACAGATAATGGACATCAACAGAAAAAAGGCATAATAAAAAGAACAAATGAAGGATTTCCACAATACGAAGATACAGAGGAAGAAGAGGTATTGAAATTTTCTCAGAATTTGTTATACACAGAGGACAAGAGAGCAGTCAAAAGGATAACGACCCTAGAAATGGAGACGGAAAGTACATATAGGAATAAAGAATTCAGGACGGATTAAACGGCGAGATTTACATATTGACAGGAAAAAAGAGAGACATAGGAGATAAGATCAGAGAAGAACCAAAATGGGAAAGAAATAAAAAAAAATAATGGATCAAGTAATCGGGAAGTGTATAACATAACTCGGCGTTTTAAAATGGCAAACGGGATATGTAGAAGAAGAAAAAAACCTTATATTAAACATTTAATGATAATAATTGCTAACAAAATTAAAAAAAAAAAAAAGATGCAACAATATAGTTATTGGGTGATTTATGTATTTAAATGGTGATTTGTGTATGTTTTATGAAAAAAATACAAATGGAACCAAAAAATATTTAGTGAAACGCCGATGTTTATAATAAACTAATTTTTAATTTTAAGCGAAAACTATTAAAACAAGTATATACTATTTTTTAACATAAATCTTAATATGATGTTTGCTTAGAATGGAATGATCTCTTCTGATGTTTTGTTTCCGTTTCTCCAAATAAAAACTCAATGTAGTATATGGTTATAAAGAGGTTCTACCACCGATTAGTAGAATGTATCGGTGGAATCATTTACCTTGTTTGTCGCACATCGCCCTCAAATTATCCAGGAAAAATTCAAATATGACTGCAAGAATTTCCAACAAATATTATATTTAGAAATAAATAAATATTACTTAAAAAACACTTCATAAGCAATAAAGTTTTCCCCAGATTTGACAATAAAGTAATCCTAAACGCAATCTATATTAAGAGTTATTAATAACAAAAGTATATAAATACTTTCTAGTGCTAGATACAACAAAGTTTCATATTTGTTGAGAGTGGAAATAAAAGTTTCTGTTTGCTCTTAACTTTTAGTATATTGCCAATACGATGTCATTAAGTGATTAGTCTAAGTCTTTTATAAGTTTCCGATAGTATCGTGAAATGAACTCTATCAGTTTTTTTGATATTTACTTCACAAATATTACTAGAATATACTTAACGTTGGAAACGGCAGGTTGTTCTTAAAAAAATATATTTTTCTTTAATTGTTTACAATCGAAAGCCATACGACATTCACATTTAATACTGAGAATTAACTGTTCATAATTCGAGCAGTTATGACGCTCAGATAATTTTTGAACTAGTTATAAATATTTTTAATAAATACTCTTCTTAAAAGGAGGAAGTAATTAATATTAAATTTTTGGCTTAGAATAAATTATTTTTCGAAATCTAGACATGTAACAAAGTTTTTCCAGCACTGCTCAGAATATGATCAAAGATTTTTAATTTGACAAAAATAAATTAGGAATTTAAATACATATAAAATTGTTAAGGTAATTTTACAGCACCTGAAAAAATACTCATTGACGTAAAAATCTTTTATTTTCTTCAAATATATAAAATATAATGACGAATTTAAAAATGGTTTATTATTTTTCAACTCTTAAAGCATCCCAAGGAATAAATAAAGAAATATTGAAGAAAAATTGTCGTGTGTAATAGGTATGAAAGGAACTTTTCATATTTATGCGTTTTTATGACTCTGAACTCCCACACTTGTGTAGAAAGGACTTTTTTAATATTAATATTAAAGAAACCGTTATATAAAATAGCTTTTTTAAAATTTAAGCGTGTTGAAGATATTGTATATTTTTTAAAATACTATATTCAAAGGACTACAGAAATGGAGTATAGTAATTTTTAATCTCAGGTTTCGTATTTATTGAGTTAAATTAAAAGTAATTTTCTAATTTAACTTAAACTTAATAAAATTGAATAATAGTTAAATAAAATTAATTTATGAAATTATTATACAAGGTGTCCGGGAAAATGTGGGAAATATCCTGAATATGAAAAAACACGTGAAAGAAATACTAAAAGTTCATATGTTTTTTTTTCGTATAGGCCTCCTCTTCGGAGATATGAGTTCTCAAAGAGCTGCAATGGAATCCAGTCCTTTACACTGTTAGTCCCCTAGCTGCTGTCGGATTGAAAAAAAAAGATGAATTTTACGCTGTCACCATAGTTTCAATAACAAGTTAAACTAACTGCTTAGTTAAAAACTTCTTAAGAGGGTTCAACATACGGTCCGTGTAGTCTGATACACTCGCGGGTACGACGAATTGAGGACTGTACCTGCCACATTAACTCAGCATTAGTCCTTGTTTGATCACAATAAAACGTGGTTCTTCTTAGAAGTTCCTCCCTAAAATCGACCAGAGTGGAATACACCAAGGTTTTGAGGAGTTTCCACACGTAAAAATCCAACGACGTTAGGTCGGGAGATTTAGGAGGCCAGGCAATAGGTCCTCCTCTATGTATCCAACGTTTTGGGTAGACGTTATTCATGTGCCCCTTCACAGCAACGCTGATATGAGGTGGTGCCCCATCGTGCATCTACTAAATCGTGAATAGCGTTCTGGAAGAACTCTAAATAAAGTTTTTTATTCAGTCGTGCCGGTAATATGAATGGTTCAATCAAAAATTGACAATGATTCCGGCTCAGATATTAATTGATTGGAACTGATGTGGATGATGCGAAATAATAAATGTATGAGGATTTTCAGCAGCCCATCAATGTAAGTTGTGTAAATTTATGATACCATTTTTGGTAAAGTCTGCGTGATCCATACAGAGAATAGTGCTAAGGAAGTTAAGATTATTTCGTTGCTGATCCAATAGCCAGTTTCCAAACTGCGTTCTTCGGGGAAAATCTTCAGGAATCAGTCCATGCACTTTTTTCAAATGATACGGATATAACTGCTATTCTTTAAGACCTTCAGTACTACTGTCTTCGATATATTAAACTGCGATGATAATTTTCGAGTGCTCGTCGAAAGAGTGTCATCTACAGCATTTAAAATATTTTCCTCTAATTGCGGCGTACGTACTGTTCTTCCCCGACCATCATCAGTACTTCTTTTCCCAAAATTTCCTAAAATTACGAAGAAATTTAATAATATTACCTTATTAATTGGAATTGCCTACCATTCTCCCTTACACGTTAGGCAACTTGTTGAAATGTTTTCTGATCTGGAAGAGTACGATTAGGATATCTGTCGTGATATAACCTCCTGGCTTCCAAAACATGGTAAACCATACATCAGATGCATATTTACATACTCAATAAAGTGTGTTCCATATTTCGAATTATTTCACAATTAATTTCACCACGAAATTTGAAAATCAGTAAATTAATATCTAAGTAAAGAATTAATGCGTCAGCGATGTGAAAGTTGACAAGTTCTAAAATGTAGAACATTTATTTCTTTCGTACCTAGCAATGTTTGCAACAACAATATTTTGTTTTTGGTGCCGATAAAATAAAACGCTCGGTTTTTGCGAACCTAGGTCGAACTGCAATTTACAGAATTAGACGTTTTTAACTAAAGAGGTAAACTCTAATTTTGGATAGAATTTTTTTATCATAAAGTTGAGGTTTGAAGATTTGATAAGAACAAAGATGTATCTTTTATCGAAATATGCCAAATACGTGATGCAAATAAAATGACGTTTTTTTGAAAATGATTAAGATTAGCAACTTAATATTTAGTCAATAGTTAAAGGTATGTAAAAAACGTAAAAAAATGGGATCATGCGTGTTACAGCTAGTCCGTCCCTACAGCTGTGAGTAAATCACAATATTTTCTTGAATAGTAATTTGAAGGGCCTTACCTGGTTTACATCATATCAAAAAAAATTGAAACATACCTGGTGGTTCAATAATTATGTGTAAAAAACTTGATTCCATAGCAGCTTTTTGGAAGCCCATATCTCCGGAGAGGAGGTCTATACGAAATAAGTTTATATGATTTCGTAGTATTCTTTTCACGTGTTTTTTTCATATCCGAGAGATGTCCCACGTTTTTTCGGACATCCTGTATATTTTTACTTCTTTTTATTGATATGTTATAACATATACTTCATCCAATTTTACTCATTTTTATTTTCCTTATATAGGAAGAAAAACCGATTTAGGTGACAAAATAAAATTTTTTGTTAAATCTCATAACATTTTATTTTCTATAAAAACTTTTGTGGTTATTACTCAATTTCGAAGAAATACGTTTCGTATTTAATACTCAGAAAGTAGTAAAATATAGCTTTAAAATTTTAGACATTTTTATTAAAAGTAATATGTATATATATATATATATATATATATATATATATATATATATATATATATATATATATATATATATATATATATATACAGGTAGGAAAAATCCAGAACAGAACCTCTGAAAAAAAAGGAAGAGATGGACAACCCGTTTAACCATGTTGAAGAAGTGAATTAAAGCATACTGTTGTATCGTAGCTTGCTTCCTAGTTTACAGCAAAAATGGTGTCGCGCAAGGACTTTTCGCTGGTTTCGGGTCGTCAAAATACAGTGGGTCGAAAGCACAGATTTGATATTAAAAATAAAAATCATGAAAATAAATTCGAAAAACGTCTAATGTGGTTCAACGCTTTAAAAATAAAATAAAAAGAATAATTGCATTTCCATGAATAAAATATTGCGCTTGACTTCAAGGTGCATTTTAAATATAATACTATAATAATAAATACATGGATATCGATAATCGTTAAAAAGGCGAAAGTATTTTTTCCTCTATGCTTAAGACTTCTTAATAAGTATCAATGCAAATAATTTGTAGTAATATAAGATTTATTGATTCACATAAATAAATAAATAATACGACTATAATAAAAATAATAAAAAGAACTTTTTAATCACTGCCTTCTTTGTTAACAGCTCTTTTCTCATTCTCCAATACGTATAAATTGTTATCCGAATCCTTACTATATCAAAAACAGTGTAAGGATCCATCTACGCCAAAAGTTTTGGAACACATTCTCCATATTTTTTCTCCAGAAGATTTTCAGGCAAAGTCTAGGCGATAGTTTCTTATCAATTGGTCCGTTGATTTTTGTGCATCTTTCGATAGTTTACCTATCGGTAATATTGCAAATGCTATGATGTCTGGTCAATGGAGTAAGTAATTTGTGGATTTCTGTTGGAATGTTGTACCAAGAATATCCTTTGAAGAATAATCTTGCTATTTGAAATTTGTATTTCCAAATCTTCTCTATTGCAGTTTAATGTCGGCTTCCAATGGTTTGCAAAATGACGGGAAACCGGAGGATCAGCTTTCGCTTTACTCTTGTTATAATGGCTGACTCATCACTGTTCTCAAAGAAACGTCGAACTATGTTGCCATCGTTAGTGCTTCCTAACCTTTTCTTTGACCCGCAATTCATAGTAGAGGAGGATTTGGAATTGTACAACACAATTTGTTCTTGTTGAATTTGCGTGTTAATACCTGCTATTTGAAGTGGAATAAGAGTAAGTTTGTATCAGAAATATTCGGATCAGTGAATTTCATTTTGTACTGGGTCTGACCTGACAGTCCGTCAAAGCCCCATTTGCAAATGAAACTCATATCTACAAATATAATTTATCGATTTGTTCAAGGGCGTCTAATTAAAGCAATATAATTCGATCCACTGTATGATCCAGTAAGCCTTGAAATTTAACCTCGGCTTTTGATTTAGTAAAAGTTAGATACTCGTTATTTTGTATTTTACACACCAGAATAAAGCGAAAATATATTACTGCCTTTCTGTTTAGCCCAATTTTGTAATCGTTGAATTGTAACTGGGCGCGACGCAACTATAACACGGTTGCCTTTGACCTGAGACGAAACTTTAGAAAGAATGGACTGGCCGTTCATATTACCGAGGTTTAATAGAAACGTTACTATAGCCAACTTTCTATTTTAAATTTCTTAACTACAAATTATTTTGGCCGTTTCCTCAAATTCTAACCCATTAAACCCGTCTAACTTGTTTCAGGTTAGTTCATAGATCGTAGGGAACGCCTACGCCCAATATTACCCCCGCCAACTTCCATGCAACACGAAGACGAATAGTACCTTGAAACTAATGAGAGGGTGTAGTTACTTTTCCTCTAAACTTATAACGTGATTGACGGAATTTGGAATATTTAATGACTATTTGATATATTTATTGTTTTAAATACATCAAATAGTCAAAATACAAAAAAATTAGTTTTGTTGGCCGTTGAGCGTAAAGAAAATTGATATTTTTGTTACAAATCATTTATTCTAATAAAAATATTAGTGAAACGCAGCGGCAATTTCTAAGTAATTAAGCTAATAGACCACTTTAAAACTAAAAATTATTCTCAAAAATAAACTTTTATTCTGGTAAAAAATAAAAGTAACACTTGGTTCTTGGTTTTTCGGAAAAATTTCTTGAGTTATTCGCAATTTGTAACAGCGATATATATTCCGAAATGTTCGAGCGTTCATATCAAGTTCTTAGGCAATTACGATACTATTGCGAGGTAAATTAATTTCTGCCAAACTACAAACGTCAGTCTCCCGATTTGCTCTTTGTTCAGTAATTTGAGGAACCGATTGCCCCTCATTATTATTAGTGCATTTTTTACAAATTTTTAGACAACCGATTGTCACAAATTTTTTAATAATTTCCGAAATTCTAAATTTTCAAGGAATAGGATGATATCGCACGTAAATACAAATCTGCTGATTATTTACCAGAATAGTGTACCACTTAATAATCTGCTCTTTTTGTTCCGTGGAATAAACTTCTGCTGTATGCTGCCGCCCGCTCTCACCGCGCCAGCAGGTAATTTAAACGTATGTTGATGCTTACCAGATGCTTATCTTCTGTCTCATTCTGATTTGAAAATAATATAGTATTTTCTTTATCATACTTCAGAAACATCGAGTTTCTGGTTGCGATTTTCCAGACCTAAATATATATATATATATATATATATATATATATATATATATATATTATGTTGGGATTCTCACGGGTGTGATGTGTAATTGAAGGTTTTCGGGCATCCCGTGTATGTGCTGAGTCCCTCTCAGGACTGTAAGGCAGCTGACTTTTCGGTGAAATTTCATTCGCCATTTTCAAAGCTAACTGGATGGCGTCTACGAGCGAACAGTTCACCTTATAGCCTGAAAGGGACTCAGCACATACACGGGATGCCCAAAAACCTTCGATTACACACACACACACACACATATATATATATATATATATATATATATATATATATATAACTTCCAAGGATTTCAAAAATATTTCGAATGGTTATGGGCTCAAGATTTAAAAATTTTGTTAACAAATGTAGATCATTTTTTGGTGGACAGTATGGGTATTTAAAGGGTAGGTCTATCAAGACTCCCACAGATCAATACATTCTACAGCATTTAAAAAAAATACAAATATAGCCGTGGGATTGTTCTTCGATTTGAAGCAAAGCTGATGATCGTATAAATATAATTATTTTTGTCAGAGCATCGATACAATCTCACCCGTTAGATAGACCAGAAAGAGTTGTAATAAACAATATTAGGCGACCAGTAAAGTAAGAATTTAATATATCTTAATGACTGAAGTTATAGTATATTGATAATGATTTTCTGATCAACCACTGTGCAGCTGACACAAAGATACAAACTTGTTGGTTACCGATGGTACTATTTAGAATCCTGTCTTTTGAGCAGGGAAAATACATTGCGAAAATCAAAGTAATATATCTCTCAAAATGAACTAATTGTTAGCAAAAATAATAACTTGATTCTCTTTAGCACCAAAAACAGTCAATTGATTGCAAATGGATATATAAAAATTACCAACCATAAATGCAGATTAAAATAGAAAACATAAATATTACGCCTCGTCATTGCGTTTTTGTCACAGGACCAACTTATTGATAATCTATTTGATATTAAATAGAATAAGTTATGAGACAAACTCATCATTATCCTATTATGTAAAGATAAGTTTTTAAACAAATTTCTTGGATTGTGATTCGGGTATGTATAGTTTTCGTAGTGCAAAAAAGAGTTATTTGCACGTATAAAATGCCGGATTTAATGTACACATGTGAAGGTAACTTTAAGGAGCTTGAAAAAATGGTGATTTATGTCATGTATCTTTATGAATTAATATTATCCATCAAAAAATAGGAATATGTTTGATTCTGCAAATTAGTACAGATACTAACTGAAAAAAATCCTTATCATATGTGTGTAATTTTATTTAATAAAGTACAACTTTCTATTATTAACATTACAATTAATAATAAATCGTTGAAGGGAAAGTTAAAGCCACCGTTAATTGATATTCAACCATTCAACCAGGCAAACTAAATAATTACGTATCGATGATAGATCTTTTTTTTTTCTAAAGTTATATAATGTATCAATATATCCGTTTTCCAAAAAACTACGTAATACTCCTCTAAAAGCGAAAAATAAAAATAAAAACTAAATTAGTTAATTGCTCCAAGGGAACTCTATTAAATCTCTGTCAATTTATCGACTATTAAAGGACAATTCGCAAATTTGATATGTTGAAAGAAAATCATAACTTGCATTAAAAGTGTTTCGCGGCCAGTCATTACTCATGGTAGTCCAGTTGAAAATACAAGTTATTATAATTGCATCTTTTCCATTTAACACTCTAGAGAAAAATAGAAAATAACCGTGTATTGGCATTTACAAATAAGCGTCTTTTACATTGTGGTTGTTTTTAACAATAGTTAGTAGTATATTTGTAGCTCATTCTCTAATAACAACTACCTGCCTAAAATTGTAACTCCTAACATAGTTTTTCATTGCTTATTTACTATTTTTGCAATTTTTTTGTGAGGCCATTCTCTTTTAAACTCCTGGTGTAAAGTCCTTTTATGACATGCAAAATCGTGGTTTAATTTGTCAAAATTGTTTACTTAACACCCTGTATATGCCTCATTTGTAACTTATCAATAAATCTTTGAATAAATTAATAATTTTTATTTCGCTGTATCTTCTTCAAGTTGTGTTACTTATGCTGCAGGTTTTAAAAAATCTTATTTTATTTAAAGCTAAATACCTTAATTCACTAATATGGTCTAACTTTAAACTCGGTCTAAGTTGATAATAGAGGGTTTAAACTAACAAGTGCAACGATATATCTAGCAAATTTAGTGCCTTAAAAATACAACAATAGAAAAATATTTTTCTTTTATTATGAAACCAACAAAAATGGAATATTTTGTTCATTTTAAGAAAACAACTATTTCTATCACTGATATCAAGGCTGAATGAATGAATGAATGAAAAAGGGGTGGTGATACTAGATCATCAATGCCTAGGCCTCCATTGGGCCCTTTACACCCCACAATATCTGCAGATTATTCGAGGCCGATAGCGTTTGCGAATCCAAGCCGCCGCGTTAGTTGAACTTGCCTAACTGCTTCCAGTAACAAAATTGTATCTCCGAAATATCTCTGTCTCAGTCCGTTGAGGGCTGCGTACTCTCTGAGGGCATAGTTCACAGTTTCTTCCTCCTCCAAACACCATCTGCTCGTCGGGTCGTCTTCGACACCGATTCAATGAAGATGGCCCCTGAGATGACAATGTCTTGTCAACAATCCTACCACAATTCGCAGCTCTTTCCTTCCCAAGGAGAGAAGCTCCATAGTACGCCGTGCACTAGGCTCAATTATATGTTCCTTAGCACACCTCATTTCAGGAGCTCCCCTCCATGATTCAATAAATTTGCTTTCCAACAACGATTTTCATTCCCTTTTGCCTATAGCAATTGAGACAGGTAATATTAGTTGGGGTCCATACAGTTCAGTCGCCAAACCCAACTTTGCCAGACGGTCTGCTTCCTCATTCTCGAGTATGCCTGAGTGACCCGAGACCCATACGAGTCTCATTGTTCAGCTGTCCCTTGTCACACTGTTCAGAACATCCTTGTACTCAGACACCAGTCGCGAAGTTACGACACTGGACTCCAGTGCCATTATCATAGTCTTACTCTATTCCTGTCTATGTCCCTCTCACAGAGATGGGCACACTGCAAAATAGCATAAATCTCCGAAGTGAAAATTATCGCACATTGTTCGAGAGGGTAGTGCTCTCTGACTCCTATGCTCCTGCCGAATACTCCTGCGCCAGCTTATCCAACTATATCAAGGATTTATCTCTAGATATTTACTCTTAAAATTTCTGTAAAGGCGTTTATTTCTTGACGTATGTAATAAAAATTATAACAATATTATAAGCAAAACAAATTGATGGACTAGTAGATCTAACTCCCATGACAACTGTATCGGGTTTGTTTTAAAACTCCTTAGTGAATTGAGTGGTTAATTAATTTTTAAACTTTACCAGCCAGATCCACTAAGAAGGTTTAAGACTTAAATCCGATCTAGTTGCCATGAAAAAAAAGATCTTCTGGTTGGCCAGTTTTGTTTTGTTTAATAATGTCATAATTTATATTATATATGTCAACCAATAAACGCTTATTTAGGGATACTAAGGATAAAAAACTAACGATAAAGCCTTAAAATAAGTAAAATAAATAGGTGTATCCCGAAAATTTTACTGGCCCAGTAATTAAACAAAATGATCTTTAATGTTTATATTTTTAGGGTTTAATACTTACTTGTCAGTTTAAGCCCTCTGCTGCCAGTTTATTATGGTTTTGAGATTAGATCATGTTGGTGAATTCCACAGACGTATTATTACTTACTATAGACTGCCAATCCTATAGACGGAAGTTGGCTCACACTTAAAAAGTGATAGAGTGTTTCCAAAGAGTAGTTACTCTCTTTCTTGTGGCGGAGCTAAGCACGATACTCCAAACGTCATTGGATATCTCTGTCACCAGACAGAAATAGAGCTACTACTTCTCGAAAACGCTCTATCTTTTTTTAAGCGTGAGACAATTTCTTCTATAGGATCCGTAGTCTAAGATTAATTACCCTTACATCTATGGTGAATTCGGGGATTTCATTTTAAATTTGGTTAAATTATTACAACATAAACCTGATAAGTTATATCTCCTAAACTTATTTCTCTCCAGTAATAAACATTTTTATTTTCTTTTTGATCACTTAAAACTATTACGGAGGTTTCTTTTAAAACTTACTTCTGTAATCTTTTTAATCAAGTTTTCTCCTTAGTGTAGAAACCGAAAAACGACCGGATTTTATTTCAAAAAGTACTTAAGTTTTTAATTAAGTTTAACTCGGAGATAAGACCATAAAAAAGAGAAATTTAAGGAAATTAAATTTTTAAAACCACTTTATACCGTTAAGATACACATTATTTTCAAAGTAGATAGATAAATATTGTTAGATTCGAACTATTTTTAAATACTGGGTGTCTCGCTATTTTTTTGACCCATATTAAATAACTTTTAGTCTTAAAATTAGATATCTGAATGCAGTTTAAGGAGTGTAGACTATATTTTCATCACGAAGTGTCAAAAGTATATTTAAGTATAGAATAACATAGTTATTCCAGTCAAATCACTCCATATTAGTTAGGTAGATCAGTCAATTTAGAAATATAGTTATTTCGGAGTTGGAAATATTAAATAATAAAGTGTTTGAAGACATCAATAGAAAAATCAGATTTTCGAGCTCAAATTGCTCTGATTAAAGAAAAAGTTTCAAAATTTATAAAAGCTTTCCCAATGTTTTTTGTTGTAACTGGTACATAAATGTAAGAATATAATTATAATTATACAAAAATTTTTAAGAAAATAATTTGTGTAAGAAAAGTAATGCCAACATAAATTATGATGATTTATAATGATCACAATAGTTCCATTTTTTTAAAACTATATTCAGAATATTTATGGGTAATGCAAGTTTTTAATCAATTATTATAATGACTCCCATTAGAGTTTAATCTCGAACTTACAAAAAGAGGCTCCTTCTTTTGCGAGGCTGTCCGCTTTCTCATTTCCTTTAATTTCTCTGGCACCCACATCAAGACTACCCTGTTATTCTTTGCTAGTGGCTCCAAGACTTGCCTACAGTCTCAAGTCAACTTAGATTCATACGTGTTTGACCTGAGAGCTTTTAACGATGCTGAGCTATCTGATAATATGGATATTTTGGTCTCTTCGGCACAGATTTTAATTGCGCCCATTTCTGTTTAGAAGATGGTGAAAGTGTTTTCGATGGATTTGGTGAGAACGAAGTCTGGGATTGATAATCCCACCCCCTCTTCCATCTTGAGCTCATCAGTAAACCATACCATTCGTTCCTTCTCTAGTCGATGTAATCTCTGTCCGTTCATTTGGTGGTAGTCAGTTCATACGATAAATTTTTACCTTATATATTGATTTGGATATGGATGCTGTTGGCATTGTATCCAGAAACTTCATATACTCAACAAAGCTTCCAAGTTTAAGATTTTTTGTTTGAAACAATTCAAGGGCATTTAATGCTGCTGATTTCATCTGCTATGTGTATTGGAGGGAGGTTTAGCATTGCCTCCATTGCCACTGTGGCACATGATAGTATAGTAAGTATGTTTGTATCTTTTGCAGCGTTCTTTGAGCTGCTGTTTGTTGTATCTTTGTCCATCATACTAAGGGAGCATATGTTACTATGAGTTTCAAAGAATCCCTGAGAAATACTTGAGGAAAATGATACTGTGTTGCCCTTAACCAATTTGCAAAATAAGATTAAATTAAATAAATCAGCCATAGTGAGCTTAAGTGCAAAATTGAACCGTGACAACCGTTTAAAATAATAATAAGTCAATTTACTTATTATAATTTGCTGCAAATGGTATTTTTTTCATAAAAAATCACATCATGTAAAGAAGATCATTTGCAGAAAATCCAAAATTTTCCGAGTGATTGAGCAATAAAGTTTCCCGAACATATAAAAAATTACTTATGCTTTCTAGATAAAAATATTTACTACTAAATTTGCTTCCACTTAAAATATACTTCCTTTATCAAAAACGCATACTCATACTTCGCGCCATGTTTATTACACAAAAAAGAATCTAATGAGTTCTTCATTCAAGCTTTGTTTGTTTAGATTTACTCATCAAAGTGTAATTATGAGCATTATTTGTTATGTCAGCATAGCGTAAATATTAACGTTATGTAAATACAAGGCACATATTATGTTTATTAAGTTGTGGGTTACGCTGGTTTATAGTTTTTTATGATGTTTTGTTAACAAGCAGTTATAAGACTATAAATCCTACTATTTTAATAATTATTATTATTAAAACAGATCTAACATATTACACGCATTATCTTTTTAAAGTCGAATTCAGGGGGCTGTGAAATTTGACTAAAGAGAATCGAACTGTTTTCCTCAAAAGAATTTTGCTCCATCACATTGCAATTTTGCGCCATCTTCCCCGCTATACTAAAGAAATTTTTTGATAAACATTGCGATCAATTTTAAGATTAAGATTTTAAATTGTTGGTTTTTACAAGCGGAAAAAAAACTAAAACATCGATACTCATTGACCATCCTGTTAATTTTTACGGGAAGGCGTTGAAGAAAAGTTACTATAGAATTATAGGAATCAACTAATTATAATCTTGACTTTGATTTAAGTTTCAAATTTAATAGTCATTTGAAGGTCAACGCATTTTTTTCAATGATAATCTCTTTTTCAGATTTAGATGCCGTAATACTACCCGAAATCTATACTGAAGAATCATGTGTTCAAGCTGTACTGGGATTGAATTACACTTACGTATTAGACCGCTGCTCACAAGAGATCAAATCTTAATTTTTAGCTCAAATTTCTATGCATGTAACACTAACTGATGTTTTCATTGCAAACAAAAATAACTTATGAGAGAAATTTAATTAGAAGATTGTCCAATAGAGAAACCTGCACGCGAACTCCGTAATAGTATAGAAAAGAAATTTCTTTGCTATTTCTTTCTATTATGGAAAATCACTCAAAACTTACTCTATAAGCACTTTCGGCAACGGTCGGGTATGTTCGAACAAGCAATCGTGCTATAGAAATAGAAACAGTCTTTGGCTTGTTGCTGTTCTTCTATCTTTCTCAAAGCAATTTAAATGCTGCATAAGTTTGTCTCATTTTTTTTCTGATTTACGGTGTTTGAATTTGTGGTTATGTTGAATGTAAGATATATTTGTTTCTAAGAATGAAACGAAGTTCATAAATGTGTTTTTATATTTTATTTAGCTAAAAGTATAGATTTACACGTTATATAAGAAAAAAAATATCAAAATATCAATAATTATTTTTATTTCTGTTTATTTCTTAACGTTAAGAATCAGAACAATAATAAATTATTAGAGCTGAATTAAGAAAAAATAAATAAATATATACATATTATATATCCAATTTAAAAACTCTTTAATTCCGGTTTACTGAGCTGCACAAACTTTTGACAGGGTTTAGCTAGATGTCGGTTGAGCACACAAAATATCCCTCTACTCTTCAATATTTTATACAAAATACATAAATATCGGATCCATATTTTCTAATAGGTAATTTATTTAAAAAAAAAAGTCTAGAGTTAAATACTTTAAAATGTAATATTGGAGATTTCACGATAAAAATGTTTGGTCAATTAACCTAAAAAATTACAAAGTAAATATGTTTAGTATTTTTTTCTTTTAATTATAAAGTCCCTAGAAAAAATAAATGTTTTTAGAGATGATAGTTTGTAGTTATTTCTATGCGAACTAGCCCGAAGTTGTAAGGAAAATATCATAGAGAGTAGGTGACGTTGATAGAAAGAAATTTTCTTTCTTCTTTTTTCTTTTCTGTTTCTATTTCTATCTTGTTACGGAGTTCGCGTGCTGGAGATACAGTGAAAAATGACCGGCGTCTAGATGATTCACACAATTCCATCAACATTTGATGCTTTACCAAATAACGAACTGTTTAATCTTGAGAGATTCGGCTTCAGTGAACTAATGTATTATAATCATCATCATTTAATAGTGTTTTATTCGTTTCAATATTGAACATAAGCCCCTTCAAGATTTTGCTATTCCTCCCTACTCCCAAACCATTGTGAATCAGCCATCCTTGTTTTGTACACGTGTATAACGCTATGAAAAAGGCAAGTTCTTCTTGCTAAAAACTCAAACCCAATCCTTTAATATCGGCTTATATTGGGAATGTGTCAGGACATAAAATCATATGTGTACTTTTAGGATCAAAGTTCTCCATTTAATAAATTAATTTTTAAGTAAAATTTATATAAATTTGAGATTAAATCGTAGTTGTTCATATTAAAAATGCCAGGTTTATTCAACTATATCTTTTTAACTTCTTCATTTTATATATTACATTGTTTACAAATATTGCAGTGATAACTTCATTCAATGATATAAATAATATTATAATTTGCCTACAATATTATTTTCATTCTTATACTTATGAATAACTTTAAGAAGATGTAAGTTCAAAGCAATTTTTCTTTTTAAGATTTTTAATATTATTTGCGAGATAAAAATAGTTTAATTAAGTGTTTTCTAACTTTTTAGTATTTGTGATTTAGGCTTCCTTGCAGATTTTAGCCGCACCTACGACAGATTTTGAGAGTTTTATCCAAATTTATTTTACTCGTTCTTTTATGGTCTAAATTCATTATTAAAATCGATTTTTCCTTACAAGTGATAAATTTATGTCACATATGGTAATACTGCCAACTTCTTATTTCTCATGTTATCAGGCAAAGTTCCGATCACACTCAAATTTCTCACAGATGCAGTTGCAAGTATAAATGTAAACTGTCTTCATTGTAGATTGTAGATTGCGAGTGATATGTTACCCTGAACTCATAAAAACCTCGGATATTTCCACTTTTCATGAAGTCTATTATTCTTCTGGGGGGGGGGGGGCATAGATGTTTGCTTCTCCAGAGGTAAAGGTAGTACCTTCTAGGAATTTAGGTCTCTTGCAGAACAGTGCCATGCTTTTACCTAGCAGGATATTTATTATTACTCGAATATCCATTTTTTGGAGTTCCAGAAGCATCTTTGCGTTCTTTAGCAATGGATTTATAAATTTTTTTGCTTGTCTGAGACCAAGCATCATATTCCACCCTAATTTTATCTTATTTTGTTCGTCTTTTACGAGAGTTTATATTTTCTCATTTTCCTTGATGCAATTCTACAAGGAGGTATTTGACCTGAGAGCTTTTAGCACTGCTTGGCTATCTGAAAATATATTTTACTCTTCTTTATGCCTCTATTGGATTACGTCAGAGTAGATTTGGGTTGCATACATTTCTGCTTGGAAAATGAAGGGGACGTCTCTTAGGAATTTGTCATTCTAAAACTTGGTCCCATTACTCCCACTCTTCATAATACAAAAATTCATGCAGAAGAGTTCTAATAAATTCCAAATTAATGGTTCTTACCCATTGTTAAAATTCCTGTTTCCCCGTTATCTCGAGAAAACTTCACAAAAACGCCAAGCTGGCAAAAAGGTACTAAAATCTAACAAAACTTTGCAGGTGCCGATACAATCTGAACAAAATTCTAGCCCCAAATTCACTAGATGCTGCAAATCAAACCTGATGTACCCTCATTCTTCTTTGAGCAGATTCTAACAGGAAAAAGTGAAAATGAGGTAAGTCAATTTGGCCTCCACTTTATATATATACTTCAAGATTGTGCAACAATACTCGTCTTCTTTCCAGATGTTAAAAGGAATTTTAAAGGATAACTAACTTAACAGAAATAACAGTACAAAATTAACCTAGAGCAATAAGAGTGAGCTGAAATAGATTTGCTACGTAACACACAATTCATTAATCGTTTTTCCATTATTTTTATATTTACATTCAGATATATATATATATATATATATATATATATATATATATATTATATATATATATATATATATATATATATATATATATATATGTATATATATATATATATATATATATATATATATATATATATATATATATATATTCTGTCAGTAATTATCGACACAAAATAATTTACACGTCCAAATTTCCTTTAAAGATTACAAAACAGAAATTGCAACCCAATATAAAACTGCCTACAGAATAATCGGTTAAAGGTGTAAAACTGCCTCGGAATTCAAACACTCGAACATGACTAACAATCTAACCACAACAAAATGTACACAAAATCTTCGGAATTATTCAAAATAATATTAGGAAAACTGTCATAAGAAAGGACAAAAGTAAGAATTTTACTCGAATAGCAGGCAGGGAAAACGATATCTATCAAAAAAAAAGTAAATGTGAATTCCTCATCTAAATAAAAACAACTTAGCATAGTTCAATAGAATTAACGGCATTATGAATCAAGCTGAAAATAAAAATTAAATTTAGGTTGTATTATGTAGTATAAGAGTATTGACAAATTACAGAATAATAAAGAAAACAATCGAGGTGGGAAGAAAATTTGCAAGTAACTAGAACCAAGACGACTCGTACTATAATAAAACTAAAAATGCAACAAATATTTGCAAAAATAAGGTAAAAATGAACTAAATTAGCCATGGTGAAATTTAAATTAAATTTGAACCGTGACAGTATTCCAGACTAATAATTTTTAAATGATTCTTCGGTTTTCAGCTTTCTTGCAATAAATCTATCTTGGAAATATTATGAGGTCACCACCGATTATTAGAATATCCTGAAATTATTATTAAAGTATTTTACTCCCATCAAAAATTATGCTTGAACAAACATTAAGAAAATAAATAAATAAAATTATATGTCGAATTGATAACCTTCTTGATTTGTAGTAGGTTAAAAATATCATTATCACATCTATCTTATTTGAACACTAGTTTTATTGCGTATAATACGTTATTTTTAAATCATATAAATTGTATGTGGATGAAATGTATAGAGATCAACCCTTTGCAAATCCCAGTACAAATTAATTAATACGTTCAATACGAAACTCGACCACCATTTAAGCGTGTCTAGTGCTTAAATTGGCTTAATTAGAATGGCGAGTTCAGAGTAACAGGTGGAGTATGAATGCACCTAAATTGAAGAATTTATAATGCTTTTAGAAAACTAGATATTTATGCACAGAAAAAAATATTTTTGGATACATGTTTTTAAGTAGTTAATACAGCGATTTTCTACATGTAAGGGAATGTCTTTTTAGAGAAGCCCTATGTAACAAAAGGGAGGCGTAAGGATATTGAAAAAAAAATTCGAAAAAAAAGTTAAAAAAAAAACACTTTTTGCTTGTAAATGTTCCAAATGCTGATTTGAGAATTACTCTACATACAATCTGTTCCACAAGAAAGAAGGCATCGTTTTTAATAGTAAATTGTAATGTACTCTTATCTTTCTTTTTTGGCGTGATTGTATCATCGGTGACTTACGATGCAACTACTAATTTGTTTCCGTGTCACACGAAATGTTCAAAAGAGCGGGTCTTTTGTCGACATAAGTTTCGCATATGTACGTATAAAAAAGGACCTAAATTATCATATTCCGCTGCAGCAAAAATCATTAAAAAGTCAAAGAGGTTCAGTGGGCGAAGCGGTACAAGAGTCAAAAAACGCAGGCAAATGAGAGAGACGTTTAGCAAACACGACAAAGCGATTGTGCAGTTGTTGAAGGGTCATTCTACCAGATAAGAAGGGAACTCATGTTAACCTAAACATGATCAGGCATCACTCGAAGTTACCTCTGCCAGGCCTGAACGGGGAAAATGGGATTGTTACCATGGATTGGACCTTTTAATCTCCCGACGCAATCCTCACAGAAAACTTGTGGACTATTATGAAGGGTCAGCTTGCAGAAAGGACTGTTCATAATTTGAAGCAAATTTCAATAGCAGTTCGAAAGATTTGACGTACTTTTCCCACTAGTTCCGCGACAATCTCGTTAAAAGCATGCCCCTGAGTTGTCAGGTCGTTCTGAATGCGGGTAGAGACTATATTATTAATTAGTTGATTGCGCCATTGCATTTTACTTATATATTAATGTGAAAAAATATGGAATAAATATCTTAATAAATATCGAAAAAATCGTGCTTGCTTTCTGATGGAACAGATTGTAATTTTCGTCTTTTTAAGGCTTTCTCAAGAGTACGTAAACTGCATCATAGTTGAAAACAGTAGTTTGACAAAATTTATCTGGTTTTATGTCTTTTATTTATTATCGAACTGTTTATTGGAGTTTATGCGAATTCCTAGCTGTTTCTAAATATTTCTTTATAATTATAGTTTTAAAAATTATACGTTTAAGGGATTTTTAAATTTTAATTGTTCGAGTAACTTCAGTTTTTTCCTTTTTAGTTTGATATGAAGGAGTTAGGTATTACTTCAATCAATAAAGAGATTATTATATAAGCAATTGGTTGACAATCCTGTGGATTTTTAATTATTTACTACGGATTTTTTATGTTCTTTTAATCTGGTGTCAATTTTTCTCCCAATTTAGCCCGTGTTTACAGCTGAGCCTGCCTAATTTGTTAATTTGTTTTATTTTTATTTTTAACTAATATCTTGCTTGTATTTTCTTTGCTTATACTTATTGTTTTACACCTAATATTGTTTAATTTATTACAGACTCTGTTATTTAATTGAAAAAAAAATAATTTATTGATTTAAAATTATTGTCTTTCAGTGTATTTGCGCAATAGAATTGAAAGTCAAATATTTTAAATCAATAAACTATACATCTAAATTAAGTACCAGAGTCTGTAGTAAATTAAATATTTTAAGATGAAAAGTAATAAGTATAAATGAAGAAAATTTAGGTAAGATATTAGTTAACAATAAACATAACATTAATAAATTAAATATACCAAAAAAGCATAAAGATTACCCATACTCCATGCACAAGCCAAAGTAGAAGAAAGATTAGCACTTCATTGATTTAATTAATGCCGAATTTCCTCATAAAAACATAAAAGTAAAAAAAAAAAAAATTAATTCCAACAATTCAAAAATTACAAAAATTCCTAAAACACAATTTAGTTATAACTAATCAGTAACAGAATTTCCAACATACCATAATTGTAGACAAATACTTACAAACAGCTAGGAATTCCAATGGACCCTAATAAATAATTTGTAACCAACCATAAAACTAGGAAATTTTCAAAACTCTTGGGAAGGCCCTAGAAAGGTGAAACCTATATAGAAGCAATATCCCAATGAAAATTGAAATATTAAAAAACAAAAACTGTGTTTTTAAATTATTATTTCAAAAAATTTTCATGAAGAACCTGCTATACAATCCGCAAAACATAAAAAAAAATTTTTGGAACAATAAAACAAATAACCCAAAATACATTCCCATAGAAGAAAAATAAAATATTACATAGTAAGATCAGATGTAGGTAACACAATATTTATTATTGCTTTCATCAATTCGACTAGTTTTATAAAACTCATTTTTATAAATTGGGTCTTTCCCACTCTGCGTAAACTCTATCTATATTTCGTTGAAACCTTTATTTTAAATTTAATACTGTTCCTGAAAGAAAATCAGCTTTAACACAAGTAAGAGGTTATCTTAACCCAAGATAAATTCAATACAACTGTAAGAGAAAGAATGCATCAAGCTCTCAGGATTGTAGAAAGATGGGTAGGACAGTGAGGACATAATATAGGTTTCAAAAAGACTGTCCTAATCCCCTTTACAAAACGGAGGAAAGTAGAGGATCTAGGTCCCATTGTCCTACTAGGAAACACAATAACATTTTCTGAGGAAGTAAAATATCTAGGGATAATCTTGGACTCTAGGTTAATCTGGAACAAACACGTAGAAACTATAACAAGAAAATCGGAAGCAAACCTTAGGATTGTTAGAAGATTGTGTCGGAAACATGGGATGTCTCATCCAAGATAATGCATTGTTTATACACCAGTGTTGTGTTATCCTTTACTTATGATGCTTTGGTTTGGTGGCCCAAGATTATTCAAAAAATAACTATGACTAAGCTAGGCGGCAGATAGGGCGTCACCCGTTTAAGCATTATGGGAGCTATGAAATCAATCCCGACCTCGGAATGAAATGCATTCTGGATCTTCCTCCACTATTCAAGGAAAGTCAAGAATGGGGCTCCGTCGCCTACACCACTCAATGTCAACCGCACAAATGCTGAGGACAAGACATAAAACTATATGTAAGAAAATTAGAGGCCCTGAGTTGGAAATGGTCACGAATCATATGACTCCTGCGGGCTACCATTACAATATACCGTTCGATGTCACAATAGAGGACTGAATGGTAAGTAAACAATTTAAACCGGAACCATCATTTGTTACACTTATCTGGTTCCCTGATGGCTCAGAAATCAATTAGGTTACCGGAGCTGAGACAAAGAATAACAAATTTTGTGTTACAATGGATACCAAGATACGAGGGCATATATGGAAATGAAAATGCTGATGAGCTTACGGAGCTGGCCTTCCATCTCATTATATTTGCCTAGAACTGACCCGGGGGATGCCATGTACGCCACAAGAAGCTGGCACACAATGAGTTGAAAAGGGTCACAAAAATCACTGCACAGTCAGACAGCGATTGAACTAAGGACAATTACAGGTATAATAATTGGCTACATGGTCGTTAAAGTTCATCTGAATAAAACAAACCTCCACAATGAAAAGCTTTGCCGCAGGCTATGTGGTCAAGCCGAGGAAAAGGTAAAGCACATCATATGTGACAGCAAGTCATTAGATTGAAAAAGACAACAAATCTTCGAAACAACAAACTTGGAACCTAGTGAAATACACACTCACTCCTTAGCGAACTTGTACAAACTGATTCATGACGCCAAGTTAACAGAGTGGCTGTAAGTTAAAGGTGAGCATAATGGGCCTGTATTGGCCGCGGGATATTCAGCTTCTGAAAGGAACCAGTGCACAAAATTAGTCAACTAGTATGGCCCAAAGTTAATAAAAATCTTAAACAGTTCTTGTTCTCCCATTGAGCGATCTGCCAAAGTATTTTTAAATTGATATCGGATCCACTTATATTACATTATTTTTCCGTTGGATATGAAATAAGTTCTAAAGTTTGCTACGTCACGGATGAATGAAAATTAAATATTGAATGCTTCGGTACAGGTGGTTATTTTTTCGGTGTTGATCGCTCCTTCTTTTAGGGCATTGTCTAGGCTAGCATCCCGGAGATTAGGGGGGGAGGGGTTATATAAATTCAAAGCGCTATCTGTTTTAGGCCCGCCGTTAAGAAGAAGCGATGATGATAACGAAAACAGGAAACAACTAGATCCAAAAATAAAACACCCCGATTTCAAAAACAGTTAAAATCTATATTTAATAATAAAAAAGGATTCTGAATTACAGTTTATGGAATTTCATCTTAAAAATAAAGAAATATGTGACTATTTGCTAAATAATAACTACAAAAAAAAACAAGGAAAGGAACAATGAATAATACTATTAAATTATTACGTCATCCGCGCCAAACGCAAAGTCAGTTAGATCTAGGTCAGGCCGTAATTTTCACTATCTGCTGAACTGAATAACTTTACTTTTTATGTAAAGTTATATTTTGCACTAATAAATTATCTAGTACGCGGATTTAGGAACTAAATTAAAAGTGCTGGACTGGGTGAAATAATGTTTTAAATTACCTAATGTATACGTATGCCTTCGGTTTACAAGGTATTTTAACCTAAATTAAATATAAAGTGTCCTGTGATCGCAGGCAGAAAGTCTTATTGGTTCCCAATCACAGGGGGAAAATGAAAGCATACGATAAATTAGGTAATACCACAGTTTATTATATATAGTTCTAATACCTGAAGTGTGGTTTTATCACTGAGTCTAAGTCCTTTCAGCAAGCACTAACCTGTAACTTCTTTGGGAGCAATGGAGTGCTTTATGCCAGGCTCCGGCGTGGAATTCCAGTTGTTAAATAGAAAAGGAAGATCCCGGTTTAATAAAATCTGATTGTATCATGTACCTGTTTGTCTTTACGGGTGTAACAAGTACCAAAAGTCACAAATATGGTGTTAACCTCCTAGAGGTGATAACTTTCACTACACTTTACTTAAGGGTAAACGAATACAGTTTTAACTTTCATCCCCCAAAATCTGGCAAATGTTGCCCTAAAACACTAAATATGGTTTTAGCTGTTTACTGGGATAAACGTATTGCTGTATAATTAGAGAAATCAGCCAAAATATTGTTTTCTGAGCTTATGCCAGTTTTCTCAACCAAGGCTTGGCCCAGAATCTCTCTATTGACGCTTTTAGAAATCTCAAGAGCGCCAAGAGAAAAACAAAAGATTAACTAACTACACCCTTGATGAAAGTGGCAAAAGTGGATTGTTTGATACATTTCTAGACACACTTGATTTTTTTACAAAACCGGTTTTTGATGTGACAGTGACAAAAACTTTTAGCTTTTATTTTATATGTATCAAAGAGACTACTTGATAAAAATAAGAGTTTAATTTATGGCGAGTATTGACTTGATTGTTGGTATGGCTAAATAAATTTCAATTGTTAAAAACAAAATTTTCTCTCACTACCAGAGGTGTTTTTAAAATTCGTTTACATTGCTAAACATTTCTATTTTTATTTTCACTTTGTATTATTCTAGTTCTTTGCAAAAATCATTTATCTTATTACTTATCTTCAAGATATAATTAGTGCTTCCTTGAAGTTGTGAATTTAAAAAATAAAATTTTTCAAATATGGTCAATAAAAGCTGAATTTCATAATAATGAAGTAATCCTAAAACAATTCTTTTATCTTTCTTTTTCCAGAAATATTACTACGTCATCTTTTGGTTCGTAAATACATTGGAAAAATTTGTCTCGTAAAAACCGCTTTATATTGCAATTGAAAATAAATCTGAATGTTCTGCACATATATCCTTGCGAAGATTAGAAAACAGTCTTGATTTCGTATAATTCTCTATAGCTATAGTAGTGTTAACACCGTGATTTTTTAAATAATTTTTAACTCTAAATCTTATTTTTTTGTTGAGCATAATGTTTTGATAAAAATAATGAAAACCCATGTAGTTTCTACAGTTAAAGGATTTCACTCACATCAATGTTCATAAATACCTAATACGAGTTAATTATTACGTTGAATATGAATCCCAGTCACTGGTTTGGCAATTTGGTTTAAATTATTCTGATGTTGAATTTGAAGCCAGCGATGCAATATATTTTCAATTAAATTGATGAGTGATCATGTAAAAGCAGTTAAATCGAAATGAATAAATTTACGGAAATTTCTTGGAACAAAATGAAAATGGAGATCAAAAAATAAGAAGTTTTAGACTAATTCGAAAGCAAATAAATGAATTTAGAAATACACGTTTGATAACAAAGACTTGGTATGATTTTTATTTGAAAGGCTCAGAATTAGTAGAATAAAGAACAGAAATAATTTTATGAACCAAAATAGATAACTATTAAATCAGGAATATTTTAAAATAAGATTTATGTTGAGCAAGAAACTTAGAACATGTTAAAAATGAAGACGAGACCGTAACAAGGTACCATTTCTGGACATAAATATGGGCACAGGGATTATATTATCAAAGATGGGTTAGTTTGTGATGAATGAACTGCTCAGAATCAGCAGAATAAAAAACAGAAATAATTTTATGAACCAAAATAGATAATTATTAAACCAAGAATATTTTAAAATAAGATTTATGTTGAGCAAGAAACTTAGAACATGTTAAAAATGAAGACGAGACTGTAACAAAGTACTATTTCTGGACATAAATATAAGCATAGGGATATAACTTTCTTCCTGCTTACCATAATAATATAATCCTTTTGGAAGCTACTAGAAGTGCACTTTCAGGTTCAAATCAATATGAGGTAAACAACAGAAATTCCCCTTAACACATCATGACTACGAAATATCTAAAACGACACTTACATATGAAAGGGTAAAATGGCCGATGGAAAGCCTATTAAAAAAATCCTGTGATATTATAACAAGCCATCTGGTAAAATTATTCTGCTTACGCCTGAGCTTGAGATACATTTGACTCTCAGATAGAAAAATTTACAGGCAGACATTAAATCGACTCGTTACAAGAGTTGACAATGCGCTGTGGAATAATCGATCTATCTTAGGTTCTTTCATTGATATCGATGGGCGTTTAACAATACATACCTCGATTCGATATACAATGCTTGACAGTATGGGGCTCTGAACTAACTAGTTTGATGGATCGGGACAATTATAACTCAGAGACTAAACATATGCTGAGCTTAACAATATAATTGTTACAACACTTAAAATTAAATGGTCACAAAAACACCTAGTCAGGGCGTTATCTTAATAATAAGTCATACCTTTCAAATGTAATCACAGGTTTAAGGGTATAAGAGGAAATATTCTAAATCTAATCGTCTCGTATATGCCTGATAGGAGTATGTTTGTCCGATACCAAAAAAGTAAATCAGATCACAAAAAAGTCGCCTTGGGTGTGCCGCAGAGGTTGGTTTTGGCGCCTCTCTTGTTTATGGTTTATGTTAACGAACTACCTAGATTCATCAGTAGGGAAAAGTTGGTCATGTTTGCAGATGATATCACGATTCAATATTAAAAAACCATTGCTTGTAGAGGATAAAGTAACATATAATATTGAAACCCCAGCTTATCCTAAATTTTTAGGTACATGGCTTGATGAATCGCTGCATTTCTTTTCCCATATTGAACATGCTTGTAAAAAGTTAAATTCTGCCTTCCTGTCATTTTGCAGATGATATCATCTCTCGACAGGGCTGGACTGCTGACTGTGTATTATTCTCTGGCTCACAGTCATCTGTCAAACAATGTCATATCTTGGGGAATAGGGTGTGAGGTGAATAGAGTGTTTCTGGCTCAGAAGAGATTACTGAGGTTGATATTCGGTCTTAAGCCGACGGATTCGTGTAGACCCATTTTTAAAGAAAACAGTATTTTGACTTTTTATTATGTTTATTTTCTATTTATGTCTATATTTATAAATGTCTTTGATATGTTAAACAAAATTACTCAGAGTTTAAAACTCTTGGCTAGGGTCACAGATATGATACACGAAAGGGTGACATTCTTAGTATATTTAAACATAGAACGGCATTCTTTAAGAAATCCCCAATTTATAATTTCATTATTCTGTTTAACAAATTGCCTGCAAAATTGAAAAACATATCAAACAGTAATAAATTCAAAATAGAAATAAAAGAATTTCTTGTTCAGGAATCCTTTTATTCTTTTAATGAATACTTAAGTCTGTAGAGTATACTGACTTTTTTGCTGTATATCGAGTGATTATCTCGTTGCGTCCTTCGCTGACCAGTGCGACAGATTATGTTCTTATCGTTTTCTTTTTTCTTTTCTTTCCTGTTAGTTGCTTTAGGATTCTGATCTGTGGCTTTTAGTATTAAAATATTAGATTAAGTTTATTTTACATATTATAACAAGTATCTTATGATACCAACTAATATAACTGTTTTTTGTTTTTGCTCGCTTTAAGGTATGTTATTTATATATATTTTTTCAATTGTATACTATTGAAGAAACCAATGCTGAAGTATCAGTCTTATAGCTAATAAATTATTTCATTTCATAACAGACAGGGCACTAACACGAATTTGCTTTGATTTAACCACTATCGACCAGAAACATTGAAAAAAGTTCAATACTTAAAGAAATCAATTTTCTGGAAGGATATCTATTTATAAGTTCGTTAAGTAACGCATTTCCACATACAAAATATAGTCGTAATGTTTGATGTGAGCAGCCGGTCCGCGACTGTCTTCTCGTCCGCTGCTTGCAACTTACTACTACTACTGCTTTGCTTGGCTTCGGACGCAAGTTCACGCGTATCATTCTATATTGGGAAGCATTCTTGGCATATTTCAACAAATTTATGCGAAAATCTAAGATAGACGAATCAAAGTTTATTATCTTTTCTTTTAGAGTCCGTTTGGTAACTTCAAATAGGACCCATCAGGTTAATACGGTGGCATTATTCAAAAACTACTAAAGCGACAAATTTCATATCTAGTCTATTTAAAGTATACATAATAAACTATCATTTCTCAAAAAATCTTCGCTTAATAGTGTAAATTACCAGTTATATTAATTTTTCTTAATAAAGCCATTTTTATGAGTTTTTTTGAATATTTCGGATCTATCACCTCTGCTGTGGAGCCTTGTAGTGGACAGCCTGTTGAGTGAACTGAATGATGCCGGTTTGTATACACAGGCCTATGCTGATGACCAAGTATTTTGTGCCTTGGTTGCCATATCTGAGACCTGGAGGGGCCAATGATGCGGGCCCTCCGAATTGCGGAACGATGGTACTGCAGGAAGGGGCTCGGAATAAATCCGGAAACGGCCAAAATGGTAATCTTTACAAAAAAGGGGAAAATGGGTAGACTTCTCATAATTACATGGGTGGGAAGGACTCTTTAACTTAAGGGGACAGTTAAACACCTGGGAGTAATTCTGGACTCACGAGTGAGCTGGAATGATCATATTGAGGCTCGAACCAAGAAAGCCATATGTGCTTTCTGGGCTTGTAAACGAGCCTTTAGATGTACATGGGGACTGACACCTAAAGTGCTATTTTGGATATACACTATGATGATCCGCCCCATGATAACGTACGCCGGTATTATATGATGGAGTAGTACAATAAAACGCAAATACATTCTTCAACTTGATAAAGTTCAGAGAATGGCTTGTGTGGGAATATTGAGTGCGATGAGGTTTGCTCCCACCAGGGCTCTGAAAGTCCTGGTGAACCTGCCCCCCTCTTCACTTATATATAAAGAACGAGGCCCTGAAGACTTTTTATCGTCTCAGTTACCTGGCACATCTTGGAATTGGAACGGCCGGCTACTCAGGTATCTGGGAAAGCGCGATGTAGAGGTGTCTATCATTCCCCATACGGACAGATTATATGACGCCCCTTTTAAAACCCAATCTCTCCCTGGAGATTATTCTGTTAAGTAGAGAGGATTGGGAGGGAGAACAAAATCTTCCGAAAAATGGATCCTGGTGGTATACTGATAGATCTCGACAAGATGAAAGAGCTGGAGCTGGAGTATTCGGCAGGAGCACAGGAGTCACTCCCCATGCGGACAGATTATATGTCGCCGCTTTTAAAACCCAACCTCTCCCTGGAGATATTTCTGCCAAGTAGAGAGGATTGGGAGGGGGAACAAAATATTCTGAAAAATGGATCCTGATGATGTACTGATGGATATCGACAAGATGAAAGAGCTGGAGCCAGAGTATTCGGCAGGAGCTTAGGAGTCAGAGAGTACTAACCTCTCGGACAATGGGCGAAAATTTTCACAGCGGAAATTTATGCTATTCTGCTGTGTGCCCATCTTTGTGAGAGGGACATTGACAGGAATAAAATAATAAATATATCCTCAGACAGTAAGGCTGCGATAATGGCACTGAAGTTCAATGTCGTAACTTTGCGACTGGTGTCTAAGCACAAGGATATACTAATTGATGATGACAAGGAATGGCTGCACAGTCAGACTCGTATGGGTATGTATTACTTGTCCCAATTGCTATTGGCACAAGGGAATTAAAATCGTTGCGCGAAAGCAAATTTATTGAATCGTGGCAGGGAGCTCCTGGAATGAGGTGTGCTAAAGAACATAAATGGGCCTAGTGCACGGCGTACTAAGGAGCTTCTCTCCTTGGGAAGGAGAGAACTGCGAATTGTGGTGGGATTGTTGACAAGACATTGTCACCTTATGGGCCCTCTTCATAGAATCGGTGTCGAAGAGGACCCAACGTGCAGATGGTGTTTGGAGGAGAATGAAACTATTGACTATGTCCTCAGAGAGTGCCCGGTGTGAGACAGAGATATTTCGAAGATACAATTTTGTTACCGGAAGCAGTTTGGCAAGTTCGACTAACGAGGCTGCTTGGATTCGCAAAGGCGATCGGCCTCGAATAACCTGCAGCTACGGTGGGATGTAAAGGCCCATAAAAATACTTTTTAGATTTTTTAATTCTCTAGAAATAGTTCATTGAAACTCATGCAATTCATTCAATATTTTCCCTAATATGAAAAAGAAATCATAAAAGTTACATCTTCTTCCTGTTTCTATTATTTAAAAAATATTCCCTTGCTCAGTTGGAACTATATTTAATATTTTAGTCATCTATTACCTACCCATCAAGTTATGGCGTAGACGGTTACCTAACAAATTATTTTACATAAAAATATCTCTATTGATCGAGCTATTCTATTTTGTGTGTGGGTTACGTAGATTTTTTAATTTGACATGTACGAATAAATTTAATTTAGATTTATTCATTTCAACAAGTACATTTTCATATATTAAAATTTCGTTAATTCGCATGTATTTAATTAACAATATTTTCCAGTTAATTAATACGGGTATTAACAAACACGCCGTAAATTTGAGCATAAGCGTCAAACTGATTAAACGCACTCCCGTGGCTTATGTTTCTGTTTAAATACATAATGCTAATAATTAAGTTTAATATGAAACCTAGGCAGAAATTTGGTCCATATATAGTGCACGGCTTTGTTCCTGCTTAATTAAAATTCCATAATGTACGTGACAGAAAAATACTGTTGATGAAAGTTTAGTGAAAATATTTATTTAGAGCTTAATAGTTCTGTTCTGTAAAGATTTTTACTCGATATATAGTTACATTATTTATAAAATTGACGCCTAATAACAATTTAATTACATAAATATTGCTATGCAATAGAAATATCATCCGGCAGGAGGTTTCTATATTTATAGATTTTGATAATAAAAATCTAATAATTTCTCAATAGTAAATGATGAAACGACACACTGGCAGCTGGTATGCAGTCGTATAAATACGTATAAATATAAGAAATACTTGGATGGGTGACCGCTTGGGAAAACCGCGTGACCGTAGTTCGGAACTGGCATTAAATTTTAACCGACTTTATTTCAAAAACACACAATCAACTGAAAAAGCCTTATATTATATGGACAAGTATGCTTTATTCTCGTTAGGAATCAAAAATAAGAAAGGCTTTCACATTTTCTGGTTATCTTTTGTAATCTAAAGTGGTGCTAAAACTCTCTAGTTGAACTCTGATAACACTGATGATATTCCGATATATCCCTAACCAAGTTTTAATAGGAAGATATTGTTGGTTTCCATTCATACTGTTCGGCGTTAAAATTTTTAAACAAATAAGATACCAGAGCCTTTCTACATAACTTATCAATTCTGGTAAAACCAATATCTAAATATTTCAACAACTGTTGCAGTTAGGTATATAAATATATTTATATTGGAGAAATTAGTTTAGTTGTTAACCAACTGTGAAAACCTCACACAATAAGGGCAGATGCACTCTGCTCTAACACAGTTAAAGGCAAAATACTATCTCAGATTGCAAAAAAGTACCGCGAAAGAGTGGGAGCCTCTCCCATGGTAATGAACCGAAATCCGCAGACAGATGTTAAACTCTTTGTTTCTCCTCAGTACAGGATATGCAAGCACATTTAAACATAAAAAAAACAATCTTTAAAAGTAACTTATATCTCCCAGCGTTCCAGGTAATCTGAATATTTTATCTCGAAGAGATCTATATACCAACAATGGATACAACATACTTGCAGCTGGGTGTATAAATACGTTTATATTCGAGAAACTAATTTATTTATCAACCGGCTAAAAGAACCTTATACAATAAGGACAGACATAATCTGGTTTAACCCTGTACTATTTCAAATTGTAAAAGAGTACCGGAAAAGAATGGAAGCCTCTCCCATGGCAGTGCACCATCACCTGAGGACCGTAACTCATTGGTTTTTGTCAGTATAGGGTAGGCAAATGCACCTAAACGTAAGAAAGTGAATCCTTTAAGCAACTTATGTCAGACCAAATATGAAGTCTTATACAAGCAACGCCATCTCCCAGCATTCCACTCAATCTGAACTAAACTATACCTCACAGCAAGTATATTGTATTAATTGTTTATATGTAGATCTTTAAGAGTTTAAATATTTAGATTTCGTGAAACGCTGGGAGATGGCGCTGTTTCTATTAGACTTCAGCTTTGATTGATATAAATTCCTTAAAGGATTCGCTTTTTTTATATTTAGGTATGCTTATCTAACCTGTACGTGAGTTCGAATGAGTTCGAAACCGGTCTGCAGGTGGTGATGTAGTGCCATGGGAGAGGCTTCTACTCTTTCCGGTACTTTTCCATCTAAGATAGTATTTAGTGTATAATGTTTTTAGCTGATTAAGAACTAAACTTGTTCTCTAATATAAATGTATTAAAGTATTTTGAAAAATACGTCTTTGAGTTTAGCTTCGGAACGATATTCTTCATTGCACTTTTTGATATTCATAATCGTCTGATGCCAATTTGTGCCCAATTAAGAATTTTCTGTAGTGCTATGCCTAAATACAAACTCTTTTACTATGTGTATCCGAATTGTTACACAGTCGAGTAATGAGTCAAATAAGTACAAAAAAAATAAGTAATAGCAGCAAGCTGTAAAATCTTTCAGAAAACCTGGGATTTTAGATTGAAAATGATCTTATGGGACTACTATTAAGTTATATATTGGATTTTAGGGCCTATTATTACTATTTATTTGTGATTATCAATTAATTTTCCGGTAGTTTCTTCATTTGAGCGTAATTTTCTGTTTATTTTGAAACTTAATATATTTTTTTACGTATTTACTCTTCGGATGTATCACGATGGCCCAATCTATGGGTTAATTAACTTATTAATATATTTGATGTATTTCTGAATTGCATTTAATCTCTGGGCCCCATTCTGGGTTTGAAGTTGGTGAAACTAGAGTTATATGGCATCGTGACAGGTCAGTTGACTTTCAGTCTAACTCCTGTTTTTTTAGATCTTCAATTGCAATGTTGCAATGTCTGGGTAATTAAGACGACCAAATTAGGTGATAAGTAGATATTTTTCAGTTTATATAATTTTATTTAATTAAAAAGTTAATTTCAGAATAGGGAACCTGGCTTTTCACATAATATTGTGGTATTTATATGATTATATTTTGAGTATATTAGTCCTATTGTTTTTACCTTGTAGTAAGTTAAAACTGTGTTTTCTTTTAGCCAGATTTAAGTCATTTTATTTAATGTTAATGAACCAAGCATTCTGTGTATTTTCATTTATTTTATCGTTATTATTTTGTTTAATGAACCTTTTGTTATCTTTTAATCTGATTGTTTTTAGTGCATATCTGGAGTCATGCTGTTGATTTATCGTGTGAATTATGTATTTACTCTTAGTAACTCGAGCTCAATAGTTAAAGCAAGTGATTACCCTAAAGTAACGACTTGTTTAATTTTGCTAATTAGTTTTAATATTTCCTTCTCTAACTTAAAGGTCACCTTTGATAATTTTTCTGCTTTTTTTTTGAGTATGTAGTGAGTTTAAAATTTTTAATTTAACTGTTTCTTGACACATCGCCGCAGTTAACAACTTGACTTGCTCTATTCTATTTTGTATGAACGCTATCTTAGGCAATTACTTTCCTATAGGGTCCACCTTACGAATATTCTACCTTGGGGAATTTTGTACTGTAGTTCACCTTCTGCAGTTGGTTGTCTTGTGGCTCTCACCTCTTGAATTGCGTCCTGTCTGCTCCTGTTATTATGTCAGAGCCTACGCCGGAGCATATAAATTAAAAAACTGGCACACCTGCCATTTCTCAGACAAAACTTATAATACTTTCATTTATTTATTAAGAAAAAGAAATTGTAAGTCATTGCGCAATAAAGATAAATCTATGATCATAGAATGAATGGGTGTGTTCTAGGTTTTTTTTCGCCAGTAGGCTGTATTGTGTGTTAATGTAAGTGATTAGATTAATTTATCTTTTTTTTTTGTGAATCTGTCTGAGCAGCTTACTGTTAATTAAAGATTTTCACGACTAGTTTCTATACCGCGTTTTATTTGTTCCATATGCTACTTGCCTTTGAATCTTTTATTTGTTGTTGATTGGTAATTTTAGAGTAAAGTTGAAAGCTAATTCCTAACAACATTGTGGAAGGTCTCTGCATTCAGCCTAGCTTTTGATGCAGTGGCGCCCTGAATAAGCCTCCCCTCTTTCCGGCGCAGGTGTTAGCTTGGTATTTTTGCCCGCTGGCTCTGTTACCAGCCTTTTCTTGATTGCATACAATTAATCGTTCTTACTTTCATCCTATTATGAGGATTAAACCTTTAAAAATCAATGTAGCTAAACATTTTTATAACTTAATTCCCATTTAACTTTAAGGGAGAAACTAAAAAAAACTTAAAAAATGTACTGATACAAAACAAAATTTTCTGAATGTTCTGAGGAGTCCTTCAGAGCAGTACCATAAAATATTTCCATGATAGGATTATTGAAAGGTGTTTTGAAACTGAAAAGATTTCTAGATAAGTGAACGTTTTAATCGACTTCGTATGCATATAACAATAGAAGTGAGTTATTTTAATATCATTTTCAGAATATTGTAAATAATACTACGAGAAATCGCCTTATAAAATATTTCTAACAAGGAAGGTATTTGAGGTCTCTGGCTCCGATTTTCATAAAACTATATTACAGAGGACACGAAAACATATTGGAAATGTCTCAAGTTCTAATTAAGATATCTTCACAAAACAAAGTAGAAACTAGTTGTTTTTGAAACTAAGTAAAACTACGTTGATTTCATCTCCATGCGTATCATTCCTTATTTTTTATAACGGAAAACTTGAAATTTATTCTCGTATTTTAATTTTAAAAATTATGAAATTATACGGAATTCTTTGACACTAGTTTTTTTATATAAAAAACGAATAAATTTGATGTATTTTAGAGTTTAATAAAGGTAAAGAATATCTCTATTATTATACAACTTACATTCCCTAATACTGCAATATGTTTTGAAAAGTATTGAACTGTAAATAAATATTATTAAAGTGTTACATTGACATATACGTTTATAAATTAATATAATTCACGTTAAATTGTGTGTAGCTAGACACATAGCGGTCTTAAATTTACGTCGATATTAGAATCTTGTTTTATTTGTAAATATATTATTTACATATATCTTTTCTTAATTTGCAATGTAATTTGTTAATTTTGAGAATTAAAAATGTGAATCGAACTAACGTTTACCTTGAAACAATTTTCGTTCGTTTCAGGTTAAAAATAAATTGCATCTTTTTTTTGTCCATGTTTCTCTATTAAGATCTTAAGGCATTAGAAGCGGTATTGGCTTCGTGCAATTTTTTCTAAAACCCTAAGGACGTGTCAAGTTTAGTTTATAATGTTTTCCATAAAAAATATTTTTATAAATTTCCATTAGGTTCCAAAATGTTGATTTCATTAAAATATGTAATTTGTAGAATTAACATACATGAATAAAATGCAGGATTGCCATTATAAAAATTAAGGGATTATATCCACGTGGGTGACTATAGTGATATTCAGTTTCCAGTAATAAATCTATAACCACTTATTTTTTAATTACTTGCTCATTGAATGGTCTATCAGTGATTAAAATGGATTAGGTAATGATGCTAATTTCCATTCTTCTAAAATATCCACAGTGCTTGAGTCAGCTAACTCTTATTAATATATGAGCGGGTTTTCTTTTGATTCACTTGCTACAAAACGCAAAAACATCACTTACTGAAGTTATTTTTAATGAAAGCTCAAATATAAAGCGCCATCTGTAGCTTAAAACTGATAAAATGTTAACCCCAGGAAGATTTACTTTCTACAGATAGACTTATTCAGATTATTCTAATAAAACTCAAGATGTTTGTATTAAAATAATGAAATTTACTTTAATAAAAAATACTTGTTAGTTGTAGTTAAACATAATAAAGCAAAAATGAGGTAGATATGTATTAGCTGTAGCTATACATAATAAAGTAAAAATGGTATAGTTTGACAACGAAAATTACACTTTACAATACTGTTTCTTTTTCTTATAAATTCAAAGAATATTGCTACTTATCTGTTTGTGAGTACTTGCTATCGGGCTACAGTCACCAATAGATGGTTTAGAGAATACTTGAAAATGCCAAGAAACGTATTTAATGTCGGATTTGTTTGTAATATTTCTATTAAGGAAGACAAAGCTTCAAGAACAAAAAAACTCTCGTAAAGCTTCAAAAACTAGGATAATAGCTTATAGAAACTGAAGTAAAGCTTGAATAAATGATTTCAATGCTTTAAATGCTGGACAAAACTTGAAACGACTTACAGAGTTTAAAACAGTCTTATATGGTTTAAAAGAACCCTTGTATGATTTAAAAGGCTGTTATGTGCTTTAAAAACTATTATATGGTTTAAAAAGCTGGTCTCTGAAACAAAAAAACAGGGTTCAGTATTATGGGAAAGTTTTAAGACGTGCGTATAATATATTAATTTAATTTATTGAATTTGATTATTATAATGAAAAATGTGGAATATAGGTACCTCAATTTGATGTATATTGATCAAATCAAATAATTAAATACCCATATGATAACTGATTTTGTTCTTTAATAATTCTATACTACTTCTCGCATAACCAATTACATAAAAAATGCTGAATTTGCCCAAAATTTCAATTTTGCATATTTCAAGTCTATGTTTTTAATTACTGGAAAAATATTTGACACGACATATCCACAAAATTCAATATTATTCATCCAAAATTGCAACAGGAATAGATAGGCAATTCTTGAGTACAAAAATGGAGAAAGGACACCAATATAGAAATCTGGCGAAACCAAAACTCCAGTTAAAACCGCTGTCTATAGTCTAAGGAAGTACAGATATACCCTTTTAAAAAAGTGATCATATTCGTGGGGATGAAACCGTCATAGTTCTGGATCATTTCAAAACACGTGGTGTACATGTAATAGATAATAGTAAGGAATGTATTATCTGATGCACCCTATGTTTTTTGTTTTAAATTTACAAGATATTAAAAATTTAGAATCACAAATTCTCAGGACAATGTAATAAGTTAATTTATACTTCTTAGTCCATTTTAAAAACGCGGCATATTGAAAAATGTTCATTTTAATAATTATTTTCTGCTTTTTAGTTTTTCGTTTAAAATTCAAAGCCAAGTTTGCACCAAACAAAAAAAAATTGACTGAAAAATTTGTAGTGAACAGATAAATAAACAAACAGACAGATAAGAAACCTAGATAATATGGTATTGTCATCCAGTTCTGAATTCTGTTAAAAGTTTCAAGTCTGTAGCTCACTGCTAAATTAGTTTAAAATGGATTCCAAAACTTGTACCGAACAGACAAATAGAAGACAAATTCGAATTAATAAAAATGTGGCAAAAAAACTTGACTTTTAACTGATCTTGAAATATAAGTCATTGGTGCCAAATTCCAGCCTATTTGGATAATCTAAAGTGAAGTTGACATTGAGATGAGCTTAACAGGTACTTTTAAGATCAGTTTCAAGGTCATATTATAGCATTATCATCGGGTTTATATTTTTGTGCCAAATTTCAGCTTGATTGGATAATCGAATTTGAAGTTTACCTTGAGATGGCGGTTCAAGGTCACAGTATTACATTGTCACGGAGTTTATATATGTATACTAAATCTAATTAACTGTAAGTGTAAAACTGATGACCTCCACCTAGATGGAAAAACTAATAATAATAATATGCATAATGAAATTTCTGAGCCTTATATTGATAAAAAATTAAAATTTGAACAGCACGTTTTGCAACTGAGTGAAAAGATTTATGCAGTCAGGATTATCTCACAAGAATTGAGTGCTGATGTTACAAGAAGTACTTGTTTTGCTCTGAGTTTCACTTGCGTAATGGTGTGTGTTTTTGAGGTTCTTCTATATATAAGCCATCTAATAGTGTTTTTTTTGAGGAAAATAACTAATAAGATACCCATATATACCAAATGAACTTACAGACATTTGAAGGTCTTTCTAGAGCCAAAAATTTCAACACTACCATGTATTTTTATATCAAGGCCTACTACTCTATGCTGGAGTTTTTAAATAATCTATATTATCTGATTAACTTGTTAGTCTATTTGTTCGCCTTTTTGAAATTAAGTATTTATTCTAGATTGCATTTTATTGACGTTATATTTATATCAAATTAATATCGATTTTATTTTATGTTGCTCATATAGTTTTTCCTGCGAATGTTGCTTTTGAATCGACACAGCTTCACTAACGAGACCATTGTGTGATGAAAACGCATATGAAGAGAGAACCAGATTTTTGTTTGCAGGAAATCAACTGTATATATTCTCTTCTTCAACTGCTGTGAAAAGGAGAATAAATACAGGCATCTATTTAAACATGGCAGCAAGTTAATTTATTTTTTTTTTACTGAAATCTTAATTTTTTAAATTCAATTCGGTGAATATATAGATGTCGTTCAACTGGCGATATTTTTCAGTCTGATATCGAAACATCAGCAGATTCCTGCAAATGTTGCTCTTAGTTAGATACGGCTCCACTCACGAGACCATTAGGTGGGCAAAACGCATATGGAAAGAGAACCAGAGCTGTATTTGTAGGAAATAAACTGTCTACATTCTTTCCTTTAACTGTTTGGAAAAAAGAGAATAACTATAGGCCAATAAAAGCATTGTTTCTAGAAGAAAGAACTAAATAAAAACATTGTTTCATGAAGAAGTTGATTTTCTTGTTGATATATCTTAAGAAGGTTTCGATAATATAAATGACCAATACTGCTGGGGATTTTTTACAAATGCCGATATATCAACAAAGATTACTGGGATCGATCAATATTTAATTGAGAGATTAAGTGTAAGTTGGAAAATTCTTAGCCCTCCTTATAAAATTCTCAGAGTTTTTATTCAATTATATAGTTGTCATCTCATGACACCACAACGTATTAATACATGGCAAATGTACTGTGCATATGGAGAAAATGCACAAGAAAGTATGCATAAAGATATAAGGTAGCATATAACCTAGAACGCGTGAAAAATGACACGGAGTCAAACATATTGAACCAACCCAAATTAGTGCAATTAGACAACGTATAATTTAGAAAAACGAAAAACTTTTACTTCAATAAATTATTTCAAATTCATCCTTTTATTAAGTCTCAAGTGTACTTATTCATGTCAACCACTTAAGCACACAAACAATTAAACAACAGGTAGAACATCCAGTTAAATCTAAGAGAAATTGAGAAGGATAAGTAAATCTCAATACTGACATTCATTGGACCACAGGATTAATCTGCAAAAAGGAAAAACACAGAAACAAACGGGATGGATGACTGATAAAATTTTATCACTTATAGATTGTATGGGAGCAGCTAAGTGTGAAAATCAAAAACAATATAAACTAATCAACAGCAAGATTAAGAATGAAATCCTAAAAGTGAAAAGTAAGTGAATCGAAAATCTGAATGCCAAATATGACTCCCTTAATCTTAAGATAAAAAAAGATGATAAATAGCAGGTACAGAAAACAAATAAATGTACTTGTAGATCATCATGAAAACATTATGACAGACTCGAAAGAAAAACAAACAATATGGAAGTAATACATAGAAGAACTCCTTGAAGACAAATAATGTACTTAGACAATTTGAAACAGAAAACAGCCCCAGAAAAAAACAACAAAAAAATGATTAAAGTGATCAAATCATCAAAAAATAAAAAAGCACCTAGTCCCGATAAATTATCAGCGGATCAACTGATATAAGAAAAGCAAATCTACTTGCTTCAATAATGTTACAAACATGGTATTATCTCACAAGATTGACCAGTTACCACATTTTTTACTAGTCCCAGAGAGACTCGTTCAAGGCACTGCTCAGCTTGATAAGTCATATGTTAAAAATATTGCTGAAAATAATGCAAAACAAAGTTTGTAGAGAACAAGGAACAGAAATAGACATTTCAGATTTCTAAACGGTCTTGAGACTCGCAAAGTTCTGTTTCCTTCAACGTTCTGTCTCGGAGATGTCTCGATTTAAACCAGGATATTTCTGTCTGGTTTGTGAATTACAATAGGGTTTTCGACAAAGTCAAACGCGACCAATTCGTAGTGATACTAAAGATGACACAATTGGACACCCGAGATATAACCAACCTCTGTAGAGATCAGAAAACAGTGATACGTGTCGAAAACAGCACAACAGGTAAAGTTCAAATCAAGAGATGTGTAGACAGGGATACATGCTATCGCTTTTACTCTTTAACTTGTATTCACGGGACACCATAAAGAAAGTCCTAGAAGAAAAAAAAGATTGGAATAAAGAGTAATGGCAAACCAATCAATAATATCAGCGGATGACAGTGTCCTAATAGCAGAATCTTTAGATGATTTGCAAAGTATTTCATACAGGGTAGTTGCTGTAAAAAACAAATTTATGGTAATACAAAGAAAATAAAGAGTAAATGGAAATATTTTCATTCATAGCGATTCCGCTGAACGAGTAAATAAATATAATTATACCCAGTGGCAATAGAAGTGTTTCACCCAGAAGGAATAATCTCTTGAACTTTATTTTTTGGCAACAGAATGACTTGATTTAAAGTATGCTATGGCAACAATGTCAACGTTTAATCTTTAATAGCTTTTTGCGAAAAAAATTGTATCTCTTTTTCGTGAAGAAACCATTTTATGAGAGCTGACGAACATAGATATTTTTGATTATTGTGTCTCGACCTATTTGCATTAAGCATAAGAAAAAGCCTCAAGTTTAAAGATGTCAAAATTATCACCATGTTAGCGACTTTGATAGGAGTAGAATTGTTACCTATCGAGATGTTGGTTTGTCCTATCGCAAAATTGACCGTCGTGTTAATTGTACTATAATGACGGTAATGCGTGTGTGTCATTTGTGGATAGAAGAAGATCGAGGAACATGAAGAAGACCAACTGGTCAATCCAGGCGTACCACAGAGCATCAAGATGGGCACTTCAGACAACTAGCTCTACGAGACTGTTTTGCTACTACGCGTCAAACTGCTGACCAATGGTTTGGAGAAAAAGTTAGACCTGTTACTATGCATACACTATATTGTCGCATTTGAGCCTTTGGACTTTTCTTATACCGTCCACGACTAGTGCTTCCTTTGACTGCGAACCACTGTCGTCAACGCTTAAACTGGTGCAGAGAATGGCAGCATTGATTGGCAGAATGACATAATGTCGTATTCAGCAACGGATCGCGATTCTGTCTAGGTATACACGATGGCCGTACAAGGGTAAGACGCCACCGTGGAGAGCGACGTGATAATGGGTTTGCTATTGAGGGACGTGTACACAGGACTGTTGGAGTAATGGTTTGGGGGGCTATTGTCTATAGTAGCCGATCCTCACTTTTTTTTATTCGAGGCAGTATGCGCGTTATACTGATGGTGTCCTACGCACCACTTTACTGCCTTATCTAGATGGTCGTCCACACGTCCTTTTTCAGCAAGACAACGCACCCCCATATTGCTCGTCGAACTATGGTATTTCTCCAAAAGTAGGTGTTCCCCGTTCATCGATTTTAAATCTCATCGAACAAGTGTGGGATATGATGGGAGGAGGCTGTCCACTTTGCATTATCCTCCACAGAGTCTGATACAGTTAATTCACGAAGTTTAAGTTGCTACAAGCAGATATCGACCATCTCATTTTGTCAATGCCTAGAGGTATGCAGGAGTGTACTGAGCTGTACTGCTATCTCATGCAAATGTTATCGTTTCATTCTTGATGTAAGAATACCACGTTGCCAAAAAAATAAGTTCAAGAAATTATTCCTTCTGGGTGTAACACTTCTAATATCACTGAGTATATTTAATAAGAATAACGGATAAAATTCAACGAAACTTGAAAATACATGGACTATTTATGTAAGAATGAAAAACTTCTTCTTCAGTTACGACATAACCTTGAATATAAAAATGTGATTAATCAGATGCTACGTTTTCTCGGTTTTGCTCTATGAGAGCATGGGCGCTAAACAAAAAAACATAAGCAAATTAGAGGTATTGGAATATGGATATATAGCAGAATACTCAGAATATCATAGGTAGACAAAGTAACGAATGTTAAAATATTGCGGGGGATGAATAAAGATCCAGAAATTCTAATTACTATCAAACAACAAAAATCGAATATGTGGATCATGTGATGAGAAGGCAAAAATACTTCCTATTGAAGTTGATCTTCAAAAATACTTGTAGCAACGATAACTACCAAACTCTGCAATGGAAATGAGACTTAAAGAAGTAAAAGTACTCATTTGTTCAGAATCAAATTAATCTAAAAACAAAACAAAGCTTGTGATTAGTTTTATTGCATTATCTTGCTTATTAGTTTTTATCCGGTTCACGAAAATTAATCACAGTATGTCGTCTTATTACTATTTTAAATCTCTAATGACTTTCAAAAATCCGGTAGACTCATATTCAATATGCAGAACTACAACTTTTTTGAGACGCGCTTCTAAATTCTCTCGATGTAATTTCAAAATTTCAGATAAACAAATTTTGACCACTTACGTCCTACAGGTGTGTTTAATGTTAAATATAATTATACGTATATTACGTACTCGCATACAAACCCTTTAAATTAAAGCGATAATTTATGTCTGTTAATTAAAATTATGACATTATAAGCGTGCATTAATAATTTAGTATGTAGGTATTAATAAATTTAATTTATTAAGCGACTTGTATATATACCACGGATTATTCGGATTACGTCTCTATTGTTTCAATCCCTTTTTTGGATGATTAATTTGTACAAGGTGGGCAAAGAGTTACGGACTCTCTTATTATTATATATTTTTTTATGTTTGTCTCTGAAAATAAATCTTATTAAATGCACTAGAAAAATACAGGTGTAGTTTAAGAATAACCAAAAAATATATTACTCGATAAGGACCACTTAAAGTGCATTATTTTTATGATTTGTCTCTCTGATGATCCTATTCGTATGGTTATAGCGAACCAAAATAGTAATTCATCTGAAAATCTTGTTCGGATTGAAATTTCTGAGATTTGAATTAACATGAAAAACAGACGGTCGTGAGGTAACTGATTGAATGATCTAGTAAGCTCAGGTTAAGAAGACCTGGGTTTACTGTGGTTGCCTTAATATAATAAACTTTAGAAAGTATATATCTTCAGAATACGATCGATGTAGTTTCTCATTCTAAATGACCGTTAAATGTTACCTTAGGCTGAAGTGGCTCTTGTCTACTTAAGGGTAAGACTTCGCAGATAAGTTTACCGAATGATTTGCTATGCCTGTGTTCTACGATGTAGTTCCAGTGATTCTGATATCCATCTACGAATATTATTTTTTGGCGATATACTGGTTCTTCTCAATAAATGTGTTAGTAGACCTTAACTTGCAAATTGGTCTACCTTTTCTATTGTTTAGAATACCAATGTGTTCTAGAATTCACGCAAAAAAACTCTGCAGTGTTTCCTTAGAAATAAAGTTTTATAAGACAGTCCCAGATGGGTTATATTTCATCTGATACACAAAGATAAACTCACCCCTGTAACCTTTCAATTACATGTATTTGTGCCTAGCGGTATGCTGGCCCAGTGCCCAACTTACTTTGAATTAGAGATGGCTCTGGATATTCTCCTGTGCCATGAACTCATTTTTAATCCAGCCGCGGTTTTTTGGCTGACTTCATCTTAAATCAGTTACAGTCCTCCAGCCAATTTGAATGATACTTGGTCTGTTAAAGTTATAGGTTTTTGACATGGTATCACAGCTCACCCCTGGTAATGCGTTTGTGTTTATTCCTTGATGCTGGTATATCCGAGAGTAGGTTCAATTAATCATATTTTCTTTTGTTTCAATATGTATGCTCCATTCTCGCCCCCGTCTTGATTAGTACGTAGAAGGGGCGTACGTGGGAAAAATAGTAGGATTTCGGTGACTAATGTAGAAATGTTTCTGATAGTTCCAGTATTGCATAAGCAGGCTAGTCTTGAGAGCTATGAGAGTTCCAAAGGGGACTGTTTATAATTGGTTGTTGTCTGTCATACAATCGAATCATAGATTATCATGAACCTTACCATTGCTATGTACAACCAGTGTAATGTGTGGTTTTAATCTACCCATTTTCCATAAATCTCTTTGTGATTGTCATATTACTTTTGTTAACATCCAGCGATTTTCTTGCTTTCCGTTAACGAAGAACTGCCTAATTAATGGTTTTCCATGTTAGAAAATGCAGTTGATTTGTACAAAAACCATGTTTCAGTGATATCATATTCACAGTGACACAAATACTTTTCGGATTGGTTCAAACGTACACAAAAGTGTATTGATCATCGTAGAGAATAATATGAAAAACAATAAAAATTTTCCGAGATAAATATTTGTTTTAGTTATTTCTGACATATAGGCGAATCACTAGATTGGAAGACACAGCAAACTTTCGTGTCAACAAACTTGGAACCGAACATAATTCATACCTATCCTTAGCTATACAAATTAGCAAAGGGAGTTAAGGTAACAGAGTGGGTGCAAGTATCTACGGTGAGCGCAATAGACCCACTCTGACCGCAGCGCTAGCCTAGGATGGATCCGTGGAAAAAAATGTCGTTTAATTTCGGTCATTAACACATTAAGCGCCAGAGTGGTCTCTAGGAACTCTATCTTTAATTATGTAAGGGGTCGCGATGGTCCATACGGACTGACCTGTATTTCATTACTCTGGATTATGGTGAAGGCCAGAGGACTGCATTTAATACAAGTTCAATCTAGAAAATGGCCCGCTAATATTTAGCAATGCTAAAACAGTCCAAGCAAGATTGTGATTTTCTAATACGTTCTTCACTCTACGTGGTTACCTCGGAAACTTTACTTTTTTCCATCAAGTCAATCCAGCTATTCTTTTTTTTGAATTAATGGTTATTATTGATTGCTTTCTTTTGCTGGGTCCAGGTTTCTATTCCTTTTTTAGGTAGAAATGACAAATTTTCAAAAAGAACCTCCCGAAACTCAATAATTGAGTTTGAACAATTGTTAATATTTTTGTAGAGGAAATGGGCGTTAACTGCAGCAGTTTCGAGAACAAGTTCAATGGCAATGGCATTTTACATGATAGATCGATAGAGTTTTTTTGACGTATTGTACTCTACAACTGCGACAGGTTCCTATACTGGTCCAGTTCGACGATTAATAGTAAAAGTTTCCAATGCATATGCGATTCATCTCTTTTGTCTTTCCATTTCATAACACAAACACCGTTCTCATTTTCTTTCCTTATGATTTCACCCATCATCAACTTTTTTTTGTAATTTTTATTAGATCACCCTTCCTATTTAAAGGACCGTACTCAGGAAATGAGTGTCATGATTTACAAAATTATATACTAGTTCCAGACTACTACAATGGTTGTCTGTAATTGTAATTCTTCCAATGTCTAAGAATTTTTCGGATAATTCCATCGGTATTTTTGGAGGAACAGTTGAATTAGCATCTCTCTGTTTTCCTGAATATATTTTTACGTTCCATGTATTGCTGCAACAGAGCTTAAATAGCTTAACCCCATAGTTGTGGGCTTTTTTGGGTATAAACTGTTTGATTATTAGTCTTCATGCGTACAGCAGTAATTGAATTGGGGGCTCTAGTTTATGTCCTTGATCATCTTCCAGACACTTTTCATTATCATTAAAATATGATAACTTCAAAAGAAGTTCAAATCTCTTACGGCTCATAATATCTAATAACAAACTAAGTCGATATAGCACTTTTGTAGGTCAGTAACGGTGAATGTAAGATAATTTTCCGAGATCCATATATCCCAAGATCTAAAAAAAATATAATTTCTTTAACAGTTGTTGGTTGACAGGCATGCAAGCAAGATAATTCGGAAATATCTTGGCCACATAATAGCAATTCAGTGGCTAATAAGATTGTTTGATCTATCATTAAATTCCGCATTTGAAAACCAAAAATGAATAGAATTTTATAGGTGAGGAGTCAACCAGTGCACGTGCGAATTCTGGCTTAACTCTAAACGGTGCATCAATACTAAAGGTCATTTGTTTGCCTCCTGGGTCTTTCCAATTCACGATATAGATGATAGCGGCATGCTCTACAAGATCTGACGATTCAAGATCGATTTTTTGATGTTCATTTCCAGACGGCTTATTTAGAAGATCTACAGCAGTAGTAAGGTGTTCCCTAACTAACAATACTGGATCGAGGTATTCATCCCTGGGAGGGTCAGCAGTAGCAACAGCGTTTTCACCAACAATTCTTGATCAAGATACTCATTTCCGCGAAATTGACTTGTAGGATTTGTATTTTACATATTTTGTGTCGATTTGTATTGTCTAGCCACAACTGGATTTGTCGCAGTAGATATTGCTTTCATACCATGTCAGGACTCTCTTAGTAGACATACTACTACTCGAGGAACATCTTCCATCTTTAATATATGTATATGTTGGGTCCACCAATGAATCTGATGAATATAGTTCCGAGTCCGGAGGTAAACTTTACAAAAAAAAAATATAAATTGATTTCTTTACATTTTGAAAGAATTTTTTTCATGATCAGAGGGCTTCAAAAAATAATTTATCATCAAGAGTATTTATATACACCATAGCTATCATTCTTTACCCTCGCAATACCATTATTTTTACGGCCAGAAGCTCAATAGGAGACTATTGTTTTGTTCTGCTGCTTAGACTCATTGGCCCGGTAATAAAAACGACTAGAACAGGGACACGGCAATCCATTGGGACCACTATTTTTTTAAAGTTGTTTGCAAAAATGAAAGAGAAAATCATTGAAAATATCGCCTAAATTATTTAGAATAACAAAATAAGTGGATCAAAAAAAAAAGTTCTTTGGCCCAGCACAAATTTTTTCAGAACTACCGGGGCGCTTGACGTGTTCAAATACCAGTCAGTCTGAAAAGTTACAAGGAAATTTAGGAATGAAAAATTTGAAAATACTATTTCAAAATTTAATGTCAGTGTCTTTTTTAAAAGAAAAATCTCATATTATGCCATATACTAATGTTAGATTATAACCAGAAAGTTCATTCCTAAATTGCCGAGGAACAACAAACAAAAGATAATTTCGAAAAAACTTAAAATCAATATTAAAAAATTATAAATTTTTTTTAGTTTTTCTGCCATTATCTTTCGTTTTCTCTGTAAACGGATTTTAGTTGTTTGTGTACTAAAAATTTCTTTTCAACTCTCATAATAAACTTTACACATGGTGTCCGGTAAGTATTTCCTAATTTCTCGGGGGCATACAGGGGAGTTCAAAAATAACCCTACTTTGTTATAGAAAAAAATGCCCCTTTACCGAAATACAGAGCCCTAAAGGGATACCCAGCCATTTACCTTATTGGCTCTAAGTTTTGAACCAACTTGTATAATTTAATGAAATTTGAATATTTTATAGAGACCATAAAGACTCATTAAACCATATTACAATAGTAGATATTGTAGATCATCAGAGAAGTCAGGAACGGATTTGCAGCCATTGACAGGTAACATTTTACAGAGATAAAAGCTGACTTTTAGATACTTTGGTTATTCCACTCCAAAAAAGGTACTTTTAATTTATTTCGATAAAATTGGCGGTTATCGAGATAAATCCGCTTTTACACGAAGTTACTAATGCTAAACATAAACAGGTGAAAATTAGGTTATTATTGTTAATATCTACATAATGAATTACTTACTAACGGAACTTATCAAACCTGCTTTCAAGTAAAAAAATTTTAAAAATTGGAAGAATATTCTTACGCAGAGTGTGCTGATATGCATTTAATTAATGGTGAAGCGCTGTCAAATTCTTCGAAGGCAAGAAGTCCAAAAACCTTTTAAAGGGTTGATGGAAGCCTAAGGGAAACAGGTAAAAGATGACTAGAAAATAATTATTAGAGTTAACGAATTAATTTTTCACATGTTTTATTCAGGGTCATTTTTTCCGCGACGTGGCGGTAAGGGTTCAGGAGAGCACGAGACCCTCACGTAGAGGAACAAAAGATATTGGTGCCAACCCTTCAAACAGCATAAGAAAGCTCGCGACACGAAACACACGCTATGTCTCCCTATGATTATCCTGCAAGACTTCAAAACTCCAACTGGTTTATACATCAACATAACCTAAATCTAAATTTTTCTAACCTTATTATGTTTACCGATTCGAGCGGTTTTACAAGAGATGGCATAATAAACTCACGCAATTAAAATTTTTGGGTTGATGAACACCCGTACTCTACAATTCAAAACAAACACCAAGAAAAGTTTGTTGTAAATGTGTGAACTGGCATTACCGGAAATAAAAGTACACGCTATGTGTCCCGATGATTTTCTCGCAAGACTTCAAAACTTCAACTGGTTTATACATCAACATAACCTAAATCTAAATTTTTCTTACCTTATTTTATTTACCGATGAGAGCGGTTTTACAAGAGATGGCATAATAAACTCACGCAATTTACATTTTTGGGTTGATGAAAACCCGTATTCTACAATTCAAAACAAACACCAAGAAAAGCTTGTTGTATATGGATGGACTGGCATTATCGGAAATAACATTATTTTTGTTTTGGATGGGCCTGTTTTATGGCATCCAAGGTCTCTAGACCTAAATCTCTTAGACTTTTACTTCTGGGGACATCTAAAAGATCTAGTTTATTCAACACCAGTAAATACTAGAGAAGAACTACTAGCGATAATAGCACAGCGTTCTAACCAAGTCCGTAATAATCCCAGTATATTATATGCCGTACGCGGAAAAATATTCGAAAAATAAGAAAATGTATTGAAGTACGTGGAGCCCATATTGCACATTTGCCAAAATATCATTTAAATGTTTTCACTATATTCGCATTTTAATAACATCGTAAATTAATTGAGCCTCGATCAATCCTTTGAAAGGTTTCTGGACTTGACAATGTCTGATCTGGAAATCTTTCAGAATAACATTTTCTTTCCTTCGAAGAGTGAGACAGCGTTTTCCCATAAATTAAAGCACATCAGCACACCCTGTGTATTTTATTTTTACCTGTTTTATCTTAAAAACTACAAGTTTTATCGGAATAAATTAGGAGCACCTTTTTTGACGAGAAATGACCAAAGTATGTAAAAAATCGGTTTTGAGCTCTATAAAATGACACCTGTTAGTCGCAACGAGTGTGGCTGCAAGTCCGTTTCTCTGATGATCTAAAACATCTACTCCATTGTAGTTTAAAGAGTCTTTATGGCTTTTATAAAATGTTAAAATTTCATTAAATTATACAAGTCGGTTCAAAACTTAAAGCCGATAAGGTAAATCACTGGGTACCATTTTAGTGTTCTGTATCTCTGTTAAGGGGCACTTTAGGAATTTGTTTTTCTATGACAAAGCAGAGTTATTTTAGCCTCCTATGTATGCTCCCAAGAAATTAGGAGGTACTTACTGGACACCCTGTATATCAAAATATAAGCAAACACTATTTACATCTCTTATCATTGAGCTTTTGGTTACAAGATAATAACTAGTGGAACATAGAAGTCGTGTACAAACTATCCAATATATTTTCCCTTGACTGTATTGCTGTTATTTTATTCGCATTAATAATGTTATCCCCCTTACATATAATCATAAATATGAAATTAACCAATTTAAGCTTTTCATACATATTCACTAGAATATTGTTTTTCATTATTTTAAGTTAATTAACAAACGAAACCTGCATTATGTATTCATATGAAAATTACATAAAATAGTAACTTGAATTTATATCTTTTAATTATTATTGCGCTGGTAACATATAATTATAATGTACTTTTATTAATTTACTTTGTATAAATTATCCATATTTAATATGTTAATGCTGCATGTATAATATGTAAAATTATTGAGGGCGGATATGTATGTGAACGATTTAAAAAATTGAAATTTTTTATTATTCATTAGAAATGTAGTAAATACCCCCACAAAAATTCAAGAGAGTGCTTATATTTATGTTGGTTTTTTCACAAGCCTACTTTCCCTCGCCAACTAAGGAGATGAACTGGCTTTTTCATTATTTCTACTATACTGATTCGTTATGGAAGACCAGCTGTTGAATATGTACATGTATTTCAAGGTCGTAATGTATCGTTACGATTTTGACAGACCTTAGCATCAGTGTTTGTCAGAAGGTCGTAGACAACGATATTTCCTACGAAGTAGTAGATATCTGTTGGACTTCTATTGTCTTTATATTTTGTTGAATATTACGATGTTACGGCCAGTAGTTATCTCTAACCATTTTCAAGTGAAACTAAGTAAATTTCTAAGCTACAGTACTATTTATACTAAAATTAAATGCAGTGAAGTGTGATATGCAGATATGCAGTTATACATCGTACGCCGAAGCCCTACAATTGTTAAGTAGCGATTTCCACATTTTTCTTATATCTAAAGATAGTTTACTAAAGCAACTCGAGTTCTGATGTATAACCATGGCTTCTTTGAATTTTCGTTTCTCCAGTGTTGTTCTCTGTCTAGAATTTTAAATTCAGACCATTTTATGTGGTATCCATGAGACTAGGCATGGTTGGCGGTATCATATTTTTCTGTTTCTCCTCGAGGTGTGTATCTTTGGTATTCTTTAATCCTTAGGTCAAGGAGTCTCTTTGTTTAGTCAACGTAGGAGTTGCCACATTCACATGGTATCTGATACACACAGTTTTTCATGAGTTGTTGGTATGACCCTAGCGAGCCGACTTTTCAGAAAGTTGCTTGAATTGAAAACAATGTGTTGATTTTATGTTGTTTTCCTATTATTCTAGCTTTTTCCGAAATGCCTTTAATATAGGATTTGTTCAATATTGGTTTTCGTTCTTCGTTGGAGTTGCAGAAAGTTAAGGCTCTATCTACGAGATTTCTTAGAATTCCTCGTTTGGTGTTCTTGAAGTGATTGGACGAATAGTTTAAGTATTATCCTGTGTGTGTGGCATTTTTGTAAACTGAGGTTGGAATTTGTCTACCATTTCTTTCAACCCAAACATCAAAGAAGGGTAATTTAATTTATACCTCCTTCTCCATGGTGAGTTTAATGATGGGGCTGATATTGTTGAGTTTTGAGGTTCTTCGTCGTTTCTATTCCAGATAATAAAGGTATCATTTATGTATCTAAGCAATAACTTTGGTTTCTTAATTGCGGATTCAATTACAAAAGCCTAGAACCATTCCATGAAAATATTTGCGATAACCGGTGAGAGTGAGAATCTCATCGGTAGTCCATCATCCTGGATGTAGCATTTTTCCTTTTCCTGAAAATAGGAATTGATCAAACAACTTTCTAACAAGTTCATGACGGCATGCGGTGGTTAAGATGTTCTTTCTGCTACGATCTGATCTTCAAGTTTCTTTCTCATCATTTTTAGTGATTCCTTCACTGGAACGTTGGTATATAGACTTTCCACGTCAAAGTTAATAAAACAGGCTTCCGGTTGTACTTTTATTTCACTTATAATTTCTACTAAATGTTGCGAGTTCTTGACCCACGACGATGTATTTCCTTCTAATGGTCTCAGGATTGGAGAAGGAACTTGGCGAGCTTAGAAGTCGGAGGGTTCCGGTAACTCGTGATAGGTCGTAAAGGCATATCTTCTTTATGTATTTTTGAGAGTCCATAAAGATGTGGAGTTTTGCTGCGGTGTGGCTTCAATTTAGTCCGGGTCCTCTCAGAAATATACTATTCATGTTTCTTAAGAACGCAATAAATTCTTCCTTCGATTGTTGATGTGGGATCTTTAGCAAGAGATGTATAATTTCCTTTCCCTAAAACTTCGTCAATTTTTTTATTTTATGTCGCAACATTCATTACGACTGTGACATTACCTTTATCCGCCAGTAGAATTTTAATACTGGAAATCTTCTGTAGGTTAGCTAGGGCAGTTTTCTTGACTTTGTTCACGTTTGATTTAGTTTTTCCAGATTTTTGTAAAATCTCTCTTAATTTCCACCTGAACTCATTTGCAAAACTATCTTCGATGTTTGCTATATCCGCGGAGCTAATTATATCCAGAATGGGAACCTCTCGACACCACATAAAATGGTCTGAAGTTAATATTCTATGCAGAAAAAAACACTAGAGAAAACGAAAATTGAAGGAAGCTACGGATATATACATCAGAACACGAATTGCTTTAGTAAATCATCTTTAGATATAATAGAAGTGTGGAAGTCACTTCTCAATAATTGTAAATTAAAACTAAATGCAGCTTAAAGAGGACTTTGGCGTAGCACGCAAGTCTACACATCTCAGTCATACTCCTGCATTTACTTCTAGTATAAATAGTACTATAGCTTAAGAACTTACTTAGATTCACTTGAAAACGGCTATAGTTAACTACAAGCCGAAACGTCGTTATATTCGACAAATAATAAAGACAATGGAAATCCAACAGATATCTACTACTTCGCAGGCTAGTATCAGTGTTGTAGTTTCGTTGAATTTTGAACGCATTTTACTCCAAATGATATTTTTTGAGCTGGGGTGGAAAATATTTAGAGAAATGCTTGTTCAATCTTGCTAAAATTATTAGACATCTATAACACAGACAGTAATATATTAAAATTTTACCTACTTGTTTAGTAATGTTATCAAAAACAGATTCATTTTCAATGCAAAATAAGTAAAATTTTAATCAAAAAATCTAACCTTTTTCCTACGTTTGAAATTTTTTATACATTTTCACATTTATAGGTATAACTAAGAATTATACTTGTTATAAAAAAGGATTCCAGAGTGCGCCCCGGCGTTTCGACCCGTTTGACCAGTTTGTTTTATAAAAATTTTTTAAAAATGCAAAATATACTTTAAATATTGTTACTTTACGCTGTAATATTAACATTTCTAACAGATTAATTACAATTTTTTCAAGCTTTCAGAAATGTATATAAGCTATTTGATTTCACTAATAAATCTAAAATTTGCAGTAGGATATGAATATTGACTGTATATCTTATTACTAATTATACTTTTGATATAAGGTCTTGAAAATCATTTAAAACTTTAGTTTTACAGTTTCTGAGATCCGCTAAATATGTTGTGGTTCACGGAAGAAAAATTTTATTACTGCTGTAAATCTAGATTGCTGGATATAAAAAACAAAGTCTACTGCCTAAAATAACAGCTTTACATTTTCTATCACAATTTGACAGGTGAAAAAACAGGTTTTAAATAGTAAGGTAAAGAGACTTTTTCATCTGCTAAGTATTTTTTATAAGTTTTAATAATCGATGTCGGTCAAAATTATGGAAATGATGAGTAGTATGACTTGTTAGTGTGTTTTATCTAATGGAATATGATCTCTGACAAGGCTTCTGAATTATATTTTAACAGGTTCGTATAATCCATATTTATTGCTATCAATAAATCTTTTAGAGCTGTATTGAAATACTTGAAAGTTCTTTTTGCGTTATAGATATCCGGAAACAGGCAGCCATATCCAGAGATATTTTTTAGATTAAAAAATAATTGAGTAGAACATGAACCTTTACGTAGCCATGGTCGAAAATGTATGATAAAGAAAACAAAACGAGAGACGAAGTGAATGTTTTGGCTTATGGAGAAGCAGCGCCTTCAACCTCATGTAAAGGGATTGAAATCGAAACTGGAAAATCAAAAGTCGTGCATAAATAACATAAAAGAAAATACAAGTACCACCCCTACAAATTTCATATTTTGCAAAATTTATGTTCCGGTAATGCAGAGTACCGGATAATGTTCTGCAAATGGTATATGGAACAAATCGGAGCTAGAGATAATTTTGGAACATTAGTATTTGATCCGATGAATGTTATTTCATAAGTGCTGGTCCTTTTCACAAACAGAATACCAGACACTGGTCGGAAGAAAATCCCGTGAATTTATGACACGAGCCTCACAGCAAACCATCATATATTTTAGAGGATTGAATTGCTAGGAAATGTTCCCTTGCCGATGTTTAACGATATATATTTCCAGCAAGACGGTATATAGTGAGTCACAATTCTCAGGTAGTGAAACCTTTTTGACAAATAATTTTTCTCAAAGATGGATTAGTACCAACGGGCCTGTTAATTGGAATGCCAGATTACTCGATCTATTTATTCTGGATTTTTTCTTATAAGGCTTTTCACAAAACATAATTTATAAAACTCGACATCGTTTGGTAGCAGAACTTTGCAAAGCAACAGATTTGGCTTTTTAATTTTAGCGAAGTACACCTGTGATGCTCTTGAATGCTGTCAGTTCAAATTTTCATTTGCTATGGCTAATTCGATTGATTTTCCCTTTTTTTCTTGCAAATACTTACGTTATTGGTAAATACAATATCCATTTCCTTAAGTATCTATCATAAATTCTGTGAATAAAGACATTCCATAAAGTACAGTTTTAAGTTATATTTTATTATAAGTTTTTTCCTATCGATGTTGAATTTACTGCCTACTGATATTTGAGGCAATATTTTTGAGTTGCCTAAATTTCTGTGGCTTGAAATAAATTTCTTTAATTTTAATGTTTAAACTGAAATATTTATGTAATTTTTGAGCGGAAAATGCCAATGATTAATCTCAGCCGACTGTTGTTGCTCAGAGTCATTTTTGAGCTCATATCTCTTTCAAACGTGTCAGTTGAACGCGTCTAAAGAGTTAGCGTTGTGCGCAAGCATGAATCTTGGTGATAAATGGAGGCTATTTTGCCTTGGCTTTCACTATTTCCTCATTTGATTCGACTGAAGTAACTGTAGACTTCCATCGCATTTCATATATATCTTTTAGGATTTTGTGGGGGTAATTGTGTTGAGTTTTGAGTTACTGTATTTTTTGTCCATTTGTCGGTTATGGTGTTATTTTTACCAGGATAAAACTGGAAACAGGGATTTTGAGCAGTTTACACATGTCAATGAAGAAAATCCATTAGACCCCAATAACAACGGGTAAGATCCATTACCCAATAAAATTAATGTCTAATTTGACTCTGGTCATTGCATCTTGTTTTAAATCTCATTAAGACTTTAATTGACTGCTTTAGACTATTATGGAGTTTCCAGATCATTTGTTGCTATGTTATTTAAGATTATTGATTAATTTGTCCTGATTTTTTTAATTTTTGATATCTGTTACCTTGTAATTGCTTTAATTAGTCCTTCATATTTGTAAGACCTAATTTTGAGTGTAACTTTGCTGTTGACTGTTGACAAAATTTACTCTATTTTGTATTTGTATGACATATTACGATGGTCCCAATTCATAAGAAAATTAATTTATCTTATATATTTTAGTTTTTTTTTTAATTATATTCAATTTCTGAGCCTCATTCTGAATTTAAAATTGGTGAAAATTGACTCCTGTTTATTTTTTTTTTGTGTTTGGTTACATTGTGTAGAAACTTGAAGTAAAATTCAGTAAATTATCAACAAGAAGTTTATTTATTTTAATTTAATTGGAAGGTTGATTCCAATAGTCTAGCCTGGCTTTCCACAAGGTATTATGATGATTACCGAGATTATGTTTTGATCATATTTTCATTTATTATTTTTGCCTTTAAGTTTATAAAATTGTGTTCATTGTTGCCAGGTTAAGCTGAGCTATTTAATCATAATTAATGTTAATAATCCAAGCATGTAGCATCATCAACCAGTGGTCTCAAATAATAAATAAATATTTCTATTTTATTATTATTTTAAATTATGTGTTGATTGATTCAATTGAGTAATTAATTATTTTGTATGGTAAATATTCTATTTTATCTTATATTAAAGTAATTATTGGAGTTCACCTGGAATCAGGATGTGCGTTTATGTATTTTTACTCTTACTTATCTTGAGTTTATTAATTAAATAGTTGATTATTTTAAATTAATGATTTGTTAAATTACTTCTGATTAGTTTTTGATTAATGTTTCCTTTTCTATCAACTTAAAGGTCACCACCGATCATTTTTTTGAATATGTAGAAAGTTTAAAATTTTAAATTAAAATTTTTGACACATTGGCGAAAGTTGATCCATACATTCATTTGCATTCTAATTTAACTTCAACCGTAGTCTTAGACATTTTTCTTTTTGTAGGGTCTTCCATACTGGTTACCATATTTTTGAAATCCTCCCTATCAGTTACCTTTTTGCTGGAATCCCCCGTAATGGTTATTTTATAACTGGTTGTTTTTGGTTTATATTCTGCGAATGCTTGTTGATGTTACACTAATGCCTACGCCGTTAGGTAGAGAGATCATTCACACCATTTGACGAACAAATTTTATTATTATCTTTTTATATTTTAAAATCGACCTATTAATTTTGTAATAAGTTTATTCTATTCTTTATTTTTGTAAGGCATTTCCTCAATAATTCGGCATACTATCTTATGATCATAGAATTAACGGGTTTGCTTTATGTTTTTAACGTCAGTAAATTATAATGTGGGTTGGTTAATTTTTATTTTATTTTTTTTAATTATTGGAGCTTGATTTTTACTATAATATGTCCAACTTACGTTACAGCGACACCTTTATATTTCAATTAAAGATTTTATTATTACTATTTATATCCGAGTTTTATTTGACCATCAGGCTCAGTTGCATTTGCATTTTATGTATTTGCTTATCAATAGGGGTAAAGTTATAAACTAGTTCCTAACGATCTCGAGAAAGGTTTCTACATTCAACCTAGCTCCAGAGCAGTGGCACCCTGAATAATCCTCCCCTACTCTCCGGTACAGAGGTTACCTCGGCATTATATATTAATTAGTATATAAGAGGTACCTGTAAACGGAAATTTTTTACTTCCGCCCTGTATCCTGACAATAGAGAGAACTAGGAAAATTTTGTTTGTTGCGTCCTTTGTTTAACAAAAAAGTTGCACATGTTAACGAAATCGCAAGTCTATTTTTAGTAATTATAGAGATACCCCGCAAAAATCTGTAAAATTAAACAATTTGTACTCCATAATAACAATAGTTAATAAACACATCAGCGGACGACCGACGAAATCTTAGAGATGGATGAAAGAAAAAAGTAAAAAGTGCCAACTCCCAGGCTTACCGACAAATTCATAGGGTCATCAAATAAAGAATAAAAGAAGCAAAGGAAAGATGGATAAGTGAGAGATGCCAAGAAATTGAAGAACTGGATCGTAAGCATGATGCGTTCAATATATACAAAAAGATTAAAGAAGTCATAGGTAGACACAAAAAAAGAACAACAGAAGTCATTATGGACGAACAGGGCAAGATTGTTTACGAGAAGAATGAAAAACTAAAAATATGATTGATGTTATAATGGTTGTCCGTGAGAGTTTAAAGCTTCCTGATTGCAAAATCATCATCGAAAATTTTCCACTACATATAGATTTTAAGATATAGAATCAATTATTTCTATTTAATACAAACATTTTTATATAATAGTTATACATAAATTCAAAACATTAAAAAAAAAACAGGTTATTTTAAGGATAACATGATTTATTTACAAAAATACAAATGAAAATGCATATATAGTAAGTCTTTTGTGCATATATTTTTTGCAAATGGTAAATTTCGTTTATATTCCTGATCGCTTTCTCCTATAAGAGATCAACAATAACCTCTATCATTGCTAGATCCCATCTGCCTTGGAAGCGTTGCTCCATTGTTAATATGTTTTCGTGAAACCTTTCTCCTTGCTCGTCACTAACCGCACCTAAATTTTCTGAGAAAAAAATTAAATGAGAGTGCAAGAAGTGTATTTTAAGAGACATGCGACAGCCCATTTTGCAGTAGCTTTCAAGTAGTTATTCTACAAGTTTTTCGTAGTTTTCTACTTCTTTGTTTCCTAGAAACTCCGAAACAATTATTTTAAATGAAGTCCACGCAGCTAATTCAACATCACTTCATTTTTAATCAAACTGTTGACCCCTTAGTATTTTTATAATTTGTGGTCCAACAAATATTCCTTCCCTAAGCTTAGCATCACTTAGTTTAGAAAAAAATTGTTTATGGTATTTAAGTGCCTCTTCTTTAACTAATGCTTTAACGAAATTTTTAATCAATCCGAGTTTAATCTGTAATAGAGGTGACAGTACTTTTTTGGGATCAACGAGTGGCATATATCTTTCAGAAGCCATTCTTTTACTTGCTAATGGATCTGTGTTTCTCTACTCTCCCAAAGACAAAGAAAACAGCAATACTTCGTAAATCTACCTAAAGTACTAGTAATAGTCCTATGACTTTTAGATCACCACATATTTGGCCCTTATACTTATCATAGCTTATTGCGTTTAGAATAAGTGACATACTCTCATATGCTTCCTTTATGTCAACTGCATGTGCAAGAGGAATAGAGGGCTTTTTGTTATTATGAAGCAGAACTATTTTTAAACTTATTTTGGAAGAATCTATAAATAAGTGCTATTCGTCCGAGTTATGTACAAATCCTAATTTTCCATAACACTATTTGGATTAACACAAACACATATTTTATCCTGCAGAGTAAAAAACGAGAATAGCTCCTGATTACGGTTCCTAAATATTGTAAGTTTAGTTTCAGTGGCTAGTAAATTCCGTTCCTGTAATCTAGACCCTAATACTTTAACATGCTCTTTGGACCAGTGGAGGTCCCGAACTAGATCATTTAATTAAGGTTGTTCGATTAAATGGGATACTTTTCCTTCACTTTCGGGAAAATAACAATCGTTCTTTTCTGATACATTATCGAGTATTGCCTTATCATCATACATTTTTAAATCTTCCTCCCATTTTGCTGAAGGTGCTGAAACTGGTAAACCTTTTCCATGAAGAACTAGTTATATTGCTGAGGGATTATCAGGATAGTCAATATTATGTTTGTTCTTTCTTGAAAAATAAAACACTTTTGTTATGCAAAAGTAACAGTCGTCATCATGATTTTTTTGTTGTTGTCAAATCATTGAAACTGCAAAGGCACTTACTTAGATTTGCTACGCAGGTTGGGCAACATATGTGTAGAATCCAGTTCCAATCTTGATCGCCAAAAAGATATCCAAAATATTTACGATAAGTTACTTTGGTTATTTTGTTCTTCTCTGCAATTTAGAGGTAAACTGGCCCCATGCAGCACAAACTGTCCGCGGTGTTAACACAACCACGTTTCTGTACTTTGGACATTTTTGTACTGTGGCGTGCATCAGTGATACTATGTTTACAGGCATCAACTAACTTTATTCAACACAAAGATATCACTAATGTAAGGGTCTTATTATTGACTTGTTTGTGCACTTCGCTTCTCTATCTGGTACTGGAAACTGTTCAAGCTAAACCAATACTGATGATACGACTGCCGGCCAGCTGCTTTTATAGCCATTCCGTACTTCTAGTATTTTCTAGAAACATCGGGTATCGGAAGTTCGAAAAGTGACGGCTTAGTTCTTGTATACAGGGGAAATCTATAAGTAGATTCGACTGCGGGGCATAATGAAATTTGGGATTATATGGGTTTAAATGGGTACTTCTGTTATTTCAAACCCTAAGGAGTTGAAACTTCGTGGTAGACTTACCATCCCTAGATACCCCCACGTGTATTGCCAGATTGTGTAGAATTTCCCTAACTTATGGAAACGTAAATGTGGCAGTGTCATGCTCTGGTATATTACAATTTTTTTTTTGAAATAATATGATTAAAATACTCATTCATTTTTGTTGAAAAAATCTTAAGTCAAAAATCTTAGGCGTTAGGATAGTTTTTATCATCATTTTTGTATTTAGGGATCAAAAATTAACCAAAAACTGCGTTTTAGATTAGAGTCGCCAACGGGCTGTAAAATAGTGTAATTTGTAATAATTATGAATATTTAATGGTTTTGGAATATGTAAATAATGGTTATAATCCTAAGATAACAGGTAAAATATTTAGAAGAACATGTTTAGCAAAACTACCGATATGCTGTACTCACCAGCAAAAAAGATTCAAAGTAACTTTAAACTAATTATTTTTTTGTATCTAGCAGTTTTAAGATGCGTAATTTAAAAATATTATAATTACAAATGAAACGAATTCTTAGGCAAATTTAGAAAGAACAGTAAAACAAAGAATGACACAAATAAAATTGAGAGTATATAAAGTTCATTATTAAAATTGTAATAAAGTTTATTTAGGTCAACAAATAGGAACTTTCAGAAAACAATTAAATACTATTTTGCTAGTTTTCATAAAGGAAAAATAAACTTAAACTATTCAAATCATTTGTTAAAATGAAAGCATCATTCCAATGAAAATGTTAAAATTTTACATGCTGAAAATAAAATTTTACGGTTGAGCTTTCTTGAATTTTTGGAAATAAACCAACTGAGAAATGAGAATAATTTACTTAATTATCAAATCTATTTAAATAATTCCCTATCATTAAACTTATTCCACTAATATTTTATGAGCATCAGTAATGTCAAAGGTACTTGGGAAAACCTATATTTTATATAACCTGTAGACGAATAAAAAATAAATCGGTTATAATTCCTGTTCGGTCCGAGTATGAAGTTTTAGAGATATGTATGCCAATGAACTTCCAAAAAGTATACGAACTCTTTTATTTCTTAAAATAATCCCTCAACATTCTAAAGAAAGTTTTCTTCCTAAGCCACCATCTTCTGTCATTGGCAATTCCACTGGCTTCATCTTGATTATCAATGTTTTGCGGCACTGAAAATATCCAGTCAGGTATATCCAAAGCAAATTTTTAAGTCTTTCAGCCAGGAATTCTGTCTTCCTCCTAGTGATCCCCTCTCCAGTATATTTTGTTTTGCAAATAGTCTCAAGAAATCGTAACTTTCGCTCTTCATTATATGACCAATATACGAGGTGTGTCTCAAAGTATCCGACCTGCGTTCGCGCTGGCATTATTTTTAATCATCGGGCCGGTGAAATCTTCCAAATTATTCCCATTCGACTGAATAACACCCTCTCATCGATGTTTCCATATACCAAGAAGTTTACTTAGCCAATTTTTAGCATGGCCTTGAGTGTGCTTGTAGCGTTCGTCTGAATTTTCAATTTCCAAAATAGCCAAAGCCGCAGGGACCTATATCGGGACTGTAGGAAAGCTGGCAAAGTTTACTTAGTCAATTGTTAGAATGACCTTGAGTATGTTGATCGCATTCGCCTAAATTTTCAATTTTCAGAATAGTTAAAGTCACAGGGAGCTATATCGGAACTCTATGAAGACTGGCGAAGTTATATAATGTTATGTTTTACAAAAAAATTTTGCATTAGGTTCACCAAATACGACGGTGAATTGTCGTGGTGAAAATTTCTAGATAAAATTCTTTATTGATTGTCTGACCTCTCGAAGCATATTGATGATTAACAACACTTTTATAATCAAAGAAAGCAATAAATAATAATGTAATATTGCTTCGACTTTAACGTGGTTTTTTCAATTGTGGCTTGGATGAGAGCTTCAACTGTAAAGACTGTTGTTTTGTTTTGGAATCGTAACTATAAACGTACGATTTGTCACAAATAGTGACCTTTCTGAGCACATTTCCATCATCAGTAACCCTTTTCAAGTTGCCCTTTACGATTTCAAAGCGAAGTATTTTCTGTTCTAAAAAGAGCAATTTTTGAATGAATTTGGCATACCCGAAAGTCTGTAACAAATTCTCAAAACACACATTTTTGGAATTCGAAAGTCACGTTCTAATTCACGAACAGTGAAACTTCTCATTAAATCCCATGCGTTTTCAATACGATTTTCATCTGGTGATGAAGCAGGACACTCCAAGGTCTCCTTCCCAGTCCTAATAAAAGTAACTACTGTATATCGGGTTATTGTTTTCTTGCAATATTCATGAGTTGTAATCAGATTTAAACCAATATTGAGCAAACTTTATTAAATACCTTCTAAAAATTCTTTTCATTGTCGTGGCGTACAAGTTTTCAGTAAAAATACACATATTAACATAAATCTAAACCCAAAATTAAAATTCGTCGGTAAAACAACTTTCTAGGCAAAGTATCCATAAAAAAAGACTTCCGGAAGATATGATTGAAATAAAAAAATATAAGAATAACATCAATAAACAAAAAATACAGCGAAAACCTGAGCATCTCATATTTTACCATAAGAAATTTTAAATGACATCCTGTAAAATTTTGTATTACTTGATTGATTTGATAAAGAGAAGTTTACTATCATCGGTTGGAGAGAAAGAACGGTGAATGTTATAAGAGAGCCTGATAGAAGGGCGGGTATGATGTGGGACGACGACATTGTGAGAGAGGTAGGAGATAAAAGGACCTGGAATACGAGGGATATCAGGATGTAAAAAAGAGAGAGATTGAGGACGGAATGGCAGAGTGACTGGGACAACGACACAAAGGGTAGCAATTTTTGCACTTGGTGTCCGACAGTGGAGACAGATAGACTAACGTTGAGATTCAATGCCACGCAATTAGCAATGAACGGAACGCCAAGATGCCGCTGTGGCCAGGTGAACGAGGGCAGGGACCATGTTTCATATGAGTTTACGAATGAAAGTAGAGTGAGAGTTAAGGGATATCAGGAAGGCAGGTAAGGGAGAAAAAAAGAAAGAAAAAGAAAGAGAGAAATAATGTGTATTTCAGATTATATTCTTTTAATTATTAGCCAAGTGCTTTCGGTTTTATTTAGATCATCCTCAGAGTTTAATCCCTAGAAACAAGAAAATGTGGTCAGTAAATAAGCTTTTTCAGTTCTAACCAACCATATTCATTGGTCAAAGGGCACACTATATCTTGTCATCTGGAGAATAGTCTCCAATGCCGGCGCAGCTAAGTCGCCTTGTTGTAAGTTTTATCAATACCGTTTCTAAACTATGATTTTTTTTTAAACGCAATTCTAATCAAGCTTATTAAAGACAACCCATAATTTTGCCTCAAGAACTCCATAGATTTAGTCAAAAGATTGAATTCTGTCACCGTGCTAGATGACTCCTTGCTTATATCCTTCGATGTGTGGAATCTGTTTATGTCGATTCTGAGAATGAAGACTCTTCTGATTATATCAAATATGTTGACAGCGAATAGCATCTTTAGGGACGACAACATCAGTATATGACCCTAATTAAGTTTTGCTTATATCAGGAGTTTTTGTTTTCAATAACAAATACTATGAACAATCTTCGGCGTTGGTAATAGGAAATCCTTAATTTCCTATTTTAGCAAACATTTTCCTGGGCAATTTAGAGAAAATGCATCAGTTCCGAGATTTCTGAGAACAATATAATTAGTTGGCCTGGTTAGGCGGATGACACTTTTACGGTTATTCTTGCTAATGAGTAACGGGATGTTGATGTTCTGAATAGTCTGAATTCTCTGCTTTCTGCTCTAAAATTGGAACTAGAAACTGAAAATAAACTTAATCTCTTCGATATAACTATCAAAAAAATCAACAATTTTCTCAAATCCATTCAAACAGATCATATAATCCCTTCTAATTCTAATCACCCTTTACAACATAAAATAACCTCAATAAACTGCTGTGTTAACAGATTGCTCAATATTCCTATGTCAGTGGAGCACTAAAATAACGGGATCAATATTCTTAAGCAGATTTCAAAGAAGCAATGAAAATCAGCTGGGTAAATTTTTCTCTCTCACTCGTCCTTAGGTCACTTCTCTAATAAATAACATATTACACTTGAAACGTAAAGATTTAGTTTGGTTCCCATTTTATCAATAATAAGCATTTAATATCCCATACCCAAAAAAGTGGGGTTTTTCAACTTTCTTGCCCAGATTGCCCAACATAGATGGGAAAAGCAATTAGAATATTAGCAGTCAGAAATAGAGAACATATTAACAGACCTCAGACCTCTGTTTTTGGTTACTATATTAATTTTACCAAACACAGTTTTTCTCCAACCCATAATAGTCCTAAAAAAGCTTATATACTGAACATAATCTCTTATTTCTAAGGTCTGAGTACTAAAGATGCTCTAAGTAAGGCCGAAAGTGCTGAGCCGATAATTCAAAAAATGTACACTGAAATACACATTAGCTCTCTTCTTTTTTAACTTCTTCGGTGTACAATCTGTTAATAACTTATTTACGAAAACGGGAAAATGATTTTTTGATATTTTGTATTTCGGAATTCATGGAAGAAACTCCCAATATTTTACATACTGTAAGTAGTTGCAATTTTACAAGAATTATTTTTTAATACTTTTTCTTTATATAATATTTAAATTGGAATGTTGTTTTAATTTTGAGTTTTGTTTATATAATAAGTTAAATTTTGTTTATAAAAGAGGTTAGTAGTTTTGCAAATTGTGTTTACAAATAGCATATTTCTTTTTCTATTTTGTACCATGATTTTTAACCGACTTCTAAAAGAAGGAGGTTCTCAATTCGTCGCGTATATATTTTTTTTTTTTATGTATGTACACCGATTATTCCGGAACGGCTTGACCGATTTGAATGAAATTTTTTTTGTTATGTAAAGGAAGTTGCTGCGGTGGTCCCATATTTTTTTGGACGAAATTGGTGACGTAAAATCCAAGATGGCGCTGACAATATGGCGGCCAAAAAAATTAATTTTGTCCGATTATCTCCAAAATTGGTATGGAGGAATTTTCGGGATTGTACCCAACGAATCTGAAATTATTTTTAAAAAATTCAAAATGGCGGATCCAATATGGCGGAAAAAAAAATTAAACTTTGTCCGATTTTCTCCAAAATTGGTATGGGGGAGTCTTAGAGGTCGCAAATTACGAATTCAAAACATTTTTAAAAAATTCAATATGGCGGATCCAATATGGCGGACAAAAAATCGATTTTGTTCGATTTTCTCCAAAATTGATAGGGGGAGTTTTTGGGGTCGCACATGACGAATCTAAAATTATTTTTAAAAATTCAATATGGCGGATTCAATATGGCGGACGAAAAAATCAATTTTGTCCGATTTTCTCGAAAATTGGTATGGCGGAGTTTTCGGCATCTCACATAACGAATCTGAAATTATTTTTTAAAAATTCAATATGGCGGATCCAATATGGCGGACAAAAAAATCAATTTTGTCTGATTTTCACCAAAATTGGTATGGGGGAGTTTTCGGGGTAGCACATGACGAATCTAAAACTATTTTTAAAAAATTAAATATAGCGTATCCAATATGATGGATAAAAATTAATTGTGTTCGAATTTTTGTCAAAATTGATATGAGGAAGTTTTTGGAATAGCACATTAAGAATTTCATATTATTTAAAGAAAATTAAATATGGCGGATCTAATATGGCGGATTAAAGATCCTACATCTCTGGAATTTGTCTGAAGTCAGTATGGAGGGATTATTGTTAGTGTTAATTGCGAAATTAAAATATTTACATGTTTCGATTTTGTGGAACTGAATCATTTTTGAGGATGTAAACAGCGAATATAAAATTATTTTAAGAAAATCTAATACGTCAGATGCAATATGACGGTTTCGAAATTGTTAATTTCTGGATTTCATCTAAAATTGGTACTAGGGGGCTTTGAAGGGTTTAGATTTCGATTAGATTAAGACGTTAAAATTGTTTTTTTGAAATTCATTATGGCGGATCCAATATGGTGGGTTGAAAATTTTACGTTATTCACATTTTTTATAGATTTGGTATTAGGGTGTTGGGGGGGGGGGGTGTATTACGAATATGAAGTTAATTTTTTACAACTATTAGATTGATTGATACAATATGAAGGACTAAAAATTTTACATTTTCCGGTTTTATTTAAAATTGATATTGCAGGGTTCTTGGGGCGTGTACAAACTCAATATGCAATATAAAATATATCGGGCTAAGAAATTTACGTCTCAAATTCTTTCAATATCGATACTGGAAGGTTTTGGGGCCTATATTACCAAACTAAAATTAGTTTGAAATATAAGATATTGGATTTACTATGACAGACTAAATATTTGTTTGACACAATTTCATTGGTATTTGAAGAACTCTAAGAATCAAAGAATTTTTAGTGGTTCATTTTAGGGTGACTTACAATTCTGGATAAAATAGGTACTTTTTTGCCACCTTGGAGTCATTGCAAGGTACATTAATCTCGATTAGCATGTAGTTCAAATAATTTATGAATATCATAAAGAATTCAAAACTAAAAATTGAAAAATAAAATTTTTATAAAAAAATTGAACCGACTTCTAAAAGTGCGCTAAAAAGGAAAAAATAACTAGAAATTTTTACAGTCGGCGCCAAATTATTTCTAAATGAAATAAATAACTACTAATATATACAAATTATGTTAAGAAAGCAATTACAATTAAAGTATTTTTAATCTGTTTATGCGAATTACATTTTGTCAGGTATTAGTTTGGCGCCGACTTCAAAAATTTCAATTTCATGTAAAAATTTCTAGTTATTTTTTCCTTTTTAGCGCACTTTTAGAAGTCGGTTCAATTTTTTTATAAAAATTTTATTTTCCATTATGTTCGATTTTTTTTCATTATTCTTGACTTCACCAAAAAAAATTTGGTTTAAAGAGATAAAATTTTATTCAAATTGATTATTGTAGGGTGAATTTCTCTAATGTAAAATAAATTATATAAGTCATTAGAGGTTAGTTAAAATAATGTTTATTTTTTATTTAAATCTAAGTGGTATTTTTTTGTGAAGTGGGAAAAATATATATTTATTTGAAGCTATGAAAGTGGTATATTTTGTTTGTTATTAAGGATCATCAATTCTAGGATGTCAGAGATAAGTTATTAAGAAGATATTGGTTCAAATATTGTATTCATTGAGTTGTCAAATAAAGTTGTACGGCTCAATAGCCGCGTGGTAGTGGCGGGAAGGAAGGTAAAACGGAGTTGCGATGAGTTTTCTTGAGAGTGGTTTTGTTGGATAGCAGGGTTCTAAATGAAATTTTTTCTGTATATCCAGTTTTAACTTCATTCTTGTAGAAAGATACCTGTTGCAGAAATCTCCCTATTAGTTTTTTATGATTGCCAGATTCCTGAATGCTGGTATCTATCAAGAAGTTCATGCTCCAATATCTGAATGAGGGACCCTGAAAAATAATATAGTAGATAGATAATAATATCTTGGTCCTCTTCATATAGTCTGCATGTGGAAATCTGTCTGTAGATTTACAAGTTGTAACAATGCTTTTCTAAGAAGCAATTTCTAGTAGTTAAGTCACTGTACTGATTTTCTTCCTGCTTTCATTCCCCATCCGTTTAGATGGAACATCCAGCATTTTTTGGGTCTTTGCCAGGGAATGTGTAATTAGAATCACTGATGGTTCATTCCAACAGACAGCTACGAATTGAGGTTTTTGGTAGCTGAATATTGGCGCAGGATCAACTCAACTTAATATTTTAAATTCATGTAGTCCTAACGAGTTTTTCACCGAATTGATAAATTTATACATTTATTAAACGAAAATTGAAAAAAAGAATACTTTTTCACTCCAACAAAAATCATAAAGCAATATGCTAAGAATATAACATGTATCAATCCATTCTCGTACATCTAAAAATATACAGGCGATTTTACACGAAAAAAATTAATTTTTGAAATTATAATTGAAACAAAAAAACGTTTAATCGATGAAATTTAGGAGTAGTAATCACCGCGGAAGTGAAAAAAGTAATTAGAAAAGACAATAGAAATTACACCAATAAACTAATAAAAGACACAATAAGTGAAAACTGCAACATAAAAGTACTAAAAACAAAAAACTCAAGAGGCAAAACAAGAATAATAAAAATAAAAAACGCGAAAAACGTGACCATCCAGGACGAAAGGGAAATAAGCAAAGCCATAGAAGAATTCTACACCCAGCTATACTCGCCACACGCACAACAAAAGCAACAACGAACAAAAAGAACCATACTCAACATAGGCTCAGAGGATATTCCAGAAGTAACAAACTCAGAGATAAGAATGGCACTAAATAAATTAAAGAACAATAAATGTATAGGAGAAGACAAAATTACAGTAGAGATGCTGAAAATTGGCGGCAGAAAAATAGAACAAATATTGAAGACTCTAATAAAGTAATTGAAGAGGGAAAAATTCCACATTATTGGTATAACTCCGAAGTAATCTTAATATTCAAAAAATGGGACAATACAAATTTTGAAAACTACCGACCAATATCCCTACTATCACATACCTACAAGTTGTTAACCAAAATCATAACCAACCGCATAACAAACAAACTCGATTTTTACCAACCTGTCGAACAAGCTGGATTCAGAAACACTTTAGCACCACAGATCACCTACACACCATAAGAATATTAATTGAGAAGTGCACCGAATATAACGTACCGCTCTATATGGCTTTTGTAGATTTCCAGAAGGCATTCGACTCCGTCGAAATATGGGCATTATTACAATCCTTAGAAAACGCAAGAATCGATTCAAGATACATAAAAATCATAAAGAACATATACGAAAATGCAACCATTCAAATAAAAATAGACGACAAGACGAAAACGAACCCCATAAAACTACAAAGGGGAGTGAGACAAGGGGACACTATCTCGCCAAAACGGTTCACCCTAGTCCTAGAGGATATTTTTAAGGAACTTAAATGGGACATCAAAGGTATAAACATCGATAGAATATACTTGAACCATCTCAGATTTGCTGATGACATAATCTTAATAGCAAGTAATCTCCAAGAATTGAACGAAATGCTAAAACAGCTAAATGACGTATCCGCATCTGTAGGCATTAAAATGAACTACAACAAAACAAAAATAATGAGCCCCGAACAGTCAAACATAACAATACAGAACCAGAGGACAGAAAACGTCGAACACTTGGGTCATGACATCAGACTAGGAAAATCAAACCAGGATGCTGAAATAAAAAGAAGAACACATCTGATATGGGCCGTTTTCGGTAAACTTTCATACATCCTGAAAAATAATTCGTATGGATTAGAGACCATGTCCCTCACCAAAAAGTCCGCTAAAAAATTAGAAACAGTTCAAAGAGCGATGGAAAGAAACATGCTTGGAATATCATTAAGAGACAGGATTATAAACACCGAGATAAGACGCAGAACGAAAGTCAAAGACATCATGAAGGAGGTGGCAAAGATGAAGTGGCGATGGGCTGGTCACATAGCCCGATATGTGGACAACGGATGGACACGAAGAATTCTGGAATGGAGACCGAGGGAGACAACTAGAAGCACGGAAAGACCTCAAAAAAGATGGGTAGACGACATAAGGACAGTGGCGGACAAACAGTGGATGAGATTGGCGAAGAATAGAGAAAGATGGAAACAATTGAGAGAAACCTACATCCAGGAGTGAATGGACAGAGGTTGACAAAGAGAGAGAGAATCACCTCGTGGAACTACAATTGAAGACGCAAAAAAGAGTGTAGGATATTTTGCAATGTACCATAACATATCACAAAATAAGCGGAATCAGAAACTGACTTTTTAAACTTTTCACAAAGCTCTAAGGGGTAGATGACTAATACCCAGATGACAAACTAGTGAACAGGCTGCTAAATCTGATCAAGGCAATAAATTGTTTACATTAATCAGATAGAATCGGCGACACAATAAGTTTCAAGATTGCAATTTAAGAAATCCTCACCCTGGCCTGCTATAACACTCAATCAAGAGAGTAATTTAACCTTTTGAAATGGTAAATTTTCACTACATGCTATATTCTGAAAGTTCCTTATGATCTGTATTATTGTTCTTATTGAATTTGTATAAAAAAGTACACTTTTCACCTTTTTTCATAAAAATTTAAAAAAAGGTTAATCCAGTTAAATTCATAAAAACTACTGACCTGATCGAATTACACATTTGTTGACAGCAAAATAAATAACATTTTCATTCCTATTAAGAAATTCTAAACAAACCCTTATTAAAAATGAGCTATAAACTTTGGGGGTAGTTATCACTACCTAGAAATGCGATTCAGGACATAAAAAAAATACCTGTTAGATACGGTATACTCCAACATATTAATGAATAAGGCAAAGTGGAGACAAACCCCTGAAAATGCTTCCTTGTTAGAAAAAGAGTATAGGTTTTGCAGTAGTTTTCAGTGAAGAAAACAAATTCAACATTTTCGTGTACGAATGGACAGTATCTTAAAAAAATCATTCTACAACAATAATTTGCGAGCTACTGTGAATTTATTAGCAACTCTGTAGCGCGTTATTGCTCCCCTACTATAAATTTTATATAATAAACCTTCTTCGGAAAACAGTCTCACCAACTCATTAAATTGCTTTTGAAATAATTAAGAACAAACAAAAACAAACGCAGCTGATGTTACATTATACTAAAATTTTCATTTATAAAGTTGATAGAGTTGTTATTAAAATCAAAGGTTTAGATATGCACATATTATTTACCTGCTGGTATTTTTTATATATTATTATAAATTATTCAATCAAATTATACTGAAATAATCCCATTTTGAGGCGTGAAAAAGAATCACGAATAGGCAATATATTGAACGATATTTTTGGCAGGCGATATTATATTTTTATTTATTTTCTTATGTTCATTTTGTTGCACCATGTTTGGATGATATCCAAGTATTATCGAAACCAGGCTATTTTTCTGGTGCATGTACTGGAATATAAATGCAGTTCATTGCACGTTTTATGGAAAATTCTATAGCCCGATTTATGTATAAAGGAAAAGGAAACGAAATTTACGGACATAACTTATCTGAAAATAGTAAATAGCTTAAACTTAATAAGAAGGGTGAGTCAACGACTGGATGAGATTAATTATGTCTTTTGGGTAAAATTTAAAAATAAACCATATTTACTGCATTATATGGTTAATTCAAATACATATTTTAAAAATATTTGGGAAAGAAAATTACCTTCTCCCTGAAAAAATTTATAATTTGAAAGGACCCCGCACCAACCAAATGGAAATTGGATCCCTGTCAAATTCGTTAAAAATTCAGTATGTTGTAGGTCTAGATGTCCTGATCAAAAGTTCTTATGGGCACAAAGTCCAGAAGGTAATAGTTTTCGAGATACCGAAGGATGAGTTGCGCCCGCACCAACCAAATGGAAATTGAAATTCGTTGAAAATTCAGTATCTCGTAGATCTAGATGTCCTGATTAGAAGTTCCTATGGGCACACAATCTAAAAGTTAATAGTTTATATATATATATATATATATATATATATATATATATATATATATATATACCAAAATATTTAAATCGCGTAATCATAAAAAAATACTCGATAGGTTTAGGATATTGAAGGAGATCACCAATTGTAATTTTTACTATGACCTTTAATCAAGGGTCAAGGTCAAACATTGTCAAGGTGTAATTTTTTATGGAAAAACTTTTTTTAGGAAGTAGAATTAAAAGATAGAAATGTTTTTTTCTGGGATATTTTTCGATTTTCGTAATATTTGAACCTTATATGACCTTGAAGTCAATGGTCAAGTAGTTTAAATGATTTTTTTAACGCAAAAGTCCATTACAATTGGTGATCTTCTTCATTATCCTGAACCTGTCAACTGAAGTATTTTTTTATGATTACGCGATTTCAATATTTAGTTACATAGTCTGCAATGTTTTACGCTGCATACATACACACATACACGCACACGCACACACACACACACACACACACACACACACACACACACACACATATATATATATATATATATATATATATATATATATATATATATATATAATTATTAATATGTATGTATAGAATATGTATTGTACATTTTTATTCGCTTACGTTAGCCAAACAAGTTCACAAGATAGTGAGAGAGAAAGAAAAAGAGATAGATAGAGAAAATTGACCCTTACGCCTTGCCTATGTCAGGGGTGGCTCGGGCACAACTCATCCCTCTGTATCTCGAAAACTATTAACTTTTGGACTGTGTACCCATAGGAACTTCTAATCAGGACATCTAGACCTACGACATACTGAATTTTCAACGAATTTGACCGGGATTCAATTTCCATTTGGTTGGTGCGGGCGCAACTCATCCTTCGGTATCTCGAAAACTATTACCTTCTGGACTTTGTGCCTATAGGAACTTTTGATCAGGACATCTAGACCTACAACATACTGAATTTTTAACGAATTTGACAGGGATCCAATTTCTATTTGGTTGGTGCGGGAGCAACTCATCCCTCTGTATCTCGAAAACTACTAACTTTTGGAGTTTGTGCCCATAGTAACTTTTGATCAGAACATCTAGACCTACAATATACTGAATTTTCAACGAATTTGACCTGGATCCAATTTCCATTTGGTTGGTGCGGGGTCCTTTATTGATTTCACGCCTACTTATCCCTTTACTTTTCAGAACATAATGGAGAGATACGATTCTTTTGGAAATACTGATTATCCAGAACCTAAAGTAGTCAACAGAAAAGCTAGAAATGCAAAAAGATAATTAGAAATTTTGCTACATGTTCCAGCACCATCAAAAAAGATGAAACATATCACATGGAGTTATACTATGAATTGTATGATAGGAATTTTGAAAGGAGTGTAAACTATTATCATACGATAAATGTGCAGACTAAATTAAATCCAAATTTATTAAACACTGTAATGTTCAAAAATGAGGGCACTTTAAGAAGTAACGGGTCCGTAAATAAATATACCCTTTTATGCTAAAGGAACCCAATTTTGACTAAGAGAGGTGCAACATCAAAACCATTTGTCAATTAATATTTAGTGTGGTATTCATAATATAGAATCATTGGGCTCCACTTTTCTGATAAATTATTCAATGACCATAATTACCTAAACTTTTTGCAACAGGAACTACCCTAACTGTTTAAAGGTCTCATTAGAAATGAATGCGACAGTATTTGGTTGCAGCAAAATGGTGAGTCTCTACACTACTGTCGTGAAATCCGTAGATTTTTGGACCAACGCGTTTCTAGAAATGGATTGGACGTAGGAGTTGAATCCTGTAGCCACTCAGATCTTGTGACATCACTCCTCTAGATTTTTTCCTGTGGGGTTTGTTGTGGTAAGAACATCCCACCGTTGTTCTCTTACAAATCTGGCTTAAGTAGGAGTTCCAAGTTGTAGAAAGCATGACTAGGATGTCTGGGAAAGGCATCGGTGGATCCCACTGATGAGTCCCCACCGATACAGGGACGAAACATCCTAACATTTTGCCGGTGGTCGAAATAGTTCGTTAGTTATATGCTCTTAACATCAGGGGCATTACTACGACATGGCGCCTGAACAGGGACGATGCGACGTAAGGACTTCAATTCGTGGCTTTGTGCTAAAGCCGGTACCCTACCTTGGAAAGACCACCTAGGATGTCCGTTCCACATTTCTCTTATCAAGCTTGTGCTTCTATAGCTTGGACTTTCTACGATAGTCAAAGTCGAACAAACAAATGCCTTAGGGGGAGGGGGGAGGCGTGTTGTGGTAAGAACATTCCATCGTTGTTCTCCGACAAATCTGGTTTAAGTAGGAGTTCTAAGTTGTAGAAAGCATGATAAAGATGTCTGGGAAAGGCATCGGTGGATCTCACTGATGAGTCCACCACCGATGCGGGGACGAAACATCTTAACATTTTGACGGTGGTTGAAATAGTTCGTTAGTTATATGACCTTAACATCAGGTTCATTACTACGACAAGTTATATAAAAGATAAGGTGTTAATAAATTCATTAATAACCTTGAGAGATATGCAGATATCCTTAATATTTGCGGATCAGTTACGCCACTATCTAGGAACTAGGAAGATGTAAGAAAAAGATTAAATATGCGCTCAAAAAGGGGACCACATATTTGAACCTCTATTAGTTTTTAATTTTTTTTAATAAATGAATATAGAAATGCTTCGTGTTCATTTGAAAAGTAAAAATTTCACATGTTTTGTTTTAATGTTGATACATTTTTTATTATGTTTGATTATATTAAAATCTGTGTTATAAAGTTTCCAGTATACTTATTTATATTTTTTGTGTATTTTTTTTGTTTAACATAACTACTAAGAATATAAAAGATAACTTTTTCAAGGAGTATAGAGCATATTGAATAAAAGTTGTAGGGTTTTTAACAGTCTAAACAATAATACAAGATGTATCATTTAAAAATAATCAATTTTAAAAATTCGAATTTGAACTAATGTGTTGAACATCCTGTAGATTTTTTGCAAATGTCTTATAGAAATATTCTTCGGTCATCTTTGGTTTTTATAATAATTTTGAATATATTTTTCGCAATACTAAGAACGGTATTTTTGATTTAAATGCATGCTTGAAAAGGTAACTTTTTTCTTGAACACAATTATCTCAAAACAAAAAAAAATAATATTGTATGAAACCCTTGATAACAAAGTTTTAAAATTAAAAGCTAACTTGAAAAAATGATTCTCCTACAGTGTATAAAACTTTATGCTGTCCTCGTTTTTTGACACGACTTGTAGAGTCCCATATATTTAGAAAATATTAACAAGTTAACCGTGTAATACAGAAAATAAAGATATTAGTAGTGAACATAACCCGATTCTCTCAATCCCCCCACTCCTCGACCTTGACCTTGACCTTGCTTCACCCCTCTTTGGCCCCGCCCACATGTCCTTGTCATTGACCTTGAAAGTGCACGTGTGCTTTGGCCTTGGCCTTGTGTTCAAGGTTGTGTGTGTGACCTTGACCTTGACCTTGGTCGAGACGACCTTGACTTTGTTGAAGGTCATCTTGGGTGTGTGACCTTGAAGTAGTTATTTGTGCATTGTAATAGTGTGGGATGATCTTGAAATGATTTCGACCTTGCAAATTGTTCTATAAATTGTGTGAGTCTACTTGCATTCATTCAGTGTGAAATGTCAGATACGGAACTATCTAAAGAAAAAATTATAGAGCAAGTCGGCAGAGTAATTTGTTTATATCAGAGTAATTTAAAAAGTTTGTGTGATTTTGAAGAGAAGGATCTAGCATTTTTTCCTCTCGAATATTTAAAAACTTGCGTTGATACGCTGAGTTTACGGCAAATTTGGGATAAGCTGCCAGCGTCATATCGGTGTAACAAGGAACTACAGTTAAGCTTACCCTGTTACATTCACTATGAACAAATATATCGTCATCATATAGATGGGCCACCACCAGCAATAAAAAAGTGTCGTGAATGTAAAAATGAGTGAATAATATGAATAGTGCTTTGCAAGAGACAGTAAAAAAATTGGGCGATGAGTTCACTGAAACGGCTAGTAATTATTTCAATGATGCAATGAAAAGTCGAGCAGAATGGGCGTCGCGCTATTGTGATTTGGCTTATGAATATGAAAAGGCTGCGAATGCATGTCGTAAATATTGCAGCAAAACAATAAATTTACAAGACTTTGTTCGTGAGATAAAAAAGTTGGGGTTTAGTGACTGTTTGGAAAAACTGATTAGGTTCATTGCAGATCCGGTTGTGTTAGATGAAATTAGAGTGTAGGACTTAAGTTTAACGTAGTAGTAGTTAATATGGAAAGTTTAGTGCGAGAAATGTACGAGGAATTTCTAATTTCTGCAGCCGGTTCGGAATTTTACGCATATGAAATGCAAGATTCGGAGGCTCAGGACTTTAGTGTATTTTTTAAGTATATGGACCATGCCGAAGTGTGTCTTTTAGCTAGTATAGTTTGTAAGAATTTTCTTAGAAATAAAAACAAACACTTATTATTGAACAAATTAAGGAAATTAGGTTTAGGTGATAATGTTAAACGCATAGAAGAATTGCAGAAAAAAATCAATGAATAAAGTACATAAAATGTAGTTATTTGTTTCATTATATTTTGTCCTTGAAGTTATCCTTATACCAATTTAAATGTGTGACGTCATTTGACCTTGAATACTCCTCCCACTATTTCTATCGTTAAGCTACCCCCACCATTGTTACAATTCGACCTTGAAACCTCGCTATAAAGGTTCGTGGGAGAAGAAGTGACTTCAAACAGTCGCAGATATCAGTGGCATAAACATCAAATATTGTGTTCGTGTAGTGTTCTGAAAGTGCTTTTATATTCACGGTAATTTTTGGATTTATATACCATTTTTTCAATAATGAGTATTGCAAAAGAAACTCTAGATGAAATTAATGAAATGTTTAGCAAAGATTTCGAGGTTTTAGAGAAAAAAAAGGTTACCGAAATGATTGTAGGCAAAGTGTATAAAATTGTAAAGATGGTTTCAATGACTACACGATTTGGTAAAACTCTTTTAGTGGCTTTACACGATGACGGTGATAATAGCACATTTGAGACTTTTTTACCAAAACGTGTGGCCGAAACACTACCTGACGATATTGTAGATATTATGAGTAAAACTAAAGATAAATACACTCTAACTTATTTGGGGCAGGGCACTAGAGTTTTTGGAAACAATACTCGAACATTATTACGTTTTGGCTCATTGGAGTAAATTGTATGTAAATTGTTTGAAAAAAAGGATGTAATTAAATTTAAAATATAGTTGCACATGTCAGAATACTTACGCGTGTTCATTATTTCTGTTAAAGATGTCTGCTGATGCGACGACGACGACGACGACCGCCAACGAATGTGTAGATAGATACATATTTTGGTTGGGGAGAGAATTAAGAAATAGGGCTCACGATATGTTAGATAGCGTAAATGATTGGTCGCATATTGATGTAACCAAAGATCAATATAAGAACGAGATCAGGGATACAATCAATTTTATGGCTGGGGCACACTTGTGCGACAAATTTTTATATGGTTCCATAGACATGGATACATTTTGTGCTGAAATGGTTGAAGAAGAATTAAAAGAATACCTCGTCAATATTCCACATTTACCAGGTGAGCTTGCTGCAAAATATGAATTGGTTTCTGCAACAGCAACAGCCCAAGACGTTGACGATCGAAATAGTGTCGGATGGGATAGAATTTTGAGCAACGAAAACGAAGACATGGAAAACTAATTTTTTATAATTTTTGTATTTGTGCAATTAAATAACTGTAAATAAATATCTATTACAATCACAGTTTTATTTTATTTCTTTTATAAACATACCAACCCAGTAGATCATAGTCAGTGTTTCTTTTTCTCAGCTGAAATATTTAATATAAGTAGGGCAAATAAAAATAAAATAGTTTAGTAAAGATTGAAAATGAGTCGAGGAAACAACACAATTGATAAATTTGGTCGTCAGAAATATAATGAAAAATATCATATATTATCTGGGCCACAAGGGATTGGTTTTAAACTTACAGCGGATGGGCAGTATGATATGGGTGGAAAAATCATAACCAACTTAGGCGAACCTAAAGATGATGACGATGCTGTGACAAAACACTTTGTTAATAGAAAGTTTTACAATTTTGCAGTTGTAATATGTGACATATTTAACAAGGATGTCCTCCCCATGATATACAAAAATAATAGTGAGCTTAAAACAAAAATTGAAGTTATGCAGAAAATACTCTATCATCAGCCTTTAAATGACTCATTAAGCGCACTGTCGTACGACTCGACTTCAAAAAAAATCTAAAAAAAGCAGGTTAAAGAATAGGAGAACGCACTCCGAGTGGCATAGCCTTGAAGATAACGTCGTAGTCGTCGGTGAATTGGACCTTCCCTCCAAGAATATTGAAATGTTATTTATGTGTATGATGTTTTATTGTCATTGTTTTTAATAATGAAGATTGAAATAAAAAACTTTATTTTACAATATATTGTTTATTTATTTTACATTTTAAATAAAAAATAACGTCATACAATATGTTATTTAAACAATATTAGCTTTATCTATCCAAGAGTTGAAGTGGTTGGGAAATCCTAGCCATTTGACAAATAATTGTTCGATGTGATTTTTCTTGCGTTGTCTAAGGACCTTTTCTACTAGATAAACGTCAGGACTGCTTGTTTTTTGTAGTTCTGATTCGTAAAAACACCCTCTTATAGGCTGACCTTCTAACGATTCCAACAAGTAAGTAGGTGGATTTGTAACGTTAACTTTTACAAGTTTAAACAATTCGGTTGACCAAGAGGGCGTATATCCTTTCTCGAATAAGCTTTTGTACTTGCTAATACGCACAATGTCACCCATGGAAAACTTAAATTTTTTAGGTACAATTTTTAAATAATCATATGCTTTAATATGTGTTTTTTCTTGCACGTCTGCAGGCTTCATTCCAATGGTGCGATGTTTCGAATGGTTATAGGTTTTTGTTACTGCCGATAATATATGTATCCATTTGTAAGATCCTCTTGTCGAGAATTGTTTATATAAATTATTTTTTAAAGTCCTTATGACTCGCTCAACAATTGCAGCTTTCTTTGTGCTGTAAGTGGAATAATGATTTATATTATATTTTTTCATCAGGGCTTGAAAGTTTGTATTATAGAACTCCTTTCCTTGATCACTTTGCAGATTTGTTGGTGTATATGATGCCTCTTCAATGATGCTTTTCATCGCATTAGTAACTTCTATACCAGTCTTGTTTTTTATGGCTTTGGTATAGACAAATTTCGAGTAACAATTTATACAGACCAAAATATAACGATAACCATCGTTTTCATCAGCATACTGTTGCATTTCAGCCAAATCAATTTGCCACAAATCTCTGTATCCTTTTATTATCGTGCGCCGTCTTACAAAATTTTTTCTAGCCGTTCTATGTAGTTCATTAACAATCTTGATTTTTTCTAGACTGGGCTCCATATTATTAATAATACTAAAGGTTTCAGATCGAAGGAAGAACTGAATAATATCATTAAATATTGAGCTTAATATATTATATCTTCTTCTCGTAATTCCTCTATGATTGACATAATTTCATTTTCGTGTCCAGTGTGACCGGCCATTTTGGAACTCCACAACAAGCGTAAACGATCCACCAACTCTTTAGCTTTGTTCCAGTAGACATATTGAAATTTTTTCGAAGATAATTTCTTTTTTGTGGGTAACTGTAGTTTTTCCGAGAGATTTTTTCTTGTAATAGTACCACCTAATTTTGTGCCCATTATCAGAGGTTTAATAATTCGTAAATATTTGTTCCATCTGGTCTCCCGTAAACCATCACTTTTTTTAAAATTGTTGTAGACAGCATTCGTTGATTCCAAAATTTCCTTGTACGTTGAAAGTACATTATCACTTAATTGTTGTTGTTCCTTGCCTACACTTGGGGGTGTTTTAAGAAATAACAAATCATAAAGTGCCGGTGATCCACCATATTCTGCAATATTTTTCCCTTTTTTGTATAAGACAATATTTCCATTTCGAAAACGCACCTCTAAATTACCAATAAAATTTTTGTTATGATCTGTTTTTGAACCAAAACGTACACCATATACAGTATCGTATAGAGATGGTTTCAAACGTAATCCTTTCAGGTGTGCGTTTAAAGTATCGGAAGTTGTGGTGTCAGCGGATGCGAGAGATGTATTAGTTGATGTCGAGGGTGTATCAAACACCGATTGGCTAATATCTTCTTTTGAAATGCGATGCTGCTGCTGCTGCTGCTGAATAGGTGTGGAGGTTTGAAAGGAATGTGTAGGTTGGGGAAAACCTGATATTTGAGTCGACTGCACTGATGTACTGAGACTATGTGACTTTGTAGCTGGATAATGTTGTTGCTGTTGTTGTTGCTGCTGCTGCTGCTGCTGCTGACGTTGCTTAACCACATCAGATATAGTTGTCAACGGCTTAGAAATGGGTTCGTAAAACTTTTCCAATTCCACAACATTAAACTCTTTAGCCGCTTTAATTTGTTTAAATTTTTTTCTGACGGCATTGGTAGCTTCCACTAGTTTACGTTTTAAGTCGATCGCGTTATTCATGATGTTAACAAAGGACGTTTCAACAATCAAATGAACATTTTCCCTTATTATTACAGTAATATATAGCTATCAAATCCTTTGCGGTATCTTCCCGATTTCACATCACTGTCTTTATCAATTACTAAAAATCCATACTTATTATCCCAACATTTTGAGCACATTTCTTGAAATTGAGTAAAAGTTAGATCCGGTGAAACGTGGTCGGAAAATATGTGTTTCATATTCAACTCATCTTGTTTAAACATAATAATAAAATTGGCGTTGTCTCGCACAAGCTGTTTAGGCACTCGCGAATATGTTTGCGCTAGGTAAAAGGAGTCGATATTTTTATGACGTCCCATGCTAAAGTACGATCTTATAACATCTTGTTTTTCACATATAACATCATCAAAGATAAATATAGAGTTTGGTTTTGCATCGGACGGTTCCACAATATTACTGGAATCACTAAAGGCATAGTAGCCTAAACCTTTGATGGGCGCTAAAATTTTCCTTAAATACTCATATTTCGGTTGATACAGAGATTTCGAGTAAATATAGACATTTTCGAAACGTAGCCCAAGGGGGTGTGTAAGCAGCGAAATCATGACATTAGTTTTTCCACAATTGGATGGACCAATTAACAGGCCGCGAATAGAGGAAGGAAGTAAAGGACCGTGTCTCTTCATTATCTTCTTTTCAAATCCAAGTCCGACTTTTTCATCGAGATTGTCAATAGGAAGTTTTTGTTTAAGATCGATAACGCGCATCTTAGGAAAATTTGATATTTTATAGGCAATTTTTCACAAAAACTGTCATTCAGATGCCGAGCGTCAAACGAAGTGGACGGTCTCACGTTTCCAACAAAACTGGATACGGTATTGTGAATTCGTTAATAAATAAATTACCATTCGAGGTACACATTCCTGGTTATCAATATTGCGGACCCGGAACAAAAGTAATAAAACGTGTGACAAGAGGTGATCCAGGCATTAATCCTTTGGATGCCGCATGCAAAAAACACGATTTAGCCTATTTACATAATAAAGACAACATAAGTGCGAGACATCGAGCGGATTACGAGCTCGAACAAAGTGCTTGGAATAGAGTAAAATCGAAAGATTCCAGTTTAGGTGAAAAAACAGCAGCTTGGTTAGTTACAAACATTATGAAAGGAAAACAACGTTTTGGTATGGGTGTACCATCATCATTATCAACAAAAAAAACATCTAGTAAAGGCACGCGTCATACAAAAAGGAAAGGTGTTAATAAAAATCGACATGTTCGGAAAGCCAGTTTCGGAACAGCTATTCGACAAGCAGTTCGAAGGGAATTATTAAAAGCCGGAAGTAAAAATGTGTTGGAAAAAAATGTCATGAATGCATCTAAAATAGCTCTGTCGGCAGCACGTAGATCGGTAAAAGCGGCAGGTGGCAAAAGGAAGGTTCGTACACCGAGAATAATACCGATTCCTAAAACTGGTGGAATATTACCATTAATACCAATTTTTGCCGGGTTATCGGCTTTGGGTTCATTAGCCGGCGGGGCAGCGGGAATTGTGCGCGCCATAAAAGCAGTAAAAAAAAGCAGCGAAGATAAAACCGGTGCCGGCCTGTATTTAAAATCGAAAGGAAATGGTTTGTTTCTAAAGCCATATCGTAAAGGTATGGGATTATTTTTAAATCGTAGATCAAAAAACTAATTGAATCCCTACCTCGAAGACCACTATCTAACATCGATATAGAAAAATATGCCAAAAAGAAAAGAATAGGACACTTTCGAGGCGTTTATATGAGGGATTTATTACCTAGACAAGGTCCTCGACGTTACGAAGCAGCAATAGTGAATTTGGATAGTACGCGTGGTGCAGGGACTCATTGGGTAGCTTATAGAAAAAATAATTCTAAAGTAACATATTATGACAGCTTCGGCGATTTACCCCCACCGATCGAATTGGTACGATATCTACAAACGGGATCGGAACCATCAAAAATTATTTACTATACATACGATCGTCAGCAGGATTTTGGAACAGTCTGGTGTGGACATTTGTGCTTAAAGTTTCTTGTCGAATCATCAGCGTAAAAGATGTCATCATCATCATCGTCACCATTAACACCGCAAATGGATCGCAATAACTATACTAAAATGTTGCAATCACTGAAAGCATTTCATCTAGCCGGTGGATTAAGGAAAATGACCGTGAAACAGTTAGAAAACATGCCCAAGGAAGTAATGATTGCATTAGCCCCAAATGAAATTCCATTCGTTTGGGAAAAGTTGCCGGAGCATCTTAAAAGCGATATCGATATATTAAAATATCAGTGCGGTTGCAAACATTATTTCAGCAGCAGCAGCAGCAATTTAAACGAGGTTATGACTGATGAGGATCTTACGGCTAGAAAAATATTTTGTTGTTATTGCAAAATCAGCGATGTGCGCATAAAAGCAGAAAATAGCATAAAAACATCACTATCTAATGCAGTGAGAAAAGGTGTGACGATGAATCTTTTTAAATGTTGCCGCTAAGAATAAAACCGAGATGTGTGATGTTTTAATGGTTAGTCATGTCTTATACGTTCACACTAACAGGACACTCGAGCGTCTTAAGCGCCGATTTTTATCCACCAGTCGAATTAAATAGAGAAAACAAATATGGTCTGGCATTGCTGGGATTTTACACATACAATTCAATTTTTAATGTGGACGAAAGCAACAATAAGTTTGCCTACATGAAGGAGGGTTACACCACCGAGCCGATACAATTGCAGATTCCACCTGGGGCCTATGAAATAGATGAGATAGGTAAAGCTATGTTGGAGGCTTTGAGGATTTCAACTGAAGAAAAGAACGATGGAATCTTTTACTTGGTTGCTAATAATAATACGTTGAAATGTGAACTGAAATCCCAATATACTATAGATTTCCGGGGAGAGGCGAGTATCGGTAAAATGTTAGGATTTAATCATACAGTGTTAAAAAGAGACAAAAAGCACGAATCAACCGAGATGGTGGAAATAATGAAAGTACGCATCATACGCGTAGATTGTAATATAATTTCCGGAGCATATATGAATTCGGTGGAAGGTCATACCTTGTTCGAATTCGATATCGACGTGGAGCCCGGTTACAAAATCAGTAAAGAACCACAAAATAATATTTATATGCCGTTAATGCCGGCAGGACGTCAGTTTATCGACAACATTACTCTTCGCATCTTGGACGATAGCGGTGATCTAATCAATTTTCAAGGCGAGAAAATAATCGTGAAATTGGAACTGAAGAAACTTTCATAGAAATGGGTTTTTGCTTCAATCGTCAATTGTGTGTGCTGTCGACTAAGATGGGGGAGCCGCCGAAACATAATAAAAGTAAAAGAAGAGTTAACGTCAAGGTTAGTCGTCGTCCAGACGTTAGATCACAAACATCTCAACAGTTATCTGCCGAAGACTATAAATTTTTAAAATCAATCGGTCTTAAAGTGCGAAAATGATTTCCACCACCAGCGATAAAATAGAGGTTTTCTCCGAGCCCATCTTGGACAATTCCATTATTAGTCTAGAAGAGCATACGTATAAACCATACGGATCTCCATCATTCAACAATTCGGATGAAGTCCGTATCCCCATTAATTTTCAAGATATTATACTGGATATCGCCGAAAGTTACATATATATCGAAGGAAAATTTAAACCCATAGACGCAACGAAAAGATGTTTTTTATCAAATAATGCCCTCGCATTTTTGTTCGATGAAATTCGCTACGAGATGGGAGGTGAACAGGTCGCCGTGGTTCGTAAACCTGGAGTTACGACGACATTAAAAACCATGGTTTCATTCGGAAGTTTGCAACAAAGATCTCTCATGACGTGCGGATGGGGTCTCGACGAAGCAAACCAAGATATCGTAGACACGGCAAGTAACGTATTCTCCGGGAAATTACCCTTAAAATATCTTATGGGATTCGCCGAAGATTACGCAAAAGGTGTTTTCAACGTAAAACAAGAGCTTATTATGATTATAGCTCGCACTTTTACCAATTGTTACGTCGGCGAAGTAGAGGCAGAAATTAGTATCGACAAAATCGAATGGAAAATTCGTCACATCATTCCAGACGACAAGCAAAAATTGAAAATACTGTCTCGCATTAATAAAGGAGGAAACAATGCCAGTATTCAAATGGCATATCGTAAATGGGATCTGTACGAATTACCAGCTTTAAGGCAAACATCTTCCGACGTGTGGGCCTTGAGAACGAGTACAAGTCTGGAAAGACCGCGCTATATAATCGTCGGGTTTCAAGACAGCAATAATTGCGACAAGAAAGAAAAAAACGCAACCCAGTTTACCCACGCCGACGTATGCGACATTAGACTGTATCTGAATTCAACCGTTTATCCATACGAAAGATGGAATTTAGATTTCGCCAAGAAACTGTACGCAGCAGCCTATTACAATTACGAAAACTTCCAAAGCAGCTACTACGGGCGCGAGATAAACGATCCGATGATAACGTTCGCGGAATATATGAAAAACCCCGTTTTTATTATCAATTGCAGTCATCAACCAGAGGCGATTAACTCATCGACAGTGGATGTAAAATTGGAGTTCCAAACGAGAAAGAATAAATTCCCCAAAGACACTAAAGTGTACGCATTAGTTATTCACGACTCATTTTTTAGTTATAATGTATTAAACGGTTCGGTGACCAATAAATCTATATTTTAATGTATCTATTATATGTAACACAAAATAATGTTCTTGAATCAATAAATTTGTAATGAGTGAAGTAGTAGTTTTATATTTATTTGAAACCCAACCAAAAAAAAAAAGCTGGCGGAAAAGCCCGCTCTTTAAGAAAAGAGTACGGGAATTTAGAAAATGGTGGTTTATTAAGTGGAAAAAAGAGCTTAAATAACACAAGAAAAAATTTTTAAGGCAAAATATGAAAACAACGATTTAGAAAATTTGTAGGAAAGTGACGGTTAGGAATAGGGAAAAAAGTTATAAGAAAAAATTATAGAGGAAATCGAGTACTATAAGCAAGCATTTTTCTCGATAGTAAAAACGTAAAAAAAATTTTTTCAAAAAAAAATTGAAAAATGGTGAATGCGCGCCAAAGTTGAAGTTTTGGAGCAAAATGATATTAGGAAATTAGAAAGAGAATTTTTTTCTACATATGGTAGTACTTTTCAAAATTCGGAAAGATGAAATTTTAAGAAAAGGGTTATAGTAAGTTAGTAATTTGGATTTTTTAAAGCGCTGTAGCTCGGGAACCGTTCAAGATAGAAAAAAAATAAAAGCACTTTGATAGCCCAAAATTTTGAGGAGAATGCGATGGTGTAAAAAAAATTATAATTTTTTTTTTTTTTGAAAATGCTGAATACGCGCTAAAGTTGAAGATTTAGAGAAAAACGGTATTGGGAAATTAAAGAGAGAACTTTTTTCTACATATTGTAGTATTTTTGAAAATTCGAAAAAATGAAATTTGAAAAAAAGGGTTATAGAAAGTTAGTAATTTGAATTCTTTAAAGCGCTGTAGCTCGGGAACCGTTCAAGATAGAGAAAAAATAAAAGCACTTTAATTACCTAGAATTTTGAGTAGAATACAATGGTGAAAAAAAAATTTGGAAAATCTTAAAAATGACAAAAAATTTAGACGAAAAAATTGAAATTCTCGAGTTATGAGGCTAGGGCCGCCGAACGGGAGTATGTGGAAGTTGTAGGGGGAGGTTTTTTTTTTTTTTTTTTTTTTTTTTCCAAATATATGCATAATTTGCATTTTTTGTAAATATGTAGCAAAGTAATGGTTAGAAATATCAAAAAAATTTATTTGAAAAAAATGTAGAGAAAGTCTAGTACTATATGCTAGAAAAGTGGAGGGGGGTAGTTTGTGTCCATACCAGAGATACGGTGAGTTATAAAATCATATTATTCTCAAACTTATATAATGCATATATGCACTCCACCTTACCCCCTCCAACTTTTTGAATGTATATAGAGGCCGGTATTAGAATTATTTCATCATTACACATTCGATCGGCAAGATGGAAGATATACCAAAAAGGATCATTGGCATTGTCAGGCCATTCGTGCCCGGCAAGATATGCAAGTGTGAGGAGTGCGGGGGTACCGCACCAGGAGCGGCACCTTCGGCACCGCCTGCAACGCCGACACCACCAGCGACGACGACGGTGCCGCCAATGAGAAGACCAAGGGCTGCACCTAGGTCGGTGTTAATATCGTTGGGTATTACTCCACGGTAGGCACCCCACCCTCCCCCCAGGCCCTTTTAGGGCCACAAAAACGGTCCTTTTCAGGACCACATTATATTTTGATCGTAGTTTAGTAATCGTCACTTATGGGGCGAGATATTCGTTTAACGACGATTTGTCTCGTAGCTTAAGTGCCAAGTTATATGCTTGAGAACCTATGAAAATGTTAACAGTTCAAACAAGGTTTCTATTATTTTTTTTTTTTGTAATGTATTCTTCACAAAATATTAAGAATAAGTCTTATTGTCTAAACAAATCTAATTCCTTATTTAAAGTTTTTGAAAAAAATCAATAATTCTATAAGCTCTCACCAATACATAACATTTAGAATCCGTTGGTGGGGTGGGGGTAGTTCTATATATATGAGACTGGGTCAGTTACACAGTCATATATTCATCAACCCTCATACGATAAACATGGAGGAAGAAAGACCCGCCAGCCGAGGCTCATCCATCTTTAGTGATGACACCGTAGCCGACAACGTTGGAGACCTGCAAGTCTTCGACGACGACGACGAGGTGGATTTTGAAATTGACGTCCTACGTTGGGACGACTTGGATGAGCCGATTCCGCTAGTATATGACCATGATCCGGGTCTAGTGGAATTAGACGACGCGGGTGATTGGGTCTTACAAAGACTCGAAACTCCGTCGCCGCAGCCAGAGCCGGACTCGACGGAAGATGCGGTGCTGGAAATTCCAGCATCACCAACACCCGACGACCCACAAGGCCCCTGCGATTCGTCAAGCTGGTGGTCGACCAGCGAGGATGGGGCACCATAAGCCCCACACTCTCCCTGGCCCTTTTTAAGGGCACACAACAACGGTCCTTTTCAGGACCACAAAATACTTTGATCGTAGTTTTAGTACATATTAGTACTTTGTTACTAATATTGTATGTATAGAATATACAATATTAGATACAAAGTATTAAAACTTTAAGTGCTGGTGGAACCCAGCTAAATCGTTCGTTCGTATTTGAGACCACAAACAACTTTTGGTCTCAATACGTAATATGACATTTGTTTTCACCCCCCACCATTAATTTGTCTCTATATATACGACCATCAATACTTATTACAATCATTTTAGTTCAACATGTCAGGGACTCAACAACAACAACAACAACAACAACAACAACCCATCCAATGCCCTGTGGTAGATTCTACCACAGAGAATTGTTTGGAGTGGGAGCCGAACGATCCTAGATGGGATGAACTTTGGCGGTTCATCATCGAATACACAGAGGACAGCACCGCCACCCCCGCTGATGATGATGACGGGCCGTGCGACTCCACAACTCAATAAAAGAGTCGCATGTTTTAAAACCAAACGGTCCTTTTCAGGACCACAAAATAATTTGATCGTAGTTTTAGTTGGTTATAATACTTTGTAACCAATATTTTATGTTTTTTTCATAAAAACATACAATATTGAGATACAAAGTATTAGAAGTTCTGGCGACAGAACCTTAACTTCATAAACCGAACCATGTTTTAGCATACTTGTAAATATTATCAGAAAATATTTACAACTATTGCTATTGCGTAGTTTTAGTGGATTATTCACTTTTTTTTTTTTTTTTTTTTATTACCTAATATTATGTGGGACAGGGCCTATATGAAATAACACACAAAAATAAATTTTCAAGTCATTTTTATTCTCATTATAAAATATAAAAAATTTGATCAAACACTTTTTTATTAACTACAATATATATATATATATATATATATATATATATATTTACAAACTTAATACTATAAATTAAAAGCTAATATCTACAACTACCTAACACCTACTACATAATTTATTAAAGTCCTCTAATTGTCTTTTTAACCGCGCAGATTTCACCTTTTTTATCTCTAATTGTTTTTCAAGTTCTATAATGTCACTGGCACACTCGTTCACTTCATTCACTAACCGTTTTTTCATGGCATAAATGTCAGTCAATTTGGTCTTCTGAGAGTTGGTGAAGTCTTCGACCCACTCCGGTTGTGATGGCTCGGAAGAAGACGCGGTTTTATTTGGTGAAGACGATGACGACGACGACGACGACGAAGCAGCGGAAACTTCATCGCCTTCAAAACACCGCTTAAACCGCTTCTTCATGGGTTTCCGGCACCCCAATATCGGCGACAGTGGTGCTGGCGCTGGGGAAGACTTCACCTCCGACACTATTACATTCTCGACGCTGGCCGGTGTTGGTGGCGTTGGTGGTGTTGGTCCATCGGGGCCTTCTATGACTTCCACTTCTACTGACAGTGGCTCTTGCGGTGCTGTTTTTAGGAAGTCGGGTAATGGAACAGGGGTGGAGGGACGCTTAAAGTTAAACTTTTTCTTCTTCCCTTGTCCCACACCTTTAATCGCCGAATAAAATGTTTTTTTATCGGCGATTTCCGACTTCCGCATAGTCAAGAGCTTTTGCAGTTTCGACGCTTTCGGAGAAGATTCCCTAGGCCGCGATGCTTTTCGCACAACCACATCACTAATCACATTAATTTTTGGCTCTTTCTCCTCCGTCCAGCATTCCAGGAATTGCGCTGCCGACTGAACCAACTCCTCGTCGCGACCATCGTTGAGGGCTCGGTCTTCGGCATCTTCATGCTCCACGCCATTCCAGTTCTCGAACACCCCCGGACTTAGCACCTCTAAACCACTCATGTTATCGAGCATGCCTTGCTGTGAACCGCAGCTCACGTCAAGAGCATCTAAAAGAGACCGTACACTAGACATTTTCGATATTCCAACTCACACAATTAACTTTTTCTTAGCACTGTACTGTTTGCTGTTCTGACGAACTGTGAAGAGCTCGAGCCAGCAAGTCTGCTTTTATGCCCATTTCCCCCACTACACCGCCTTTATTCCTTTTGTTCGATGCATTAAGTATAATATTTAAACTTGTCAGATGCAAGGCCAAGGCCAAGGCCGACGTAACCGGCAATACCAGGGTCGTTTTCAGGGCTGTAATTTTCATGGATTTTTTTTTTGTCCCTGTCAAGGTTATTTTAAAGAAGCATATAAATATAGTACTAAACTTGTTAGATGCGAGGCCAAGGCCAAGGTCAAAGTACCCGTCAATGTCAGGGTCGTTTTCGAGGTTGTAATTTTCAAGGATTTTTTTTTTTGGTCCTGTCAAGGTTATTTTAAAAACAAGGACATTAATGAACGTGCCATCCAGAGAAGAAATTGGGTCATAGAAGAAGCTTACCTGTACAGAAGAAATTAACATGTATTTTATTTCTTAATTTTTAATTTTTTGTTTGTTATTTTTTTTATTTTTTTTTTAATAATAAAAAGTAAACTCAATCTTTTGTTATATTTTAATTTTTTTTCAATAAAACAATAGTAAAATGAATCTGTATGTGTATTTATTAAACATCACCTAAAATACGTTTTGCAATCCATATTTTTCTGCAGAGTCCGTTTATTAATGAAATAGAACCATATATTAGGGTGAAATCTAATGGTTTCAAATCAGTCTCACATAACAATGTCAGAAGTAAACACTATTGATAAGTTCGGTCGCAAAAGAAAATTTAAGGATTTTAACTTTATGCGAGGTCCTTCAGGAATAGGTTTTAAACTTACACCTAATGGAGATTACGACATGGGAAGCAAAAGATTGTGCTATTTAGCAGAACCTCTTGAAGGAGACGATGCGACCACACGAAATTATGTTGATAATAACCTTGCTCAGTGTGTGCAAGATACGCAGAAAGCTTTACATGACTCAACAATTGTTATTAAAGATATATTCAGAAACCAACTTGAAGGTTACGTACGCAAGAAATTAATTGAAACCGGTCAAGAACTTAGAGGATACATTGATGATACTGTTATTGCAATATATGAACTTAGGCAAGACGAACTGCGTGATGAACTTAACTCTAGAATGTTGAAAATTGAAAAGACTATGGAGGATCTTGTCAGCAAACCTGTTTCACATTAAACATTTACTCGTAGACCTGTGCGTTTAATTTACTATTAGACAAATTTTTCAACAATAACTTTTACAGTTTGTTATTTGTCGACACTTCATTATATTTATAATTTTAAAATAAAGGTTCAATAAAAAAGCAATCAATCAATGAATACATGTTTTTTATTTAAAAAAAAAAAAAAAAAAAAAAAAAAAAATTACAATACTATCGTTACATATTAATGTTGTATGTTTAATAGAAATAATAAAAACAATACAAATAATGAAATATGGATTTTCCAGATTACGTGCTGTCCTGACTTAGAAATGATTCCAACACGGTGACTAAATTTGCTAAGTTTTCTTCCGGGTCTGTTTTGTAAAAATCTATGTCTGCATGCCCCCAAGGTAGAGTTTTGGTTGAACTGGGAATTACATAACGTTTATCATCGCTATGTGACAATGCTACTTTATTTATTATGTTGGTATAAATGTTATGTAATTCACTTCTAAATGTCTTCATCTTTCTTAATATCAAACCACCCCGTTCAACAATTCTTTGGTAGTCTTCCTGATGAAGGTCTTTCTCGATAACACATTTTTTGATACCTTTGGCTTTTTTTAATTCATTATTAATGGACTTTACATAATAAGCCTTCGCGCCGGTACCATAAAAACTTATTATCGGATCACCAGGAAACTCATCTTTCATTCTACCAACTACAGAATTACTTTTAATTATGTTGAAATTATTAATTTCGGGGTAATTTGATGTATCGAATTTTTCGGGGTTTTCTGATATAGTTTGATAAAAGTTTTCCGTATACACTTTTAATATAAGCGAGTCAGTATCGGTGTAAAGTAACGAAGCATCATCACCAAACTTGGATTTAATAAAATTATAATAAAAATCGTATATTACAGTCTTTGATATATCTAATATGGAAAAACCGATATAAATTGGTTTATTGTACAATATTTTAACTTTATTCATATGTATAGCAACAAAGTTCTCGGTAAATATCGAGCTACTATTGAAATTGGGGCGGGATATTAGTGCTCTAGCTCCATTTCTGCCTACACTGTTCTCCCAATGTGTTACTAATTTTATATCCTTTCGATTTTCCACATTTTCCATAGTTTTACCAAATATCGCGTTATTTTTTAATTTAAAAGTGTCCTTCGCAAATTTTGTGGTGGCCTTGTTACGTAAATTGGTATTAAAATCAATATACGATTTTAGCCATTTTGATTGCTCAAACTGTAATACTCGATGGGTTTGCATTACCACTAAGCCGTTGGCGATGGCTTGTTTTAAAGTTCTATAGTGTACAATGTATTTTTTTTTATCTTGTAAATTGGGAATTAATTTCGGTAATTTAGCGTTTTCTGTTGGCGGTATGATATTTTCTACTAGAAATGGAAGATCAGAATGTGCATCATGCAACTCAGTCGGATAATGCACATCCACTTCCAAAACGTAGCCATGTAAACTATCATCACCAACAGCCATAATATTTAAATCCAGAATTTCGCGCTCGCTTAACCATCGAAAACCACCATATGGTAATGCTTGTGACATACTATGACCATATAGATTTGTAGCATCAAGGTATGTTATAAATGAAGAAGGTTTTGTTGGGTCATAGTCTGGTAAAAAAATATTATTAGCGATGTGCTTCCTTTCTGTACACTGGCTTATGCCGCCGCGTATACCTTTCTTAAAAAAATGTATCATGTCTATATCAGTTAAGAGCTCTAACTCTACCTTAGTCATACGTAGCATACAATCAAATGATAAACTTGGAAGGGTATAGTAATGTGCTGGATCAAGTTTATCGAATTTTAAGCAATTATTCCGAAATTGCTCAAAAACATCACACAATAGCAACACATCTGATTTTAAATACACGTCCGAATAGTCCCCCAAAGTTTTACACCCAAACAAGCGCCATACTTCTTTTGCTCTTCTATAGCTTTCATCGCTAATATGTTCTTCCCGTAAATTATCATAAAATTCATCTTTACTTGGAAGACATGTATTTTCCATTTTTTCTATAGAGTCAATAAAGCTATAGGGAAAAACACCCCTTTGACGCATCAAATTAAATTGGTTGATATTTGAAAAATGTTTCCGCGTTTCAATAAAATCGTCGTCGTTTAAACCGCTGCCTAAATTTTCCAAAGACGTTGACAGAAATTTAAAACTATCAATAAATCGCAACTTTAAATATTTCCTCTTGACTTTTCCACATTTACTATCAAAATAATCGTGCACATAAATGCTTTTGGTAAATGATATGTACTTTTCCTTACTTTGAGCCAAAACACCAATTTTATCCCCATATTTACATAACTCTTTTATAAATAAATGGCTGTCGTAGCCGCTTAAGTTATGAAATATGATAGGGATAAAAGAGGGTAATTTATAATTTAAATTACAAACGGAATGTGCAGCACCAAATCTTTTTGCACCAGTTATGTGACAGTGGTCTCGTACTTTAATCTCACCCTCTTCAAAAGGGCCTTCACATATACCACATATTTTAGCATCATTAAACTCCCTTTTTTCTTCAGGCGTTAACGGTTTCATAGGCTTAATGTCTTTTAAATATGTGTTGTATAGAGCCCTTAAATCACACTCGATACGATCCACAAAGACTTGAGCTGCATTATTCCCCCGAAATAGCTCAAATTTCGAAAGTGAGTCGTCAAAAGAGCATTTAATTAAATAAGCAAAAGAATATGGTTCATGTTTAAAACTTTTTACAGTGTAAGAATTTTGTGGGTTTGGTTGTACCGTTTCAATGGGTTTTAAAACAGATTCGAAATCTGCATAAACCACGAATGGAACGCGCATTTGCTTTTCTATACCCTCGAATTTTAAAATATTTTCCGGCACACTCTTTCCAAATTTATCGATTTTTAAATCCACTGAGGGTGTTTGCGTGAAAATGTGGTTACAATCGTAGCTTTGATGTAAAGTTAAAGCTGACGGTGTACTAAAATAAATGAGGCAACCATCACAGAAATATATTTTATGTTGTTGACAACTAATTTGACTTGAAACTAAACGTGATAAATCCCGAATCCAACAATAATGACTCTTTGAACAAGTCGTATCGCAAAAATGTTCACCGCCATCTTTACTACTACAGTCTTTTGTAATTAACAATAAATTTACATGCCTATCCAACTTTTTTGACGCATACCTCAGTGGACCAATAACTTCATGTATTATTTCATTATTTTCATATTTAGATTCCAGACCGTATACGTTAATTGATATGTTGTTCATTTCCTCAAATTTTTTAATGTCACGTAATTTTACTGGAAAATCCATACCTGTTACATTTAGCACTCTAGAAAAATGGGGGTAGGATGTCTTCTGTGAAGGCTCTGCTGTTGGAGGAAACAATGCTGATGTTACAGCCCACGCAAAGCAAAATTCGTCCTGGTTAATCACATTGACGACAGCTCCTTTCTTTTCAATAGAACACGGCAACTTGATGTATGATGAGCCACCCATAGGCATATACTTGTTGATACCAACTTCCAAGTATAAAATTCGCACAAGAGCCCATCCTATAACAAGAAAAATAATATATAAAAATCAGTTTAATATATCGGGTTTTGATTTTTCCATACCTGAATCTTTCTCCTGGAACTCTGTCGCCTGCGTTTTTATTGATTCGGTGAAAGAATGGTAAACGGCATCCAAATCACTTTCTACACTAATTATTTGATTAGCAGTGTTGAAGGATTTTTCACTGAATATTTCTTGTGATGGAAGCATGTACTCGCCAACAGCTGTCATGTTAACTTTTAAAGCATGATGCACACGCAATAAATTATTAACAAGTTCCACCACCTTGGATTTAATGTCTGCAAAGAACATTACGTAATCGGAATGCTCCATATCACTGCTAACCCGATAGGTTGCAATTCTTCTTTTGAAGGCACATTGAACGAGTTGCACACCATGACATACCGGCAAACATGAATTATTTTTATGTTGTTGTGTTCGTTTATGCGCTGACATATGATTTATTGGAACATCTACATTACATGTAGCGCAATTAATTACCGGAATCGTCGATGTATACTCTTCAATTCGGAGCCGTTTTCCTCCAGGCACTTCATTAAATCTCGCCGCACACGATTCTCTTTTATGACGTCTCATATTATAACTCTTAGTAAACTTAGAACCGCAATTTTCACAAACATATGCCATGATTTGTCAAATATTAACACATGTACTACCTCTACAAGTCAGAGCCAACTGATGAATGAAACTGCCCCATACTCTATATAAAACCATTCAAGGTCACCCCCAACCACGTAACATATCTTCAAGGTCACACACCCAAGATGACCTTCAACAAAGTCAAGGTCGTCTCGACCAAGGTCAAGGTCAAGGTCACACACACAACCTTGAACACAAGGCCAAGGCCAAAGCACACGTGCACTTTCAAGGTCAATGACAAGGACATGTGGGCGGGGCCAAAGAGGGGTGAAGCAAGGTCAAGGTCAAGGTCGAGGAGTGGGGGGATTGAGAGAATCGGGTTATGTTCACTACTGATATTGGATAAGTTGTACTTTAACCGCATAAATTTACTTCACTCAATTGTTAAGTCACTCTTTAGAGGGTCTGTTCCAGAAAATTCTCATATTAGTAGAAGTCTGCACTGTAGAAAATATCACAATCCATCATCAAAAAACATCAGCCATATCACATGGAATTACACTAAGAATTGCATGATAGGGAGTGTAAACTATTACCATACGATAAATGCGTATATTCAATTAAATCCAAATTTATTACGCACTGTAATGTTTTGAAATGAGGGCACTTTAAGAAGTAATGAGTCTATAAATAGACATACCCTTTCATGTTACAGAACCCGAATTTTGTTTAAGAGAAGTGCAACATCAGATCCATATATCAATTAATATGTGGTGTGGTATTCATCATAACAGAATCGTTGGGCTCAACCTTTTTGATAAACTATTCAATCGCCATAGTTGTCTGAACTTTTTGCAGGAGGAACTACTCCAACTGCTGGAAAGTTTCCATAGCATGGCGCAAAACAGACGTGGTTGCAGCAATATGGTAAGCCTCTACACTACTATCGTTAAGTTCGTATGTTTTTGGACCAACCCTTTTCCAGAAATAGACTGGACATGAGCGTTTCATCGAGTAGCCATCCACTAAAGTCATCAGAAACCTTGAAAGATATGCACTATCCTTAATAGTTGCGGAACAGTTACTCTTCTATCTAGGGTCTGGGAAAATGTGAGAAAAAATTAAAAATGCACTCAAAAAGGAGACCATTTATTTGAAACTCTATTAATTTTCAATTTTTTTAATAAATGAATGTCAAAATGTTTCATATTTATTTGAAAAGTAAAAATTTCCTTTGCTCTGTTTTAATGTTAGTTTATTTTTTTATCATGTTTAATTATATTAAAATCTTTGTTTTACAGTTTTCAATATACTTATTTATATAGTGTTTGTCTGTGTGTTTTTTTTTGTTTAACATAACTACTAAGCAATCAAAATTTCAGCAAGAAACAAAGAAATCTTTCTGCCGTATTTAAATAGTTTGTTATATATGTAATTCCCTTTTAGGCCGATAATATAAAAAATATATGTACAAACAGTTTAATTCCTGCAAATATCGCTCTGGTCCTCTCTCAATACGCGTTTCGATCACCTTATGATCTCGTCAATGGAGCTGTATCGGACCGAGAGCAACATTAGCAGGAAATAACTGATATATGAACCATAAGTTTCAAGGTATGTATGCAGGATATTACACCTGCCGTCTACCAACTTCGATGTGAGACTGAAAAATATAGCCAGTCGAACGACATCTATGAATCAACGGAATAACGTGAAATTTTTAAACAATCAAAATTTCAGTAAGAAATAAAGAAATCTTTCTGCTGACGAGATCATGAGGTGATCGAAACGCGTATGGAGAGAGGACCAGAGCGATATTTGCAGGAAATAAACTGTTTGTATATATATTTTTCATATTCTCTGCCTGAAAGGAGAATTACATATATAACAAACTATTTAAATACGGCAGAAAAATTTCTTGATTTCTTACTGAAATTTTGGCTGTTTAAAAATTTCACGTTACTCCGTTAATTCATAGATGTCGTTCGACTGGTGATATTTTTCAGTCTGACATCGAAGTTGGTAGACGGCAGGTGTAATATCCTGCCGACATACCTTGAAATTTATGGTTCATATATCAGTTATTTCCTGCTAATGTTGCTCTCAGTCCGATATAGCTCCACTGACGAGATCATGAGGTGATCGAAACGCGTATGGAGAGAGGACCAGAGCGATATTTGCAGGAAATAAACTGTTTGTACATATATTTTTCATATTCTCTGCCTGAAAGGAGAATTACATATACAGCAAATAACTACTAAGCGTATAGAAGATTAATCTTACAAAAAAAAAATAGAAAAAATTAAGCAATCGAATTATCTCGAAAACTATTAGGAAAAAGTATAGGACATATTGAATAAAAGTAAGTATGGCTTCTAACAGTCTATAAAATAAAATAATACAAGATGTACCGTTTGAAAAAAATCAAAATTTTCCGAATTTGTACTAATGAGTTGAACATCCTATTGAATCTTTAGTAGAAATAGTCTTTAGTCATCTTTGGTCTTTTTAATTATTTTGCATATATTTCTCGAAAATGTAACTTTTTTCTTGAACACAATTGTCTCAAAAACTATAAAGTTATATTATATGAAATCCTTAAGAACAAAGTTTCAAAATTATAAGCTAAATTGAAAAAATGACTCGCTTACAATATATAAAACTTCACGCTGTCCTTGTTTTTTGCAGAACCTGTATAGTTCCATATATTTAAAAAAGATTAATAAGTTAACCATATAATGCTGAAAATAAAGTTCTTGGGTAAATTTTACTATAAACGCATAAATTTACCTTATCCAATTGTTGAGTCCCCTTTTACAGGGTCTGTTGTTAAATGTTATCCACCCTGAAGTGCTTAAATGTTTAACTCAAAAATAGCGGGTATTTTAAGGAAAATTAGTGTTTATCTCCACCAGGTATCGCCTGAAGAAATTAAATTATTGTAAATTATAATTTGGTTTGAAAATTATTCAAATTTTATTCAGTTTTAACACAAGAATTATTGATGTATTTTTAGCAGTAATAGTTTCGTCACTTTCAAAATTTTATTGTTTTAATTGTGATTTGTTCATAATAACAAATGGACAGTTTAAAAAAAAACATTTTAATGATAATTATTACCATAGAAATTAACCAGATGTCAGTACTAACAGAGAGTAAGTATATCAGTATGACATAATTCCATTAATGTAAACAGTGATAAATTTCTGCCAGTATCAAAAAAACCAACTATTAATACTTTAATAAATTTTAATCCAGTTTCAATAAAAATTTTTCTAAATCATTTTGATTTATTTATTTTTTTCAGATACTCATGTCTGCTAATTTTTAAATGATTTTATTTAGTTTCACTGCTGCCTATGGGTAGTCAAATTTTATATTTGACTTTTAAGACCCAGTTTCACAATCGATGGTAACATGAAGTGGTTAAATAACTAACACTTGCAAGTCAACCATGAGTTTTCAAAGGTAGGTGTTTCACAAAGAAGATCTCAGGGCTCGTTACGAAACCATTGGTTAAATTTTATTTGTCAATGTTGATTTGACAACTAACCTCTATTTTAACGGCGGTATTTCAAAAAAAAAATCCTCGAAAATAATTTTATTATTATAAAGCTAATATTTGTGAAAATTTTATAATCATGGAGAAGAGAGAAAAAAGAACTGTAAATTTCTGTAAAGAAGAAGAAATCCTTCTTATATCTCTGGTAGAAAAATATAAGAATATTATTGAAAGTAAAAACAGTGATTCTCACACTTGGAGTGATAAAGAAAATTGTTAGAAAATTTTACAAAATGAATTTAACACCAGTCGTACTGCAAATAGCACAAGAAATCAAAGTCAAAGTTTTGAAAGAAAAATATAGAAATTAAAAAAAAATCGAAAAATAAAATGGAAATTAACAAAACGGGAGGAGGAACCTATACAGCCCCTATAATAACCGAAATGGATGAAACCCTCAAAAATATACTTGGGGAAGAACAAATTTCAGGCCCGCACAATAACTATGACTGCGATGCTCCGAAAGATTTGCCAATGATCATTGTCGAAGAAAATGTTGACGAGGGCAATGAAAATGATCATGTAAAACCATTAAATATCTCATCAAAAGAAAATCTTATTGTAGCAGGTATGGAATCTTAACAAATTCTTTTTTGTATTTAGTATTTTATTTATTTAGAATCAATGCTTGAAAACCATCACACTGTTTTGGAACAAACCTGTACACACGAACAAGAACAGTCAAATAATTGGACTACTTATGCAACAAACAATCTTAGAACAATGGTTTCTAATAAGTGAAGATAAGTAAAGGTTGGGATAAGTAATTTATAAATATTTGTAACTGTAAGGTAATGTTTATGAGTCATATTCCATTAAAAATTTATTTTTTAATTTTCACTTGAAAAGTATTTTTTCTGGTTTCCTGTAAAATGTAATAAATTATAAATTTCTTTATGAAAATAGTTTAGTGTTATGGTGGAGTATATTTTGTAAAGGACATAACATATAATGTTGTAGGTTTTGCTGAGTCTTCAATAACTGGAAGAAATACATATATAAAGAAGTACAAAAGCCTGAAAGCACTTCTAATAGAAGAAAAATTAGAGTTCTTAAGACTTCAAAAAGAAAAAATCTTAGAAGAACACGAAGTAAAAAAGCAGATTTTAAGGAAAAAAACTAGAAAATGAATAAATTTCTAGAATTTTGCTGTTTTATGTTGTTTCTAAAAAGTTTAGTTATAAAAATTTTTGTTCTTTTTTGACTCAAAGTTAATAGTGTCTAGTATTTTTTCAGAATTATTATGTTTTATTTTAAAATTTATATTAATAAATGAAGATGTTACTGTGAAAGTCCAGAATTTGCAGTTGTCAAGTTTCCCTGGTAAAAGTCCAAAATTAATTTAGAAAAGCTAATCTAAACTAACGCGAAATATATTTAGTAAATATTATCTAGTCCATTAAGGTTTATTTACTTTTTTCTAAATTAATTTTGGTTACCCCATTTCGGTATTTTACAGTAACATAAGTACCATTTAAGTATTTGTTAAAAAAGGATATCATAAAATGTGATTATATTGTAAATATTAGAAATATTTAGTTATGTTGTGAAGAATTAAAAGTTCATTTTTATTTTTTATTTTCATTTATTAAGCAGTTTGAGTAGGTATACATTCCTATTATTAAATAGCCTGTGTCTGCTCCAATTTCCTTGGAACTATCCTTATATTCTATTATTTATTGTATTTTCAAATCCGGGTGGCTAATAAAAGTTCAAATTTAAAATTAGCCAAGCGTACATTTTAAAAAAATGTATTTTTTTCACGATCATATTTGTGACTGACGGACAATACTAACCTATTCTTATTCAGCATCCTAAAAAGCCCCTCTCCATATATTTTAGATACCTACATGATAATATAAAACTGATACAAATTATATCAATTCCACATGGTATTGGTTTATAAATATTATTTAAAAATAGTATTAAAAACACAATTTTTATTGGTAACTATTTGGATTTTTTTTATTAATAGCTTTATTCGAAGCTTAAATTTGACAACAATTTCTGTTTCGTTCGAGATGAAAATTAAGAACAAAATAGTAGTCACCTAATTAGCATTATCTGTCAAATTTTATTTTTTTTTCAAAAGAATTCAAAAGTGGGATTATATCTCAATATATCGGAAAAAGTTATTAGAAAAAGTTTTCTAAATGCAATTTTTAACCAGTATGCAATTTCAGCTGTATAAGAAAATTTATATTTTTTGCCCATTTTTTGTAAATTGCACCACTGTTACAAAATAGGACTCAACACAACCTTCATGAAACTACTTTGTTTTGACAATGCTTCATTCCAGACATAGTTTGTTTAAACTAGCACCATACTAAATGTGTATTTTTCTACAAAATCTAAATAGGGCTATTAAAATTTGGTCACATATTATGCAAACTTGATTTTTATTTTGACCCTGTATAAGGTAACTACATAAAATAACCATTTTTGAAAACGTATTTTGTGTCTAAAAGTAATACACATTAATTTTAACAAAACAGATTAACTGATGAAAAGACTTAAATCTTCTAATAAAATAAATCATAATATAAAAATTAAACGCCTTTAAAATTTATTTTTCACCTAAAGCAGACTTTATTAATGACACTGTATACTTGTTTACCTTAATTATAATGTGTATTATTTTTAAACACAAACTACGTTTTCAAAAATAATTATTTTATGAAGTTACTTTATACAGGGTCAACAACAAATAAACTTTGCATCACATGTAACCAAATTTTATTAGCTCTATTTGTATTTTGTAGAAAAACACATATTTAATATGGTGCTACTTTAAACAAAATATATCTGGGATGAAGCATTGTCAAAAGTAAGAAGTTTTATGGAGGCTGCAATAGTGGCGCAATTTACAAAAAATGGGTAAAACATCTAAATTATCTTATAGAGCTGAAATTGCATAGGGGCTAAAAATTGCATTTAGAAAAACTTTTCTTATAACTTTTTTCGATATTTTTAGATATAACCCCACTTTTGTATTTTTTTTGAAAATAAATTTGATAAATAATGCTAATCATGTGACTACTATTTTTTTTTTGATTAATTTTCATCTCGATTAAGGCAAAAATTGTTGCCAAAGGTCAAATTTCGAATAAGGCTATTAATAAAAAAAAATCCGATATGGTGCAGATTTTACTGGTCGCACTGTATATAAACTCGACCACAATGCAATATTATGGTACATTGAAATGGTTTGTATTTCAAAGCCAACTTTTCTTTTAAACAGGCACTCCTATTTTTATTGCATAAATGAAAGTAGGGAAAAGTCCCGGTCCGACGATATAAATATGTCGTATGTTGTTTTTTACATCCAGAAGTAATTTGAAGGTTACTTGCACCCAGGCGCGGATCCAAGGGGGGGTGGGGGGGATTTTTCCTCCCCAAGAGCTTTGAGTTCAGGCAAATAGACCCGATTTTGCCTCATATACTATAGTTTATTCAAGAACTAGAGAGAGTAATAAATCATTTTTTACCTTTTTTTTTCATCGCAAACTACCTGTGTTCTTTATTCCGATGTCTTTGGCAAAATTGGCATATATTTTTCATAGGCGTGGGTTAGAAATTTTATAATCAGAAATATCGATGTATAACAAGGGACTATTTGGATAGAATAACAATAGATATTTGGATGCGAAGTGTTAAAAAGTGTTATAGGCGTCGGAGAGAGGATTATTTTATCACTAAGTATTTATAGCATAGAATATTATTTCGGTTAAAAACTTAAAATAAAAAGTTTTTATAATATTTTCTTTCTTATGATTTCTTAAAAATTCACATACATTAGAAAATATAGATAATTTTGACATATTTAACATAAATCACAACTTTTATTATTTTTAATTTTCGCATAGAAACAGTTTTAAGTACATTCAGACTAAAACGTAGCCTTTTTCTCTCAAAAAATTCTAAGTTATAATTTAAATACTTACAAAATACCCATTGTCAAAAATACAAGAAGTTAAACTTATATAAAAAAATAAATTCGTCCATATAATATTAAAATTTTTTTGGAGCTATCGGTTATTTTATTATTAATTAAAAACATTTTTAGGATATTAGACGTTTCGGTTTATTTATTTCTTAAATCATACTGAATTAAAATTAAACACTAAAAAGGGATTCAAATTTAATTACTTTTTGTACGTTACAGAAAATTTAAATAATAAATTGTGTTTACGCTGGTAAACATTACGTATCTAATTTTTAATCAAAGTCAGTGCAGCTATCTTCGCTCAAATTAATTATAATGGTTTCCTCTATCTCACCGATCATGAGATCGAGTTTCCCCATTTTCTTTTATTCTTTTAATATCTGGATTATTCCCAATTCTCAGTTAAATTACTAATTTTGTAAGTTGTGTTATTTCTAGCAACTCTACCTTTTACTTGAGAGAGATTATTCCTTCTCCAACGGACATTTTCCGGACGATCTATAAGAACAGATTTCCTATCTGGTTTTTCCCAGCAAAAATTAAGTTCTCTGAGCAATTTCTAGAGCTCAGTTCTTTTAGTTTCAGGTAAATCCCGATCTTCATTGATTTTATTTAGAATTTTATTGACGGTTGGGATCTGCTTCTCATAATAAAATGTATGTACAACTCCTTTGATTACAGTTTGTGTGATCGAATATAGCGTGGGAGTACTAACGATTGCAGTCGTGTTGGTCTCCTTCAGTTTTTGGTACATAGTAGATTTTCCAACTCCTGTCATGTTGGATTACATCTCAATATAGCTTTTAACATTATTATCGAGATATTGATATCTTAAGGCATCATAAACATTCATCGTAATAGGTTTTTCGTTGAGGAAAAAATGCCTTAGTTTAACGATTTTGGAATAAACATAGATGTGGAAGCCATATCTTTTGGGTATCTCACTAATCTCAAATAATATATAAAAACAAGCACAAGCAAGATAAATCACTAAAGACACACTGTAAGGCGTCCTTTGCTCACTGACATAAATTAAATTGAACTATCAGAAATTTTATTGCTGCAGTAAATTTATAAAAGCTTACAATATTTAAATATAATTAAATATAATCAGATTTACGGCAGTCCCCAGTTAGCTGCGCACTGGAGTAGGTACGTTGCAGGTTTCGGTAACAGTTTTATTACTCTCTCTAGTTCTTGAATAGAGTATAGGAGTGTGTATGCTTGCGATCGCCCCTCCCCTTTCCAAGAGCTTTGAGTTCAGGAAAATAGAACCGATTTTGCATTTTATATTTGGGATATGTATGCTGCTGACACTCCCCCTCTTCGTTGACGTTTTTCTGGCGGTAGCCCCCCACCCCACCAAGTGCTTTGAATTCAAGAAAATGGACTCGATTCTGCCTCCTATACTAGGAATGCGTATGCTGCTCGCATCCTTCTCCCGGTCGGCAACTTGTTTTTTCTTGTGATCGCCCCCCCCCCCACTCTTCAAGAGCTTGAAATTCAGAAAAATAGACCTGACCATGCCTTTTACATTGGAAATGGAAATGTGAAATTAACGCAAAATTATAGACATATTTCGTGTATAATGTCCTGTACCTAAATCTAAATGTTTTGACATATTTTAAATTCATGTCAAAAATGACGCTTGCAGGCCTAAACATAACTATTAATTTGTCCTATCTGAAAGCCTTTGTTGTTTAATTGGGGTTGATTTGTTTCTAGGAAGAGATCTACATTAGTATATTGTGTTGATATTTTGATAAATAAGGCTGACTTTCAATAAGATTGACTATTCGAAAAATTTATAGTTTTTGAAATATGGGCAATTTAACATTTTTGTATTTAAAAACGCTATACGGGTTCTAAGTTTTATTATTAGTTGGCCATGACGGCGAAACGCTAAGAAAGAAAACAACAGACAACTAAAGAAATGTCACTATTTCTTACCATTTGACAATTAATAATGAAAATCATTTAGGGGGGATTAAATTATATGCACGAAGATTATTTAAATTCGTTGATTATCAATGAGGATTGTAACAAAGTTTTATCAAGAACATACCAGATATTTGCTGATAGATATCCAGTAAAGTGTGTGTGTACGAATATTGGAAAATATAAAAATTTTGGCACCGTTAAGGAAAAAATGCATAAAAGGAAACCTATTTTCAATGATGAAGATGTCGAAATTGCAACTCTGGGATATTTTGCGGCATATTCTAGGACTTCGTTAAGACAAGTGGAATTTCAAAGAGCTCAATACATAGAATTCTGTTGAAACAAAACGTCTACCTTTATTTAATTTCTTTGGTTAAACACTTAAAAGATACTGCTTTGCTGAAAAGAGTACAATTTTGCGAATTTATATTAACGATAATACAAGATAACCCTTGATTTTTCGACAACGTAATTTGCACTCATGAAGAAGATCTTAAGAAAAATGACCTCTTTAATAGACTCAGTTCCTATTTTGGAGTGACTGAAATCCTCATGCAATAAGATTGAAGAATTTTCAAAAAAAAAACTAGAAATTTAACGCATTTTTTGCTGTAAGAAATGATGGAACAGTAAAATTACATTTTTATTATTTTTATGAAGAAGACTCAAAAAAAAAGTAATTCATTAATAATACATTGCAAAATATGTACACATTTTATATCATATATCAACTTTTGTAGGAGAAACATATTTAAATATTCTAAAGATACAATAATTAAGAACCGCAACCAGGAGGTATCCTTGTTTTTTGCTCTGCAGGACAAAATGTGTGTTTGTATTAATTCAAATAGTGTTATGGAAAAATTAGGATTTGCACATAATCCGGATGAATGACGCTTATTTATAGATTCTTCTAAAATAAGTTTAAAAGCAGTTCTGCTCCATAATATGTGGTGGCTTAAAGATCATTTGGCTATTACTAGGGATTCAGGGTGGATTTACAAAGTATTGCTATTTCCTTTGTCTTTGGGAGAGTAGAGCAACACAGAGCTATTACCAAGTAAAAGAAGGGCTTCCGAGAGGTCAATGTATTCCAGGTCAAGCTAACATGGAGAATGTACCTCTTGTAAAACCCAAAAAAGTACTGTTACCTTCATTACATATGAAACTGGGATTGATTAAAAATTTCGTTAAAGCATTAGATAAAAGAGGAGATGCGTTTAAATACCTTTAACAAGTCTACTAAGTGATTCTAAGCTAAGGCATATTTAGTGGATCACAAATTAGAATAATATTAAGGCATCAACAGTTTGATAAAAAATTAAGTGATGATGAATTAGCTGCGTGGAGTATTTTAAAAACATTTGTTTCGGAGCTTTTAGGAAACAAAAAAACTAGAAAACTACGAAAATCTTGTAGAAGAATTACTTGAGCGCTACTGCAAAATGGGCTGTAGCATGTCTACATTTTTTGCACTCCCATTTAAATTTTTTCTCATAAAATTAGGGTGCGGTTGGTGACGAGCAAGAAGAGAGGTTCCACCAAAACATATTGGAGCAACGCTACCAAGGCAGGTGGAATCCAGCAATGTTGGGGGGTTATTGTTGGTTTCTTATGAGAGAAAGCGAGCAGGAATATAAACGAGTCACCATTTGCAAAAAAATTATTTACAAAAGACTTCCAATAAATGGAGTTTCATGTGTATTTTTGTAAACAAATCCTGATATCCTTATATATATATTTTTTTTTTATTGTTTTGAATTGTTAAAAATATTTACATTAAATAAAAATAACTGTTACATTATATAACTCAAATTCTATAAAGGGTGGAAAATTTTCGTTGTTAAATTCGCAATCAGGATGCTTTAAACTCCCACGGACAGCTATTATAAATTCAGTCACTTTTTTTTATTTGTTGGCTAGTGTAATTAATATAGTATGCATTTGCAGTGTAACTGTAATGTTAAACGTATTCATAAAAAAAAATCGTGATGAATTTATTGCAATTTTAAAAAGTCCGGGAATTCCATTTTAGGTTTAATTTATCACCCATCATTAGGAAGTGCATTTTTCGCATAGTGCAGCATATTAACTGAGTTAATTACGACCCATTTTAGATCCGTTGTTTTTAATTTTTCAGCGAGAAATTCCTCACTAAAAACACATTTTCCGAATCGAAAACGCCGTCGCGTTTCACATTGTTCGAAATCCTTTGTCAAACATGATGTCAGTCGAAAACGAAATCGAAAATAATGATCTTTTGCGGTAACGAAATAAAACCGTAACAGTGTTAAAATTTTAATACTTAAACCTGTTCGAAACTATAACAATAAGTAAGTAAAATTCTAATTAATTTATTTTAACTCTTTGTTGTACAAAAGTGTCGAAATATTTAAAAAACTTAAGAATAATTTGTGACTAGGTTCAGAGCATTGTTCTTAAAATTTTTAAAGTTTCTATACAGTTACTTTTCTTTAATGGTACTTAAAGTACTGACAAGCATAAACGATACTTAAATTAGATACCTATGGAAAAGATACTCATATAGTGAAAAACTAATTAACCTTAACCAATTACATTATTCTTTTATTCCGTGAAACCTGTAAAATATTTTTTCCGCTTCATAAGTATATTTTAAATATTCAGCATATAAAGGGTGTTTTTTTATAGAGGTATAGAATTTTAAATGGAATAAAAGAAAGATAAATTTTTTAAATTGACATGAAATTTACTTTATTCGAAAGATAACCTTCTGGCATTATAATTTAAATATGACTTCTGGCATATGATCGCCACGGCTGGCTCGGACGTAGTCTAATCTGGAGGTCCAATTTTCGATGACTTTTTCCAACATTTGTGGCCGTATATCGGAAATAACGCGGCGAATGTTGTCCTCCAAGTGATCAATCGTTTCGGGCTTATCGGCGTAGACTAGCGACTTCACATGTCCCCCACAGAAAATAGTCTAGCGGCGTTAAGTCGCACGATCTTGGCGGCCAATTCACGGGTCCGAAACGTGAAACTATGCGGTGACCAAACGTTTTCTTCAATAAATCAATTAAGGCACGAACTCTGTGGCATGTTGCGCCAACTTGTTGAAACCACGGCTCCTGCACATGGTTGTTCAATTGATGAACGAAAAAGTCAGTAATCATGGCTCTATAGCGGTCACCATTGACTGTAACGTTCTGACCAGCATCGTTTTTAAAGAAGTACGGACCAATGATTCCACCAGCCCATAAAGCACACCAAACAGTCAGTTTTTCTGGATGTAACGGTGTCTCAACATACACTTGAGGATTATCATCACTCCAAATACGGCAGTTTTGTTTATTGACGTATCCATTCAAATAAAAGTGAGCTTCATCGCTAAACAAAATTCGCTTATGAAAATCGAGATCAACGGCAATCTTGTTTTGGGCCCATTCACCGAATCTACGCCTTGCTAGGTGATCGTGTGGCTTCAATTCTTGCATGAGTTGGATTTTGTAAGCACGCAAACCAAGATCTTTCCGCAAAATCTTCCATAAAGTGAATAGACACATATCCAATTTCTGTGCACGATGGCGGATAGACTGATTCGGGTCTTCCTCTACGCTACGGTCTAGAGCAGCAATACCTTCTTCTGTACGCACTGTACAACATCTCTGTGGATGCGTATTATCATTTAGAGTAAACATGGTGCGAAAACGTTCCATAGTTAATCGAATTAATTGCCCTGATGTACGATTATGTTGACCGTAAAATGGACGTAGTGCGCGATACGTATTTCGAACAGAACTATGATTTTCAAAATAAATTTGCACAATTTGGAAGCATTGTTCAGGCGTCAGTCTATTCATGTTGAAATTCCAAACCAAACTACACATAAATCACTTGACAGCTGACAAAATGGCCGCCAGTTAAAAAAGTGTTGCCAACTTAAAGTTCTATACCTCTATAAAAAAACACCCTTTATAATGTGATTGGGACTATCTCCCCTGAATAATTAATTTTTCGACGTTTGGTAGTTGAATGAAGTTACCGCCATCGCTTTTTGTCGTTCTACAACTTTGGGAAAATTTGTAAAGTTCACCAGACCTTGTACAGCTGACCTTCAAAATTCTAGTAAGGATATTTTAGGGAATATTTCACAGTAAGCTATAGAGAAGTTCACAAATAAAATATTAAATATACCTCAAAATAGCCGGCACACTATTTTATTAAACTTTTAGACAAGCCCTACGTTGCTCGCAACTCATCGGCACGATTTATAATGCCCATGTTTTTATTAGTCTTTTGCAACATAGGGACAAGATATTTTTGTTAATGATTCACCCTTGTTCTTTTCATTTACTGCCATTTCGTCGCACCCAAGATGGCAGCATTTGATCGTGGACTCCTGCGAACTGATTGTTTCGGTAGCGTGTGGCCATTTTGTCTACGATTTACTGCTGTCCCTTATTAGTTAGTAGTTATTCTATAAACCTATTAGCAAAATCCCCTGCAAAAAAGCACTCTGGTAGTTTGACCGGTCCTCTTAGGCTCTTGCAATTTTAGTACTAAACAACTACAGGTCTGACGAATACCACAAATGCAAGTCGAGATCTCAGAACAAGCTGCTATCTAACTTTACAGCTTTCACGTCAATGAGCCGCGAAATTAATTGAGTGAAGGTTTTTATTAAATTAAACGAAGTAAATTCCTCAAAGTTCATAAATCTATTTAATAAAAACTTTAAAAAATTGTTTACACTGAGAAACTTAAAATTAACTCAATAAAACAATTCTAAAGTAATTAAAATAAATGCTCTTAATATGTTTAAATGGCTTTCTGAAAGATTAATCAAGAATAAGAATAAAATCATAAAAAATAGTACTAAGTAAAATTAAAACAGAGCTTTCCTTCCCGAAGATAAATCTGAAATCAAAAATAAAAACCTTAATCAAATTGATAATACGCGTAGAACGTAACATATTCCAAAATGTACCACCTTTAAAGAGATTCAAATGGTAACTGTTATCAATTACTTCTTAAATTCACCACCAAACTTTCTTTCTCCGCACTCCTCGCGGTTGCCACTTGTACCTATCTCTCCCTGTGAGAATGATTGCAAAAGTTTCAGTCTTTCGTTCATAGAGGGCATCAGCCTTCCTATGTTGGTAATTTAATTCTCGATTTGGATTAAGCATCTTAAGTTAACAATGTTTTATACCAAGCGGTTAATAAAACTACTCTACGTCTTCCTATAACTAAAAGAAATCGATAACAACTGCAAAAAACCTGATCACTCTTTTATCAATTTTGGAGGTTTCTAAATCATTCTTTTTTGTGAATAGGAGAAATTGTCATTATACGAATTCTTGGTACATTCTATCGATGCTCGTCGATACCACCTGTTAAGATTAATCTTGGCACTTAGACATTCTGTTTCAACTACATTACCAGGGTAGGATTTCTGCGACAGATTTAATGAAAATTATTAAAAGATATATGACCATTTAGGTTGTTGGGTACATATATATATATATATATATATATATATATATATATATGTTATATCCAAAATTACCAATATTATTAAAATATTCTAAGTTATTGTTTATCACTTAACTGCTGACCTTGCAGGTGCAGTTAATAAATACTGTAATCTAATATGTTATTTATCCAAACGGATGCAGGTGTTTAATAAAGATGCTGAATTTGCTAAAAAGGCAATAATAGTTTCAAATATCATAAACAAGCCCAGACGCTGAATTTACTAAAAGTATAATAATAAGTATCAGATATCATAAACAAGCCTAGACGCTGAATTAACAAAACAATAAAGAATAATATCATATTTCATCAACAAGTCTAGACTATGAATAATGCCTTATTGTTTCTATTGCTCGAAAACAAACAAAGAAACTAATGCATTATGGGAAAAGTACATAATACTATAAATACCTGCACTCGCCCTGCGCTCATTAGTCAGTATAGCGTAAGAGTCAGTATAGCGTAAGAGTCAGTAGCGAAGTTAGTCAAGCCTAAGAGTAGTAGAGTTAATCAGCCAAAAGATATTGTTGTTCTAAATATTAAATCAAGTGTAAAGTCCAAATTAAATAAATTTATTGTTAGTCGTGTGACTGCAAAATAAAGTGTTTTTTAAAAACCCTTACCACTCGACCACGACCTAACAATTGGCGCAGTCGTTAGGATGTTTTGACGTGAAGAAAAATCACGGCGAATTTTAATTCTTCGCAAAACAAAAAAAATCCAGTGCTCCAAAAGAAAAAAAAAGAAAATTCAAGATTCAAGTGCCATTTATCAAAACAAGTGCTCCAAGAAGCAAATCATTAATTCATATTCAAGGGACAACGAGCCCACATCAAGAGTCAAAAGAACTCACAATCAAGGGACAAAACGAGCCCACTTCAACAGTCAAAGAACTCACATAACAGGGACAAAAAGAGCCCAAAACAAAACAAAGAAGCAACCAATCCCGGCACTTTGTAGAACAAGTGGCCTGCGGGCAAGATCTAACTCCTAGTGTCGACGATTCAACCCCTCATCAGCAACTGTGCGTGGAAGCTGAAGTGGAAGCAACAAATCTCCGTGTGGATTAGGAATACCAAGTAAAACCCCTGGCACGAAGAGCTAGCCACAACGCCGTGTGGATTAGGAACACCAAGTGAAACCCCTGGCACGTCGCAGCTACCACAACCCGTGTGGATTAGGAACACCAAGTGAAACCCCCGGCACGTCGTAGCAGTTGTTCAACCCCCAACCCCTCAACGCTTCAATCAACTTCAAGAAACTTCAAGAACTTCACAAAGATGTTCTTCAACTTAGCGTAAGTCATTCATTGTAAATAATTATTGGTCTTAAGTAATTCATTCATAAATTGCACTGAATCAACTCGAAATAATTAAAATCAATTTAATTTAAATCAAATTAATTCAAATTTCAAATACTTGGCAAATAAATAAATAAAGCTCACTCACTTACTCGCTTGCTGACTTAAACCGACTCACAACAACTCAAACCAACTTAAAACAACATCTTAAAAAAATTTGATTTCCTTACAACAGCAATGGCAAATCAAAATCTCAATAATAACGTTAATGCTGAACAATACAAATTGTCAGAAATTTTCTCTCTCGTACCTGAGTACGATGGCGATCAAATTTGTCTGAATACCTTTTTAAACGCTTGTAATAAAGCTCATCAAATGTGCACAGATGACCAACAAGGTTTACTAATAATTAAAATTAAAAATCAATTGAAAGGAAAAGCGGCACAATTGATTAATTCTAGAAACATTGATACATGGAACGAAATATCTCAATTATTAACAGTTCATTTTGGAGATCCTCGTGATTTAACCTCACTAATTCAAGAGTTACAACGTATGCATCAGTTAACAAATGAGAGTCCGTTAACCTTTGCTGCTAGATTACAAACGCACAATGCTAAAATGTATTCTGCTATAACAAAACAAACATTAAATCAAGACCAAAAGAATGCTCAGACAATTTTAATTGACAATATGTGTCTAAAAACATTATTAACAGGTCTAGAACCAAAATTAGGGCAAATAATAAGAGCAGGTAACCCTTTAACAATGCTTGACGCAGTCAACCGAATAAAACGAGAAACACAACTTTCATATTTCGAAAATCAAAAATTCCAACGTACAAATAAGGCCCAGCCATTAACTTCAAAACCAATTCAAAAATTTTGTAACTTTTGTAAAAAGAATGGGCACACCATTATTGAATGTAAAACAAGACAAATACAAATGCAAAGACAAAATTATCCTTCAACAAATCCAAATTTTCAGCCTAGATTTCAAATATACCAACCAAGACCACAAAATTTTCAACCAAATCAAAATCAAAATATAAATAGGGCGCAGCCTTCAAATCAAAATCAATCAAATCAAAAAATTCAAGTACAATCACCAAATAATCAAAGACCAAATACGTATTTTCAAAAATCAAAAACTCATCACTTAAACCAAAATGAGTATAATTACCCCAACAACTAAAATGAAAATTTTGAAAATTCAAACCCTGATTATAACAACCCTGATTATGACAACCCTGATTATAATAATCAGCCTTATTTTGAAAATAATTATCCAATGAATTACAATGAAAATGAACCAAGTTGTTCATATTAACCTACAAATAATTATGAAAATTATAATCAAAATTTTTTACAAAATTCTGATGAATATTTTTCTCAGTGTAATGAAAATTTTCAAGTAAATGCCTCGGAAATTTTAGAACTATCGGACCAAATACAAACAATGCATATCAACCAACAACAAGTCAACAAAGATTCATATTTCAAAAATTTAATTTAAACACAGTAAGTTCCCAAAATCTTTTTTATATTTAGGTTCTCTAACATAACATATGAAAATATTTTGATAACAGAGTCTGTATTAATACCTTTTAAATATGATGATCCGCATAAAGTTTATATTTGTAATCTTGATATAGAATTTGATGGTATTTTAGGTGTCGATTTCATGCAACACTATCGCTGCATAGTTGATATCTTTAATAAAAAATTAATTACTTATTTTAAGACGATTCCATTATTTAAAGTCGAATCTAATAGTAATGAGATAAATAAACTTGATGATTCTGAACGTCAATGTTTTGATATACAAAATATAATTAATATACCACCGAGAATTGAAAAAATTTATAAATTTAAAATTAATCAATTAAAAAATACTGAAGCAATACTATTATCACAATCAGTTGATAAGGTACACATTCCTAATGCTATAGTTAACATAAATGAAAATGGTGAATTTCTAACGTCCGTAATGAATATAAACTCGATTCCTAAAATAGTAAAATTTGATAATTTAAAATTTGAACCACTTATTAAGACAAACACTTCGATACAAAATTTTAATAAGGCAAATACTTCAATATATAGTAGAGAAGAAGAGATAGTTGACCAATTACGAACGGAACATTTAAACAACGAAGAATTAAATATGATTGTTCAAATTTGTCTAGATTTTTCTGATATTTTCTACTTAGAAGGAGACAAACTTACATTCACAAGTGAAATAAAACACTCTATTCCGACTAGAGATACAAGACCAATTTATACAAAGTCCTATAGATATCCCCAAGTACATAAAGAAGAAGTTAAAACTCAAATTAATAAAATGTTAGACCAAGGAATTATTCAACCTTCAGTTTCTCCATGGTCCAGTCCAGTATGGGTAGTACCAAAGAAAATGGACGCTTCTGGAAAGCAGAAATGGAGAGTATGTATAGATTTTAGACGGCTTAATGACCTTTGCCTTAATGACAGATATCCATTACCGAATATATCTGACCTATTAGACCAACTAGGACATTGTCAGTATTTTATAACGCTAGATTTAGCATCAGGATTTCATCAAATAGAAGTAGATCCAAAAGACGTACCGAAAACTGCTTTTTCTGTAGAAAATGGACATTACGAATACCTCAGAATGCCATTCGGATTAAAAAATGCACCATCAACATTCCAAAGAGTAATGGACAACATTCTTATGGGTATACAAAATGAAAGATGTGCAGTATACATGGATGATATCATAATATATAGCAGGACTATTCATGAACATATGAGTAGATTAAAAGATGTATTCTTCAGACTAAGGAAAGCTAATTTAAAAATTCAACCAGACAAATGTGAATTTCTTAGAAAAGAAGTTGCATATTTAGGACATTTAATTACAAAGGACGGAGTAAAACCGAATCCCAACAAAATTAAAGCAATCCAAGAATTTCCAGTTCCAAAAAATACAAAAGGAGTGAAATCATTCCTAGGATTATCAGGATATTATAGAAGATTTATCCCAGACTATGCAAAAATATCAAAACCTCTAACGGAACTATTAAAAAAAGATGTTATTTTTAATTTTGACAAACAATGTCATGAAGCTTTCAATAAACTAAAGGAAAAACTCACTACCGAACCAATTTTAATATATCAAAACTTTGAAGAACCATTTATTTTAACCACAGACACATCATTATATGCAATAGGAGGAATTTTATCTCAAGGGCCAATAGGAAAAGACCTTCCAATATCTTATGCATCTCGAACGCTATGTCCAGCAGAAACAAAATATAGCGTAATAGAAAGAGAACTCTTAGCAATTGTATGGACAGTTAAACACTTTAGACCATACTTATTTGGTAGAAAATTCAAACTAATCACAGATCATAGACCTTTAACATGGTTATTTTCAATTAAAGATCCAGGTTCCAGATTAGCTAGATGGAGACTTAAAATAGAAGAATATGATTACGAAATAATCTACAAACCAGGAAAAATCAACAAGAATGCAGATGCTCTCAGCAGAATTAAGATAACCAATATTCAAAGAGCTTGTATCTTTAACCAAAAACTAAATAGTGACCAAAAATCTGATGAAACAGATTCAGAAAATCATGAAGACGAAAATATACTAATGTCACCCCAGACGATGGAAAGTGAATGGAAAAGGTTCACAGACCTTTATCAGACAACTCGCTTGATTGATTATTCAAAAATCCGATATACAAATGATCAACTACTAGATAAAGACCATAAAAATTTAATTGTCATATTTCAAGAAGACAGATTGCAAGATCTTCACTACAAAATAATTGAAGACTTTCACGAAGAACACTTACCATTTGATGATGACAAAATTAACATTTTGAACTCAAAAACAGTAAAAAAACGAAAATATTACCTAGCTACACTACCCTTCCAAAACGAAGATGCACTTCCAACTTTATTTAAAATATTAATCAACTCAAGACATATACTTGATGATTCAAAAACCTACTATGTGAAAAATAACATACATTTACCAATAATAGAAATGATATGTTTTATTTTTGCAGAAAAAGATCTAAAATTAGTAATTTGTCAAAATATTGTAACTAATCCTCAAAAAGACGAAATTCCAATCATAGAGGAGTAAATGAAACAATTCGAAGAATCAAAGAAAAGCATAATTGGACAGGATTAAGTAAAGATGTCGAAAACTATATTAAAAGATGTGAAATTTGTCAAAAGAATAAAATTCTAAGAAAAAACTTAGATAACCCTCTAGTAATCACCGAAACTCCAAAAACACCGTTTGAAAGAATAAATATTGATATACTAGAAATCCCAAATAAAAATTATATCCTAACCATAAGGGACGAATTGACTAAATTTATCCAAGCATATCCCTTAATGGATAAAAGTTCAAAATCCATAGTAAATACACTACTTCTATATTTCCAACACTATTGTGATTTCGGAAGAGAATTTAACAACCAGTTAATGAAAGACCTATGTAATCTTTACAATTAAAATTACTTTTTCCAGTGTAAATCACCCTCAATCAAACGGCTCTCTTGAAAGATTTCATGCTACTTTACTCGAAATGATAAGAGTTATGAAAACCGAAGATCCTAGAGAACACCCCTGTCAGTTATTACCATATGCCTGTATACGTTATAATAATTCATTAAATAAAACAACAGGATTTACCCCCTATGAATTAATATTTGGACACACATCAGCTAGACCACCAGAAACCCTGTATAATGAAAAAGAATTAATTTCAAAATACATTCGAGACTTAAATGCAAGAATTAAACACTATTACGAATCAGCTAGAAGTAATACTGAGAAATCAAAACAAAAAGCTAAAGAACGATTTGACGAACATATTCCAGAAAAACGAGATAACGCAAACTACAAAATTGGAGATAAAGTTTACGTGAAAGAATCACAAATTAAAGGAAAACTCGCACAGAAATTCAACGGTCCATTCGAAATCAAAGAGATTCACTTAAACTCAGCGACTCTAGAAAATCTTGAGACCAAACAGTTAACCAAAGTCAATTTTGACAGACTTAAACCCTATGTAGACGATATTATTATTATCCCAGACGATAAAAACGCTTATAAAACTCAATTAGGATGCGATCAATCTGATAATGATTGACTATTTTTATTTTTAGGTTAACCCTTTTGCTATGCACGAACTTAAGAGAAACTACACCCTTAATTCAAGAAAACCAGAAATATTTATATACTCTTAAACCAATGGATAGTAATGGACTCTATTTCCAAAGGGAAATGAAACTTAAAGTATCCAATGATAAATGGACTTTACTAGTTTACAAAGACATGTATAAACTTCGAGAAATTTATAATAATAACAATAATATCTTAAACAGTCTCTTATCAACTATAACAAGAAAAACCGATAAAATGAAAATTTTTAATTTCGACTTGCTAACACATATAAGCCTACTTAAATAAATATCGAAAGATTTAGAAACCAAATTTGAAGAAGTGGAGCTAGATGTTTCCATTAACCCTCGAAAGAAACGCGGTTTAATTAACGCTGCAGGAAGTATTTGGAAGTTCATAACTAGTAATTTAGATGCTTCAGACGTCGAATATTATAATAACTGCATTAATAAAATTGAAAAAGACGAACATGAATTAGAAAACCTGATGAAAAAACAAATCATGGTAACAACATCAGTAATCCAAAACTTTAATGAAACTCTACAGAAGTTTAAAATAGATGAACAGACTTTCAATGAAGATATAAAAATAATAGATGATAAAATACATAAAATAAACGACAACTTAGAACTTTTGGAATTGAAGATACAAATAATGGGAGTTTATCAACACCTCATGGAATCATACTCTTTTATTGAAAATGAAGTAAATGACATATTAAATGCAATTACATTTGCAAAACTCAACATAATTCATACGTCGATTATTACACCAAAAGACCTTATAGCTGCTTTACAAACAATATCTCAGAATCTCCAAAAGAATAATTTACCTCTATCAATCAGAGAAGCCAAAATAGCTACGTATTTAGATATTATCGAATTATCAGCTTTTCAAACAATTGACAAATTAATTTTTGTACTAGATATACCACTGGTAGAATCAGAAATGTATACAATATATCAATTATATCCAATTCCTATAAAGGATAATCGAACTAAACTTCATTATATTTTGCCAACTATTCAAAAATATATCGCGAAAAGTGATGATTCAGATCAATTTATTCCATTAACAAATATTAATAATTGTAAAGAAGTTATGTTAAACATAAAACTTTGTAAAATTTTTTATTCATATCCTATAGATTCTAACGCAATATGTGAAGCACAGTTATTAAAAACTCCTCAACTAAATATTCCCAAAAATTGTCAAACTATTTCAGTGTACGCACAAGATTATAAAATACAACTTTTAAGTAATAATATATGGTTATTAGTTGTAACGGATCAAACTCCGATTACTATTAAATGTAAAAATATTGATCCAGTATCAAAAATTATCGATACTAATACAATTATGACATTACAACCTGAATGCATTGCATTTATCGGAACTACTAAAGTTCAAGCTACAATGTCGAAAATGTCAGAATGGCACTATAGATATTCATATGTTATGAAAATACCTTATAATTGTTGTCAAAACTATCCAGACAATACTATGGAAAATTTAAATTTAAAGCCTCTAAAAATGAGTGATTTAAATCTAGAAAACCTAGAAATTGCAAAACACAAATTGGATCAATATTCCAAAGACCTTGATGACTTAATTAATGAACCTTTAATTAAAAAGTACACTCCTTGGTTCACTTATGTTTCTATAACTCTAATAGTAGCAATTATATTTGTCTACATATTCTTTAAATGTAAAAAACGTAGGAAAATGATTAGGATAGGAATTGAATCCTCTAATCTTCCACCGCCACCTCCAAAGCCTCAATTACCCTTATTAGGAGGGAAATTTTCAAAAATTCTACCTCGTAGAAGACCGAGTTTATGTATTAGTGTACCTATTGAAGAAACCGAAATGTTCGAATTTACTGATAATAAAAATGTTAATAAAAATTATGTTTAAAATTGTAAACTCTAATTAAAAAAGTTACAGCAAAAAATGCAGCTAACTTTTTAATAAGAGGGGGAGTTGTTATATCCAAAATTACCCAATATTATTAAAATATTCTAAGTTATTGTTTATCACTTAACTGCTGACCTTGCAGGTGCAGTTAATAAATACTGTAATCTAATATGTTATTTATCCAAACGGATGCAGGTGTTTAATAAAGATGCTGAATTTGCTAAAAAGGCAATAATAGTTTCAAATATCATAAACAAGCCCAGACGCTGAATTTACTAAAAGTATAATAATAAGTATCAGATATCATAAACAAGCCTAGACGCTGAATTAACAAAACAATAAAGAATAATATCATATTTCATCAACAAGTCTAGACTATGAATAATGCCTTATTGTTTCTATTGCTCGAAAACAAACAAAGAAACTAATGCATTATGGGTAAAGTACATAATACTATAAATACCTGCACTCGCCCTGCGCTCATTAGTCAGTATAGCGTAAGAGTCAGTATAGCGTAAGAGTCAGTAGCGAAGTTAGTCAAGCCTAAGAGTAGTAGAGTTAATCAGCCAAAATATATTGTTGTTCTAAATATTAAATCAAGTGTAAAGTCCAAATTAAAATAAAATTATTGTTAGTCGTGTGACTGCAAAATAAAGTGTTTTTTAAAAACCCTTACCACTCGACCACGACCTAACATATATATATATATATATATATATATATATATATATATATATATATATATATATATATATACCTATATATAAAGTTAAATGCGAACAGTAAATGCAAACTTCGTTCCAACCATATCCTTTCCGTGTTAGAGGTTGTACAGTTAGAACAAATTGCTAAGGAACACAATTTATCCTATTCCATCGCCATCGAAATGATGGCCTACCTGTACCACCATACCGAGAATAAAGTCAAAACTTACCCTCCCCGCCACAGTGATACGGCAGAGGTACATGTTTCGTCTCTACTGGACTCATCAGGGTACCGACATGCACCTGGCTGTGCAAAGGACAGATCGGAAGGGAAGGAAGCATGCAAATATTGAACGCGGCTTCGCCGACCTCCCGCCGGATGGCGTATACATGTTTATGCGGCTTTCACGGATTCCTCCGTCTGAGATGCAATAACAGTGGATATATCCACATTATGCCGTTGTAGTTCTGAAATCACATTCAGCAAACGTACAACTATATGCAGCTCCGTATATGAATGAAGTTAAATGCGAACAGTAAATGCCATCATCTCGATGGTGGTGGAATAGGATAAATTGTGTTCCTTAGCAATTTGTTCCAACTGTGCAACCTCTAACACTGAAAGGATATGGTTGGAACGAAGTTTGCATTTACTGTTCGCATTTAACTTCATTCATATACGGAGCTGCATATAGTTGTTCTTTTGCTGAATGTGATTTCACCAATTTCAGCACTACAACGGCATAATGTGGATATATCCACTGCTATTGCATCGCAGACGGGTAGAATTTTTTTTATTAATAGCTTTATTTGAAATTTGACTTTTGCAAAAACTTCTGCTTCGATCGAAATGAAAATTAAGCAACAAAATAGTGGTCACGTGATTAGCATTATCTGTCTAATTTTAATTTCTTTCTAAAAAAAACTCAAAAGTGGGGTTATATCTGGAAACATTGAAAAAAATTATTCGAAAAATTTTTTCTAAATGCAATTTTAGCTGTATAAGATAATTTATATTTTTTGCTTATTTCTTGTGAATTGCAGCACTGTTGCAAAATAAGCCTCAAAACAACCTGCATAAACTTCTTAGCTTTGACAATACTTCATCCCATACAGATTTTTGTTTAAAGTAGCGCCATATTAAATGTGTGTTCTTCTACAAAAATCCAAAGAGAGCTATGAAAATTTGGCAACACTTAATGCAAAGTTTATTTGTTTTTAACCCTGTATAAAATAACTATTTTTGAAATCGTAGTTTGTGTCTAAAACACATTATAATTTAGACAAATAAGTACACAATGTCATCAGTCAAGTCTGCATTAGGTGAAAAATAAATTTTAAATGCGTTTAATTCTTATATTATGATTTTTCTATTAGAAAATTTGATTTTTTTCAGTTAAACTATTTTTCTAATGTTAGATGGTTGAATGGGCACTGGTGTTTTTCCAGTTTTCAATCCGTTCGTCAGTAGAATAATCTTCATGACGTTTCGCCATCTCAGCTGGCATATTCAAGTAATGATTCCTCGACGGGTGCTCGGCTTGATCAAGCAAATGATTATTTAAAGTTATATGTGGCTCACTAATGTGGTCTTTTATGGCTTTAGTGACCCTAACGTTAAGATCATCAATACCAGCAGAATTTGAATTTACTAAAAAATTCACAGTTGTGAAACATCATTAACTGGCATCTCATTTAAGACAATACAGTTAGTTTGCAGATCGGAGCTGCAACAGATAGTATTGTATAGGCGTATTTATGTTTTAGTTTTTTTTTTTTGGTGAAAACTGTACTAAAATTTATAAAGAAATGTGTTGTACATGATTTTTTAGAAACAACCACATTGTTAAAAACAAGATGATAAATTTTATCATGTTTGTTTATGTTGCTATTCAAAATCTTACATATATTTTTTGGTGGTGAATTTTCTATTTTGTTAAAAATATAATTTTACTTAATTGTTTTAGTTTTCTGTTTGTATATTTTTCTTAAGGAAACATATTAATGTACTAAATACACTCTTAACGTAAGCCATGTGATGGGAGTGCTAGTCTTGTGAGACTGTTTTTTAACTTTTAGAAGAAAATGAGTTTGTAGAGGCAACATAAAGGCAACATAATTAACAAAATGAATCTTCATTCACACCATACAAGTACTCAGAATGGCATTATCAATCTTGAATAACTTACCTAATTGAAAACTTTGTCATATTAATGTAGGACACGAGACACACTGTAAACTTATAGACCTCAGCTTATAAATATGTCAGTTTGGAATACATTTGCGAAGTAAATTTTTCGATGAATGATTGTTAATATGTGGGTTAAGAGAAACTTTATTTATATTAGTTACCAAGTAATAGATCAACATAAAGTAGTTTTTGTAATATTAACATCTTTGACAGATAATAATGCCCAAATGGTGCATTTTAGAGTACAGAGTTTTTTAATCTCTACTGAACATGTCGATCAGGTCCCTTCTCTCCATACCCTTTTAGTATTATGGAATAACTTTAAGACATCATTTCTTATATTTGCGTATCAATGATTTTTCCATGAATTCTAATTAATCTTGGTCGTGTGCGTATACTACTTCATCATCCGTAAAGTAGAATATGTATAAGTTTGAAAATCATGGCTCCTGAGTTTAGACCGTCAAATTATAATTATTATCCAACGTTTCGTCTACGATCGCAAAAGGCATCTTCAAGGATCTTTACTCCACGAGATTAGACCACTGAATGATCATCAAGGAGTAACAGCCCGGTGTTTATACCAGATTGGTGATCAGCGAACCGCGATCCAGCGTTACAATCGATTTCCATGTGTGATGTAGACTGTAACCTATATTTACATTAATATTATTTGGATATTTACAAATTTCGGCTGATTCTCTAATCTTACGTTTAAAAAAACCAGACCTTGAAGTTAGCACCTTACTTTCTTTTACATTAAAGTTGTAGCCTGAGGAATGCTGATGTTCAACTACTGCAGATTGTACAATCTGTTTATTTTTAATATATCTTTCATGTTCCTTAAGCCTCGTGATTATAGATCGTCCTGTTTCACTCACATACATTTTATCACAAAAGCAAGGTATCTTATAAACTCCTTCTGTTTGTAATGGCATTGCATCCTTTGATCACTTCAAACATTGTAAAACTTTCTTACATGTGTTGAAAATTGTCCGCAAGTTTGATTTTCGGAGCAATCGGGCAATCTTGTTGGTGGTTCCGTGTATGTATGGTAAGATAAAACTCTCCATAGCACGTTACTCTTGTGGTGAAGTGTATGTGGGTGAAACAGAACGGTCCATATCTACTAGGGCTAAGAAACATAAAAGATGTATTAAAAAGATACAAATTGTAGAATATGCAGTACCTGAAAACCAGGTCATACCTATATTGTAAAAGAAACTCAAGTGCTAGGATCAGTGTTTGGTTTCTTTAAACATAAAATCAGAGAATCGATCAATATTTGTAAATTATCAATTAATATTAATAGAGATACAAGTAATAGTTTACATCACACGTGGAAATCGATTGTAACACTGGATCATGGTTCACTGAGCATCAGTCGTTTATAAATACTGGGCTGTTGCTCCTCGATGGTCATTCAGCTTTCTGATCTCCTGGAGTAAGGATTTCTGGAGATGTCTCATGTAATCTCAGGCGAAACGTTGTAAAATAATTCCAATTTGACACAGTTTAAACCCAAAAACCATGATTTTAAACTTGACTAAAGCAGTGAAAGCTTTCATTTTTTATGTATAAGATTGTTTCCTCAGGATCTTCTCTAGCTTTTTAAGATTTAGTTAATAGTGTAGACGTTTCGGTTCATAATGCCTATTTTATTAATACATTTGTTAGTATCATTTGTTAGTATCATTTGTTATTGTGCAAAATTATTTTTTTATAGGTTGGAAAATGTCGAATTTGGTACTCAGACTCAGACGTTTTGCAGGAAAGTTTAATAACCTTTTTTCAGTTAAAGCTGCTAAAAGTTATCTATTGTTGGTTGAGGCTCTGGGTGAGAACGTGTTAACTCAAAAAGCTTGCAAACGATGGTTTTAGTGCTCTAAAAGTCGTAATTTTGATATAAAAAGGAGCGTTCAGATCAGCCGAAAAAGTTTGAAGATGTAGATTTGGATTTGCAAACCTAGTAAAACAATTACTGACTATCAATATCGACACAAATTGAAAAAATTAAATCGATCATTGAAGCAAAAACGATCAATATAAGCCGAAAGAAGCGATAAAGTAATTTTTCAAAATGTTAATGCTCGGCCTCATGTTACAAACGATATAAAAGCTATTTGGAAAAAGTCAAATAGGAACTCTTACCCCATCCGCCATATTCACCAGATTTCGGCCCTTCGTTCTACCATTTATTTCTATCAATGCAGAACCGACTTTCAGAACAAGACACACTCTAACAAAGAAGTGAAAATTTGAATTGATGAATGTTTGAGTTCAAGGAACAGTTCTTTTGGTGCTGAATCCATCCGTTGGCAGAAAGATGGGAAAAGGTCATAGCTAACGATAACTAATACTTTGATTGTTGAGGTAATTCATTTTGTCCTGGAAACGAACACTCAAGTTTTGCGAAAAATCTACCTTATCAACCAAAATACCTGTGAAAATATTAAAAATTATGGGCATTATCGCCTTTACCAAAATTACTTTATTTTTAATTCTAAACTAGATATTAAAATTATTTTTAAGACATTTACTAGTATTACGTTGCTTAAGTCTTGTAGATTTGTGAGATTTTAAAAAACAAATGTTTCCGCAAACGTATTTTTAATAATGTTACATTTAAAGTATGTAATTTAAAATTCCATTTTAGGCAAAGTATTTGTGGAATTTTAATAAAGCACGTTTCAAATACTAGAACATTAAAAACAAAAAAATTTCAGAACGTTGAATAGACAGATTTTCATTAATCCGAAAATTCATTTTTAAAACCAATTAAAATGGGCCATGTCTGGGAAAAAACGTAAACCAATTTAGAGGAAGTACATTTTTCAATTGATAGGCAAATGAATAATGATAAATCGAAAAAGTGTCCTAAGAAGAGTAGCTATTAGTATAAATATTGAGGGAAATTAACATTTTCTGCAAGTGTATAAATTTTGATGACTGCTGAATAATTAGGGTTACTTAAAATGCTACGTTACAAAAATATGTTAGCTGCACATCATTTTTTCTGCATGTCAGCATTTTAGTTTAAAACTTAAAACAACTCATTGACGATGTTTATCAAAGTCAATATATTGAATGAAACTGGATATCAGAATATTTACGTAAAAGTTAAACAATTTTTGACTCTAATAGGGAAATGTAGAGGGGTTCTGGTACAAAAACAAATAAACTACTTGGCCTCCAAGTCCCGTATTTAACAGATCTGATAAAAACAGGGTTGGACAAATGTTCCGAAACAGCCTAATTAAGGGCAAATGCAAAGCGATGGCGGATCAGGGTTATCTTTAACTTTCCGATCTAGAATTCTACTATTTAATTGGGCATTTGATATGCCAGTGACATGAACAACTCTCAAATATTGATGTCACTTTTAATTTTTTTAAATGAAATACCCTGTTATTTTAAATTCTCAACAAATTAAGAAATATTTTTTGTATTGCATACCCTATGGCTAAATTAAACCATTTCGGAAATGTTGATAATTTAGTTTAACGAGCTCATAATACATTTATAGCGTAAGATCCCAGAGCCCTCGGACTTACGCCATTTTAGTAAAGCTAAGATTGTTTCAATAAATGTGTAATATGTAGCTAAAAACGAGAGAGGCCCTTTTACAGGTAACATGCACAAAAGATACATAAAATTCTTACGTTCAAGGTACCTAGCTACTTTTTATACCGGGAAAATGTAAGGAATCTCCTGGATACGAAAAAAAACACGTGTAAGTTCATGTAAACTTTTATCTTATAGGCCTTCTCTTCGGAGATATGGGCTTCCAAAGAGCTGCAATGGAATCAAGTTTTTTACACATATTTATTGAACCACCAGATATATTTCAATTATTTTTAATATAATGTAAGATCCTCCACAAAACTGTTGTGAAATAATCACACCTGCAGGGACGGACTAGCTATAATACTCATGATCCCATTTTTTTACGCCCTCTATGATAAGAAATTTAGATATCGTTTTTTACATACCTTTAACTATTGACTAAAAATTAAGTACTCTTCATTCATGTTGCTAATCCTAACCATTTTTGAAAAATCATCATTTTATTTACACTGTTAGTCCCCTAAATTCTGTCAGGTTCAATATGAAAAAGAGGAATTTTCCCCTGTGACCATAGTTTCAATAAAAAGGTAAACTAACGGCTTAGATAAAAACTTCGTAAGAGGGTTCAACATGAGCTTCGTGAAGTCTGGCGGATACGACGGATTGAAGATTGCTATACCCGCCACATTAACTCAGCATTATTCCTTGTTGAACCAAAATGAAACGTGGTTCTCTGTAGAAATTTCTCCTTACTATCGACCGGAGTGGAATACCTCAAGGATTTGAGATGTCCCCATGGATAACAATCCAACGGTGTTAGGTCGGGAGATAGTGAAGTCAAGACAATAGGTCCTCCTCTACATATCCAATGATTTATCCAATGGTTTGTATAGACGTTAATCAGGTGCTCAAGCACAGCAACGCTGAAATGAAGTTGCGCCCCATCGTTCATGTAGTACATGTTTTGGCGGGTTTCAAGTGGTAAGTGCTCCACTAAATCATGAAAAGCATTCTAGAGGAATTCCAAATAAAGTTCTCTATTCAGTAGTGTCGACAATACTAATTGTTTAATAAAAATATTGCCTATGATTCCTGCACAGATATTAATTGATTGAAACTATTGTTTGACGATGCGAAACAATATTTGCATGAGGATTTTCATCAGCTCATACATGTGAGTTGTGTAAATTTATGATACCATTTTTGGTAAACCCTACTTCATCCGTGAAGAGAATAGTGCTAATGAAGTTTACAGTATTTCGTTGCTGATCCAATCTCCAGTTTGTAAACTGCATCCTAAGGGTAAAATCTTCAGCAATCAGTTCATGCACGCTTTTTCAAATGTTATGGATATAACAGCTGTTCTTGAAGAACTTCATGTACTCTGATTGTCGAGGTATTAAACTGCGCTGGTAATTTTGTAGTGCTCGTTGAAGGAGTGTCATCTACAGCATTTAAAATATTTTCCTCTAACTGTGGCGTACGTACCCTTCCCCGATCAGCATCAGTACTTCTTTTCCCATAATTTCCTAAAATTATGAAGAAATTTAATAATATTACCTTATGTCGTATTAAAGGATGATAAGTGAGTATTTTTTTCATTTTTATTTAATTTTGAATTTGCCGAATTTTAGTTAATTTTTTCCAAGGGTCTCTTTCAACTACCTTTTGCAATTTTAACTATTTTTCAATTTTTTAACGAGGCGAAAACGCACCTCGCCATTATTCGGTATTTTTCTACTCATCTTCGAGAATATGGATCTATTTACGCACTTGGCGGGTTTATTGGATTAATTTTATCCTTCAGGAAACGTGAAAGTTCGTTACCGTCGAGATTAATTTATTTTAAGAATTTCCGCATTATCAACTATTTGTATAAAACCGAAGTTTTAACACAAATCTGGGGTTGTTGGTGAAGTCCCGTCAAACCTCCCGACTAGAATGAAAATTAGCCGCCTCATCTTTCTTCTCGCTCACCAGGATAGAAGGGGAATGAGTGAAGCTCAGAGTTAACGAAGATTAATTAAATTTTATTTTATCAAAGGAACACGCCTGAGAAATGGGCCAATTAGGAAGAAGTTATCAAGTAACATTCGTCCTTGACTATTAGTTAACTTTATATATATTTTTTTCAGTACTGTTTGCCTCAAGTCAAGTTCTGGATTATTTTCTCTCCACTGTTACGTTCGGGATTTGTCAAGATCGGTATTCACAACTTTATAGCCAACACGAAGTTGACTATTAGTCGCAATGTCAATATTAGGCTTTCTCCACTTGGTCACGTTCTGGTAATTATGTTTAAAAGTTAGGACGCCTCGGTTCAGTGACTCGTGTGCGCCGCTGACCTCGTCTTTTTATCGACGGTGTCAATTTCAGAAATTGAGATACGTGCACGATCTTATTTTCTGTAATATGTTATGTTGTCAAAGATTGCATAACCCACTTTAAGAACCACGAGCTGCCTAGAAAATAGAACAGTCAATGTGGCTCCGAGAGCTAAGCTCGATCGGAAAAAGGACAAGTTGACTCTAAAAGAGCAAACCGTAAAGTCCTTAATTACGCCGCTGCCTTTCCGCTTTTATAGCAGTGGTGACGTCGCACTCTAAATTCGGAGAAGCACCACATCAAAGTGTCGCCACCGCGCTGTTTAGTCTCTGGGTTTTCCCGTTTTGCCAGAAGAATTGTAGTTTTAGCACTGCATGCCGTATTATTTCGATTATTTTATTTAGGGAGTTTTGGGGCAATATTAAATCTGAAATTTAATATTTTGTCGTAAAATAAGCGTGTAAATGGAATTGCCTACCATTCTTCCTTAGACGTTGGTCAACTCGTTGAAATGTTTTCTGATCTGGAGGAGTATGATTAGGATATCTGTCGTGCTATAACCTCCTGGCTTCCAAACCATTGCAAGATGCAAGACCATATATCAGATGCATATCTGCATAATTAATAAACGTGTATTCCATATTTCGAATTGTTTCACAATTAATTTCACCATGAAATCCTAAAATCTGTCCATTAATATCTAAGTAAAGAATTAATGTGTTAGCAATGTGAAAGTTGACAAGCTCTAAATGCAGGATATTTATTTTTTTCGGAGCTAGCAACGTTTGCAACAACAATACTTTGTTTCGGGTGCCGATAAAATAAAACGCAAATTTTTTGCGAACCTAGGTCGCAACTGTAATTGGCATAATTAGACGTTTTTAAATAAAAAGGTATATTCAACATTTCATAGGAACAAAGATGTATGTTTTACCGAAATACGCCAAACACATGATGTAAATAAAATGACGTTTTTTCGAAAACGGTTGGGATTAGCGACATAAATAAAAAGTACTTAATTTTTAGTCAATAGTTGAAGGTATGTAAAAAACGTTAGCCAAAGATCCTATCATACAGGGCGTAAAAAAAATATGGTCATGAGTGAAACAGCTCGTTCGTGCCAGTAGCTGTGAGTAGCTCACACTTTCTTGGATAGTAATTTGAAGGGTTTTGCCCGGTATACATTATGATGTATACCAAAAAATTGAAATAATAATGTATAAAAAAACTTGATTCCATAGCAGCTCTTGGGAGCCCATATCTCGGAAGCGGAGGGCTATACGAAAAAAGCTTATATGAACTTGTACTATTCCTTTCACATGTTTTTTTTTTATATCCGGGAGATTTTCTTTCCATATTTTCCCAGACACGCTGTATATATTTTACACTATATTATTAAAAACCGAGATTTATTATTGCCAGACGCACTTACGTTAGAGCTATAAGCTTGAATTTTATATATTTTATTTGGGTGACTATTTTAAGACCTTTTTGTAAGTAGCCCGACCAATTCGAAGGGTGTGACATCACCCCAGACACGATAAAGGTCCGCTGTGAGTATGAGTGTAAGGGCATTATGCCTGCGAGTGCGAGTGAAATGTACTATACACATGAGTTTCTCTCTTATACTAATAAACCACTCTACATATATATGTTTAAAATCTCTGATTGATTGCTGCGGATGAGCTGTTACGTCGATAATGCGAGTGGATTAAATAAAAATTAACATACTTGCAGTGTTTGAAAATTTATTATGGCCGAGTTACAAAATTTTGTGTTTTGTAAAAAATCTAATGAGAATTTATTATTGTTTTCCCAACAGAAGTTAAAAAAAGGTGAACCAATTTCAAAACCAATCTTAAATTCAAAAATGTTGTTACCGATTGAATTATTTCAAAGTGCTTGACATCGAGAGTATTATAAATTAGTTACAGGCTTAATGAAAAAATAGTATACATCTAAATCTACAACTACAATAAAAACTGAGGCAAAAATTATTTATCGCATATTATCGATACTCAAGCAAACATTTTAATGAGATGTTCTGATACTGATATTGCTGCAATAATGCCGCGTAATATGCATGATTTAAAACACGATAATTCACAAGTTTGTATACTCACAGGAAACGGAAATAACCAAAGATATATTGATTTCATCAAGATCTAAAGGGTGTTTTTTTTATAGAGGTATAGAACTTTTAAATGGAATAAAACCAAGATGAATTTTTTATATTGACATGAAATTAACTTTATTCGAAAGATAACCTTCTGGCATTATAATTTAAATATGACTTCTGGCATTATAATTTAAATATGACTTCTGGCATATGACCGCCACGGCTGGCTCGGACGTAGTCTAATCTGGAGGTCCAATTTTTGATGACTTTTTCCAACATTTGTGGCCGTATATCGGCAATAACGCGGCGAATGTTGTCCTCTAAGTGATCAATCGTTTCGGGCTTATCGGCATAGACTAGCGACTTCACATATCCCCACAGAAAATAGTCTAGCGGCGTTAAGTCGCACGATCTTGGAGCCCAATTCACGGGTCCGAAACGTGAAACTATGCGGTTATCAAACGTTTCCTTCAATTAATCAATTGTGGCACGAGCTTTGTGACATTTTGCGCCGTCTTGTTGAAACCACAGCTCCTGCACATCATGGTTGTTCAATTGATGAACGAAAAAGTCAGTAATCATGGCTCTATAGCGGTCACCATTGACTGTAACGTTCTGACCAGCATCGTTTTTAAAGATGTACGGACCGATGATTCCACCAGCCCATAAAGCACACCAAACAGTCAGTTTTTCTGGATGTAACGGTGTCTCAACATACACTTGAGGATTATCATCACTCCAAATACGGCAGTTTTGTTTATGGATGTATCCATTCAAACAAAAGTGAGCTTCACCGCTAAATAAAATTCGCTTATGAAAATCGGGATCAACGGCAATCTTGTTTTGGGCCCATTCACCGAATCTACGCCTTGCTAGGTGATCGTGTGGCTTCAATTCTTGCACGAATTGGATTTTGTAAGCACGCAAACCAAGATCTTTCCGCAAAATCTTCCTTAAAGTGAATGGACACATATCCAATTCCTGTGCACGATGGCGGATAGACTGATTCGGGTCTTACTCTACGCTACGCTCTACAGCAGCAATGACTTCTTCTGTACGCACTGTACGACGTCTCTGTGGATGCGTATTATTATTTAGAGTAAACGTGATGCAAAAACGTTCCATAGTTAATCGAATTAATTGCTCTGATGGACGATTATGTTGACCGTAAAATGGACGTAGTGCGCGATACGTATTTCGAACAGAACCATGATTTTCAAAATAAATTTGCACAATTTGGAAGCGTTGTTCAGGCGTCAGTCTATTCATGTTGAAATGCCAAACCAAACTAAACATAAATCACTTGACAGCTGACAAAATGGCCGCCAGTTAAAAAAGTGTTGCCAACTTAAAGTTCTGTACCTCTATAAAAAACACCCTTTATAAGCTCTTGAGACCGTCTTTGTATAGAACGTTACCGGAAGTTCATGCTATCATGGGATTTGATTATAACCCTGCTTTCTTTAAAAGAGGAAAACACAGACCTTTCAAAAAATATTTAAAAAATCCCGAGTATCAACAAGCCTTTCGCAAATTCGGGGTATTTAATTAGTTGGTAATGAAGACGCGGAACAAAATGTATTCGATTTACTACAAAAATTCATATATGATGTATACAATGCTGCCGCTTCAGCATTTCATCAATACGTGGATAGTTTCCGATATAAAATGAAGAATTCATCCGCAAAATGTCTAAGAAACTTTAATGCAAGTAATCTACCACCTTGGAAAAATGAACTACTTCAGCAATTCCGTCGAGCAAATTACATTGTGATTATCTGGAAAAATTCTTGTATGAGATATCGAGGAATTTTTAGCCCTGAGGGTAAGTGGACACTGGAAGAGAACTAGTATAATTTTAATTCATTCGATGGCGACCAATTACCAAGTTATGTCAGTGAATCATTTAAAATTATTTTCTTATATTTGTAGTTATGCGCAAGCCAATTAATGTTTCTACAAAGGAATTAAATAACTATGCAGATGATGGTGATGATGATTTCAATATTCAATTAGCATATTAGTTTGACGATGGAGGACAAAACTTTGATGATGAGAACAACGAAAATTAGTTGTTTATAATATAATAATAAATTATAAATAATTTTTTTTACTAATGAATTTTTATATTTCCATTCTTTTTGTGATTTTTATAAGAAAAAAATATCAACAAATTATCATTCCACTGAATTTATTGCTGCAGAGAAATATTAGTTTTCATATACATAGTAAAAAACTTTAAAAATTGCGTAAAAACTACGTGTTAAAATCTAAATTTTAAATTTTTATCGTTTTGACGTGTAAATTATACATCGTAAAATAAAAATCTGTAAAAATTCATCGTTTAGTCACCGAGAATTTTAACACAGCTCGATGTAACTTTTAATATACATCAATGTTACATTTTTACACACGATTTAACATAATTAATTAAATTTGATGCACGATTTCTACTATGTACTTTTATTACGTTTACTTTTAAAACCGAAATTCAATAAAATATGGAATTTTTAAACTTTTATTTAGCCTCATATTAATATTATAAATACGCATTAAAATATTACTGAAAAATTATTAGAACACTGAATTCCATAAAGACAAATAATTTAAATTTCATGGAGCCGTTTAATAAAGCCATCTAATGCTCTCACTTGCACTCATATGCGTGCATAATGCCCTAATGCTTATATTCACACCATTTCTTTTATCTAATGTTAGATCCTTCGGATCGGTCCGACTGCTTATAAATGGTCTTGAAATAGTCTCCCAAATACGTATAAATTTCAGGCATACTACTATAAAGAAGGTGCCTGAATTTTTTCTCGAGCTTTAAAGCATCTGGTAATAATGAATGTTGGTTTTTAATAATATTGTGGTGTAAAAAATATATAAAAACAAGCTATGTAACTCTAACGTAAAAGAGTAAGATTTTTGTATATCTGGTGGCTTTGGAGTCTTGGACTAATTTTTATCCTACCAGTGGCGGTTTTTTGCCTTAGGTTTGCAAGTTTGCGCAACCCCCGAAAAAACTGTAAATTTAAATACAAGATATTAATAAGTATCAGTACAAATATTTCTTTAATTTCAACTAATAATTTAATAATTACATTTAAATTAATTTTTTACCTAGATTATACGCGAACAGCAGTCAATTACTGAAATAAATTAACTTACTTCGCCTAAATATCAAAAATAATTTGTCTGTATTACAGAATTATTATTTTTTTACCTAGATTATACGCAAACAGCAATCAATTATGGAAATAATTTGACTTACTTCGCCTAAATATTATTAATAATTAATTTGTCTGTATTACAGTATTACGCTTGGACAATATAGCTTTAATATAATAAATTATAAAGCTACAATTACAAAATCACACGAGTTTTAAAGTTATTTATATGCTTATCTGAAATATATCGTGTAAATTTTATAGTGAGGCTAGCTACCTGCTCGATGTAAAAGAAACATGGAGCTCACAGAACCGAAGACGCGGCCTTGGAACCAGGACTGATCAATACGATGACGACACACGCTATGAAAAGGAATAAACGATCATGGAAATCAAAACGCAATGTCACTAGGTTAGGATGCTGGAATATAACCTCATGGAATGGGAAAGATCAAGAATTAATCATGGAAATGGAAAAACATAAAATAGACATATGCGGACTATCAGAAACAAAACGAAAAGGAAAAGGAACATCTCAATTTGGCCGATACATCCTAATTCACAGTGGGAAAGCCAAACATGAAAGAGCCCATTCGGGAGTCGGTATACTGCTCCACGAGAATTATAAACAATACATTGAGGACATACATATATCAACGATAGAATACTTAAAGTATCCCTAACATTAAAGCAAACCATAATACATCTTATTAGCACATACGCCCCGGACATATCAAGACCTATAGAGGAATCAGAAAACTTCTACCAAAAACTGCAAGACTCTATAGAAAACATAAACAAGAATGAAAAAATAATAATATTCGGAGATCTAAATGCTCGAATAGGAGATGAAATCATTCCAGGCGTTAAACAGAAATACAATGAACCTATAACTAACGAAAACGGAGAGCTCTTAATAGACTTCTGTGCTAGAAACGAAATGAGAATTACTAATACTTTTTTCCCACACAAAGATCAACATAAGTACACATTTATGAATACCAGAGGTCAAAAGTCAATGATTGACTTCATAATTACCAATAAAGGAATAATGCCAACACAAATACTTGACGTAAGGACCCTGACTTCCGCTAACCTGAGAACAGACCACAATCTCGTACTGTGCAGGTTAGTCTTGGAACGACCGCACAAAGTCCGAAAAGCACCAGTCTTTATCGAAAAGTACAACATAGAATCTCTAGAGTCGGATAGCACACGAAAACTGTATGAAAACAGACTAACAGGCAAACTGAAGGAGTTCGACTGTAACGCATATGACGTGGAGACCTGCTGGACAAAAATTAAAAATACCATACATCAAGCGGCTGAAGAATCCATTGGAAAGAGAAAAATAAACATAAATTCAACAAACAACACCAAACCATGGTTTTGCCAGGAAGTAAAGGACCTCGCAGAATTAAAAAGAAGAAGCTACTTAACATACAAAAGCACACCAAACCAACAAAAACACGCAGAATATATAGAAACTAGAAACCGAGTCAATTCACGTATTAAGGCCATCAAAAGGGAGCATTGGAATAAATTCACAAGCGATATGGATCATGATATACATGGCGCCCAAAGAAAGGTGTGGAAAATGTTAAAGAACAGAAAGAAGCCGGTGAATGAGTATGTTCAAAGTAAAGGAGTCGCAATAGAAACTTGGGAAGAATACTTTGGTACACTATATAACGCTGAAGAAATACAAGAAATAGAATGCCGGACAGCATCAAACGCAACCGTCTCAGAGACGGAATCAAGAGAAAGACTAGGAAAGCTAAAGAACAGAAAAGCACCTGGGACAGATGGAATACCTAACGAACTATTAAGATATGGTGGCCCGGAACTTGTAACAAAACTTACCACTTTATTTAACAAAATCCTGAGTACAGCGAAAATTCCAAACGACTGGCACACGAGCATAACAATTCCTATATTAAAAAAGGGACAAAAGACATTGCCCGAAAATTACAGAGGAATAACTTTACTGTGCACAACTATGAAACTGTTCACAGGAATAATAAAAGAGAAGCTAGAAAAGCTAATAGTTAATAGGGAAGAGCAACAAGGGTTCAGAAAAGGCAGATCGACTACGGACGCAATATTTATCATGAAACAAATTAAAGAAAAGGCCATAGAATATAACACACCAGCATTCGTCTGTTTCGTCGACCTCACTAAAGCATTCGACAAAGTCCAACTAGGCGATGTCATTCGAATGCTTATTGATAAACAAATACCCGCCAATATAGTAAAGACAATTTGCAATCTGAACACTGCCAATACAACACAAATTAAAACAGAACAACACACCTCAGGTAGCATACCAACGCCCGGAGGAATCAGACAGGGAGATAGTCTCAGCCCCTTCCTGTTTAACCTCATTATGGATAAAATCATAGAAGAAGTGGCAACATTAAACATCGGGTACAGAATAAATAACACACGCATCAGCTTGGTGGGCTATGCCGATGATACCGCAATCCTCGCAGAAACCGAAGACGATCTGCAGAGACAGCTCTTTAAATTATACCAAGTGGGACAACGACTTAATATGAATATCTCCATCGAAAAAACGAAAAGTATGACCATCAGTAAGGAACCCATTAGATGCAAACTAGTAATCCAGGACAGACCCATAGAGCAAGTGATGCAGTTCAAATACCTTGGCGTAAATATATCCAGCAGTCATGAACCTATAAAGGACGTAAAATGCCAAGTCAACAAAGCCGCAGCAACCACAGGATGCCTAAGAGAATTTGTATGGAAGAATCAATATATGCGAATGGACAGCAAAATTAAGATCTATAAAACATGCATAAGACCCATAATGACATATGGAATAGAGACGAGAGAAGACACTAGTAAAACGAAAAGTATACTACGGGTAGCTGAAATGAGGGTAATGAGGATGATAGTCGGTAAAACCAGAAGAGATCGTGTAAGAAATATAGACGTCAGAGAACAATGCGAGATACAGGATATAGTAAGATGGGGAAGACAAAGAAGACGGGAATGGTATCACCACGTAAAAAGGATGTCCGAACACAGACTACCCCGCATAATACTAGAGGGAAAACCAGCAGGAAACCGACCACCAGGAAGACCACCGAAAAGATGGAGAGATAGCTGGCAGTCCACATCACAGGAAATGATAGGGAGGCAAGACCGGAATTAACAGATCAACAGATCTCATACAAGTAGAAGAAGAAGAAGAAGAAGAAGAAATTTTATACATGGTGGGAATTCTAAAGTGTTAGATGGCGATATTAGGAACACTGTCTGGAATAATTTACATACTGGTGGAGTAACAAAATTGGAAGGTAACAGATTTTAAAGTATTTTTGACATTTGCTCCCTTCCAACATACCATACTAAGTGGCTGGTGGAGACTGAAATATAAAATTGAAATTTCGATTCTCTGTTAGAAAATACTTATGTACCCTAAAACATTTGCATTTGGTTCACTGGTCACCTAGTTATGATTTTTTTTAAATAGGAAGAAATTGACGATGGTCATGCTTTAAAAGATATTGAAAAGGACCTCTCTCTAATTCCAAACATTTTTGGATTCATTTTTAATATAAATAAATATTGAGTTAATTGACAATTATAATGAATTTGAAATGACGCTAATTGAAATTTTCTTGCATAACTGCTTCTTCATTAGCGTTTTTTTTTTAATCTCAGAAAATAACTTGCCAAGCGGGATCTAATGAAATATTTCTGGGAGGTCTAAAAGCTCAAGCACAAATCTACAACATGAAGTTAATTACACTAGTCAACAAATGCAAAAAAAAATGCGACTGAAGTTATGTCCGTGGGAGCTTAAAGCATCCTGATTACTAATTGATCAACGAAAATTTTTTATCCCGTATAGACTTTGAGTGATTTAATACAAACATTTTTATATAATAATTATACATGAGTTCAAAACAATAAAAAAATAAGACATTTTAAGGATAATATATATATATATATATATATATATATATATATATATATATATATATATATATATATATATATATATATATATATATATATTAAGGATATCAGGATTTATTTACGAAAGTACACATGAAAATACATATATAGTAAGCCTTTGTACATAACTATTTTGCAAATGTTGACTTTCGTTTATAATTCTGATAGTTTTTTCTCATAATAAATCAACAATAATTCCCCATCATTGCTGGATCCCATCTGCCTTGGTAGCGTTCCTCCTTTGTTAATATGTCTTGGTGGAACTTTTCTACTTGCTCGTCACGAATCGCACCCAAATTTTCTGGGAATACGTATCATAGCCTATTGTATTTAGAATAGGTGACATACTTTCGTACGTTTCCTTTAGGTTAACTGCATGTGCAAGACAAATAGAGGGCCTTTTGTTGTCAGTATTGCTACAATGGTATTTACTTAAAGGCGCGAAGAAAAGAAAAAGAAAAAGCTGTCTTGAGCGAGCAGAGCAGAGTTGGAAGCTAGAGGCGGCACTCGTTAACAAAGTGCCGAACTAGCCCTTATGCCGTAGAGTAGGGATGGGTATTTATTTAATAGGCGCCACCGAGTTTTGGCCGGGTAAACTCGGAACATCCCCCCTCCACGTTGTTGCTTGGGCCTAGCGTCCAACCCAGCTCTATATCTTGCTGCACCAAAATAACGAAATAAAAAAAAAATAACCCACTGCAAAACTGACAAGAAGTTGTGGGATAAACGAAACTCGAAGATGTTAAAAAGAACGAAATGTTTATATTAATATTCTAAATTTTGATGATAAGAGAAGTCATAAATTGTTGATGATCCGCTGGACTTCTTCTAGCTCTGATGGTGGACTTTAGCCAGAGGATGGATCTGGACTGTTCTTATGCCCAGAGGGTGGATCTGGACTGTTCTTATGCCCAGAGAGTGGATCTGGACTATTCTTATGCCCAGAGGGTAGATGTGGACTGTTCTTATGCCCAGAGCGTGGATCTGGACTATTCTTATACCCAGAGGGTGGACCCCGTTTTTCTGGGGTCAGACTGATTCCTGGTAATAATGCCAAGGGACCGACAAAATCTCTGTTACCATGGCGTACCTCCATAACTAGCCAAAAAAATACTAAATCCACAAATCACCACAACGCTATCGAGGTACACAAAATGAAATTTTCTATTAAAACCCGCAGGATGGCGGCAATAAATCGGGATGTAAATTTCTCGACTCTACAATGGAAAACTTCACAGGAAAAAGTAGGATTGACAGTTAAATTCTCGCCATTTTATAGAAAGTCCGAAACCTGCGCTGTATGAGCTTCTTTTTCCCTCACCATAGGGTACGAGACAAAAGAGACCTTAAACAAGTAGCAATTCGACAAAAGAAATGACAGACAAAATAGTGGGCTTAAACAGCATTGCTAACTAATAAGTCGTTGACATTTCCGACTCAACATGAAATAGAACTTCACTGTTGATCCCTAAAATAGGAAATAAGAATTTTCCCTCAGCTATTAGCAACACGGTATTAGTTACTCGCTTAAATTTCCTCCCAAAATGCAACGGCCTAAAAGAATGCAAATTTGCCTAAACGTCAACTGAAAAGGTCACATAATCCCAACAAAAGGTAAACAAATCCTTGAAAATACTACTAATAAAAATTCGGAAAACTGTAACTAAAATAGATAAATGTAACAATTTAATCTGAAATAATCGACACAAAAAAAAGATATCTTATCAAAAGGTAAATAACAACATTCTATTTCAATATAAACAACCTAAAACAGTGACGTAGAGTTGCCGACCTAAAAATACAAGTTATGAAAGGATTTTAATTAGGGCTGTATTTCTTATAGGCAAATCACTGAAATATAAAGAAAATAATTAAGTTGGGAAGAAACTGTGAAAAGTGAAATTTGGAATGGCTCGAAAAGCAATAGGACTTAAAAAATACAACGAATATTAGGCTGTTATAGGAAGGATAAATGAGAAATGGTTAATAACAATGATATAGTGCTGCCCAAAAAGGGAATCTTAGCAAAAAGAAAATAAAATGAACCAAATTAACCATAGTAAATTTAAGATAAATTTTTAACCGTGACAGTATGAAGCAAAACAGCTTTTAAACTTATTTTAGAAGCGCTATTCATTCGGGTTATGAGGAAATCCTCATTTTTCCATAATACCATTTGGATTCACACAAACACATTTTATCCTGCAGAGTAAAAAACGAGGATAGCTTCCGATTACGGTTCCTAAATATTATAACTTTGGTTCCAGAGGCTAGTAAATTCCATTGTAGGAATCTGGATCCTAATACTTCAGCATGCTCTTTGGACAAATGAAGGTCACGAACTATATCATTTAATTCACATTATTCGAATAAATGGGTGCTTTTTCTTCACTTTCGAGAAAATTAGAATCGTCCTTTTCTGATACATTATCGGGTTCTGCCTTATCATCATATATTTCTAAATCTTCCTGCCATTTTGTCGGAGACTCTGGAACTGGTAAACTTTCTACATGAAGAACCGCTTTTATTGCTGAGGGAATATCCGGATATTCAATTTTATGTTTGCTCTTTCTTGAAAAACCAGAACTTTTATCATACAAAAGTAAGATTCATTAAAATGATTTGTGTGTTCTCGCCAAATTACTGGAACTGTAAAGGTCATAGAAGAGCATTTGCCATTTAACCAGTTACTTAGGTTTGCCGCACAGGTTTGGCAACATATGTGAGGAGTGCAGTCCCGACCTTGATCGCCAACAAGACATCCAAAATACTTATGACAAACTACTTTATTTATTTTGTTAATTGTCCTTTTCTGCGATTTAGGAGTAAATTGACCACATATGTAGAAAAAACTATTCGCAGGATTAACCCAGCCACATTTCGGTACTTTAGACATTTTTGTACTATCGCATATGCCGGTTCAAAAATGTAATACTATGTTTACAGGCATCCACTAACTTTATATATAACACTAGTATAAGGCCCCTATTATTGGCTTGTTCACGCACTTCGCTTCTCTATCTAATACTGACCACTGATACTAACCAGTACTGATAATACCACTGTCAGCTAGATGGTTTTATAGCCGATTCGTACTTCTGGTATTTCCTAAAAACATCGGGTACCGAAAGTTCGAAAAGCGACGGTGTACTTCTTGTATAGAGGGGCCATCTATAAGTACATTCGGCTACGGGGCAGAGTGAAATTTGGAATTATATGGATTTAAATGGTTACTTCACTTATTTGAAGCCCTAGAGGGTTGAGACTTCGTGGTTAACTTGTCATTCCTAGACACCTTCACGTGGTGTGCCAGATTGTGTAGAATTTCTCTAAATTATGGAAAACGTCAATTTGGTAACGTCGCGCTCTAGTATATTACAAATTTCTTTTTAAAATAACGTAATAGTTAAATAATAAAACGTATTATAATTTCCACTATATTACATTAAATATAACAATTGTTTCAACAAACTGTGTCTTCTTCAGATAGTAGGTAACAACTATACAAAGTAAAGACTACTTTGTTTAGATGCTATCTACCATCAGAAGAAGACACTGTGTGTTGAAACAATTGTTAGGGTTAATATAATATAGTGGAAATTATAGTACCTTGTAAAGACCACTTTGTTGAGATGTTATCTACCATCTGAAGAAGACACTGTGTGTTGAAACAATTGTTATGGTTCATGTAATATAGTGGAAATTATAATACGTTGTATTAATTACCGATTATATAATGGATTTTCATCAATTAACACAATACAGTAAAATAATATGAATAAATACTGCTTTATTTTTACTGAAAAAATTATAACTCAAGAATCTTAGCTATTAGGAAGCTTTTACCATCATTTTCGCATTTAGAGACCAAAAATTAACCAAAGACTGCCTTTTACATTACAGTAGCAAATTAGCTATAAACTAGTGTTATTATGTGATTAATCAAAAAAAAACTAGAGTAACTCATCATAATGCATATATGTGAAATGCGCGATAATTGACCAAAATATTCGTTAAAATCCGATTATATTAGCACTTTTTAATTTATTCGTAATCACCCTAAAGTGATCCTCAATTAATGCTCTTTGAATACAATATTAACAGCTTAATGGATTGATTTGGCTTTATTGCATTATTTATAAATTGCATGGGGTAATTAACTACGTTTAATCTATTTGGGCTGGGATTATTAAAGCAAGAATATTTCCCTGGAACGTTGGCGCGAGGAAGCACGTAACAATGGGACTCAATAACATTGCATTGGCCTTTCGATTTGATACTTGCCTTCTGCCAATCAGTAATGTAGAGAAGGAGTACATGTCAAAAAACTTTTAATTCTGACCCACTGTCGCCTCTTACTCTACCAGACTTTTATAAATATCCCTATCCTATTAATATCGCATTGTAACACTTTAAGTCCTCACCTTGTATATTTATGAACTATAAAAAAATTTCGAATAAAATTGATACAAAGATATGTAACTGAGAGTCATCGTTACAATCCTTCAAAACATCGTAGTCGTAACGAATTTCTTATAATATCCGTCAAACTAATTTTTCAATTTTTTAGAAATTTTTATTAATCATACGAACTAAAATAAAACTTATCAAGAGAACGATAGGTCAAAATACTTTTTAATTTAAAAAATCGTTGAAAAGAATATAGTAAGCATCGAACTGTTGATACCGTTATCTGAAAAGGAACCGTTTAGTTAAATTGGCAAAGTCTGTTTAATCACAGCTGAATATCAGGTTTCACATCGGAATTTTGTTAAATTCTACATTGTTAACCCTTGGTTTATTGGATTACTATCCGGCAAAACAAGAGTTAAAGTAATTGGATTCATGAATGAGAAAATTAACCTCAAGCTTCAAAGTAGACTTACGACTTTGTTTGGGTGTTCCGAACTTGGAATAATTTTTTTATCATAAATGGCACAAAATTATTTTTACATAGTACTAAATTATTTATGAACAATTTTACAGATTTCATAACTTTTTGCTTCAATAACAAGGACATAACAAAAATTAAGTCTTATTTAGTTCGATAAATTCACAGAGAATTTAAACAGTGAATTTATCTCAGGCAACACAACCGAAAACTTCTTCAAAATTTGACTAGCATAGAATATTTAAATAAACAATATTCAGGCAAACGATATAGTATTAGAAGCATGATAGAGACAGGGAATTAATATCACAGAAGCTATCAAGGAAACCCTAGCAAAGCGGAAAATTAACATCAATAAACAGAACTCTAATAATACAATAATACAAGATATCAAAAAAATTGCAAATGAAAAGAAATAGGTACCTAAAATACAAAAAATAGAAAGAAAAAAATATATCGCAGTAAAAAATATAATAATAATAATAATATAATAATATCCTTTATTTGCCAACAAAATTATGATCGCATAACAAAGCAATGTCAGAGAGAGAAATGGTCAACATTAAGAATTGTAAATATATCGATCTAACTACAGTTAAGATAAAAACTAATCGACATTTCGATAGGAACTTTACACAAAGGAAAACAAAAGAAGAAAAAGACAGATACAAGATAATTTAAAAAAGTAGTAATAAAAGAGTCAGTTTAAACTAAACAAAGTTTTACAGGTTGTAAAATAAGATATTCCAATTTAAAAGCAATAAAATTTTTACACACAAAACAAAAGCATGAGAAAAAACCCACTAAACAAAAAATATTAGGTTAAAAATATTGATATTACAAAAACTATTCATTAAAATTGAGTAAAAGCACCTATCAGACAGCCATTCATTTACGCGTCTCTTAAAGCAATTAATCGACTCGGTAGGCCAGATTTCTCTTGGTAACATCCTTACGGCTTAAATCGCCATATAGTATGGTCCTCTCTCATAGAGAGAGTAGAGTTACGTAAAGGTACCCTTAGGTCATTCGCCCCTCTGGTAGTCATAACCATGTTTCCCCCATAAAGCTGTTTATTTAGCGGGAATAATTCCGCATTCCTTTTGACAAGCATGACTAAAGATCTAAAGTATAATGAGGGAACAGTAAGCAACTTAAACTAAGTAAAAAATGGTCGACATGAAGCTCTTGGATGTAGGTGGAAGATGCATCTTATTATGCGTTTTTGAATTTTAAATATATTAATAGCCTTTCTTGATGATCCCCAAAAGGAAATACCATAAGAGACAAGAGATTGTATTTGCCCAAAGTAGAAAAGCCTAACAGTCTCTGCAGTGATGACGTCACGAAGCCTTCGGACTACACCACACAAACTGCTAAGCCTAGCCCCAAGAGCTGAGATATGATGTTCCCAGTTTAAAGAGGGGTCCAAATGAACATCCAATAACTTAACCTGTTCCAACGTAGGTATAGATCTACTCCCAAGCCACTCAAGCAGTGACTCAGACCTTGTTGCATACTTTGAAAAAAGAATGAGGCCGGTTTTATCTACGTTTAGAATGAGGCCGTTATCAGAACACCACTGCTGCATTTTCAATGCAGAGTTTGTGCACTTTCGAGACAGTCCCGCCATAGAAGTGTCCGCCAGAATCACTGATGCGTCATCAGCAAACTGACATACGCTATCCGCGGCCAATCCATCCCCCAGATTATTTATATATATTAAGAATAATATGGGTCCCAGAATGGAGCCCTGAGGTACCCCCTGCAACAATTTAGTTCTATCTGAAAAATAATGATGATTATTTTTAGCAAAGCAGGCTGTTTGCTGTCTATCCGATAAGTAGGATTGCAGCAAACTGACAGCAACACCTCTGACCCCATACGCACCAAGCTTAGTCAAAAGCAAGTTATGATCCACACTGTCAAAGGCATTAGAAAAATCAAAATATAGGTCTGTCACTTTATCATTTGTGTCAATTCTTTCATTTATATAGGAAATTGTGTTGAATATTGTCATTTCAGTAGATTTGTTAGGTCTAAAGCCGAACTGATTTTTACTCAGGATATTGAGTCTGTTTAGATGTTCAAATATTCTAGTATATATAACTTTTTCCAAGACTTTTGACACTGCAGGAAGCAGGGAGATTGGTCTGTAATTTTTGATGCACTGGCGATCCCTTTTTTTAAATATAGGATTCACATTGGCTGTCTTGAGATTAGTGGGAAAGATCTGTGTGGCAAAACTTTCATTAACAATATTTGCTAAGGGATTACTTATGCAGTGTGCGACAAATTTTAAAACATATACGGGCACGTTGTCCAGTCCCTCTGAAAATTTATTAGGTAAACTTTTTCGTTCGGAATTAACTGGTGATAAAAATATTGTAGGATAATTAACTTAAGTTTGAAACGTAAGGTTAAGATTTGAATTATTGTGTATATTGAACTGTCTGCTAAATAGTTCAGCAATATCTTTTTGGTCACTATGAATATGATCATCTATTTTTAGGATTATGTCGTAATTCTTTTTGATCCCATTGCATTCGGTATTAAGAATATTCCAGGCAGTTTTAATTTTATTTTTGGAATTAATAATCTTACCATCATTCAAATTTTTATGATAATCAGATAGGTATTTCCGATAAATTTTTCTTTCTGACCTATATCTTCTATACACAGCTTGACTTTTGTCTGCTTGTACTACACATATAGGTCTTTGATGTCGTTTGAATAGTTACGGATTTCGATATTTACCCCGTTTGCTTTATGATATTTGATTCTACTTATACGGTTGGGAAAGAAAGGTCAAAATATTAGTAGAATATTCGAAAAAATGTGTTATATTTTTCGTCAGCACCGTATGTATGATCTACCTCATTCCAAGGCTCCTTTATAAGGTAGTCTTTAAAACGTAATAAATTATGGTTATTGAAAAATCTTTTTTTTTTTTGTATAAGTCTGCTGATACTCCCTATTTACGTTTATTTGCAAAACTTGGCCTCACTGGTCAGAAATATTGCTCATATGTCTCTGAATCGATATTATCATTCTGTATGTTGCTAAAAATGTTGTCTAGTTGAGAGCCGCTAATCACAATAATATGAGGTTTTAAACTATAACTGTCCAGTAATTGCAACAGTGAATGTACATTACTGTCTTCAGGATCATGGAAGTGAAAGTTGAAATCCCCACCCACTATAAAAGTTTTGGTTGAGCAGTATAAATCGTCTAATAATTCAATAAGATTATCAAAAAAAACCTCGACATTACCTGATATAAGTAACGCTCAAATACACCAATGTAAAAAAGAATACTGGACGAACTTTTCAGTTAGGATGACAGGAGTCGGAGAGTTTTACATTCCCGGACAATGTTTTACGACCTTTCAAATATAAATTTGTACTACTCTGCAATGTGGCTATCTCTGTGAGAGATACATAAACAGGAATAAGACAATAAACATATACTGACACAGTAAGACTACAATACTGGCATTGACGTCTAGTATAATAGCTTCGCTGAATAAAAAGATATACCTGATAATCTGACAAGGAATGTTGTCACAATCGGGCTCGTGTGTGTCCCAGATCACTGGAGTAATAACAAAAAAAAAGAAATCAGATCTTCTGGCAAAGATGGTGTCCGGGATTAAAGCATATGGACCCCGACCAATTCAAATTGTTCCAAAAATTGTTGGTAAAAGTAAATTAAAACTGTTGCTGGAAAGTAAATATCTTGAATCGTGGAGGGAAGCTCCTGGAATGATGCGTGCCAAAGAACATACAACTGGACTTAACACACGCTTAACTAAGGAGTGCCTCTTCAGAGAAAAAAACTGGAAATCGTGGTGAGACTACTGATAGGACATTGTCATCTGCAAGGCCATCTTTACAAGATTAGTATCACAGATGACCCGACGTTCGGATATAGAAGGGAGGTAGATGATACTATTGACAACGTCTCAGAAAATGCCCAGCATACAATGGACTGAGGTAGAGACATTTCGCAGATATAATATAGTTGATGTTCAGTTAATGAAACTGCTTGGATTCGTAAAGGCAATCGGCGTTGAATAACTCGTAGCCATAATGCATAAAGGGCCCAAAGAACCCTAAGCGTCGAAGACCAGGTATCATTCATATTCATTCGTTTGTTTTTTTAAAGAAAAGCTTTTAGAAAACTGAGAAAAAGAACTCAACGAATATGACGAAATACAAACAATTGACGGTTAAAAGTGAATTCACATTGCTACACTGGTTTTTAAAAGGCGCGAGGCGCAAAACCTTACAATGAGGTTAAAGATAGGTTTAATTTAATTCAATATAAGAAGGAGAGTAGGGGTAGGAAATTAAGGGCGCGACTGCATCGGAGTCAGGTTGAATGTAGAAACCTTCAACGATGTTGTTTGGAACTAGCTTTCAACTTTACTCTTTACAATTCGCTATCAACAAAACAAAAGAAATACCAAACGCAGGGAGCATGTGGGTCAAATAAAATTCGAAGTAGATCGTATAATAAAACTCTAATTAAAAGATTAACTGTAGCCTAAGCTAAAAGAAACAAAATATGAACAATATAGCCTACTAATTATAAAAATCAAATTCTGAAACAAATCCGTTTTTTTCTCTATGATCATAGATATTACTATATAAAATTACTGATAATATGGAAGCACAGGAGCTATGGTGTAGGGTTAGTCATATCATCCATAGGAACACGCAGAGCGCAGCAGTAATAATAAACTCTGAGGGTAGTACAATAAGCCTCTCGAGTGGATAGCAGTGATGTTCGAATCCGTAGGTTAGATGCCTGTAGAGTGGACTCCGATTATCTCGGGCCTAGACTGATTCCTGATTTTAAACATGTTCAAGACTGACAAAAATCCCTGTTTCCAGGTTTTATCTCGGTAAGTCAAACAATACTAAAGGTAATACCGGACAAATAAATAGCACTTCAAACACCAAAATCCAGCAATAAGCTGCAAAACTAGCGAGATAGAAGTCTTCAGTCTTCTTTTGTCGATTCTAACAGAAAAAAGTCAAATGAGGGTCAAAATGGCTCCATTTTATAGGTGAGCCCCAAGCTTGTACGACACGTCACTTCCTTTAAGTGTCGAAGAAAATTTTACAGTGGTACCAACTTGACAGAAACAGCAGTACAAAATTGATCTGGAGTGACTCTAAACAACATACAAGGGCTGACAATGATTTGCTAATTAATTAGTATTTAGCATTTTCAGCTCTGAATCAGGAATTCATTGTTTATTTTTTTTTAATTAGGAAATATATATTTTCTACTAGTCATTAGCAACACGGTGTTAGTTGCCTGTTCAAATTTTCTCCAAAATTACTGAATAGAAACCCCAGCCGAACACGCTACTGCCTAAAAGAATGAGAACTGCATATTTTCAGCTCGAAGCGACACACCAAACAGTGACAAATAATCTAAATTCAAAAAAATAAAATATCAACAAACCCTTCAAAATTCTTTAAAATAGAAATCAGGGAAAACTGCTATAAGAATGGATAAATGTAAGAATTTTATTTGACAGGCAAAAAAATTATATCTAACAAAAAAACAGTAAATACCAATTCCTTATTAAATATAAACAACCTATTGCAGTGACGTAGTCAACGACCTAGGAATCAAGCTAAAAATTTAAAAAAAAAAACATAAATTGAGGCTGTACTTCTTATATGCAAATTACAGAATGATAAGGAAAGTAATCAAGTTAGGAAGAAAATTGTCAAGAAAGAAAAATAAGGATCGCTCGGGATATAGTAAAACCCAAAAATGCAACGAACAATATAATATTATACGAATGATATATGAAAAACACATCATGAAAATATTATTGTGTTGCCCAAAACGTGAATATTAGCAAAAATAAATTAAAACTAACCAAATTAACAATAGTACATTTAATATGAAATTTTAACCGTGACAACATTCTGCAATATGCATCGAAATTGTAATGAATTCTTCATTTGTTATCCAAAAAAATACCAGAGTAGCAAATTTAGTGCAAATCAAGCTATTATAGCGAATATATGTAACTTATTAGAAATCGTCATAATTTTTATAACTTCCTGAACAATCTTTAGTAATTTTTATGAGTAGCCTATTTTATGAAACTTAGCAAATGTTATGAAGCCGGTATTATATGTGGGCTGTAGTTTTCCGCAGAGCTTAGATATTTATGAATGTCATAGAGAAAGCATTAAAAAACCCTTCGAATTCTGGAAATCCCTTTGGAAATTAGAATTTCAAGTACAAAAATGCAAGTTGTTTTCGAAAGGCTACTTAACCTAGAATTTTAAGTTTAAGTTGACTCAGAACCTCCCTTCACCAAATTTGACGAGTCTTATTCAAACAATTTTTTTTTGTGACATAAATCATATTACCGATAGTGATGGAAAGTAACGATACTAATCATTACAAAATAACCGTTACAAACCAGTCACTAAAAGAAACGAGTCTTCTATTTAGAAAAGACTCGTACCTTGGCAATTCGTTACTATCTCGAAACACCCTTAGTCCGGGACGAGAACCGAAATAACTAAAGAAATATAACTACTGTTTTATTCTCGCGAGACCAGACCGGCATGGCGGTCTTCTTTATAGTCACGAAACCACTAACTAGGGGATTAGACACTGGATTATTTTAACTGTTTATTAGGCATTTGATGTGTCGGCGATTTCGAAGTTTTCGTTGTTTCGTTTTAGATGCAGGACTCGGCAGATTAAAAGAATTTCGCCGAAATAAGATTAGAAATAGTATTTCTAATAGAAAGAATAGATCTTTTTCCTTGTTAACGGTCTAGCATTTATCATATATATCACAATTTTGTTCCTTCTTAATCAAAATGAAAAGGCAAGATTTCAAAAATTACAAAATAGAGCCATGAGAGTTATACTCTCATGTACAAGAAGAACATCAATTAACTACATGTTGAGAGAAATGCAATGGTTGTCGGTGGAGGATTTCTTTCACTATCAAAGATTGATCTTTATTTTTAAAATCAGATCGGGTAGTTCTCCTACATATTTACAAAATCATATTAATTATAATAGAAATATACATGCATATGACACTAGATCGAAGGATGACTTTTATATTCTTCCAGTATTAAAGAGACAAACACAAACCTCTGTATTTATTAAAGGTTTAAACAGTTTTAATCAATTGCCCACAAATATTAAATGTTTAAAATCTCTAAATAAGTTTAAGCAGTGTCTGAAGTAGTATTTTGTTAATGGGGTCTGTCCTTGATGGACATGAACTTTCTTTGTTTTTTTTTTTTAATTTGTGTCAGTTTAGTTTAGTATGTCATTGTTCTGCAAAGTTTGACGATGTTTGATTGTTGTTTTTAATTATAAAATATAAATTTAGTTGTTAAGATATGTGTGTAATTATATATTAGTCTATGACTAAATAAAGGATTTATATATATATATATATATATATATATATATATATATATATATATGATAGTTCAGTCTTGAATTTAGTATGTTTTACGTCTGTCCTTTTACGTTTGTTGTTTACTTGCTAGTTATTTCAAGTGTGGCATATATAAGTAGGTCATAATATATTGAAATTTTTCTAACTAGGTAGGTAGTAAGTAATAAATATATTCTGAATTTTCTAAAAATAGTAATGCCAAATATGTTTAACGCATGATAAAATATATTGAGCAGATATAACAAAAGCATTTTTAGGGTTGAGGAATGGAAATGCAGAAGAGAAGTTCTGTTTGGATTTATTTTATGTTATTATTTAATACCGAAGCAAAAGGTAATATTTGCAAATCTATAAATTCCTATAAAAACGGCAATATTTCAAATTTAAGGAAACGTTTTAAATCGAAACTCCTAACAATGTCATGAAATGAGCGCTGAAAAACAAATCACTCTTTCAGAAGTTATCCTCGTAGTTAAAAGGCTCATGTCAACGTTGGAGGGAATTAAACTTAAAATTACAAGTCAAATGAGAGAAGATTTGATAATTTTTTTTAGATTCACTTGCTGCTCGTTTTGGAGACCCAGAAAAATAATGAGTAAAGTGACTTATCTTAATCCTCATGTTAAAACAAGGGGTATTGTTAAAGAAGATTGTTTGGAACTAGTAAAAAACAAACTTCAGGTGGAATTAGTTAATATAATAAAAAAGGAACAAAGACAAATTGCTGCAAGTCAGAGAAATCAAATACAAATATGTGAAGAAAAGACAATATGCAAAGATAAATATTATTTGGCAATATTCTGATAATTCTATAATATATTTTGAACTTGTCAGCTGTTCAATCGCTTTAGCAATTGCACAAATACGCATAAACACAGAAAAGGCTAATTTGTAAAGAAAAAAAGACCCTCTAGTTTGGTGACAAGGCAGAGAAAAAGTATAACCTTAGCTATCTCAACTGGCAAAGATATATTTATGTATAGTTGTAGTAATGGTATATTCTACTTATAATTTAAACACCTTTTAACATTTATAATTGAAACCAAAACATGCTTAATGTTCAGTATTAAATTTCATATTAGTAGTGGGAATAGGGGGCTTGTACTTCACCCCCCCCTTACCACTTTTTTGATTGGTCAACCAAAAATGACCTTGTTTCTGATTGGCTGCCCAAGTTCGCTCCCTATTCCGATTGGTTTCATAAACTCCGCCTCTTTTTGCTCCACCTCCTACCTCCTTCCTAACCACCACAGTAGTTGGAGGGGAGCTGGTATTTTAAAGGACTGAATCTGAGCGAGCTACATTCATTCACAGTTAGTCTTAAGCTTACATAGAAGATTCACCACTAATAACGAAAAGTGTTAAATTAAAAATAAGTGGTAGTTATGAACAGTGATTTGCAAAATGAAATAATCAAATTAGGTAAACAGTTTACTAAAATTCAAAATTCCGAATTAAAGAATGCAATGCTAAGAAAAACGCACCCCGAGTGGGCACAGGTATATTATGAGACTGCCTTCCAATACCAATTAGCTGCAGAAGCCTGTTTAAATTATAGAAAAACACAAAATTTACTGAAGTTCGTTCATGAAATAAAGGAAATAGGATTCAGTTACTTTTTAAGGATATTGAAGGATTATATAAAAGATCCTGATATATTAAAAGAAATCGTGGAAGAGGAAGAGAGAGATAAAGAGATATTGAGAAACAGGGAGGTTTTAGTGTAGGATTTATTATGGAATTATTAATAAGAGAAATGTATGAAGAGTTTTTGATGTTCGCTGCCTGTTCCGAGTTTTATGCATATGAAGGTCAAGAAAGTGAAGCGCAGAATATTATTATGTTTACTAGCAGCTAAATGTTGTAGCGAATATTTAAAAAATAAAAATATAGATATTTTAATATGTAAACTTCAAGAACTAGGATTAAATAATAATATTTCATGTATTAGAACAATGTTAGAAAATAAAACACATAATTTGTAATCAAGTCTTTTATTACATAAAAAAATTGTTGTAAAGGTAATAAACATTTGATAATGCTCATACACATGGTATTTTTTGATGATAAAAGCAGCAAGGATCCATTTTCTTTAGGGTGGGTTGTTCATCAATCTCGATAACTGGTTTCATGGAATACTTCTTTACGAAATCTGCCTTTTCTTCCACTTTTACATAAACATAGTCCACCTTAGCGCTTAAATCTCTTATGATATCTCCACATTTGTGTAATGGTGTAAATCCTTCACACCATTCAATGCAATGGTAATTTTTTATTAACCACAGAGCTCGTTTGTGTGAATAGGACGGTAAATGACCCATCGGAAATGGAGCTTTGAAAATAAAATGACTTGCCTTTTGCCCATCATAAGCTGCTAATTCCTTTACAATAAATTTATTATTTTCAATTTTGAATCCTTGAAGATCTAGAATAAGTTTCATATTTTCAAATATTTGAATTTCTTGATCATTTCTACTTTTAATTGATATTCACTTATTTGTTTTTTTAATTTCTGCAACTTAAGTTGAAAATCTAATACTCGAACTGAAATCTCGTAAGACATTATATAAATGAAGAATTCTGGTTTGGCTACGTTAATAAATATCAAAATTGACGCATGCGCTCTTAAGCATAAGTAGCGCTTTGTTTAAAAGGAGTATTTTATCTTAAGGAAATTGTATTACAGCTGTTTCACAATTTTTGTTAATGGATTGTAACTGAAAACTTTATCATGAATTATAACACAATATGCCGCTGTTTCAGCGGGAATTTTTTCCTTGGTTTCAAATTCAATTCTCATGGTTACTGGACCTGTTTGTAGTAAATCTCTTTGATGTGAACAATTAATGTAAACTATAGGAGCATTTTCTTTAAATTCTTTTGGATTAAAAATTGGTTCCACTGGAGAGTTATAATACCCTTGACGAAAGTCTGTAAACATTTCATACAGAGTAGCAAATTTATTATTTTCAAAATCAAGTTGAAGATCATTGTAAGGATATCTTTCTGAATTTAAAAAGACATTCATATTTCTTAAATTACAATGATTAAATTTACTCATATCCATTTTTAGATTACCACGTCTATTTTTCTGAAAAGCAATTAGAACATGACGTGGCGTTTCGACTTTTGTAGATGTTTTTACGGGCCAGTTGTGCCTCGTAGTTTCCAATAACTCTGGATATTCAACTAATTCCCAGCTTCGGAAGGTTATTAGTATATCACTATTTTTGTCAATAATTTTAGTAAGTGCTAATTCTTGCGGAATCGCTACAGTAAGATGAGGAACTCTCCAACACAACTTTGTAATTTTAATTTTGGGTTTTTCATCTTCATTACTGGATAATAATGCATTTGTATCATCATTACTTCTTATTAGAATAAGTTCTTGTTGTGAATTAAGAATAATCTTATTATAATCTTCAAAAAATCCTGAATACATCTTTAATGGTATACACAATGAAACATTACCTTTGTCATCAGTCATAATTTTTTCTTTAGATTTTGTTTTCGGATACCAACCGGCATTTTCCAATTTAGCACTTTCATTTTGATTAAATGAAATATATCCCTTAAGAGTTGAAGTTATACCAATATCCCGAACGGAGTCAATAGTAACACCATTTAAAGTATAGCGCAATTCTTTAAATAAAAATGCCGGAGCATTATTAATTAAAACAGTATTAGCTAAAGGGGAATCATCTTCTTTAGTTACTTGCAATTCCACATAAATTTCACTTTTGCAAGGTAAAGGATATTTTCCTGTTTGTTGCAAAGCAATTCTGATTTCATCATTTGGTCCGAGTTTTGTAGGATTAAAAGGATCGAAAGAAAGAATTTCCCAGCTTAATATTGATTCATCAACCAATACATTTTCTCTTACATTTAAATAATCCATTTTTATTTAAGTTTAAAACCCAAACTTTGAAGAAATTTTCTATTAGAAGGTGTTAACCTTTGGAAGTTTGATTTCCTACTAAAGGAAGTTGGTTTCTTTCTTGTCTTATTAATGTTTTTATTATTAAATTTTCTAGTAAAGCTTGCAGATTTATTGTTATATAATATTACCATCTTTCATCTACTTTTTTAAGATGTAGTCTGATGGTTATGGTTTCTTCTCTAAAATTAACCAAATCACCTTCCTGATCTATTATTTTAATGGCTATTTTATCAATTACTTTAACGGTGACTGGGAAATATATGACGTTTTGAGGTGACTCGATTATTTTGAACCCTGGAGCAACGCTCGGGAAAAATTGGTGTATTATATGAACAGGTTTCCCGTTTAAATATGATCCCTCTGCAATACTGCAGTCTATATTTATTGAATTTACTTTAATTATTTCTGCGGGAAAATCTGATATATGTTCAATGTTGGCTTCCAATCGCCCATTTTTAAACCCTAATAATTTACCAATAGTTCCTTCACGAAAAGTTATGGGGGCTGAACATTTAAGATGTGTACGCAAAGTATTATTATTTGCATAAAGACTAAAACTAATTTTATCCTCATCCAAGTGTTTTTTTAAAAAATCTGTTATGTCTTCTAATTCGTAGCTACCTGGGGGTATGGCTATTTCTAAATTTTCATCATGAATTAATACATTATTCCCAACATCAATATTGGGAATTGCATTAAATGTTTCGAAATTTACAAGACCGATAACATATTCAACATCTTCATCTAAATATATTGGAGGATGTAACTCTGATGTTAAAATAGCGGAATTGCCGCTAAGAACAAAACTATATGACATTTTACTTTAAAAATGTGTTTAATAATAAACTAAAATTACGTGTTACATATGGTTATAAAGAAATTTTAGACACAATTGACCACAATTTGTTTTGTTAAAGTTTTGATAACTGTTATAATTATAATTAACAATATTATTATTTTGGTCGCTATAAAAATATTTAATTAATTCATAAGGGGGTCGCAAATTACCATAACTATCAAAATATATTATGTTTTTTCCTTTTTTTGTATATGCTATCCAGTGAGTACCAGCACCACTATGATTATCTAGATTGACAATTGCACTTTCAATTATCTTTATCTTTTTTGGTAATTTATCCCTCATAAAAATACCACGAAAGTTGGGAATTTGTAAATATTTAACGTATTTAAGTAAATCATAATTTGTAAGTGCTTTTCGAGGTATATGTTTTAGCAGTTTTTTGAATAAGGTTTCAAGTATAATCCACAGCCTGTTTTATAAGGTTTTAAATAAAGTCCACTTCCTTTTTTTCCTACCGCAATGGACTCCATCATTTGATTGTGTCGTTTAGATTCTTCTAATTTCGCTTTGGCTGCTTTTGCATCATTTACTGCTTTAGCAATACCTGCAGCCCCTCCTCCAAGAGCACCAAGAGCAGACAAACCAGCAAATAAAGGTATAAGTGGAAGAAATCCGCCAGTCTTTGGGATTGGAATTACCCTTTTCTTTGGAGGTAACACTTTACCTGTTTTTTTAATAGCTTTTAAAGCAGTTTGAATACTTTCATTTAGGTCTTTAAAACGTTTCCCCTTAATTCCTTTTCTAGCATTTGAAATTACCTGAGATAATGATAGTCCTCGTCCTTTTCGAGTTTTTCGCTTGAATTTTCTTCTCGTTCGAAGTCCCATACCTAATTTTCTTTTAATTTTCATAGCACCAGTAATTCCTAGTGCAGCAGTTTTTTCCCCAAAACTCGAATCTTTAGCTTTGATCCTTGATAAAGCTTTGTCAGCTAATATTTTATCAGCTAAATGCCTTCTTTTTATATTATTTGATTGTGAGTAAGCAATATCGTGTTCTTTACAAGCCTCATCCAATAAATTTATACCTTTATCACCTCTTGACAATCGTTTTTCCAATTTTGTTCCAGGTCCACAAAAATTATAACCAGGAATATGCAATTCAAAGGGTAATTTATTGATTAATGAGTTTACTAAACCACTTCCTTTCCTTTTGCTGTTTGTCTTGTAAATGATTCGTTTATTATGTGATGGAAACATTATATATAGTCACAATCCTAGTGATAACTAACCAGTTACATCACAATACCGAATATTAATAGTTTGTTTTATATATAAAATGAGAGTTGAGAAACAACCATACTCTATAACAATTAAGGATCATGAAAGTTCAGTGAATGGTTTTAGAAAACATGGAAAACTGTTTGAGGGAAATAGTAAAAGAGGGTTAATTATTGGCCCGTCAGGCTGTGGCAAAACCAATGTTATTATTAGTTTAATTGAAGATCCGAATGGTTTGCGATTTGAAAATCTGTATGTTTATTCAAAATCCTTATATCAACCAAAGTACAAATATTTGAGAACACTTTTTAAACCTTTGAAAAAAATTGGATACTATGAATCTGAAAATGAAGAAACAATTGTTTCACCAAAACAAGTTAAACCAAACTCTATAATAATATTTGATGATATAGTGTGTTGTAATCAGAACGTTGTAAAAGATTATTTTTGTTTCGGAAGACATAAAAATACTGATTGTTTTTATTTATGTCAAACATATTCTTCTATTCCGAAACAATTAATTCGTGACATAGCAAATTTAATTGTTATATTTCAACAAGATCGAACAAACTTAAAACATATTTATGATGATCATGTTAATGTTGATATGTCATTCAACCAATTTAATGAGTTGTGTTTAATATGTTGGAAAGATAAATTTGGATTTTTGGTAATAGACAAAGACTCTAATGTGAAATCTGGCCGATATCGAAAAGGATTTGATTCATATATTTACTTATAAAAATCAACGTTTGATGGTAAATTATACCAATCATGGATGAACGTTTAGCAAGAGAGCTAGTTAAATCAAGAAAAGCTGTTAAACAAAAATATCAGAGTTTAAAAAATTCGGAATTTGAGGCGCAAACTAAATTGGAGGAAACATATAAACCGATAACTCAACCCTTACAAGAATTAATTTCAACGATTGGTAAAATTGAACCTGTTGAAATAAAGGAAGAGCTACACACACCAATTAAAAAAATTTATGAAACACCACAAAAAAGATCAATTCAAACACTAACACCAAAGAGAAAATTACAATATGGAACAGAAATACCATCGATTATTGACTGGGACGCGAGTTTAGCTTCAGCAAGTCAAATGCCATCTATACAACAAACAAGTATTATTGCAGAAACTACCCCTTCTTCAGATTCACATTCCACAATAGGAAATCTTTCAGATATACTAGAACAAACACGGCAAACAGTTCGAACATTTGTTGATACAGATTTATATAAAGAATATTTATCAGGATTTGATGAATTACCGCGCCAATATATTGATGGCGGTGTAAAAGATGTTGAACATGAGTTTGATCACCAATATGGAATAGTTCATGATTTGGAAACCGAGAAATTCTTTTTGGGTTTAACTCAAAAACCTGTCGAAATTATTGGTAGAAACATCAAAATTGAAGGAATAACCTATACAGGTACACCAGGTTTATATGAGTTATTATTTAAAAAAGAACCAATAGGGTATAAAAAACAAGATTTGGAAAATTATATGGATATTTTAAAAAGAACCAATGCATACCGTAGAAATAATGATCCAAATGAGCAGGTGCAGGGAAATGGATCACATAAATATATTTCTATAATAGGACCTTATTTGCAAAGCAAAGGAATTACAAAAACTAAAACTCTAAATCCCGAATCACAACAAGCAATCCAGGGATTTTTTGAAAGACGCAAAGCTCCATATAGAGAAAGTCGAATGTCTTCAAAAAAAACCGGATTTGGTATAACTTTAAAAGTTAATAAACCTAATACAGATTACATATATTGGGATAATGTAAACGAACTTGTTGAGAGACTTCAACTATTGGTAGCATCCATGCTTGCGGGACACACTGGTCATAACAATGAAATTATTTCCATTATTGAAGAACTAAGAGAAGCGAATATTATTATATAAAAGAACATAATAGATACTTTTAAACATTTCTAAAATGACCATCGATAAATTTGGTCGTCATATTTCAAAAAAATCTGCTCTAAATACATTATTATCATTAGAAAATAAAATATTATCAAATGTTGAAGAGAAAATAATAAAAAATTTTGAAAGCGATGTAAAATATATTGAAAACAAATTAATTCAAAATTTAGATCCCGGGTTGAAAAGTGACGTTAATAATTTAAATAAGAGAATAAATGAATATGATAACAACATACAAAATATTGCAAAAAAGATTAAGTTATTTGAGGATAAAGTTATTCCTGAATATAATGACAGGATAATTAATTTGAAAAATACTGTTGATGGAAATGATGAGGTAGTAGAAAAATTTTCTCAGAAAGTTTCTAAATATGCAAATGACTTTGACGTAGTGAAGTTAAAATATGATAAAGTTGATGATTTTGAAAATGAAATAAAAAATGAAATTACATCAATTAAATCAATAATTAAGGATACTTCAGCAATTGACAACACCAAGAATAGTATTTCCAAGGAAATTACATCAAAGTTTCAAAATTTTACTAATATGCTTAATGATAGAGTAGCAGAAGAAGTAGGGAATTTTAAGAAAATACATGACGTTATGGATAAAAATACACAAAATCTTGAAAAATCAATGAACACTCATTTTCTAATTCACAAAAAAGATACCGACAAAGTTAATGAATTTAAAGAACAAATTAAAGAATTTGAAATTAAAATCAATGCATATAAATCAAATTTACAATATTTAGAAGACAAATTGAAGGAGGATTTTCAAAACGAAAATGAAAAAATTGAAACAAAATTCAAAGATCAAATTACAAAAAATAATGAAAAAATCGAGGATATACTAAAGCAATTAAACCATCTAAAAACCAAATCTGAAACTTCTTTTGACGAGGGAAATTTTACAAAGGTAATTGATGAAAAATTACAAAAAGAATTAGAATCCTTACTACAAGTAGTGCAAGCTATAATGGAAGTTTCTAAAAAGGATATATTAATTAAAATTAAAAATAATAGTTCAAAAATCGAGGAGATTTCTTTACTTATAAAAGAACTTGAAATATCTTATACAGATATATTACACAAAGCTGAAAAGACAGCGTCAGATATAAAAAATATAGGAAAAAAAATTGTAAAAATGACATTAGATATAACAAATGCAGAATTTCAATTAGGAAAAGATCTAAAAAATCTAGAAGATAAATTAGTAAAAGAAATAAAATCATTAAATGAATTAGCTCAAAGAGCTGCTGAAGTTTCTAGAAAAGAATTTAATGATACAATGAATTATGCAAGAGAAGAAATGAATTTAACATTAGGTGGTTTCAAAAAAAATTATACGTTATCAAATGTTGTTTTGGAAACTAAATTTAATGTGAAAATGTCTGATCTTAATAACAACATCACCCAAATAAATTCGTCAATAAAAGAAATTAAAAATGAAAATAACAAATTATTTGAAACAATGGAAAATAAATTTAATGTAAAAATTTCTGATCTTACTAACAACATCACCCAAATAAATTCATCAATAAAAGAAATAAGAAATGAAAATAAAAAATCATTTGAAGCAGTGGAAAATAAAATTAAAGAACTTACTAAAAAAACTGATATGACTTTTTCATATTTTACACTGTCAGCGATAAAGGGTTTTTATAAACGGTTTAGAAGGAGGTAAAGTTATTTATGGGATTTATTTTCGAGAGTAAGGTATAAATTAATAATGAGTAAAATTAAGCAAGACGTTGTAAATGAATTACATAAACCAGCGAGAAGGCGATATAGAAGGAGACGAACAATTGTAAAAGGGCTTAATGATCTATTTCAAGCTGATCTGATAGAAATGCAGCCATATGCGAAATTTAATAGGGGTTTAAGATATATTTTCTTCTTCTTCTTCTTCTTCTTTGCGAAAGCCTAAGGCTTGTTTCTACCCATTTCTTTGTCCCTCCTGAGATGCCGACGACCAGCTATCCTTCCACCTCTTGGGGGGCCGTCCCGGCGGTCTGCCGGATGCTGGTTTTCCATTTCTGGCGATTTTTACCAGTCTGCTGTTCTCCATTCTAGATATGTGCTCGTTCCAGAAGCGTCTCCTAGCGCGTGTCCATCTTACCACGTCTTCCGTCTTGCATTCTTCCCTTATTTCGCTGCTTCTTCTTTGATCCCAGAGTGTGTTTCCTGTGATCGTTCTCAATATTCTCATTTCATTGGTTCGCATCATCCTCTTAGTCTCCGCTGTGTCAGCTCGTGTTTCTGCCGTGTATGTCATTACGGGCCTGACACATGCTTTATATATTCTAACTTTTGCTGGAATTGATATGTGTGCATTTTTCCATGTGGTTGTTCGTAAGGCTCCCGCTATCCTGGTTGCCTTGTTTACCTGGTCTCGTACGCCCTTCTTGAGTTCACCATATGGTGATATTGTTGTTCCCAAATAGTTGAATTCGAAAACCTGGTCTATTATTGTGTTGTTCAGTTCTAGTTTGCATCTCCGTGGTTCCCTGGCGATCACTATACTTTTTGTTTTGATGGTAGATATTTCCATGTTGAATTTCTCGGCCTCTTTTTTAAATGCCTGTAAAAGCCATTGCAGTCCGTCCTCGGTGTCCGCGAATAGCGTTGCAAGATATATTTTAATGGTAATAAATGTGTTTTCTAAATTTGTATGGGCAGAACCTGTAAAATCCAAAACTGGTAAAGATGTAACAGCTGCAATGAAAAAAATTCTATTAACTTTAAAAACTCCCCCAAAAAATCTGAATACTGACCAGGGTAAAGAATTCTTTTTTCAAGACTTTCAGAAACTTATGGAGCAGTTCAAAATTAATCATTACAACACATTTTCTAATATGAAAGCTAGTATTGTAGAGAGAGTAAATAGAACTATAAAAAACAAAATGTGGAAAAAGTTTAGTTTACTAGGTAATTATAAATGGATCAGCTTTCTTAAAGAAATAATTACAGAATACAATAATACTAAGCATTCAACAATCGGAAAAAAACCAAACGAAGTTAACAAAAAGAATGAAATGGAAATCTTGAAATCAGCTTATACCCATAGGAAAACTGTGGATCCCAGATCACCAAAATTTCGTGTCAGTGATACAGTACGAATAAGCAAGATTCGTGAACAATTTTCTAAAGGTTACACACCCAACTGGTCAAACGAAATTTTTCAAATAAAAAAAATCCAGCTGACTAATCCAATAACGTATTTGATTCAAGATGGAAACGGGATAGATATTCAAGGAGGTTTCCTATGAGGAAGAACTTCAAAAAGTAAGACACCCAAATGTATATCTGGTGGAAAAAGTGTTAAGAAAGAAAGGAAACAAAGTATTTGTAAAATGGTTAGGATTAGATAAATCTTATAACTCTTGGATCTTCAAGGGAGATGTGATGTAATAGTAATTAACGCTGTAATAATAATTGATGTTTGTAATAAAAAAATGAATTTATATATATATATATATATATATATATATATATATATATATATATATATATATATTTGTTTTATTTAAAAATAAGCTTATTACATAAACATTTTTTTAAATACAATATTCCTATAATCAGAGTCTAATATGGGATTTAAAATTTCTTCAGTCAATTTAATCCTTCTTCTAAAATGTTTTTGATTTATAAATTCTTCAGAAGTCATACGAGCTTTTCTGTAGGCAAAGTTCCAAGCAACCATCAGATGAATTTGGTTTCTTGATTCATCAATAGATACTGTCTTCTTCATAATAGTGCTTAGACTTTAATTTTTGTTCTAGTTCTTCGGGATGATTCAAAAGCAGTTCCAGCATGGAGCATACATTTTCACTATTTAGATTTTGTTTTGGAGAAAGGACATTATATATTTTGTCAAAGGAATCTCCATCGTAAAAGTTGTTATTTCTAAAAACGTTGAAATAACGTCGAAAGTTTTGTTTTTGTAAAACGTTTAGTCTATATTCTATAAATGGAATTTGTTCCCATAGTCTGCAGACAGTTTCATTTCCATAGTAAATAAATTCACAGCTTTTCGCAATCTTCACTATTGGTAATTCACCAATCTTTTCAAAATGAATAGATACATTTTGCAAATATATCGGTTCATTGAAAACATTAGGTGAAAACATATAATTTGTTATAACTCCTTGATATTGCAATAAGTTCTTCCAATCATCTTCATTTAATATCACAGATTGACCATTTTTAGCACCAAGTTCAATGCATGGTAGAAAATCACTTTCCACCCACAAACCAATTGCAGCATATTTAGAGTTAGAATTATTTAAATTATATTTTGTAGAATTTATAATTGTTTTTTTTATTTTCTTTTTTAATCGTGAATTTTCAAATATATTTTTACTCTGATTACTGAACATCTTGAATGATGTATTTCAAAAACTAACTAGCTATCTGTTTACTCTCAAAAAACTAACTATCTATCCGTTTGCTCCTAAATTTTATACATTTTCCCTCTCCTCTCAAGTGGAGGGGTAAACTTATTTTCCTTCTCCATTTAAGAGGAGGGGATAAACTTTAAATGTCTTTATACTAACAAGAATCAATAAAAAACAAAATTTATATTATTTTAAAACATTTATTAAATAATTTTATAGATATTTTTTTATGAAATACAATAAAATTAAACATGTACAAATAAATATTGCTGCTGCAAATATAATAACAAATATATAACAACAGACACAATGACAGGATACTTCTTTTTTATTGTTGAAAGGAATCCAATCTGAATATTGTAATGGTTTGTTTGTCATGGAATATTTAATTTTTATGAATGTATTTTCACATAAAGCAGAATCAGTTACATTATAGGTAAAAAAGTGTGAATTTCCAACAAGATATGTCATTTTCATCTGTTTGTAGCAATCGGTTTCATTTTTGAGGGCATTTATACATATATCAGCCCTAACTGCATTAGGAATGTAATTTACATATAGCACATTTCCAACAAGGGAAACTAAAACTATTAAAGATGCAGCAGTCATTGTTGTAATATTACTAACAAATAGTGGTATTTGTATACAATATATATGTCTTTGGATTCAGTTCCCCCTCCAACTTTTAAAGCTTCAAAAACGACTTACATATATTATCATCATATAAAATGATGATTTTATAAAGATGAAAAATTACTAGGAGTAGTTAATTCTAATCGTTGTTTTTTATTTTTAGATGCATTTTCGTTTTCGGAACTTAAAGAAGTTAGAGTATCATACATCATTTTCATATCTTTATCAAAAAAATCTGTTTCCAAAATATCTTTATGTCCCCATGTAAGAGTTTTTGTGGAATTTGGTATACAATATCTTTTATCATCATGAGTTGTTAATGCCAATTTATTTAACAAATTAGTGTATATGTTATGCATATCTGACTTGAATACATACATGGTGCAGAATATTTTGTCACCTTTCTCAACAACATCTTTATAATCTGATAATGTTAATTGATTTTTTATACATGATTTATCAACACCTTTTGCTTTTTTATCTACACTATTTTTGGATTTGATGCAATATGCTTTAGCACCAGTTCCATAAAAACTTTCAATGGGAATCCCTTTGTACTTATCTTTAAATTTACCAACAACTGATGTTGTAATAGGCATGCAATGAATATTTTGTTCAGAAAAATTAGAAGTATCAAATTTATCCAGATTTAGCTTCATATCTTCATAAAAGTTTTGGGTCTGAACTTCAAGAATTAAGGAATCAGTATCCGTATATAATAAATTTAAATTATTACCATATTTAACTTTTAAATACCCGTAATAAAAATTATACATCACAGTTTTTGCAATATCCAAGATACTCATCCCAACATAAATTGGTTTATTGTATTCAATGCAAACCTGTTGAAGTTGAAGAGCAACTAAATTTTCAGAGAAAATTTTAAAATCCTTTAATTGAGGTTTAGAAATAAGTTTTTCGGCACTAAATTTATTACCCATTGAGATACTAATTTAATATCTGCTCGCCTATCAACATTTTCCATGGTTTTACCCAAAATTGAATTATTTGCCAATTTATAACAATTTTTATCAAATTTATTTTTAGATAAATTTCGTAAATTTGTATTTAAATCTATATATTCCGCTAACCATGGTGATTGTGTAAACTTAACTGCTCTGTGTATTTTTATGATTTTGAGTCCAAATTCTAGACATTGTTTCAGATATCGGTAATGAATGATATAGTTATATTTATTATGTAAGTTTGGAATCAATTTGGAGTGGTTTGAAATTGGCGGTGTATATTGTTCAGGACAAAATGGGAAATCATTATGACTATCATGTAAATAATTTGGATATTCTAAATCAACTTCAAATATGTACCCTATAGATGATGTATCTGAAAGTTCGGATAGATTTAAAGTTTCTATTTCGAGCTTAGGTACCCAAGCAAAATTTTTTTCAGGCAAATATTGTTTCATAGCATAACCATACAAATTTGTGGCGTCTAAGTAAGTGATATATGTTGTAGGTCTTTCAGGATTAAAATTTTCTAAGAATGGATTATTTGCTTCAGATTTGCGTTTGGAACAAGTGCTAACCCCACCACGAACACCTTTTTTGAAAAAATGAAACATATCTGGTTCCGTTAATAATTCTAATTCTACATTAGTTAATTTCATCATTGCATCCCAGCACATAGAAGGGCTAGTAACATAATTAACAGGATCTGACTTATAGGTTTTAATACATGTGGATCTATAATTTTCAAAAACATCAGCCAAAAGTAAAACATCAGATTTTAAGTAAATATCGGAATAAGCCCCTATTGTAGAACACTTAAATAGATTCCACACTTCTACAGCACGATTGTAGTCTTGAGGAGAGATATTTTCATCGGTTAAGTTATTATAAAATTTATCAATCGATGGTAGAGATTTCTCATTTAATTTTTCGTTGGAATCTATGTAAGAGTATGGAAATACCCCTTTTTGTCTAATGTATCGAAATTCATCAGCATTTGAGAAAAACTTTTTAATTTCAAAACATTGTGAATCTTGTAGAGTTTGTGATAGCGACTCTAAAGACTCTGGGAGAAATTGAAAAGAATCTATAAAGCGTAGTCGCAAAGAAACTGGTTTCCGCTTTTCTGACACATAACTGTCAACGAAAATTTCCTTACTAAAAGAAATATACTTTTCTTTATTTTGAGCTATAACACTAATATTTTCTTTATTATAGCAAAGCGATTTAATAAATAGGTGAGAATCATAGTTTTTTAAATTATGCAATACTATTGGTATATATTTTGGAGGTTTAAAATGCAAATTACAAATTGAGTGGGCAGCTCCTCGATATTTACCTGTAATATGACAATGATCTCTACACTTTATGAAATTTCCTTTTGAAAAAGGTTTTTCACATATGTAACAAATGCTAGAATTTTCATACTCAATCTGTTCTACAGATGACAAATCTTTCAATGGTACTTGATATTTTAAATATTTTTTATAAATTTCTTTTACATCATTTTCAATGTATTCAATAAATTTTAAAGCGCAATCTGTACCTCTATAAAGTTTAAGACAAACAACATTCTCATCAAATGATGATTTAATATAATAAGCAAATGAATAGGGTATATGTTTAGCAGTTTTAATAGTATATGAGGTTGTCGAATCAGGTGTAGATTGTTGGCACTCAATGTTTTTTAAATAACATTCAAAATCGGCATATATAACAAAAGGAGCTTTATACTGTTTCTGAATATTTTGAAACTTTAATATATTTGCAGGAATATAATTTCCAAATTTATCCAAAATCAAATTACCGAATTTACTGAATTTCTGGTATAGCCAAATTTGGATGGTTGTTCAAACCCCTGAATAAAATTTTGATCAAACCCTTCAATTAAATTTTGATCCAACACTTCAATAAAATTATGTTGAGCTTTGGATGAGACGTTTATAACAGTCTCAACGCTGTCGTTGGAATCATCTGATGAATCTGACGATGCATCTGAAATTGGCGAATAGTGGGGGCGATAAACCTCTTCCATATTATTTTTCGAAAAACCCCCAATGCCAATCCTCTTATCATTATTTAAAGCTCCCTCGTTACCAACCCCATTATTATTATTGTTTAAAACCCCCTTATTATTTTGTTCCTCACAGCTCTCAAAAGTCTCCTGATATTCCACATCACCCTTAATTAAATTTTGCCCTGAGCTATTTTCACAAATTTCACCCCCTGCTAATATATCTAAAAGTTGTTCCAAATTATATCCCTCATTTATTTCAGAATTGCTAATTAAATTTTTCCTCAATATATCATTATTTAAATCATCGAAATTAATTGTTTCAAGAGGTTCTTGAGGAATATCTGGGATAATAGATTCATCCAAAACTTTTAAGAGCTGTGTCAAAATATCGCTTTCACCAATTTCGGAAGAATCGCCAGATTCAGATGAATTGTTAAATGTATTAATATCAATTTCCCTAAATTTAATATCTAGCTCCTCGTCGCTTAGCCCACAAAATGAACAATCCATCAAATCATGCACAAGGCAAGCGTCGTTTAAATCGAAGGCTGTTAAGTCGATGTTTTCAATTTTTACATTTAAAAATGACATTTTAAATTATAAATTAAAAAATCAAAAAAATTATAAATCGATAAAAAAATCAAAAAATCAATAAAAAAAATCAACAAAAAAATCAAAAAAAATCCACAAAAATGAAAAAATCAATCAAAAATTGGCTTTTAAAAGATGAAATAAAAATGAATTAAAAATCCAAAGTATTAAGTCAAAAATATTAAATCAAAAATATCAAATCAAAAATATGAAATCAACAATACAAACCAAATAAAAATTAATAATATGTCACTACGTCACACAATTCGAAATAAATCCGACTATCAAGATATATTAAAATCGATTCGATAATTTTACAAGCGTACGCTAATAGCGAGATGTAAACTGAAGAGACGCTTCGTACCCAGTCGCCTTTTAAAGCGGCCAAGAGCCTGGTACCGGTTGGTACGGCGTGGCACTGCATGGTACGATGAGAACCGTGAGACCGTGAACTCGAGAGAGGTCGTTCAACGGTCGTAAATTGTTTTGTTCTTAAGAAAATGATGAGTAAAGAGGAGAAGAAGAAAAAAAAAGTTGTTTTTTGGAATAATATAAAAAACTTTTTTTTTTTTTCGTTTTTTATATTATTCCAAAAAACAACTTTTTTTTTTCTTCTCTTTACTCGTCTTTTTCTTAAGAACAAAACAACTTACGATCGTTAAACGACCTCTCTCGAGTTCACGCTATCTTTGCCTTCTTCTTCTTCTCATTCTTCGGATCGGTTTCGCCGCTGGAGGTAGGGAAAGTGGTATTTCAGTATTGTATATAAGGATTTACAGCCGCTTTACTTTTAACATTTTACGTCAGCTTTACTTTTAACAATTTACATCAGCTTTACTTTTAACAATTTACATCATGAGTATCGTTATTTTTAGTCTTGAAGACTTCTTAAATCTTTGTCAGTTCCAAATAAATTTAATACAAAGAAGCAGAAGCAATTTAACACCAAGAAGCGAAGATACTGTCATGTGGCCACCACCGTCCGAGGAAGACTTCTTAAATGAAGAATTTGGAGCGGTGGAGGAATTCCTGATGGACCAAGAGGAGCCACATGTTGAAGAATTAAATATGGAGCAAGAAGAGCTTGACAATGAATCTTTGATTAATCCTGAGGTTATAATTGACCCATTTGGATCCTGAGCCAATAACATTCCAGTGGCGTGGAGAACAGGAACGGGCAGCGGATCCACAACCCATGGTTGAGCCAGAGCCAGAGAACATAGTTGAGCCAGAGAACATAGTTGAGCCAGAGCCAGAGAACATAGTTGAGCCAGAGCCAGAGCCCATAGTAGAGCCAGAGCCCACAGTTCAGCCGAGGACTAGATACGCAAGGAAGTGTAAAAAGTCAATACCCATAGTAGAGCCAGAGAACATGGTTGAGCCAGAGCCCACAGTTGAGCCGAGGACTAGATACGCAAGGAAGTGTAAAAAGCCAATAAATTATAAAATATAAATTAATTTATTCTCCTGCTCATTCTTCGGCTCTGGTGGGCAGCAGCAGCAACCTCTGGCAGCAGCAGCAACCTCTGGCAGCAGCAGCAACCTCTTGCAGCAGCAGCAATCGATGGCATGCAGCAGCAAACTCTGGCATGCAGCAGCAAACTCTGGCATGCAGCAGCAATCTCTGGCAGGCAGCAGCAACCTCTGGCAGGCAGCAGCAACTGATGGCAGGCAGCAGCAACCTCTGGCAGACAACAGCAATCGATGGCATGCAGCAGCAACCTCTGGCATGTAGCAGCAAACTCTGGCATGCAGCAGCAACCTCTGGCAGACAGCAGCAACCGATGGCATGCAACAGCAACCTCTAGCAGACAACAGCAACCGATGGCAGACAGCAGCAACAATCTATGGCATCCCAAAATGGTATCAATTGTAAATATGTATTTATGTATATATGTATATTTGTATTTTTGATATACGAATAATAAAAAACAAAGTCGTTGATGAAAATATTTCATTTTTTCAATTTCTTATACAGAATCACACATAGGATGAATATAATTTATTTTTACAAGCATAGTAATGAAAACTAGGTTTTTTTTTTAAGTTGGAAGAATTATTCTACATGGAAGAATAAATCATAGTCTGTTGTCAGGGAATTAAACCTAATTGTTCTTTGTCTTATATATAAAATCTTATTTAAATATCTTAGTGGACATTTTAAACTTAATATTAAAAACTAATAGGGTGAATGAATAAATTCAAGTTAAGTATCAAATTCATTTATTTAAAATTCAATTTATCGATAGGATTGATTGTGCATATTATGTAGAAAAAATTATTCTACACTGAAAGAACAAAATCATTAGTTCTTCGAATCTTAATATAAACAAATTTCTATTTATTTAGATGGCACCCTTATATTTATTTAACTTAAACTTAATATATATCTTATAACTTATATCTTACAACTTATATTTTATATAAAATCTTATTTAAATTAGTTGTCATTTTAAACTTAATATTCAAAAACTACTAGGGTGCATGAATAAATTCAAGTGGAGTGTCAAATTCATTTATTTAAAATTCAATTTATCAATAGGGCTGTTATGCATATTATTTGAAAAGAATTATTCTACACTGAAAGAACAAAATTATAATTTCTTTCAATGGGAATAAATACAAATTCTTATTTATTCACATCATTCCCTTATATTTATTTACATAGTTTCTTATATTTATTTAACTTAGCAGAACAAAATCTAAATTCTTATAAAATATTTTAAACTTAAACTTAATATTGAAAACGCCATAGTGCATGAATAAGTGCAAGTGAAATAAATTTATTTAAAATTTGATCTTTCGATTAGATGGTTTTGCATATTCTTTACTTCTGGCTTGTTACATATTATACATGCTTGTGAAGGAGTTGCTATAAATAAATCGTTTTCACAAGTGTTGAATTGCAGATCTTTTTCGCAACATATAAATGATCTTTTATAGTGGCTATTAACAAAGCTATGTTTCCCATTTGGGCAATTTAAAGCGTGTATATAGTAACACTCGAGGCATAAATTATATGCACCACCAGAAGATGAAATAACTACAACATAAGATTGGAAAACACAGACTTCTCGCGTAAGGTAATTTGGTGCCAATGAATCACTTGCATTTATTTCTGTCACTTTTACTAATCCCTCTTCTCCACACCCGTTTGGAACGCCATTATCCTCTATCCCATCATCTTCTTCATCTTCATCGTCGTCTTCGAAGTTATTTCGATCAATAGTCATCAGAGAATCCTGTCTTGCGTGAAACTTTCCTCTTCCAGCCAAGTTAAAATGAGTTGTTTCATCTTTGTACATTGACTGGATCGTTTCATCGCAAGCAGAATCTAAATATACATGTGTTTGATCCATTTCGAAGACTGTCCGATGAAACTCGATTCACTTGTTCAAACTATTTTTTAATTTTACAACACTTTTTTATTGGTAATGGTGGGCCGTCTATGTGGTGTTGATATAGTGGATAGTGTTTAAAACAGGGCAAATTTAGCTGTAATTCTTCATCACTTCTATAATTTTCCGGCAACCTATTCCAAATTTGTTGTAAACTAAGTGAATCGATGAATGTTTTCAAGTAGTTGATGGGAAAGAAGGTCAAGTCTTGATCTTCAAAATCGGTAAGATTTTTTCCGTTATTTTGGTAGGAAATTATTACTTGGCCTACACGTTCAATGAGTTGCTGTTGTTGTTGTTGCTGTTGGTCACTATTTGACATCGCGCACGAATGACTGAAGCTCGCTCAGACTCGATCGTTTAAAATACCAGCTCCCCTCCAACTGCTACCAGCTCCCCTCCAACTACTGTGGTGGTTAGGAAGGAGGTAGGAGGTGGAGCAAAAAGAGGCGGAGTTTATGAAACCAATCGGAATAGGGGGCGAACTTGGGCAGCCAATCAGAAACAAGGTCATTCTTGGCTGACCAATCAAAAAAGTGGTGGGGGGGGGTGAAGTATAGGCCCCCTATTCCCACTACTCATATTTAACATAGAATATAAATTATTTAATCAAAGACCTGAAGTATATATCGTATACCACTTGCAGTATTGCTTATTCGAATAAAAGTAACTAAAGTAACGATTCCAAAGTAACGAGTCCTAGAGACGAAAGTAACGAGTAGTTACAAGTCCTTAAAACTAACTAAACTTTCCATCACTAATTGCGGACTATGTCATAACAAAATAATCCGTAGTGATATTTTGTTATGTTTTCCACTCTTTACCATGATCCATTGATTATAAACAATTAAAACAAAAAAAATGCGAATTTTTTTTGGTTTAATTTTTTGAGTAGGTCGACTCAGACGGATCATTATTAAAGGAGAAAAATCGGAAAATTCAAGTTTTCTTCAAAAATTCATATATCACAACATTTTTCAAGATATAGTACTAACCGTTTTCCAAATAATAGTAATTTGCATATAATTTATGCGTGCCAGAACCAGACATTGTCGGTTCATTAGTTCTAGCACAATTGTCGTTTGAAATTTTTATTATACTATCTTTCAGCGGGCCTGGATATGTCATGGATAGTCCGATTTAAATTTTTTAAAAATACTTTGAAAGTGTAAACAACATTCTACAATCTTATATTTTTATTTTGCATCAAAAAGTCTGCGAAATGCGTGAAAAATGCTAGAATACGTGACCGAAAACGGCTATGTGCATAGAAGTTGCTTTATCAGCCGCACTGCCCTCAATACTCGGCTTTTATCACCCGCCCGGCCATTTTCGGTCCTGCTTGTTAGCATTATTCACGTATTTTACACCCTCTGAAAAAAAAAAATAAATTATTTGCTTGTAGAATGATACTTATACTTTCAAAATCTTTTAACAAAATTAAAATAGGACCACCCATGACAAATTTAAACTTGCTCAAGGATAATAAATGAAAAATTTTATATGATAATTATTCAAAAACTATTAAACTGACAGTACCTGCTTTTGGCAAGCATAAAATTCATATGACTTACTATTATTTTGCGAAAAGCCATTGCAATAACTTGAAAAATGACGGAGATAGGAACTTTTTAAAAAACGCTTAATTTTCTGTGTTTTCCCTGGTTTTCTCCATTACTAACAATTCCATTTAATCGATTTAGCACTCAGTCTATTGATATTTTTATTTTCTACAATACGTCGGTTTACTCCATCGAGATTGTTTCCCTGATTTTATAAGCAAAAAACGAAAACAAAAACGGATTTCTTGAAATTAATTGCTTTAAAAAAAATAATGGATCATAGTAGAGAGTGGAAAATGTAACAAAATATCACTATGGATTGTTTTGAGTGTGATGTCCCGGTCGGTATCCTGAGAGTACTTTTGTCACAAAATTACCCTTTTTTATCGATTGCCCAAACCTTCTCTAGTAAGTAACTTTTTCAGTCGATTCTTCGTAAATAAATGAATTTTTTCTTAAAATAACCTTTAAAAGCCAAGTCGCTCCAACACAAAATTTAAGGAAGTTAAAAATTTCCAATGTATAAAAATTAATGAACAACCCAAGTTTTTTTTATCTGCTGACTTTTCAACTGAAAAAGGTTATTTCCAGTTATGCGGCGTATAATAAGACGTTTTTTCAATTCTTTATCAAAACTGAAAAATTACTTTCGCGGGTATCAAATATATCATAAAACAGAGGTTAAAAAGTTAACTTTGAGTATTCTGTTACTTTCTTTTGTAGTTTTTCTTCTTTTTCAAGTATTTTGTTTTATTAAACACTTGATAGGGAAATGCAGGAATTCAGTTCTATAGCAATTATCAAAATATAATCTTCAATCAATGGGAAGTGTGCTTCAAACAAATTTTCATCGTATAATAAATGATAAAAATCCTTTATCAAGAGCAAATAGTAAAACGAGTTTTAAAATTTAAATAATTTTTAGAAAAACCAATCTTAAGCAATCAACAAATCTTAAAAATACATTTACTTAGTTAAATTAGGTCCAATTATGTCTTTTGCATGGGAAAAATATGATGTATTATTTAAGTGCTGAGAAAATATTTGCCAATAATATAGTGTTCATAAATAAAATCGACGAGTAATGATAAAAATTATTTGGAATAATTTTTGCTATTAAATTACTATATTTTTCTGCAAAAGCTCATTTTCATAGTAATTATTTGAAGTATCAATTATTATCTATAGGATAAGCATTTGAAGGAAAATAAATAAAATGTAATAAAGTTTAAACATATTTCATATTATTTCATTAAGTTAATATAACAATTGTTTAATACTTTTAAAAATTATCAACTATCCCTAAGAATTTCTACCAAACTAACACTTCCACTATGAAATAAAAATCCGAGATTCATACTTCAAAATTTAACAATTAGTAAAAATTAAGGATGACCAATCAAAATCGCTTATAACATTCGAACCCAAAAAAAAAATGTAAATTTTTTGCTTTTTAATTGTGGTTGTTTCCCTAATTTTATTCTAAAGTGTTTCGACTATTTTATGACAAATTGTTACTAAGTTTTATTTATTTTTAATGATATTTGTTATATTTTTATTCACCCAGCGATTTACCTTATCGGTTTTAAACTTTGAATCGACTTGTATAATTTAATGAAAATTTAATATTTTATAGAAGCCATAAAGACTCACTAAACGATACTCCAGTAGATATTTTAGATAATCAGAAAAGTCAGTAACGAACTTGCATCCACACTCGTTGGGCATAATTTTTTACAGGTGTCATTTTGCAGAGTTAAAAACTGATTTATTAAATACTTTAATCATTCCTCTTCAAAAAGGTGGTCTTAATTTATTTCGGTAAAACTGATAATTTTCGAAATAAGTCGATTTTTATGTGAAAAACTGAAAAGTTACTAATGCTAAACACAAACAGGTAAAAACAAAATACGCAAGCTGTGCTTTAATTTATGGGAAAGTCTTCTTGCCTTCGAAGAATTTGACAGCGCTTCACCACAAATTAAATGCACATCAGCATACTCTACTCTGCATAAAAATATTCATTTTTCAAAATTATTTTTACTGGAAAGCGGTTTTGACAAGTTCCATCAATAATTCATTATGTATGTATTAACAATAACAACCTGATATTTACCTGCTTGTGTTTAGCATTAGTAACTTTTAACTTTTTCGCATAAAAACCATTTTATCTCGAAAACCGTTAGTTTTACCAAAATAAATTTAGAGTACCTTTTTTGAAGAGGAATGACCAAAGTATTTAAAAAAATCAGTTTTCAGCTCTGTAAATGACACCTGTCAAAAATTTGACTCAACGAGTGTGGCTGCATGTCCGTTTCTGAGTTATCTGATGATCTAAAACATCTACTATAGTATAGTTTAAAAAGGCTTTATGGCCTATATCAAATATTAGAATATTAAAATTTCATTAAATTATACAAGTGAGTTTAAAAATTACAGCCGATAAGGTAAATCGCGGGCACCCTTTTAGGGCTCTGTTTCTCTGTTATATTGCACATTAGGGGTTTTTTTCTACGACAAAGTGGGGTTATTTTGATCTGTCCTGTATGCTCCCGAGAAATTAGGAGGTACTTACTGGATACTCTGTATAATAGCGCAAACAACGTATTCAACTTGACAAAGTTCAAAGGATGGCTTGCGTGGGAATATTAATTGCGATGAGGAGTGTCACTACCAGGGCTCTAGAATGCCTGGTGAACCTGCATCCTCTTCGCTCATACTTAGAAAACGAGGCCCTGAAGGCTGTTTATCGTCTCAGTAACCTAGCGTGTCTCGAAATTGGAACAGGCGGCTACTTAGATGTATGGAAAAGCGTAGTAGAGAGATGTCCATTACTCCTCATGCAAACAGAATTCATGGCGCTACTTTTGAAACCCAACCACTCTCTTAAGATATTTCTGCCAAGCAGGGAGGATTAGGAAGAAGAACAAGATATTTCTAAAAATGGATCCCGGTGGTTTACAGATGGATCTCGATACAATGAAAGAGCTGGAGTCGGAGTATTTGACAGGAACATGAGAGTCAGAGAATTCTACTCTCTCAGTTAACATCCGACGATCTTTACATCGGAAATTATACTATTCTGCAGTGTGGTCATCTCTGGCAAAGGGAAATAAAAAGGAAGAGGGTAATAAATATATGCTCAGACAGTAAGGCTTCGATAATGACACTGAAATCCAGTGTCATATTTTCGTGATTTGTGTCTGAATACAAGATTGAACTGAACAGTCTGGCAAGGAACGGCTGCACAATCAGACTCGTGTGGGTCCCGAGTCACTCGGACATAAGCGGGACTGAGGAAGCGCACCGTTTGGCAAAGATGGGGTCCAGAATTGAACCATATGGACCCCACCTAATTCTACCTGTCCAAATTGCCGTTGGTAAAAGGGAATTGGAATTATTTCTGGAAAGCAAATTTATTCAATCGTGGAGAGGAGCTCCTGGAATGAGGTGTGCCAAGCAACATATAACTGGATCTAGCGTATGGCCTACTAGAAAGCTTTTCTTCTTAGGAAGGAAAAAGCTGCGAATTATCGTGGGATTGTTGGCAGAACATTATCAACTAAGGAGCTATCTTCATAAGATTGGTGTCATAAATGACCCGACGTGCAGATAGTATCCGGAAGATGAACCATGTTCTCAGAGAGTGCCCAGCACTCAATGGATTGAGATAGAGACATTTCGGGGATACAAATTGGTTACCGGAAGCAGTTAGGCAAGTTCAATTAATGAGGTTGTTTAGATCCGCAAAAGCGATCGGCCTCGAATTACCTGCAGCTCTGGTGGGGGGTAAATGGTCCAATGAAATCCAGGCATCGATAATCAAATATCACCATCTTTTGTTCATTAATTCATTCATTCCCGTTGAAGAAGAAAATATCTAAGAAATGTCAGAGTATAGAGGAGGGAACAAAGAAAAAATTATTACTTAGATGAAACTTAAGTTAATGAAGGGGATTCAATGAGTGAATATTGGCACAATAAAAATATCCTCGTCAAGTTTTTCTAGAAGACATACATCCTTGTTTAAAAAGTCATTCCTGTATGTGCCGTAGGTTAACACTCATATTGGGAGTGACGAAGGATTTTTGAATGGAGGTTTACTTGAATACAAATCAAAATTAACTCAAAATTTCCATGGAGGAATGTATGTAAATTAATTTTCTGAAGTGACCAAGTCAATTCCTGAAAATTCGGTTATTGTTATGGAGAACGGCAACTATCATTTTAAACTGGCAAAATGATTGCTCTCATCCTGCTCGCAAAAAGAAAATATTATAACTTAGCTGAATGAAAAAGGTCCACTTTGTGAAATCAGTGGTTTAAAGCGGAGTTTTTCAAATTAGCTAGAGAAAATAGATCCATATTTAAAATAATAATTATTGATGATATAGCTGTGGAAAGTGGAATAATTATACTTAAGTTAAATAAGGAAATTTATTGCAAGACCTAATGCAGTCACATATAGAGAAATTTAAAAACATGTTTCATAAACTCGTATTTCCAAATTCAATAATTTCTTCATTTTGAATTAAAACAGAAACAAACCGTGCTACCTTCAATTATTTTATAATCCTCCAATTATGAAATATTATGTTTATTTACTGATAGTGCAAATTCACCAAGTCAGCATGGTCGTATTCCGGATTATGATAAGCCAAGATTTCGTAAGGGGTGCGATTTGTTGACTTACTGAAAAACACAAGATAATGATAAAAGGTGGACGCGGGACAAGAGCTAATCTATCCGCCATTTGTTAGGCCATCTAAAATTGGTGAATCTGTTTGAGATCAATCAGTGATCACTAGCAAGCGAGTCGCCAGTTAAAAGATCCGTTAACCATCAGTAATGCTACTGGCAACCCCGAGTAAATGCTAGACATACATTTTTAATGTAAGTTAAAGATTTAATTTTAATTATACACAGTCAGAATTGTTAGTTATTATCTTATAATTCATTTTTTAATAAATCCGAGTTGAAAAGGTCGTTTAGAATTTAATATTTGCAGACCAAAGTTTCCGATTCCTATATCCTGAAAATACAACAATTTCATCTATATAAAATTGTTAATATCTAAAGTATTATCTTCGTTTAACTGCGACATCTTGAGCAGTATATTTATAAATATTTTAAATTAATTACTTTTACCCTCGTTTAGTCCAGTTGAAATGTTAAAATTTGCTTAAACAATAACAGTTAAATTCACTAAGGAGGTTTCAGACTTAGACCCGATCTAGTTGCCATGGAAGTTAGATCTTCTAGTTGGCCAGTTTTGTTTCGTTTATGATATTGTTATAATTTATATTACATACGTCAACAAATAGACACGTATATATCGGTAATCAAAATAGATATCGCTCGAAAATAAATAGAATTTTCCACTTTTGCCAGTTCATTAATAAAACAATATGATTTGTTTATGCTTGTACGTTTAAGATTTTAAACTTATTTGACTTATTGTTGCTTTTGTCCATTTAAACTCTCTACTGTCAGGTCAGACAGGCTTTAAATTTAGACCATGTTAGTGAATTCAGGAGTAAAATTTCAGTTTTTAATCTATAATTGGAATATACTATACATAAAGGCAATGGAAAAGATTAAAACAGTAACTTTAAAAAAATTCTAAAAAAAATGGATTCAATAAAAAACCTTTTTGAATTTAAAAATTTAATGAATAAAAGAAAGGGTAATAATTCATTAAAGCTAATTTGACGTATATTTCTAAGTGCAAAAATGTTTAAAAATATCGATATTTTAGATATTTCATATCCTAAGTAACGCACAAACATCTATTCCCTACGAATTTTGTCGGTATATTGTTAACCTATTTTGTCAAATTATGTCACTAATATTGTTAGTCATACATAGCTAATTTACGACTTAGAAGCGAATAGTTGCACTTTCATGTAATGAATTAAACTCATTAGTTTAAATTGCATTATAATTTAATATGGTAAACGTAGTAAAACAGTAATGCAAAAAATAAAATTAAACTGAAAAAAAAAACATAATAAAAATATTGTTCAGTTTTACATCATTTTTACATTTGAACCAATTAAATTTTGACAAACTAAATCTAATTTTTCATATTGAAGAGACAAGTTCTTCTGGAAAAGCAATTAATTTTAACAGAAAGGCAAAACGTTGTTGTCTTAAACAGTTGAAAATACTTTTAAGGGTTTTTGAAGTACGGAAAGACAAATCTACTGTTTATAAATTCCTTTATTCTTGTAGCTACCTGTAATAGTTTCTCCGATTTTTTTAAAATGCAGGCTGTGTCTAATTCTCTAGTTAATAATGTTCGTAAAATGTCAGGAGAAACAATAATTTTAAGAACAAAAAATTTTAATAATTTTCAAAAATTTGCAAATATATGAACGAACAGTTTATACGACTTTAAAATTTTATCGTAATCTACTATATGTATGTTAGATCGTGGACGAGCAATACGGCTTTTTTTTTTAAAAAAAAAAACCTTTATTGCAGCAGCACGACTAATAATATTTATTTTATTTGAATTCCTTGACCACTTGATCTAAACTGTGATCGACTTAACTTTAAGATTAAGAATAGTCAACGTAAATGTGCTCACTATACACTGAGGAGCGCAGACTGAGTGCAGGTATTTATATATTTGTTGAGACGCAATTTTTTTGTTCCCATGATGTATCAGTTTTATGCAAAGAAAAACAGGATTTTTTCAGCATTGTCTCTGCTTCCTTCCAGACTTGTTTACAATAATTGAGAAAGGTGTTTTTGTAATTTGAATAAAATCAGCGTGTTTACTAATCACCTGCTTTTGTTAGGGTAAACAAATATTATGTTTTAGAAACGACCTAGAATTTTGTTTATGTTTTTGATATATATATATATATATATATATATATATATATATATATATATACAATTTTATATGATAAGCGATAGGTACTAAATTGAAGACATTAATAAATTTGGTAGTAATCACTGACGAAAAAATATAAAATTAAAAATACATATTTGGTTGACTATAAAAACAATTACGATTCAAAATATTATTGGAAAATTAAATATTTCAGAATTTAATCCTCAGAGTTTAGAAAACAGAGCCAGTGCATTCTGGAACTCAAATATAAAGTAACCAGTCCAATTATCTATAGAAGAGAAACTAATCTAGGATTTAGGACTAGAGGAACAAATTAGAAATTTTGGAGGGGAAGAGGCTCCTCGTATCGCAGAGAATTTTCAAAATATTTTGACCTTTCCATAACTGCTTATTCTGTTTTAAAGTTTTCTACATTATACATGTATTTGTCTCACTGTTCCAAATTTAAAAATTAATTAAATCATTACTCACAAAACTAACCTTTTAGAGTATATTTTTACTTTGTTATTTAAGCCAAAACTTTCGGTTCCTTAAAAAGAGTTTTTGGATAAATATCATTGTAAATTACGTAAACTCTAGAATCCTAGTACCGAAATAAGGTACCCATATGTAAACGCCTATGTCAGTGCATACAAAATACTTATTGTATGGAAAATATTTAATACTGACGTAGCTTGACGATAGATAGATTTTAAAGTGCATCTCAAAATTCTACGCTATTGAGTAACTTTAAACTCTATTGGGTATAAAAATACTTGAGTATTTTAAACTTAAAATATTATGTTAAAATATAATAAGATTCTTTATAACCGTCAATGTATTTTAAATTGTTGAAGTCAGGATCGCATCGAGAATTAATGAAGTAATATATTTTTATAATTTGCCCTATGTGATAATACCTTTCAATTAAAAGATGTGCGAGAAATTTGAAGAAACGTAACTCCAGAAAATGGAAGTAATGTTGTCCTGAGCCTGAACTAACAAAAGATGAAGAAAAGATATGGCACCTCGACAATCTTGTAAAAGAACTATTAGTTATAACTGTGGCCATATCTGATTTAGATGAAAGTGAAGACATTTTTGATTAAAATGTAAAAATTCCGTATCTCTATGCTCTATTAAAATTATTTTCTTCTAAAAACAATGTGAAAGTTACACTTATAATTATTAAAAATTTCACAACGCTGTCATCTTTACTACTTTATAAGATAATTTTTCCTATTTATTCCTTTAAAACTTCTTTTGCATACCTTTATTATTTCTTGTCTAAAACTTTTACAAGAGTTCAAAATAAGTCACTCCCACTTGTCTCAAACCCCAGGACACATTAATATTTCTTTAATAAATTTCGAGCTGTATCTAAACACCCACCATTCTAACTTTTTACTGCCTCATAAATTACATTAAACGGCCAAAAATCTCTGTAAAAAAGATATTTTCTCCGCCACATTTCATAAACAATTTTAAAGGAGTCTTGACGTTATATATTGCGGACAGATCTTCGGGGTTTAATAAATTATATAAACTACCCGCTATTACGTGACGATAAAGTAATCTGTATTGGAATGGTCTTAAATGCTGATAATAGCGGAAGGAAAAGATGGGGCAAGAACTCACTAGAATTGTTTAGTTAAGGTTATTTCGGTTTCCAAGTTTGCCCAAAATATTGTCAGTTAATTTAACTTTTACTTTCAAAATTGATTTTTCTTTAACTTGTTGCTTTATAACTTTACCTAAAAGTTTAATTAATTTACCCGTTGGAAGTCTATTATTTTGCATTTAGAACTTATAATTATACATATTTTTCAACAAGTTTTGTAATAAAATATTCGTATTACCCGATCACCAAAATACAATATAGAAATTTACCTTTAAAGTCAAAACTAATCAGCCCACTCATCTAAGCCCCATTGGCCTACCTGATATCCTAGATCCGGACAGCTTATCGAATCCTGTAGTAATCCACGAGCTTATATCAGATTATCTACCCATTTTAATAAAATTTAGAGACCCTAATTCAAGTAATGAGGGAATACAGGGAAATCTTAGATAACATCGAGTATTCTGATGTATTTCCAAAATCTGTGGAATCAGCGGTGGATAATCTAACCTTCCAAATTCAGGATGCTTTACTAAGAGCTTTAGTTACCATTTTCTAAGTACGGCAATTTACTGCCGGTTTCTTGAAAAACAGAAGCTTTGTAATGTCGTCGGACGGTTATGTTTCAATTAAGAAGCCGATTGAAGCAGGAGTGCTACAAGGCTCTTCGCTCTCACCAACCTTGTATTATTTATATACTCATAAATTTCTTAAAGTTAAATTTTACCAACTTTATTTTTTTGCCGACGAAACTGCAATTGCTGCTACTGCTGGCCAATACTGGATCATCATAAGCAGATTGCAAAGACAAATAGATAAGCATGAGAGATAGATGACTGACTGGAAGATCAAGACAAATCCAAAAGAAACACAAGCTGTGATATTCACGAGGTTAAGGTTTCCAACGCTTTCTAGTCGGATATCTATCTCTCAAGTTCCTATTCCATGGAAGACACAAGCCAAATACTTGGGATTAATCTTCGATAAAGGTTTAAATTGGACACTTAATACGTATGAGCTCGTGGCCAAAGCCAAATGCTCCACCAGCGCTTTGCATTCATTATTAAATTATAAAAGCAAACTCAATGTGAAACTGAAACTCTTAATAATTAACCTTTTTATTAGATCTATCATTTCTTATGGAGTTCCAATCTAGATTAGTATGGATATCACGAAATTAAATAGGATTAAAAGTTATCATAACAAATCTTTAAAACTAATCACAAATGGTCCGAATTTCGTAAGAAACTTTATAATTAGAAGAGATCTAAATACAGATTACTTTCAATCTTTTTTTTTCAAAACTCTTAACATGTATTATGCTCTTGCTTTTAGTAACCGTTTAATAACATCGCCACCTCGAAATCGATTGACAAATTTAAGTTTCCCAAAGAATGGATTCCCAATCATTGACAAAGCTTATCAAACTCGCTTGTGCGTAAATCACTCTCATCATTTAATAGCGTAATTAAATTCAGGTGATATGTATGAAGTTAATAGGGTTTTATATATATATATATATATATATATATATATATATATATATATATATATATATATATATATATATATATATATATATATATATATGTTTATGCGGCTTTCACGGATTCTCCCGTGTGAGATGCAATAGCAGTGGATATATCCACATTATGCCGTTGTAGTGCTGAAATCACATTCAGCAAACATACAACTATATACGGAGCTGCATAAAAAGTTTTTTTTAATAATGACTTTATTCCAGACTTTACGTTCTCATTGTATTTAACTAACAATGATAAACAATGACCAAAACCGTGAAATGGTTTATTTAAAAAATAATAAGTTAAAGCTACTGCAAAGAAAAATGGGACCCATTAAGAAATCCAATTTAGACAAGAAAGCTCATGAATATTTAAGTAACGTGTTCACAACATTTTTACAAAACCAGACCAGAACTGATTTCTTTATTATGAATAGAGAAGGGATAGAATATTGGGAAATTCTTTTGATAGGTTTGTTTTAAGCTCTGATATGTCTTAATATTCCAATAATTACACTTTTATTTTTAATGATATGACTGCAGTAAGTAAGTATATACTAAATTATGGGGTAAATTACTTGATACCAGCGATTCTTGTTTTTTTAGGCAAAAGTATATTAATGGAAAGCGGTTCTCAATATTTAGAATTTTATTTTAAAATTAAATTAAAATTTAGTTGTAATTTTTTATATAAATTCGAGTGGTGAATATACTAAAATCATTTTCTCCTTAACAAAAATAAAGGGCTAATAAGTGTCATGTAAAAAATGTTCAAAAAAAAAAAAAAATTTAATTTTTATAAAAAAATTGAACCGACTTCTAAAAGTGTGCTAAAAAGTGAAAAATAACTAGAAATTTTTATATGAAATTGAAATTTTTGAAGTCGGCGCCAAACTAATACCTGACAAAATGTAATTCGCATAAACAGATTAAAAATACTTTATTTGTAATTGCTTTCTTACCATAATTTGTATATATTAGTAGTTATTTATTTCATTTAGAAATAATTTGGCGCCGACTTTAAAAATTTCAGTTTCATATAAAAATTTCTAGTTATTTTTCACTTTTTAGCATACTTTTAGAAGTCGGTTCAATTTTTTTTATAAAAATTTTATTTTTCGATTTTTAGTTTTGAATTCATTATGATATTCATAAATTATTGGAACTAAGTGCTAATCGAGATTAGTGTACCTCACAATGACTCCAAGGTGGCAAAAAAGTACCCATTTTATCCATAATTGTAAATCACCCTAAAATGAACCACTAAAAATTCTTTGATTCTTAGAGTTCTCCAAATACCAATGAAATTGTGCCAAACAAATATTTAGTCTGTCATAGTAAATTCACTATCTTAAATTTCAAATTAATTTTAGATTGGTAATATAGGCCCCAAAACCTTCCAGTATCGATATTTAAAGAATTTGAGACGTAAATTTCTTAGTCCGATATATTTTATATTGCATATTGAGTTTTTATATGACCCAAGAACCCCGCAATATCAATTTTAGATGAAACCGGAAAACGTAAGATTTTTAGTCCCTCATATTGTACCTTATCAACATAATAGTTGTAAAAAATTAATTTCATAATCGTAATACACCACCCCCCAACCCTAATATCAAATCTGAAAAAATGCGAATAAGGTAAAATTTTCCACCCACCATATTGGATCCGCCATATTGAATTTCAAAAAAGTAATTTTAACGTCTTAATCTAATCTAAATCTAAACCCTTCAAAGCCCCGTAGTACCAATTTTAGATGAAATCCAGAAATTTAAAATTTCTAAACGGTCATAATGTATCTGACATTTCAGATTTTCTTAAAATAATTTTATATTCGCTATTTACATCCCCAAAAACGATTTAGTTCCACATTTGAACAAAATCGAAAAATGTAAAATTTTTATTCAGCTATATTGCGTTCGCCATATTGAATCCAGAAAAAAATACTATTAAATTCCTAATTTACACCCTCAAGAACCCTCTATATCAGTTTTGGAGAAAGTCGAAAAATGTAAAATTTTTAGGACACCATATTGAATCCGCCAGATTGAGTTTTTCAAAAAATATTTTAATTTCGTAATTAACACTAACAAAAATCCTCCAATACCGACTTTAGACAAAATCGAGAGATGTAGAATCCTTAATCCGCCATCTTAGATCCGCAATATTTATTTTTTTTTAAATAACATGAAATTCGTAATGTGCTATCATATCAATTTTGGAAAAAATCGGACAAAATTAGTTTTTTATCCACCATATTAGATACGCCATATTGAATTTTTAAAAATAATTTTTGATTCGTCATATGTGACCTCGAAAACTCTCCCATACCAATTTTGGAAAAAATCGGACAAAATTGATTTTTTCGTCCGCCATGTTGGATCCGCCATATTGAATTTTTTAAAAATTATTTAAGATTCGTCATGTGCAACTTAAAACTTCCACGTACCAATTTTGGAAAAAATCGGACAAAATCGATTTTTTTGTCTGCCATATTGAATTTTTAAAAAATGTTCTGAATCCGCTATGTGCAACCTCGAAAACTCCCCCATACCAATTTTGGAGAAAATCAGACAAAATAAATTTTTTTTGTCCATCATATTGGATCCGCCATTTTGAATTTTTTAAAAATAGTTTCAGATTCGTTTGGTACAACCCCGAAAATTCCCCCATACCAATTTTGGAGAAAATCGGACAAAATTAATTTTTTTGGCCGCCATATTGTAAGCGCCATCTTGGTTTTCCTGCACCAATTTCATCTAAAAAAATATAGGACCACCGCAGTAACTGCCTGAATATAACGTAAAAAATTTCATTCAAATCGGTGCAGCCGTTCCGGAGTAATAAGTGTACATACATAAAAAAAAATACATAGTCGACGAATTGAGTTCCTCCTTCTTTTAGAAGTCGGTTAAAAATGTACATACTTGTATAAAGAAGGTTTTTGAATTAAATTATAGTGCACACGTATTACGTTGGGAATCTGTAGCTATGTTTTCTCTTTTCTTTATTTTTCGTATATGAACTTAATGCTTTATGTAAAGTCTTTGTTTTGATCTGATTTTTTCATTGTCTTTTTTATTGAAACGCATATTGACCCATGGAAGACCAAATTTAAATTTTTAATAAATAATAAAATTTAATAAATTTCTTAACGCAATTTTACCGTTGCATTTTAAAAAAAATTGTACTGCATACCAGTATGTCAGTTTTTGAGATTTCTAAAATCTTCCTCTCTTTCTACTTTCAGCACTTTCGACAGTATACTACTTGAACTAGGCCTTCCCTATTTTCCTCAATAATTTCTTGTTTTGTGTTATTTGAAGATAGTGTCTGCCTAATATACGTGTAATGTCATGTTGAAAGGCTTTGTACGCTACGTTTATGTAAACGTGGTTTCTATTAAAATATGTATTTTCTCCATCTAGTATTGTCTTCGCAGGCAACAAGTCCGGCCCACCTCCATTTCAATTTAGTCAACATCCTCCACTTCACTCCTGCTTTTGATTTCATCATTCGCTATACTTCTCTCAAACTTATTCTCAATATCATTCTCTTTATTATTCTTTAAGCAGTTTGAAGTTTGTTTGCTGATTTGACTACAAGTGACGTGGTTTTCATTTTATATGATAATATACAACTGTCGGCAAATTTTCTATATAGACTGTTATGAATAGTTCTATTTATTAGTAATTATACCAAATTTCTTGTGGCCCTATCAGGTCATGGCTTTACGTAAATCCGTGAAAATGATCCAAAAATGCCAAAATTGGCTATCACAGTTACTTTATATTCCTATATACTTAGATGAGCTGAATCTGTAAATTGTAAATTGCAAAAATTATCCAAAAGCCAGAAGATGGGTCATTTTTTGGACTGAATGGTAATTTTGACAATTTAAATTACCCTGATTAGATTAAGTTTCTATTTGAATATTACCAAGAAGAGATGGGAATTACCTGATTCATATATGGGTGGTAAATGTGCGAAAACATGACCTTATGACCTTCTAATAAATGTTTTTTAATATTTGAACTCCATATATAAATATGATGACCGACTACTATTCAACATTAAAAAGGGAACCATGTTTCAAAAGGCGTTAAACAGAAGTAGAATACGCTTCACAAACACTTATGGCATTTAACTGAGAACCCTTTTGATTTTACCATAGAAACACTTTTGCGCTATCGAAATAAGCATTTTGGTGAATTTCATATATGTTTACAAACTTCCAATTGCTCCTAGAATGACTCGTGATCAGAGTGCTCCGCTTCCTTCCAAGATAAACCAAGATAAGGAATCGAATATTCTCGAATTTGTGACCAAAAGTGCTTTTCATTCCACTTCCGGAAGATTAGACTTACTAGATCAATTATAATAAACACTTGGTTACGAACTGTATTATTTGTGTGTTTATTTTGTTATTTTCAACTAGTTTTTATGTAGGTTGGTAATTATATGGCCACCCACGTGCTGCGAACTATCTTGCTACCCTCTAGGACTGGCCTTGACCAAAACAATCCCGATCAACTACATTATATTCACATTATATACATTGATTTAAATCATCCTGGTTTGTGTTACAAGATCGTCCACGTTGTTCACGACAATGCGCGAGTTCAAAAAGTAGTCGAAGTTCAACATATCCTCCACAAGTGTAAATTTCGTAATTTGGAAAAAAAAGGGGGGAAGGAAAAGGCATAAACTTTGATGGCCAATACCTAAATTACTTGCACTTCGCTGATGATATTGTCATAATAGCCGACAATCTTGGTGATGCTTACCAACTTGCAAATAACATCAGTAAACTGTGGTCCTAATTTCAATTTTCAGAAAAGCAAGTTTATGACTAATCTAGTTACGAAGAATAATATGAAATTTAATGAAAAAGACGGAGAAAAAGTCCATAATTACAAGTATATGGGTCATTTATTATGTATTGGCAAAGACAATTAAACCCTTGAGGTGCTAGGGTGATCCGTAAATATGCCTGAAAAGAAAAATCTATGAACACTACGTCTTGCCGGTGATTACATATGACGCTGAGACATTCACAATGACCAGTCAGCAAGAAAACTGAGAGTATCACAACGAGTAATGGAGAGGGTCATGCTGGATATCACAAGGAAATATAGAATCACAAATATAAACATCAGAAAAAGAACAAAAGTAGTAGATATTATCGAAAAAATCGCACAGTTTAAATGTGATAGACAGGTTATTTAGCCCGAGCGAAAAATAATCCGTGGTGTAAAAAAATAATAGAATGGAGACAATGGAAGGATCAAAGAGAATAGGGGCAGATATCTAGAGAGTGGTAGAAAATTTGGTCAATATCACTCAGGGTAGAAACCAATGGAAGTTGTTAGAGAAGATCTATATTTAGCAGAGGATATTATGGCCTATTTTGCATGCAAATGCAATATTTATTTTCTGGTGGAATAATTTTGTTGCAAGAAAGATGGCACAAGCCCATTAAGTTAAAAATTATCATGTGAAAATAAATTTATCAAAAAAATAGTCTCTTTTTTCGTTGTTAGGGAGAATAATCCCACAGAAATATATATCAAGAATATATTGGTTTAAGCTTACCTACTTTTTCAAATGTTTTTTTTTTAAATGTAAGAAAGTTGTTTTTCTTAATCTAATATTCGACTATTCAGACAAAAGCACATCGCCATTTTCGCAATTCACATGGTGAAAAGAACATTTGTGTTAATTTCTTTAATTAACGATTTTGATACCGTATCCCTTGTTATAGTAACTGACAGCCATAGACAAGGGTATTGGTTAGTTTTGTTTAATTTTCCAAATCTATATATATGCAGATTAGTATTTTAGGTCCACTACGTAACTACAATGTGCTTTCATGATTAAAATCACAGATAATAGAAAATATACACTAAAGTTTCACTCTACTTGTCTAATATACAAATAGCAAAAAAGCTTATAATTTTAAATTTCGTTATAATAAAACTCGAGATATTTTAACTATATTGCTTACGTAAGCACCAGTACAGCTGCTTATTTTTTTAGCATTTATCGCTTCTCGATTTAGGGTAGTGCTTAGGCTAGCATGCTGGAGATTATAAAGAGAAGGTTATATATTCAAAAGCGCCACCTGTTTTCTGGCTTTTGGTAGGAAGAAGCCATGATCTTAGCGAAAACAGTAAACTCGGATTCTCAAAAATAATACGTCAATATCCAAAACAATTAAACATCTGTATTTAAACAATATGTGTAAATTATTTTCGCATATATATATATATATATATATATATATATATATATATATATATATATATATATATATATATATATATATATATATATATATATATATATATGAAGTAAAATGCGAACAGTAAATGCAAACTTCTCTCCATCATATCCTTTCTGTATTAGAGGTTGCACAGTTAGAATAAATTGTTATAGAACGCAATGGCTCATCAGGGTACTGACATGCACCTGGCTGTGCAAAGAACAGATCGGAAGGAAGCATGCCAATATTGAACGCGGCTTCGCCGACCTCCCGCCTGATGGCGTATTTATGCTTATGCGACTTTCACGGATTTCTCCATGTGAGATGCAATAGCAGTGGATATATTCACATTATGCCGTTGTAGTGCTAAAATCACATTCAGCAAATGTACGTTTGCTATCCCCAAAATATGACACTAATTTATGACGGATAACATAATACTGTATTTTTAAAAAGATTACCAAAAAACTACTTACTGAACTCCTGCCAGTTATCTCAACCAAGGCTTGACCAATAATCTTCTGACGCTTCCAGAAATTTACAGAAAACAAAAGAAAATAAAAAAAGATTAATTGGGTTGAAACCTATCCAGTTGATACTGTACGGTCAATTGCGTAGGTTTTAAACTCATTGGTTCTCGTTAGCACCAGGTAAGCAAACACATTTTACCACAAGAAAAGTAGATTCTTTAGCTCTTTACCCTATATTGAATTAAATAAAAAATTATTTATATTAGAGAAACTACTTTAGTTCTCGACCAACTAAAGCAACCTTATAGTTTAAGGGCAGACATACACTGTTTTAATACAGTTAGAGACAAAACACTAACTCACATTGCAAGGAAATACCACGAAAGGGTGGAAGCTTCTTCCATGGCAGTGCAACACCATCTGCGGAACTCTTTCGAACTCATTTGTTCTCGTCAGCACAGGATAGACCAAGCTTACCTAAACATAAGAAAAGCGAATCTTTTAAGCAACCTATATCAGATAAAATATGAAGTTTAATGCAAATAGCGCCATCTCTCGGCATTCCACGTATAACGAATATTTAGTCTACATATATACCAACAGTGGATGCAATATACTTGTAGTTAGGTGCCTTTACAGTAAAAGGATTTTCATATGGTCAAAAATTAAAATAATTCCGCTAAGAGTAAATGCAGCATTACTTAATATTAATCTGTTCACTACTTTATTGTATAGGTCTGCAAATACTTTGAAATGTTCGTCTATGGGGCTAGCAATCCTCCTCCCTTCAACAGTTCGTAGATCTCAGAAACAGAAAAAGCGCCCACCACTCATTGCAGACTACTCGCTGGTTTAGGTAAGTATTGCCGTTTTTCGCCGCTCCTTCTTCTAAGAGAGAGAACTGTATATGAACTTTTCTACTATCTGAATAAGGCATGGCGTTATCACATCCCGTTATATGGTGAGAATATTATAATACGGAAAGAATGAGTATCATATTATTGCATATTATGTATTTCAGGAGTAGTTAGTGATCGTCATGTTCCGATGAATTGTAACATAAACAATTGTCGGACCCCAACATACTGGAACACAAAATGTGAAGATGCGTATCATACTATATTAATATGAAATATTTATTTATTTCAATTTGATACAGCCGATGTAGACCTATAAGTCTGCGAAATATATAGAAGTTTATAGTAAAGAGGTTTGTGGACAATGTGACAGCAATTATGTCTAATGCTTGTTACGTTTTCAGCGAGGAGTGAATTTGTTATTGTATAATTATAGAATTTTTCAAATAAATGTTGGATAATTTCATAAAAAAGCAACATTCCAGCCTTTGGATGCAATTAATTAATTGTGTATCTTGTGAGCGGTGTCATGCGTCTCAATATTTTATTTTGTAATCGCTGATAGCTAGTCATTTGTGTTTGGATTTTTAGTTGCTGCAATAGTGTGCTGCATAAAACTGAATCGCCATAGTGATCTTTAAATATTTAAGAACATTTTCAATCGACACTTCGGTATTATTTATTTTTATAGGTATCCTTATTTTAGGATTTGTAAATTTCTCGGTGATCACTAAGTGATCTTTTTATTTATTTCAATATATGTTGCTTCTTAATCAGAACCAAGCATGTTTGTATAATATAAGGCTTTTTCAGTTGGTTTCTTTCACTTATAGACGTATATAAATTAATATTTTGTTTTTAGGATTTTCTGGCTACTAAGAACTTAAATACAAAGGTATTTAAATAGGATGGAATTTCGTAATCTTAAACTATGTATAAGTTGCTATATTTTTGATATACATTGCTATAAGAGAAACGCTAGGTACGGCAGAAGTACTATGTTTCTAAAAAAAATCTTTATAAAAATAAGGTCATCTACTACTTCATAGATTCTTCCCTTGATTGAAACGTTTATCCTAGAAGAGGCACCAGAGAAGGTGTTACTTTAACAATTGAAACAATATTATATTATATATTACCTTACTTTTTTTAGATCACAAGTTCAATATCTTTCAACAAGGGATAAAATTTCGCTCCCGCCCCCAGTATTACGAATCTTTCTTGAGTTGAGAATCGCAATATTAAATAGATCTTTAGATGACATTTTGACTTGAATAAAGGTCTGCATTTTTTTACAAGAACTCAACTGAAACTAAGGGATCGTTCTTTGTAAACAGTGCATGTCTAAATATGTAAATATTATTTTGAACAAGAAAATACATACACCAAAACAACTTTCAATGATTTTAAAGGCCTAAATTCGACTATTATTGAAAAACAGCAATATAGTACAGTGTAATTAAAAGGAAAATATATAGTTGCATGGACTCAATAGGATAATGATTGAACCAATGTTAAAGTTTGCTCTAAATTAAATTAAGCTTCTTTTCGGAGTTCTGGGAATATCTCTTATCCCTTTCTAAATTATCGTGCCGTTTTAGCGAAACCTTAAAGTGGTTTTAATTAAATTTACGTGAACCAAAGTGAGAAATGGACTTTTTTAAAGAAGACTTAGTTAAGAAATATATAATTTCCAAGCATGGCTTCAGATCATTGTTATATCAGTCAACTTTCGCTGGCTATAAAGAATTACTCTTGGAAACTTACAGAGATGGTTTTATACAAAAAATTACTTAATGGGGAGAAAACAAAAGCAATGTATATTCTTCGATAGACATTTAGCTTTCTAACTTAAGCGTTCTGTGAAAAGTACTGAAAAATATAACCTAATATTGAGAATATTTAATTGAGTATATATAAATGCAACAAATATCATATAAAAATATTTTGTTTCGGAAAAAATTTAATTACATTCAATGTAATGCATCTTTTACGCAACCTAAACAACTCTTACATATAACACTGTATGACAATGGATTTATAAAAACTAAAATTACTTAGCCAATATGCAACATATATCAAAAAAATTAATCGGTTACAATCAATAAATTATACAATATACAGTTATATATATATATATATATATATATATATATATATATATATATATATATATATATATATATATATATATATATAAAACAATTTTTTTTGAAAAAGTTATATCCGCTTTCAATTATTAAGAAACTCTTATAAAAATACACACAAAATACGATATACCAGAAAACATTTTTGAAAGGGCCAGCCAACCTTTAATAACGCAGTTCAACAACAACTACATGTCGTTGCTCTTTATTGATAATTTAACTCCTAGACTTAAACAAGCTTTTCCAAATGGAACTTCAATAAAAATTGCTGCTAAACAAATTAAAACAATCGCATTACTTTACCCGAAAACTAAAACTCTCGTTTAACTAAAGGAAAATTGGAACATTATTTATAAGATATTTTGTCTTAATTGTGACAAGGTGTACATAAGTCATACCTCCTGAAACCTTTCAGGTAGAATTAGTTCCCAAAAGAATGATTGTAACAGAGGGATTTTCTCTTGTGCTCTCGCCTGGCACGTTTTAAATAAGGATTACATGATGAACTTTGAGAGACCGAAAATTCTAGTAAAAGAAAACAACTTTCACAAAAGAGTTTTTCTAAAAATGGTTCAACTAAATAACAAATTACTGTCTATGAACAAAAGAAAAGACGTAGAAAACATCAGTATATTATACAATTACTTGCTAAAACTAGAGAGTAATGACTGTCGGTCCCTCAATTCTAAATCTTTTCATTTAGATACCGTTTAGTCACTATTTTATGGTTATTCTTACATTTGTCCAACCCGGTACGGAGTATGCCTCTTTTGATTGTTCAATTACACTACACCTTAGTAGTTATAATAGTATTCGCATTTTGTATCTTTTATCTACATTCGATACAACAATGGAAATAGAACATCGTGGGTTTCGTCGAGTCCCAGTGTTTTGTGGCTTCCAAACGATTCTATAGTCCAGGTCAGTTCATAGGTCAGTATATTATTTTCTTATTAAAAAGTTTCGTAAAACTTCAAAATAATGGAGTGTTTGTGTGCATATATACACTAAAAAGTTAAACATCGATAAGTGATTTAAACAGCTTCTTATATCTTGTTCTTACTCTGTTAATTGCTTTTATTTTAATTTTTATTACTATTTAATTAGTATCTTTCCCAGTCTTTTTTTTTCATCATGATCTTAAGGTCCTGCATGAGCCATAGAGTCTTTGGTCTGATAATATATTACTAAGATGTTTGAAAATTCATAATATCAATATAAACAATCAAAAAAAGCATGAATCATTTCAAAATGGCGATTCATTAAAAAAACATGCTCTTAAATAAGAAATATTAAAAATCATGAACATCAAAAATTCTTCATCCAATATTTTCCCTGTTTATTTTAAGCCGTTTTAACACCTGCCATTTTTAATTTTTTGAATTGCCTAAAAATTATATTAAACGGCTGAGAATCTTTTTAAAAAAGACTTCACATTTCATAAAAAATCTTAAAGGCATTCTAAGGTTATTTACTGCTGCCGGAGATTCCAAGATTTAATAAATTATCTAAACTACCAGCCATTACGAGATGATAAAGTAGCTCGAATTAAATTGGGCTTAGACGTTGATAATGGATAGCGAAAGGGCAAAGGAAAATAAATTATTAGTATTATTTTTTACATAAAAAATTCTGTTAGAATATTCCAGAGAATATGTGTATAAATAAAAATTTGTTGAATATCAGTATATAATGGCATCACCGTGAAATTAATTATTGCGTTTTATTTACTGAGTTGTGTAGTAAAAATTAAAAAAAAAAATTCGTTTTCAGAACTCTTATAAACAATCTTTCTGTATGATCTCTGTATTACACAGGATATTAGGGAAGCCATAAATAATTAACAGGTTATACACTAAAGAAATCAAGAAAAGAAGAGATATTGTTGTGTATCTCAATGTGTATTTTTGAATTATCGTCCATGCGCTTTCGGTCTTACTTAGACCATCATCAGAGCTCAGATCCGAGAAACAAGAGAATATGGTCAGAAACTAAGCTTGCTCACTACTCACCAACCACATCCACTCGTCAAAGGATACATCTTAACATTGTCATTTGAAGAGCAGTCTCCAAGACTAGCGCAGCCTTTACACAGTACAAATCAAGTATACCGTTAAAATGTCAATCCCAAATTAAAATTAAAACGCTTAGAGCAATGTGAACATTAACCTTTTATATACAATTAACTTTTACATTAACAACTTAAAAGATAAAAGTGCCACAAACAGTCATAGCATAATAAAGAAATAAAAATTCTCTGTATGAGTTCGTTAATTTCTTGTTTATTACATTTCATATAATAATTCATTCGTAATGAGAAAAAGGTCAAAAAGGAAGGGCAGTTGAAGATTATTGATCTACAGGGTCACTGTTATCGGCTATTCTGTGATATATTTCGAACACCTGGGTTCAGTGGCGTGAAATAATTTTCATTTTTGTGAAAAAGCAATAAAATACACGAACATTGGCATAGTTAAAATTTGTTGGAATTTGTTAACTATTAATATATTTAGAATCAAATGTTTGAATCTGAAAAATTGGTATTTGTTCCATAAACTTTTGAATATATTTGGTTTCTTGTGTCAAATAAAAGAAAAATTTACCCGGAATTCTGGTTTATTGTCAAATTATCAGTAATTGTTGAATACCGAGAGTGTTCAGAAACAAGCAAAAAAAAATATCTTTAAATATTGCTGTTAAAACAAAAAACTTTTTTGTTATATCATAGGATTAAACAATGATAAGAACGATAATAAAAAGACCAAGTCTAAATTGCCATTCAGAATAAAATAAACAAGTCTATTTTTAGGTACGATAAAACAAAATTGTTTGGATATCCATGTGATTCTTGCAACAAAGTATTTTGAAAAAAAGTGATGATACAGGAAATTAGAGTGATTCCAAGTAGTTCGAAGAAATTATAATATTTTTATCCAGAGTATATAGTAGCATGCTAAAAAACAAATTGAAAATGGCGACATAATCGATAAAAGCCTTAAAAAATTCTATTAAAAATAGATTGAATATTATACCGTCCTGGAATCTGAAGTGGATGAGATTAGAAAGCAAGTGCAAAAAAAATTTATTGGATAATGACGTAACTAATAAAGAAAAATGTTTAATTGCAAAATATCATGTGGAGGAAGCTGTGAATAAAGCTTTATTATCCCTTCATAATAATAAAGGAGGCAACTCAGATTTACTTTCAAAGAGAAATAGACCTATTAGTAAAGGTACAACAGGAAAAATGTGGTTGTATCTCGGAAGAGTTACAAAATAATACTGTGTTGCTTCAGCTGCTCTAGGAAGACACAGATAGGCTTAGCTAGAAAAGCCTTTCTTAGGGAATCAAGGGCGGATTCAGCCTCTCCCTTTGGGAGGGGGGCGGAGGCGGCCATATCACAAAAATACAGTATGGCACACGAAAGTAAGTTGCCGACGAGGACTGAAACATCAACAATATTCCCATTTCTAGTGTAAAAGGCAAGGTCGGTTTTATTTTTTTGAATTCTAAGCTTTTGGGAGGGGCAAACGCAAAAAAAAACAAATTGTCAAGGGGGGGGGGGGGTAGATGCCAGGAAGCATAAAGTTTTCTAGTATAAAAGACAAAATTGTATTTATTTTCCTAAACTCAAAGCTCATGGATGGTGCGATCGCAAGAAAAAACAAGTTTCCTACACTGGTATTTATTGTAAAGGCGCTAGTGAAGATTAACTAGAGCGAGCAGGGCAGAGTTGAAGGCTAGAGATGACACCAGCCAGGAAAATGCCAAGCTAGCTTCTATGTCGCAGAGTAGGGGTGGGTATTTTTAAATGGCGCCACTGAATTTTGGCCGGGTAAACTCAGAAACCTCCCACGTTATTGCTTGGACCTAGCGTTCAACTCAGCTCTCAAATCGCTGCATAAAATATTCCAAATAAAAAAAAAACAAGAAGTTGCGGGTCAAATGAAAACTCAAGAAAGGTTTAATACTAATTCTACTCTTTATTTATTGAAAAAGATGTTCTGAAGGGTGCACTTGGTGATGTCCCTGGTTCTAGGCTTTCTTGTGTCTAGAGAGTGAATCTGGACTGTTCATCGACCTAGATGGTGAATATGGGTATTTTACTACCCTGAAGGTAAACTGCTATTTGTATTCTTAAGGATGGACCCAGATTTTCTGGGGTCAGACTGATTCCTGGTAATAATGCTAAGAGACCGACGAAATCCCTGTTTCCAGGTTGTACCTCGACAACTAACCAAAACATTAAACTGGCCAGAAAATACTCAAATGACAATTCACTAAAACGTTATCGAGGTATGCAAAACTAAATTCCACAACCAAATCTCGCAGGATGGCGGTAATAAAACGGGATGGAAATTTCTTGACTCTTGTTTGCAAAAATTCACAGGAAAAAGTAGGATTGATGGATAAATGCGCGCCATTTTATACGAAGCCTGAAGCCTCAGCTGTACGAGCTTCTTTTTCCCTCAACATAAGGCGCGAGACAAAAGGGACCTTAAACGAGTAACAATTCGACAAAAGAAATGACAGCTCAAAATAATGAGCTTAAACAGCATTGCTAACTAATAAGTCGTTGACATTTCCGACGCAAAGTCAAATAGGACTTCATTGTTTATCCCTAAAACAAGACATAAGAATTTTTCCTCAGTCATTAGCAACACGGTATTAGTTACTCATCCAAATTTCCTCCCAAAAATTACCACAGAAATAGCAACCGAACACGCAATGGCTTAAAATAATACAAAATTGCCTAATCGTCAGCTGGAAAGGTCACATAATCACAACAAAAAGGTAAACAAACCCTTGAAAATACTTCAAGTAAAAATCTGGAAAATTGTAACTAAAATAGATAAATGTAACAACTTCATTTGAAATAATCGGCACAAAAAAAAAAAGATCTAATAAAAAAAAAGTAAATAACGATATCGTATTTAAATGTAAACAACCTAAAACAGTGACGTAGATTTGCCCACCTAAAAATTCAAGTTAGGAATGGATTTTAATTAGGGCTGTATTTCCTATAGGCAAATTACTGAAAGATAAAGAAACTAATTAAGGCTGTTATACGAAGGAGAAATGAGAAATGCTTAATGACAATGATATAGTGCTGCCCAAAACGTGAATACTAGCATAAAGAAGGTAAAATTAACCAAATTAACCATAGTAAATTTAAGATAAGATTTTAACTGTGACAAGTCGTCGACGGGAGGGGGGGGGGAGATGCCAACAGCTTACAGATTTCTAGTATAAGAAGCAGAATCGAGTCTACTTTCCTGAACTCAAAGCTCTTGGGGGGGGGGGGGGATCGTAAGAAAAACCAAGTTGTCGAATGGGAGGGGATAGATGCTAGCAGCATACACATTCCTAGTATAATTGGATTCGCGCCTATGTCGAATAGGGATTGACAGTAATTATTATGATTTATTCGATAATAAAAATTTTAGCCAATCTACGTAATATTTTGATGTTCTCATTTTACAAGAAATACTCATAAAGAATATAATTCTCGTTTAATAACAAATAAAACACCTAAAATCTTAGTATGTGTAGAAGAAATGAACACCGAATTAGGTATCATAACGATCATTGTTATAACCAAATAAGCTAGAATACACTAGGTAATTGTGAAAGGGGGTATTCGATGGTAAGGAGCTCGAAATTATGAGTACAACAGCCATCATTTAAAAGGATTATTAGCGGACCAGCTCAATTAAGCTGTATTATCAGAACATTCGAGACCTATGCAACAAGTTGCAAATATTAACTACGTCAACCGAAATAAGTGAGTTTGCAGTCTTTGTTAAGATATGGTCGCATGATGGAATATATAGTGCTGAATTTAGAATGGATGATTTCATGGAATATCGATGTAATAGATCCTCAAACATTAGTTGTAGTAAGCGTGGAGGTGAAATCATGATTCCAATAAAAGCATCTTTTATTTCAAAGCTAGTTTTAAATACTGCAGAAAATGTTGGACATGTATTTGTTCTGCTAGAATTAGAAGGCGCAGGGATTTTGTTTGGGGTTATTTACATTCCATCACATATATAAAACCATTCGTTCAGCTTAAGTTATTGATAACTATGGATCTCATGCAGTGGGTGGTCTACTCCAGCAAGTAAAACTATTAGAAGATACGTCTGCATTTCAGAATTTACAACAAATTAATAAAATTTCAAATTTATAAGGAAACAACTTAAATCTTTTTTTTTTCGACTTGTGACGCTCGGAGGTGGAATTGGTATTTAAATAGGACGGATGGTTTAATGTTGTAGATGTAAATATAATGTTTTCAATTCCATTGTTCAGGATTATTTAAAACCCAATTTATACCAAAACGCAGATCAGTAAAACATAGGCTGCCTTGTTTGTATTTAAATGAACCCAAAAGACTTATTTTTAATTAAAAAAACTGTTCAAAAAAATACAAATTGTCAAATAACCTTAATGATTATAATTTATTTTTGCAATTTAGGAATTAGAGTAAAATATTACCAAATCAATGTTATCTTAATTATATACTTTTGTGGAAGAATCTATAATAACAGTAATATTTTTGGAAATTTATCGATGAAAAAAAATTAAAATTTCGAAATACTAGCAGGTATGTTATATAATGAGGTTGCAACAAATAATTTTCAAGATATTGTGGACCTTTTTGCTGATTTTTTCTCCACTGTTTACTGTGATGAGTCCTCTGTTTCTAATAATGTTAGTATAAATAAACGTGATATAGATCTGATAAATGTGTATTATAAAATAATAAATTTAAATGATAAATTCGGCATTGTGTGCTGTGTAAGATTTTTAATCAGTCTCTGTCTGGTGGTGTATTCCCCGAAGCTTGGAAGTTGATATTTATAACTCCAATAGTTAAAGATGGAGTAGATCCGAAATATCAAATTACAGAGCTATTTCCAAATTTTCGTTAATATCAAAGATATTTTAATAAATAGTAAATACCAAACTGGAAACAATGTTTCGAGGAATTCTGATTTAGAACCAGCATGGCTTTACTAAGGTCTAATCAACAACCATAAATTTATAAGTATATGAACAAAATATCAGATGGTAAAGTAAAAGTCTTCCGCTAAAAACGAATCCATGTAAAGTCTAGAGTTCTATTAGGGACACATCTCCCTTATTTTAAAACTTTGTATTAATTATATATCTAATGTTGTTAAGTACTCTTCTCTACTTCTTTATTAAGATATTTTGAAAATAATTAAGTATATTGAATTGGTAGAGGATTGTAGGAAATATCAGAGAGATATATATTGCTTGATAAACTGATATCAAGCAAATGAAATGGACTTTAATACAAAAAAAAATGTAAAATAATGCAATTATAGAAGGAAAAATATCATTAATTTTCTATATGTTATTAATAATGAAAATTTAGAAAAAGTGAATACATAAAGGAGCTAGGTGTATATTTTGATACAGAACTTACTTTACCATATTAATTATATTACCTCCAAAGCTCTGAAAATGTTAGGATTTGTGAGGCGTCTTTTAAAGGATTTTAATGATTAAAATTCTTTTAAAGCATTATATTGTTCTTATGTAAGATCTATTTTGGAATATGCCAATCAGGTTTGGTCACCATTTTATAAAGTTTATATTTAGCAACTGGAATGAAACCAAAAATAATTCATAAAATTTGTTGCCTTTAAACTTGGGATACCTTTTGATGAAATTATCTATGCAGATATTATAAAACTGTTAAATGTACCTCCCCTTGAACAAATAAGAAAGCTTTTGGCATCTTTGCTTTCTTTTTCAAATACTTAGTTTTCAAGTTGATTGCCCCGACCTGCTGGCACTCATCAGTTTTAATATACCACAGACAGACTTGCGCACCAATAATACTTTTAAGATTGATTATCATAGAACTAATTATAGACTGCCATCTAGCTTTGTTATATAATGTAACTTAGCCAATAAAGTTTGTAGAGATATGGACATTTTAATAACTCGAATATAAATTATTCTAAACAAAAAATGCAAAAAAGAATTTTTGGCACATATTTGTTTGTTTAATTTATCTGTCTTTCTTTTATTTTTTGCATGTCTTTTAACTGAATTTGTACGTCAAATGGCTGGTCTGTGAATAAAATATCTATTTATTTATTTAAATTTAAAATTAAAAGCCCTAAATCTTTGCATCTTAACACTTTCTAAACAATTCACTTAATATAAAAAAATATGTGATTATCGCTTTTATTAAACTCAATACTCAAAATATCCACCATTTATATCTCCACAAGCCTGGCAGCTTCTAATCTACTTTTCCCGAATACGTTGAAAAATTCCTAGCATATTTCTAATGTGGTCGGATGCAGCAAAAATACGTTGTCACAAATGATTTTCATTCCGTATTTTAAAAGCATAAACCAGATATTTCTTTTATCCCTAATAGGAAAAATCCAAAGGATTACAGAATACATTTTTGATTTTAAATTTGAAACTAAATACATGCACTGGCCGATGTTATATTTATTTATCAAATTATTTAACAATTCAACATATCAGTTGCCCAAGAAACACTTCTCTGGAAGCAAAGAAATAAAAAACTAAATTAGTTAAATCATTCACGTCAAACAAGATCTCTAGCTATACGATACGAGATACTCGCGACGTTGTCACATCCTTGACGATAAATGTAGAATTTTTTTTTATTTAAAAAAAGTGTTTTTAACTATGATAATTAATTTAGTTGTAGTTTATTCGATAAATAATAACTAACCAATATTTGCGAAATGAGATTTCAGACATATTTGGTTAAAATTTTCATTCTTAACCTAATTTTTTGTGAGAATCGTTAGGTATTATTAGACCACTGTTGTAAGGAATTTTTCCCTCAAAATGATATGAGGAACCATTGGTTAAATTTATGAAAGTTATTTCCTTAACACCAAGTATTATTTATTAAATGAATTCAATGTTTCAGTCCTGAAGTAGGTTGGATAGACGTAATAAAATTACTTGTTTAATATTATAACAACCACGTAAAATAAAACACGTGAACAGAAAATTGAAAAAATTATAAGAAAAATAAACTACATATCACTGACAAAGTTACACTGACACGAAGTGTGTGACTTATTTAGGAAGTAAAAATCATACATCGGAAAAAATGAAAAAGGATACTGATTGTAGATTGTGGGCCGTTAAGGCTTTTCCTAACCCTCTACACCCCTTCGATCGCTAAGATTTTTTGAGCTTTACCCTAATCCAGTATAAGCCCAGGATATTTAGACTTTTCACGAAGTAAGTCTTATATTTCTTCAGAATAGTACCCTACATTCGCATAGCAGGTGTTTCGCAAGTTTCGACGTATTGTTCCTTTATCTAATGTTGTTTCTAGCTCTGGAGCTCCTTCTTTCTGTGACTTGGTAAGCCACAGAAAGGATTCTTGCTTCTTCTTTTGCAAAGCTGCCTGATTCATGATGTCCTCTGATTCCCTTGTGCCCTGATATAAATATCAAGGTTACTCCGTTGTTTCTTGTCAGTTGCTTTAGGGCTTGCCTATTGTCCCAAGTCAAATTACACTCATAAGAGTTTGGCCAGAGAGCTTTTAGCGCTGCTTGGCTTATCTGATAATATGAATATTCTGGATATATTTCCAGAATCCATATCTAAATCAACAGACTGCATGTCTATAAAGTATGACTCTGATGTAAACAATGAAGTAGTACTTGATTGCTAACAAGCGAACCGAGGAGGATTACCTCCACTGGGGGATTCAGTATGATTTACAGACGAATCCCACGATGAATGAGTAAGCTGAAATGGGAGGAGCAAGCACAAGCTTCGGACTTTCAAAATACTAAGGAAACAACCCCACTGCTTTTCAAGCTGAAATGCATACAAAAGGATGCTAATATATTAAAACAAAACATGTTTTAATTAGCCTTCATTGTATTCTTAATAATTGAGAGCCGACATAAAAATACTGGATGCTTGTTATATATTATCCTAATATAATTTAATTACTATTGTTGCTCCGATAATCAGAATAATACGAAGAGCACGGAGTTTCCTCCCTGATAAAAGAAATGAAATAAAAAACGGTTGATTTTTTTTTTGATAATTTTAGTTTTTAATATAATCTCCTTCAACTTTAATACATTTGCAATGCTCCATCCGTAATGACTTTTAAGGTGAACATCGATATCTTCTTTCAAGTGGTTTTAGTCTGCAAAATGAATTAGTTTTTTTTTTCCTAAGTTCCTAATAAAAAGAAGTCAAATGGGGCCAAATCTGGAGTATATAGTATGTGGTCCAGTTAAGAAAAATTATACTCGCCAAGATGGAGTTGACTGCCTGACTTGTGAAGTTGTCCATTACCGTCAAAAAGGAAAACGTTCTTGTGACAAACGAAGAAGTTCTTGTTCAGTAGCTGGCATGTATTAAACAAGCATGTATTAAACAAGAACGGTGGTTATAAGCCTATCAACCGAAGATTTTGTGTGAACCTTTTATGGACTCATTGCATGAACACAGGCTACATACTGTCAGATGTTTATATCATGGCTAGGAAATTTTCTCTAATATCCTTCGTAATAATAGATATTGTGGTTTCTTTATCTGTCTCAACAATAATATAATTACATTTTCTGCTCCAGTGTTTCAGCGTTATAAAAATTTTGACTTTCAAATGTCATCTTAGAAAGAAACAATATACTTTGGTACCGGGCCTGTTACCTGACATTCCCAAGAATTCAATATAGATCTGATAGTATACTATACTTCAATCTCTGTGCAATGTGTGATACTTTTGATAACTGCACCGTTTTAGGCTAGTTAATATAGATCCGTTTTTGGTAGCATTTATGTAAAAGATGAAACAGTATACACAAATTTTATTCATTTCATAGGTGTGCCGAATTACTAAGAAAGTTAGGGTCATCAGACATACTTGTTTCAATGTGAGTCTTCCCAAACCTTTTTATATCAAATCACTTTAGGTTATAACACGATAAGAAATACAGTATTAGTATTCTTATTCTAGGGTTTCGCTGAGAACAATCATTATAAAACTTACGGCAGCTCATCATGTTGGCGGAGGCTAGAAGGTCGTGATTTTAATATTATAAATTAAATCTTGCCACTCAGTTTTGCAAAGGCTAAAAGAACCGAGAAAATCTTATTGAATATTCACTGTTTGAAAACTTCAACAAGACACAAAGATAAGTAATTAAAAGGATATATAATTTAGGAGCCCACCCACATATAAAAAGGATCATTAATATACTTTTGTAACTTCTTGTATGTCTTAATTATGAGTATACCAACCACTTTTTCCTCAGCAAAAACTCTCGCAATTGGTTTATTCGCTTCCCATTTTTTTCCGTAACATGTCGGTTTCCCGTCGTAAGAAAATTTGTGAATCTAATATTTTTTTCCAATTGTAGGCGTTAGATTATTGAACAAATAGCGTGAAAAAAAATTGTCCGACAAAAATTGTGATTTATAAAGGGTGTCCACCACTCTCAACCTGAAGATATTATAAATTTTGAAGACTTATTGATAACAAGCTAATTTTGTCCGAATTGTTTGATAAAAATATTTAAAAGCCACCAAAGATATTGTCCGACAAAATACATGTTCCGATTTCCAGTCCAACACATTGAAGTGGTCGCTCCCATAATAGCACGTTATTTGTTAATAGCATTCTTTCTTATAGTTTTTTTTTTTTGGTTTTTTGGGAAAATAAAATACGATTAACGAGTTGTCCGAAAAAAAGTTACCTTTTTTCCATTAAAAAGAAAAAATCGATGTTATAAATTTAACATACATGCCACATTGCACGCACTCTTAGATTGTACTAGTTACCAGTTGTGCTCTCAGAGGAGTACAACTTAAAAACGCGAAACTCAAATGCGTTTAGAAAAAGTTATTGACACAGAAAAATAATTGTAATGATATGACAATTATAGATAGTTAATAAAATAAGATTCTGTAATTCAAAAAATTTTTGTGTAAATAAAATGGCCTACAGTTGAAACTTCTTGAACGCATCGAAATTCCAATATATTCCAAAAGTTTCAACTGTAATTTATTTTGTTACACAAAAATCTTTTAACTAATGGAACATTATTTTATTCAACTATATATATATATATATATATATATATATATATATATATATATATATATATATATATGTCATATCATGAAAATTATATATATATTTCTATATGTACACTGCAAATAAAATAATCACTTACATTACAGACTTATGCTATCGTGCACAACAAAAAAATAAATATCTTTTGTCGGATAGAGGTATTTAAACCAATATTTTTTTCGATCACTTCGGTTACAGATAGATAATAAGCTCACAAACTTAATTTTTTGCAGTCTGATAAATATTAATAAATATCATGTTATCATGGGAGCAACGACTTAAATGCGTCGGACTGGAAAATTGGAAAACGTATTTTGTCGGACAACGTCCTTGGTGGCTTTTATATATTTTTATCAAACAATTCTGAAAAAATTAGCTCATTATCGGTAAATCTCCAAAATTCATCATATCCTCATATTGAGAGTGGTGAACACTCTTTATAAACCACAATTTTTGTCGGACAATTTTTTTCACGCTTTTTGTTCAATAATCTTACGCTTACAATTGGAAAAGAAGTATATTTATAATTTTTCTTACGACGGAAAACCGACGTGTTACGGAAAAAATTGGAAAGCGAATAAACCGAATACGAGAGTTTTCGCGGAGGAAAAAGTTGTCGGTCTATTAATAAATAAGCCACACAAGAAGTTGCAAAACTATATTAATGATTCTTCTTATATGTGGGAGGGATCCAAGACTAATAATGATATATAAAAAACAAAAGTTTTTGCCTGGTCTTTGAATTAAAATTGAAGAAAAATTTTAGATGTTAAAATTAAGAACTTTACTGAACCTTCTTCAGGCAAGGGACTTGTATATCCTCTGTTGAGGTGGCCTCACATTTATTGATAAATTTTATTATTATGTAGATTCAATATATGGTAGTGAATGGGAACATGTGTTGTTTAATCTTGAAGTATAAAGGTTCGTTAATTCAAGACAGACAGTATCTCAGTTGTTGCCATATTTCTGTGCTTGCTGATTGAAGATCACTATTTAAAAAAAGAAACATATATGTATTCTAATTATGTAAAATATCGAAGAATTAATGTGTAAATATACGAAAATTCGACACCATTATTTATTATGATTTACCTTATAAAAAAACATCCATTAGTTAACTTATACAGTCAGTCACTCAATAAGCATTAAATTTAACATAAAATGGTCTAATATTTCTTGCTATAAGATTTTAATTCCACTATGAGATATTTTTACTTAATCGAACTATCATGATTCGTTATTATTCAGGGGCAAGCTTATTTTAATCTTATAAAATAGATTTAAAAAAATAGTACAATAAAAAATTTTAATAGTTCACCTACATGAGGAGATTTTAAACTTACATATTTATTTAACTGAAATTACCATAATTCAACTCAAATTTGAAAATGTTGCTTTTTATCTTTCTGGATGGTCTTCCTTTTTCTCAAGTTTAAAACAGTCTGAATTTTAATAACTATATATTTTTATTTCGACAAAATAATTGACTTGAAATATCCTTGGCATTTTAATGTTAATACTTGTATTAGAGGTCTCTTAAAAACGCTTTAAAAAAATGTCATAATTGGCAAATAAGTTCTATGTTGATTACGCTGAAGTAAGGTAGTTTGAGAGTACACTTATTGTATGAATAATAATGTTGTATTTTCTTTCAAGGTATATCCTTATTATCAGGAAACTTTATCAATTACCATTAATTGAAATACTAGAAAACAAGGATAAATGGTTTGAAACGGTCAAAAATAACTGATAGTTTTAACAAACGCCATCTTTTTAGATTTGTATTAAAAACAATAAAGGTGAAACATGGTTCTTTCTAGTAGTTTTATGTAATTCTTATCTTCTAAAGCAAAATCCTTCATAGTTTTTAAATTATTAAGAATAAAAATTGCTGACAAACTAATTTTTGGTTAATTGGAAAATAACCTAATTAGTTTACTATTCCTAATCTAATTATAAATATAAATTCGAATAAAAAGTAAATATAAGAAGCTTAGGATCACCGTTACAAGTGACTCACAAAATTTGATTTGTGGGAACACAAAATAATATTTCTTAAAAGTTTACTGTATTTAAAAGTCTTTGTCTTCCAGGCATAAAGCTTTTAAATTGTTTTTCCACACGAAGAAATTTTTTCGTCAACTCGTTTAGAGTTTTTGTGGTGCATGCTGCTTCTGTCATTTTTTATATTAAAAGATAAATATTTAAATTTAATTTTATTATAACCTTGATGCGGTCCCATGTTAGAATTAGAAGTAAATAATTTAATTATAAGCAATATCATATATTTATATTGTGCTATTAGATACGAATAATTGGGAAAAACATAAATTATATACAACTAAAAACGTTTAAGAGCTTCTGCCATATAATTACTTTGAAAGGATACAATTTTGTGAAAAATAGATGGATGTAAGAGATTATAAATAACCCGGTCATTGCTAATAATAATTACGGATGAAATTGTCTTTAGTATCAGTGGAACAATGAATAATCTGAACGTCAGAATTTGTTTTCCCTACGCGTGAATTCAACGCCGAAAAAATGAATGCATGGGCTGAACGTTTAGGGAACACCATTATTGGTACATTTTTCATAGAAAGCGCACTATTAGCGAAGAATACTTGAAACTTCTACAAAAGGAAATAGGCCCAGCACCGATACAAAGAAGATAAGAAATCATATTTTAACATTATTTTGCTCAAGCCGATGGTACAGTAATCGCAAATGAATATTTAACATATTTCCGGGACGTAGAATTTTCGTGTTTTAAGTGACTCATGCGATGTTCGGATATCGGATTCGCCTTTAAATTTCTTCTATTAAGGATATTTCTCAACTAATATTTTTGATAATATAAGAACCACAGAAAAGATTAAAATAGAATAATTGAGATTTTGCCTAGCATCTCTGGGCGAAAGCTGTCAAACGATACAAAGGGACCGCTTGGAGCTGTGTTTGAATGTGAATGGGGAACCCTCCGAAGATTGGTTTTCGGTAAATTTGGACCTTTTCGTGTTTTATTGTTATATTACAATAAAATTAGTTTAATCTAGATAGATATAATGTAATTTTTAATAACAGCGGTTTCAAGTCATCTCCCTTAAAGGTGTGTAATAATATATTGTAACGAAGTTATTAATTTTTTTGGGCATGGGTATGTTCGCTGGGATTTAATTTATTTAATTTACATCCGAAAAATAAAATTACCGATATATAATTAGATTTACCGTGCTATGCCGGGAAATATAATTTTCCGAGATTTTCAGAGCGTCCGACCATAGTAATCGCGAGCCGCATACAGCAGTATTGTATGCGCGATCACCGCACGCCGTTACACGTCAGCGTAGTGGGAGCTCGGGCCATCTATTTAAACCTGAGCAGACCATTATTTTGCTGAGAACTACACGTTCTCCAAACGGACTGGACTGGGTCGCCTGCCGGACCACGCCTTCCTGGTCTAGCAATGTAGGTGAGGCTAGGCTTGTGTGTATATGGCCAGCATTGCCTTATAAGAACGTACAATGTTGTGTCATTCTACCGTCACTGCCGAGGATCCTTATAAGAACGGGCAGGGTCGGTTCATTTTCTAATTTCCTACCGCTATTGGTCGGCATTGTCGAGGACCCTTATAAGAACGGGCAATGTCGTTCCATCCTGCTGACGCTGTCGAGGACCCTTATAAGGACGGGCAGCGTCAGTTCCTTTCGTTCCTTCCTACCATCACCGATACACACATGCACTAAATGCCGTCAATATTATCTTTGTTTCCGTATTGACCAGGAATGTGTTTTACCGCCAGGTGCCCTCCGATGTACGTTGATAAGGGCGCTAAACAACTGCCGCCCCGACGCTTGTCGCCGCCGCTGCGTATAGATATCACCGTCGCCGCGTAGAGACGCCGCTATCGTCGAACGATGCCGGGTTATTGTTACCGCGTATACCGCCGTCGGTCAAATTTTAATACGAAGCGCCGTGAACCGTGAACGCGGATTTCAGATACAAGGCGCGATAATTTGCGTACAAGCCGTTGTGAAGAGCGTCACAACCGTATAGTACGAGGTACGTGAATAGCGTCATGAATAGTACCACCGGGTTACCGTCTTCAGCGCAACCGAACAGTATGAGCTACCGCGAACAGCTCTCAAAATATACTCTTGCCCTCCAGACCGTTTTATTTGTTTTATTATTGTCCATCTTAGATGGTAAGTTCGTTTTAAGCCATGTCTTTGTATAAAAGATTGGAATACAGGATACAGGATGTTTTATAACCGCTTGTTTCATTACCTAGTCCCATTTTTAACATTACAGATAAAAACTGGCAGCCGGCAGCCAGCACTAATACACGCAATTGACCCCTGGCTTGCCGTTTCTCCACTGTAACAAGCTGCCCGGTGCATAAGTGGCCCTCGACCACATGAATCTCGAGGGTGGCGCCGGAGAACCGACCACCGAGTGGATGTTTTGACCTTCAGGCAGTCAAACCGTTGATCAGTTGAGAGAGCAGGGATATCCCGAATAGAAGTAAATACCGCCCACCCGATACCTCTGTTCTAAGCATGTGACCGATGACTGTCTGCACGAGAAATATCCACTGACCGATGTTCCGCTGCCGCGAACGAAGTAGAGCCGAAAAGCACGACCTGTTCCCCGCTTCTTCTCCTACCAAAACGCGTCACAATATTCTAGAGAGTTAAAAAATATATTTTATTTAATTTAAAGCCTATTTTTCAGGTATTTCCTGAATACTATTTTGCAAGAATTTGATTGTAGTATTTTCTTTAAATTTTACATTGCATCTCTTCTAAGAATTATTAAGATTGTTTCATTAAAAATGTCTGAGGAAGGATTTAAATAGTAACCATATACACATTCAATATATAGACCAATTCAATACTGATAAAGAATTGGTTGGCAGCCAATTTTCTCGATATTGAGAAATAGTTTGTTACTGCATTGGCGAATTTTATGAATAAGAAAGCAAACTTTAGAGTTATACTAATAATCAATTACACTACGCAACAAATTTCAGTTTATTTGTTGTATCTTTTATGTTAATTTTTGAATGTTGAACACAAAAATTACAATGAAATTACAAACTTAGTTGCAATTTTCAAAAGTAAGTTTTTTTATTTTATTTTTAACAAAATATTAAAAGATTGTTTCTGGAGCATTGCTAACAAGAGTCCAATAGTAGTTGGCAACTATCTCTGGTATCTTTTCTCTATTGTTGATATATCCTGATGGAAGCGTTCGCCGTGCTCATCACTTACAGCTCCGCAGTTGTCAGGAAAAAAATCCAGATGTAAGTGTAAGAAATCGATCTTTAGAGACATATTACAACCCATTTTTTGATACGATGACAGCATATTTTCAACAAGAGTGACGTAATTGTCAGCTTATATATTTCCGAAGTAATTAGTGACTACTAGGCAAAAGTTATTCCAAGCATTTTTTACAATATCTAATAGAGTGCTACCACAATGTTTGTCTTTCAGAATATTTCGAATCTGTGGCCCAACAAAAATACCTTTTTGGATTTTTGCTTCACTTAGCCTTGGGAATTTCTGACGCAGGTATTGAAAAACTGGCCCATTTATATTCAGTGTATTAACAAAGTTTTTCGTTAGACCCAATTTGATATGCAGTGGTGGCAACAAAATCTTTTTGGGATCTACCAGTGGCATATATTGTACATTGTTTTCCCAGGCTCTAATGATTGTCGAATGGATCAGTCTTTTCTCTTGTAGTGAAGTGCCTTTGCCGGATTCTCCCATTCACACAGAAAACAGCCAAACTTGGTGTAGCCTAGCTGTAGCCCAAGTAAAAGTGCAATCATCTTTAAGTCGCCACCAATCTGCCATTGGTGCTTATCGGTTTTTATATTTGTCAGTAAGTACTTCATATTGTCGTATGATTCTTTCTGCTGCTGCATATCCAACTGGAATAGACGATAAAATATTTCAAAACTCCATGTGAATTGTCTATAAATAATCTCTATTTCTCTAGCTTGTAGTCTATATTTAAAGTCGCCAATAAACCGCTAATGTTATTAGAGAAAACCAAGTTATTTTCCATGTCAAAAAATGCTGTTAGGCTTTTACGCCGTTTATGAAAAACACATATTGAAATCTCGTCTTCTAATAAGTTCTATTGCTGCAATCTTGATCCTAGTAACTCTGCTTTACTGTTTGGAAGTTCTAAGTCTATCACAAGATCGTTTAATTCTGATTGGGTTTTTTTGTGCGGTTCGCGGTATACCGTGCTGGATGTGAACTTAGGATCTCTTTATGTTAATGGCATATCTTCTTCTTGAGAAATCGTTGTATCGTTATTATCTGATTCATAAGTGATGTACTAGTCTCATCGCAGATGGTATATTTGGATAGTTGATAGCCGACTTTTTCTTCTTCGATATACCTATGCCTTGCCTAGCACAAGATATGATGTAGAAATAGCAATCATTAACATGATTTGAAGGCTTTTTCCAGATCATTGGGACAGCGAACTGCATACATTATTTTTTGCTATTTAACCAGTTTCTCAAACTTGAAGTACATGCATTACAACAGACATGTCGCGCCCACTGTTTGTCTTGATCACCAATATTGCTACCGAAATAAAGCTCATGCCTTTTTATCAGTGGAGTAATATACCGCTTCTGAGACGCAAAAGTCACCTCATCATATGGATAACACAAGTTATCAGGATTGTTTGTACACTTTCGAGACATCTTACAATCTTAACTATTCGATTCGACTCACCAACTTCGACTGGCTAACCGCTTCGCTTTGTAACTGCTTCTATATACGGCTTTTACATTTTTAGAGAATATTCAAGAATTTTCTATTCAATTTCATAATATTCGAAATAGCGATGTTTGTATTTTGTTTTTATACAGTTTGTTCAGTAGAAAGCAAACATAAAAGTCGATTTACATTGGTTTAAATGGCTCCTCTATTTTAAGCACTGAAAGGTTAGGACGTATATGGGGGGCATCCCTGAAGATCCCCCATGAGGTTTTTGCTAAGTTATGCACAGTTTCCTTAACTTGGGTAAAATGTAAATTTGGCAACGCCGCACCCCTCTATTGTTATAACAATACAGATATACCAAGTACATTCTTGCGGTTCATTGTTAATATATAGGAAGACATGACATCACGTATATCCAAAACTTGAACTCATATTAAAAAAATAAGTTTAGTTTCGGTTTTAGCACATCAAAAATGGTAAGATTTAGTCGATTCTATTTAAGACACATTTTCACTTTGTTCAGTGTTACGTGTGGTTGAATCAAAATAAAGCTGGAAAGTAGATTGTTAACGAACCTTATGCCGTGGCGATTTTGATGTGTGATCTTTTGATACAATCTCACAATAGGGGGTTGATCTAAAAGCATATGCAGACGATATAATAACTGTAATAAAAGGTTAATCTAAAAATTTAATTTTAAATGTCCTTCAAGAAATTCTACATATTATACAAATTGTGCGTAAAATAAGAAATCTCAATCAACCTTTACCAAATAGTTACACTTAATTCCAGGTACTTGCCATTAATTTGAGCTCTGAGTTGAAGGAGGTTCGCCACCTTAATGATAAAATAAATAAAATATTATTATTAGACGTTAAAGTATTTGAATCGGACTACGGCGATTTAAATACACTAGAGAATTTTAAAACAGCTCTATATAGATTGAAGAAAAAAGAATAAAGTTCGGTTAATCTTAATACTTTGCAGCCAATTTGCGATTGGAATGTAAAAGGCAGTTTTTGGTTAATTTTTGGTCTCCAAATGGGAAAATGATAGTAAAAATTTCCTAACATGGAAAATTTTACTCTCATTACAGTTATGATTTTTTCAGCAAAAGTATACCGGTGCGCGACGTCGCCAAGTTTACGTTTTCCATAAGTTAGGGAAATCGTGTATAATCTGACAACACCAGGTAGGGGCAGGGGCGGATCCAGCCTCTCTCTTTGGAGGGGGCGGTGATGTCCCAAAAGTATGGCAAGCGAAAGCAAGTTGTCGACGGGGGGGGGGGGGTAGACATCAGCAACATTCCCATTTCTAGTGTAAAAGGCAGAGTTGGGTCTATTTTTCTAAATTTGAAGCTCTTGGAGAGGGGGGGGGGCGATCACAAGAAAAAACAAGTTGCCGACAGGGGGGAGGATGCGAGCAACATACACATTCCTAGTATAAAAGGCAGAGTCGGTTCTATTTTCCTGAACTCAAAGCTCTTGGGAAGGGGAGGGGCGATCGCAAGCATACACATTCCTATACTCTATTCAAGAACTAGAGAGAGTAATAAAACTGTTACCGAAACCTCCAATGTACCAGCTCCAGTACCGCAGGGAACTGAGGACTGCCGTAAGTCTAGTTATATTTAATTATATTTAAATATTATAAGCTTTTATATATTTACTGTAACAATAAAATTCCTGATAGTTCAATTTAATTTCTGTCAGTGAGCAAAGTACACCTATCAATGTGGCCTTAGTGAGATACCCAAAAGATATGGCTTCCACATCTATATTTATTCCAAAATCGTTAAACCAGGGCATTTTTTCCTCAACGAAAAACTTATTACGATGAATGTTTATGATGCCTTAAGACATCAATATCTAGATAATAATGTTAAAAGCTCTCTTGACATTTGTTCCAACATGACAGTAGTTGGAAAATCTACTATGTACCGAATACTGAAGGAGAAAAAAATGACTGGAATTGTTAGTATTCCCATGCCACATTCAATCACAGGCGGACGGAAAACCTCGTTGGAAGAAGAGATATAAACTGCAATAAAAAGAGTACATTTTATTATGAGAAGCAGATCCCAACCGTCGACAAAATTCTCGGGATTTTCCTGAATTTAAAAGAACTGAGCTCTGGAAATTGCTCAGAGAACTTAATTTTTGCTGGGAAAAACCAGATAGGAAATTTGTTCTTATGGATCGTCTGGAAAATGTCCGTTGGAGAAGAACATATCTCCCTCAAAAAAAAGGTACTTACAAAATTCGTAATTTAACTGAACTTTTGAAAGATTTTTTTGAATAAAGTTACTGCAGAAAATTGGGAAAAATCCATATAATAAAAGAATAAAAGAAAATGTGGAAACTCGGATCGGTGAGATAAAGAAGCCAATTATAAATAATATTCTATACCATAAATACTTAATGATAAAATAAACCTCCTTTCGACACCTAGAACAAGGATTAAAATCCTTTTTAACACTTCACACATCCAAATTTCTATTGTTATCCAACCCAAATTATTATAGATCGGTATTTTTAATTATAAAATTTCTAACCCATTCCTACGAAAAATATGTGTCTAACAGATTTTGCCCAAGACACAGGACTAAAGAACACAGGTAGTTTGCGAAGAAAAATAGGATAAAAAATGATTTATTACTCTCTCTAGTTCTTGAATAAACTATAGTAAAAGAGGCAAAATCGGATCTATTTTCCTAAATTCAAGGCTCTTAGGGGGGGGGGGGCGATCGCCCCCACCGCCCCCCCCCCCTTGGATCCGCGCCTGGGTGGGGGTGTCTAGAGATGACAAGTCAACCACGAAGTATCAACTCCCTAGGGCTTAAAATAACTGAAGTACCAATTCCAATTTTCAGTCGGTCCCGTAGCTGAATCTACTTATAGATGGCCCCTTCATACGAGAAATACACCAGCGCTTTGCAAATATCTGATATCCGATGCTTCTAGAAAATGCCAGAAGTACGGAACGGCTGTAAAGGAGCTGGCCGGCAGTCACATCATCAGTACTGGTTTACACGAATAGTGGTCAGTATTAGATAGAGAAACGAAGTGCACAAATAAGCCAATAGTAAGAGCCATGTATTAGTGGTATCTTTATTGAATAAAGTTAGTTGACGCCTATAAACTTAGTATCTCTGAATCTCTGAACTGACGTGAGAGTTATCGATTTCAAACTTTTAATCTTATATTTAATAATAATAAATATTTTCATAAAAAAATACAAATGTAAGTAATAAATAGATCCTAATTGTTATCTTTACACAAAAGATAAAAATTCTACCAAAAGGTTCACAGCAGAAACCAATATAAATGGATTTAATTCATTATCTATGCTCTGGTTTTGTCGAATTAATAATTCCGAAAGGCAGGGGAATTAAACTGTCGCATTTAACAAAATTCCGAAGTAAAATCGGTTATTTCTGGATGATTTATTGGTATTTATCTCTGAAAATGAATATTTATAAGAAATTACATGGGAACGCAATTAATTGTTGCTAATGAAGATTAAGACTTACACTTAAAATATTTCGTGCTTAAATCAAAAGATATTACAATTTCGTATTTCTGTTTATTAAAAAGCAGATTACAGAGGAATATCGTCAGTTTTTATATCATGGATAAAAATTGGTCTTAAATGATAAATATTTTTGCTTACATTTTTCTAGATAAGATTGTAATTTTCAGAGCATTGAAGTCATTATTGGATTTTTATTTCGTAGGATTTTCTTTAGTGTTTATCAACAATATGCATAGCTTGGAATTTAAATTTATAGTAGATTATGTTTTATAATACAAAACCTATGGTTAACTTTTTATTGTACAATCATTAATGTTGATACTACAATTTTACCTTTTCAGTATCAGATCCTCTCTTTTGTTTATAAAGGGTGTTTTTTATAAAGGTATAGAACTTTTAAATGGAATAAAACAAAGATGAATTTTTTAAATTGACATGAAATTTACTTTATTCGAAAGATAACCTTCTGGCATTATAATTTAAATATGACTTCTGGCATATGACCGCCACGGCTGGCTCGGACGTAGTCTAATCTGGAGGTCCAATTTTCGATGACTTTTTCCAACATTTGTCACCGTATATCGGCAATAACACAGCGAATGTTGTCCTCTAAGTGATCAATCGTTTCGGACTCATCGGCGTAGACTAGCGACTTCACATATCCCCACAGAAAATAGTCTGGCGGCGTTAAGTCGCACGATCTTGGAGGCCAATTCACGAGTCCGAAACGTGAAACTATGCGGTTACCAAACGTTTCCTTCAATAAATCAATTGTGGCACGAGCTGTGTGACATGTCGCGCCGTCTTGTTAAAACCACAGCTCCTGCACATCATGGTTGTTCAAGTGATGAACGAAAAAGTCAGTAATCATGGCTCTATAGCGGTCACCATTGACTGTAACGTTCTGACCAGCATCGTTTTTAAAGAAGTACGGACCAATGATTCCACCAGCCCATAAAGCACACCAAACAGTCAGTTTTTCTGGATATAACGGTGTCTCAACATACACTTGAGGATTATCATCACTCCAAATACGGCAGTTTTGTTTATTGACGTATCCATTCAAACAAAAGTGAACTTCATCGCTAAACAAAATTCGCTTATGAAAAACGGGATCAACGGCAATCTTGTTTTGGGCCCATTCACCGAATCTACGCTGCTAGGTGATCGTGTGGCTTCAATTCTTGCACGAGTTGGATTTTGTAAGCACGCAAACCAAGATCTTTCTGCAAAATCTTCCATAAAGTGGATGGACACATATCCAATTCCTGTGCACGATGGCGGATAGACTGATTCGGGTCTTCCTCTACGCTACGCTCTACAGCAGCAATGACTTCTTCTGTACGCACTGTACGACGTCTCTGTGGATGCGTGTTATCATTTAGAGTAAACGTGGTGCGAAAACGTTCCATACTTAATCGAATTAATTGCTCTGATGGACGATTATGTTGACCGTAAAATGGACGTAGTGCGCGATACATATTTCAAACAGAACCATGATTTTCAAAATATATTTGCACAATTTGGAAGCGTTGTTCAGGTGTCAGTCTATTTATGTTGAAATGTCAAACCAAACTAAACATAAATCACTTGCGAGCTGACAAAATGACCGCCAGTTAAAAAAGTGTTGCCAACTTAAAGTTTTATACCTCTATAAAAAAAACACCCTTTATATCCAAACCTATTTATTTCTGTATGATTTTATAAATTGTACAACGTTTGATTGTTTTCTGTCTGGTTTTTATTTTCACTAAATATTTGTTTATTTGATAGCATTTAAAATTTTGGTGGTTGTCCATACGGCACACAAATTGAATAACTCAAATTACTTAATTCGTAATAAGATAAAAATAAACTTTTCTATTCCATTATTTTTAGTTTAGAAATTTATTTTAGTACATATGTAATAATTGTTTTTTACTATTTTAATTAGAATTTTTGGTAGTTATTATATTTGAAATTAGACGTTCGAATTAAGTTTATGGTACACCAACTTGTGTTTTTAAAAATTACTTTATTTTTAAAAATAGAATTAGAGCAATTATAAGATTTATAATGAATGTTGATACAAGTGTTGTGAGTAAAAGAATGGTTTACATGAGTAATTAATCTATATTTATAGACTTCTTTAAAGGTCTTCCTTGTCAGCGGTTTCTGTGGATAGCGCCCAGTTAATTTGTTCCCATGTATGCTAATGTAGAATTGTGTGTATGTAACTTTCGAATCAATTTGAACCCAGTTTGAATACTTTGTTGTAAGAAATTTATTTTCTAGGGCGAGATATTTTAGAGTATTATTACATTCATTGGAGGGTCACTTACCTCAACGAATGAAATCTAGCGTTACGATTACTCACAAAATATTTTTAATTTTAATAAGTTTTATTGAGATACGATATTAAAAATTGATTAAAATCTACTGCAATTAAAAAGGAGATAGGTAAAGATCCGTTATATTTCGAGCTGTCGGACATAGTTATAAAAAGTTTTCATTTAAGCCATTTTTTTTTGGTATTTATTTTGTAACTTTAAGTTGTAACGAAGTTACTAAATTTTTGGGTATGAGTATGTTCGCTAGGATTTAAATTATTTTTTATACATACGAAATATTTGATCTTTGCGGGAAAAGAATGCTTAAAGTTTCATTATTGCAGGTTTATAATTAGATTTGCCGCGTCATGCCGGGAAATGCAATTTTCCAACGGTTTTCAGAGCATCCTTCCATAGTAATCGCGTGCCATATTCAGCAGTATTGTATGCGCGATCACCCCACACCGCCACTCGTCGGCGTAGTGGGAGCTTGGGCCGGCTATTTAAACTCGAGCTGACCATTAATCTAGGGAGAACTGCACATTCTCCTCCCGGTTCAATAGTCCCAACGGACTGCGCCTGGGTCGCCCATCAGAACGAGCCTTCCTGATCTAGCAATGCAGGTGAGGCTAGGCTTATGTGCATATGGTGTTTCACCACTACCTTCCTTACGTCCTACCCCGCTAATGTCCAGGATTGTCGAGGACCATTGTAAGTACGGACAATATTGTGTCATCCTACCGTCACTGCCGAGGACCCTTATAAGTATGGACAGTGTCGATTCCTTTCTTAATTTCTCACTGCTATTTGTCAACATTGTCGAGGATCCTTGTAAGTATGGGCAATGTCGTTCCATTCTACTGACGCTGTCATAGACCTTTACAAGTAGGAGCAGCGTCGTTCCTTTCTATTCTTCCTACCATTACCTTACCTTTACGCACACTCACTGTATTCTGTCAGTTTTGTTTTGTTTCCGTATTGACCAGGAATATGTTTTACTACCGGGTGCCCTTCGATGTCCGTTGACAAGGGCGCTTAACAACTGCCGCCACGATGTTTTATCGCCTCGGCTGATGGATGCCCGGTTACTGTTAGACATATTGCGTATATCGTCGTGGGTAGAATTTTTATTACGAAGTGCCTTCGCCTTTTTTTATAAAACTATGGAATACAGGATACAGGATGTTTTAAAAACGGTTTATTTCATTACCCAGTTCTGATTTTTAATATTTCAAGTAACAATTGGCAACCGGCAGCCAGCACTAATACACGTAATTAACCCCGTGTTTGCCATTTCGTCACTGTAAAAAGCTGCCCGGTGCAAAAGTGGGCCATCGACCACATTAATCCCGAGGATGGCGCTCGAGAACCGACCATCGGGTGGACATTTTGACCATTGGGCAGTCAAACCGTTGAACAGTTCAGAGAGCAGGGACATCCCGAATGTAAGTAGATACCGTCAAACCGATACCCCTGCGTTGAGCATTTGACCGATGACTGTCTGCACGATAAATATCCACTAACCGATGTTTCGCTGCCGTAACCAAAGTAAATCCGTAGGGCACGACTTGTTTCTTTATGGAAAACGCGTCACAAAGTGTGTAACTTATCATTTCTATAAAAGTTATATCAAAATTATTCTTGTAAGTCATTGTTGAACTTGGTGAACCATAATAAATTAATATGTACCAAAGAGTTCAAAATTTATTACAAAACGAAAGAAATATTTTGATTTTTCGAATATCCTGCAATGATTTAACCAATAAATGTTTGAAATTACGTTGAAAATGGTAAAGAATATAAAACAATGCACGTTGGATAAATATGACCTACAAGAATAATTTCAATTTAATCTTTATATAAATGTAAATTTAAAGAACTGAGCTAAATACAAACATAAAAAAATATCAAAAAAATGTTTTATATTTGTATCTGAAGGGGCGAGAAACAGCTGATCTTTACCTAAATCTATTGAATTTCATATCATTGTTGCTATACGTCATAAATGTGAATCTATCAATTTTTTCCTTACGCAGCGAGTAAGCGAACATTTCGCCAGGGGGCACAGAACGCAGTCACAGAAATTAGTATTAAGTGACCTATCTATTCCTCCTTTATTTATCTTATGTTATAATGGACTTTTACCTATGAAGTTATCATAAACAAAAAAGTGTATGCTCCGCTATCAATTTTAAATTTTTTAAATGACGGGATCAGAGAAGCAATTTAAGGTATACCATTGGGAGAATTACGAAACGCATGGAGAGCATTTATAGTAAAAGTTCAAAGATTGGAAGAGTTTGGTGGTAGTTTTTAGCTATTAAATAAAATATGTTTACAATATTTTTTTATATATGTTAGCCTAGGCACTGCCCTAAAAGAAGGAGCGATCAACACTAAAAAATAACCACCTTTACAGAAGCATTAAATATTTAATTTTCATTCATTCTTTTTCATTTTAATTCTTTTTCTCTCCCGTGACGTGGCAAAATTTGGCGCCCAACGTAAGATTTCTTTTTTTTATTCCTTATTTTTTTTAAATAAAAGTTTCAAAGAAAATTTTCTCCAGGGAGGGGAGGTGTGTTACAGTTTTGTTATTTCACAAACAAAACTATAAATAATTTTACCAAAATACCAACAATCAAGCCAATACTCACCATAAATTATATTCTTATTTTCATCAAGTAGCCTCTTTAATACATATAAAATAAAAACTAAAAGTTTTTGTCACTGTCACACCAAAAACCGGTTTTGTTAAAAAAAATCAAGTGTGCCTAGAAATGTATCAAACACTCCACTTTTGCCACTTTCATCAAGGGTGTAGTTAGTTATTCTCTTGTTTTTTTTTCTTGGCGCTCTTGAGTGTCAGTAGAGAGAGAGTCGGGGCGAAGCCTTGGTTGTGAAAACTGGCAGAAACCCAGAAAGCAGAGATTTTTTGCTGATTTTCTCAGAGTACAATACTACTTTTATTCCTGTTTGCAGCTAAAATCATAGTTTAGTGCGTTAAGGCATCATTTGCCAGATATTGAGGATAAACAAAGTTTTTATTGTATTCGTTTTTCGTTAAGTACAGTTTAGTGAAAGTGATCTCACCTAAGAAGTTAAAACACCATCATTGTGACTTTAAATACTTGGTGCACCCTTGAAGACAATCAGGTACATGCCACAAACAGTTCTTATTATACCGAGACTTTGCCATCCTGTTTAAAATTAGATTTGCCTACCAGAGCCAACATATTACACACCACTGCTCCATAGAGGCCATCGGCTATCCAGCTTGTCGAAAGTGTTTGGATTTAATGACAAAACAGCCTTTCAGGTATTAGAACTTCGTAATAAACAGTGAAATTACCGGTTTTAATGTATACTTTCCTTTTTCCCCTGTGATTGGGAACTAATAAGACTTTATGCGAGCAATTACAGGACACTTTATTTTTAAATTTCATTTAAAATACCTTGTAAACCGAAGGTATACGTATACACTAGGTAATTTAAAACATCACTTCACATATTAATAGTCCAGCACTTTTAATTAGGCTTAAGTAAACATAATTTTAGATTTAATCGGCCTACTAGATACTTTGTTAGTGCAAAATTCAACCGTACTCAAAAAGTAAGGTTATTCAGTTTAACCGATACTGAAAATTAAAGCTGGACCTACATCTAAACCGACTTGGCGTATGGCGCAGATGACGTCATACTTGTAGTAGGGTTATTCATTGTTTCTTTGTTTTTTTTTGTTATGATCCATTTAGCAAATAGTCACATATTTCTTTAGTTTAAAACTGTAATTCAAAATCCCTTTTTTATTTATTGTTAAATATAGATTTTAATTGTTTTTGGAATCGGTGCGTTTTATTTTGGGATCTAGTTGTTTCCTGTTTTCGATAAGATCATCGCTTCTTCTTACCGACGGGCCTAAAACAGGTGGCGCTTGAATTTATATAACCCCCCCTAATCTCCGGCATGCTAGCCTAGGCACTGCCCTAAAAGAAGGAGCGATCAACACTAAAAAATAACCACCTATACAGAAGCATTAAATATTTCATTTTCATTCATTCTTTTTCATTTTAATTCTTTTTCTCTCCCGTGACGTGGCAATGTATTAAAACAAGTTCTTTTAATCTAAAAAACTTTATTAATAACTTTTCTTTGTATCATTGAGTCATGAGTAAAATTTAAAAATTAAGATTTCAGTAAAAAATAAATTAATCTCTTTTTCGGCTGTGTTTAAGAAAAAAACAAAAGGATATATATATATATATATATATATATATATATATATATATATATATATATATATATATATATATATATATAAACAGTTAATTTCCTGAATGTACAACTCTCGTTCTCTCTTCATAAGCGTTTCGACCATCTCATAGTCTCGTCAGTGGAACTGTATTGAACCGAGAACAATGTTCGCAGGAAACAATTGTCTATATAAAATCTGCAAATGTTGCTCTTGATTCGATACAGCTCCACTGACAAAACCAAAAGATAATCGATGGGTATGGAGAAAGAATCAGAGTTGTCCTTTTTTCTGCTTGAAATGAGAATAAATATATAGGCAACTATATAAGTAAAATATGTAGATATATATTTTTTTGAGATTTTAATATCTAGATATAAGTTTACATAATAGTTCAAATATAAAAATTATTTTGACCCTTAATTTAGATGATTCTGTAGGGATAAATTACAGCAGTAACTTCTAGATAATGTTGATGATATTAGGTTTGGTCATTTGGACATCTCTATCCATTTCACCCTAAATAATCAGTTTAACTGGCAGATTGACTGATAGTAAAAGGATAATCTTCTGGGCAAATAATCTGAATAAATTTGGCTACTTTTGTATAATGTCCATAATTATAGCTTATATAGAACTTCGAGCAAATCTTGAATTTATTAATTTTTTTGGATCTATTGATGGTTTTGGTTATATCAGATTTTTAAGTAAAATATAAAAAAGTACAATAGGAATTTACTAATTACTTTATGTTAAATGAGGCGTCAAAATATAAAATATTACAACTTTCAGTGATCATCTTTCGAAAGTTCTTGAATTTACATACTAAGCTTATACAAAAAGATTTTCCTTGTATTTCAAAATACTGGAGTTTCTTTGCTTAGATTTCGTCACAACTCCTGGAGCATTTCGTACCAGTTGTTTTTTCTTTTTTTTTTATTTTTCCTATATTATCTTATTTTTTTAACCGAAACACTAATTTAAACAGGACATTTTTTAAATTATAAAGCAGAATAAATTATCAAAGAACAAATTTTAAACGGTTTTTATTGGTATCTCCCAAAGGTGCCAGTTTTTTAGAATTTTATTTTAACACCTGCTGGCAGACAATTCAATTAAATATTTTCTCTTGCTATTCTATTGCTCGAAAATAAAATTTTAAATCGAAAATAATTTCATAAATTTATTTACAAGCTGGTATCATTCATTTAGTGGACAAATGTATTCACCTATTTTAAAAATATTGACGTTCAATTCATATTAATGGCATTTGTTGTCTCTCACGTATTTCATCGAAAAAAAAATCTTAAATCCCGCTATTTAAAAATTAAAATAAAGCTTTTGGTAAAATAATGAGTGATAGTGATTCGTTTTTGTTGATTGATTTTATATAAAATAACAACATGTCATTAAATAGACACATTAATGAAGCTAAAAGGGCACAAATCTCAGTTCTAGATAACGGAGAACGTATTCAAATCTCAGAAGTCGATTCCATCAAGAGACTAGAAATTTCGTACGAAGACTCGGGCAGTGGCATAAAAGATGCAACAGAACTACACAGCCATACTGAAAAATATTTTGTCCACTAAACCAGGTCCCATTATCATTATGTAATTTCACGCGGTGAATCTAAATCCTATCCTGTGTCTATCAGGTAAAACAGTTTTCGGTAAATCCGTGAAAATAATTCTTAAATGCCAAAACAATTCATTTCTTCTATCGAAGGGTGATTAGATAACTCAAATTACTCCTATCTTTCATACCTACCCCCATCAGGGCAGTGTTCTCCGTAAAATGCGAACGTGAATATTTCTCGGATTAAATGGTACTTCTGATAGTTACTCTATCAGAATACCTTCATGCTTGGGGGTTCCCTTATCTTATATTCTGAAATATTCTGAATTCGAATCCGGGTTCAGAGTTTCTACGAAAACAAGAAACAATCAGTCATTTCTCTGATTAAATTTAAAGCAACTTTATGTCTGCGCTCCTTATTTCTATGTATTCGGATGTGCCGTAAATACAAACAGTAAATAGACAAATGTCCAAGAAACTTTTTATTATCTGTTTATCCAATCCTCAAATATCTCGAACAATGTATATTTTTAAAGAATATATGACTGTGGGCATTCAGCGAGTATGATGGTTTAAAAATTTAACTTCAATAGAATTCATTGTTCCGAGAGAAATTCTAAGTCACTTCAAAAATTCTCTATAATCGTCACATTTTTTCTGGTAAACTTTGACATTTGTTGCCTGTAATACCAAATGTGTTTTTAATGAGAAGCGATTTGCCTAGCACCAATGCCATTCCGGTAAAATAAGAAATATATATGTAGTTTACGAAGCTGACTGATTTATAAATTCCATCTTCTGGTAGATCAGCCAAGACTTTCCTCATCATATTCCATAAAAAATGATTGATTTTATAGGTTAAACGATAAGCTCTTAGATGGCACTCGGGTACATAGCTTGAAAACCCATTGAAAGAAAAATTATTACTTCGTTTTTTTCTCGAAAAAATTTGAATGTTTGTTTGAAGGTTTTTACGACGTTTCGATTAGGTTGTATGCATAATCGTTATCAAGTATAAACTGAATGTTTTGTCTCAAGACTATGAACTTATATAGGGACTGTGTCCACTGGAACGCAAACTTTCGCTTCACTGTACACACGTCAGTGATTTGATGTTACAAAGTAGTGGTTGCCAACACACTGGCGAAGTTTCTTTTAAAAATCATACAACCTTTAGCAGGTAAGACGAACACATATGTTAAAAATTCCACACATTTCGTGAACATTATTAGTAGCATCAATCTAGAGCCAGACGACAAACTAATAAGCTTTGATGTGGAAAGTCTGTATACTAATGTACCATTAGGGGAATCACTAGACATAATCAAAACTAGACTTTCAAATGATACTACTTTGTGAGATCGAACCACGTTACCACTGGACGGGGTGATGGATCTTCTGGAGTGTTGCTTGCGTAGTGCTTACTTTCAAGTAAAGGACAGATTCTACGCTCAGGATGATGGAGTTCCCATGGGTTCGTCACTCTCGCCAGTCGTCGCCAATATATATATATATATATATATATATATATATATATATATATATATATATATATATATATATATATATATAAATAAATGCTTTATTAACGGTCAAACCATTTAAAAATTTACAACACTTTACAACTACAAACAAGTTTCCAAATAGATAAAAAAAACAATAGTAAACAATAAACAAATAAATCCAAAGCATCCGGTAAAACTACAGTAAGCTCACATTTAAGACTACATAAAGAACAATGAGAAGTAAAAAATTTGGACTATAGATTACGCTTTAAAAAATTTTTAAAACTATTTAAGGACATGTTAAAAATATCCAAATCAACGTGATCACGGGATAATTCATTAGCTAAAGTGCACATTCTATTTAGTGGTGCATAGGTGGAATAGTTGGTTTTATGAACATCCACAGAGAACACTTCAACCCATCGACTACTTCTCTGAGGCACATTGAAACCAATACGCATTAGTAGTTCTGGAGAATTTATTATACTATTAACGATTTTAAATAGATAAAGTAAGTCAATGTATTCCCTGCGATGCTCAAGAGGCTTCAAATTTAATTGGAGTAGTAAATGAGGGTAGTTGATATTCTCTTTAGGAACACCTAGTTTATACGCTACAAATCTTAAAAAGCGCTTCTGCACCCTTTCTAGCTCCAATTTGTGCACATTGTAGATAGGTGACCATATTGGTGAGGCATACTCCAATATAGAACGCACAACACTGCAATAAACATTTTTAAGACAAATAATATCATTGAAGTCAGACAAATTTCGTGTAACAAACCCCACCAATTTCATTCCCTTATTAGTGATATTATGTATATGCTCTTTAAAAGTTAACTGACTATCCAATATTACACCAACATCAGATATAGAATCGGTCAATTCCACAGACACACCGTCAATCTTATAATTGTACTCAATTAAAGTCTTCTTTCTACAGAACCGCACTGTCTTGCACTTTCCAATGTTAAGGTACAATCTATTAGTAGTACACCATACGCTAAATGCATCCAAATCAGACTGCAAATCAATGCAATCTTGCAAAGATCTAATGCACTTAAAAAATTTTAAATCATCAGCGAAAAGCAGTGCCGTTCCATGCGAAAAAGACCCGACGATATCATTCAAAAACAAGTTGAACAGAAGAGGGGCCAAATGCGCACCCTGAGGAACCCCAGATTGTACCCTAATTTCACGCGATAAGTAGTTCTTATATCGTACAATTTGTATTCTCCCCGTAAGATAGCTTCGCATCCACGAAAGGAGCGGATCTTGAATACCAATAGATTTCAGTTTAGTTAAAAGACAAGTATGATTCACTGTGTCAAACGCCTTGGAAAAATCAGTATATATAGCATCAACCTGGCAACGATCCTCCAAAGCACATAGCAAAAAGTCAACATAAATCAAAAGATTTGTAACTGTGGACTTCCCCTTACAGAAACCATGTTGTTCCGGAACTATATAATTGCCAAAAACAGTTGTTAATTCATCAGTTAAAAGAGAATCGAATATTTTTGAAAGTATGGAACATTTAGAAATTGGCATATAATTTTCTATATGTGCTCTATTTGAATTCTTATATATAGGGTAAACATAACCCCTCTTCCACTCATCAGGAAAAATCCCACTTTGAAGGGACAAATTATATAATTTACTCAAAATAAGTGAAAAGATACATTGGCATTGTTTTAAAAAGAACACTGTTATATTATCAGGACCAGAGCCTAAGTTGTCCTTTAATGTGTTTATCTTATTAAAAACATCAGTGGGTGAAAATGTACACCTTGAAAAATTTATATTAGAGTCACAATAAAAGTTAAAAGCTGCCCCAGGATCGTGATCATATATATATATGAAGATGAAAAATGATCGGCAAATAAGTTCACTATCGAATTTGGGTCGTCGCTAGTTGTATCGTTATATGACATTGTACCTGGAAGAGTGTAACCACCCTTCTTCATCTTCACATACTTCCAAAACTCTTTCTTATCACCACCCAATAACCTTTGCAGGGAAGAAATGTATTCTTCATAATTCAACCTAGATACGATCTTACATTGAGACCTTAAGTTTGAGAATAACACATAATCAGTCTTAGAGTTAGTAGTCTTAAATCGTTTATGAGCAATCTTTTTATTAAATATCAATTCTTTAAGCTCAGAACTAAACCAATTAGGAAACTTTGGATTCTTTGATCGCAATTTGGGAACAAAACATTCAATAGCGTAATTTACATACTGATAAAAATAGTCTACAGCAATATTTATATCTAAGTCCTGAAATAGTAGGTCCCAGGAAATCCCACCTAAAAAATCATTAATATACTGATAATTTGCATTTTTAAAGTCATAATAAAAACTATCATAGTCCAATAAATCTTGTCCATTGGCATAATCCACTTGAAAACACAAGGCAGGGTGATAACTATCACAGGGTACCAGAGGGTCCCGTACTAACTGAACTACAGTATTACAGTCATTAAAGATTAAATCAAGAAAATTGCCATTGCAGTTGGCGATTGTATTTGTTTGATAAAGATTATAAAAAGCAGTCAAGTCACTCAAGACCTGAGCACGATTACTAATATTACCCAGACACTTAGTTCCATAGTCATCATTCACCCACACCGTATTAGGTAAATTAAAATCACCACAGATAATCAGACGATCATAAGTAGTTTCAGTTAAAATTGTCTCAACAGATGAACAAAATTCTTCAAAGGATTCAAAAGAAGAGTTCGGTGGTAAATAAACGGCCACGACAATAAGTTTAAAGTTGCCTCTGGTCAACTGTAAAATTAAATGTTCAGTATGTCTAACTGCATTTGAAAACTCCAGTGCCGAATATCCACTATGGACAGCAATAAGAACACCTCCACCCCTCTTACAATCACTTGTCAGTTCAGATCGATCATTACGAAATACTTGGTAATTACAGAATTCTAATTCACTATTTGATATTTCTGCCGTAAGCCAAGTTTCTGTAAATATAAGTATATCATAGGTATCAATGTTGAGGTTTATTATTAGATTCTTTAGTTTGTCACGTGATCGAATACTACGAACATTCTGGTAATAGACTGTTAGTGCTCTCAGCCGTTTTGGATCAGTCTCTCTATCATGGCTACGACCATTATTAAGTATTCTTACTTGTGATTCTGGGGTTGTTGGTTCGGAATTCTCATAAAGTAATATTTCAAGCTGATTCTTCTTAGTAGTAACTCCGGCGTCCTTATTCCCGTATGGATTGGCGATTGTATCTGGAATGGTTATTTGACTGCTTCCGAAAAAAATTAAATTTCTTAACCACAATGTTCTGAGGCCAATTTGATTTATTCAACATTGAGTCTTGCAGCGATGGGTCAGTGTCAATTCTAAAGCTGCTGTAATCACCAGACTTAACTATTATTATATATATATATATATATATATATATATATATATATATATATATATACATATATAAGAAAGTTCGAAACTCATGCCATAGAAACGGCAATAGTAAAACCGAAAGTCTGGTTGAGATATGTCGATGATACTTTCATCCTATGGAAGGGCAATGATCAAGAACTTAATGACTTCTTGAAACATCTAAATAACATTCGACCTACAATTAAATTTACCATGGAAAAAGAGAAAAATGATCAGTTGCCTTTCCAAGATGTCATGGTGAATCGCTCTAATGAAACTATTAAAACTTCAGTATACAGAAAGCCAACACATACTGGACAATATCTTAATCATAGTTCTAATCATTCTGTTGTAACAAAACGGGGAATTATACGCAACCTCTACAATTGCGCTATATCTATACGCAATAATGCCGATTCATTGGAAAAAGAGGTAGCAAATATTAAATCCGATTTACAACAGAATGGTTATCCTTTGAAACTAATTGACCATGTTATAAACAACTTTAGAACAACGACTACTGGACAGCAAGAAACACATTCCTTCTTCACAATTCCGTACATTAAGGGAAATTCAGAGAAAATAAGACGAATTTCCAGTAGTTATAATATAAAAACAGCCTCTAAATCAGGAAATACACTTAGAGCTTATTTAACAAAAACAAAACCAAAAAGTACCGATAAGAAAGAATGTGTTTACAAAGTTTCATGTGAGTGTGGTGAAATATATATTGGAGAAACCAAACGACCACTAGAAGTTAGAATTAAGGAACATAAAACTTTACACAAAAAGGGGAAACGTCGAGACCAGGTATTGCAAAACACGCCTGAGATAAACAACACCATATAAAATGGTCTGAGGCCGCGGCAATATATATGGAACCCAACATGAAAAAAAGAAAATTTATTAAGCAGCTTACATTAAAAACAATAATATAATCTTCAGTAAACCGAGTGTTGAGATACCTAATCTTTGGCAACCACTACTTTGTAACATCAAATTATTGAGGTGTGTACAGTGAAGCAAAACTTTGTGCTCCAGTTGACACAGTCCCTATATAAGCTCGTAGTCTTAAGTTCAGTTTATACTTGATAACAATTAGAGATACAATCTAATCGAAACCTCGTAAAAATAAATAAAAATAAAGACAATGCAAGTCTGACAACCACATTTGAGTCAAAAATTTGAATGTATTAAATTAAAGTGAAAAATTTTTGAAGTAACTCAAATTAATAAAATAATAATTTACTTTTAAATTTGTTGCAAATACTGCCGTAAGCTAATCAAAATCAAATTTAAATAATATTCCGTATCTTAAAAAAATATTTTTACTAATTAAATTTTTTCATCGAGAGATATAATTTGAGAAGGAAAAAGAGCAACCATTTCTTTAGTTACTGATCAATGAGCCTAGAAAACAATACGAAAAAAGAAAAGCCCCCGTTTAATAACTGGGGAAAGTAATTCATTTCTGGAGGGCTTAAAGAAATCAAAACATTTCTTTTTGTGTGTAAATTGTAGTATTAAGGTATCAACTTATGATTTGGGGCTTAAAGAAGAAAAAAAAAACAATTTGGGAAATAACGGACACCCTAATGTACATGTATTAAAATATCGTTTTACCTATATTAAATTTTAAGATGGACTGCACAAAGGCATGCAATAAAATTGTTTTGTCACTAAACAAAACTAAAATCATTTAAGCCACAAATTTCCATTACCTTTTTGGGTATCCAGACATGAAGAGAATCGTGTGCATGCTTTTAATTCAAGTTTACCCAGAAAAGGGAGACAACGTATTTTAAATTTAAAATTGAGGGTGACAACGACTTATTATTTAAACTCCTAAGCGTTTGTGTTATAATAAATTCTTGTCCTATATTTATAATAATAGTGTCCTGCACCGTAAAATAGGATGTGTGATAATACTATAAAAGCTTTTGAAGTGATATGTAGACTTATTAGGCCACTGAAAATGATTTAAGAGAAGAATCTAGAAAAACATCATTTAGGGGATGTGTTTGTGATAACAGTATATCATTTCACCCCATTAGACGATGTATTTTAAATAACACAGCTCGGCGTGAAATTTGTGCGTAGAATAAGAAGTCACTTCTTGTAGACTTTGGATCCCACTCGATCCGATAAACAAAAGAGACAAAATCAATATACAGGGTTACCCATTTTAAAAAAAGCACGAAAATAACTCTAATGGGAAGGCCCCAATCAAAAATAGTGTAAAAACAAATTTTTCATTTTCGAAGATAAAATTAAATAATGAACTTCAATTTGACCTTGGGCTCTACCTTCAAGGACATTCCAAAGTCAAGTTGATTTTTACAATGGGGATTCCCCATTTTTCATTCCAGAAATGGCAAGTGGACAAAATTTCCAACCCAACCGTATAAAGAACAATGTGGTTTAATCATGAGAAATCTCAATTGAAAAAATCTGCTTGACCTTGAAGATCAAGCCCAAAGTCAAATAAAAGTTCATTATTTAATTTCAGGTTCCAAAAAAAGAAGCTTTTGTTGCCACAGTTTTTTTGACTTGGGCCTTCCCATTAAAGTTATTTACGTCTTTTAAAATGGGTCACCTTGTATAACATGAATTAGTATGTAATTCTCCTTTCAGGTAGAGAATATGAAAAATATATATACAAACAGTTTATTTCATGCAAATATCGCTCTGGTCCTCCTCCATACGCGTTTCGATCACCTTATGATCTCGTCAGTGGAGCTGTATCGGACCGAGAGCAACATTAGCAGGAAATAACTGATATATGAAATATAAGTTTCAAGGTATGTCAGCAGGATATTGCACCTGCCATCTACCGACCTCGATCTCAGGCTGAAAAATATCGCCAATCTGCCTGAAAGAAGAATTACACATATAACAAACTATTAAAATACGACAGAAATATTTCTTTATTTCTTACTAAAATTTTAATTTTTTAATAAATTAGTTGATGTAACTTACCCGTGATAATTTTCGTTGCACATCTTTAGTAAAAGCTATTAAATCATCTTTTTTATGACTTTTTAGCCGCTAACATGGCCTAACTTCAAAACCGGTCTAAGTTGACAATAGATGGTTAAACTGACAACCTTAAAAACACAAGTTTGTTTGTTGACATACAAGGTATCTGGAAATTTCGTTTGTATACTTTGAAGGGGATTCTCTATACAAAAACATGTCATGTGAATATAGTTCCATGAATACGTCATAATCAAGCTACGGCCATTTACACCTGGCTCTAGAACACCAGTTTTATTTAATATCTTTGGAACTGCTTAAAGCACTGATAAGTTTTCTAGTATTCGAACTAATATCAATAAATGTTATATTTTATGTTAAAAGTGAGCGGCTAATTTTATCAGGGGCGTTCCGACAGTATTTAAACTAAACATTAAAGTAGGTTTATGATGACTATAAATTTGAAGAGAGAAAACATCAAGTAGCTTGTGGTTAATGTCAAAATAATAAAGAATTAAGAGCTCTAGTCGAAAGAATTCTTAGAAAATTTATATTTTAAGGTACAATTTGAAATAAAAACTCAGATTATTCATCTGCAGAATTAGCTGACATTCATTTTATTTATGGTGAAGCTAATGGTTGTTGTCGGGAAGCTCGTAGGTTGCATAGAGAGTCCTTTCTAAAGCCGCAAATTTTTTGAGAAAAATTATTTATTCACTTATACCAGCGCTTAAGAGAAAATAGTACTTTTATGCCAAGTAAAAATGACTATAGGATGAGCCATATTAATCGAACCCTAGAAGCAGAAGAAAGAATTCTTAAACTTGTTGTGGCCAATCCAGGTATAGATAAAAGAAAAATTCCTTTACAGGAGGATATTCTTAAGAGCACTACATAGGAAATTTTAAATGAACAACTTCATAGCCCATACCATTTACAGTATTCAGGAGCTTCAACCTCAAGATCTACTTCCCAGAGTTTAATTTTGTGTAAGTTGTACCACCAACAGTTGTTTTATTTGTACTGGTACAATTTACCTAACTTGGTGCAATATTTATTATTTCGTATTTTTCCAGATGAATGATGACCAAAAAAAGTATTATAAATGGAAGGAGGAGGATTTGGAAAGGGCATTGTTGGCTCTGGAAAAGAAGGAGATAATAACCGGATATCTGCAATTTATTCTATTTCACAAGCAACTATTTTACGTCATGCCAAAAAGCGAAATAAGTTTGCCAATGATTTAAGTATCCATAAAGAGAGACCCACTACTTTTGATATGGAATTGGAAAATATGCTAGTCAAACACATTCTTGACTTAGAAAATAATTTGTTTGGACTGACAATCAGTGACGTTCGGAAATTCACATTTGATATAGCAGAAAAACATCATATCTCTCACAAATTTAATAAAAGTAGAAAAATGGCTGGCAAAGCTTGGTTTTACGCTTTTAAAGGCCTACATCCAGAACTGAGCGTAAGGTAGCCTGAAAGCACATCCTGAATAGAATAAAAGGCTTTAATAGATACAATGTTTATGGTTCCTATGATCTATTAGAAAAGATAATTGATGAAAATGGCCTAACAGCTGTAAGTATATTTAATGTAGATGACAGCGGATTTTCCACAGTCCAAAAGAAACCGCAAAAAATAGTTGGCTTAAAAGGCAAAAAACAGGTTGGCGCAATCACAAGTGGAGAAAAGGAGGTTAATACAACTGCAGTTTGCTGTGCTAGTGCCGCAGGACAATTTGTGCCACCAATGCTTATTTTCAAAAGAATGAGACAAAACCCAGATTTGGGCAATGACGCACCTGAGGGTAGTGTTGTTACCGTTTCAGAATCTGGCATCATCATCACTAAACCAACAACCATCGACTGCAGAATTGAACACTAAAAATATTAGAAAATCGTTAAACGAAAGAAAAAGATTATTAAAACTCAGAAGAGAAACAGATCTTCTTCTACAACCAGTGAAGATGTTGTTTTAGAAAAAGTTAGGAAGGCACAAGTGAATGTAGGAAAAACTAAAGTAATAAAAAAAGGACAAGCAAAAAAAATAAAAACGTACTTAAAAAGAAAAAGATAAGGAAAACTCAGAAAAGACAAAGATCTTCATCGACAAGCAGCGATGACTATGGGGATGTAGTTCTAGAGTTGACAGACGACAATGATGATGACGCGGAAGATGTTTGTGCAATATGTGAGATTCACTACTTTGACAAAACTGGGCCAAACGTTGACTGAATACAGTGCATTCGTTGTCATAAATGGGTTCACGAAACCTGTACATCGAATCCCGATTTGCGATAATTGTTTAAACTAAAACAAGGTAAAAGAAAATAAAAAATTTGATCTCAGTACATTAGTATATTGATGACTGACTAAATAATATTCTTAAGTAAAAGTGATTCATTCCATTTTCATATATCATTTAATTTTAGAAAGAAAGTATTTACGTTTGATCAATGTTAAATTTTTTTTTAGACTTTAATACTTTTGTTTTTTTTTGCATATTTGTTAGCACTTTTTCATTAATAATAAAAATATAATCAATACATTTTCTGTATCATTAAAACCATTTTATTTTACTTTATTATAATGTTTAGAAGTCTCTTAAGTCTTAGTGGTACAATTTATCTAACCCGTGGTACAATTAAATCTACTGGTTGGGTATATTGTTCCAAAGAAAAGCTTTTAGGGAAACGCATATTTTGTAAAATCCGTTAAGAGTATGGTGTTGATGTTGCGGTACATGTTAAATGAGATTCTAAACTATGTAACTCATGATAAAGAGCTTGTTTTAATTAATATCAAAAAAAGATATTTTGCAAAAACTGAAAAATGGTACAATATATCCGACTCTCCCCTAAATATTTCTAATAATTATGTGTGAGTAGACGAAAATCTCCAAGTAATTTTCGTAGGTCGATTTCAAAAGAAATTTTAAATTCAATAATGGGGCCTCATATTATGCCTCAACGTTTAGACGGGCATCTATATTTGGACTTTGTGGCCTCGTCACATTTCAGTGTTTTGGTTTGAAAGTCCTTAGATCAAACATATCCAGACTGATGGAGAGGCAGAGCTGGACTTATTGCTTGACCTTTCCGTTCACCGGATGTAAATCCACTAGACAACTTTTTTTAGGGTTATTTAAAGTTCCTGGTTTATTTAGTTCCTGTCGAAAATGTATAACATATAGAACAACATGTCATACACAATTGCTAAGAAGTTCGTACCACACAAGAAATTTTCGAGAGAGTAATAAATTCAATGAAAAATCGTGTTGTTACTTTCATTGAGATGGACGGGAACCATTTTTCACAATTATTGTAGTTTTTTTTTGTTAAGGCATTTATTTTTTTTTTGATTAAACGACAAAACAAAACACCATGTAGACCTATTTTTGATATTTTTCTTTTTTTGAATTTCTTAATTTGTTTTACGTTTAGAACTAATCAAGAGCAAAAGATTGTGAAGAAGTGTTGTGATTTTTTACAAGAATATTTTTTTATGTAAATTGTTTTGCAAAACCATAATTTTTAGGTTGAATTTTAAAAAAGTTTCTTTTAAAATAATAGAAAAAACTAGACCGGCCCCTGTCGGGACGACCATTAGTAAATTTGCCTCTCATTCTTGTCATCAAAAAATTGCATGCATTGATAATGTTTCGAACACTAGAAAACACATCGATACTTTAAGCAGTTCCAAAGATAGTAAATAAAAACCCGTGCCATCGTTAAATGGCATATGACTGATTATATGAAATTTCATGTTTTTATATGTAGAATCTCCCTTAAAGTATACAGGCGAAACTTCCAAACACACCGTACAGGCGCGGATCCAAGGGGGGGGGGGCGGTGGGGGATATTGCCCCCCCCCCAAGAGCTTTGAGTTTAGGAAAATGGACCCGATTTTTCCTCTTATACTACAGTTTATTTAAGAACTAGAGAGAGTAATAAATCATTTTTTACCCTTTTTCTCTTCGCAAACTACTTGTGATCTTTAGTCCGGTCTTTTTAACAAAATCTGTTAGATCCTTATTCTCGCAAAAAATTTGAAGTTATAATTTAAATACTTACAAAATGTCCATTGTCAAAAATACAAAAAGGTAAACATATATAAAAAATAAATTCGTCCATATATTATTAAAATATTTTTAGGGCTATCGGTCATTTTATTATTAATTAAAAAGAGTTTTAGGGCATTTAACGTTTCAGTTTATTTACTTCTTAAACCATCTGCAGAATTACAATTAAACACTAAAAAGGGATGTAATTACTTTTTTTATGTTGTAATTAATATTAGACCTACTTATTTTTATTTCTATTGTACTGATATCTTAATTTAATTTACTTTGTTATATGGAAATACGATAGCTACAGAAAAATAAGATAAACATGTTAATTCTACACGCTTAAGAAAAAGACACCAATACAATAGTAAAATAATAAAAAACTTACAGGGAATTAGAATTAAATATATATAAAATTAAAGACACACTAAAATAAAAATATATAAAAAAACATATAAACAACATTAAGCAATAAAATACAACAAAAACAAAAATTTAAATAATAAATTGTGTTTACACTAGTAAATATTACGTATCCAATTCCAAAGTCAGTGAAACTATCTTCGCTCAAATTAATTATAATTGGTTCCTCTGTCTCACCGATCATGAGATCGAGTTCTCACATTTTGTTTTATTCTTTTATTATAAGGATTGAACTTTATTCAAAAAAATCTTTCAAAAGTTTAGTTTTATTACTAATTTTGTTAATTCTAGCAACTCTACCTTTTACTTGAGAGAGATATTTACTTCTCCAACGGACAGTTTCCGAACCATCTATAGGAACAGATTTTCTATCTGGTTTTTCCCAGCAAAAATTAAGTTCTCTGAGCAATTTCCAGAGATCAGTTCTTTTAATTTCAGGTAAATCGCGATCTTCATTGATTTTAGTTAGAATTTTGTAGACCGTTGGGATCTGCTTCTCATAATAAAATGTATATACAACCCCTTTAATTGCAGTTTTCATTTCTTCTACCAACGAGGTTTTTCTTCCGCCTGTGATCGAATGTGGCTTGGGAGTACTCACAATTTCAGTCGATTTTTCTCCTCCAGTATTCGGTACATCGTAGATTGTCCAACTCCTGTCATGTTGGAACACACCTCAATAGAGCTTTTAACATTATTATCTAGATATTGATATCTTAAGGCATCATAAACATTCATCATAATAAGTTTTTCGTTGAGGATAAATGCCCTGGTTTAACGATTTTGGAATAAATATAGAGGTGAAAGCCATATCTTTTGAGTATCTCACTAATCTCAAAAAATATATAAAAACAAGGGCAAACAAGATAAATCACTAAGAACAAACTGTAAGGTATACTTTGCTCACTGTCAGAAATTAAATTAAACTGTTAGAATTTTTATGTTGCAGTAAATTTATAAAATATATTTAAATATAATGAAATATAATTAGATTTACGGCAGTTCTCAGTTACCAGCGGTACTGGAGCAGGTACGTTTGAGATTTCGTTAACAGTTTTATTACTCTCTCTAGTTCTTGAATAGAGTATAGGAATGTGTATACTTGCGATCGCCCCCCCCCCCTTTCTCAAGAGTTTTGAGTTCAGGAAAATAGAACCCATTCTTCCTTTTATATTAGGAATGTGTATGCTGCTTGCAACTTGTTTTTCTTGCATACTGTACTTTTGTGATATCACCGCCCCCCCCCCCAAAGAGAGAGGCTGGATCCGCCCCTGACCGTATAACTGTAGCTGTAAAAACCTAAAAATTTAGTATATAATTGACACTGTTGGTGCCCCAATGTATCGTGTATTTTAAACCATTAAACTCTTCTAAAATTAAAATTACCAAAGTTAAAAGCTAATTTAAAAATATTTTCCAACCATGCTTTGTGTGTTTTATCCTAAATCCCTGGCATGTCAATTAATATATAAAATATGAGCTGAGCATTCAGCGCACAAGACGTTGTATCACATTAATTAAGATAGTAAATTCTGAATATTTCTCTAACAATATCTCATTCTCAAGAGCGTGTTTCCACAACTTGTGATTTTGAACTGGTTAGGGAATAACAATTACATAACATTCAAAATTAATAGTCGCAAGGAGACTGACACTTAGCGTGTAACTTTTAATAACTTAGTGTCTTAATATGACAAACATACGGGCCATTCTAAGATACAGTAATTTTAGACAGTGAAGCGTTGCGATATTTATAACCTATAATAGATTAGATGGATTAAATACGAGGATGAAACGAAAAATTTCCAGTATTCCCAAAAGATGGAGCTCATAGCGCCATTTCGACTATGCTATATTAAAACGTCATTTTTTTATTATGCAAGTTGTTTTTTTCTAAGAATGGAAGAAACTGAGATGTAATCAAATATTTTTATCAAAGATTTATCTACTACAGATAGTAAGACGAAGTTTGATGCGATATTAGAAAACTCTGACCTTTATTTATAACTGAAAAATTGTGAATTGCGGTCTTCTAACTACAGTTAAGGTGCTGAGCTTTCTGGAAGACCAAAATCAAATCAAAAAAAGGCGTATCACATCCTAAAATGTAGGAAAAATATTTATATATTTTTAAACTGAAAATTAAAATTGTTCAAATCTAAAATTTTAACTTTAGAAACAACCTGTATCTTGAATTTAGTGAAAGGTCGTTACAACAAGTCTGATGTTATAAGTAACATAAAAATTTATAATGTGAATAAAATAACACTTTCTTTTATGTAAAATTTAACTTAGATTTTAGAACACCCACTATATTATTGTAAAAATATAGCTACTAGAAAACTCTACAATATCTAATCACCTAATAAATGGTTTATAAATAGATCAAAAATATAGCACAATTTTGAATACTCTGTTTAACAAAAGATGCGGTTTTTGGAAGCTCACCAAATCGAAGAAGGGGAGCTACCCACCTTGAAGCCATCCAACATCCTAAGGGAAATAAGACCGGAAAACCTGCTCTAGCGGATAAGGTAACTCTTACGACTGGGCAGCAGTAGTAGGGGGGCACAATAGATCTACCAGGTCGCAGTGTACAGACCCCAACTCTAGACACATACATACATACATACACACAAAAAAATATTGATTAATACTAGTGAGTAAGAAAGCTAATTATAAAAATCAATATGAATTACTCATAAGTAATAATATTGGGAACACTAAGTCTTGTTTTTGTAAACATCCACAAAAATTATACTGCAACTTATAGTTCATGTGACTTAGCACTAAAAAATATCAGGAAATTTAGATGTAAAATACTAACAGAAATGAACTACAAATCAGAATTATAAAAACAATAACCAGTAATCAATGTTCACCAGAAAAAGGCGAATTACTTAAAAATATACCTGAATTATACCTCATTTTTGCGGAGGATAGATGGTCGTGGTTCTTGCACCAATAATTAAAACTATCTTTTTTATATAATGAAGAGCATCATTAAGTTTTTTTGAGGTTAAAAACTAAGAAGAATTTACCACAAATACTCACCGGTTGAAAAACTTCAATAATAAACAAAGACTACCGACACGTAACTATAAATTTATTGAAATAGGCCAAATTTCATAAACTGCAACTACTGTTTTAATTAAATTTAAAGAAGATAATTAAAGTTTGGTTAAATCTGAACTGTTTAAATCAGCCTCATTGTGCAGGATAATTGAACATAGAGAAGATGTTCATAAAAAATGTTTTAGATCTGTAATTTCCTTACACAGATGCCTTACAATCAATATTTGACTAGAAGTAAATAAAAAGAACATGTGGAATTAAATTTCCTTGAATAAAAAATTTTAGCTCTTGAAAATTTATAAACTGAATGAAAAATTTTTTATAAATGATAATAAAAATGTCGTTGAATCTGTTTCTGATTTCCATCAGCCTGTAAAATATTGACTTGGAGACTGATGAGACTAAATGTTTATCATTGTGTCTGAAATATAGACTGTGCATATTCAATACGAATGTTAGGTTAAGAAATTTGGCGAGATTAGCTGCTGAGGCTCAAAGTTTCTAGCAGGGTTTGGAGAATATCGAAAATGAATTGGAGATGATGATCAGGACTGATCTGTCCAATATAAGTAAATATAAGAATAAAAACCAAAAAAAAAATAGCACTGAATTTCTGATAATTCAATTCTTTCTCGAGGTTAATTTAATATGGAAATTATTAAGTCTATTCAACAGAAGTTTAACAATAATGATTTGATTATGACTCAGGCGAATAAAGGAAATTCTATTGTTTTCTTGCATAAGAGAGATTATGATGCTAAAGTGTTAAAGTTTGTACCTGATAATGGTTATAAGCAATCCAAGATTTTCAGCCTTTGTTAAGAGAGTTAATAGTATTATCAGAGATTGCAATATAACGGTACTTACCAACCTGATATATGGATTATCTGCGATTAACACTGCTACATCTCAATTGTATGTCCTTTTAAAGGTACATAAATAAGATGTTTTGTTCCGAGATTCCTATTAGACCGGTTATTTCCTACTTTAACTCTCCAATTTATCTGCTGGCTAAGTAGTTGAATTTTAGGCTTAGACATGCGTCTGATTGTAGTTCCCTCAATGTGTTATCTAATAAATTACAATCCAATAAAATTTAAGATAGCGAGATACCGGTAAACGCTATTCTAGTTCTTTGAATACGACATATTTTTTACGAATGTCCCTCTTTAGGAACTTGTCCAAATTATTAAGAACAAACTCAGTGACAGTTTTTTGTCGCAAATTGAAATGATGGAGTTGATTGCTCTTTTGAAAGTTTGTCTTAGGCAATTTTTAAAAAAATTTAAGTAAAAAACCTATTGTCAAGATGATGAATTACCTATGCCGCCTTTTTTCGCCGTATATTTATAGATTATTTTGAAAATAATATTATTAATAATCTGTATACCCTTTATATCGATTATTACCATAGATATGTGGATGATATCTTGATGTTATGAAGGACAATACATTACTGTTGAAGGAGTTTCTGAGTTGTGTTAATTCAATACATCTTAAGATCAAGTTCACTTTGGAGTTAGAAACTGAGATATGTATATATTTATTAGATTTTACTACGAGTGTAAACAATATGAATCAGAGGCATGTCTTTGTTATTTTAAGGAAGCTATCGCGTAGAGGTATTATAATTGATAATTCTTCGTTCCATTCGAGATCGCATAAAATTGCAACTTTGAAATACGAGGTAAAGAGTTAAAATAAATTAAACAAATAGCTAATACTTATAATGTTAAAATTGAATTAATTAATAGTCTTATACAAAAAAATTATTATATTATATTGCTGTGAATGCTTATATGCCAGCTATTAATGACAAAATTTTACTCTCCTATATTTAATGGTGTTGTTTCCTATAAAATAGAGTTTTTCTATGACATAATATTTCTGTTGTTTTTAAATAAATAAATACCTTTGGCGATTCATTTTTAAATAACAGGGACAGAAAAGATAACCTTTTTAACCCCGGAGTATATCAGCTTAACTACGAATGTGGTTGTTCCTATATAGGTAGGACTAAAGTTAATTTTAAATACTTATCATGGTCGTTGTATAGGACAGAATAATATGGAACCTTTGTTTACTAAGCACATACTGGAGAGTAAGCATGGTTCCGACTTTAACAGTAACTATAGAATTTTACACGTAAACAACAATTCTAATTTATTGAATAATTTTGAAAGCTTGAAAATTTTAAGATTGTTTAAGAAGGGTCCTGATATGATTTTCAATTCGTAGATTGGTCCAAATACTAACAATTTTTTTTATGATTCAATATACATATAATATTTTGATTTATATACATTTTTTACAGTAAATAATACCTTTTAGTTCTATCAGCTCTAATGGCTTGTGTATTTTGAGCCTTTGGAACTTTTCTGTAAATTATTTTTGAACATGTCACAGCCTTTGATCGTAGACTCCTGCAAATGGAATATTTTGGTTCCGTGCGGCCGGGAAACCTACGATGTCCCTCTGTCGCATATTAATTTGTAGCAATTTTTTAAAACCTATAAATAAATATCATAATTACCATGGCAGTCTGGACGTCTGGTCGTTCCTCTTGACTCTTGCTGTTTTATTTCTAAACAACTATAGGTTATATAGGGCTTACTATCACCAAAACTCAGGACTTCAAGACTCGAGTAACGCTGCTAACTAGCTGCTCAGATCTCGCCTCTTGTATTGAGCCTTGCCCTCAGCGCGCCTGCGAGTTTAATCGCGTGAAGGTTTTTATGAAATTAAACAAAACAAGTTTCTCAAAACACTTAAGCCTATTAACAAAAATAAATAGGAAACGAAATTATTTACAATGAGAAACTTAAAATTAGTAATGCTTAACAATTCCAAAGTATTACAATATTTGCTCCTGTGGGCCATTCTATTATTAAAGAAAAATGTAACAACCCAATTTAGAAGATAAAATGTATAAGTAGCTTTTAAAAATATAAATTTAAAAAATAATTTAAAAAAAAACAAAAATTAGCTATTCAAAATGTTTAAACTAATGGTACTAAAGTCGGCCTTTTATCAAGTAAAAAAAAGGATATTCTCTTAACTTCCCCAAAAATAAATGAAAAAAAAAACAAAACAAAATCGCTATTAACAGCGATTATACACGGCACTTAATTTTCTAAGAGACTGTTCTCAACACCGTAGCGCCCCTAACGAATCTCAGACCGTAACTGGAGTTTATTATTTCTTAAAAGGCTGAACTTGCTTACTCCCGGTACCCTGCCGGTATCCGTTGATATTTACCTCTGTCGTACACCCTGTAAGGGTGAATTTTGTCCCTTAAAAGTTCGAAAGTTTCGGTCGCCTTGTCCGTAGAGGGTGTTAGCCATTCTATGCCGAATACTTAATTTCCGAATTGGCCTCTGAATGTCTTAATCTTTTCTTTTTATATAAAAAAATTGTTAATTAAACTACTCTAAGTCTTCCTATAAGTAAAATAAAATCAATTACTATCGGAGAAGAAACTTGAACGCCATTTTATTAACTTTGCTGGTATTTAAATAATCCCTTCTTGCAGTCAGAAAAAACAGTAGCTATATGAATTATTTGTACATGTTGTCAAACAATATATTACATTATAGCGAGTTTATTTGATTATTCTCTTGTTTCCTAATAATGGGAAAATTGTTCAATATTTAAAATTTACTAAGCAGCTTAGGCTATATAATGGGTTCTAAATGCATTCTTGACTTAATCTTTAACAGTTTTTATAATTCTCAAGAGGGTAAAATTACCTCGACATATAAATATCTCTGGCTTCAGAAAGACAGATAAACGACCCAAAAATAATAAAATTGCTAAATTTGTTAATGGATTTAGATCTTAGGGCAGTAATAAAAATTACATAATGTCTCGTTCTTATGGTTAAAATATATCTACAGAGTGATTATTTACTCTTTTTAGTGGAATATATTTCACGTTGATCAGCATTAAAGAATTACCGTTTTTTTATCCATTAAAAACGTTTATGTTTGATTTTAGATAGTTTAGAAATATTTAAATTAAAGTCGGATTCTAGCTTGAACTGGTTCTTGTAAAAGGGCGTAACCTGCGTTTTGGCAACTGCATCCAAGCCTGTCTTTTCGATGTTAAACAGTTTTTCTCATTTTGTGTGAATAGATTTATTTATAATATTATTTCATTTTCACTAGAATATTCGATTATAATTTTAATTTCACTACTTCTTTTAGATTCAGCACTGAACCTCGGGATTGCTCTTGCAACAACCGACATATCTTATTTAAGTGGGTATTGTTAGTGTAGTTTACATTGTTACATGAGAATAATTTTCCCTCATTCAACGACCCTCTCTCCATTTTAAATTTTTAAGTTTTTAATTCTTAATTTTAATTGTGATTAAATTATTTAAATTTATATATTTTTTTGTGTATTTTAACATATATTATTAGGTTATTGTTTTCTGAGATTAAGGTGACCCATGTTAATTATGTTCTTTTTAATTTTTTTCTGCCTGTTGATGCCACATCGATTGTCTTTTTATTAAATATTTTGGATACACAAAGAAGGCTTTTTTACTCCCTTTCTTCATTTCAATTTACAAATTAAAACATTTGAATTTAAAATATTTGGGCTAGGCCAAAGATGCTTTTTATTCTAAATAAGGCTTTTAAATAAAGCTAAACAGGCCTTTTATTGACATCAAGCGTTTCTGAAATCCTACCTCCTCATCACGAATCAACAATTATGAAGTCTATGATGTGGTTCTGGATATCTGCATGGCCTAACATCATGCAATTAGAGCTGAATTTATCTGGATTATGAAAAATCCCTATTTATGTCAAAAGCAAGAAAATACGGCCTCTTTCCTATATGTGCACCATAGGAAAAAGTAGCATAAACCATTACACTTCAAAATTTGTATTTGTGAGCAAAAGGGCGAACAAAAGGAGCAGAAACGCAGAGTTTTCCTGAATTAAATCAGAAAGATCGCATAAGAAATCTGAAAGAAACTTTCTTACAGCTTTAAAAACAGATCTTAAAATTAGGAAAATATAATCTTTACCCAACCCCAAGACAACGACAATTTTATCATTAGCAGCTGAGGTGTTCTTTGGACGGCTCATGATACTCCAACTGCAATCACTTATACTCTAAACGCAGTGCATTAAACACACTACTCACAACTTGTAATATTATAAATTATTCACAACTTGAAGTGTTCGACTTAAACTGTTCAAAATCTGTGAAAATATGACACAGAAGACAGTCCTCTTTCATCAGGAAGACGGTCATGATGATAGCAAAAATTCATTACTAAATTTATACCTCGTGTAGCCTATTTACCGGCCTTGTACCGTTCGGACTTTAATTCCTTTTCTTTTTCCCAAACGTTAAAAAATTCTTGGCTGGAAAAAATGGTAAGTTCTATTACGAGGTTATCGCAGAGATAAACGTCCACTAGGTGAGACAAAGACCCAAGAATGGTAGCGCCACTGGTGGTGCAAGTGTATGTCTTTACAAGGAGATTATTTGGTAAAATTTGTCATAATTTTTGAATTTTTCCGGTAGGACGCAAGATTTTCAACCCATCCTCGTATATCAAAGATAATTAAATATCGAAGAACAAATTCATTAATTAGTAATAAATTTAATTCGCGTTACAAAAGCATTTACATTTATAATTTTGAAGTATTCAATATGAATTAAATCGTACAGAAACGTAGGAAATACCTTTTACCAGAACTGTATTTCCCCCTTTGGAATAATAACGAATCACAAGTAAGGTATCATAGGGCGAGTTGTGTTAAATTAAGTTTAATTTATTCATAGCCTTATTTTACTGGTTTTGCTCAACATGTTTTATTATTTTCTCATTACTTTTCCAAAAAAAAGATTCATAATTTTAATGGGGGGCAGGTCGTGTGGAAAGCTAAAGAAAGTCAATTTTCATGATCGATTTTTTCAAGCAAATTTTATATTTGAAATATTCTTATAATACAGGTCCTAAGAAGCAACTATTCAAGCTATAAATTTTTTTTTTAGTTTTTTGAGAACAAAATGATAGAGATATTGTTGTCACTCGAAATGAAAATTTTAAGATTTTGTACATTGTGGCAACCTCAAAATTTGACCTGCAACACTTTGGGAAACAAAAACTGTTTAGAAGTGGTATTGTAGTGACATGAACCTATGAAACTATGAATAAATTGAAAGTTTTTAATAAATTTGATGTTACGAAAAAAAAGTCTAATTTTTCGATCAAAAATTTCGGGCATTGTACATTTATTTTTTAAGTACAGTTATTTTTTTTTTTTAATTTATAGTCCAGGCAATCGTTAATACACAGGGTGATTCTCTGGAAATTTTATCCATCGATTATGGGAAAACTATAATTAGGAAGAATCTGAAAATTTGATAGTGTACTAGCGTGCATGGGGGACAGCCGGCTAAAATATTTTCAAGATGGCAGCACTTCTGGTTATACCGGAACCAGATGTCAACGTGCTTATTTTAAATTGAATACCCTATATATTATTGCATTTTTGATTTCTACGTAAAATTCTAGACATATTTCATGTGTAATATTCTATACTTAAGTCTCACCGTTTTGGACATATTTAAATTTTTATGTCACAAATGACGTTTACGGACCAAAACTTAACTATAAATTTTTCCTATAAGAAAGTCTTTATTGTTTAATTTGGGTTAGTTTTCTTGTAGATGAATCGACTTTAGTAGTATTTTTGTAATATTTTGAAATTTATTAGTACAGGGTTGTTAAAAAAAAAAACAATAAAAATTATATTTAAAAAATCGTCAAAAGTATTTTTTTTTCAATAGAAAGCATATATTTTTATAATTTTATCATATTAAGAATTAAAAATAAGGGTAACTTTGTGTAAGGTTGTCTATTTCAAAAATTTGTAGTTTTCAAAATATTTTTTTTTAAATGGATAGTCTCGTAGTTCTCTTCGCGTACCTAGTGTGTTAAATTGTGTGGTGAAAAATCGAGGGAGATCCTCGTGTTTTCTGGAATCACCCAGGGCTCTCATTTAGGTCCAATTTTATTTTTAGTGGTGATTAGTGATGTTATAAATGTTTTTAAATTTTGTCGTTGCCTATTGTATGCTGATGATTTAAAATTATTTGCAATTGTGTCCTCGTTACATGATTGTGTTTACATTCAACGAGAGCTAGATTTACTAGTCAGATGGTGTAATAATAATTTTTTAACTCTCAATGTAAACAAATAAGATTTTTTAAATGTTTTTCGCATGTGATAAATTCTTATTATATAAATGATTTCGATTTGGAGTGTGTATCATTTTTTAATGATCTCGAGGTTATCTTCGATAAAGAATTAAGTTTTAAGATGCATATTGACAATACTGTACTAAAGAGTTTTAAGATGTTGGGTTTTATAAAGGAAAACTGTAGACATACCGAAAACACAAGGGCTATCCAGACACTTTATAACAGTTTGGTGCGTAGTATTTTGGAGTATGCTTGTATTATTTGGGCACCTATATATCAGTGTCAGACAGGGGCGGATTCAGCCTCTCTCTTGGGGGGGGGGGTTGATATCACAAAAGTACAGTATGGCAAGCGAAAGAAAGTTGTCGACCGGGAGGGGGGGGGGGTAGACACCAGAAACATTCCCATTTCTAGTGTAAAAGGCAGGGTCGGGCCTATTTTTCTGAATTTGAGAGGGGAGGGGGGCGATCACAAGAAAAAACAAGTTGCCGATAGGGGGAGGATGCATACACATTCCCGGTATAAGAGACAAAATCGGGTCAATTTTCCTGAATTCAAATCTCTTGGGGGGGCTATCGCAATAAAAACAAGTTGTCTACGGTGAGGGGGGGGGGAGTGCCAGCAGCATACACATTTATAATATAAAATGCAGAATCGGTTCTATTTTTCTGAACTCAAAGCTCTTGGGAAGAGGAGGGGCGATCGCAAGCATACACATTCCTATACTCCTATACTAACTAGAGAAAGTAATAAAACTATTACCGAAACCTCCAATGTGCCTGCTCCAGTGTCGCAGGTAACTGAGGACTGCCATAAATCTAATTATATTTAAATATTGTAAGCCTTTATAAATTTACTGCAACAATAAAATTTCTGTCAGTGGGCAAAGTACACCTTACAGTGTGTCCTTAGTGATTTATCTTGTTTGTGCTTATTTTCATATATTTGAGATTAGTGAGATACCCAAAAGATATGGCTTCCACATCTATATTTATTCCAAAATCGTTAAACTAGGGTATTTTTTTCTCAACGAAAAAGATTACGATGAATGTTTATGATGCCTTAAGATATCAATATCTAGATAATAATGTTTAAAGCTCTGCTGAGATGTGTACCAACATGACAGGAGTTGGAAAATCTACTATGTACCGAATACTGAAGGAGAAAAAATCGATTGGAATTGTTAGTACTCCCAAGCTACATTCGATCACAGGCAGACGAAAAACCTCGTTGGAAGAAGAGATGTAAACTGCAATAAAAGGAATTGTACATAAATTTTATTATGAGAAGCAGATCTCAACCGTCGACAAAATTCTAACTAAAATCAATGAAGATAGGGATTTTCATGAAATTAAAAGAAATAAGCTCTGGAAATTGCGCAGAAAACTTAATTTTTACTGGAAAAACCAGATAGGAAATCCGTTCTTATAAATCGTCCGGAAAATGTCCGCTGAAGAAGGAAATATCTCTCTCAAGTAGTAGGTAGAGTTGCTCGAAATAACACAACTTACAAAATTAGTAATTTAACTGAATTTTTGAAGGAATTTTTTTGAATAAAGTTAGTGCAGAAAACTGGAAAAAATCCATATAATAAAAGAATAAAATAAAATGTGGAAACTCGGTCTCATGATCGGTGAGATAGAGGAACCAATTATAATTAATTTAAGCGAAGACAGCTTCACTGACTTTCATTACGAATTAGATACGTAAGGTTTACCAGCGTAAACACAATTTATTATTTAAATTTTTTGTAACATATAAAAATTAATTACATTTGAATCCCTTTTTAGTGTTTAATTGTAATTCTGCAGATAGTTTAAGAAATAAATAAACTGAAACGTCAAATATCCTAAAAATGTTTTTAATTAATAATAAAATGACCGATAGCCCCAAAAAATTTTAATATTATATGGACGAACTTATTTTTTTATATGTGTTTAACTTTTTGTATTTTTGACAATGGGTATTTTGTAAGAATTCAAATTATAACTTAGAATTTTTTGAGAAAAAAAGGCTACGTGTTAATCTGAATGTGCTTAAAGCGGTTTCTATGCCAAAATTAAAAATAATAAAAATACAGTTGTGATTTGTGTTAAATATGTCATAATTTTCTACATTTTCTAATTTATGTGAATTATTAAGAAATCACAAGAAATAAAATAATATTAAAAAAACTTTTTATTTTAAATTTATTACCCAAATAATATTCTATGCCATAAATACTTAGTGATAAAATAAACCTCCTTTCGACGCCTATGACAAGGATTAAAAGCCTTTTTAACACTTCACACCTCCAAATATTTATTGTTATCCAACCCAAATAGTCCATATTATAGACCCGTATTTTTGATTATAAAATTTCTAACTCATTCCTATGAAAAATATATGAAGCTAACAGATTTTGCCAAAGACATCGGACTAAAGAACACTGGTAGTTTGCGAAGAAAAAAAAAAGGGGGTAAAAAATGATTTATTACTCTCTTTAATTCTTGAATAAACTGTTGTATAAGAGACAAAATTGGGTCTATATTCCTGAACTCCAGGCTCTTGGGGGGGGGGGGTGCCGATAGCCCCCCCCCCTTGATCCGCGCCTGGTGTCGCATAGATAGACATGAGAGAGTACAATCAAAATTTTTAAAATTCTTAATATATAAACACCGATTCCCGTATGAGAAGTTATCGCATGTTATTGTTAGTAGGTCTCTCAAGTTTAAAAATGCGTAGAAGAAATCATTATGTACAGGGTGTCTCAAAAGAAAGTTCACATTTAAAAAATCGATTTAAAAAAAAGTCAGGACTTTATTGAAAAAATGTTTATTACATATTAAAATACATTGTTTGGGAATTTATTTTTTAAAAATGATATCGTCCAAATGTAATCCGTTGCGCTCACGGCATTCATTTAATCGAGCACTAAAATTGCCCATGACGGCTCGGCAGGTATTCTCCGTGATGTCTGCCATTTCGTTGCGGATATTTTCTTTTAATTGTGCCAGGGAAGTCGGTTTGTTGGCTTAAACTTTTGATTTAACATAACCCCATAGGAAAAAGTTCATAGGTGATATATCAGGACTGCGTGGAGGCCAACTTATGTCACCTTTCTTTGAGATCAATTTGCCAGGAAAAATTTCACGCACTCGTGGCAGAGACATGTTGGACGTGTGTGAAGTTGCTTCGTCTTGCTGGAACCATGTTCTTTGGTTATAGCCAGGAAAATTTTGCAGTTCAGGCACGAAGAAGTCGTCTAACATCTCCTCATTCCGCTCTGAAGTCACTGTTACTGTGCGTTCCCTTTCATCTTCAAAAAAGTGCGGGCCGATAATTCCTCGCGCCGACATCGCAGCCCATACAGTCACTTTCAGTGAATGTAGAGGTTTCTGATGATTGTGTTTTGGATTGTTTGCACTCCAATAGCGGCAATTTTGCTTGTTTATATGACCATTAAGATGTAAATGGGCTTCATCCGAAAAGAAGATGTTAGTAAACGTTGAAAATCGTTCAGTTATCTAATTTACGAAGTCAAGCCTCTGACCAGCATCCTGAGGCTTCAATTCTTGCACCAACTGAATTTTATAGGGGTTCAGCTTTAAATCTTTGTGTAAAATGCGGAATAATGATGACCTATGCACATTTAAAGCAACAGCACGCTTACGAATCGAAACGTTTGGGTCGTCACGAACAGACTGAGTAACAATCTCTACGTTTTCGACCGTTCTCGAAGACCTCGGACGCCCGGATTTTGGTTTATCTAGTGTTGAACCGGTCTCTTCAAACTTCTGGACCCATTTTCCAATAAGCCGAGCGCTTGGCGCATCATTTAAGTGACGAATATGTCGAAAATTGCAGAATTTTCTACGCGCTACAGTCGCCGAATTACGGTTTTTGTAAAACTCACGTACGCACAAAGCACGGTCCGCTCCCGAGAAACGCTCCATAGCGACTAAATTCCCAAGAGCCAGGCTACCGATTGACATACCCCCCGCGCCGCTCGGAATAGTTGCGTTCACGCAATAAGCAAAACAAATGTGTACTTTCTTTTGAGACACCCTGTATTTTTTTATACAAGCTGGTTAATGATTTGATAAATTGTGACAAACTTCATGATCAACTTAGTTTTAGAGTGCCCAACAGACATACTCGATAGAGTCAATTATTTGCTGTAACAGTGCACTGAACAAATTATAGTTTGCAAGCTTTCCTCGATTGCTTAACCACACTTTATAATCAACACTTTTTAAATATTGATGTTTTTTATGCAAGTTGTATCAGTTGAAAAGTATTACTGGGTAGCCGTATATTTATATTAGCAAAATTTTTTTTGTATTAATTTTGTAGGATCTATGTGCTATTTGGAAATTGTTCTGTGATGTACATTTAAACAAAAATAAATAAATAAATGAATAAATCTGCCCTGGTATGGGATAAAACCGCTGTTTTTAAAGTTGTAGTCAACTTTCATATTTACAAACTTGTGAAATATAGATAAAGAGTCAAAATCTACTTATACTTCTTCTTTATATAGCGCCTCAATTGTTGACAAAATTTGGGACTAAGCCATGCAATAATTTTCATTTGAATATCCGAATATGAATATATTAAATTTCGCGTTCTTGCTGTTAATATAACTTTACAAAGAAAAGACCACATTTGAATATTATAAATTTTAAAAATGAAAGCCAAGAACCATTATTTTTCAGTTCTCGAGGTTGGGTTATATTGAATTTTCGTCTTAAGCACACAATTTAAGTGACAATGATTTAACGTAATGCGCTTAGAAAAATATATTAGCACCATATTCCGGTATTCTATAGTCAAATAAAATAGTTTTATGATACATTTTGGAATATATATGGTATAAATTAAAAATTGAATGTATGAAAGAACGGGAAAAATCCATACTTATACCATTAATATCTTAACTATGGAAGAGCTAGCTACACGGCTCGTGAAAGAAAAAAATTCGAAAATATATTCGTCAAAATCTATTGGGAGTCGATAAATAGTAAATAAAATTTTTATAAAAAAAATTGAACCGAATTCTCCAAGCGCGTTAAAAAAGAAAAAATACTTATAAATTTTTATATGAAATTGAAATTTTTGAAATCGGCGCCAAACTAATACCTGATAAAATTTGATTCGCATAAACAGATAAAAACATTTTATTTTTAATTGCTTCCTTACCATAGTTTGTATATATTAGCAGTTATTTATTGCATTTAGAAATAGTTTGACGCCGACTTTAAAAATTTCAATTTAATATAAAAATTTATAGTTACTTTTCACTTTTTAGCGTACTTTTACAAGTCGGTTCAATTTTTTTTTTAAATATTTTTTCGATTATTAGTTTTGAATGCATTGTGATATCAATAAATTATTTGAGCTAAGTACTAATCGAGATTAGTGTATCTCGCAATGATTTCAAAGTGGCAAAAAGTACTCATTTTATCCAAAGTTGGAAATCACCCTAAAATGAACCACCAAAAATTTTTTTGATTCTTAGAGTTTTCCAAATACCAGTGAAATCGTGTTAAACAAATATTTAGTCTGTCATAGTAAATCCACTATCTTAAATTTTAAATTAATTTTAGATTTATAATATAGGCCCAAAACCTTCCAATATCAATATTTAAAGAACTTGAGATGTAAATTTCTTAGTCTGATATATTTTATATTGTATATTGAGTTTGTATACGCCCCAAGAACACTGCAATATCAATTTTAGTCAAAATCGGAAAATGTAAAATTTTCAGTCCTTTATATTGTATGTTATCAACCTAATAGTTGTAAAAAATTAACTTCATATTCGTAAAACACAACCCCGAAAACTCCCTAATATCAAATCTGAAAAAATGCGAATAAAATAAAATATTGACCATATTTGATCTGCCCTATTGAATTTCAAAAAAATAATTTTAATATCTAAATCTAAACTCTTCAAAACCCCCTAGTACCAATTTTGGACGCAATCCAGAAAACTAAAAATGTCATATTGCATCTGATATATTCGATTTTCTTAAAATAATTTCATATTCGCTATTTACATTCTCAAAAACCATTCAGTCTCGCATTTGAACAAAATCAAAAAATGTGAAATTTTTAGTCGGCTATATTGCATTTGCCATATTGAATCCTAAAGAAACACTGTTGAATTCATAATTTACACCCTCAATAACCCCCATATATCAGTTTTGGAGAAAATCGAAAAATGTTAAATTTTTAGAACGCCATATTGAATCCGCCAGATTGAGTTTTTCCAAAAATATTTTAAATTCGCAATTAGCACTAAGAAAAATCCTCCAATACTGATTTTAGACAAAATCGAGAGATGTAGAATTTTTATTCCGCCATCTTGGATCCGCCATATTTATTTTTTTTTTAAATAATATCAGATTCGTATTGTGCGATCTCAAAAACTACCCCATATCAATTTTGAAAAAGATTGGACAAAATTAATTAATAATCCGTCATATTGGATACGCCATATTGAATTTTTTAAAAATAATTTCAGATTCGTTATGCGCGACCCCGAATACTACCCCGTACCAATTTTAGAGAAAATCGGACAAAATTTATTTTTTCGTCCGCCATATTTAATTTTCTAAAAATAATCTTAGATTCGTCATGTGCGACCCCAAAAAAATCCCAGGTACTAATTTTGCGGAAGATCGAACAAAATTTGATTTTTCCCTCTGCCTTATTGGATCCGCCATATTGAATTTTTAAAAAAATATTTTGGATCCGTTATGCAACCCCGAAAACTCCCCCACACCAATTTTGGAGAAAATTGGAAAAATTTAAATTTTTTTGTTTACCATATTGAATTTTTTCAAAATAATTTTAGATTCGTTGTGTACGACCCCGAAAACTCCCCCCTACCAATTTTGGAGAAAATCGGACAAAATTAATTTTTTTGGGCGCTATATTGTCAGCGCCACCTTGAATTTTACTGCACCAATTCCGCAAAAAAAAATTTGAGACCACCGCAGTAACTTCCTGAACATAACGTAAAAAATTTCATTCAAATCGGTGCCGCCGCTTCCGGAGTAATCGGTGTACATACATAAAAAATACATAGTCGACGAATTGACAATCTCTACATAAGATTTTTGAAAATTATGGTTCTTGGGTTTAAACCGTGTCAAATTGGAATTATTATCCGACGTTTCGCCTACGATTGCACGAGGCATCTTCAAGGATCTTTACACTACGAGATTAGAACACTGAATGACTATCAAGGAGCAACAGACCGGTATTTGTACCCGACTGGTGCTCAGCGAACCATGATCCAGCGTTACAATCGATTTCCACGTGTGATGTAGACTGTAACCTCATCTCTATTAATATTATTTGGATATTTACAAATTTTGTTTAATTCTCTAATTTTACGTTTAAAGAAACCAGGTACTGATGCTAGCACATTAGTTTCTTTTACATTAAAAGTATGATCTGAGCAATGCTGGTGTTCAGTTACTACAGATTGTACAACTTGTTTCTTTTTTATACATCTGTCATGTTCCTTAAGCCTAGTGGATATAGACCATCCTGTTTCACCTACATACACTTTACCACAAGAGCACGGTATCTTGTAAACGCCTTGTGTTTGAAGTGGAATTGTGTCCTTTGGAGACTTCAAAAATTGTCCAATTTTCTTATATATGTTAAAAATTGTCCGTATGTTTCATTTCGGAGCAATCTGGCAATCTTGTCGGTGGTTTCGTGTATGTAGGGTAAGACAACACCGTCCATAGGAGATTTATTTATGACATTTTGTTGAGGAGTTTGGTTTTTATATTTATTAATAGAACGTCTTATATCTTCGGCTCAATATCCGTTGCCTCTCAGAGCATTAGTCAGTTTTTCTGTTTTTGATTTCAGTGACTGTTTGTGACATATTAAAAGTGCTCTATGTACCAAAGAGTTTATGATGGATTGTTTTTGGGAAGGATGATGGTGTGATGTTGCATTGAGATATCGATTTGTATGTGTTGGTTTTCTGTACATAGAATGTCCTAATTTGCCATTCTCTTTCTTTTGAACTACTACATCAAGAAAGGGAAAGGCACCATTTGATTCAGTTTCCATAGTGAATTTTATGCTAGGGTGTTGTTGATTCAGATGATCTAGGAAACTATAGAGTTTATCTGCGCTATGCGGCCAAATTACGAGCGTGTCATCTACATATCATCACCAAGATTTAGGTTTTAGAGGAGCAGAAGACAAAGCGTTTTTTTTTCGAAAGCTTCCATGAAGATGTTAGCTACCACAGGTGATAACGGAGATCCCATGGCCGCTCCCGAAGTCTGCTCGTAGAAAGTTCTTTGAAAAGTAAATAAGTGGAAATCCGACATGCTTTAATGAACTCTAGTATGGTAGAGTCCATGTTGTTGTTTCGTAATATGTCAGATATTAGGGAAACTGAATCATCTATAGAAATATTTGTGTACAGGGAATCTACATTAAAGTGTCCGGAGTTTTTAACAAAGGATTCAGTTTTTCCTGTAAAGGAATATAAAAGTTTGGCCAGATGTCTCGTGCAATCGTAGGCGAAACGTCGGATAATAATTCCAATTTGACACGGTCTAAACCCAAGGATCATCATTTTCAATTTGACCAAAGCCGTGAGAGCTTCCTTTCTTTATTACATAAGATTCTATTAAGTATTTTAGATCTAAAAAAAGGAGATTTAAATGTAAAAGTATATCTGTTGGAAAGCAATAATTTATATTAAATTGGCTTCATTATATGTACGTTTGTATGATTGCTTATTTTCAAGCAGGTACCATAAATTTTTATATTTATAGGACGTCGTAATAATGGCGATAGAGTTAGTTTCATTAAACCAACTCTGATTAATGATATGGAATAAACTTGAATGAATGTGGGATCAATTACAAGTGACGCTATTGTTTATTTACAGTAGCTATCAAAATCAATACTGTCGTGAACTAAATTTTATCGTAAAATAAAGTGGTCTAAGTAATTAATTGCTTATTGGAGTGCATAAATTTGTGTACTCAAATATATACGTTAGGTGTGAAGTATTACGACATAAATGAAATAACATCAAGTTGGATAACACCTTATTCAATTTTCTTAAGAAATATGGTAGACTTGTGCACGGGGTAAAGCTTTGAGTTGAGGAAAATAAACCCGATTCTGCCTAATATATTAGTAATATGTATGCTGCTGGTATCTCCCCCCCTCGACAACTTGTTTTTTCTTGCGATCGCTTCCCCTCAAAGCTTGGAATTCAGAAAAAGAGACCCGACCCTGCCTTTTACACTAGAAATGGGAATGTTGCTGGAGTCTCTACCCCGTCGACAACTTGCTTTTGTTGTTATACTGTACTTTTATGATATCACCCCCCCCCCCCAAGAGACAGAGGCTGGATCCACCCTTGACACGTGGTGTTTCAAAAAACATGAGCCAATGCTTTTCTGGAGATGTTTGATATAAAAATAGAACCAGAAGTTTAAATGAACATGGTTTCGCTGAGGCTTCTATAACAAGACGCAGAGTGTAAAAAATTATAAATTATTTTTATTTTTTTAAATAAATTCTAAAGGTTTAGGCGATGTAAAATTATTTAGTGTGCATTATGATGAAAAATATTTCGGATATAAATATTAAATTATAACTGATTCAGGGAGGTACTTAAAGGTTAATTATTAGTTATTGAGTAAAAATATGTACGCCAATAACTGTTTCTCTTTTTGACGTTATTTTTTAAATCATCTTAAACGCCTTCCAGAATGTCCTTTTTAGTGTTTCTCCGATTTTGACTCTTTTAGCAGATAAATCCAATTATGTTAAAGTATATAGAAAAGAAAAACGTGAATTGTTTCAGTACATCTCTAAAAGAAAATTATTTTTATTATATTTATTATTGCTTTCAATTTCAATTACAGGAAAGATGAAAGTGGCTACCTCGTGCTCGAATACAAGCGTTTAATCTTTGTCTAAGGGCTCTACTTACTTTTTGAAAAAGTCTTTCATCATTATTAATATCGAAGGCATCGAATATACGCCGCCATAATTATTATCTTCTGGTCACTTCATTGAAAGTACATATCAGACGGATATGCCGTTTATTTTTCTGGAAACCAAGACCCTATGCACCGAAATGGAAAATCAATAATTATAAAACATGTTAGTAAGTATGTCACTAACTTCGTACCACTGTCAGACAGGGTAATACTAATACAATTAAATGCCAAACCTGTAAATATAAACATTGTCCACGTTTATGCTCCTACTGCTGACGAAGAAGAACAAGAAATCGAGGAATTTTACCACCAAATAGAAGAAGTGCTAAAAACAACAAAGAAACACGAAACAACAATACTTATGGGAGACTTTAACGCTAAAGTTGGAGAGAAGGTAACACATAACATCACCGGAAACTTTGGCTTGGGAGAGAGAAATCAAAGAGGTGAACGTCCAATCGAATTCTGCCAAGAAGCTGACTTTGTCATTGCAAATACCTGGTTTCAACTTCCAGAAAGACGTCTGTACACGTGGAAATCCCCTCAAGATGGACAACAAGGCAGAATACTACGGAACCAGATAGACTACATTCTAATAAACCACCGATTTCGTAATAATATTAAGGATGTAAAAACTTACCCCAGTGCTGATATATACTCAAACCATAATTTACTCTGCTCCAAAATACAAATTAAATTAAAGAAATTAACAAAGCCATCTAAACAAAACAGAAATCCTCAAACACGTGAACACATATTGTAGCAAATAAATAACGAAATACACAAAATATTGAAAATACTAAACGAAAACAGAACCATAAACGAATGTTGATACGATATACAAAACTCGATTTTAAAAGAAGTGAAAGAGTCTCTGAAAACACCTAAAAGAAAGGCAAAAAATGAGTGGATGACACAGGAAATTCTTGACCTGATGGAGGTACGACGGAAATATTAAAATAGAGATACTAACAAATACAGTGAAGTCAATAAATTCATAAAAAGAAAAATTAAATAAGCCAAAGAACTTTGGCTCGAAAATTCCTGTAAAGAAATAGAGAACCTCCAAAAAAACACGACAATTTCAATCTCCACAGGAAACTTAAATATACCTCCGGAATTAGATAACCAAAAAATGCTCATAAACGCCGACGGAAAAATCTGTAATCACGAACATTAGTGCAGAGAATGGGAGAGATACATCAGTGACCTTTTTGACGATGCTACTTGCGAAAACGCTGCACATACACATACTATATGTGGCAGCGAGAGAGACAGGGGTTCCAGTATATTGAAATCAGAAGTCAGAAAAGCAATACAGCAAGCCAAAAATAATAAGGCACCTGGACCAGATCAAATCCCTGCTGAGCTGCTTAAACTTCTGGATGAGGAAAATATTTCCTACTTAACCACTTTCTTTAATAAAATTTACAACGAAGGAATAATACCAGATGATTGGTTAGAATCGCTGTTTATCACACTACCAAAGAAAAATAGACCTACCAAATGCAGCGACTTTAGACTGATTAGTTTAATGAGCCACACACTTAAGATACCTCTACGAATTCTACAGAATCGAATATTCCTTTTATGTGAAAGTAGAGTGAGTGATGAGCAGTTTGGATTTAGAAATGGTCTAGGAACCAGAGAGGCACTATTTTGTATGCGCGTTCTCCTACAAAAAAGTTGTGAATTCCGAAAGAACATCTACGTCTGTTCGACTACGACTTTGAAAAGGCATTCGACCGAGTACAACACGATACACTTTCCGAATGTCTACAAGCAGCAGGTCTAGACCACTACGATATAAGACTGCTAAAACATCTGTATTACAATCAAGTAGCCTCTATCCAAATTGAAAACAGTCGTACTCAAAGCCTACCCATCAAACGTGGTGTAAGACAGGGTTGCGTTTTGTCACCCTGTCTTTTTAATGTATACTCTGAAGAAATTTTTAGGGAGGCTTTGGATGACAGAAAAGAGGGAGTAAGACTGGGTGGAGAAGTAATCAACAATATTAGATTTGCTGATGATACGGCCATTCTTGCAGAAAGCATCGAGGATCTCCTCCAAACATTAGTAAATCTAGTCAATGAGGCGAGCTGCCGAAAAGGCCTTAAAATCAACATGTCAAAAACAAAGTGGATGCCTGTTGGAAAGATTAATGTAGATAAATGTCAACTTTGGCTTGACGAAGAGAGGATAGAGCGTGTAAACCATTTCAGATACCTTGGCAGTTGGTTGAATGTGAATGGGGACTCAGATGAAGAGATAATAGCGAGGATCGAAATGTCGCGTAAGGCCTTTATGACATGAAAACCAGTTCTATGCAACAGGAACCTGTCAATGCATATTCATAAGAGGGTCTTGAGATGCTATGTGTGGTCTATTCTGTTATACGGTTGCAAGACATGGATACTAAAAACCACAACGCTAAACAAACTGGAAGCTTTCGAATTGTGGTGCTATCATCGAATCCTACAGATATCATGGGTTTCGCACACTTCCAATGAGGATGTTCTCAGAATGATGGATACAGATCGACTGCTCTTAAACATTATAAAGAGGCAGAAAACAGAATACTTCGGCCACATAATTAGAGGACCTAAATACCATCTACTTCGCCTTATAATACAAGGAAAAGTGGAAGGAAAAAGATGGATAGGCCGAAAGCTTTCATGGCTACGTAACATCAGGCAGTGGTGTGATTGCACGGTGGAGGAACTATTTCGCGCTGCAGCCGATAGAGAAAGATTTCAGGAAATTGTAAACATGATGACCACCAACGTCTGAATACGGACATGGCACCTAAAGAAGAAGAAGAAGGTTACTGCAGTTTTATAAATACTTTTTTCACATGTCCTCAGAAGTATTAGTCTAGTGGCGTTATATCGAGGGACCGAGGCGGCCATGAAATGAGTCCCCCTTATCAATCTAGTGGGCTCGATAAGTTTGATTTGGAGCGTTTCTAACTTGCGCGGTAAAATATACAGGAGCACCGTTATATTAAAACTACAACACACATTTAATAGAAATAGCCCAGTTAAATCATTTTAGAGAAAATGTAGATAAGATTTTTGATTTAACGGATTCGGTAGATTCATAGAAACAACTAACTGGTTTCCAACAATAGTGGCCCAAATATTTATTGAAAATCGATATTGTCTCGCAATAAATTAGGATTTTTATCATACCATTCATGAAGATTATGAAAATTAACGAAAACTTTTGGGGTAACGCATGCTCCATAAGTAAAAAAATTAAAAATGAAAATTATTCCTAATTTGCTGTAAAAGCTACTCACAAAGCTGTAAACGAGGAGCAAGGTCTCTGGTAGCGATAAAGTTGTTGCTCATGAAGCGTTTAAGAAACACATGAATTCGAAATATTTCTTAGTCCTTGGACAACGCTTCTGGCACGCAGATGGATTACTTTTAACATGATTGAGAAATTGTTCCTCAACTTTCTGTGGTTTTAATCTTCCTTGTTCTCATAATGGCCGAGTAGTACTTTCAAATGTTTTTATCTAAAATGCTGTCCCTTCGATTGGGATATTTATTGCAAAATAAACGAACAACTTCCTTTGAATTTTGCGTCTCGATACTACATACATGTCAATTAATTCTCTATATGAATAGTTTACATAAGACATTGTAGCTTTTACGAAGACATTTTCACAAGGACAGTTTATGCCGTTACAACTGTCTAATTTAAGAAAAGGCAACTTAATTAATTTTTTTTTTGATTTTCGTAAAAATATCTTACCTTAAGTGATAATTTAATTACATTACAAGCATGTATAGAGTGGGTGAATTTTTATCATCATAATTTAGATTAAAAATTTTATTAAGGCTAATCATAATCATTTATGCATGAATTGACACGATTGCGTTTATCTCCTAAACGGAGTCAAAATCGAGTAAACATTAAAGGAAATTTTAAAAGACATTTAATAAGTTTCATAAAAATTGTGTCACAAAACGGAAAAGTAAGGGATGTATATACTTTCTCTTAATCAATAATAGTTTTTTAACCTTTAGATACTCGTACATCCCTGGTGCAGTTAAAATTTAATATTTATATTCAAAATATTCTTCTTCATAAATGTATTACGCACACATCTCTTTTACATCACCTAAACCTTTTTTAAGTTATTTCAACGGAATGAAAATGATTTAAAATATTTTACACCTTGGTACTGTCACGGTTTAAATTTCGTTTTAAGTTTACTATGGCTAATTTTGTAAATTTTTACCTTGTTTTGTAAATACTCACGTTTGGGCATCACAATGTCGTTTTTGATTAAGCATTTCTTATATATCATCCGAATAACCGCGTACTATTCGTTACATTTTTGGTTTTACTATAATAGGAGAACTCCTTGTTTTACTTTCTTTCAAAATTTCTTCCTAACTCGATTGTTTTCTTTATTATTCCGTAATTTGCCTATAATTTTACACCACAAAATACAGCCTAAAGTTAGTTCATATTGTTAGCATTTATAAGGACGTTGACTCTATGATATTGTACTAAGTAGTTTTATTTAGATAACGAATTTGCATTTACCTTCTTTTTTTTTTGATAGATATCGTTTTCCCTGCCTGCTATTCGAGTAAAATTATTACTTTTATTATTTCTTTTGGCATTCTTCTTGATATTATTTTAAATAATTTCATAGACTTTGTGTACATTTTTCTTGAGGTTAGGTTGTTTTGTCACTGTCTAGTGTGTCACTTTGAGTCGACGTATAGGCAATTCTTATTCTTTTAGGCAATAACATGCTGGGCAGTTGTTTCTGTTTTGTAATTTTTGGAGGAAGTTTGAATATGTAACTTATAAGGTTAGCCGAAAATATATATTTCCTAATTTAAAAATAAAACTAAACAATGAGTTTCTGTTTGATTTAGAGCCGAAAATTCTAACGACTAATTAATTAACAAATCTATTTAAGCCTACTATTTTGAGCTGTCATTTCTCTCGAGATGCTACTCCTTTAAAATTCTTTTTGACGTTTGGAAAGAAGAAGCACATACCGCGCAAGCTTGAGGCTTCATTATAAAATGGAGGCCAAATTGACTTCATTTTTATTTTTCCTGTCAGAAACTGCCCAAAGAACACTGAAGATTTGCATTCCGTTTGATTTACCGCATCCTGCTCGATTTGAGGCAGGAATTTTATCTGGATTTTTTCAATAACAGTGTAGTGTTGTTTGGCTTTAGTATTTTTTACCTGTAAGGCGTTTTTTGACTGTTTTACTGAGATTAAACCTGGAAACAGGGATTTTGTCAGTCTTGGCACATTTTTGACAAGGAATTCGTCTAAGCCCCAAGAAATGGATTTCAACTTTAGGGGTTTGAACTTATAACTGGTATCCACCCTACGGGTTTATACATTACTGTAATCTACTCTATGGGTTTGAACATAACTGATATGTACCTTACTGGTATCCACCCTCGAGGTTTATTGTACTGTAGTTTACCCTCGGGGCACATTGTACTGTCATTTACTCTACCTGCGTGTTGCTGTCTTGTGGTTACATCAGAGCCTATACCCTATTGGAGAGATGAAAACAACTGGCAGACTTACCATTTCTACGTCAAACCTTATATTACTTTTATTTAGTTATTTAAGGAAGTTATTCTTAATTGTAATTAATATAAGTCATTGCGCAATAAACAACTATGAATAGAAAGAATGGTTTTGCTTTAGTTTTTTTTAATGCCAGTAGACTGTATTATGTGTTAAAATAGGTGTTTAGATTTATATCTTTTTTTTTGTTAATCTATCCGAGTAGTTCAATCTTTTAATTAAATATTGTTACTATTACTTTCTATACCGAGATTTATTTATCCCGCATACTACTTGCGTTTGAATCTTTTATTTGTTGTTGATTGTTAATTTTAGAGAGTAAAGTTAAAAGCTAGTTCGTAACAACATTGCCCTGAATAACTCACCCCCACTTTCCGGCATAGGGGTTAACTAGGCATTATTGCCCACTAATGCTTTCCACTATACTTTCGTGATTTGATGTAATAAATTAACTATTGTTTTTCCTTATATAGTCAGATATTGCGCCGTTTCTAAAAACCAGTGTAGCAGTATAGGAACCTCAACAGACCCATGTTCTAATAAAATTTTTGTTCTATTTTTAGATGAAGAGTCTCTATGTAAACATTAGCCCATGTTTTTTAAAACACCTTCTATATGTAATCCATACTTTTTTTTTATGTGATAATCACTCTGTACAGGGTGAGTCAACGATTGGATGAAGTAGGTTTGTGCCTTTTCGGTGAAATTAACAAAGAAACTATATTTATTGTTTGATACAGTTTATTTTTACGCAGATTTTAAAAATATTTAGGACTCTACAGGGTGAGCCAAAAAACTAGGACAGCATGAAGTTGTATTTTTTTAAATAGAACACCCTATATACGAATCGTATTTTCGATTTAGCTTATAATTTTAAATCTTTTTTATTAAGGGTCTACTATAACAAACTTTATAGTTTCTGAGATAATTAAGTTTAAAGAAAAAAAGTCACATTTTCAAGCATCAATTCAATCCTAAATAACGTTTTCAATTTTGTGACAAATATATTCAAATTTGGAATTTAGCAAGGCCAAGGACAAGTTAACATAATTTTTACCTAATATTTGCAATAAAAGCTACAGGGTGTTGAACACATCGGCTCAAATTTGAACAAGTTTAAATGAATAAATATCTTTTTTTTTAAATGGTACACCCTGTATATTTTCATGTTATTTAATAGAGTAATAAAAACCCTAAAAGTTTTGTTCAATATATCCTATACCTATTTATAATAGTTTTTGAGATATTTCAGTTTTTCTTATTTTCCATACTTTTTTACAGAAATAGTCTTCATTATCATAGTAGCCATGGCAAAAACAATGAAAAGAACATTTTTCTGTGTGTCAAATTTATAACCGCAATCGCTCCTTTTGGTTTTTATGTAGTGTAGTTTGGTTTTTTTTGCATTCATCTTATATTGTAAAATGAATTTTCCAAAGAATGAGTTAATAGATATGATTTATACAATAGGAGAGGCTCAAAAAAATTGCCTTCTTGCTCAAAGAATTTAGAAAATGAAGTATCCTGATCGACGCCAGCCTAATACCCATACTTTTCAAAACTTAATGCAAAGATTTGATTCTTCTGGTACTGTTGATTATCCAAAACGTAAAATGGTCAACAAACCAGTAACTAATGAAGAAAAAGAACTACAAGTATTGTTAAAGTTCAGGAAAATCCTTATATTGGTAGCCGTCAGTTAGCAGCATTATGTGAAACATCACAATCCACCGCTAATCATACTACCAAGAAATATAGGTATCATCCATATCACATGGAATTACACCAAGAATTGCATGGAGAGGATTTTGAAAGTCGTGTAAACTTTTGTCGTACAATAAATGCGGAGATTCAATGAAATCCAAATTTATTATGCAAGGTAATGTTTAGTGATGAAGCTACTTTTAGAAGTAACGGTGCCGTAAATAGACGCAACATGCATTATTATGCCACAGAAAACCCATTTTGGATTAGAGAGGTGCAACATCAAAACCACTGGTCATTAAATATTTGGTGTGGTATTCATCATAATCGAATTATTGGACCCCACTTTTTTAATGAACCACTAAATGGCCATAGTTACCTGAACTTTCTACAAGAAGAACTACCCCAACTGCTTCAAGGTCTCGATAGGGATGAGCTCGACAGTATGTGGTTCCAGCACGATGGTGCGCCTCCGCATTACCATCGTGAAGTTCGGGCGTTTTTGGACCAACGATATCCACAAAAATGGATTGGACGTGGGGGTTTCATTGAGTGGCCACCAAGTTCTTGCGACATCACCCCATTAGATTTCTTCCTATGGGGTTATATTAAAAATAATGTGTGTTAATCCACCAACAACAGTGGAAGATATGCGAAACAGGATTAGGGATACCTGTAGAACAATAACGCCACTAATTTTGTCCAGGGTCCGAGAAAATCTGCAAAAAAGACTAAATTTGTGCATTGCACAAGAGAGTCGTTTATTCGAACACTTATTAAAAAGAAATAATTAATCTCAGTATTTAATAGGTAATTTTTTTGTTTCAAGTTAGTATAAAAGTAAATATGTATTTGCCTTGTTGTTATTGTTGTGTTAATTTTTTCACATTATGTTTAATTAAACTATTGCCGTTGTAATATAACGAATAATGTATTTCATCATATTTAACCACATTTTGTTTGTTTCTGTAGTTTCTTTTTATTATTTTACATGGCTACTATGATAATGAAGACTATTTCTGTAAAAAAGTATGGAAAATAAGAAAAACTGAAATATCTCAAAAACTATTATAAATAGGTATAGGATATATTGAACAAAACTTTTAGGGTTTTTATTACTCTATTAAATAACATGAAAATATACAGGGTGTACCATTTAAAAAAAAAAGATATTTATTCATTTAAACTTGTTCAAATTTGAGCCGATGTGTTCAACATCCTGTAGCTTTTATTGCAAATATTAGGTAAAAATTATATTAACTTGTCCTTGGCCTTGCTAAATTCCAAATTTGAATATATTTGTCACAAAATTGAAAACGTTATTTAGGATTGAATTGATGCTTGAAAATGTGACTTTTTTTCTTTAAACTTAATTATCTCAGAAACTATAAAGTTTTGTTATAGTAAACCTTTAATAAAAAAGATTTAAAATTATAAGCTAAATCGAAAATACGATTCGTATATAGGGTGTTCTACTTAAAAAAAATACAACTTTATGCTGTCCTAGTTTTGTGGCTCACCCTGTAGAGTCCTAAATATTTTTAAAATCTGCGTAAAAATAAACTGTATCAAAGAATAAATATAGTTTCTTTGTTAATTTCACCCAAAAGGCACAAACCTACTTCATCCAACCGTTGACTCACCCTGTACTTTATTGATAGTATCCAAACTTTTATTAAAACAAAGATTTATAATAATAATGTCATAGAGGACATTATAAACGCAACAAAAAATTTCTGAGTTTATACTTGATAACGATTAGACGTTTTATTTAAAACATTTTATTTTGGAAGCCTCTGTTATCATACATGCAGTATATAATGATTTTCAAGACGACAAAATCCCATTTTTTAAGGGTATGAATAGATATGTTGTACACATACAAATATGGTTCTTTATCTATAGAGGAATTTTGAAAACAATCATCTTCTCTATAAATTAAGAAAAAAGTTTTAAAATTATGCTAGTGTCTTGAACAGATATGCAAAAAGACATGTTGTATGTATAGATAGAAGAAGCAAAAATATTTTAATGCAAAAAAAAACAGTTATTGATAGATTCTTGTATGAAACAAAATACAAAATAAAAAAATAACAATGTTATATTTGCTTAATTTCTGAAATCTGATGATGACATTCGAGGTAAATTCAATGGAAAATATATACATTAAAAAAAAAATGACACACTCTAGCAAGACAACTGTATCACTAACAGGCGCGGATCCATCCTCTCTCTTGGGGGGGGGGGTGGTATCAGAAAAATACAGTATGGCAAGTGAAAGCAAGTTGTCGACGGGGGGGGGGGGGGGGGGGGTACACCAGCAATATTCTCATTTCTAGTGTAAAAAGCAGGGTCAGGTCTATTTTTCTAAATTTAAAGCTCTCGGAAGGGGGGGGGGGCGATCACAAGAAAAAACAAGACGCCGATAGGGGGGGGGGGAGGATACGAGCAGCATACATATTCCTATACTCTATTCAAGAACTAGAGAGAGTAATAAATCTATTACCGAAACCTATAACGTACCTGTTCCAGTACCGCAGTTAACTGAGGACTGTCGTAAATCTAATTATATTTAATTATATTTAAATATTATAAGCTTTTATAAATTTACTGCAACAATAAAATTCCTTATAGCTCAATTTAATTTCTGTCAGTGAGCAAAGTACACCTTACAGTGTGTCTTTAGTAATGTATCTTGTTTGTGCTTGTTTTTATATATTATTTGAGATTAGTGAGATCCCCAAAAGATATGGCTTCCATATCTATATTTATTCCAAAATCGTTAAACCAAGGCATTTTTTCCTCAACGAAAAACTTATTACGATGAATGTTTCTGATGCCTTAAGATATCAATATCTAGATAATAATGTTAAAAGCTCTGTTTAGATGTATTCCAACATGACAGAAGTTGGAACATCTACTATGTACCGAATACTGAAAGAAAAAAAAAAGAACGGAATTGTTAGTACTCCTAAGCCACATTCAATTACAGGAAGATGAAAAACCTCATTGTAGAGAGGTGTAAACTGCAATAAAAGGAATTGCACATACATTTTATTATGAGAAGCAGATCCCAAACGTCGAAAAAATCCTGAACTAAAATCATTGAAGATCAAGATTTACCTGAAATTACAAGAAATGAGCTCTGGAAATGGCTCAGAGAACTTAATTTTTGCTGGAAAAAACCAGATAAGAAATCTATTCTTATAGATCGTCCAGAAAATGTCCGTTCGAGAAGGAAATACCTCTCTCAAGTAAAAGGTAGAGTTGCTAGAAGTAACACAACTTACAAAATTAGTAATTTAACTGAGCTTTTGAATGATTTTTTTGAATTAAGTTACTGCAGAAAATTAGGAAAAATCCATGTAATAAAAGCATAAAAGAAAATGTGGAAACTCGAACTCATGATCGGTGAGACAGAGGAACCAGTTATAATTAATCTGAGCGAAGATAGCTTCACTGACTTTGACTACAAATTAGTTAAGTATTGTTTACCAGCGTAAACACAATTTATTATTTAAATTTTCTGTAACATAAAAAAATTAATTGCATTTGAATCCCTTTTTAGTGTTTAATTGTAATTCTGCAGATGGTTTAAGAAATAAATAAACTGAAACGTCAAATGTCCTAAAGATGGTTTTAATTAATAATAAAATAACCGGCAGCCCCAAAAAAATTTTAATATTATATGGACGAATTTATTTATTTGTTATATGTTTAACATCTTGTATTTTTGACAATGGGTATTTTGTAAATATTTAAATTATAACTTAGAATTTTTTGAGAAAACAAGGCTACGTTTAAGTCTGAATGTGCCTCAAACCGTTTTTATGCCAAAATTAAAAATAATAAAAATACAGTTATGATCGTGTTAAATATGTCAAAATTATTTATATTTTCTATTGTAGGTGAATTATCAAGAAATCATAAGATAAAAACTTTTCATTTAAAGTTTATTACCGAAGTAATATTCTATGCCATAAATATTTAGTGATAAAATAAACCTTATATGACAAGGACTAAACGCCTATGACAAGGATTAAAATCATTTTTAACACTTTACCAAATATCTGTTGTTATCCAACCCAAATAGTCGATTATTATAGGCCGGTATTTTTGATTATAAAATAACTCATTCCTAAGAAAAATATATGTGTCCAACAGATTTTGCCAAAGACACCGGACTAAAAACACAGGTAATTTGCGAGGAAAAGAAAGAGTAAAAAATGATTTATTACCCTCTCTAGTTCTTTAATAAACTACAGTATAAGTGGCAAAATCGGGTCTACTTTCCTGAACTCAAAGCTCTTGGGGGGGGGGCGATCACCCCACCGCCCCCCTTCGATCCACGCCTGATCACCAAGAGTGTTGATTGAGACTTTAAATCTGTTGAATAGTCTATATTTTTGGATGAATACAGAATTGGTTCGCTTAACTGAACACCATTTAGGAATCCGTGAACGTTTAGTAGCAGAATATTATGTTGCATCGTGTTAAAAAAGAGGTAATTTTACAGGGCGTGGTGCTGTCATTTCACCAAAAAATCATTTTGCCTTTTAGAATATTTCTAAATAAAACAATTTGTACATTATAAACGTCTGGTTAATACATATCTTTTATGAAAATGTTTTTGCTGTTTTGAACTCTTTCGGGAAACATTCAAGTCTAGTACTAGTTTGGGACTTTTATATTATTTATAGCCAATATTCTCAGGAGCTTGTTAATAATAAGTGCTTGCTTTTTAATTTACTATAGTTACTAAGACTAGTAATTCATTCATTTAATAGATTATTTTCGTAGTAGTCTCAAGGGTGGTAATGTAATTATTGCAGAAAAACCATGCAGCGACCAAGAAATAATAATAGAAGAAATTATATCTTCTAAATTAAAATAAAAGAACATAATTTAATAACATTCAGAAACTACTCTAATAAAAAATGTGCTCACATATGAGCCTTCATGGAAAACACTGATTGGTCATTCATTGAACGTAGTAGGTCAGTATCTCATACATCTTATTCTTTCCAACAACGTGTTTTGATATAAATAAATTTTTATGTCTTTACAGAAACACAGCATTTAATAACTGACAAAGAAATTTCTTACAGGAATAAGCGATCTCTGCATTACATTAGCAAATATCACGATGGTCGAAATATTTCGATTTATTTTTGTAAATATAAATCTATTCTGAGAAATGTAATATCTCAAGCATGTAAAAAATATTATAATAAAGAGGAAAAGGAAGCAGAAAACTTCAAATGATAAAAACTTGAGACATTATTAATATCATATGTTGAAGAAATAAGAATACAAAAAATCAAGTAACAAAACTTAATATAGTCTCGATAAATATAACTAAACCAGTGTTTGTTGCTAATCATTTATATGATTATTATGTGAAGATGGTAATCAATATTACAAAAATCATACGTCCGTGTCAAGGGTCCTACCATTTTTAAAAAACAGAAATCTGAAGTTACTAATAGTTTTCATCTAGCGCTTGTCACAACTGTTGAAACTTTAAAGCTTACAAAAAATCTTAAAAAGACGATTCTGCTGAATCTGAACAAGTATTGTTAAAGCGAACTAAAAAGTTTCCACTACAATTTCTTGAGATCCTCTCTAACATTACAAACTGTTTTTTACTGAAGACATTTTTCGCTGTGGTTTGAGAGATGATTTGATTATTGCCATTGAAAAGAGTGGAAATATAAAAATACCCTGAAACTTTCTGCCTATATCCCTTTTATACATATAACTGAATATTTAACTCAACTAGTCAGTTTGAGTTTAAAATTAAGAAAAGCACCAAAAATGCCTTATATGCATTATTGGAAAATATTTATATAATTATAAAAAAAACTCAATGTAGCAGTTTCTTGTTACCTGGCTAAAGCCTCTGATTGCGTTAATAATGTAACAGTTTTGCGGATGATACTTCTGAGCCGCTGATCTGAGGAAAATCCTAGAATACTTCAGAAGGCAGTCGATGTGGATATATCTGCAATAAAGCCGTGGTTTGATGCAAATATGGTCGTACTTAACGTCGACATTACTCAATTTAACAAATTTATTAAAAGCCTGATTTTATCGTTGAAAATTGACTCAAGGTTTTTGATTACATGTTCCTGGGAGTTGATTTGGACCAAAATCTAAAGTAGGTGCATCACATAAAGAAATTAGCTAAAATTTTAACATCTGTCATGTTTCCCTAAAAACTCAATAATACACATATTATGCATTATTTAAACCATATTTAAGATATGTACTCATTTATTGGGGTACGTGAAAGGTATACTGCATCATACTTTATTTTGCAAAAAAGAGCTGTCAACATAATTAGTAAAACACACATATACACACGGTATACCTCTGTTTCAAGTTCTAAAAGTTTTTACATTTCAAGATCTAATTATTTATGACAGTGTTATTTTATTGATTTATGACAGTGTTTTTATATTGCACACTAAGTTTTTGGGAACAAATAAGAGTTCCTATAATTAGATATAAACTATAAATTCCTCAACCCAAAATTAAAATGACTATAAGGGTGATTTTTCATTTGGACAAGGCGTATAATGCAATTTATTTTTATATTAGGCAGTTAACAAGTAGATAATTCATTTCCTCTGCAAATTATTCTTCTAAAGAATTTCTGCAAATTTCAGTTCCTAAGTCTGCTTTTAAGCCTATTTATTCCTAACCAGATTTTAGTAATTTTAAATTTTATATTCATGTAATAAAATAGTTACTTATACTTAGTTTTTACATTGGTATGGGTTGATATTTTTTTCAATTTTTTAATGATAATAACGGTCTTGTTCGGAAAATAATTATGACAATGTATTAATAATTTTGATTATTAGGTATCAAAGTCGACACCTGTATGGTTTGATTTACTGTTGTACCATTTGATCAATAATTTGATTTGATTTATGTCTTCCGAGTTCGTCAGTTTGTCTGCCATTTAGTTTTAAACCATACAAAATTGTACTAGTTTTAAAAATAGGACACTATTTATCTAGAGCAGTGCTAGTCAAATCATTTCAATTATAATATATCATGATAAATTATAAACAATAATGTACTTGTTTAACTTACCATCCTGGGGTACTTTAACAAAGACTTGCTGTATGATATTCGACACTTACCTAAAACAAAAAAAAAGATATTTATTAAGAGCTTTTCCTTAACGAATATAAATAGAGCATTTGAAAAAATATAATAAACTCCATAATTTCATAAAATTTGGTTAAATCAATTTCAAGTACCTGAATTTCTTATTTAATTTTACGGACATGCTTAAGTAAAGAGCATATATTTATAATCGAGATTCTCTTCTAAAATATTTACATTATTCACGGTCAAGAGTTATATATCGGGTAATACAGAACTCATAAAAATCTCACCAAGCGTGTACCCTTTCATTATTTTATGAATTATTGGACATGTTAGCATAGAATTTTAGTTAGACCACTATTGCTATCTCCTAAATAACATTACAGATGAGAGAAAACTGGCCTTTTTGTGGTACATTCAAGACACGTTGATAGAGTTTACTTTTAACTTTGAGGAAAAACGTATCCTATAAAAAGTCATACTATTTGCCTTTTTATAAAAAGGAATTAAAAAAATTTTACAAAAGATTTAACCTTGGCGTTACCAATACCTACTACAATTTTATAAATACGGAACTATATTTTTCATTAAATTTTAAATTAACTCAATGGCTTTTCTCCACAATTAGATATATATTCGTTATTCCAATAGTAAATTTTTCTTAAAAAAAATAATATGGTTGTTTAAATAAAAGTTTATTTAAGGACCATTTAAATTTGGACCAAAAAGTCAACGAAGTATTTTCAAAAATAATTTTTATCCATGTCTCAATTTTATTTTCAATAAATATCAAAAATGTGGTACCACTGTCAACATATTTGAAATAAAAAATAAATGCCTTTGCATTTAATACATCGCAGTTGCCACTTGTCATATAATATGAGGAGAGGGTGTAAATATCCAAAATATCTTAAACTCTCTCCAACTGCTGTTATATTACTTCCCCAGCATTTTATTAAAACAATCCAAACAATTTTACCCATATTTTTAGCCTGTACAGAGTGTCCCATCGGGGGCCAATTCGATTTACTCGTATATATGGGAAACTATACATAGGAAAATTCTGAAAATTTGATTGAATACGAACGTTGATGGGGCAACCCCGATATAGTATTTTCAAGATGGTGGTACTTCCCGTTATACCATAACATAACCTTTTTTGGCTTCTGTAAAACTGGGGGAAATATGTCTTTTTGGAGCGACATTTACAAATTCCATCTTTTTTATGTACAAGAGATGGACACACTAAGACGCAAAAAATTATGACATTTCAAAGATAGGAACAACAGGTAGATGGTGCCCTCTGCAACTATTGGCAATATAACAGTTTTAAAAATTTTGTCCAATATTTTAATTTTTCTAAAGTGTTATGACATCTTATATCTTGGTTGATCTTAACTTTCAGACTCGGAAACAAAAATTCATATACAGGGTGGATCATCGGGAACCAATTTGATCTATATATAGAAAATTTTGAAAAAATGACAGTACACTAATGTCGATAGGAGCAACTCGGCTAAAGTATTTTCAAGATGGTGACACTTCCGGTTATATCAAGAGTAGATGTCAACTTGCTTATTTTAAAAGGAACACCATGTATATTATTACATTTTTGGATTCCGTGCAAGATTTCAGGTAAATTTTGTGTATCATGTTCTATACCTAAGTCTAAATGTTATTGACATATTTAAGTATTTAAGTCTAAAGTGACGTTTGAGGCCCTAAAATAATTATCAATTTTTCCGATAAGGAAGCCTTTTTTATTTAATTAGGGTTCGGATCCTTGTTAAAAAGGGTCAACTTTATTAGATTTTTAAAATATTTCGATAACCAATAATACAGGGTGTTCAAAAAATGGGATTAAACATTAAATTGAAAATATCGTCAAAAGTTTGTTTTTTTTAATGGAAACCCCTAAATTTTCCAATCGTATATTATTTAGCATTAAAAATAAGGGCCAGTGTGTAAAAATATATACCGAAAATTTTTAGTTTTCGAAATATTGTCAATTTAATCTTTTTATATGTCAATTTTCCTGCGGATTTTTAGTTCATTTGTAATCTTAGTTGGCTATGACGTTATTGACGGAATTAAAAAACAGTCAAATGCTAAAGGAATGTAGGAACCTGTCACCCTTTTGAAGTTATTAATATTCATACCGGGGCGTTTAAATTATACAAATGAAGATTATTTAAACTTATTTATTATTTATGGACAATGTAATAAAGTTATATAAAGAAATGTGACACATTTGCGCAATAACAGAAACCATTATAATGTGTTGTTAAACGATATATCGAAAATTTTAAGAACTTTGTATCCGTCAAGGCAATAGTGCAAAGAAACTGACCTCTTGTTAATAATGATAATATTAAAATTGCTATTGTGAGATATTTCGCTGCATATCCAATGTTTGTAAGATAAACTGCTTTAGAGAATTATTTAAGTCAACAGTGAAATTATTAAGGAGAATCACAAATATAACAAACTATTTAAATACAGCAGAAATATTTCTTTATTTCTTACTGAAATTTATATTTTTTAAAAATTTCACGTTACTCCAATGATTAATAGATGTCGTTCGACTGGCGATATTTTTCAGTCTGACATCGAAGTCGGTAGATGGCAGGTGCAATATCTTGCCGACATACCTTAAAATTTATGGTTTATATATCAGTTGTTTCCTGCTAATGTTGCTGTCGGTCCGATACAGCTCCACTGACGAGATCATGAGGTGATCGAAACGCGTATGGAGAGAGGACCATAGCGATATTTGCAGGAAATAAACTGTTTGTATATATATTTTTCATATTCTCTGCCTGAAAGGAGAATTACATATATAACAAACTATTTAAATACGGTAGAAAGATTTCTTTATTTCTTACTGAAATTTTGATTTTTTTTTAATTTCACGTTACTCCAATGATTCATATATGTCGTTCGACTGGCGACATTTTTCAGTCTGACATCGAAGTCGGTAGATGGCGGGTGCAATATCCTCCCGACATACCTTGAAGTTTATGGTTCATATATCAGTTGTTTCCTGCTAATGTTGCTCTTGGTCCGATACAGCTCCTCTGACGAGATCACGAGGTGATCGAAACGCGTATGGAGAGAGGACCAGAGTGATATTTGCAGGAAATAAACTGTTTGTATATATGTTTTTCATATTCTCTGCCTGAAAGGAGAATTACATATATAACAAACTATTTAAATACGGCAGAAAGATTTCTTTATTTCTTACTGAAATTTTGATTTTTTAAAAACGAAGGAGCATTATTCACCATGGCAATGCGAGCACTCACACATCGGCTCAAATAAGGGGTTTCTTGAGTGCCCAAACCGTGGAATTAATGATTTTTCCACCGTAAAGTTCTGTTCACCCAATGATTTCGCTTTGTTCTCGTACTACAGAGTAATCAACGATTTGCTACACCAGAAGAGGCGATTGATGGATTTAAAATCCATGTTTCGAAGACACCATCTTCAGAGTCGCAAAAATGCTGATTATCTTGGAAAATACTTTGAAAAATAGTAAAATTATTTTCAATAATAAGTGATTTTTTTTTTGTTATTCATCATATATAGACGACTACCCTCGTAATAGAAAATCAGTTGTGCTAATAAATGTGGAGCTAAGGGATTCCGACTGATGCCCAAAATGCACAAACGTACTTTTTGTCCGTGCCTCGCCGTTTTTGTCTTGAATAACATGTAGGCGTGCGGATCCATTAATAAAGGTCAGTGGGTGTGTAACGATACGTTATCATTTTAGCGAAGCTTTATTTAATCTGCTGTATATTTAATTTTATTCGGCATCATAGTTAAAATTTACAAACATAATAATCAAATATGTACGGTTTCTGACAGGTCAGATTAAAATTTCATTTTACTGCCTTAAAATTATATTCATATTTACTCTATGGTTAGTGTTAACAGCTCGATAACCTCAGTTATTAAAGCAAATGTGTTGATACCGGAAACGCCAGTCTAGTAGAAGCAATATACTTTATGAGTCATAAAGTAGTAAATGCATAAAGGCTCGATTTGTTAATATCCTCTTAGCTAAAAAGCAGCAATATAATTTTAAAAATAATAATTTTATTAGTGGTCGCTAAAGAACAGACATGGCTGTGAGCACTAAAACGTTAATAATACTAATAATTTTCTGGAAATCATTTTAAAATGATCTGGTTTTTCAATAAAGGGCATGGCTATTAGTTAACAGAACATTAATAACTTGAACTTTGAAAAGGTAATCTAATGTCAATTGAAAAATTAGAATTGCTGCGTAAAAAAAAAATATCTTAAACTGGGTAATTATAATTGCAATTAATTTGGCGCCAGTGAAATCAAGAATTTTTGGCGCAAATGAAATCTCAACATTTTACCATGCCAGTAGTATATTATTACAACTATGTATGCCTTACCAAATCCTGGCAACACCCTGTAAGGTACCTCAGTTCAGACTTACCTAATGATTGTCCTAATGCTGACTGGAGTCTACCTATACGTTAGCTCATCTCAGGGTAGATTCGTTGTTTTTATATTGTTCCACTATTTTTAATATATTGCCTGTGTAAGTTTTATAAATGTCTAAATCGGGAAAAAGGCGCCACCAAATTTTACTTTAAAATTTTCCCTAATGATTATACTACGAGCAATTGTAGTAGAGAAAACTTGGAAAAGAACAAATATTTAATATGGCATATCCGGGTAGATAAATCACTGAGTTTAACTGCTTAATAGTATTCTAATTTAAGATTATAGGAAATAAAACCAATTAAATAGAGGCCAATACATTTATTCCTCACGGTATACCCTTTCCCAGATAATAAGGACATTCCCTGGAAAAAGTTATCACCAGTGTGAATTATTGCAAGCTCCTCTAATGGGGCTATCTGATAGAATTGCGTTTACAAATGGTAAATCTGCAATCAATAAAAAAAACTCTATTAACGACTTAGTCGAAAGTTATTGACTTTCTATGGCGTAGAAAAGGTGAAAATTAAATAAAAAAACAAGAATAAGTTAAACTTGACAGGGTCCTGCACAGTGAACGGCAAACCGATCCAAAATAAACAAATCAACTACACTTGGAAGGTTTACGTCGACATAGCCTAGTTATAGAAGAAAAGAACACACTCTATTTTCAACTAGACTATGAAGTTCCATAAGCCCAATAATGCAGGATACTATCAACTTTGCAGTAATAAAAAAAAATAAGCAATATCAAAAAAACTACAAAAATGTCTGCAAAGAGAAAGAATTAGAAAATTGATAATGAGACAGATAATGAGTGTTTAAGTGATAGTTAACAGAAATATAAGCAATAGAAAATTACACAAAAAGGTGATAGATAATTACAAAAATTAGATCATAGAAATCAACTTATAACTGTCGCCCAAGTGGTTAAAATCTTAAAATTTTTCTGAAAAGTATGTTACAATTTTGAACAAATTAACTAGTTTCCAAAATATTCAATTATTAAGCGATTAAAATTTTCAATAAATTTATCATTATAATATTCAATACTTTAAACAATTATTAAATGGTTAATTGGCCACTCTGGGACTCTAAAAATGGAACCATAGTAAAAAAAAACCTCAATTACAGTAGGGTATCGCAAAATAAAACATTTAAATTTGAGGTTGTAGCGCAACAGAGTCGACTTCGCTCACTTTAGAAAATTTACTGGTTCGCCGCAAAGATTAAGTGATATAGTAAATTTAGCAAAAGATAAATATAATTAGAAAAATATTAAAGTCCAAATATTTAAAATCTATTAATTAGAAAAAAGTTCAAAATCATATACAGAAGAATCCTTTACTTGTTAGCCCTCTAGGTAATCGAAAATGAAACTCTGCTCAGATAACTAAGCGATTAAAAATACAGGTTTAATACCCATTAGGCTTAACAATCAGAAACTCTCGTGTACATACTTTAGCTAAAACTAGGCACTTAGCTGAATCACTTTTAAACAGGTAGATAAACAAAGCCTGTGACGAATATGGCTTCACCATAAAGGACGTTGACCTGGCTTAATACGGAGATTGTCCCTTTCAGAGGCTCACAATCCCAGAAGTGCAGCACGATAACCCAAGCTGTACATTACAAAATTCTATCCAAAAAAAAAAACAGAACCAATGAAGAAATCCAAAGCCAATACTGTAGTTATCCCCAAAGACGTATTATAGATATCCCAAAAGACCCTAAAATAAAGAAATAAAAATTCCCACTCAGTCATACAAAAAGGCCTACGCAAAGCCTAGATAAATTTTGCTTAAACCCAAAAACTGATTGTTTCAAAAGTAACATGTACATACCTCGAACTCAAGAAAATGGTGGCATCTGATAAAAGTTAAGCCGTTGTTTCTGGGCTGGCTGAAGAAAATAATCGCCAAACTGGCTGTAGGGTGAAACGATCAAAATCACCAAAAATTGTTTGTACCCCGACTTGGTTTTGTTACTTTAATCGGCCATTTATGACCAAATCCCTTGACTTGGGAAAGTAGTAAAACTAAACCACTTCTCGCTCTTGCGTCAGATAGCCAAAAGAGAACGAGTTCTCTCAAATCACTAGCACATTTCTTCCAACGGAAGTTACCAAAAAACTTAATAAAATCTATCCAAAAAAAATAACCTTAATCTCTTAGCAATAATCTCGAACCCTTGAAATTTATCATACAATTTGAACTACTTCCGGAAAATATACACAAAAATTCTGCTATCTCCATTTTAAACTGGCCAGTACTGAAATCAGAGTGAGACAACCAATATCTTAGTAATCTAAACTGCCTCGTCCTACAAAATGAATATCCTATGAACAAAGTACTTTAGGGATTTTCATAATATTCAAAAATAAAATCCAATTAGTTCGAATTTGTTCAAGGGTCTAATTTCAAATATTTTATTTACCAAAAATTCTAATTAGTAAAGTAAAGGGAAATATTCAACTAATAAACTAAAAACAACATAATGAAAATCGATACAATCTTATTTAGAATTTAACATTTCGATATATTTAACAGTGGTGCCGTTATATAGGCAACCATAAAACTATCTATGCAATTCAGTGGACCTGGCTATATCAAACAGCTGATATGTGACAACAAATAAATATTTCCTAAAGAAAGGAAAATTAACAAGAAAACCAATAAACACTGTTCATTTTTATCCAATAATTAAGAAAACGCTTTTCCCAATCTGTGATACATTGTCTCGAGGTACCTAACGAAATTTACAAATTACAGAAATATGTGAAGTTTCGATGTCAATCAAAATTTCAAAATGTAAACAAAAGGAATGATCTGATTATAGATGAAAACAATATCAGTGAATGAAAAACAGAAGGTAATCATTGGTTTTATAGTAGGAAACGTAGTTTATCATAAATTTAAATTTCAAGTTATGCATGTCACTGACAACCTTTAAAGAAAACCGTACAAAACAAAAATGTATTTATTACTTTAGTATTCTGAACCTGTAATCTAATGTAGAAAAATGTAAACGAAAATATTTATTATTTAAGATCAATTTTTAACCGTAACACAATATAAAACTAAGTTTCAGCATTCAATTTTAAAAATGTCAAAATTGGAGACTTATAGTTTGACATTATAGTTTTTTTTTATCTAGTCAATTTTCTTTTTACATTACTCAAGAACCTAACACCCTACATTATAGATTGTGGATAGGTCGTTAAAGCTGTTATAGCTTTCCTTTACTTTAAAATTCAGATAATTTAAGTTACGAGCTTGTGGTTATTAATTCCAACTTTATTCCTACAAAATAAAGTTTAGAATCACGTGAAGAACATTATTTTTAAATTTGCGTTCCCTAAAATTATTGATGGTAAATTTCAGAAGGTGTTCCAATATAAATCTAGAAATCGTAGTATTAGGAAGGGAAGGTGTGTGTGTGAAAAATAAAGGTAGTTAAAACAATAAATAAGTTATTAATAAAAGAATTTGAAAGTTGTTATACACAAAAATATTAAAATGACATTCTAAAGGTTTGTACCTTTCCTAAAAACGATTACAAAATACATGTCGTCATTAAGTTAAAAATTCTTAATAAAGAAAACAAAGAATTCTTTTTGTACCTACCCTGTAGTGTTCTTAAAAAGAAATTAACGCTCACCATTTTGACAAAATACTCTAAGAAACTTAAATAGTAACAAGGAACAGAAAAAAATTATAATAATATAGTCTTCATGCTCTTCTACAGTACCTCGATTTAAAGATCTTTTCTGCGCTTTTTAAAAAGTCTGTTATTTTTCTAGGGGGTTTAATTTTTTCAAACATCAAGGTAACCGATTTTAGAAATTGAAATTTCTTGCAGAATAGTGTTATATATTCACATAGCAGGTATTTTGCTCTTTCGGCTGCATCATGGCGGAACTCACAAATTTCGTGCTCAGCTTTACCCATCTTTTGGAGATGACATCTCAGAGAGTAGTGTCCCGTGAAGAGATTTGTTGTATAATATTTGTTTACTGACCAACACTGTTGCCAGTAACATGGTACACACAAATCAATGATTCTTCCACAGTTTTCTGATCTATAGAAATAGAACTTTTTTTTACTTATACGATATGTAGAGAAATGATGATTAAATTGTGTTATTTACTGGTATCAACAATGGCACAGATATATTTTGAATCAAATTGTATGATTAGAAATCTAATATAGGTGAAAGTCTTTTCAAAAATCTTGTTCAATTTGTTGTCCTATTTAGAAGCATCATATAAAACTATTTTTACAAGTAAACTTGACAAAACCAGAAGTAAAAAAAATACGATTCTATTGAATTTAAACTAAATAATAATATAGATAAAATGAGGGTAAAAAATATAGTTTATAATAGATACCAATAAATCACATATAATTGTAGAAAATCGTGAGGTTTCTTGTCAACTTAATTTGTTTTCCAATCAGCTTTTAATTTGATTGTATAATAATCAACAAATTATATAACTTAACGCATTTTCTGTTTATGTGCCTTATTATTACCGACAATTATTGTGAAGTTTGAAGATCAGTTCTACACTAGTTCAAGATGTTCAAAACATGTTTTAGAAATGGAAAATTGACATTAAGCTCCTTCGGTAATGAAATATGGGAGTGACGTATAATGACTTCACACGAAAAAAGATTGTTAGTCAAACCAAAACTTGCCAAAGTGATATCCTGAATAAGAAACAAAGCTCTAAACAGATATCTTGCCTCCAACAGGGCACTAAATATTTTAGCCAGCTTTATAGCCTTTGCGAAGAACACAAAACTACCTGGAATTGATTAAAGGTGAATTTTTTATGTTGAATATTGACTATAAAGGAGCTCAGATTTAAATTAATTTGATTACAAAGTCTTATCAAATATGAAAGCGGACGTAAGCTTGTTTTCCAAACTATTCAGTTTACTGAAATTAATTATAACTATCTATTTATCTTATATTGTCAACCTATTTCCTTGTCGATTATTGTTGTAAGATCTCGTATCCACATTACAAAAGTTTTAAACCACTTATCTAAACTTATTCGCGTGACGTACATAGCCAATGTCCATTTTTGTTGTACGGCGAATTAGAGTACGTCTTAAATTTTTGATTTTCTTATATCTATCAGTAATATGAGTATATCACATTCCATATTGCGTTGTTATTTTCCAATTTTGAGCTCCATAACATACCACTGATAAAATAGAGCTATTGGATTATTTTGTTATGTATATATTGGTTTATATTTAAAATGAAACTCAATTTTCTGAATGATATATAAGCTTATATGGATTCTCTATTTGTTTTGTTTGTCTTCTTTTCTCTTCCCAGTCTCATTAATTGTTCTGGATATAAGCATTCGGTCAGTTTTTCTATTTCTGGATTCTTTATATATTTTTTTTGGGCCTCATTAAGCATTATTTTGTTTTTGTTAAGTTTATTTCTAGTCCAACTTTCTTTGATTCAGTGTTAGGTTCTTTTAACTTGTACGGAATGTCCTGCGCGTTTATTGTTATCATCCTACATCATCGGCAATTCAAAGATTATTTAGCATTTTACCGTTGATATTAACCCCATCTTAGTCAACTAAAAACATCTGCAAGAGTTAGGGTAAATAATTTGGATGACAAGCTATCCCTTTGCTTGATATCTCGTTTCAGCAGTCCTGGATTTGTTTTCTCGTGGAGTTGGTAATTTGCTATTGACTTAACTGTTATTGTTTGTAACAGTTTTGCGTATCTGCTATTAACTCTACGTTTGCTTGTTCTATTGCCCAACTTTCCATTGTATTAAAAGTTTTTTCGTAATCAATTATTCCTATATATGAGAGTATGTTGTATTCGTTAGCATTTTTAATTAGGAAATTCACTATTGACACATAGTATGCTGGTAAATAACCCTTTCTAAACTCAGGTTGTCCTGATAGTTGATATTAATCGAATTGATAGGGGCGTAGTGATTTTTTTAATAATTTTTTATGTAGTACGGTAGTAGGTTTATAATTTGCCAAATATCAGTTATTTTCCTTTTTGTTTACTAGGACTAGTTTTGCTTCTCTTTGGAGACACTCATGTATTAGTTTGATTATTACTTTTGTAAGTTTCTTGCCTCCTTTTGTGACTATATATTACTGTAGATTCATCATGAGAAAAGAAATGTGTAGAGATAATATTTACACATTCCGAGAGGTTGTTATATTTTCTATAATTTATGGAAAAGAGACAATTAAATGCTTTTATCCGATTTTAATTATTTTTTTATAGACAGAACGTGTGATCAAATTATTTATAACAAATTATGGAATGTAATTATTACTGCTTTTAAATTAGTTTGTATTCTTAAAAGAGGTTAATGTTATTGCAATTAAAACTCAAGGCTTAAATAAATTACAAACACAGGAAAGTAATTAGATTAAAGGTAAAATGTCAAAATAAAAAAGACATATCACAGAAAATGTAACTAAGTTGTGAAAAAAGATATGGTATAGCCATTCTGTCTACAATCAAACTGTTGTCGCATGTTAATAGCTATTTTAAAAACCTATAAATAAATACCCCAGTGACAAAGGTACTGTGGAAGCCTGGTCGTTTCTCTTGGCTCATGCAGTTTTACTGCCAAATAACTACAGGTTATTTAGTGCTTAATAATACTCCTGTCTAGCTGATCAGAGGACGTCTCTTGTTTTGAAGCTCTCACAACGGCGAGCCCGCGAATTATTTGCGTAAAGAATTTTAATAAATTTTAACAAAATTAATTTCTCAAAACACTTAAATCTATCAAGAAAAATAAATAGAAAACAAAACTATTTACAATGAAAACTTATAATAACGATTAACAATATCGAAATACTAGAATAATTGTTCCTCGTGGCCATTCTAATAAGAGGAAAGATGTTACAAACCCAATTTAGAAAATAAAACATATATAAGAATAAAAACGCGAAAAACAGCTATTTATATTGCTTAAACAAACAGAATTAAGGTCGCTAATTTCCCAAGTGAAATGACACAGGATATTCCCTCAGCTTCCCAGATTAAAAATAAATAAATAAATAAAAGCAAAAACAAAACCTTCATTAGCAGCGGTTATACACGTCACGTAATTTTCTAAGGGAAAAACTCTTAAAACCGTACCGGCTCTATCGAATCTCAGCTCGTAACGGAAGTTTATTATTTCTTAAAAGTCCAAACTTGCATTCTTCGGTACCCCGCTGGTACGTATCTCGCCCTATGCAATTCTGTAACTGTAAATTTCTTTCCCTAAAGTTCGAGTAGTTTCAGTCTTTCATCCGCAGAGGGCGTTAACCATTTCATGGCGGATACTTAATTCCCGAATTGGTTTCTGAGGGTCTTAATCTTATTTTTTATATACAAAAAAGAGTTAATCAAACTAATCTACGTCTTCCTATTACTAAAAGTAACCGATAACTTCTGTTGAAAAAACTATTCACTCTTTTTAGATATTTTGGAAGTAGATCTATAACTCGTTATTTCTTGTTTTAGTGAGTTTATTTGATTGTTCTGTTGTTTCCTAATAATGGGAAAATCGTTCAATATTTTAATACATTATATTTTTCGTAATCACATGTAACGATCACCTTCGGCATTATCTCTTGGGTTTTAATCACATAATCAGAGTAGGATTTCTTCAACAGATTTACTTATAAATATTAAAGGAGGGTACAATCGTTTTAGTTTATGTCGTCATAAATTGTCCGGGTTTATATATTTTTAAGATAACATTTAAACGACGCAAAAGTAATAAAATTGAGATGGTTTAAGCACGATAATTGATTTATTTTTCCTTTAGAGTTTCTTGGGTGGTAATATAAATACTGTCTCATTTTCCATGGTTAAAATCCATTTACAGGGTGATTATTTAACGTCTTCTTTTAGTGGTATATACTTCATGTTAAACAGTATAAAATAATTGATATTTTTTTCATTACAACTGTATCTTTGATTTTCTCCAGGAATCGTTTCCATTACCTAATGGTCTTATTTATATCAGTGCGGAGATTCAATTGTACTTCTCTACCTATAACGGTGACGAGATGAATATATTTTTCGAAATAATTTTTTTGAGACAGTTATTTATCGAAAGATAAATATATAAGGGTTGATTCAAATTCTCTGTTCCTGACTTGTTTAAAATATTAGCTCTAATCTATTTAGAATAAGAATTGGACAAAATCCATATCTTACTTTCTACACAACGGTTTCCAGTCGTTTATATACTTTCCCAAATGGTACCGTAACATTTGTATGGCTTGTTAGAAAAAAGATGATCCAACCTGCTCTTATTAATGATTTAATGCTGCAATGATTTTTTTTACAAATACTTCCTTTTAATTTTGGTCATAGGTGATAAGTCACAGGGTGCGAGGTCATGTGAATAAGGTGGGTTTTGAAGTACTTCACATCTTGCTTCCGTAATAGGAGCTACAGCAATACAAGATATGTAACTGAATGCGCAATCCGCGATAATACCATATTATAAGCAAAATAAGATCCTACTATTTTGTGTATGTTCTTTAAATCATCAACAAAAATTAATTTTCCAGCAAATGCCTGTACTATTAATTTTTGAAGAGGTGGAGAGTCACGAAGTTTCCACTTGATACTAAGTTAGGTTCAGGATCATGGTGATGAACCTATGTTTCATCTACCATTATAAATCTGTCGAGAAAGTCTTGTTTTTGAAATTATTACAAGAGTTTGTTTTTTAGATATTGTTAACATCTAAATTACCCATCTGGTAGATAATTTTGACATAACTAAGCTTTTATCTATCGTTTCTGAAGGTATTTTATTTTATCATTGGTGTTTCATCGACAGACTCTAATTTGATACTACCACATTGCACTCTACGAACATCTAGCGTGTATATGTAACATATATATATATATATATATATATATATATATATATATATATATATATATATATATATATATATATATATAATTTAGTACACAATATTCAAGTAGGTCAGATATGGAGCATAAAAATCAGCAATGTATTTGCAAATCCACTTTAGCTGGACACGTACATTTTGGCATTTAAACCTTTCATAAAAAATAAATAAATCTATATCTCTGTCCTTTTAAGGTCAACATTATTTGTAACGGAGAAGCAGTAATAAGTAATAAATAAAGCCATTATTAAATAATTTGCTTTCAAGTCATGTAGGCGTAACTCGAGATCTGAAAAACCAGAAATATGAAATTCGGCAATTAAACTTCGTCCTTAAAATAAACAGTTTTGTCTCTGTTTACGTCGAAATTCAATCCTAATGGAGGTAAAAAGAGGGCAAGTTGTTTTATAAACAAATGGGTGAGGGAATGCTTTCTTTATTTAAAACAAAATATCTTTCTGGAGTGATTTCTTGAAATTCAGCATCCAACAAGAACGTGCTTTGCATGCCAGTTCCCATATTACTTTTTATACTATATAAGTTTTCTCGAATTCACAATTTTTTTTATTTTTTCTCAATATAACCCCCATTAGAGGCTCAGCTGTCTTACAGGCGTCGATGCCAGGTGCTAAAAATATATTACCAGAACTTTCTGGAATCGCTAAGACATGTGCTTTCAAATGACGATTCGTTCGACATCGGTTGAAAAACATCGATTAGCTACTTCTTGATGTAAAAAGAAAGTGCAAAATACCATAGGGTCAAGTTTAGACTATAAGGAGGAAGACATTAATTTCATTGTTGTTTTTATTTTGCAATTTATAGTTATTTTGATGAAGAAGATAAATAGAAAATAACCACTTCTAATTAGGGCGATCATTTTTCAGAGAGATATTCTTCTATATATCAAGTAGCTCTGACATTTCTTTCTTATTGAGGGTAACAGGAGCTAAAATTCTTATATTCATGAAAAAAAAACCACAGGCATCCTTTTGTTCAACGATTGTAATAATTTTGCTGATGTTGGAGAATCCTTCATGCAGATCTCTGATATAAGAATTGTCTTGATTGTTTAACATTTATTAGGATTCAAAAAATTTTGAACTCTTGTGTGATATTTATACGAAGGATTCATAGGCGTGATCAGATCTCTTCTTGATTAGCATAGTTGGATGGCTAGACTTTTATGCATATGGCTACTGTACTTCAAAAGGATACGGGCATTCCATTATACCGAAAAAAATAGGTTAATTTAGAGATTTGCAATTCAACTCTTGGCACTCTCAATCTTCATCGTTTAGAAGTTTCGTATCATCAAACTCATTATTTAGAAGATTTTTTGTTGTAGAGTCGTTAACGTCTATAATTCCATGCCTTTTAATATTTGAATTATTCGTTTCTTCGTCGATCGTGATTTATTGACCAATATTGTTGATTTCCTCCTCAAAACCCCCACTTTACTTTGTAATTTTGTGGTGGCAGTTAAGTCTGTTTTCGTATAATATAACGAATGAATCAACATTATTTGATTGGCTGTTAATTAAATTCATCAGAATGACTAAACAATAAGGAAATAGATGACTTAACAACAAAGATTACTTTATGCATCTAAATAGTAGCAAAAAAGTATGTACATGTTACAAGAAATCACAAAGAAAATTAAGTGCAGTGACAACTAGACTGATGGAACAATGGCAAAATACATGCAGAGTTACATGGAAATATAAGGAACTGAACAGAAATATTAAAAAAAAAAGATCTGAAAGAATAAAATACAACGAAAAAAGTTAATATGCAGCCTCAAAAAATCAAGATACTCAAAGAGTAATTGTGACAGAAAAGCACAAATTATTATAGCTGTTGAAAATTTCTCTCAAAAACTCTGAGACATTCAAATATACAAATTGCTAGTATAATGCCGAAAATGGTTGGAAATACTTTAATTCATACATTATTAATACTGCAGAACAAGTGTCTTATCGAAGATAGAAATATACTGTTCCAGTGCTTCCAGCTTTTGTTAACTACTATAAGACCTCAGACTTGGAAAGTGTAGGAAATGCATGAATTGACTACAAATAAAAATTAACGAAAATATAACAACAAATAGGACACATGTTGGAAAAGGGGTCCAGTAAGGAGACACAGTTTTCCAAAAGCTCTTAAGCATTAGAGGACGCATAACCAACATTAAACTGGAACAGAGTGGCGCAATAGTGTAAGAAAGTACCATCTCCCTCTTCTTTTTCAAAAATTTGAAAAATTGTCTGAGCCATAGGTAAAAATTAGTGCTATTTTTAACGTAAATTCCGAGATAGATGAAATCTATCCAGGGATATTGAGGGCAATGTAAGAACAAACCCTAGATAAAATGTAACAGTAAAAAATAGGTTGGGGCCATGAGAGTGGTGAATCTACGAGCCAAAAAAAACTCATTTTGGAAAAAAGTTTCAAATAAAAGTTGTAGAGATTTTAAAAACATACAACTTGAGCTTTTATGCGATCATTTTCGTCAATGTGTTATTACAAAAATGTTAAAATCTCTTAAAATCGGCTATTTTTTGCAAATCAATTATTTATTGCAAAATTGATTTTTTTGCACTTTTTTGATTTTAAAGGGAAGCCCTCGTCATTTTAAACAAAATGATATTTTATAATAGTAAATCGGATAATTTGTTGCTGAGATATTGCGATTTCTTTATGCCAAGATGCAAAATGTTGATTGCTATAACTTTTTTTGGTGAACATTTTGGCCTCCACAAAGGCTCAATCTCCTTGTGAAGGCCTAAGTTTTCATATCTTGTTAGAAGCAAATGAAAAAATTAATTTTCAACTCCTTAGTTGTCGCTCTAAAAAAGGTTAGCCATATTCATAATTTTTTGAGCTACTTTAGATTTAAAAAAAAAAACATCGAAATTGGTCCATTCATTGCCGAAATATGGCTAATTTTTTCGAGCGCTGCTGACTTGAAGCTTTCCCACGCGCACAAGAGTCTTATTTCTATAGAAAAAACACCTCTTTTTTTAAAGCGATATTTAAGGGGTTGAAAATTAATTTTTTCACTTGCCCCTAACAACATATGAAAGAATAGGCCTTCACAAAGACATTGAACCTTTGTGGAGGTCAAAATGTTCGCTCAAATTAAAGTTATAGCCATCAACATTTTGTTTCTTGGGATAAACAATTAGCAATATATTAGCAACAAGTTATCCGCTTTACTATTATAAAATACTATTTTATTCAGGAAGGTAAGGGGTTCCCTTTAAAAGCAAAAAAGTTCAAGAAAAGTTGGTTTTACAATAAATAATTGATATGAAAAAAATGGCGGATTTGAGGGTTGTTTTAGGCAACCTTGAACCAGTCCCTTTTGGTTCAACCTATTTTTCGCTGTTACATTTTATGTCGGGTTTGTTCTTACATTACCTCCAATATTCCTGTGTAGGTCTCATCTATCTCGGAATATACGTCATATACGTTACCTATGACTTAGACTAAAAAGATTTTAAGAAAATTTAAATAATATGAAAATTTTTATATTCTAAAAATATTTTCAATTATACATGATGTTTCATGACAGCGACAGACAAAAAAAAATTGAGTTTTTTAATGGGATACCGTGGATATCTTTGCATATCTGGATTCCCCCAGGAACTGTCCATATATATATATATATATATATATATATATATATATATATATATATATATATATATATATATATATATATATATATATATATATATATATATATATCAACTTGAGTAACTTTAACGCAAAAAGTTCCAACTAATTAAGAACTTCCTAAGGGGCAACGAAACAGGTCTTAATCTGAGAGATAAAGTGTTAAACGAGGAAATTAGGCAAAGAACAAGAGCCCTAGATATAATCTCAAAGATAGCCCAAATGAAATGAAGATGGACAGGTCACGTGGCTGGAAAAGATCCCAATAAATGGACCCTTAAAATATTGCAATGAATGCCAAGAATTACCAAAAAGGCGGCTGGATGATGTTAAACAGATGGCGGGAAAAAGGTGGAATTAACTATCACATGACAGAGAAACACAAAGAATTTTGAAAGATGCCTATATCCAGCAGTTGATAGATGAGGGCTGAAAAGAAGAAAGTTTAGCAGTTATTAAATTTTCTTGGCAATTCTTTATATTACTCCAATTTCTTGTTTGTTGTCGCGTCAGCAGTGAAAAATGACGTCGAAAGTGAATAACAGGTGTTCCGCTCTTTCCTCAATATAATCATAGAAACTGCAAATCTTGTACTCAGCTTTACTCACTTTTTTGGATGGTATCTCAGAGGACATTGATCTGTAAAAAGATTTATGATTACTCAAATATACCTTTTTAAGAGATCGAGATGCATTCTTTAGCCAAGGATTTATGAATATATTCGCTCGTCTGACAGGGAAGGTATCTGAAGTGTCTGGCTCCGATTCCAATGAAACTTCAAGATACTGTAGAGGGTTCAAAAGTAAAAGATACGTGTTTTTTCATCTGCGAAGATTTATTACAATGGGGTGAAAACCGCCCCTAAAGTTCACCCCCCTTAAAAACAGTATTTTTGAAATATCTCAGGTTTTCAGTGAGATATTTATACAAAACAAAATAAAAGTTACTTGTTATTCGAAATTATGTTAAACTATGGTATTTTCACCCCCAAGGATATCATAGCTTATTTCTTGTTAGGATAAACCATATATTACGCATGTAATTTAATTCTAAAAATTACGAAATTTAATCGAATTGTTTTCACGAATACCGTAAGTAACTTACGCTGACGAGTTTCGGGGTTTCTAAAAATAAACCAGTAAAAGAAGGTGAGCCACCTCCAAATCCCTTTTTTTAAATTTCATATTCTAATTGAGATATCTTTACAAAATAAAATGGAAATTATTTGTTATTTGAAATGATGTTGAATTATCGTATTTTCACCCCCAATTATATCATCCCTTATTTTTTACAATGGTATACCATAATTAACTCAAGTTGACATATTTTGGGGTTTCCGAAAATAAACTAGTAAAAGAGGGTGAGCCACCTTCATATACGTTTCTTTAATATCTCCATTTCAATTAGGATATTTCTACAAAACAAAATTAAAATTACTTGTTATTCAAAATGACCTTAAACTAAAGTATTTTCTCTCCCAAGGATATTATTCCTTAATTTTATAAACGTAACCGTTATTGCATATATATATATATATATATATATATATATATATATATGGACAGTCCCTGGGGGAATCCAGATATGCAAAGATATTCACGGTATCCCATTAAAAAACTCAATTTTTTTAGTCTGTCGCTGTCATGAAACATCATATATAATTGAAAATATTTTTAGAATATAAAAATTTTCATATTATTTAAATTTTCTTAAAATCTTTTTAGTCTAAGTCATAGGTAACGTATATGACGTATATTCCGAGATAGATGAGACTTACACAGGGGTATTGGAGGTAATGTAAGAACAAACCCGACATAAAATGTAACAGCGAAAAATAGGTTGAACCAAAAGGGACTGGTTCAAGGTTGCCTAAAACAACCCTCAAATCCGCCATTTTTTTCATATCAATTATTTATTGTAAAACCAACTTTTCTTGCACTTTTTTGCTTTTAAAGGGAACCCCTTACCTTCCTGAATAAAATAGTATTTTATAATAGTAAAGCGGATAACTTGTTGCTAATATATTGCTAATTGTTTAGCCCAAGAAACAAAATGTTGATGGCTATAACTTTAATTTGAGCGAACATTTTGACCTCCACAAAGGTTCAATGTCTTTGTGAAGGCCTATTCTTTCATATGTTGTTAGGGGCAAGTGAAAAAATTAATTTTCAACCCCTTAAATATCGCTTTAAAAAAAGAGGTGTTTTTTCTAAAGAAATAAGACCCTTGTGCGCGTGGGAAAGCTTCAGGTCAGCAGCGCTCGAAAAAATTAGCCATATTTCGGCAACGAATGGACCAATTTCGATGTTTTTTTTTTTTTTTAATCTAAAGTAGCTCAAAAAATTATGAATATGGCTAACCTTTTTTAGAGCGACACCTAAGGAGTTGAAAATTAATTTTTTTATTTGCTTCTAACAAGATATGAAAACTTAGGCCTTCACGAAGAGATTGAGCCTTTGTGGAGGCCAAAATGTTCACCAAAAAAAGTTATAGCAATCAACATTTTGCATCTTGGCATAAAGAAATCGCAATATCTCAGCAACAAATTATCCGATTTACTATTATAAAATATCATTTTGTTTAAAATGACGAGGGCTTCCCTTTAAAATCAAAAAAGTGCAAAAAAATCAATTTTGCAATAAATAATTGATTTGCAAAAAATAGCCGATTTTAAGAGATTTTAACATTTTTGTAATAACACATTGACGAAAATGATCGCATAAAAGCTCAAGTTGTATGTTTTTAAAATCTCTACAACTTTTATTTGAAACTTTTTTCCAAAATGAGTTTTTTTTGGCTCGTAGATTCACCACTCTCTTGGCCCCAACCTATTTTTTACTGTTACATTTTATCTAGGGTTTGTTCTTACATTGCCCTTAACATCCCTGGATAGATTTCATCTATCTCGGAATTTACGTTAAAAATAGCACTAATTTTTACCTATGGCTCGGACAATTTTTCAAATTTTTGAAAAAGAAGGAGAACAAGGTACTTTTTTACACTATTGCGCCACCCTGTTCCAGTTTAATGCTGGTTATGCGTCCTCTAATACTCAAGTAAAGAGCTTTTAGAAACCTGTGTCTCCTTGCTGGACACCTTTTCAAACATGTGTTCTATTTGTTGTTATATTTTCGTTAATTTTTATTTTTAGTCAATTCATTCATTTCCTATACTTTCCATGTCTGAGGCCTTATAGTATAGTAACAGTTATTGCATATATATATATATATATATATATATATATATATATATATATATATATATATATATATATATATATTTCTAAAAATTGTCAAGTTTTAATTTAAGTGAACGTTATAGAATTAGAAATCATTATTTGTGATAAGTTATAATAATTTACAGACATGAATACTTATCCAATAAAATAAGTTTATATTTTCTTATTGGTTAAAAGAAAAAATTTCAATAAGCTCTGCATATATATATATATATATATATATATATATATATATATATATATATATATATATATATATATATATTTATATATATATATATATATATATATATATATATATATATATATATTTCTTAAAATTGTCAAGTTTCAATTTAAATGAACGTTATAGAATTAGAAATCATTATTTGTCATAAATTATAATAATTTACAGACATGAATACTTATCCAATAATATAAGTTTATATTTTCTAATTGGTTAAAAGAAAAAATTTCAATAAGCTCTGTAACCTACATATCAACTAAAATTTGGCAGTTTTAAGAATAATTGTACATGTATGAAATGAGAATCTTCGAATGATATTCTTGAGGGTGAAAATACTATAGTTTAACTTCATTTCAAATTGAACTTGAGAGGTAAAAAAAGTCTTTGTGGATGGCTCACCCTCATTTACTAATTTATTTTTATAAACCTCGAAACACGACAACTTAAGTGCCTTTGGTGAAAAAAATATTTTCAAACAATTCCATAAAATTTCATAATTTTTACAATTAAATTACGTGCGCAAATATATGGTTTACCCTAATAAAAAATAGGGGATGATATCCTTTGGGGTGAAAATACCATAGTTTAATATCGTTTCGAATAACAAAAAATTTCCATCTTGTTTTGAAGATTTATCTTAATTAGAACTTGACATATTTAAAAAAATATTTGGGGATTACTCACCCTTTTTTACTAATTTATTCTTGGAAACCCCGAAAGATGTCAAATTGGGTTAATTATGGTATTCGTAAAAAGATATTTTCAAACAATTTTATTAAATTTCGTAATTTTTGGAATTAAATTACGTGTGCGAATAAATGGTTTGCCATTATAAAAAATAAGTGATGATAGTCTTGGGAATGAAATATCTTAGTTCACCATTATTTCATATAACAAATATTCTCATTTTGTTTTGTGAAGATATCTTAACTAGAACTTGAGATTTAAAAAAAATATTTGGGGGTAGCTCACCCTCTTTTACTAGCTATTTTTAGAAACCCCGGAACCCGTCAACTTAGTTTACATATGATATTTGTAAAAAAAATATTTTCAAACAATTATATTGAATTTCGTAATTGCTTGCACAAATAGATGGTTTACCCTTATAAAAAATAAGAGGTCAAATAATCATAGTTTAACATCACTTCGAAGAGCAAGTAATTTTCATTTTGCTTTGTAAAAGTATAACACTTAGAATATGGATATCTCAAAAATACTGTTTTTAGGGGTGAAATTTAGGGGCGGTTTTAACTTCGTTAAAATGAATCTACGCATATAAAAAAATATGTACCCTCTACAACATACTGAAGTTTCATTAAAATCGAAGCCGGACACTTCACATACCTTCATAGTGAAACCAGACATATTGGTTCTCCTCATTTTTATCTGATTTCGTTCTCGGCGCCGAAGCTCCTCTTTTATGTGGCTTTTTGGTAATCTACATAAAAATTTCGAGCTAAGAAATATTTGACGGTATATCACATGGTTATTTTCTACCAGTATTTTTCTTATAACATTTTATTCAGTAGTCACTTCAATCAGTTGCCGCATCTTGATTAAAACCGTCACGTTAAAATTGTGAAAATCATTGTTAAAGGTGAGGAAGTTTCTATCAACATTTGTGACATTTCTTCAAGACAATATTGTTTTGTGGTGCTACAGTAGTTTAAATATTTTAATTCAGCGAAGTCGTGATGTAAATTGCGATGTATTTACCTTCTTTATTGATTTTGAAAAAGCTTTCGACTGCGCAAATCATCAAAAACTAATAAAAACACTGTAAGAGCATAAATTGGATGATAAAAATTTACAAATTATTTCCAACCTTTATTGGAAAAAAGAATCATTTGTTCAAGTGGAGGACAAGGAATCACAAAAATTCCAAATTCATCAAGGTGTTCCGCAGGGTTGTGTGTTATCCCCATTACTCTTTAACATCTATTCAGAAAAATTATTTCGGGAAGCTCTTGAAGAGGTAAAGACGGTATCTCTCTAAATGGGATTTTGAGATATGCAGATGATACTGTCCTTCTTGCAGACACAGCTGAGGGACTTCAAAGAATGATGGAAAGGGTAGATAAGATCTGTGAAAAATACAACATACGATTAAATATAAGCAAAACCAAGGTTATGATAATAAGCAAAAACGTACCACAAAATGTAAAATTTCGCATCAGAGGTTCTCTTATTGATCTGTCAAATATCTGGGCGCACAACTACATGATAAGTGGGAGCAAATAAAAATACGTATCGAGAAAGCCTATTTTAACCGCATGAAAACACTATTATGTAATATGAAACTTAATGTACAACTAAGAACTCGCTTACTAAAATGCTACATTATCTCTATACTGATGTAAGGTGTAGAATCTTGGACATTGTCGGGGGCTGCATGTAAACGACCTGAGACTTTTGAAATGTGGTGTTATCGACGTATGATAAGAATATCTTGGACATATCACATAACCAACGAAACTGTTCTGCAACACGCATGCGAAAGGAGAGAGAAATCATGAAGACCATTAAACAAAAGACGTTAGCATACTTTGTGCATATAATGCGTAACTAAAAATACAAGCTCCTAGAATTGATTATGAAAGGCAAGATGGATGGTAAGAGAGGCCCCGGAAGGCGACGCATTACGTGGCTACATAATTTGCGACAATGGACCGGAAAGACATCCGCTGAATTATTTAGAGCCGCTGTCAATAAAGTGATATGGGCCAGAATGATCGCCAACGTCCACTGAGGATAGGGCACAGGAAGAAGAAAAAATATGCTACAGAATTACATATTATTTTTACCCGGACATTGTGATATATGAATTTCGTCATAGTAATGTTTTAAAAAAAAAATTTAAAAAGCGTAGGTACAGTTCGAAATTAGAAACAACTGATATTATCGTATTTTTTAAAACCATCCAGACGATATTGGTGTGTGTGTATGTCTAATGATTGTACAACAACAAAGTACAAAAACAACTTCAAATAATAAACTTATTGAGAAGATCAAAGTTCATGTTAAATTTCTTTGAAACAACGCTTTTCAATGATTATTTCGAATTATTTTGAAATTATTCGTGGCATAAGTGTATCATAAACAATATCTTAAGTTTAAATAATTAAACTGATAGCTAAAAATCATATTATAAGTAACTTTCAAGATCATACAGACTTCATTATGCATCAACATACACGAGTTTCCTAAGCTCTGATTTAAACCAAGAAATCTGAATAGTTTGCTCATATCTTATATAAAATTGCATTTTCTTGCTGCTCATAGAGTTCAACGCGACACTTGCATATTGCAAGCTTAAAATTGATAGCGACAAAGAGACATTATTCAAGCTCACATGTGGTTTCATTACGTTGAATTTTCGTCTTGACGCCTGGAATATTAAGCGACAATGGTATCAAAATAGTGTTTTTTTTTTTAGAATAAATCAACTTATTTAACTATCGTTTGTTTAATGGTTATACACAGTGTTGAAGATTGTCTTTATTTTTGTTTGTTTGTACGACATTCCTATTATGTTTTATCTCTAATCCTTACCAAGTGTAAACTGAATGTTTTGTTTTAAAGTTACCAGCTTACACGAGGTGTGGCTATAAAATAACGAGCTTGATGCTTCTACAAAAGAAGCACGTATGCGCCGAAGGCGAACTACTGTTTAACTTGATATCTTTTCTTTCGAATGCGGTGCTTCCCGTGTCTGTAGATAAATCAGTCCGAGCGTGGCCTTTGATTGTATAAGAGCTGGTTTTTTGTTTTGCCGAAGAAATTATGAAATTTTACGTGACAGTTGATTAATTGATTGATTGATTATATCACATAGTAGGTTAGGGTTGAAACGCCCTTACACTGTAGCCTTCAGAATTAATATATTGCCTACCATATCCGTTCTAAGCAAAGAGGTTGGTTGTCTTGATCAGATTTGCCCACTGCCCACTAATGTGTGTGTGGGTATAAGCCTTCCGGATAGATTGATCCCTGAAGGTGTCTCTAGTAGGCCAAAGTTTCGCACTCGAAGATGATGTGTGAGACCGTCTAGTCCTATACATCACATAGTCTACATAGTGGTTCTTCGTTGAAGATGCTCATTGTATGTAGATGTTTTCTCAAGCTGCAGTGGCCAGTTATAAGTCCTGTCACCAGCCTGTTGACCAGATCGTCTGCTCAGCAATAGTTTGTTGTGTCTGTGACCCGCAAGGTGGTTCCAGCGAATCTAGTGTTGTTGATTTGTCCACCAAAACCGCCACCCACGAATAGCAGTCTTGGTCATTCCAAATGCTGGATCTGGTCCAATAAACTTGAGTAAAAATTGAGAAATAAAATTGAGTGGCAGACCACTGTCTTGCAAGTTGGTCCACTTTTTCATTGCCCGGGACACCTTTGTGCCCTGGTACCCAAGCAAAGGTGATCCTGTTGTATTTTGCCAAAGCAATAAGGTTTTGAAGACAGTCCCAGACCTATTTTGATGTTATTTAATAGCACGCTAGAGCCTTCAACGCTGCCTGACGGTCAGAGAAAATGAGAATAGTCCTGCCCTATAACCCCTTCTCAAATTCTCCCAAAGACAGACATCAATAATGTGAATTTCTGCCTAAAATACTGTGGTATGCTGCCGCAATGCTACACTTATATTAAATTTGGGTGTATCCCCGTGTATTACGGCGCCTGTACCATGATCAGTTTTGGGCCCATCCCTATACCAGACAAGGTTTCCTGGTTGACTCACTGTTTGATCCGACCGCGTCTTCTAGTCAAGCTGAATGATGTAGGGGCTGTCGCATAGTATCACTACTCATTTCTAGCAATGAGTTCGTTACCACAACATTGTAGCTGGTGTTCCCTAGGCAGGTCCAGTCCGTCAGACGTTATTCTTTCCCAGCCTATAAGCTCCCATTCTCGCGTAAGATTTATTATATCAAGGACGGGGAGGTTTAATAGAATTTCCATGGCTGCTATTGAGGTGCTTCTCATGGCACCTATGATGCATGGGCAAGCCAGTTTTTGGAGTTTGGAGAGCTCCGAAGTGGCCCGTCTTTGTGTGGTTTTTGTCCACCATACAACCGAGCCATAGGTTATCATGGGTCTTACCATCGTAGTATACAGCCATTGCACAATGTGTGGCTTTAATTCCCATGTCTTGCCCAGTGCGCTTTTTTTTGCTATGATGGAGATTTTTCCTTTATACATAGTTTTCTGCAGATGTGAGTTCCAAGTAAGTTTTGCATCCAAGATTACACCTAGATATTTAACCTTCTGGCTCATTTGCAGTTGTGTTTTGAAGAAAGTTGGTAATTGTAATTCGCCAAACTTTCTTCTTTTAGTAAAGGGTATGAGTGTAGTTTTTTCATAAAATGTGTACGGCAATGAATGTTTATCATGTGTGCGAGTTTATGAGTGATTTAAACAGTTTTAAGATGACAGAGAAAACATTGAAGATTATAATTGCTCGGGTCGTACTTCCACGTCGAAAACAGATGTAAAAAAGTCAATAATATGATTCAAACTGACCGTCCGTTAACCATTCGTGCAAGTACTGAAACTATAGGAATTGACAAAGAATGCATAACGCAAATTTTACATGACAGTTTTGACGAACTAAAAAAAGCTCGCGAAAACGTTTATTCTTATATTTTGAATGCTATTGAATATGACCCAAACTTATTGGAAAGAGTGATAACAAGTGAGGAATCTTGGATTTTTACTTATGATCCTGAAATTAGGCGCCAATCCATGCATTGGAAAAGCTCAACTTCACCAAGAGCTAAAAAGTTTTGAATGAGACATGAAAGAGTGTTCGGCAGGAGCAAGGTAGTCAGAGAGTTTTCTCTTTTGAGCAACAAACTACGACCTTTACAACGGAAATTTATGCTATTCTGCAGTGTGGATATCTCTGTGAGAGTGATATAAACAGTAATAGGGTAAAAGACATATGCTCAGATAGTCTTCTTCTTCATGTGCCATCTCCGTTTCGAAGTTTGGCTATCATCATAGCTATTCGGACCTTAGACACAGCTGCGCGAAACAGTTGATTGGAGTTACATCCAAACCACTCTCTTAAGTTTCGTAGCCATGACATTCTTCTTCTCCCGATACTCCGTTTTCCCACAATTTTTCCTTGAATTATATTTTGCAGGAGTTGGTATTTATTTCCACGCATGATGTGGCCAAAATACTGCAACTTTCGACTTTTGATGGATAGTAATAATTCTTTTTCTCTCTTCATCCTTCTAAGTACTTCTTCGTTTGTTATTTTATCGGTCCAGGGTATTTTCAATATTCTTCTGTAGATCCACAGTTCGAACGCTTCTATTTTATTGCAGCAGTATTTATTCATGGTCCATGTCTCCACACCATACAGAAGGATAGAGTGAATATAACACTTTACCAAACGTATTTTTAGTTCCAGGCTTAAGTCTCGGCTGGTTAATATATTTTTCATTTTCATAAAGGCGCTTCTCGCTTTTTCAATTCTTATTGTGATTTCTTTCGTGTAGTCATTTTTTTCGTTCACAGATGTTCCCAGATAGTTATATTTCTCAACTCTCTCAATTTGTTTGTTGTTTACTTGGAGATTGACATTATTGATGTTTTTCTTTGATACTATCATAAATTTAGTTTTCTCTATGTTGAGTGTTAGACCATATTCTTCGCTTATTACTACTAATTTCCTGAGCATTCTCTGTAAGTCGTTGAGATTTTCTGCAAGGATGATGGTATCATCTGCATATCTGATGTTATTGACTGGAATTCCATTCACCTTTATACCAGCCGTTTCGTTTTCAAGCGTCTTTTTAATTATATGTTCTGAGTATAGATTAAATAAAGTTGGTGATAAGATACAGCCTTGCCTGACACCTCTTTTTATGTTTACTTCCTCTGTTAATCTTCCTTCGGTTTGTATTGCCGCTTTTTGGTTATAATACAGATTGCTGATTATTCTTATGTCTCTGGAATCAATGTTTTTATCCTTAAGAAGTTGTACAAGTTGTTCGTGTCTCACTTTGTTGCTCAGATAGTAAAGCTGCGCTAATGACACTGAAGTCTAGTTGGTAACTTCACGTCTGGTATCTGAGTGCAAGGATATACTGAACAGCCTGACAAAGAAGGGCTGCATAATCATGCTCTATTGGATCCCAGATCACTCGCGTAAACACGAGAATGAGGAAACGGGACGTTTGGGGAAAATGGGGTCTGTAATTGAACCATAAGGACCCCAACCTATTCTCCATTTCCCAATTGCCGTTGATAGAAGGAAATTAAAATTTTTGCTAGGACATAAATTTATTAAAACGAAGAAAGGAGCTCCTAGAATCAGGTGTGCCAAGGAATATATAACTGGACCTTAGAAATGAAAGAGCTGCGAAGTGTGGTGGGACGTTGCCACCTGAGGGACCATCTTCATTAGATTGGTGGCGTAGACGACCCGATATGCAGATGGTGTCTGGAGGAAAATAAAACTGTTGACCATGTCTTTAGAGAGTACTCAGGACTCAGCGGAGACATTTCGAAGATACAATCTTGTTACCGGAAGACGTTAGGAAAATTCAATCGACGAGACTGCTTGGATTTGCCAAGGCGATTAGCCTCGAATGACCTGCAGTGAAGAGCCCAATGAGGCCTAGGTGTCGATGACCAACTATCACCACCTTTTCTTTATTTATTCATTTATTCATTTAAGCTCTAATAAGCAAATCAGAATTCAAAGAGATGATTGTTTTTTCGATATTCATAGGATCGTGTACCTTTACTGGGTCCTGAAGGTCAAACAATTGACCAACGTTACTACCTTGACATTCTCGCTCAACTCAGTGAAAGAATAAGAAAATACCCACATTGTGGAAGAACAAGTGTTAGGCCACTCACGTTATTTACGTGACCTTACACCATATGACTTTTATATGTTCTTCAAAGTCAAATTTCTATTAAAGGGAACAAGATTTCAGCCTGTTAAAGCTGTGAACGAAAAAGCGGCAAGCGTCATGAAGAAGCTCAGAGAAGAAGGTTTCCAGTACTATTTCAAAAGAAGTAAAATTAGCATGGATAGTGGGATATAGAAGGGATGTATATTAAAAGTGAGAATAACTATATATAAATTTAAAATAAAATGTTTTACAGAAATAGTCTTGGTATTTCATAGCCATACCTCATATATGAGCTGTGTCCATTGAATCACTATATACACCTCAATGATTTAATGTTACAAAGTAGTGGTTGCTAAAGTTAGGTATCTCGGCAATAGATTTATTGAAATTTTCATTATTATTTTTACTGTAATCTGCTTCTATTATTTTTTCTTTTTCATGTTGGGTTTCATATATATTGTTGAAGCTTCAGATCATTTTATATAGTTTTATTCATCCTAGACGTATTCTGCAGTATCAGATCTCGACGTTTCCCCTTTTTATGTTTTAGTTTTATGTTCCCTAATTTTAACTTTTAGTCGACGTTTGATTTCTCCAATATGCATTTCACCACATTGACATTAAACTTAGTAAACACATTCTTTCTTATCGGTGGTTTTTGGTTTTGTTTTTGTTAAATGAGCTCTTAGTGTATTTTCCGATTTAAAGGCTGCCTTTAGGTTGTAGCTGCTAGGAATGCATCTTTTTTCTGTTTTTCTGTGAGGTTTCCTTACTGTAAAGAAAGAATGTGTTTTTTGTCGTCCAGTGGTCTTTGTTCTTATGTTACTTATAACATCGTTTATTAATTTTAGGGGTGATTTATATTTGCAGCCTCTTTTTCAAGTAGTATACATTGTTGCGCCATTGTAAAAGTTGCGTATTACTCCACGTTTGTTTACAATATAATAATACCCACAGATGAGATGGATGTTGGCTTCCTGTATACTGAATTTTTATTAGTTTAGTTAAACGATTGACTATTATGCCAGGACGGAAAATGACCATTTACCTATTTTTCCATGGTAAATTTAATTGTTGGTTGAGTGGAGTTTAGATGTGTCAAGAAATCATTTAGTTCTTGATCATTATTTTTTCATCGTATATCTTAACTTTCAGTTCACTGTTATTGTTTCTCTGGTATGAATTTGATATTTTAACTCACCTTAGAAACACTGGGCAAAAGGAAACACAATTCTTTCTCATATTTCCGTGCATTAAGAGAATCTCGGAGAAAATAATACAAATTGCCAGCAGTCAAACATAAACCAGCCTTCAAAATAAGAAATATACTCAGAGCCCATATCAACTACCTGTGATAAACAAAATCATATAAATTGGTTTTAAACTGCACTAACATATAAATATAAACTAACCAAAACGTCTTAAAACAAAGAGAATTAAGGATAATGCAGGTCCGATAATCAAATTTTAGTAAATTTTACTATATTTGGTTTTACAATGAGAACCCTATATGAAAGTCGGGTGATTTTTACCAATAATTTTCCATCTAGGCCAAAATACCTTAGCGAAAAACCCATTAGAGATACATATTAAGGTATTCTTGTTTGTAAAATTCTACAGATACAGTTCTGTTATAAAATAAGAAACAAGTTCAACTTTGTGAAAAACTCAGCACAAAGTTGAGTCGCAAAAACAAATGAGACAGAAACACCATTGAAAAACTCAACAAGAATTCCATTATGGTCTACAGATTACTCCAAAACAACGGAGGGAACTGAAATAGGTGTGTGTGGACTCAATACCAGACACTCCAAAGTCACCAAGCATTTTTCAGGCAGAAATACATGTCATTAGGAAATTCAATAAGGAAAAAACTACCATGGCCAAGAGATTATCATCATGTCGGATAATCAAGCAGCTATCAGTACACTGAGCTCTCAAGTTATCAGCTCCAAGATGGTGTAGGAATGCCTAGAGGAATTAAATGATTTGAGTAAGAATAATAAAGTCACCCTTATGTGGGTACCGGGACACACCGTGAGAGAGGGAAATGAAATAGTAGGCAGGCTCACGAGGAAAGGGACTAAGACACCATTTCTGGGGTTAAAGCTTTTCTGTGGAATCAGTAGCAGCGTAATGCTGGGAGAACTAAAGATAGAAGAAGAAAGCGGAATATCCAATTATTGGATGGAGCTGTAAGGATTAAGACAAGCGAAGATACTTTTTGAGAACTACGATCAGAAGAGATTCAAAGAATGCATAAGCTTAAGTTAAATCCAATTCAGAATTTTGACAGAGGTCCTGACGCGGCATTGCCTTCTGAAGTGACACCTCAAGAAACTGGGACTGGTACAAGGAGAAGAGTGTAGATTCTGAGTGAAGAGAATGAAACTTCTATTCATAACCTTTAAGAGTACAGTGCTCTAGAAAACCCTAGGACGTGGTTCTTGGGGACACACCAAATCGAAGAAGAGGAGCTACCCTCCTTCAAGCCGTCCAACAATAAGGTTCCTGAGGGAAATAGGACTGGGGACCTGCTCTAGTCGATAAGGTAACTCTTACGACTTGGCATCGGTAAAGGGGCTCAATAGATCTACCAGGTCGCAGTGTATAGCCCCCAACTCTACGCTCATACATTATACAGTTCGTTCGTAAATGTTGTATGTTCCACTTTGCTGTCAGTAATAAATCGAATAATGAAGAGTAGTTGATAAATAAAATCTGTTATTTAAAACTATTCTGTGAGGCATTATTTCTGGTTGAATGCTCGTTGGTAAAGACTGATCTATTTTGAAAATACATTTCTGTATACGAATCTTTGTATCCCTGTTATCCCAATTAAAAATTTTGGTTAGTGAATAGATGAAAGGTATTTTCTGCTCTAAAAAAAATCTATATAACAAACGTAACATTAACATATTAAATAATTATTTAAAGACGGAGTTTTATGATATTCTAGTTTCATGTTTCGTATATAAGTCGTATCTTGATGGAATACGATGTAATGGGATACAGAAAAATCAGAACTCTTGAGTGATGTTTATATACAGAACTCGTAGACAAGATAATATTTCTCCTTGGTCAGCGCAATCATGATCGAAACATTCATATCGATACGGATATTTCATTGTAGCTAAAAAAAAATAGGTTCAATTACAGATCTGCAATCTTGGATGATCTTGGTGGCTGAATTGTATCTCTCCTAGTTCTCCGATGAGGAAAATACTTCACATCCTCCTGTTATATGCTAGATTGCCTTCGATATTCGACATCTATATTGGCACTGTTTGTTTGGATTGGGAGGTCTCGAGTAGTGTAATAATTATATTTTGGCCTCAACAAGACCGTCAATTTCGACGTTTTAACTTGTGCCTATTTAATGAAAGGAAATGAAAACTGTTTATAAGAATTATACATATTACATTATACTCTCAAATGCAATTTAAACCTTATACGGAAAAATTGGATTACATTTAAACAAACTTGTGTTTTCTTGCCCCGAATAGAATTAAGGTAAGCACTGTCTAGGATCAAACATACCTGCAAAGTGTAAGCTTAGAACTACTAACGACAAAGGGAAATTATTCAAGCTTACATGTGGTTTTACCGTATTCAGTTCTCATCTTGGCGACAAGAATATTATTTGACAGTGAACTAGGGAATGCAATTTTGAAGCTAAATCAGAAGGCTATACTAAATTTCAATAAGATATGTTAGGTAATTAAATAATTACATCAAGAATTGGCACAACGTGAGTATCAAAGTAAGACTGTAAATAAATATTTATAAATTTTTAAGATGTTCACATAACAATTAATGTTTTTTTTTTTGAGCAGAAATTTCTAAATAGAGTTCTATAAGATCTGTTAATGGATTATAAATAATTTGTCCCACATTAAAAAATGTTGAATTACTTTTATAGAAAATCTCCTGATCCTACAAAAAATGAGTAATTAATTTTGTTAATGACAAAAACTGTAACGACCATGTTTATGCTCGCTTCAGAGCAATAAAATGGCTCAGCTGGCAAATATCTATTGTGCTGCTCGGTCGCTCCTTGTGAGAGGATTTATTAGGCAGTTGAAACTGATTGCGATACTTAGACGTAAAATATACATGTAATAAAATACTTTTTACATAGTCTGTGAATTTTTTGTAGATTCGCACATGAATGTACTAAATTTCTTATAAATCAACGAGGGATGCATACGCGGAAATAGCGACCTTCAGAAAACTATTCTAAAATGAATATGTTTGTTTTTATTAACATTATTATATGGGGAATTTTAATGTTAAACTTATGTGAAAAAAAGTTCTATTTACTCAATATATTTTTTGCCCCACTCTGGGTTTGAAATTATTGAAAACAAAGTAGTAAAGCAAATCTTCTGTTTGGGTATATATAAATTAAATATTGGTGATCATCCGGAGTCAGACTAGCATTTAATTGTTCAATTATTACTAATTAATTATTGATTATTATTTCATTTTCTTTTAATTTGTCAAAATTATTTCTGTTCACTTGCGATATATTTCTTCTAAATATGTAGGAAGTTTAAGATTCTAAATTTAAAATTAAAGCTACTTAATAATAGATTACTATATCTTGTCTATTTAAAGAAAGTTGAGTAACAAATTCTTTTGCTTTTTAGTTTAATTTTCATAAGTAGTAGACGCTCTTTTTTTCTGATTTATTGTTTGAATCCGTTTTGGGTTTCCCCCCTTTTCGTGGATTTTCACTAACTTTCAGTTTTCAGTTTATGAGCTCTGAATATTTAACTAATATTTACACACCACTACACGGTTAACCAGCGTTGCAGCCAAATTTGTACGAGACCACTCGGCTAATAGTCTCACCAAAGGAATAACAGGAACACTTTTTTTGTATTTTAAATGATAACCATCTAATTAATTTTTGTAATTAAAATTTGTAAAGCATAACGCAATCTTCCGGTGTTCTATCCCATGGTCATGGAATATACAGGGTTAGCGTTATGTTTTGACGCCCGTAGGAATTAGAGTTCGTAACGTAATAAACCTTATTTCATCTTTTTTTTTATAATATAATATATTTTCATTAATATTTATTGGAATTATTTTACCATGGTATTGTTTCTAACGATATCGTGGAAAATTCTGCATCCAACCTAACTACAGATGCAGTGGCGCCCTGAATAACATACTCCTACTCTTCGGCATAGAGATTACCTTGGCATATTTGCTCGCTAGCCCAGCTAGACTATGGTGATTTTGCTTTAGTATTTAGTTTTGTAATATTCTATCACTGAATTTCTTCTAACTTTACTATAAAGTTTTGGTATAAACTACCGGCGTGGCAAGATTGGGAAAATTTTTAGGTACCGATATTTTCCACTTTCCTTCTTCTGCTTTGTTTATCAATGTCGTAAATTAATTATGGTAATAAAAATCAAATTGTCAAAAGGTTTTAAATAAGAAATTAAAAAATGCACACCTTCTAGGATACAAACTAAAAATTTGTTTATTTAACTTTAATATTAATATTTAGTTTTAAACGCAACAAAAAATTAATTCGTCAATCTGACTTGAAATTTTTTCCTCATTATACGTTAGCTGGCGTTTTGTGTTTGGTTAATATTTTGTTATAATAAAAATTCATTTTGTTTATATTGATACAGTATACAATTTAAAATAAATCTCAAGTTACGTCTTTATATGATTATTGTGGAAAAATATTACAAATTTGTTTTAAATTACAATATTTACTCCTAGACAAAAAATTTTAAATTTAGTTTCTATTCAACGATGAAAACTCTTGATTTGTGGAATTTTCAAGGAAAAGTAGATTTAAAATTAATTCAAAATATTTACCTCCAATGGAAAGTTGTGTGCGAACAGTTTAAGTAGAGTCAAAATTAAGCAACGTTTTTTTTGAGATCGGATCAAATATCCGCATCAGGATGTATTTTTGTTGAAATAATTGATTAATTGTTTAGTTTTGGATTTTTTAATCATTAGAATTTTGCGATTAAAAATGTGTGTGTGTGTGTGTGTGTGTGTGTGTGTGTGTGGGTGTGAGTACTTTTTGGAGATGTTGTGTTCTGACTTTCGTGGAATCGGAGACGTCCTCTTCGACTGACCAAGCGAAGAGTGTTGTAAAATTAAATCAGAAAAACTATGAAAATATTTAGTTTCCTGTTTTTAAATCTTGAATTATTCTACTTCGAATTCATATACGAATCATCTATTTTTGTAAATAGCGGGCAAACATACCTAGACAAATTATGTTTATAAATAACAAACCAATAATCATGACACCACAAATTGTGTAAATCATAATAAAACATATATCATATTCTTATAAATTGTGTAAATCATAATAAAACATATATCATATTCTTATAAATTGGGTACAATAAAAAATAAAATAAGAATCATATACCTAAAATTATGAAGTACTAGTTGTAAATGTAACTAGGTTTTTTGGAGATTTCCAAAATTCCTAAAAAAAAAATGTATTTTTTGAAGTATATTAATACAAAGCTTCTATTTTTGACATTCTATTAATAATCAAAGTTCAGAATCTTGTAATTTTCTCTTAGTTTGCAAAATAATTTAAACATATCTGTTAGTCTTTTTAGTGTCATAACCGCGATTCTATGCTATTTATATCATTTTCGTTAAGAGAAAGGAAACGGTCGCAATTTCTCACCATTCAATTTAGATACTGTCCATAATAGTATTAGGTACAGAATACATTAGAAATAACAAAACAGTTAAGATCAGAGTATACCTTGAAAACTTTTTGAGACTACTTTCATAGACATAAACAAATGTTAATAGATTACTAGGCTAAGTAGCGGAAATCTTTTTTACTGCGATTTGATCAACTAGAATTTTTCAAAAAACAATTGACAAGCATAACAATATTAGTTGAGTAGTATCTGGTACAAATTTAACTTACAGAATTTACTAACCCATATTACCAAAATTTTGTTTTATATTAGAATTGCGACTAATAATTTGTATTATTTGTAGTTTGGAAAATTAGCTTAAATAGAAATATATCTTTACTTCAACAAAAAAATCTTTTCAAGTTTTTCCGAGTCCTAAAATGGACAAAACAAATTAACCTAGACTAATCAAATTTGAGATAATTGAACACAAAATTATTAAAAAGATCGAATGGAAAATTATTCTTCGAAAAATGATTTTCCATATTATTTATAGTATAAAATCAGTGATACTCAAGATCGCAGTCAAAACTATATCCATTTTTACTGGGGAAATATGTATATACATATTTAGCGTGTATGACAGTTTTTATTATAAGTTAATACATCTTGTAAAGGAGAAATCCATTAATTTCACTACCAGCAAGATGTGTTGTCGTTGTCTTATAGACATTATTTTGAATTCCCTTTGATCTCATCATTTTAACATAGTAAAGTTTTTGTTCATACTAGTTGTGAATAATTTATATCATGCTTTCGTAGTAAACCGAGCGGTTTACCAATATCTCTTGCATATTTAAAATATTCAGTTTTAACATGTGGCATGTACAAATAATCTTTCGATATAACAAATTATTTTAATCAGCTATTTGCAAGAGACCATTTTATCGATAAGTTATATATATATATATATATATATATATATATATATATATATATATATATATATATATATATATATATATATATATATATATATATATATATATATATATATATATATATATATATGTATTATGATATTAATTTTCGGTCTCACTGGATTTAGAGTTTCAAATAAGAACACGATAAGTATAATGAGGCATTAAATCGTATAATTAAAAATTGTTTTATATGTATACCATTGTTAATAAAAAAAATTATTCCACCTAGCAAATATACCATAAGCCTTACTAACAAATGTAAGTTGTGTCAAATTAAGTGTGACTTTGTTTACATTATCTTTGAATGTGAGAAATATATTGTATATTCAGGATGTCTGGTAAATATATATGTCAAACTCTGGACAGTCAAAATAACCTTGCGGTTTTATATAATTTTTTTCCTCATTGCTCCAGAGCTGAGATATGGGGTACAAAAGAAAAATCCAATGATTTACCGTTTTGACTTTATTTTAACTAGGCTTGTAGATTTTAATGAAATTTTGGCATGTTGTATAGTCGATAAAGATTAAAAATTCCAAGTCGTAAACAATTTTTGACATTGCTAAGGAGATTAGAAACTTAACTCGTAGGTCTAAAATTCTCACAATTGTCAGTTTTCGAAGATAAAACTCGATTTTTAAGACAATTTAGAGATAATTATCTTAAAAAAATACTCTATATTTATTTTGATAAAATCTACCATTTTCGAACATTCTGAATCTTGCGTACTCTAGTAATAGCAGTAAATATACATTATAGAAAATTAATTAGTCTCCTTGTTATCGACTAATTAATTTACTATATCTAAGTGAAACCTAATAATACTATTAAACAATTAATTAATATTAGTTATGCTTGGAGACCCCATGATAGAAATGAAAATGGTGTGGACTTGAGGACATCTACAAAGAATTATTAAAAAGTAGTACAACAAAGCTTTTTAACATGATTACACGGATATTTAATAAATATCGCAATATCTGAATGATCTAGAATCCCCAGAACAATGAAAATATGGCCACATTATCTCAATCCACAAAAAAGTAAGAAAGGAAAATTGCTAGAATTACTAAGGTATAACGATAACTAGCACAAGGAGTCAACTTCACTGAAAAATACTGAAAACCTCACTGAAAAAGAATACAATGAGGAAGAAAAACAGGGAGGATTTCGTGCTGGTGTTAATTTTTTTTATGAAACAAATAATTGAAAAGGGACCGCTACAAGTTTAGATACTTATATATTATTTATAGATTTGTCTAAGGCTAACGATAACATCCTTATAACTAAACTGTAGGAAACGATGATGAACACAAATGTAAACCCTACACTTATTAAAGCAGTCCAAAAATTATACATATTTTATTTAAAAAATCAAAATGGGAAAAAAGCTATAGAAATCCTTTAAAATCACCAAAGTTTTAAGAGAGGGATGCTGCATCTTACCCATATTATTCAAGATATATGTGAAAAAAGAATAGGAATCCATCTAACTGATACAACCGTATTAAATTCATTACAATTTGCCGATAATGAAACAGCATTAGCAGGTGATAAAGAAGATCTTGAATATATGGCAAGAAAACTACAAGAAAGGTATGAGGAATAGGGTCTGTCAATAAACATTGAGAAAACCACATACTTATGCATAGGGAATAATAAGAGTAACCTCCAAATTAATAATAATACAGAATTAGAAGGATGCAAACATTACAAATATTTAGGAGTCATCCATGATAGAACGAGTACAGATAATAAAGAAATTCGTGCAAGAATTATTCAAGCTAAAAGAGTGGTAGGCTGCCTAAATGATATACTGTGGAGCAAAAATATTAATAAAAAAAACGAAAATATAACATATACAACACAATGGTAAAAAGCTGTTTAATTGACGGTGCTGACACTTGAAGACTTATGGAGAAAAAGGATACGAGTAGAAGCTGTCGAAATGGATACTTTGAGGTTAGCAGGAGTATCAGAGACACAGAGAATAAGAAAGGAGGAGACATGACAAATGGTAATAGAAGATACGATCATAAAAGATATAGAAATAAAACAATTAATCTGTTACGGTCATATACAATGAATGGCTGACTCACGAACGCCTGAACAAACCATGATTTGATATTCAAAGTACCGTATTTTTGATCTTGATAATGGAAGATATTTTTCAAGCATACAGATATTAAAATAGCAAGAAGAAAAATATTAGCTCTCTTCCAAATTTACTCTAAAACGAAACCACCTATACAGTTAAATGAGACGTCCTGTATCGTTTACAAAGTCCTTATACCAAGTGTCAGTTAGTTTATATAGGCCAGACACCCAGAAGTCTTAAAGGTAGGCTCACCTCCCATCGTAGTGATGTCAACAGAAGTTTGACCTCTTGTGCTCTGGCTGAACATGTCCTTGATCTTGACTATTCTATGAAAGCGGATGACACTGAGATTCTTGAAGAGTTCCTTCATATGAAAAAAGACTCTTCCTCGAAATGGTTCATAATAATCAATATGACAACTCTATGAATAAAAAAAGTGATACTGAAAATATTCGTGCCATTTACAGTTATATCCTGTAGTTGGGAAGGAAAAGTATTTGAGCCTCCTGCTCTTATATCATGTAAAATATTAAATAAGTAATTTTACAAAACCTCACACCTAGCTACGCCACTGTATTGATTTTCATTAATTTTAGTAACATACACCACTGCTTAGTTGACACTTGACATCTGTCAGGAAAAATGGCGAAATAGTCGGATTTATTGTTATTGGAAGGTTGGAGACCAATTGATTCAATCTCTTCTAATCTAAGCCAACACATACTGGACAATATCTTAATCATAGTTCTAATCATTCTGTTGTAACAAAACGAAGAATTATACGTAACCTCTATAATCGCGCTATATCTATATGCAATAATGCCGAATCATTGGAAAAAGAGGTAGCAAATATTAAATCCAATTTACAACAGAATGGTTATCCTTTAAAATAAATTTACGATGTTGTAAATAATTTTAGAACAACGAACACTGGACAGCAAGAAACACATTCCTTCTTCACAATTCTGTACATTAAGAAAACGTCGGAGAAAATAAGACGAATTGCCAGTAGTTATAATATAAAAATAGCCTTTAAATCAGGAAATACACTTAGAGCTCATTTAATAAAAATAAAACCTAAAACTTCCCATAAGAAAGAATGTGTTTACAAGTTACATGTGAGTGTGGTAAAATGTATATTGGAGAAACCAAACGACCACTAGAAGTTAGAATTAAGGAACATAAAACTCATACACAAAAAGGAGAATCGTCGAGATCAAGTATTGCAGAACACTCCTGAGATAAACAACACCATATAAAATGGTCTGAGACTGCGGCAATATATATGGAACCCAATATGAAAAAAAGAAAATTTCTAGAAGCAGCATACATTAAAAACAAAAATGGAATCTTTGGCAACCACTACTTTGTAACATCAAATCATTGAGATGTGTGTAATGAAGCGAAATTTTGCGTTTCAATGAACACAGTCCCTATATAAGCTCGTAGTATTAAGATAAAACATGCATTTTATACTTGATAACCATTAGAGATACAACCTAATCGAAACGTCGTAAAAACAAATAAAAATAAAGACAATGCAAGTCCGACAACCACATTTTAGTCAATTTTCAACATTGTCTACAACCTTCAAACACACTTTCTTATCCTAGGAATTTTCGAATCAATAATGGATTATCTCATTAAGTAACTCTCTACTAGTATTGAAGACCTTTATGCTTTTCCTCCTCCTCAAAAAAATCTACCCATCTTAATTTAGAAGAAATTGATAGCCATACAACAGGTCTTTGCTCCCGCGTTAACCATAAATCTTTTTTAGCCTGGGAAATATTACTGTATGAAGATTTTCTTGAAACCAAAAATGTAAATTATGAAAATTTATAACACCGTCCCTTACGAAAAGGACTTTATATGTAAATAAAACATTCTAGTAAAATGTGAATTTTTCAAAAATTTTTGTAAAAACCAGTTTGTGAAGTTAAACCTAGCAGGATAATCGTCTGGACAAATTGCATGTGTTTTTGTACATAGAGAGGATGAAGTAAATGTTCTTGAAAAGTTTCTTTATCAACTCATTTTCTTGTACTTAGTTGAGCTGAGAGCTTTTTTACGCTATTAGAAGGATTATTATCACATCAATCTCATCCAGAACCTAAAGTGTTCTTAGAACTTAACTTCAATATGTTCTCTTAACTCAGGCATTCTTGTTCTTTGTGATTGAAAATAAATTATTTTTTTTTCGAAAATAGTTAATTTTTCGACTTCCTTTAATCGCGCTGCCTTGAAATCCAGTGCCTAGCTCATGGTCTCACCTTTTACACTTAGGCCAGTGCCAAGACTACCTAGGAACGATTCGTCCAAGAAAGCCCGAACTGGAGCAGCTACCATAATTACCGGTTCTCCTTATAAAAACTTGCTAATAAACTCTTTAAACCAAAAGAATGAAAGGGAAAATAAAAAGGGCCTGAAGAAAGGTTCTAAAAAGACAAGTAAAAAACAGTAGGCAAGGAAAACTATTAAAGAAGTTATGATGAAAAAGAATGTTAAGGAGCCAGATAGTTCTGGTTCTTAGGATGTAGACTTACATAGGACGCCGAATATCCATACTGCAGAGGAAGGTTTTCAAAAGACACAAGCGGAGAAAAATGGGCTAAATGTCAAGGCTGTTTTAAGTGGACTCATGAAGATTGTGGAGAAGTAACATCAGATCAATTTATATGTTCTTTGTGTTTAGATATCTAAGATTTAGAAAAATACTGTTGTCTTTTTAGTATTTTTGATATTGTTTAAGAAGTGCCATTATGAAAATCACTGTGACTATTATGAGTTTGACATAGATTATATGTAAGTTAAATATAAAAAGTCATTACTAGATCTTGTTGATTGAAAAGTCTATATGATATATGTCGTATGATGTTGTTGGTTCCGCATAATTTTAACTTTATCAGATGTTTGGAAGTGTATGAAATATACTTTGCAAATGTTTAATACAAGCTGACGCATAAGCACAGTTACATTAAAGATTGTAAAAAATGTTTGCTTAAATTGAAGACACATGAAACTGTTTAAGACATACGTTATATAAATTTTGTGGTCTTAGAACAAGTAAAGAACAAAATTTAATTCATTTAATTCATACCTATATACTCCATTTCGTTATATTTTACAGTAAACTACATATTCTTTCCTTTAACGAGACGGCTGCATAATGTATCTGGGAAATTGAAATTGAGAGGGAGACATTATTCTGGCCTTTTACTTCCAATATATTTGATAAAGACATTTTCATAAAATAGCATTTCTGGTTGCCATTGCAGTATAACGTAGAACACCTGAGAAATATTCTTGCATATTTAAATCCAAAATTGATAGTGACAGAGAAAAATTATTGAAGCTCGCTTGTGGTTTGGTATATATTGAATTCTCGTCTTCACGCCGAGAACATAATATGATACTGCATTAAAGTATAACGCACTTAAAAAGATATATTTAACAATCGCTTTATATTATTACAAAGTTTTCAATTAAAAGTTTAATCGTACCCGCGTGAAACTGAGGCAGATCGCGTTTGATATATATATATATATATATATATATATATATATATATATATATATATATATATATATATATATATATATATATATATATATATATATATATATATATATATATATATATATATATATACAGGGTGATTCTCCGAGAAATTTATCCATCGATTGTGCGAAAACTATAATTAGGAAGAATCTGAAAATTTGGTGTACTAACGTGCCTGGGGGACAGCCGGCTAAAATATTTTCAAGATGGCGCACTTCCGAGTTTTTCAAAATATTGGCATTTCAATATTTTTCTATTGTAAAAATGCTATACAGCTTTTAAGTTTTGTTAATAGTAGGCCATGACGGCAAGGCATGGCAAAAATAAATAATCGAACTCTACAGAATTCTCACTATTTCTTGCCATTTAACATTTATTAATAATAATCATGCTGGGGCGATTAAATTACACGCGCAAAGATTATTTAAACTTATTTATTATTTATGAAGAATATAATAGAGTTATTTCAAGAACATGCGATACATTCATGATACGATATCCACAGAAACAGAAAACAACAAAAATTTCAAGAACTTTGGATCCATAAAAGCAAAAAGAAGAAAAAATAAACCAGTTGTTAATAATGAAAATATTGAATCTACAATTTTAGGATATTTCACCGCATATTCGATAACCCCTACAAGACAAGTAGCATTAGATTCTGGATTATCTCAAACATGAGTTTTAAGGATTTTACGGAAACACAATTTTCAACCCAATGTATATTCCATACTACAATATCTGAGAATCGAGTTTTCTCAATTTATTTTACCTTGGTCACAAGAAAATTCTGGTTTTTTGGAAAAATATTATATGGTCGGGTGAAGCCAAATTCACAAAAAATGGATTGTTTAATCAACGCAATTCCCACTATTGGAGCAAGTCAAACGTATATCCATTTAGAGAATTAAATTTTCAAGAGTCATGGCAGTTTAACGTATAATGTGCTGTAGGAATTGACGGCGTCGTCGTCCTAGAATTCTACCAATATAATTTGAATGATAAGTTAGCCATTTTTGAAGACCTCTAAATACAAAATACGTTTATTAACTTATAACTGAAAACCTGTATAGCATTTTTACAATAAAAAAATGTTCTATTGCCAATATTTTGAAAACCACAAATTTTTAGAATAGACAAATTTATACGAAGTTACTCTTATTTTTAATGCTTAATATGATAAAATTATAAAAATCGATGTTTTCTATTTGAAAAAATTGACTTTTGACGATTTTTTAAATATAATTTTTATTCTTCCATTTTGGACCACTCTGTACTAATAATGTTCAAAATATCATAAAAAAGACTACTAATCGATCTTTGTCTACAAGAAAACTATCCCAAATTAAATAATAAAGACTTCCTTATAGGAAAAATTTATAGTTAAGTTTTGGTCCACCAACGTCATTTTTGACATAAAAATTTAAATATATCTAAAACGATGAGATTTAAATATAGAACATTATACCTGAAATATGTCTAGAATTTTGAATAATCAAAAATGTAATAATATATAGGGTGTCCCCCTTAAAATAAGCAAGTTGGCATCCATTTTCGGTATAACTTAAAGTGCCGCTATCTTGAAATTATTTTAGTCAGCTGTCCCCCATGAGCGTTAGTGCATTGCCAAATTTTCAGATTCTTCCTAATTGTAGCTATATATATATATATATATATATATATATATATATATATATATAAATATGTCTAAAATTTTACGTAAAAATCAAAAATGTAATAATATATAGGGCGTTCCCCTTAAAATAAGCAATTTGACATCCATTTCCGGTATAACTTAAAGTGCCGCTATCTTGAAATTATTTTAGTCGGCTGTCCCCCATGAGCATTAGTACACTGTCAAATTTTCAGATTCTTCCTAATTGTAGCTACATATATATATATATATATATATATATATATATATATATATATATATATATATATATATATATATATATATATATATATAATAAAATATTGGCGAAGCGGACGTGAAAATTTGTCAATCTACATGATTCTCGTGTTAAAAAGTGCGGAGCACTCCAAAATATGGAAAAACTCCGGGTTCAACAGATGGCGACAGCACTGTTTCGTCCTAATATGGGACTCGTCAGGCCACCGCATTCGGTACAAACCATCATCTTGCCTTTGCATCCTATAAAGCTGAATTTAAAATCAAAAAACAGCAAACAAGACGACAAAGGCGACATCTCGATGGTCCACTTGATAATACAAGAACCACACAGATTAACAAAGTTTGTAAAAGAGCCGTCATATGGTGGCGCGACGGCGAATTAAAACAGAAATATGTAAAATCGAGTACACAAAACGGGCTGCCCAAAGGATAGGGGTCGCATTTTTCGGTACTGACAAGCAAGCCTACCGCTCATTTTAGCAGCCAAAGACAAGTGTCGTACCACCATATGAGAATCATGTAGATTGACAAATTTTCACGTCCGCTTCGCCAATATTTTATTCTATTTTATTTTAAATTACACGGACAATAACTTATCTACTTATTTATATATATATATATATATATATATATATATATATATATATATATATATATATATATATATATATATATTGCCGTATACAAGAGATACTCGCAACAAAATAATTACCATCGTTGGCGTCTTGTGCCGATTCCTGGGGAAAAACGTTTAACGTATTCTAGAAAAGAATTTTATGGACACAAGAACTGGACAGCTTACTTGAACATAGCTATTTTACATATTTACATGTCACCTACAAACACGATATTTTTACAAAGCTTTCAATTAACACTGTAATCGTAATCTAACGTTAACGTTGGTACCTCCAAAATACTTATATACAGTACGTACTTCCCTCATATATACCGTAGTTACCTCCGTTTTCGGAGGTAACTACGAACCCTACATAATATTTTACTATCGGTCATTAGAAGGTCGTCTGTTTCGATTTACGAAAAAATGCTTGGAGGTCACTTCGAGTAATATATGACCTCAGATTCGACTAGTAAGTTCGATGGTTCACCACCGGCGCTAGTGTTGTCTGTACCCTGGAGACGTGCTACACGTAGTTCCCTCCGGCCATGAGACACCGAGATATTACACTGAAAAGTTATATATATACGACGTAATTCCCTCCAAGTTATACAGAATATATATTCAGCATATCTACCTCTTTTTTGATGCTTAAGAATTGGAATAATATTGTTTATTAGGTATTTTTCCCGCCGATATGCTGGTAAATTTAAGGTTATGTACAGGTGATTTCCGTGCTAGTTTAAAACTGTCTTAAATTTTTAAGGCAAAAACTAAAACACATCAATACAAGTACTAGAAGAAAGTTATTACTAAAAAAGGCCCAGGAGAAAAGAACAGATAAATATTTTCTGCTATAATTACATATTATCAATAATATATCTAAAAAGGCTGTTTTGTTTTCATATAATATTTTTTTAAGTTTTATTTTATGAGTTTGTATAAGAAATTCCAGAAAATTTTATTATGTTTTATTAAGTAAGGTTATATTGTCTAGCCTCTAATTTAAGAACCTGTTTCTAAAAAGTGGTGTGAGCGCTTAATATGTTTGGTACCACCAGACTTACAAAGAAGGTGTCCTAACTCGACGTCTCCGATTTCAATAATTTTTTTATGTTATTTTTTCTTTTATCTGCGGAAAAACACTTTAAGGACGTGAAATCTACTCCCAAAGTTCACCCTCGAAAATGTATTTTCCAATATATCTCAGGTTCTAATTGGAATTTTGCAATGAGAAAATGTGTTTTCCTTCTGATGTTAGTGTGCAACTAACTGATGCAGTTTTGACTATAAGAGTGCAACATTTCTACTTTTTACATTGAAAATTCTACTTTTTTTGTGTCTAAAAAAGGTTCAAAATGAGCTAAAGAAAATTAGAAAAAATATATTCCTTGATTGAATACAAAAATAAACTGTTCAATTTATACTTGATAACGATTAGAGATACAACCTAATCGAAACATCGTAAAAATAAATAAAAAATAAATAAAAAAATAGAGACAATGCAAGTCCGACAACCACATTTTAGTCAATCTTCAACATTGTCTACAACCTTCAAACAAACGTTGAAAAACAAAGAGTTGAGGAATATGTGTATTTAGGCCATCTAATTAGACTTGGGAAAGGAAACCAAGAAGTGGAAATAAATAGAAGAATTAAGATGTCATGGGAAGCCGTTGGAAGATTGGGATATGCTCTTAAGAACCCTGATACTCCCATTAATTTGAAAAAAAGAGTATTTGACTCGTGCGTTCTCCCAGTAATGACCTATGGAATGGAGACAACCACATTAACAGTTAAAGCAACCAATATACTGCGTACTACACAGCGAGCAATAGAAAGAATCATAGTGGAAATATCACTACGTGACGGAATAAGGAACGAAAAAGTAAGAAGACGCAAGAAAGTGGAAGATGTGAAAAAACGCATTACTACTTTTAAATGGACATGGGTGGGACACGTCGCTAGGCAAGACTCTACAAAGTTGACAAAAAATATATTGTAATGGAGACCTATGTCATCCAAAAGAGGTATCGGAAGACAGGAGGGATCCAAATTGTCACGTGATATGCGTTAGGGCGCTTGATGTCAATAATTTAATAAGAATGTAGTTACACTGTTGAAATTAGAGTTATATTTAAAACATAACTAGTGGTTTCTATTGTTTTTGAGTAAAAATATTTTTGAGAATAAAATTTTATTAGAATGTACTAAAAGGAAATTCAATACATTTTTGATGGACTTCTATTACAATTCTGTTTAAAAACTCTTCACGGACGTCACTATGTACAATAAGAAAATGCGCTAATTGTTACTTTTGGGTTCCATACCTTAAAAGGAAAAACGGAACCCTTACCAAATCACTCACAGGTTCACCCGTCTGTCATAGCAGACTCAGAAATAATATGATGTGGAATCTTGAAATTTGGCACGGTAATACATCTTATAGGCCAAAATATTTTGCACTGTTAACGCTTTAAAATATTGATATAAGGATTAGAGAGGGGTAAAATTGTGTACACTTTTTTTTTTTCATTTTGTATATCATTTTTTTTATCATTTAAAATGGTTTATTATACGGTGTGCAAAAATATTTTTTTTTTATTTTAAATACCACGTTTAAAAAGATATTCTGAAAAATATGCAAGAAAGACTACTACCCTCCTGGAACAAAAATTTTAAAATATTTAGTCTTACTTGCAGTTTACAGAAAAAATATTTCGAAAGTTCCAAGTCTTATAAATATTTAAAAATTAATTTTACAAATTTATATTGACATTTATTTTTGAATATTGTTTTTCATATGAGATATCATTTAAAAGAGCTTGTTATGAAGAATGCAAGTTTTATTTTCGACAATTTTACACAACAAAAAGATATTCTAAAAAATATGCGGAAATAGATCAATCTCCACTTATTTCCTAATCTACTAGACCTATTTTTTTTTAAAATAGGGACGCCTTATTTGTAGTTTGCAAAAAAAAAAGTCCGAGGTCATAGATTTTTAAACATTATTTTTATGTATTAATTTTTTTAAAAATATTGTATATCATGTGAGAAATCATTTAAAACGACTTGTAGTGTAGAATATTTCTTTTTTTTATAATTTTAAATAGTATATTTAAAACGAAATTCTGAAAAATATGCAAGAATAGACCATCCTTCCCCTAATTTCCTAAACTACTCCATCAAAAATTATAAGAAAAAACAGGAAATGTAGACTTACTTATAGTTTACAGAAACGTTATAACGAAAATCCTTGGGCTAATAAATTTTTCGAATTTAATTTAGCAAACTTAAACTCTTTTTTTATTTTATATGTCATGTCGGGTATAGTTTAAGAGGGTTTGTTATGAGGATTACAAACTTACTTTTCTCGTAATCTAAACTTTAAACTCCGTGCTTTTTGATTAATATTATAAATGTTTCAATAAATTTGATTAAAACAGTAAAAATAAATGAAATATCCAAATTTATTCTATTCCCAATTAGCATTAATATGATTACTGTAAAATCAATATCCGGTGCAGTATCCACAGGTAAATTTAACTACGAAAATGTTTAAATATGACACGTACTACGCTCCAGTGAATCACAGTAATATTGGAGGTAACTACATCGTCATTTTATTCCAGTATATACAACTTGGAGGAAACAACGAATTGTTTTTATTCTGAAATTATATATGATTTTTTTTAAAGAAATATTTACCCCTCTCTTAAAAAACCTATACAATAGGTTCCCCTTCACATATATATGCAATTATTTTGGGCGTAACTTAAGGCAATCACCCGGAGGTTAGTCCGCCTTGGTTTTTATCCGGAGGGAATGACGATCCGTTTATACATATATATATATATATATATATATATATATATATATATATATATATATATATATATATAGTATGACAGCTGACAAATTATGTAGACATCCCCCAAATCCTAAAATTTCAATAAATTACGAATTATAACATAAATCAAACAAATATCTTGAACCTGAATCCATCATTTTATGAAAAAATATTTCAGTAGTGTATTGTTAAAGAATTTTTCTTCAGATTAAAAGTGTATTTGCCGTATACAACAAATACTAGAAAATTAGCACTACATAATAGAAAAAATGTGACCACATAATAGAAAAAACTGACATGCTTGTCTTAGAAACGTTAAATAAGAACCAATTTTTTCTTCTTGTGAACCCTTACCAAATCACTCACAGGTTCATCCGTCTGTCATAGCAGACTCAGAAATAATATGATGTGGAATCTTGAAATTTGGCACGGTAATACATCTTATAGGCCAAAATATTTTGCACTGTTAACGCTTTAAAATATTGATATAAGGATTAGAGAGGGGTAAAATTGTGTACACATTTTTTTTTTCATTTTGTATATCATTTTTTTTATCATTTAAAATGGTTTATTATACGGTGTGCAAAAATATTTTTTTTTATTTTAAATACCACGTTTAAAAAGATATTCTGAAAAATATGCAAGAAAGACTACTACCCTCCTGGAACAAAAATTTTAAAATATTTAGTCTTACTTGCAGTTTACAGAAAAAATATTTCGAAAGTTCCAAGTCTTATAAATATTTAAAAATTAATTTTACAAATTTATATTGACATTTATTTTTGAATATTGTTTTTCATATGAGATATCATTTAAAAGAGCTTGTTATGAAGAATGCAAGTTTTATTTTCGACAATTTTACACAACAAAAAGATATTCTAAAAAATATGCGGAAATAGATCAATCTCCACTTATTTCCTAATCTACTAGACCTATTTTTTTTTAAATAGGGACGCCTTATTTGTAGTTTGCAAAAAAAAAAAGTCCGAGGTCATAGATTTTTAAACATTATTTTTATGTATTAATTTTTTTAAAAATATTGTATATCATGTGAGACATCATTTAAAACGACTTGTTGTGTAGAATATTTCTTTTTTTTATAATTTTAAATAGTATATTTAAAACGAAATTCTGAAAAATATGCAAGAATAGACCATCCTTCCCCTAATTTCCTAAACTACTCCATCAAAAATTATAAGAAAAAACAGGAAATGTAGACTTACTTATAGTTTACAGAAACGTTATAACGAAAATCCTTGGGCTAATAAATTTTTCGAATTTAATTTAGCAAACTTAAACTCTTTTTTTATTTTATATGTCATGTCGGGTATAATTTAAGAGGGTTTGTTATGAGGATTACAAACTTACTTTTCTCGTAATCTAAACTTTAAACTCCGTGCTTTTTGATCAATATTATAAATGTTTCAATAAATTTGATTAAAACAGTAAAAATAAATGAAATATCCAAATTTATTCTATTCCCAATTAGCATTAATATGATTACTGTAAAATCAATATCCGGTGCAGTATCCACAGGTAAATATAACTACGAAAATGTTTAAATATGACACGTACTACGCTCCAGTGAATCACAGTAATATTGGAGGTAACTACATCGTCATTTTATTCCAGTATATACAACTTGGAGGAAACAACGAATTGTTTTTATTCTGAAATTATATATGATTTTTTTTTCAGAAATATTTACCCCTCTCTTAAAAAACCTATACAATAGGTTCCCCTTCACATATATATGCAATTATTTTGGGCGTAACTTAAGGCAATCACCCGGAGGTTAGTCCGCCTTGGTTTTTATCCGGAGGGAATGACGATCCGTTTATACATATATATATATATATATATATATATATATATATATATATATATATATATATATATATATATATATATAGTATGACGGCTGACAAATTATGTAGACATCCCCCAAATCCTAAAATTTCAATAAATTACGAATTATAACATAAATCAAACAAATATCTTGAACCTGAATCCATCATTTTATGAAAAAATATTTCAGTAGTGTATTGTTAAAGAATTTTTCTTCAGATTAAAAGTGTATTTGCCGTATACAACAGATACTAGAAAATTAGCACTACATAATAGAAAAAATGTGACCACATAATAGAAAAAACTGACATGCTTGTCTTAGAAACGTTAAATAAGAACCAATTTTTTCTTCTTGTGTGCCACATTTAATTTCAATTAGTTCATTGTTTTGTATTTCAACTGATCCGCAACAAAAACTGAGTTCTTGGAAACTGAACGACAAATTATTGAGAATATATATATATATATATATATATATATATATATATATATATATATATATGTATTTTTATACCTATTTTTTGCCATTTTTCTTCAGTGTCAAGAAATGACTCCTGAAAACATAGATTGTTATAAGGAATGTATTGCCTCTACTCTAAATTATGAAAATAGTACGACGATAGATGAAATATTTGGAAACATCCAAGACTCCATAAATAGAATTATCGAAAAATTCTGTCCCAAGGAAGTGAAAAAACAAAAATTAAACCAGTGAACAAAACATTTAATGAAGCAGAGAAGAGAAATGGAAGACAAGAACACACAAGAATGTAGAACCCTAAACAAGAGATATCAAAAGAAATCAGAAAGCATAAGAGACAACATAATAAGGAGAAAATTCGGAACGTTATAGAAGAGAATAGAAGCTTGAAAATATTAAGAAACAGTACAACAGGAAGAAAGGAAATGCAGAAGGTCAAGGATATACACGGCAACATAGTAACAAATAAAGAGGAAATTCTACACTCTAACAAACTTCTCTACCAAGAACTTTATACATCAAGCCAGCGACTGATTACAACCGACATTCTAAAAGTGCTAAATGAGGGATCGGAAGAAATTCCAGAAATAAGAGACATGTAAAACAGTAGAGCTCCCGGAAAAGATGAACTGATAATAGAGTCAATCAAAGAAGGAGGACCATAAAATCATCAAAGCTTTAAAAGTTTTATTTAAAAAATGCATCGAGGAAGAAATAAGCCCATCACAGTGGATAAATGCTACCATTATTATTGTACACAAAAAAGTGACGTTATGGACCTTAAAAATTATAGGCTGATTAGCCTGCTTAGCCACATATACAAATTATTCACCAAAATACTCGCAAACCGTTTGACAAATAAAATAGACTCTTTTCTTTCGAGAGAGTAGGCGGGATTCCGATCAGGCTATGGGAAAAATGACCATCAGAGAAATGTATTGAGTATAGTAGACCACTGATACTTGTTTTCGTTGATTTCGAGAAGGCCTTTGATTCAATAAATCAGCGGAAACTTCTAGAGGCATTAAGCGAATATCGCGTCGATCATCGATAGTCCGAAATTATCAAAAACATATAGGAGAATGCCACGCAAATCTCAGAACATCGGCAAATCAATGCACAGATAGATTTAATATCGCACAAGTGGTAAGGCAAGGTGACACACTCTCCCAAAAATAGTTAAATAAAAATTTATTTTACCCCTAATGCAGACTTTACTGATGACACTATGTACTTGTTTGTTTTATTTATAATGAATATTACTTTTAGAGCCAAATTACGTTTGGGTGACAGATACTGCTAATCACCTGACTACTATTTTTTTTTTAGGTTAATTTTCATCTCGATCGAAGCAGAAATTTATGCTGAAGTCATATTTCGAAAAAAGCTATTAATAAAAAAATCCCATATGATGCGGACTTTACTGGTCACACTGTATATTGTTTCCTTTTTTTAAGACTCATGATCCCGTTGTGTATTCGGTGACCTAACTAGACCACCTAGGTTAATGAAACAAAACTGTTTATAACACAAAGGAGAGATGTAACAATATAGGTCTAAGCGGAAATATACGAAACTGTAATTCCATCCATAATACAGGTTTATTTACTTTATTTGTTACCATAAATTTGCATAATTTTCTTCTAAGATCTAGAATCGAATATTGAGATAAACTTTATTTCCTGTTGTGTCTCCAGTTCAGAATGAAAAAAAGCAGAAAAGCTTATCAGGTTTTGATGCGACGGGAAAATAAATAGCAAAAATGCTCAGCTTGTAAAATTAGTTTATGCAAATATACCTGAATATATTTTTTAACTTTCTAGATAGATCCTGTTTCCGTGCTGTATTATTCGCTGAAATGAAGAGTTATTACAAATATAATGTTTCAATTATATTTATTTAATTCAAAAAATATGTCGAACTTCGTAAAAAATAATTACCAACTTAACATGTGTTGATGTAAACGTGATATATATATATATATATATATATATATATATATATATATATATATATATATATATATATATATATATATATATATATATATATATATATATATAGTACCGCTATTGTTGTTGTTTTTATCGCCTGACCCAAAAAGAAGGGGTGTGTGCTGTCCCGAGATTAATATTATTTTTCCGAAAAGTTAATAAATAAATATTTTAATATTTAAAAAGTAAAAATTATCCTATGTTTATAAAAGGAAAGTCGGAATAAAATATATTTTATTTCAAAATAAATAAATAAATACATCGTAAAAAGAGAAACAAAAGGGCCAGACGCTACAGGTGTTCCAGATTTTATTCCCCATATTTGTGTGTGTATATATATGCGTGAGTCAAAATGTAGCATCGTAGCAAAGTAAAATTTTCAATTTTAATGAGATTTTTTGTTTGAAATCCTATATTTGCTTGAAGGTTTAAAGGCATATGTCAAGATGGAGTCAGCAGTTTCCAAGATCTTCATAATTATTTAGAGTTTGTGAAGATATCTCAACTATGGAAATGGCTAGAAACTTCGAGTTTGAATGTATCGTTTTTCTTCACCACTGAATAAGTTTTCTAAAATGAAGTAAAATGAAGTAACATATTTATTTAATTCTAGAAGAGTATACATATACATGTATGGATATGTATAGTGTGTAAGGTATCCCATTTTCGACACGTATCGGAGTTATTATCAAAGATATGGTGTTGCGGTTTTCACTTTATTTTCCTACTTTTTAACAAAACGAAAGATTCCTGTGTCAAATTTTTCATGCCTTTTTTAATTTTTAATCAACAGGGCGATTTTTAAAAATCTTCATTTTTTAGGCACATCTCGTATTTCCCTTATGCGCTGATTCATGAAAACAGTAAAAACTGGTTTTTGTAGAGTTTTTTTGCGTAGAGTTTAGTGGGGCAGTTGGTTTTTGAGATATTAACCAAACTTATGATTTTGTAAATAGGACACCTTGTCTATTGTTTTAGATATCGATTAAGTATAATTTAGGATTTTCAAAAATATATAATGTGTTTATTTTATTTTGGAAAACAAGGTCAGAACTCGATATTTTTAGTAATTTACTTTATTTGTAACAGTGAGTCATGGCCAATTTATAAGAAACAAATGCAAAACTTTGACAATAATAATTCTAACAAAGATAAGATACTTTAAAATTTAATTTTAAAGTTTTCAGTTGTACACACTTAATTGTTATTACATAGTTCACTTTAAAGTGTTATTATAAAACCAAAATATTGAAATTTGATTGCAAAAAACAAGAACATTATTTCATAAAACTAAAGTAACAAAACCAAAAAGAAACACTGGAACTAAAAACAACCAAAAGTTTTTTTAAAGATGGTTTTCAAAATGATGGCGGTTTTCTAGAATGCAATATCGGCACAGCTTTGTTATTCTTCTAATTGCATTTAAAAGAATCATGGGTCTATCATGAAGAGTTTGGAGAGCTAAAATAATTGCCTCGCGAAGTTCCGCTACAGATTCATATCGTGTCTGATACACTTGATTTTGCATAAAACCCCACAAAAAAAATGACTCTCACTGAACTTTATGTAAAAAACTCTATGAAAACAGCTTTTTAATAAATTAACGCATAATGGAAATATGAGATGTGCCTAAAAAACCAAGGTTTTCAAAATCACCCAGTAGGTTAAAAACTCAGAGAGACATAAATTTGAATTTTTCGTTTCATTAGAAAGTCGGACACTAAAGTGAAAACCGCACTATCTATGATAATAACTCCAATACTCCCTAAAAGTGTCAGAAATGGTACTTAGGTCTTATACTAGTAAATTGTTAATCAAATCTAAATAGAATCAAAATAATATTCTATATTACACGTCATCACAACATTTAGAGAAAATATAAAAAATATGAAATACTTATCTAGTTTTCAAAATACTCCTGAATGCTGTAAAAGCTTGACGATTTTAAGTATTCCTTGAAAATCATTTTAATGGCATTCTCATCTGATGTTACTTTAAAACTATCTGTCACTCCGTTGTATATTTTAGCATCAATATAATGAATATTATTTTAAGCAATTGAGTGGATTGGATAAACCAGATCCAAACAACCACACTCATCTCTCATAATTATGAAACTCAGAAATTTGATCTTCATGTAGGCAATCTATTTACTCCAGCAGTTGTTTGAATTATACGTTTTTGAACTTTAAATATATTGCTTAATAGAGACGAATTACATCAGAAAATGAAAACATATTTAATACAGCTATAAAACTAAGTATAATAGTAGGAAAAAATAACATCCATTGTTAAAATTTGTTTTAACCGATGTGTAGCATAGGATGTGGTAGTTAATTTCTTACAAAGCTCATCAACGTGCTTATCCCAGCAGTCTGGTATCCAGGCGAATGCCTAAAACAAGTTTATATATTGTACTTGGTGTGCTCATCTATATTAAATTTTAGCAGGTATAACGAATTGAAAACTCAAGTTTGAGGGGTATTTATATTTAAATGCGACTGGTTTGCATTAAACCAAATGTGAAATTTGGCAATACTGTTATTTGCCACTAGATAACTGCTATTCCAATTATTGCAAATAATAGGTAAATTGTGAATAAGTAATAAAAACAAAAGAGAATCTGGAATGGATTATTGAGGTATTCCATAGGTGAATTTTAATTTGTCAGATTTAACTTGATCAATATTAACAATTTGATAACGATTATATAAATATAACTGCAACCATTCATGAACTTTGTCCCTCAAACCTCAACCAAAAAGCTTTTTGAGAAGAAGAGTATGGTCAACAAGGTCTAAAGCTTTGCTGAGGTCTATGAAGAGGCTGATGCATTTATCTTTATTATTAAATTTTTTATATATATTATTTAAAAATTTAGAAATTCCCGAGCACGTAGACCGGTCACTGCAAAATACATGCTGACAATGTTTAAGAATGTTAGATCGTTCTAGAAATGCTACAAAACACAGATAAAATAGGCCTATTATTTTCAAACAAAAGTTAATTTCCCTTTAAAAAAAGAAGAATCAAATGTCAAATAATATTTTTTATCTAGTCTGCTTATCCCAAAATGTAAGTGTGCATATCTGTATTTATGTGTGGATCTTATATTTTATATATCAAATTTTGCAGAGCTCCCCTTTAGTTTTCCAACAAAGATTTTGAAAATTCGATATAACCCCACCTTGTATGTCCATTCCATAAAAACGAAATTATATTTAAAATTAAATCTCCAATGTTCCAATATGCTTTTACCTCAAAGACCAACGTGCAGCCAAATTGCTACAGATACAACATACACATTTCTTAATAAATTGCAGAGAGTATGATATTTAAATGTTAAATCTTTCTATTAGCTGATACTAATGTACTCTGCTAAGTTTGGTAGTTTACAACAACACCTCACAGTTAAGTGATGAGAAATTCAATAACGAAGTATTACCTATATAAATAATAAAATAAAATTACCGGAGTCCGCTCCGGCGAGCAAATATGCCCAGCTAACCCCTATGTTGGAGACTAGCGGTGGGTTATTCAGGGCTCCACTATATCTGTAGCTAGGTTGAATGAAGAAAATTTCCTCGAGATTATTAGCAACTATCTTTATACTTCACTCCTATTGATTTGCAAGTACAAAAATATATATTCAAATGAGCATGTGGGTGAAATAAAATGCGCCAGTAAATAATACAAAAAATCTTTAATTGAATTAAATAGTTTTCAACTTCAAATGATTCCCATTAAGTTTGGTATTAGTTTCTTAATTATTATACTATGAAATAATAATATTGGTGTAGACTAAGATAAAGTATTTTTAATAAATATTAATGAAGATATGTTATACTATGTTAAAAAATCAAATAAAATTAAATATGTTACATACTGTAGCACCTACTGTCATCAAAATATAATGCAAACCCTATATATTCCATGGCCATGGGATAGAATAACGGAAAATTTTGCAACGCCTTGCAAAAAAAATGGAATATATCGTCGACATTTATAATAGGATAAAATAATAAGTTCACTTTTTATTGCGATGGTGAAACTGCTAGCTGTGTGGTCACGAACAAATCAGGCTGCAATACTGTATCATTTAAATTTACCAGTTTGCATCAATGCTACACATTTTTAGTAACATGATATAATTTGTATATTTTTACCTGATTAAAATTAATTATTTATCCTGTAATTTAAAATTGTAAACATGGAATTTGTTTTTTTGGTTCACAACTCTTTTGGTCTCATAGCTTATCACTTTTTCGTCTTAACAGAGTTTGTAAATTGCTATAGTTTATATATCACATTATTTGGTTTGAATTTAAAAGTCATAAAATATTTTATTTTTAATAAATTCTGATTTATTTACATTCCATTTCAGTATTAAAAATATAAAGTTATAGTCAGTAATATAGTTCAGTTAGCATTTGTTGTGGATGTATACTCGATTCGTTTGACACGAGCATGGCATGTAGAGTCTGGTCATTATTGGTTGAGTATGCAGTATGGAATTTGTAGCAATTTTTTTGAAGTTTGTTTTAATCATGATTAGTAATTTTGGATTGTTTGATCATAATTTTATTTTTGATAATTTTCCATAGCTTGCCAATATTTGATGTATTACTTGGTAATCATTGTAAGTTCGGAACTAAGTTAGAGTGCTCCAGGTTGAGAATAAGGTTGGCAAAAATTAAAAACAAATATCCCTAAGATTTGCCACGTCTGGCTGCGAGAGAGATTTTCATTTACGTTCTCTTTACTGTTGAACCGTCGAAGAAGCAGACCAATCCTGCCATTAGATTTGAAAGGGCAGACTGTCAAGTGTTTTTTTCAATACAGTCCATTAATCAATGAGGTGAGATTTTGCCCCTTATCTTTACAAACATGTGGTAAAAATAACAACTTTTGTTTCAGGGCTATCTGACGCAGTGTTCTTCTTTTTCATTTTTGGCTTCGTCTCATTTCTTTTCCTGTGTTTTTCGATTCTGATTTTCTCGGCTGGTAAGGCTTTCTCATTGTTCTGGCTCTATTTTTCCTGGCCGTGTTACCACAACGATTTTGACCTTCATGATTGGGCTCACCCGGCATTTGGTTGGTGAGTTGGGATTGGCCTTGTGAAACCCCATTCATCCATGATCAACAACAAGAATCCTAACAACAGCGCTGGATCAAATAAACAGAAGTGAGAGGTATAGTGTACATAAGCATAGACAACATAGGAGAAAACTTTAATTTAGGGAATTAGGACTAGACATCAATTTTTTTTTTACATGCAAACAAAACATAATATAAATATATTTACATCTGTCATAATATAAAATGTAAGAACATCTTGATATTTTTTTTTTAAATTACTTTCTATACTCTTGGCAATTAAAGGTTCTAGAACGTTTTGCGGTCAAAGCTCTATATAACCTTTAAAAACGATATAAAACTTATAGTTATCAAGAAAGCGTAAATAAAAAAATTGTAGGTACCATTTTTTTTTATGTATATAATTTTTTCGAAACAAAATAGAATTGTTATTTTGTTTTAAATAAGTCATTTTATTATGGCGCTATACACCAGCAGTTAATAAAATAAAATCATTCCTGATACCTATGTGTTTTCCTGTTTTATCACTAGGTAAGTAACACAGGTAATGTAAAACAGGTGGCGCCTATTGGGTAATCAAAGCAGAGCACAATTATCTTTAAAAGAGATACGAACCTAGCTTCCGACATATTGAGCTGCCGTACGCATCCGTTGCGGTACCCTGTAAAAAGGAAGACGCTGCCACATTGCTCAACCATATAGTGATGTTTTGGGTACTAGTTAAACGTCAGTGGTCACAAATTAAAAACTGAAGATTTTTACAAGGAGTTAAACGCAAAAAAAAAGAAAGGAAATGAAGAACAAAACCAGAAGAAGAAGAAACCTCCAAAAAAAACTTTAAGGCTTCTTTCCAAAATAAAAAATTTAAAAAAATAAACGTTCGTTAAATAGACAAGAAATAATAATCAATTATTAAGTTACCTGTCCTTCTTAAATTTAGAATCATAAGCTTTCTATATATTTATAAAAAACAAATATATCGAAAGTGATCATCAAGTTTGAGGAAAAGCTCAATAATCAAAATTATTTTGAAGTCTTATAAGAAGTTGAAATATTAGTAATTTAACAAATATTTTAATTTAATATAATATACTGCTTAAAATTGTTGACCTCGTAGTCTGAGTCCGGGTGATCACCAATTTTTTGTTTAATATAAAAACAAATAAAAGATTTACTTTACAGAGTAATCAATAACTTAACTAAATTAACCATCACATAATTAAAAATAATAATAAAAATAAAACAGCTAATAATTAACAATTGAGATCGCTGGTTACTAGAAACGCTTAGTTGTATTGACATTAATTATTATTAAACAAATCAGTTTCAATCGGGCAAAAATTAACGCAATATTTATTATGCTGCGTATCTAAATAATACATCAAAATATAGTACACAATATTTACCATAATACTGTGTAAAAGGCTAAGGTACATATTTTGGAATTAACTTTTTGAATAAATAAAAATGCATACATTTCTTGCTGAGGACCAATATGTACTACAATATAGTAAATTTTTTAATAAATAGTAATGGTTACGCTCAAAATTAACCCTTACTAATATAGAAAGAATAATTGAAACATTACCATAGTAACAGCTATCGGGTACTGAGAAAACTAGAGAAAAATTGATCAATATTTAAAAAAAAAACACAAAAGGACTTACAACTTAATAAAATACCTAATAATCGGCTAATACAGTTAAATTTAGATATTTAAAGAAAATAATGACGTTTGTACAACATCTCATGACCAGACTGAAAATGTAATTAAACTCACTCGTTAAGGGTTTATTTTTAGCTCAAATTTTAATAAACTGCACTTCATGAATTATGTAGGGTTAAAAGAATCTTTTCATTGAAAGGTGTAAAACTGCTAAAGTCCCTGAGGACTCATAAAAGATAAGGTAACTAAACAACTGAACTCAATTAGTGGAACAATTTTAACCTTTTTTCACTTCAAAATCCCAAAGGTTGCTAAAATAAAATTAAGATGAAAATTTACAGCACTTTAGTTGTGTCCAAAGGGGAAAACAGAATTCAAGGCAAATAGCTTTGGCTTTATTTATATCAAGGATCCAAACTTATCGAAAATTTAAATGAGATGAAAACTCAAAAACAAACTTATGCGAGTAGGCCGAAATAAATTTGTAAAACAAGCCAATTCATTAATCATTGATATTTACTGCTCAAAATTAAAGAAGTAACCCATTAGTTATTTTTAAATTAAAAAAGTACATCTACAGCCCACCATTACAGACCAAACAAAGAATAAGTGGTCTGCCAAATGTCGGGTTATCGATTTTCTGGAAGTTCGGGGATTCTGCAGACTAGATGTCACTCCAAACTAACCATGGTACGCCAGTTAAGGACCAGAAATTTATAATACCCCAAAAAAGACTTAAACTTAAAAATCCTCGATAGGAGGCTTATTGATGGGAAATATTAACGACAGTAAACAACGAAAAAAAAAATTGAAAGAGATGAAAATTAAACTTGAACGTGGGGAAAGTTAATTAAGTTACTACGATTACTACACAATGGATTCAAATAATAAGATTAAAACAGCTCAAAATAGGATAATACAAAAAACAATACCTCTTTAAAGAACTTCTATCAAAATTCAACAGAGACAGAAAACCTATTATTATTATCAGTTTATTTGTATTCTCTTCAAAACTCAATATTTTATAGTAGCCTCACCAATTAACCTTTTGCCAAAGCGTAGCTGTTTGTTATTTTTTTTGTCAGTAATCCAACAATAATTGGTATTTGTAAGTAAAAAAAAAACAACAACATTAAGTTCTTACTTTGAATGGAATTTAGTATGGATGTGTTTTTGTGCTATTTCGAAGCACGTTTCAAATTTATAAAGTTTTTAAAGGGACTATGTTTAGACAGGTGTAGGCAGGTTTCGATCAGTGACTTTTTCAATAAACAAGCAGTGGCGATAGGAAGTCTCGCATAGGGCAACAGTGGGTTGGGCTCTGAAAAGACCATTGTTGGTTCACTGACCGGGGTATCAGGTAAGGGTCCCTCTGTCACTGGGTGAAAGATTGTCGTCTATGTGTTTATATGAAGTATCTCATTTTTTTGGTTTAAAATAAAATTGTCACGTTTTCTTTTACCTGTTTTAGCAAGGTTGTTTGCTATAAAAATCGCCGGTGCTTTAGCCTAGTTTTTGCTACAGCCATAATCTCTCTTTTACGTAATTTCTCTTTATTTTAGTTTTTATATATTTTTGTTTTTGGCCCTGCTTGTTTGACGGTGTTCTTGTCTGTTAGAATTTTGTGTGATTAATGATGGAGGAGGATTTTTTTATTATAAGTAAGTATTCCTAAAAGAGTATGTTTATTTTTTTGAGGGTATTGATTTTGTGAAAACTTGAGGGTTTAATATTGATTGTGGCCGAAATATGCCGACAATCCACGACTTCGTCATCATATCTGGAAGCAAATTGATGACGCCTCACAAGTAGTTTCTCGAAGCGGTTTTTTTCAGTCCGGTTAACGGCTGGATAATCTAGACATTGTTAACAAGGTTTCTGGATAAAACTCCATAACCTTTTTTAATATTTATGGCATAATTTTTGATTTATGTAATCCTTCGGGTATTACATTGACTGCATTTGTACTCAGCTATTTTTCAACTCATATTCTGTCCATTCTATTCGTGTTTTGACTAATTGGGCCAAACTAGTTCGGTTTTGTGGCATTGGTTTGAAATTTTTCAATAATTAAATTCAGCGCAAAAGAAATTTTTTAAATATCTTTTTTCTGGGAGGAGGGCAGTGTAACGGTTTTTTTTACTTTCACGCCTACTCTATTTAAATTTTGAATTTCGTAAGAGATTGCATGCATCTCGTGATCGGCTTTAACTGGAGTCGCGGTTTCGCCAAATTTCTAAATCGGTATGCTCTGTCAATTCTCGGGTCCGAGAAACTGTTTCTGTTGTAGTTTTGATTGAATAATACTGAATTTTGGGTATACGTCGTCGTGTCGAATATTTTTCCAGTAATTAGGACTTGATTTTAAAAATCTCTTAAAATGTGCATTTTAACAAGTCTAGTATTGACATTTTGGCGAATTCTGTCATTTTCTTTGTAACTGGTCATGCGAAAAGTATTGTAGAATTGTTGGCAGTGATTAGTGATCATTTGTGTATTTAATTATTTGATTTGACTTATCTACACCAAAAGCAGGTAATTATATTCTATATAATCGTTAAGTCAATAAAGTTAAATATATCCATTTACACCTGCCATAGGCTAGTAAACTTACCCTGATATTTCTTTTTCAGTGGCTAGATTTTTAAAGTTTTTTTCAGCATTTAAAGCCTTAATATCATTTATTCAAGTTTTACTTTAGTTTTTGCAAGCTATTATTCTAGTTTGTTCCTTGCTTTTAAACAAAGATTATCCTATGTTCTTAAAGTTTCGCCATCTTTAACAGAAATACTACTTTGAAACCAATTACTCCAGGTGGCGAATGTGTTGCATTTGATTCCCTTTTGGCCACATATACCAAACTATGCATAAGAGGTGTCGAAGCATGATATCAAATGGATGGATTTGACTAAAGCCTTTGATAGTATTTTCTACAGGTTGCTGGGTACAAGCTCGAGTATCTCTGTGAGTGATGTGTGATTCGTATTTAAAAAGAATAGCCTCGCATTTGTTTTCGCATATGCAGTGTATTAAATTGTATAGTAAGATATCAGAAAAAATTTTAGCGTTATATGGGTTTCCACGAGGATCTTATTTAGTTCTTATTTTATTGTTAGTATTTATTAATGATGTTATAAATATTTTAAATTTGGTCGTTGTCTTTTTTCTGCTAATGATTTTATTTCCAATTGCATAAGAGAGCTAGATTTACCTATCAGAGGGTGTGGTAATAATTTTTTAACACATGAGTTTTAAGAATTTTTAAATATATTTCGTATGTTGTTGTTAAGAGCGTTAAGATGTTACGTTTTAGAAACTGACATATCGGAAACACAAGTGCTATTCAAACACTTTGTGACAGCTTAGTATGTAGTGTTTTGGGGCATGCTTGTACAGTAATAATTTGTGAAATTTTTGCTGCACAAACACGAATTCCATTATTAAAATTTGTCGCACGAAATTTGTTTGTTATTGGTAAGTTTCTCAAGTTTGAACACACGTAAGAGAAACTATTATTTGTTTTTTTGTACAAGCTAGTTAATGGTTTGTTTAATTGTGAAGATCTTCTTGACCAGCTTAATTTTAGAGTGCCCAGTTATTTGCTGTAATAATATACCAAAAAAAATATTGTTTCAGAACTTTTTAAATATATTATAGATATTTTTTCCAATTTTTTATCAGTTGAAAAGAATTACTAGGTAGCTGTGAATCTGTATCACCAATACTATTTTTTAAAAGGGTTAAAGGATTTATGTCTTATTTGGAAACTTTTCTATAACATATATGTAAATAAATAAATAAAAGGATCTACAGATTTTGTATTGATAGGAGTGAAGCATGATTAAGTAATGTAGCAAGCTGTCAGTTTTAAAAAAATTTTTTTGTTATATAATTATAACATTTCGAATAGCAATAACATTATTTGTGTAGTTTAAACAAGTTTGCAACATAAGGTTTCAAAATTAAGCATAAACTTAAGTAGTCTAATTTGTTCTATATCAGTCTGTTTACCTAACCTATTAATATTCCACTATAATTATTGAAACATCTGCCGGCTCCGATAATAGTTAGATTTCATCAAAGTTCCAAGTATCTATGAAGTGAAAAGCTGGCAAGATATAACACGGAAACTCCATAAATTAATACTAATTTATGCTTAAGAGAAAATATTTGAATTTATTTATTTTAAAAGGGGGTGATATTGCCTCAGATTTTAAGGAGATATATTTCTTGATATTGTAAAGTTCTCTATTATCTAACACAAAATCCACTTATCATTACACAAATGGGAATTACAGGTAAAATATTTTTCACTTTACGAACCTCTAGGATTTTTGAAGTTATCGAACTATTTTTAGCCCTATGAGAATGCGATTTCATTGCTCATCACTAAATCAACCTTAGTAAAAGGAGATCCAAGCCATATCCTATATTAATTGCCTCAGGTTCCACAATAGTACACATATAACTGATTACTCAAAACTTCAAAATGTTATTCAGCTCTTTTATTTATATTTATAATTTCGTTAGTGTACGGCACGTTAACTTGGTAACCGGCTCTTTCGCAATTTATATTTTATGACATTGGGCAAAACAGCGTAAAATTAATAAAAAGCTACTTTACTAACAGGAAACAAGTAAATTCTTTCCAGAGGAAGCTCCTGAATGAGCAACATGCGCTACGATGACCTTCATAAAGCTATTTTGGCCCTCGTTAATTTTTAATTTATGTACACGAGATTACTTTTATTGTCAGACAACTTTATTACTGTTGACCCAGGTTTCATATTAAGGTCTTAACCTTCATCAGAGAAACACTGAAAACATGGCATAAACATGTCCTCGAGGTTTGAAATTCTCCTATAAATATATATACATATATATATATATATATATATATAATATATATATATATATATATATATATATATATATATATATATATATATAGTCTCGCCCAATTTTGGGTTGTGGCTAAAGACCTAGGGATCGGAAACTTTGATCTACAAATATTAAATACCCAACAATATTAAAAAAAAATTCACTCCTAACATATTGGGCTGTACAAAAAAATATATTTCTACTTATATTTCCAGCACTCTGCACGGGATTATCATTAGGTTCACTAATGGTAAACGTATTCTTGACTGGAGACTCACTGGGGACTGGTCACTGATTGGCCTTACACGGGCTTACCAACTTTAGATTGACTGACTTTACATTGACTAATTTTACATTAACTGATCAATTAACTGACCCTTATCTCAAGCGTGTATATCCTTTTATCATCACTTGTTTTTTCATCAAATCTGGAAAGCGACCTTGCTGACTTGGTGGATTTGCATGATCGACAATCAGTGAATTAACGGAATATTTCATGATTGAAAGAACGGATAATAAATATTATATTTTTATGTCTTTCCTATGTAAATCATATATATATATATATATATATATATATATATATATATATATATATATATATATATATTTATATATATATATATATATATATATATATATATATATATATATATATATATATATATATATATAATCGAATGTTTTCAGGCATTCCATGTATGTGCTGAGTTCCTCTAAGGACTGTAAGGCAGCTGAAGTGTCGGTGAAATCTCATTCACCATTTTCAAAGCTCACTATATGGCGTCTACGAGCAAAATGTATGTGTTTTGTAGCAATTTATTCAAACTGTGCACCTTCTAACACGGGGGGGGGGGGGATATGATGAAACGAAGTTTGCATTTACTCTTCGCATTTTACTTCATTTATATACGGAGTTGCATATAGTTGTACGTTTGCTGAATGTAATTTCACCACTACATCAGCATAATGTGGATATCACCACTGCTATTGCATCTCATACGGAGGAATCCGTGAAAGCCGCATAAACCTATATATATATATATATATATATATATATATATATATATATATATATATATATATAATTGTTATGGATCGTTGGTAACTTTTTTATAAGTTCCTGAAATCTTCTTTACTTGCTATTAAAACGATGTCATCTGCATATCTAAGATTGCTCATTTTTTTGCAACATCTTTATTTGTCGACTATGTCAGAGTTTTTTTTATAAAATATTACCAAGATGTTTCGCTATTTCACAAATAAATATTAAATCTTTGAATAGTTTAATTTATTCCTAATGAACTTGTAAAGTATATTTTATCTTATTGATATTCCGTTAGCTTATTGAAGCATCTGCCAGTTGTGATAACAGCCGAATCTTACCTAAACTTCGAGTGTTGTATGGTAAGAAAAGAAGTTAGGAAATTCGTTGAATATTAATACTTAGTTAAAGATATTCAGTAAAAAATATCTTGAAAACTGATAATAATATTGCTCTTAGATAGGAGAGATACTAGAAAGATAGCAATAATTCAAGAAGTAGAAGACGTTTAGACAAAAGCAGTCTTGATGTTTTCAGGACAGTAGAAAGAACGGTTCTCGAAGATCGTCGTTGAAAGTATATGCTATTGCTAAAGCATTTAATATATTTCTATTAAACGTTTCCATAATTTTACTTGATAAACGAGACATGAGTAAGATGAGTTCAAGATAACTGACTCCTGAGTAAAAACTGCTTGGGCAAATTTCTCACAAACAAAATCATTTTGATTCTCCTAATAAAGACTATGAGGTGCTGAGCTTAAGAGTATAACTGTTAAAACACTGGCAAGCAGAAGCCTGACCGCAGTAAGAAGTCTTTTGGGACACCTTGAGCTTGATGGCCTGTTAAATTAACTGAACGAAGCTGGTTTATATACACATGCCTATACCAATGACCTAGATATACTGTAGCCTAATCGCGACGTCAGGGACCTGGAGAGATCGATGATGCGAGCTCTCTCCATCGCGGAATGATTGTACTGGAAGGAGGAGTTCCAAATTATTCCAGATAAGGCCGAATTGGTAATATATAAAGAAAAATGAGAATACTACCAAGAATTATGCTGTCGGGAAGAATTCTTCAGTGTAACGTAAGACTCTTCTGGAGTCACGACTGGGCTGGAATTGTTATGGAATCAAGAAGGCCATATATGTTTTTTATGCGCTTAAGGGAGCCTCTGGGTGCAAATGAGGTCTGCCACCGAAAGTGCTGTATTAGATAAACCCTGTGGTAATTTGTCCTATGATTAATTCTGCTGTTGTGGCCAAGTATACCCAAGCGCAACCACCGTATTTAAGTTAACAAGGTTCAAAGGATGGTTTATGAGGAATGATGAATACGACCCACTAGGTCACTTGAGGTTCAGATTATTTACCTCCCTCACCTTATATTCATAGAAAACAAGGCTTCGAATAGTGTTTAATGTTCCTTCCATAAGTTTTGAAGCTATTTAAACAAGTTAAAATCTAAATTAAGCGTCTCGAGAAGACCCTCTTTTTTTTTGTCGCCTACAAAAAATTTTAGCTGTCACGTTTCTGAAGAAATACCATATTACGCATTCGTTTTCTTAGAAACTTAAAATGATTATGGAAAAACAATGTTCGAATCTCAAGATTTTAGCATGTTTTTTGGAATTCTACATTTTCAATTTTGAATGCAAAAGAATCATTCTCTGTAGCTTTTTCTATCAAGAGATATTTGATTTTGTTCCAAAAATTCATCAAATTAGCTCACTATATGCAGTCGAGGAACTATCTTTTATACTATGTAGTGATAAAGTTACATTAAAAATATTTCATAATTTAATTTAAAGCATATCCCATATTTCCTTGTTTCGCTGTAAACTTTAGCCTATATTTTGCTGCTATTTATAAATGAAGATAACAATGTGAACAAAACCCTAAATCCCACGACTATTAAATAGGAAATTTATTTGTTTCTTCCCTAGTAAAATATGGTACATTATCCTGTACAAATAATAAAATAAACTATCTAGCAGTTCAGTTTATTCCTAATGGATTTGTTAAATTTTACCCTATTGATATTCCGTTAACGTTACTGAAACATCTGCCCGTTTTGATAACAGCAGCTGGAGCTCTTCCAAGCTTCGAATGCCAGGTAAGATAAGAAGTTACAAGATAGAGCGAGGAAACTTCAAATATTGATAATAATTTAAGTGATATTTGATACAAAATATTTATTTGCGTGGTAATTTTACTTTTAGCTCGTAATTGTTACACAATATACATATGCATCAATTGATGTAAAAATTGTAATGTCATTCAATTATTTTCAGAAATCAGATTTTTTTACTACCGCGAATAAAGATTCAGCGTGTTCAGTCTGTCAAATATGACAATAGCAAAAAATAAATAACATTTGAATTCTTTTTTTGTTAATCTTTTATTTAATATATTTAGAAGTACGATAATGATTCATATGCTCCACATCCTTGAGCTATTTGGAACATAACCTTATTTTTTCACATAATTTCTATGACGTCCTGGGAAAAAGGTTTTATAATCTCTTCAAACCACCAATCTACGGCGTAATGACGTTTTCGTCACCTGAAACTTTTAATTTTAGAAACAAGCGATATTTATTAGAGGCCTTGTCTTGTGAACACAGTGAGTCTCAAATTATAACAGCCATGGCATTACCAAATATATGACTGGGTTCCTTTATATTGATGGAAGAGCGTACCTTGTGTTTACTTTAAATGCATGTTTATTTAATTACGTCCATTTTTTAATAACACAGGTTTACAAAAAAAAAGTGGATGCCTATTTGACCAGACCATTTTATTCTTATGTAATTAGACGCCATAAATAAAAATCCATTTCAAGGTCGTCGTTTATTCAATCCCCCAAGTTCAGCCAGAGGTCATTTCAGGGTTATTTCAAGGTCTAATTGAGAAAAATCTACTAAATAGACCTGTAAAAGAATATAAATAGACTTTTCGGGGCGCTGAATCTGAACTCCTGATTTATTTAACACTTGAAGGCTAACCACAGACCATTTCAAAGTCATTTCAAGGTCAAATTGAAAAATCCGATAAATAAATCTCTAAAAAAAAAGAACACGTGCCCAGCTGGATCGGTATCCGTTACACAACAGACAGGCAAGCGCATTGCGTTTTTGAGTGGAAACTCAGGCTTCTAAAATCACGTACACCAGGCAGACATGTGAACGGAGCGAGTTTCAAGGTGAAATCCAAGCTTCTAAAACTATATACCCCTCGCGAAGCTAGATAATATCCGTTACATAACAGTTACGTTAGAGAAGCGAGTTTTTATAAGTGTATTATAAGATAAACCCCAAACTCGCATACATACTATGCCTAGGGTATATGGTTTTCGGAAGGCTTGGGTTTTATTTCATACACTTATAAATCCTTGCTTTTCGCCTCTGTCTACTGCGTGACGGTGATTGATCTCCCTGAGCGAGGGATATTATGAGAGCTTATGATTTGGCATATTTATAAAAATTTGGTCCGGTCGCCTGTCTATTGTATAGTGACAATCAATCTAGTTGCACCTAGAGTGTGTAGTTTGGCAGCTTGAGTTTCGCCTTATAAACTCGATCCGCTTCCCTATCTCTTGTGTAATGAATATCAATCTAGCTGTGCTTGGGTTATTTGAATTTGGGAGCTTAGATTTTGGATAATAACTAGCTCCGCTTATATATATATATATATATATATATATATATATATATATATATATATATATATATATATATATATATATATATGTATATATATATATATATATATATATATATATATATATATATATATATATATATGTGCTGTGTAACGGACATCAATCTAACTGTGCGTGGGGTACGAGGTTTTAAGAGCTTGGGTTCCGGCTCAAAAACTTGATCCACTTGCCTATTTGCTATGTAATGGATATTGAAAGCTACGCGTGGGTTCTTTCTTTACAAATATATTAAGTGAATTTTTTCAATTTGACCTTGAAATTGTCTTGAAATGACCTTTATTTCACCTTGACTTATTAAACCAACCACGAATTCAGACTCAGCGCCCTTAAAGGTCTACCTTTCTTCCTTTACAGATCTGTTTAGTAGATATCTTTTAATTTCACTTTGAAATGACTGTGAAATAACTTGTGACTGACCTTGGAGGATTAAAAAAATTACAAATTTGGATTTAGCGACCCCCGAAACCTACATATCCTCTTTATCAGATTTATTTAGTGGATTTTTCTTTATTTGATCTTGAAATTACCTTTGGCTGACCTTGGAGGATCAAACAAACCATGAATTCGGAGTCAGCGATCCCAAAAATCTACTTTTTTAGGTTTATTTAGTGGATTTTTCTCAGTTTGACTTTGTAATGACCATAAGACGATCTCTAGTCGACCTTGGGGGATTAAATTAACCACGAATTCGAATTCAGCCACCCTAAGAACGTACGTAGATAGATATAGATATATTTAATGAATTTTACTCCATTTGACCTTGAAATGATCTTGAACCTGACATGATAGGGGTTAGCGGACCTCAGATGGATTCAGGGCATCGAATTACATAAGAATAAAATGGTCTGCTCAAATAGAGAAATGAAATATTTCCATTCTAAACTACGACTGCTCATTTCAGGGTCGTAATGATTGACGTAGGGCCAAAAATAACAAATGATGAACTAATACTGGCAATAAAACTAGCAAAATTCACCATATCTAAGAATATAACAAAATTCCATCTGAACTAATCAAATTAATCGCAGAAGAACAAGTTGGTGTGCTAGTAGACTAGTATAAAACTAAAATTCTCCCTAGATAATGGCCTAAATCAACATTTATCAAAATGACCATCGAAAAATTAGTTAAATAAGTTATACCATTAACATGTTTCTACAGAATAAATATTTAAAGATTTTTCGAAACAGGATATTACTGATTCCGAGTTTGGTTTTAGAAATGCTATGAGTACAAGCATAGATATAAAAGCTAAATATGTAGATTGCAGGTCCTTTAGAAGTAAGCTGGCTCATGTTTAAAAAGAGACGGCGTTTTTGATGAGTAGAATCTTTCTTGCTAATTTCGGTCTGGTGAGAGGAATATCCAATGACGTTTGGAGTACATGCTTAGCTTCGCCAAAACAAAGAGAGATACTACTCATCGAAAAGCCAACTTGTTTCTATAAGATCCGTCGTCTATATATTTAACTTTCATGTCTATTAGTACAAGAAAGGCTTTATTTGTCTTTAATGTACTAATGCAAAGGTGTATATGTGTCAATCAGTTATTTGATGCTTGTTTCATTGACTACAATAAAGCTTTTGATTAGGTTCGTTATAGTTGTCACATTCGGCTGCTTAGAGATATATGAATATATATGAATATCCTGCCCATCTGTACTTTAACCAGACCGTCAACGTCCCGGTGGGAAAGAAATTTTCTAACAAAATGAAGATACAACGAGAAGTAAGATAAAGTTATGTGCATTCACTATTATTGTTTAATTTATATTCGGAAGAAATAATTTAGAAAGCGCGTAAGAAAACAATGATTGGAATGAAGGTCAATGGAAAGACTATGAACATTAGATGCTCGGCTGTACTAATCGCAGAAACGATATAAGATTTACAAGACTTCTTCGATGAAGTCGTAGAAAACAAAGAAGAAGGTAGACTTACATTGAATCGTAAAAATACCAAATTTATTACAATTGGAAAGCACAACATCGGTAGAAAAACATAAGATATGTAAGTATATACGAATAACGACTATGCGGAGAAAAGAATGTTGAGAATTGGACAAGCTAGAGTAGAATTTACTACACAGAAATAACTTCGGGTTATAATTTAAAGTAAAAATGTTACGTGGTTAAGCGTTTTTCGTGCTGCTGTATAAAATCTAGACTTGGACCTTAATGAAAGGGATTAGTGACCCACTGGCTCTAAATATTAATTACAATTAAAATATGAAAATTTCAACGAATGATTCATATGATGAGAGAAGAGACGTATTTTATGTTACATATTATAATACGAGGAAATATACAAGACAAGAGAAATATGGGAAGAGGACGTACTTCCTGGTTGAATAATTTAAGAAAGTAATATAAATATAGCTCGATTAACTTGTTCAGAGCGGTAATATAAAAAATAAAAATATCCATGGTAATTACCGACCTCATCTGAGGAGATAGTATTTGAAGGAAAAGAAGAATGATCAATCATGTTTCATCTATCATGACGAATGAGCTGAGCAAGTCTTTTCTGTCTTTTTTAAATCTATCTTAAAGAAACTATGAAATCATTGTTTAAGTTTGTTTTTGAAATATCGTTAATATCCAAGATACTCACTTATTTTGGAAGAACTTTATAATATCTAACTGTTTTGTTAAAATGGTATAGACATTATGATACAATAGGTGGGTTTTTCCAACTAAGCCTCTCACTGTCAGTAGCCTTTTTCTTTAAACTCCCCCCCCCCCTCAGCTTTTTGTAATAGGGTTTAAAAAGTCTCTGATTATGTTTAAATTGTACAATTAATTGAAGAATATTCGACATGTGTGGAGTAAAAATCGCCCCTAAAGTTAACCTCTTAAAATAAATTGTTCTGTAGCATTTGAATTTACCAGTTTGCATCAATGCTACATGTTTTTAGTAATATGCTATAATTTGTATATTTTACCTGATTAAATTTAATTATTTATCCTGTAATTTAAAATAGTAAACATGGAATTTGTTGTTTTTTTTTTGGTTCACAACTCTTTTCGTCTTGTAACTTATCACTCTTCTTAACAGAGTTTGTAAATTGCTGTAGTTTATATATCACTTATCTTTACGAACATGTGGTAAAAACAACATTTTATTTCAGGGCTATCTGAAGCCAGTCTTTTTCATCTTTGGCTTCATCTCACTCCTTTCACTGTGATTTCCATTTTGATATTGCTGTCAAGGTTTTCTGATGGTTCCGGCCCTAGTTGTCCTGTCCGTGTGACAACGACTATTTTAACCCTTACCCTGCGTTTGATTGATGAGTTGGAAGTGGCCCTGTGAAGCCCCCATTCATCCACAACAACAATAATCCTAGCAACAGCGCTGGATCAAATAATAGAAGTGAGTAGCATAGACTAGGTAGGAGAAAATTTTAAGTTAAAGAATTGGAGCTCTACATCAATTTTTTTTACATACAAACAAAACAATATAAATATATTTTCATGTGATATAATAACATGTAAGAACTTTTTGATAACTCTCTTTATAAAACTTACGTTATTGGCAATTAGAGAATCTAGAACGTTTGCGGCCAAATTTTATATAACCTTTTAAAAACGAGATAACAACAATAGTTATCAAGAAAGAGTATAAAAAATTGTAGGTACCATTATAATTTATGTACATAATAATTTTTTTTGGAATAAAATGGATATGTTATTTTGTTTTAATTAAGTCGTTTCATTATGGAGCTATACATCAGCAGTCAATAAATTAAAATCATTCCTCATACCTAAGTGTTTTCCTGTTTAATCACTAGGTAAGTAACATAGATAATGTAAAACAGGTGGCGCCTATTGGGTAATCAAAGCAGAGCACAACTATCTCTAAAAGAGATACGAACCTAGCCTCTCACATATTGAGCTGCCGTACGCATCCACTGCCGTACCCTGTAAAAAGGGAGACGCTACAGTTCTTCAAAATAAATATGAATATCCTCTTTCACTTACTTATTGTTTAAAATATAATATTAGTCAAGTTGTTAGTTCAAATTTCTGAACCAAAAAAGCCAGGTGGTGTTAAATATGGACTCTACAGAAGGTGGTTTCGGTCAAAGTTCCATTCTTGAAAAATCGGTGGAACTTTGACTTATTTGCCAGATCGCACAAGAAAACAGACATTCCTGTTCAACTTTGAAGGCACAGATCCTTTATGGACTCATTGCAAGGACTTTGTTTTTGTTGTCGAATCCTGATGATAACCCTAAGTCCCATTCAAAGATTTCAAATGCTTTTGAAGGTCAACAACCCTGCAACCAACATAGCTAAAACTATATACGTACTTAGTTTAACGTTCATAATTTTTAATACGATTATTGCAGCTATATTTAAGGCTTCAGCAATAGTAGACACTTTCAAAAGACGATCTTTGTGAACCAATATTTTTACTCTCCTGCAAGCATCAGGATTAGTTACGTCTTAGGGTCTTTCACTTATTGTGTTATGTTTAATGAATTCGACGATGACCCCATTGAAACTATTTTGATCAGGATTTTGCTTCATATGATGGAGCCTCATCCAGAAATCACTCATTCGTAACTATTTTCGAGACAATTTAAAAACTTGATGGCACTACGATTTTCCATTTTCCTTTATAATATATTTTTAGTTGCAAAATACAAAATAAACGAGAAAGTTGAACTTCCCCTTCAGTTCCTCTTACAGTGACAGTAGTTTAACTAAACAACCCTAATTTCTAAATAAACTGGATATTTTAAAACAAAATTAGAAGGCAAAAATTATTGTTTTTTTAAATACATCTTTAAAAGTCATTTATTAAATTTTAGCACTACGAAATTGGAATTTAAAACCAATTTGTTTTAGATTTGCATAAAATGTTCAGTTTTTAATGCTTTTGCGAATAGTCACAGCTAACAAAAATAAATTGGCAAAAGTAATGAAATATTTTTGATTTTTAACTGCGGTCAAAAATGTATAAACAATTACAGCCGGATTCACTAACATAGTTTAAATTTAAAATGGCTCTAAATTGACAGCTAAGGGCTTAAACTGACAAGAATAACAATAAGTCAAGCAAGATTTAAACCCTAAAAATACAAGCATAAAAAAATCATTTTGTTTTATTACATAACCGGCAAAATGGAGAACTTTATTTTTGGAATACAAATATTTTCCTTACATATTTCAAGGCTTTATCGCAAGGTTCTTATCCTTAATATCCCTATATAAGCGTTTATTTGTTGACATATGAAATATAAATTTTGACAATATCATAAGCAAAACAAAACTGACCGATTATAAGGTTTAAATTTCAAGGCAACCAGATCAGAAGTTACCAATATATATATATATATATATATATATATATATATATATATATATATATATACATGAAAATTTATTTCAGCCGACTGTTACTGCTCAGGGTCATTTTTGAGCTGTCGTTTCTGTCAAACGTGTCATCCTTTAAAATTTCTTTCTTTGATGTTTAAAAGAAGAAGCGTGATGTGCAAATATGGATCTTGTTTATAAAATGGAGGCCATTTTGCGTTGACTTTCACTTTTCCTGTTTGAAATGAGAAAATAAGCTGTATTTTTACATCTCAATTTATATTGGTCATCCTTTAAGATTTTTGGTTGAAAAGCACGTTAAATCATCCCGGTAATTGCGTTTAATCGATTTTTTGATATATCTTTTCCCTGTTTGGCGTTTTTAGAGTTATTTTTGCCAAGATAAACCCAAAGGCAGCGATTTTAGCAGTTTTGTATTTTTCAACAAAGGAATTCTATTAAACCTCAATAATAACATCGAAGTCCTCCCTGCTGGTATCCTTTCTACTGGTATTCTCCCCACTGGGATCTTTCTATTGTTTTTGTTTATGTTATATCTTTTGTGGCTATTTTTTGATGTTTCACGAGTACCTACGCAGTTGAGAAGAGTTGAAGTCAGGTTTGTTCGAGTTCGGTTTTTTTTGTAAGGTTGTTTAATTATTTGAACTTGATTTTTATTATAGTATACCTGGCTTTACGCTACAGTTATACCTTCATTATTCAACTAAAGATTTTTATTATTACTATTTATTTACTAGTTTTATTTGTGTACGTGTTTATTTATAGGAGTAAAGTTGAAAGCTAGTTCCTAACCACATCGCGGAAGGTTTCTGTATTCAATCTAGCTACAGATGCGGTGGAGTCTTGAATAACCCATCCCAACTCCCCGGCATTGGGGTTATCTTGATATTTTTGCTCTTTGGGGCGGCTACTAGTCTTCAGCTGAACTCTGGCGATTTTGATTTAGTTTTTGTGATTTAATTATTGAATTGTGAGGTTTTGGTACGCAATTCCAGCATGGCCCTATAATTATATCTATTAAACAACTTAAATCATTATTTGAATTTTGCCATTTATCATATATTGTCTATTATCCTGATTTATTAATACCTAATTGTCTCATAAAGAAATATATTAAGAAAATATAATAAATAATATTTTTCATCATATAATTTTGGTCTGACGTATAACAACATCGAAAATATGAAATAAAGACCTAGATTCAATTCAGATGTGAGGTGTTTAAAAAAAATAATATAAAAAAATTCACTACGGAGTTCTATTGGTAACTTGGTCAGCAACCACAGTTTATAAAGACACTCTGAAGAAATTTATTCAGGCAGGTGAACAGTGTCTGTAAGTCTTTTTAATAAATATTTCTTTGTGTCAGAAAGGCGGTTAACACCAAACAGATAAATATTTATTTCACTTTCATTATTCTAAGACATTGTTTTAACTTAATTTAATTTTTTTATGTAATGATCTTCTGATAGCGATTTTAGTGATAAAACAAAATCTATAAATTGCTCTTTTGAGCTTCAATTTAAGAGATTAATTAGCACTAGAGTTCCGGGATGTCTTTTTTACACATTCTAATGGAAATTATATTCGATATTTAAATTTCGTATAATGTTACACCTTATAGGGTTTTAACAATGAAACCACTTCTAGTTTAGACGTTTCTGTTTTTATTTTAGCTCTAGACCAGCATCTTTGACAGGGTTTTGATCAGTCTCAGAACTTATAGCCTGTTTGAGAAGATTTTTACTTGTCTCAATACACTCTAAATATTCCACAAGAACTGTATGAGTATGTAAATAAATAGGCCTGGTGCGAATGCTGATTTCAGCATCTTAAGTTCCATTTAGCTTAACGTGGAGCCTACAAAGGTTGTGCTGATATTGATGTCATCTGTTCTCTACCTGTTAGGCCACTGTGTTATTGCAACTGCCAACTAAGTGATAATTTATGTAAAAACTGTAAATCTTGATTAGTATCCTTAAATTATAACGAGAGTATTTTTTATTTTATTTGAAATCATTTCATTAAAATCACAAGTATCCGTAAGACCACTTTCATTACTTTGTGGAAAAGTAACCTTTCATATTTTTGCTGGTAGTAATATTACAACTCTAAAAAATCCAACACAGTAGTGAAAGTGTATATGCTCATCGGATGTGTGGCTAAGGCTTCAAGAGCGGGAATCTGCTGTGGTAATTAGAAAGAGTTTAGCGTAACTTCTCTACACCTTATGTAAAATCCGCACTAAGGGCTGTCATGCCCAGACCTACTCTGTGGCTTATCTAGTGTATGTGTAACTTTGAATTACAATATATCTTCATCGAAAAGTTGCCAAGAGTGTTGTGTAAAGTACTTAATGATCAAATCGTAATTTTTTCTAGGAAATTATCTTTTACAAACGAATATTAGTTCTCAGGCCATCGTTTGTCAAAATTTAACGTCCTGTTTTATTACATATAACTTACTTTGTAAATAAGCATTAAAATTTTTTATATTTGCATACAAGAAATTACTATTTCCCTGATCTTGTGTGTGCATAGAATTGGGGTTTGTACACTGAGATCTAATAGATCTATTGTGTCCCTACTGCTGTCAAGCTATATCAGGTTGTCTAGTCCGATTTCCCTCAGGAATCTTAGGATGTTAAACGGCTTCAAAGTGGGTCGTTATCCTTCTTCTATTTGGTATGCTTCCAAGAACCGCATCCTAGAGTTTTCTAGAGCGCTGCACTCCGAAATGATATGAATAGAGATTTTGTCCTGCTTCTCGCAGAATCTGCACTCTTCTCCTTCAGACAATCCGAGTTTCTTGAGGTGTCCCTTCAGGTGGCAATGTCCCGTTGGGATCCCTGTCAAAACTTTGAGTAGGTTTTTACTTAGGCTTATTGCATCCCTTGAACCTCTTCTGGTCGTAGTTCTCAAAAATATCTTCGCCGCTTGTCTCAAACCTTTCAGTTCAGTCCAATAACTGGATCTCCTCTTTTCTTCTTCTATTTTTAGCTCTTCTAGCATTACGTTGTTACTGATTCCACAAAAAGTCTTTGGCCTCAGAAGTGGTGTCTCAGCCCCTTTTCTCGCAAGGGTGCCTACTATTTCATTCTACCCCAGTGTATCCCGATACCCACATGAAGTTGACCTTATTATTCTATCTCAATTCATTTAATTACACAAGGCATTCCCAGATCGTCTTGGAGCTGATTACTTGAGAACTCAGTGCAGTGATGGCTGCTTAACTATCCGGCATGATAATAATCTCTTGTTTGCGGAGTTTTTATTGGAATGAATGCATTTCCCGATGGCATGTTTTTCTGCCATATATATAAGTATATATAGAGGTGTGCTATTTAGGATTACTTCCATGGTGGCCATTGGGCAGGTTTCCATTGAACCGGTTATAAACCCACAGGCCAGCCTGCCAACTTTCGAGAGATTAGCTCTCATATTAGCCAGACTGGTTCTTTAGCTCCAGATCACTGCCCCATATGTGTTGATTGATGTCACTATTGCAGTGTACATTTACTGCAAGATTTTGGGATCTGTGCCCAGCTTTCTCCCGCAAAGTTTGTATAGACCATCAAGGCTTTTGTAGTCTTGTTAATTACTTCTTTTTCGTGCTTGTTCCAGAGAAGTTTATTATCTAGGATCAGTCCCAGATATTTAACCTCTAACTTCCACTTGATAACGTTCCCATCCATTTTGATGGTTTTCAGATTGAGGTTTCTTTTCCTTGTAACTATATCCCAGAGAGTATTCTCGAATTTGCCTTTTGCGATCACGACCACGTCATCGGCATAGCCCTGATAAGATACTCCGAAGTCAATCAGTTCATAGAGGAGTCAATCCACAATTGAGCTCTACATAAGTGGAATAGCTACTCCCCTGGTGGTACAGAAAGCGATAGTATCCTGTCCTATATCTATCTCTTCTATTCTAGTGGAGAGAAGTCGTGCTATTTATTTGGATATCGTTTCGTCTACTTCCCTGTCATCCAGTGTTCTATTGACCGCCTCGTCTGGAGTGTTATCAAAAGCAGCTTCGATATCAAGAAAGGCACATATTCAGTTTCCTTACAGTTCAGTGTTTCTTAAATCTCATCTATTAGTGCAGTTTCTGTAGACCTATCCGCTGGGTACGCATGTTGATGAGGGTGCAGTGGCGCCCGTTCAAGAATTTCTATTCTCATATAATTATTTACAGCGTTCTCCATCGTTTTTAAAATAAACGATGTGACACTGATAGGCCGCAAGGGTGTGTAGTGTCCTTTTTTCTCGCTTTCGGAATGAAGGTGACTCTGGTCCTTCTCCATATTTCAGGTATATAGCCCAATTCCAGGCTACTTTGACTGATACGTACTGTGTGTGGTGAAATCTCTTCCTGTCCTCTTTGGAGCAGGGCCGGGGTTATTCCAGCAATTCCTGAAGTTTTAAATAGTTGAAAGGTATTCGCTGCTCATTTTAAACAACCGCTATTCCATTTATATCTGGCAATTGTTAGAGCTTCTTGGTGGACCTTTCGTGATGTACTATTATATCATTTACGATGCTAGGCTTACTTCTCGGAAAGTGAATGTTGAATAAGAGTAATGTTATTTCCTCCTCGCTCTCCGTGAAGCTACCATCTGGCTTTCTGAGTGCCATTGCTGTGTCGACCCTACCCTTCGCCATGACTTTGTGTAGTCTAACTGCGGCAGGTGTAGATTGAATGTTTTCACAGAATTTCTTAAAGCTGTTTCTTTTATCTCTCCTAATTTCTTTGTTGTAAGTTGTAAGTTTCTCGGTATAGCTCTGCCAGAGTCCTCTGTCACACTTAGCCCTATTAAACAGTTTACGCGTTTTGAATCTTAGCTCTGGCAGATCATTCCACCTTGGTGCATCCTTACAACTTTTGTTTGTTTGTAAGTCGCAGCTAAATTCTTAGGCTCCGGATTTTGCCTCATTTACTCCTTTCAAGTTACTTTCTAGCTCCAGATGTTGCTTAGCGCGTCCTCTGGTCTGAATGCGTGCTATATCTTCCTCTATCTATTTTTCTAGGATTTCTTCTGAGGACTGACTCAGGAGGATCGATTCTAAACTGGATGCGATTATTCTATGATCCAAAAGAGAAGGTTCATTCAACACTCTTTGATCTTCACTTAAAATTAATTCTAATTTTTAAACTTGACATAAGACTCTTAAAAAATACAAAAAAAATGCAGCACAAATTTAAAGAGAATGAGCCTCATCTTTTATAGTATGAATGTCTAATTTAGGTTTGTAATTTCTCTATTTGAAGTAAATATATTCTTTTATATTTCTAGAAGATGTTGAAATTCTATCAAAACAAACTTATGGGGCTTTTCAACAACTGTAAATATATTGTAAAGAAGAGAGATCCCAGAAAAAACATCTATCTAGTTATGATAGAAACAACTGCCTAGCAACGTTCAATAGTGACAGACCTTTTCTAATCGCGTGTAAAATTTACTTTCAATTCGTTCATTCTTTTGTGATTTTTGAAATTTTTTGTAATAAAAATTTCTAACAAAGTAACCTAAGTGTCTTAACGATATTTACATAATATTAGTTGCCGTGTATGATAACGACGCTCAATCATATTAAAAAAAAAACAGTTTCAGTAAGGTTGTAAATTCATTGAAGATCACCTAAGAAGTTGAAGCCGTTCAGACACAACCAGTTTCGACATTTGCAGGACAGGGGAAATAATGGTTCTTGAAAATAGTCACTAGAAACTAGGATTAAATATGTTCAACTAAGCATTTCGACAATTATTTACATTATATCTATTTGGGTCAGTTGGATTAAAATACAGACTACAAATCATTCAGAATTGTTTGAAAATAATGTTTGTTTGATATCGATTGCATTTTTATTAATTAAACATAAAATGTACATATTTTTACTTTTGGTCAACAATTGTTGACAATTTCATCTATTAATATTACCAAATGGAGTAATTGTTACATCTTATTTCAAATAAAAATCTTGAAAAATTTACTGTAACATAAAACAGTATTTATATAGTTTTTCCGCAAAAAACGTTACAGTTAAACACATTTTTGCGATGTTTATGCAAACCCAGTAAATTTAGCAAATTTATTAGTGGTTAATTATTCATCCGACAATTTTTTTAAGCAACCGACTGATAAATTTTCCAATTTGAAAGAATTCTTTTAAAACTTTTCGAATTTATTTTATTTTTACGAAATTTCCATTGATAAAATTTTAAAGAAGCTACAAATAATTTCGTTGTAATTTATGGGTTCATTTAATAAACTTTTAAAACTCTTTAAATTACTTTGACACCAAATCGAATTCTGAAACCAATTCATTTTAAATTTGCATCAAACTTTAGAACTGCCTTTACACGCAGCCGATTACCTTCATAATTTATAATGGAAGAATTGTATAAAGTAATGGTTTTGTTTTTCAAGCCGCACTTCAGGAAAGTGGAATATTAAGTTTAATTTTAAAAATGTGTAAGAAAAGGTGAAATTAGCATAGATATATGTACGTCAAATAAGATGTAAGCGACCATCATGTACTTGATTAGATTGATTTGTTAATTTAAAGACACCATAATTAAAGTAAGTTCTATGCAGTATAATTAAGTTTAATGTTTTATGCATAATTTAAACCACGCAGAGATGGCAAATAGTAGCAATTTAGGTAACATATGTAAGGTGATATTTTTAACGCGTATGGTAGTTCAACCCAGGTATTAAACAAGTTTAAAACATTTTATATTCGCGACAGAGGGCAAATTTTCAATAAATTTTCGGAATTATTTCGAAATTTTGCGGTATACGACATATTTTGTCTAAGAACTTTATTCGTTTTAAAACTCGAAAAAGAACTCGACTAGATCGATAGTTATGCAAAATAAAGAATAATATCCTTACAAAAAAAATGTTGAGCCTGTGCATACAACTTATACGCTGTTAATATTTTGATCTGATTAATGTCCATAAAATATCTTATGTCTATCATATGAAATGACAAACACGATGATAGTTTCAAAGAATGTTGTTACAAAAAGATATTGAGAAATGAACAAATTCTCCGTCAAATTTTTTCTTATGACGAATATAATAATGTATTATTAAACCCTAAATTTTGACATTAACGACACAAACTATTTGTTACAAGCACTATTTTCCAAATATGTTTTGTTATGGTTACTGTATTACTGTCTAAATCATGAAAATTGTGAATTTTGATTAATATTATGGTTTCTTTTTAATAACCTTTTTTTTCTGTCTTTCAGGCCGTTAAAAGAAAGAAAGAAAGAAAGAAAAAAAGAGTTTTTTTCCTGCAAATCCAACTCTGGTTTATTCATCATGCTAGTTTCGACCGTAACATACGTCAGTGCAGCTGTAACGAATGAAGTGTAAAATTTACAGGAAACAAGTGTATATGTAAAATCTAAATTCCGGAGCATATTGGCAGAATATTAAAGCTACAGATATTTTCGATGCCAAACTGTAAAATATCAACCGTCACAAGATATCTGTGCATACACCGGAGTAGTGAGTACCAGCCTAATCAGTTGTCTTCTCAAACGGAGTACATTGCGGCTCAATTTGCTGATAGTCTGCTCGACCACCACCCAGTAAAAAACAGCCTTAGCCAAATACGGTCGAATAAATGCAGTAGCAGATCGGTGTCATGCAAGTTGTTCCGCTTTTAACATTACCTAAGAAACCCTTGAGTCCTACTCACGCAAGAGGAACCTTGTTGTTCTGTGAAGGAGCAACAGGTTTTGAAGATAATTTTAGACCTGGTTTGGCGTTAAGCGCGACCCGACTGTAGGAGAAAAGGATAACGGGTCTGTATACATTTTTTTATATCTGAAGATGGTTTACTAAAGCAATTTGGATTGTGATGTATAACTGTGGCTTCTGTGAATTTCCGTTTCCTCTAATGTTGTTCTCGGGGTAGAATTCTAGCTTCAGACCATTGTAGGTGATGTCCATGAGTCCATGTGTGGTTAGCGTCCAGATTTTTTTTGTTTCTCCACGAGATATGTTCATCTGACATTCTTTGATTCCTACCTCAAGAGGTCTCTTTGTTTCGCTAACATAAGAGTTGTCACATTCACTTGGTATCTAACACCCACACAATTTTCATGTCCTTTGAGTTATTCGTTTGACCCTACTGAGCTGGCTTTTGAGAGAGTTATTGGAATTGAAAACGACATTGATGTTATATCGTTTTCTTATTCTCCGTACATAGGGGATGTTCAATAATGGCTTTCGTTCCTCGTCGGTTATCAATCTTATCCTAAATCTGCCTTGTTCTTCAATCTTATTCATCATATTTGCTGGGAATTTGTTGGCTGTCGGTCAGTTTTGATCTGATTAGCTTCTTATATTAACTTGTCGTTGTAATTGCAAAGAATCAATGTTCTGTCTATAGGATTTCTTACAATTTCATGTTTGGTGTTATTAGAGTGGTTGATGAATAGTTTAGGTATTGCCTTGAGTGTGTGGATTTTCTGTAAACCGAGATTCGAATTTGCTTCCCAATTTTTTCAACCAAAACATCTAAGAATATTAATTAATTTTGCGCTTCTTTTTCTACAGTAAGTTTAATGGTTGAGCTAATATTGTTGAGATAAATAAGGAAATTCTGAAGTTCTTCGTCGTTTTCATCCAAGATAATGAAGGTGTCATCTAAGTTTCCAAGCCATAATTTTGATTTGCTATTTATGAATTCAATTGCAAAGATCTCGAAGCATTGCATGAAGACGTTTGTGACTATTGGTGAAAGCAAAAATCCCATTGGTAGTCCATCATCCTGGAAGAAGAATTTTTCCTTTTCTTGAAAATAGAAATTGGTTAAATAAGATTCCAACAAGTTTATAATGGTGTGTGGTGGTAGAATATTCTTTCTGCTAAGGTTTGCTTTTCTTCAAGTGTCTTTTATAATATTAAGTGACTCTTTTACTGGAACGTTGTTGCAGTTCTATTTGAAATATAATTTCTACGAAATGTTGCGAGTACTTGACTCAGGACGATGTATTTACTTGCAATGGTTTTAGGATTATAAGAAGGAACTTGGCAAGTACAGAAGTCCGAGAGTTCCGGGGACTCGTTATAAGTCGTAAAGGCATGTCTTGCTTATGAAACTTCAGGAGTCCATATAGATGTGAATTTTCGCTGTGGTGTAGTATCAACTTAGTTCGGGTTTTCTCAGGAACATACCGTTTATGTTTTTTTAAAAACTCGATAGATTCTTCCTTCGGTAGTAGATGTAGGATTTTTAGCAAAAGATGTATATGTAATCTGCTGGTTGAATCTTAAATACTGGAATCTTTCTGTAGGTTCGCTAAGACAGTTTGCTTGTCTTTGCTGACGTTTAGTTTAATTTTTCCAAATTTTTGTAGAGCCTCTCTTACCTCCCACCTACACTCATCTCCAAAGGAATCTTCGATGCTTGCTGGATCCGCGGTGCTAATTATATCGAAAATACAAACTTCTTTCGGGGCAACTGTGAAGTTCAAGCCGTTGGTAAGTAACAAGATTTCCACAGTGTCTAATTCCCTGGCAGATATTTTAACTATTACCCGCTGACCTTGAGATGGCTGTTGTCGTTCCTGTCTGTTCTGGTATTTGGAAATGTTCTTTTTATGTATGCCCTCTTGTTTTGTTCTGACTTTGTCACAAATAACGTAAATTTTCCTTAGGAAGTGCAACAGATATCTATTACTATATATATATATAAAGGAAATGTAACAGAAAGAGGCGGACAACCCGTTTAGCTATGTTGAAGAAGCGAAATAAAGTTGTATAATAGCTTGCTTTCTGGTTTCTAGCAAAGATAGTTGGCGGGGTCGTCAAAATACAGTGGGTTGAAAGCACGGATTTAATATTAAAAATAAAAATCGGATCTAATATAGCAGACTGAATCTTTAAAATCATCAAAATAAATTCGAAAAACGCCTAATGTGGTTCAATAGCTGTTAAATATGCAATTTACAAACAAAATAAAAAGAATAATTGTATTTCCATGAATAAAATATTGCGCTTGAGTCCAAGGGGCATTTTAAAAATAATACTATAATAATAAATACGTGGATATCGATAATCATTAAAAAGGCAAAAGTACTTTTTCCTCTATGCTTAGGACTTCTTAACAAATACCAATGCAAATAATTTGTAAGTAATATAATATTTATTGGTTCACACGAATGAATAAATAATACGGCTGTAATAAAAATAATAAAAAGGACGTTTTAATCATTGCCTTCTTTGTTAACACTTCTTTTCTCATTCTCCAATACGTAGGAATTATTGTCCGAATCCTTAGGATGTCAAAAAACAGTGTAAGGATCCATGGACGTCAAAAGTTTTGGAACACATCCTCCATATTTTCCTCGATAATATTTTCGGGCAAAGTCCAGGCGATAGTTTCTTATTAACTTGTCCGTTGATTTCTGTGCGTCTTTCGATAGTTTACCTATCGGTAATATTGCAAATGCTATGATGTCTGGTCTATGGAGTAAGTAATTTGTGGATTCCTGTTGGCATGTTGTACCAAGAATATCCTTTGAAGAATAATCTTGCTGTTTGTAGTTGTATTCCCAAATCTTCTCTATTGCAGTTTAATGTCCGCTTCCAATAGTTTGCAAAATGACGGGAAACCGGAGGATCAGTTTTCGTTTTACTCTTGTTATAATAGCTGTAGCTTGAAATACTCTGTATTTACTGGGACACAGTATCAATGTTGTTGAACTGAGATGTTGTTTTGCAGAGGTAACAACGTTGGACCGATGTCGCTCCATCCGAAGCATTCACCTAGCCATTTATCATCGTCATAGATAAGTTGTACTGTAGTGAACCTCGGGTGACAAAGAGAACTCTTTTATATGGTGCAAGTTGTCTGATTCATAATTTTCTATTTTCGTTAAAGACTTTTGTTCGGTTTTCTTAATAAATTCAAATTTCAGAGGCCCGCAATTCTTAGTAGAAGAGGGTTTGGAATTGTATAACACATTCTGTTCTTGTTGAGTTTGCGAGTTAATACCTGCTAATTCAAGTGGAATAAGAGAGGTTAGAAATAAGTTTGTTTAAGAAATATTCGGATCAGTAAATTTCATTTTGTACTGGCTCTGATCTGACGTTCCATCGAAGCCACATTTGCAAATAAAACTCATATCTATAAATGTAATTTATCGATTTGTTCAAGCGCAATTAAAGCAATATAATTCGATCCACTGTATGATCTAGTAAGCCTTGGAATTTAGCCTCGGCTTTTGATTTAGAAAAAGTTAGATACTCGTCATGTAGATAACATGCTTTTTTTGTATTTTACAATATATTTCTGCCTTTCTGTTTAGCCCAATTTTGTAATCGTGAATATTTGTTTCTCTACAATCCAATGCCAAATAGAAGAGCGGTTCACAAATGTAACTGGGCGCAATGCAACCACAACACTGTTGCCTTCGACCTGAGACGAAACTTTAGAAAGAAACGACTGGCCGTTCATATTACCGAGGTTTAATAGAAAGTTACTATAGCCAACCTTCTGTTTTAAATTTCTTAACGGCCAAAATAATTTCTAAATTATTTTGACCGTTTTCTCAAATTCTGACCCACTAAGCCCGTCTAACTTCTTTCACGTTCAGGACAGAAGATCGTAGGGAACGCCTACGCCCAATATTACCCCGGCTAACTTCCGTGCAACACGAAGACGAGCAGTACCTTGAAACCAATGAGAGGGTGTAGTTCCTTTTCATCTAAACTTATAACGTAATCGACGGAATTTGGAATATTTAATGACTATTTGATACATTGATTATTTTAAATCAAATAGTCGAAATAAAAAAAAAATAGTTTTTGTTGGACGTTGAGTGTAAATAAAATTGATATTTCTGTTACAAAATAAACATTCATTCTAATAAAAATACTAGTGAAACGCAACGATAATTTCTAGGTAAATAAGCTAATAGATCACTTTAAAATTAAAAATCATTCTCAAAAATAAACTTTTATTCTGGTAAAAAATTAAAGTAACACTTTCAGTAATTGTAAATAAATAAACAAATAATTAAATTCAATTTTAATCAACAAAAACACATAAGAGGTGTTCAAACAAGCCTCCACTTTGAGCGAGACAATAACCCAGTCTATTGTGAAATACGGTTCGCGTATTTGCCAAAACTTCAGGGGTTATATCCCTATTAGCCCTTTCTATCATGTCCTCATAAGACACCATACGTGTTTCCTGGTCTTCCGGAAAAATTTCTTGAGTTATTCGCAATTTTTAACAGCGATATTTGTTCCGCTAATAAATATTCCAAACTGTTCGAGCGTTCATATCAAGTTTTTCGGCATTTAGGGTACTATTGCAAGGAAAATTAATTTTTGCTAAACTACAAACGTCAGTCTCCCGATTTGCTCATTCTTCAGTAATTTGAGGAACCGGTTGCCCCTCATTATTATCAGTGAATTTTTTACAGACACTCGGTTGTCTCAAATTTTTTGATAATTTTCTAATTTCTAAATTTTCAAGGAACAGGATGATTTTCGCACGTAAATGCAAATGTGCCGATTATTTACCAGAATAGTACCACTTAATAATCTGCTCTTTTTGTTCCGCGGAATAAACTACCATTGTAACAAAAAAATTTGGCGCGAAACACGGAAATACAAATACTCGGTACTTACGCTTCGACGGCCTAAATGAAAGCAAATAATTTGGACTATATATATATATATATATATATATATATATATATATATATACATATATATATATATATATATATATATATATATATATATATATATATATATATATATATATATATATATATACAGGGTGATTCAAAAATCGATCACGAAACTTAAGGGGGTGATTCTACTTGACAAAATAAGGGTAGAGCTTCATATAATTTTTTTTCAAAATGTCATTCGTTTTCGAGTTACAAGCCGTCCAAGTTCAAGTTTTTATTTTTTGTTTTTTGAATTACTCGCTTACAGGAAAACCGATTTGACTAATATTTGAAAGATAGACTAAGTCTTCTGCGCTTCATCATTTTAGTAACAATTCACATTGATTGTTTGCCGCTAGAGGGCACTTTACCTACATTGAAAATTGTTTTTTTGTCATAATTTTTTAGTGTTGACAGCTACAGTAGTTTTTGCCATAATTTCTGAAAGACTGATGCCAGGCCTTTAAAAAAGGTGCTCTTTATTTACATCGCTAAACCCAACGGTTTAGACGTAAATCACCCTTAAAAATTAAGTGGTAAATTTACTTTTCTCATTTCATTACCACCAGCTACCAGGTAAATAGCTATCAAAGTATACTAGAGCTGTCAGTTTAACATCAAATAAATTCGCTTTTTAAACTATTTAATTTATAATCTTAAAATAACTAATAATGGCTAATCAGTAAATATTCATATTATGGATTATTGCGATATACATTTAATTGATAAAAATTAATGAAACAGTACTAAACAAACTAAAAAAGATTCTCAAAATGTCCCCCATTTTCTTCCATACATTTCCTAACACTCTTCAAAAAATGTCGCCTAACTCGATGAAAAATTCCTGGTGTTTCTTTAATAATTTGGCACTTTTCGATTATCCTGAAGCGGAGATCCTCGACGTTGATTACTGGAATATCGTACACCAATTGTTTCAAATGACCCCAAAAGAAAAAATCCATAGGATTAAGGTCTGGTGACCTCGCTGCCCATGCCAATGGTCCACTTTGTCCTATCCATCGCTCAGGATACGTTGCATTCAAATACTGTCGGACACGTATACTAAAGTGGGGGGCGGAGCTCCGTCTTGGAGGATCCACATGTTGGCCCTTACTTCCAATGGCACATCTTCCAGATACAATGGGAGACGATTTTGGATAAAATCTAAGTATACGTCACCAGTTAATGGGCCATCAAAGAAATGAGGACCAATAAGGTAATCTCCTATTATCCCTGCCCACACATTTAGTGAAAATCTACGCTGATGTTTCGTTTCTACCACATTGTTTGGGTTCTCGTAAGCATATGTGTGGATGTTGTGTAGATTTGTTATGCCATCACGAGTGAAACCAGCTTCGTCAGTGAATAATATGACGCCAATTAATCGATTATCGTGTTCATACTTAGCTAGGATCTGATTGCACATTTCCAACCGTCTCGGCCGATCATCGTCATAAAGAGCCTGCACCTTTTTTGAATGAAACGGGTAGAGTTGTTCTTCTCTTAGTATCCTCCATGAACTAGCCTGACAGAGCCGCACTTCATTCCCAATTTTTCTAGTACTAATACCTGGATTATCTTCAATAATTTCAAGCACTCTTTCTTCTTGTTGCACGTTTCTAGCAGTTCTAGGTCTTCCCCTATTTCCATTATAACTTTTAAAGGAACCACATTCCGCAAGCCTCCTGTGCACACTGGAAAATGTTTGAGCATGAGGGATATTTCTTTCCGGATAACTCTCCATATAATATCTTCTTGCCAACTCTGCATTACCATTTGCTTTTCCATAACAAAAATGGATATCACAATATTCGATATTTGAATATTGGTGATTAGCCATTATTAGTTATTTTAAGATTATAAATTAAATAGTTTAAAAAGCGAATTTATTTGATGTTAAACTGACAGCTCTAGTATACTTTGATAGCTATTTATCTGGTAGCTGGTGGTAATGAAATGAGAAAAGTAAATTTACCACTTAATTTTTAAGGGTGATTTACGTCTAAACCGTTGGGTTTAGCGATGTAAATAAAGAGCATCTTTTTTAAAGGCCTGGCATCAGTCTTTCAGAAATTATACCAAAAACTACTGTAGCTGTCAACACTAAAAAATTATGACAAAAAAACAATTTTCAATGTAGGTAAAGTGCCCTCTAGCGGCAAACAATCAATGTGAACTGTTACTAAAATGATGAAGCGTAGAAGATTTAGCCTATCTTTCAAATATTAGTCAAATCGGTTTTCCTGTAAGCGAGTAATTCAAAAAACAAAAAATAAGAACTTGAACTTGGACGGCTTGTAACTCGAAAACGAATGACATTTTGAAAAAAAATTATATGAAGCTCTACCCTTATTTTGTCAAGTAGAATCACCCCCTTAAGTTTCCTGATCGATTTTTGAATCACCCTGTATATAGTTACAGTACACAAAACACTTCATGTGACATTTTCTGAAAAAAATTTCCTTACACTACTCTGAGATAACCTTATACTCGTGTTTTTATTAGAATTTAAACAGAAACACACAAACAGAAAATATTACAAAAATACTTCCACATTTCCAAACTAACAACTATCTACATTGCTAAGAGACAACTAGATAAAGACAGACATCCGCGCGGGCAACTGGGGCCGTATTAATCCTAGATAATACCGCCTGTTCTAAGTTAGAGTTATTGGAGCCTGTTTCCGGCGACCTTTAGGAGCCCTTCAAGGAATCGAACAATATGTGTCAGGGTATAAGTAGCATTTTATTGCGAGGTTCTACTGTTGTTTGTTGCCAGTTTAGCTATTAGGGGAAATAAGAGAAAACAACCTTTTCAAATCAGATAATTTGTTTAACATCCCTTAATTCATTATAATATTGAAGTAGGATCTTCTATTAAAATTATATTATCTTTGGAAAATAACGGCATTAATTTACGACCATTTTTGACACTGCGCACAAAGATTTTCCTAAATGAGATCTTTATGGTAAATATATTTATCTGAGATGTTGTAAGAAAAAAAATTCTGTATTTAAAATATATTTTTGAAACGTCAAAGAGAATTTCGGCACGTTAAAGTCTAAACAAACCTTGATATAAGGTTATCAAGAGGAGTTGATAATCTCATCTTTCTTTAATATTAAGATGGCTTTAGCGCGAACACTAAAAAAAATTGAACTCAATAGAAAGCTAAAAAAGCAATTACTAAAGTAATTTAGGGTATTTTTATAACTTGGTAAAGCCCCTTTTTATATTAAATAGAAGAAATTCAGTATATATGAATTTTTAATAGAATTTTACGTCATTCCGATTGTTTGTTGAAATTGATATATTTATTAATTCCAACAGAGTGTATTGTTATGCACGTATAACATATACATATAAACAAAACATTTAAAATATATTTAAATTATCAATTTTCCTATTTATTGCTAAAAATAATAAATTCGGTTAAATAATAAAAACGTAAAATTTTAAATCGCAAGTCAAATTTATATTGTATGTTATTTTATATATATATATATATATATATATATATATATATATATATATATATATATATATATATATATATATATATATATATATATATATATATATATATATATAACAAAAAATCCAAAACAATTCGACGTTTCGCCCTTTATTTGAGGCATCTTCAAAAATTTTTTTTGTCTTTTTATTTATTGATCTTCCTAAAAATATTTTTTATATAATTAAAAACATTAATAAACAAATATATTTACAATTTTAAAAAACAAACAAACACTTTAAAAAGTCTTCAAATTTTTAAAAAAGTATTTAATATTACCAGACATTTTGTTTATTTATTGATAATGAAATGAAACCTTTACATTTTTATTTAGGTACTGAGGATATATGGAATGCAAGTTTGTTTTATTTTTTATGTTTTATAATGCACCAAAAAAAAAACGAAGAACACATACATTTAATTTTATATTTCAGAGGATATTCAATTTTTTAATGTTTATTAACAGGATCGAATGCTTAATATTTTGGTTTAAATGAGGCTGGTGTAAATGTGGCTCAAATTTTCTATATCTGTTCTGTCGTTAACAATGTTTTTATCTTTTTTAATTTCTATCATTTCTTTTATATGCAATTTTTGATAATTCATATCTTTGTTTTTAATTAGTTTTCACTTTTTTCGGTTTCGGTCATACTATTACTTTATAAAAAATTAACACATGTTTTTTTCTGACGTTTCGGTTTATTTTATTGATTATACCATCTTCAGAGAATTACTGTAAATATGAAAAGGAATATGTAAATTTATGTTATATAAACTGAAAATTTTAATTTCTTACCTAATGTTAACAGGTGGTTCAATTGAATAACTTACATTTAACTATTTTATTACTTTATTACGAATATAATCAAAAACTTCTTTTTTAATATAAATATAAATATAGAAAACTGGTATTATTTTTTGAATGCATTTTTTACACATCTGGTTTGTTTTGCTTTTGACAGAGTGTGACAGAGGGTTTGAAAATTTCTGGACCATCTGCAATTTTATTGCCCTATTAGATTGGTATATACACTACTCAGGTCGTTTGTGTCCGTTCTGAAATTCATTGTATAGGGTGTTCTTTTAATATGGATCATTTCTTTAATTGTTCTTTTTTTGTAATTAATTTTTTTGTCTAAAATCTCCACGTTGTTAAAATCGATGTTGTGCATGTTATCTATTGCATGTTTGGCTAAGGCGGTTTTATTATCGTTATTGTGTGTCTAATACTATATTTGTGATTTTGTATTCTATTTTTTAAATACTGCTTGGTTTGACCGACATATGTTGGGTTGCAATATAAGCAATTGATCTTGTAAATGACATTTGTTTGTTCGTCTTTAGGGATATCGGGTTTAAGTTTTGTAGAAAGCTTTTTGAAATTATTCGAAGGTTTTTCAGCTATTTGGAGATCATATGGTTTTAGCACTTTTTTAATGGGATTAGCAATTTCTGGTATATAAGGCAATGATACGTATTTTTGGGTTGGTGGAACTTTGTTTTTTGTTGGTTGATTGTTGTTATAGAGTTTTTCTACTCGGCTTTTTATTATGGGTTCAACAAATTTCTTTGGATAATTGTTTTTCGCTAAAGTGTCTTTAACTTTTTTTAAATTTTGCGGTCTAAATTGTGAATGGGAAATTCAAAAACCTTTATACAAAACTTAAACCCTATATCCCTAAAGACGAACAAACAAATGTCATTTACAAGATCAATTGCTTAGATTACAACCAAACATATGTCGGTCAAACCAAGCAATATTTAAAAAATAGAATACAAAATCACAAATATACCATTAGACATCACAATAACGATAATAAAACCACCTTAGCCAAACATGCAATAGATAACATGAACAACATCGATTTTAACAACGTGGAGATTTTAGACAAAGAAATTAATTACAAAAAAAGAACAATTAAAGAAATGATGCATACTAAAAGAACACCCCATACAATGAATTTCAGAACGGACACAAATGGCTTTTAAATCCTTTGGTAGTACTCTGTCAAAAGCAAAACAAACCAGATGTGTAAAAAATGCATTCAAAAAATAATATCGATTTTCTATATTTATATTTATATTAAAAAAGAAGTTTTTGATTATATTCGTATTAAAGTAATAAAATAGTTAAATGTAAGTTATTCAAATGAACCACCTGGTAACATTAGGTAAGAAATTAAAATTTTCAGTTTATATAACATAAATTTACATATTCCTTTTCATATTTACAGTAATCCTCTGAAGATGGTTTAATCAATAAAATAAACCGAAACGTCAGAAAAAAACATATCTTAATTTTTTATAAAGTAATAGTATGACCGAAACCCAAAAAAGTAAAAACTAATTAATAACTACACGATCAACAAATAGAAACAAAATTTGTTTTTAATTATGGTACTGTTATAATCGAAGGTATGCCTTTCGTCCTGTGTGTGTTTGTTTAACGCTGTTAAAGCGTTTTTGGTATATTTGTAGCCATTCATTCATATTTAAAGCAGCCTAATTTAAACAAAAATATTAAGTATTCGATCCTGTTAATAAACATCAAAAATTGAATATCCTCTTAAACATAAAATTATATGTATGCGTTCTTCGTTTTCTTTTTGGTGCATTGTAAAATATAAAAAATAAAACACACTAGCATTCCATGTATCCTCAGTACCTAAATAGACGATGTGAAAGTTTCATTTCATTATTAATAAATACAAAAAATGTCAAGATATGCACAGGTAAAATTAAGTACTTTCTTAAAATTTTGAATAGTTTTTTAAAGTGTTTGTTTGTTTTCTAAAATTGTAAATATGTTTTTGTATGAAAGTTTTTAATTATAAAAAAAATATATTAAGGAAAATACATAAATAATAAGACAGAAAAACTGTTTGAAGAAGGGGTGGGAGAAAATATGGATACCGTAAACAGTGGCGTAGTCAAGCAAAAGATTGAGCAAAAATAAAATTAAGTAATTTCTTAACGCGGAGGTTATTGAAAACGATTTTAATGACAAAAATGACCTATATATATATATATATATATATATATATATATATATATATATATATATATATATATATATATATATATATGTATATACATAATGGTGGATCGAAAATTTCCTAGAGGTTCTTGCTGTACGCGTTCCTGCCTGCAGTTTGCAATTGGCACCAAACATACGACCGCATTGTTTAAATAAGCATAGGGAAGGGTTTTCCGGTTACACCTAACCTCAAAACGCTAAAAGTCATAATTTCAGTGGCATTAAATAATGGCCAGCATTCTTGTACCCTATTAAGAGTATTTATGGGGTCGCTGAATTCAATTCTGATGTCTCTTTCCAGAAATAAAAGATGGTGGATCGAAAATTCAAGTTGTGTTCATAAAAACTCTTAAATGTTGGTCACAAAGAAATGTTAAAATGTCAATAAAAATCAGTCTGTCTCGACGTAGGAGTTTGATTATGTACTTTATACAGGCATAAAACGAAGTCAACGACACTATATACTGAGCAAAAGAGTTTTTTAGGTTGCCGAATTCAAGTGGCAGCTCCAAACTCGCGGATATGCAGGTTAAAATTGTCAAATAACACTAGCCTATTATTTGTGGGTCAAGGTTCTATCAGTTCTAAGGCCAACAAGTACAGAGTTTAAGAACCTAAAGTGGAAGGGCCCAAGAATTCGGTCCTAGGGCCTATTGAATCAATGTCAAAGGCTCTATAAATGAAAAATCCATAAGTCTAGTGTCTACGAAATTAGGATGTTTAGGACAAAGGTCTATAGATATAGGTTTTCTAAGTCCAAGATTTATGTGCTTAGAACCTATACGTCCCCCTCTAAATAACAATCAATAACCTATAGAGAGAAATTTGGTGGGTTCCACATAAGTATTACAGTGTAATCTTTGGACTTAACCAATTAAACTTAAACCTTCTAACACTCAAATCTGAAACCAAAACCCATTAACCTTTACCCTTAAGCTCTTGAATCTCACTTTAACCCATGACTTTTGAAGCCATGAACCCTAAAGTTTTAAATCCTTAGCTACTAAACTTTAAATAACTGACCGCTTGAATCACAGATTCCAAAACCCAGAATTGTTCAACCTAACCCTACTGAAAGTTAACCTTAAACCTTATAATCCTAAACTCTTAAGCTCTTGAACATCAGTCTTATGGTTTAAGGATTTAGCGTTCCGTGGTCTATATGTTCAAGAATTTAACAGCCATATTCACTTAGAAGGTTTAAGACTTAAACCCAATCTAGTTTCCATGAAAAGTAGATCTTCTCGTAGACCAATTTTATTTGGCTCATGATATTGTTAAAATTTATATAACATATGTCAACAAACGCTTATATAAGGTGTTGTGGAACCAACATTTTACCACCGCTTTCCGGCAAAACTGGACTTAAATAGAGGTCCAAGTTTATGGAAAGTTCAAGGATGTCTGGGAAAGATACCGGTGAATTCCACTGATGAGTCCACCACCGGTATCGGGACGAAACATCCGTATATTTTAGGTGGTCGCAAATAGTTCATTAATTATATGCCCTTAACTTCAGGGGCATTACTACGACATAGCGCCCAAGCAGGGACGACAAGATGGAAGGCCGTCGAGTCGTGGCTTTGTGCTAAAGCCGGTATCTTATTTTGAAAAGACCACCTAGGATGTCCGTTCCACTTCTTTTTCAGGCCTGTGCTTTCTAACGGCTTGGACTATCCGACAGTTAAAGCCGGAAAGCAAATGCCTTAAGAGGGCACGTTGTGGAACTTAATATCTCACCACCGCTTTCCGACAAAACTGGACTTAAATAGAGGTCTCCATTTTTGCCGTTTCAGTAATAAAAGAAAATAAGTTTTTTACATTTCTACTTGCTTATTTATTGTTGCTCTTGTCAGTTTAAAAACTGTGCTGCCCAATTGGAATCTGGGATTGGAGTTTAAGAATCAAAAGTTTTTGATTCAATATCTTAAGTGTTTGTGGTTTAAGACTATAAAATTAAAGGAATTTTGGATTCAAATGTTTATGGTTAAAGGGTTTAAAGTTAAAGTCTTATGGTTTTACGCTTTAAGAGCTTAGGTTTCAGGATTATTGAATTATGTTTCAAAGGTTCAGGGCTCAAGGATTTCGGAGACAAGAGTTAAGGATTAATGGTTTAAGGGTTAGAGTTTAGTATTTAAGAGCTTATGCACTCTTTGTGTTTATTATTTGATAATTTTCATCTGCATATTCGCCATTTTGTAGCTGCGATCTAGAATTTCTGAAAACAGACACCGTATTTGAATTCAACTACCCCATAAACTCTTTTGTAGAGTATACAGTGTCGTTGACTTCGTTTTATGCCTGTGGGAGAAGGTTGGGTTCTAGGAATTATCCACTGGATTTTATCATCTGCGTCCTAAGTGGAGACAGATTTTTCTTATTGACATTTTAATACCTCTTTGTGATTAACGTTTAATAGTTATTACGGACACAGCCTCATTTTGGGATCTGCCATCTCGAATTTCTAAAAATGAACATCAGATTTGAATTCAGCGACCCCGAAAACCTCTTAGTAGGGTATATAAAGTGCCTTTGTTTTATACCACTAAATTGATGATTTCTTGCTTTTCGACTGGAAAACCCTCTTTTATACCTATACAAACAATGCGTTAGTAAGTTTCATGCCAATTACCAACTTTTAACAGGGGGCGCGCTGATCAATGGCCTCCTGGGAATTTTCAGCACATCCTAATATATATATATATATATATATACATATATATATATATATATATATATATATATATATATATATATATATATATATATATATATATATATATATATGTATATATTAGGAGCGTCAACCAAATGTATGAGTTTTCCAAAAAACTTTTGAGTAATTTACGGAATTTCGGTTCTTTTCTAAAACCTCGATCACTTTATAATAAAGAAGAAACAAAGAAGAAGACAAAAATATTTTGTGGCATTTTATTAACACATCTATAAGGAAAATGCGTAAACTTTCAGAGACTTTTACGAAAAGAAAAGTGTATCGAATGTTACAAAATTATAAAAACAAAACCTATAAATTGAGACTTTTTGTACAAGAAAGTGATGAAGAAAACCGATTTGACTTTTTATTAGAACATTTAGGATGAGAATAAATACAAATCTTCAGTTTCAAATCAAAAATGTTATGGACAAATGAAGGTAAATTTACTAATGAAAGTATTTGCCTACTTTGTTGTAAAAAAATCCAGAACAGAACCTCTAAAAAAAGGGAATGTAATAGAAAGCGACGGACAACCAGTTTAGCCATGTTGAAGAAGTGAAATAAAGTATACTGTTGTATCGTAGCTTGCTTTCTGGTTTCCAGCAAAAATGGTTGGCGGAGTCGTCAAAACACAGTGGGTTGAAAGCACGGATTTAATATTAAAAATAAAAATCGGATCCAACATAGCAGACTGAATCTTTAAAATCATGAAAATAAATTCGAAAAACATCTAATGTGGTTCAAAAGCTGTTAAATATGCAATTTAAAAACAAAATAAAAAGAATAATTGTATTTCCATGAATAAAATATTGCGCTTGAGTCCAAGGTGCATTTTAAAAATAATACTATAATAATAAATACGTGGATATCGATAATCGTTAGAAAGGCAAAAGTACTTTTTCCTCTATGCTTAGGACTTCTTAACAAATACTAATGCAAATAATTTGTAATAACAAATGAATAAATAATACCACTGTAATAAAAATAATAAAAATAACTTTTTAATCATTGCCTATTTTGTTAATAGCTCTTTTCTCATTCTCCAATACGTACGAATTGTTGTCCGAATCATTACGATGTTAAAAAACAGTGTAAGGATCCATCGACGCCAAAAGTTTTGGAACACATCTTCCATATTTTTCTCGAGATTTTCGGGCAAAGTCTAGGCGATAGTTTCTTATTAACTTGTCCGTTGATTTTTGTGCATCTTTCGATAGTTTACCCATCGGTAATATTGCAAATGCTGTGATGTCTGGTCAAAGGAGTAAGTAATTTGTGGATTCCTGTTGGCATGTTATACCATCCTTGGAAGACTAATCTTGCTGTTTGAAGTTTGTATTCCCAAATCTTCTCCATTGCAGGTTAATGTCCGCTTCCAATAGTTTTGCAAAATGACGGGAAACCGGAGGATCATTTTTCGCTTTACTCTTGTTATAATGACTGTAGCTTGAAATACTCTATATTTACTGAGACACAGTATCAATGTTGTTGAACTGAGATGTTGTTTGGCAGAGGTAACAACGTTGGATTGATTTCGCTTTAGCCAAAGCATTCACCTGGCCGTCTATCATCGTCATAGATAAATTGTACTGTACTGAAGCTCGGGTAGCAACTCTTTTATATGATGCAAATTGTCTGGTTCGAGTTCATAATTTTCTATTTTCGTTAAAGACTTTTGTTCGGTTTTCTTAATAAATTCAAATTTCAGATTCCCACAGTTGATAGTAGAGGAGGGTTTGGAATTGTACAACACAATCTGTTCTTGTTGAGTTTGCGTGTTAATACCTGTTAATTGAAGTGAAATAAGAGAGATTAGGAATAAGTTTGTATCAAAAATATTCGGATCAGTAAATTTCATTTTGTACTGTCTCTGACTTGATGTTCCATCGATGCCCCATTTGCAAATGAAACTCATATCTACAAATCTAATTTATCGATTTGTTTAAGGGCGTCTAATAGATATAATACGATCCACTATGTGACCCAGTAAGCCTTGGAATTTAACCTCGGCTTTTGATTTAGTAAAAGTTAGATACTCGTCATGTGGATAACATGCTTTTTTTGTATTTTACACACCAGAATACGACAAAAATATATTACTGCCTTTCTGTTTAGCCCAATTTTGTAATCGTTGCTATTTGTTTCTCGACATTCCAATTTCAAATAGATGAGCGACGCACAAATTTAACTAGGCGCGACGCAACCACAACACTGTTGCCTTTGACCTGAGACGAAACTTTCGAAAGAAAAGACTGGCCGTTCATATTACCGAGGTTTAATAGAAACGTTACTATAGCCAACTTTCTATTTTAAATTTTCTAAAGGCCAAAATAATTTCTAAATTATTTTGGCCGTTTTCTCAAATTCTGACCCACTAAGCCCATCAAACTTCTTTCAGGTTCGGGACAGAGGATCGTAGGGAACGCCTACGCCCAATATTACCCACGCTAAGTTCCGTGCAACACGAAGACGAGCAGTACCTTGAAACGAATGAGAGGGTGTAGTTACTTTTCGTCTAAACTTATAACGTAATCGACGGAATTTGGAATATTTAATGACTATTTAATACAGTGATTGTTTTAAATATATCACATAGTCGAAATACAAAAAAAAATAGTTTTTGTTGGCCGTTGACTGTAAAGAAAATTGATATTTCTGTTACAAAATAAACATTTATTCTAATAAAAATACTAGTGAAATGCAATGGTAATTTCTAAGTAAATAAGCCACCTTAAAATTAAAAATCATTCTCAAAAATAAACTTTTATTCTGATAAAAAATAAAAGTAACACGTTCAGTAATTGTAAATAAATAAACAAATAATTAAATTCAATTTAAATCAACAAAAACACCTAAAAGTCTACAAGAAGTGTTGAAACAGGCTTCCACTTTGAGCGAGACAATAACCCAGTTTATTGTAAAATAGGGTTCGCGTATTTGCCAAAACTTCAGGGGTTATGACCCTACTAGCACTTTCTATCATGTCCTCACAAAACACCATACGGGTTTCCTGATCTTTCGGATAAATTTCTTAAGTTATCCGCAATTTGTAACAGCAATATTTTTTCCGCTTTAAAATATTCCGAACTGTTTGAGCGTTCATATCAAGTTCTTCGGCAATTACGGTACTATTGCAAGGAAAATTAATTGCTGCTAAACTACAAACGTCAGTCTCCCGATTTGCTCGTTCTTCAGTAATTTGGGGAACCGGTTGCTCCTCATTATTATCAGTGCATTTTTTTTTTAATTTTTAGACAACCGATGGTTTCAAATTTTTTAATAATTTCCAATATTCTAAATTTTAAAGATACAGGATGATTTTCTCACGTAAATGCAAATCTGCCGATTATCTCATCCATATCTTTACCAGAAAGTACCACTTAATAATGTGCTCTTTTTGTTCCGTGGAATAAACTACCATTTCTAATACAAAAAAATTTGGCGCGAAACATGGAAATGCCAATACTCGGTACTTACGGTTCGACGGCCTGAAGAAAAGCAAATAACTTGGAATCCTCGTTGTGCTAGGGCGTAGCGTATGCTGCTGCCCGCTCTTACCGCGCCAGCATTGTATTACCCCTCACCCGAGGGCCAAACTGGTAATTTACACGTATGTCGATGCTTACGACTGTCTCATTCTGATTTAATGAATAATATAGTATTTTTTTATCATACTTAAAAAACGTCGAGGTTCCGGTTTGGATTTTCCAGACCTGAATAGGATTTTCATATCTCTTTCTCTCCTAAAATATACAATTAATAATTTGAATATTAATTTTAGGAATCTTTAGTGGGCATAATTATAGATATTGGGCAGAAGATAATCCGCAGGAGTTTAAAACTGTTAAAAAGTAGCAAAAAAATTCCTAAATGTCTGGTGGGGTATAATTAACTCTTGTATTGTGGAAGTTATCTATATGAAGACAGTTTAATAGCGGAAAGTTCTTTCATTTTCCAATAGATGGAATTTGTGATTATTTAGATGACATTTACTTAACAAATCGCCATCTGTTTACTATTATTCAACTCGATGGAACAGGTGTTCATACAACCAGTATAGTAAAAAATTGTTCATCATTGTAAGGGGTATTTTTTATAAAATAAAATAAAGAACTAGTATATTTTGCTTTACAGGTTGTATAAATACTTTTTTCATACAAATTTTAAAAACTACAAAAGGATCCGGAATCGTAATTTTGCGCGTCTTTATTTTGACGTTACTGAAATTTTAATTTTAAATAAAGTTATTTCAGTACGATGGCAATAAATTATTCAGGACCTATCTTTTTTTTTTAGCCATTTAATATTTATGTATGCCAACTGAATCTGAAAATAATTTAATATTTTGTTTTTTGAAAAATGTTCTCACTTCGATGTATTTTCCATTATAATTTACATTAAATATAACAGCAAACTAAATTTTTTTGGAAACGAATAAAATTTCTCGTCCAAGCTATTTTAAATATAAATGGAGTTCTGGAGTTACGGTTAAATACATCAGCAACAGAAAAAGGTTGAAAATTAAACCTTCAAAATTTATAAGCAATGCGGATAATAACTGCAGAAAATCTGGGATTCAATTTATTTTTAATTATTTTTCATGCCTTTAATACCAAAAACTCTGTCTTGATTCCCACGACGTGTGGGTACGTTCGAATATATTTTTCAGGGGCAAAAACAACCCTTTAATGGAGATCCAAATGTACGCAACCCAATAAATATTTTAAAATTTAATTTGGGTTAGTATTAAAATATTTGATACTTGAAACTAAATAGGAAATAAATTAAAACAAAAAATTATCTGTGATTTTTAACTGACTTGAAGATCAATAAATTCCAATAATACAAATAATAACATTTTTATTATCCATCAATTCAAAAGTTTCGGTTTCTTCAACTGTTTCGTCAGTATGTGTACTGGGTCTTCTTCGGTGTAGAATTCTCAAGAATCTACCTCCTAATATAAGGGTAGTTAAGATTGTGGAGACAACGGAAGCGAAGGATTAGACGACACAATGCCTAACCTAATAATTTTTTTTATAAATAGAACAATTGAAACATAATTGAACCACGGGGTGTGTTTCTTAATTAAGGATTTATTAATTAAATCATCAAGATTTCTGGAATATTTAGCCAACTTGTATTTTGAGATTTCTAGATTTTCTGTATTTAAATGATAACTATAAGTTGTAAGGTATTTTCATTAGAAAGAATAAAGCCATTCCGAAAGTTTTGACATGGAGACTTGAATTTTAGTGTTTCCGATAAAAGCAATTGTTGTAAAGTCATAACAGAATTTATATTAACGATTTTTGGTACCGGATCAACATTTTTACATTTTATCGTAATTGGAGCCTAATCTATTACAGCTAATAATCAAATTAATATTTGGAAGTATTTTATGATCCTAAGCTTAACTTACAATTGTTTGATAATTTTTAGAAATAGAGTATTGTGGAGTTCTTAATAATTGACCTACGGAAATGCTGTTTAAATGTATAGGATATGAAAACAGACTTTTACATAGTTTTATGCTTAAGATAACTTCCTTACAATTATCGATATTAGACAATGGAATAAATTGATCTGAAAAATCACTTTTCGCGATATATTTCTGGACACTTGGCAGAATATAATGAAGCGCTCTTCGATTGTTCTTTGTCAGAAGAGGGTGTAATCGATAAATCTTATAAGTTTCTAGATCGACTAAAGGTACATCTATTACAAATATTAGTTTATAAATTATTTGAAAAGCTGATAATTCAATAATATAAATTATTTATTTGAAGATTTTGAGAAAACTTTTGAAAAGCAGATACTAAATCTTTTAGTGTAATAATAGCCGTATTAACTACTTCAAATCTCGCAAATGTAATTGCATTTGAAATATTTTTCAATTAGTTTTCAATAAAAGAATAAGATTCCATTGAATGTTAACAAATATTCGTTATTTGTAGTTTATATCCCATAAGTTCTAATTTATCGGTTATTGAGTAAATTTTTGCACTTATAATCTTTATACCTTTAATAAAAGTTTCTTCATCGATTTCAAATTTTTGTAAAGTTTCATTAAAGTTTTTAATTGCCGAAGTTGTAATCATTGTTTGATTTTATTAGAATTTCCAATTCGCGTTCACCTATTTCAATTTTATTTATACAATTATTATAATATTCGCCATCAGAAACGTCTAAGTTATCGCTTATAAATTTGTAAATACTTCCAGCAGCGTTAATTAATCTGCGCCTTTTTATGGGGTTTATAAAAACTAACTGAACTAGATCAACTTCTGTGAATTTGTTTTTCTATATCTTTTGATATTTGTTTAAAGGAGCTTATATGCATTTATAAGTCTAGATTAAAGTTTCATCTGATCGGGTTTTTTGTTTACGGCTAATAAAATATCAGTTAGAATATTATTATTATTATCATAACTTCCTAGAAGTTTATATTTTTATAGACTAAAAGATTCAGTTTTTCATTTAAGACTTTTGTCCCTTTGTTAGTAGAGTCTTATGTCGTTTTTCTTGAGTTAGCGTTAAATTTTTTCTTATGGTCCTAATTAATCTCGAATAAAGAATTTTAGTTAGTATTGGATTGATCACTTTCAAATTGAATATTACCGGATTGATTGTTATAAGCATTTTCATCATCCGTTATAATTTGATTTTGGTTAATTGTTTAGTTTCGAGATTTTCGAGTGTCGCTGAGTATAAATGTATTTCTTTGATTTCGAATGAACTACTAATTTTTTTTATATATTTTTCAAATCTTTCTTTAGATTTTTGTTCGGTAGTAATGTTTGGTTCTTGCATTAAGGTCTTGAATGTATTTTGAAATTCATTCAGATGATTTTTGGTGATTTGGTTGATGTATGTCTAGATAGTAATGCGTCAGGGGTAAATACTCTTGTTTTATTCAAAGAACTGTTGTAACATATACAAGTGTAAAATAATAATTGACAGAAATATTCTCGTGGACCTACTGTTCTCATTAAATTTATCATGTTAAGTAAAGTGGCATTAAATTTTTTTAGAAAACCATTTGATTGAAGATGGTTTACATTAAAGAGATTATATAGGTCTTTCATTAACTGGTTATTAAATTATCCGCCAAAATCGCAATAAATTCTTAAAGGTATATACAAAATATAAGAGTAGAGTGCTTACTACCAATTTTAAAATTTATTTATTAAAGGTACGCTAGGACAAATTTAGTCAATTCGTCCCTTATGGTAAAAATATGATTTTTCTCTGGCTTTTCTAGCATATTAACGTTTATTATTTCTAAGAGCGTTTTTGGAGTTTCAGGAATTACTACATAATTTTTTTTTTTGGTTTCTCCATATTTTTATATAGTTTTCTGCATCTTTAGTTAATCCTTTTCTTTTAAATTCTTATCGTTTCATTTATTCCTGAATAGAAGTTTCTTTTTCTTACATGATATTCTTCCATTATAATTGGGGTTTCCACTTTTTGAGGATTTTTAATAATATTTTGACAAATTTTAAATCTTTGTAGGCGAAAATAAAACAAAGCATTTTATAACTGGTAGAGCAACATTACTTTCAACATAATATGCCGTCTATTATATTTCTTAAGTTGATTAGATTTTTAAATAAAGTCGAAGTACTATCTTCATTGTAACGAAGTTATTAAATTTTTGGGCATGAGTATGTTCGCTGGGATTTTATTAATTCATTAAACATTCGAAAAATCTGATTCTTGCGTGAAGAGAATGCTTAAAGTTTCAGTATTGCCGATATATAATTAAATTTGCCGCGCCATGCCGGGAAATGCGATTTTCTGACGGTTTTGAGAGCGTTCCTCCATAGTAATTGCGCGCCGCATACAGCAGTATTATATGCGCGATAACACCACGCCGTCATTCATTCGCGTAGTGGGAGCTAGGGCTGGCTATTTAAGCTCGAGCTGATCATTAACTTATGAAGAACTGCACGTTCTCCACTCAGGTCAACAATCCCAACAGATTGCCTGCAATCTAGGTGGGGCTTGGATGTATATATAGTGTTTCACCGTCCACTACCTTCTACGTCTTTATGTCCTACTCCGCTAATCGCCAGCATTGTCGAGGACCTTTGTAAGCACGGGCTATGTTGTATCATCCTACCGTCACTACCGAAGACCTTTATAAGTACGGGCAGTGTCGGTTCCTTTCCTAATTTCCTACCACTATTGATCGACATTGTCGAGAACCCTTGTAAGTACGCAATGTCGTTTCATCCTACTGACGCTGTCGAGGAATCATACAAGTAGGGGCAGCGTCGGTTCCTTTCTTTCCTTCCTACAGTCACCTATACACGCAAGTACTGCATCCGTTAATTTTGTTTCATTTCCGAATGTCCGTTGCTTCCACCGATCAAAACCGGGTTACTGTTAGGCATATCGCGTATACCGTCATCGATCAAATTTTTAGTACGAAGGACCGTGAACAGCCCCCACGAATTTTAGAAACGTAGCGCCGAGAATTTAAGTACGAGCCGTTGTGAATAGCGTCGTAAACGCGTAGTACGTGAATGGTACCGCCAGGTTACCGTCTACCGTTTCCGACAAGTACCAGCTACCATGAATAGCGCACATATTCTGGCCCTTCAGACCATTTAATTGTTTATTTTGTTGTATAGTTGAAGTTGTAAATTAGTTTTAGGCCATATCTTTATAAAAGTATGGAATACAGGACACAGGATTGTTCCATTTCCTAGTTCCCATTTTCAACATTTCAGGTCACAACTGGCAGTCTGCAGCCCGCACTAATAAGCGCAATTGACCCCTGCCTTGCCGTTTCTCCACTGTAACAAGCTGCTCGGTGTATAAGTGAGCCTTCGACCAAATTAATCCCGAGGGTGGCATCCGAGAACAGACCACTGGGTGAATGTTTTGACCATCGGGCAAACAAACCGTTGAACAGTTCAGATAACAGGGATATACCGATTGTAAGTGGATACCGACAAACCGATACCCCTGCGCTGAGCATTTGACCGATGACTGTTTGCATAATAAGTATCCGCAGACCGATACTCCGCTCCTGTAATCAAAGTAGATCCTTAGAGCACGACTTGCTCTCTTATGAAAAACGTTTTAGGTTTATCTGATAAGAAAATCCTTGAAACACTCGCTTTTTGGTCGATGAGATAAATCAGAAATGTCAAATTTCATTTTAGCGGTAATTTTGAATGTAGAATCATTATGTTTTACAACAAATATTAATTTTAATTTACAAGTTAGGTATGTAATTATATTAATTGTTCTTTGTTTTTACATTGATAAAGTTTATGTTCTTTAAGGAATAATTAAGTTCTTATGAGCCTTGTTGCGTTTAAAAATTGTGATAATTGTGACAAGGCAATAAGGATATGATCAATGAAAATTATTTTTATAGAACAAAGAAGGTTAAAAAAAAACCTCCCAACCTCTCGCACTCTCAATATTCAAAATTGCGTAAATATCTAGTTGCAATGTGGTTATTATAGGGAAGTGACAAAAATGCACTTACGCAATTTGTGGAAAACTATGTAGAAATTGTAAAATCAAGAGGCCGGGGAACCTCCTTTCGTGTATTTTTATTGCTTAAGGTGGACAAGAGATGAGAGTAGATTAGACTGAGATTTTCAATATCTTTTCTCTTGTTAACACAGTTATCATATAAATAAATTTCTACCATCTCTAGAAAAAGTCTTTTATTGTTATTTTGTTCTTTGTTAATCACTTCAACACTGACAAAATCAAACCTGTGATTCTCAGCGATTACATGTTCCGACAAGGTGCATGTCCTCTTTTGCAATCTACAATCGCTCCTGTGTCTGGTGATTCTATCTTTTAAAACAGTTGATGTTTGACCGATATAATGTTTGTCACAGTCTATACATTTTAAACGGTATACTACTCTTGATTTGTTGGGGTTGCTATCCGTGTCTTTCAGTCTGAAAAAGGTTTAGCCATAAACCTTATCAATATAAAACAAAGAAAACTTAATATAATACCTAACTTGTAAATTAAAATTAATGTTTGTTGTAAAACATAATGATTCCACATTCAAAATTGCCGCTAAAATAAAATTTGATGTTTCTGTCGGATTCCATCGATCAAAAAAAGAGTGTTTCGAGAATTTTCTTATCAGATAAACCTACATTCAGTACAACTAAAATGACCCACAAGATAATATTATATATTAGTGTAACATTTTAATAATAAAATGTAATAAAAAATTATGCCAAAATCAATAGTGCCTGCATGGATTTCCCGTTTTATTATCTAAAAGCCATTAATGGACTCATTTTGCACGTAATCATTTTTTATTAAACATCTCACATTGTAAATTTTAAAATAATAATTAACAGAACTGTTCTTTAGTGTAGCCCTAAAAAAGGAAATAATAAACTTCCAAAAGCTTGGCGTTTGTAAAAAACAGAGTTTCATTCAACCCAAGGACCGTTATCCCAAGACATCAGAATTTTCCTTTCTAACTAGTCGGCCAAGAATTACTCTTCCCACTATATATATATATATATATATATATATATATATATATATATATATATATATATATATATATATATATATATATGCACTGGTGTTTTTCCGGTTGTCAATCCGTTTGTCATTAGAAAAATCTTCACAACCTTTCGCCAATATTTCAGATGGCATTTTCAACTTCCTCGACGGCTGCTCGACTGGGAATATATATATATATATGTAATTCTGTAAATTTATAGGTATTGTATTGTGTTAGCCGTTACTTGATGAAAATCCATTATATAAATGTTAAATATTACAGTGTATTATAATTGCTACTATATTACATTAACCGTTATAATTATTTTAACACCCAGTATCTTCTTCAGATGGTAGATAACATCTGAAGAAGACACTGTGTTTTAAAATAATTGTAATGGTTAATGTAACATAGTGGAAATTATAATACGTAGTATTATTTGACAATTCAATTTATAGGTTTTAATATTTTTATAATTAACTCTCTATTTCAGCTAGAAAAGGAAAATAAACAACGGTAAACTTTAAACTTATTGACAACAAAAGTATATTTCAGAATGCAGGGCTAATACATAGTGAGGGGTGAAATACAATTTAATACAGAGGTGGAAATAAACAAATTACCAAAACTTACAAACGAAATCATTGATTTTGTGAAACTGGAGAACCGAAAAACACAATTTGGAAAGACCTTTAAAAACATAATGTAATAAGCGGTGGTAATCCAAATAGACTACATAAATAAATAACGGGATATATTTTAGAAACATCACAAAAATTTACCGGACAGAAAACGAATAACGCTGGGTTGCGGACGGAATCACTAAATAATTATAACGAATAAGTTGCAGTAATAAATAAATTGATGAAAAGAAAAATAAGAAATGACGAAAGAAACTACAATAACCAAACAATAACAAAGACCCTTAAAAAATAGGTGTTTAAATTATATACATAAAATATTAAATGGAAAAAAGAACAAAAAGTAAAGCTAACTAATAGAAAAAATAAAATGATAATACAATTTGGAAAAATAAAAACAGGGGAATATTATCAAAATTTATATGCAAGTAAAGAAAATTCATCACCAGAAAAGACTGAGAAGGAACCAAAATGTGTGACAAATGTTTGGAACACATACCAATCTTAACCAAATAAGAGATGTTAAAATCATTCAATACATTAATGAAATAATAATAACTAGGGGAAGATGATTTAACAAATAAAATATTGCACTTAGGAGGAGAATCAATTCTATAAATACCAGAGTGCATATATTCCGAGTATCTTGAAAACACAGATATCCCAACAGGTTGTGAAAAGTTTAAATAACAATTTCACAAAAATGAGGAAATTAAATAAAAAATCTAAATAACTAATATTCAATAACCCTGCTATCAATATTTTAGAAACTATTTACTAAGATAATAACGGAAAGACTACCATCCAAACAAGACAACTATCAACCATGCGAGCAGGCGGGCTTTAAAAGAGCTTTTCCCACGTTAGACCACCTTCAAACAATAGGATGCTAATACAAAAATCCAGTAAATACAACATTATAAGAAAGCATTTGACTCCTTTGAAATATGATCGATTAGTAATGCTCTTAGTAACTGTAGAAATAAGAATAGAAATGTGATTCTTAATCAAAATATTTACAATAGAGTATCATTTTAAGTCAAGTTCCAAGAGAAAATGAACAAAATTTAACTTGGCAGAGGAGTCAGATCAAAATGTACAGATTAAAAGCAATGTTTATGACTAATGAAGAAACGAAACACAGTGACACAACCTTACAAGTAAAAGACAATTATGTAAGAAAAAAAAGCTTAATTCGTATGCCTAAGCCAGGAAATAATACTATCAAAAATTATTTAAAAGGAAATTCAATAGAAAGATATCCTTAGATCGGTCGGCTTTTGACAGAGTTCATAATATTTTTACTTTCAACGTACCAAACACCTTAAAAGAGGAATATTTAATCGATGGATGCTACTTGTGCTTACCTACGAGAGAAAAATCTGGGCCATGAATAATACATAATTCATAAACTGTAAGTCACTCAACGCGCTATGGACAGACGCTTACTTCATATACATCTACAAGATGATCGAAGGTTACAGATGAAATAGAGAAAATGTGTGGGCAAGATGAAGGTGAACTGAATATGTTGCCAGAATCATCGAATGGTGACCAAGAAGTAATAAAAGAAGCCAAAGACGTCTCGTGACAAGAAGGATTGACAATATCGCATATCAGTTGCCGATTGGATCCAAAGAGCTCAAAATAGAGCGGAATGGATAGAATTTCCACGGACATATACACATACGTAAATGACAGTGTTGAGAAGGCATACACCCGACAACGGATATAATTGGTGTATATTATTGATGAAACTTTAATCTTTATGAATTGTAAGATTTACCGAAAAATTACTAATGACAAATTTGTACAATTGTTAGACAAATTTTAGCCCATACTGTATTACAAAGCTCTTTAAAATGCATAAAATGAACGTTGTTCTGTATATCCAATCACTACGATTTTTAAATATTGTTTGGAAACAGTTGCCATGATTTAAATTTTAATTAGATTTCATGTCACAACTTTTTTCGCGTTATCCATATCAATGTTATAAATGAAATTTAAATTAAAAAACACGTTTATCAGCGTTTTATCGGATTTTTAACACTTTTTTGTACAAAAACGGCAAAATTTTGTTTGTTTGAAAAATTGTTAATCGTCATTGTACGCGTATACATTCGAGTGTGTTTGTCGAGAACGTTAACAAATATTTGACGAACAAGATAGCTAATGGAAATTTATTGATGAAACAAATACACAATATTATTGTTTGCATAGCTAGAAATTAGTAAAGTTTAGATTTGAACTTCGAGAGGATCTAGAAAAATTATTGAAGGTAATTATTTTTTCGATAAACTGTCCCCAATACAATGGGTATTTATGTACTTGTGAGTAGTAATAGAAGGACGTGTAAAATCTATGTTGAGAATTATAATAATAATAATAATAATAATAAAATCAAACCGGCTAAGAATTAATCATCGCGATATGAAGGCCGAATTTACAACTGAATTTGTCAGGAGGGTAATGCGGGTATTACCAACTAGTAGTAAAAATTTGTTTAAGGCGCTTAACACGTACACGTGCTCTGCACTTAGCTATTTTGGAATTACAAAATGGAGCAGGACGGACATCCAAAACCTGTAAAGAAAAATAAGAACACTCTTAACAAAAATACACAAACCCCACCCTCGGAGTGCTATTGAATATGGTTACAAGACAATAAGGTGGAAGAGGATTGGTGGATATTAATAAACAACCCTATCAACAAATAATAAATTTACGTTCATATTTCCACACTATATCGAGCTATATGCAAGACAAATGATTCAACGTCGCTACAGCTAAGGGAACAGGATATTGTTTCTCCAAACCAAACAGACCAAGAAAAGTTACAATTCTGGCTACAAAAGCCACTTAATAGGCGGCATCCAAATGAGATCATCCAGGAAAATTTTGACAACTCAGCGTTGAACTCCTGATTAATTTCAGGACAGATGTTTCTGGAAACGGAGGGCTTCTTGTAGCTTTCCAAAACCAAGTTATTCCAACGAAAAACTATCGAAAGTTCATCGTCAGAGATCCCTCAATAGAAAACGATCAATGTAGATATGGCTGTAAAACATCGGAAACAATCCAACATATAAATGGATGTTCCCAAGCATTTGCCGTAATGGAGTATAAAGGAAGACATGACTCAGCCGCTAAGATACTCCATCAAGAGTTAGCCGAGAAGTTAAATCTATTGCAGATAGGAAAAGTGCCTTACTACAAATAGAACCCTGAGTCTTTTCTCGGGAACAACCAGTTGAATCTGTATTGGGACAGAACGGTTCTGACAGTTGCTCATAATAGATCAGACATTATATTAATAGATAAAAGTTTTAGACCAACACTAATTGACATTGCAATACCAAACAACAACAACCTAAGGCCAAAATACAATGAGAAAATCGCCAAATACGGAGACTTAGAGATGCAAATTCGCAGACAATGGGCAATGAACAGCGTCCAGACGAATCCCATAAAATTGTAAACAGCTGGAGTGATACCACAGATCCTTCTGAAAAATATCAAGGGTCTGGACATTAGTTAGCATCTGATTAAACTCATCCAAAAAGCAGTTATCCTTGCAACCGCGCGGACCGCCGAAAGTTTGTGGGAAATGCAGCAGACCACGTCACCGAGGACCCGATAATATGAAAAAAGTCCCCACAGAGCTTCATACTTTTAGTATCTTTGTACACCTGGTATGAGTCAATATTCCTTGGAGGGAGTGCGAGGTTGTTTGGCTTGAAATCATAAATAATAATAATAATAGCTCAACCAGAAGTGGCATTTTTCTTAGTCTCGTTTCTTGTCTTCAATCTGTCAGACATATCACACCCTAAAAGTAGTTAAACTGGCTCTCTGGATCATCGAAGGACGCAAGCTTCACCGGTACGTCAAAGGAAGAATACCTTTGGGGGGACAGCTCAATCGAGTGCATTTGAAATGCCGAACTGTCAAATCATTGTGAAAATGGAGGTAGAAGAGATCAAAATACTTGGCCATGAACCAGAAATAATGACTTAATCAACAAACTGTGAAGTCCGAATTAACCAACGAGTTTATTAGATGAGCGAGGCAGGTATTACGAACCAATCTAAACAGTAGAAATATATTTAAAGCACTTAACAGATATGCGTGCTGTGCACTCAATTACTCTTTTTGAATTGTGAAATGGAGCAGAATAGACATAGAAAGTCTGCAGAGGAAAGTAAGAACAATCACGACAAGGACATACAAACATTATCCTCGTAGTGCTACTAAAAGGACAATACTACCAAGATATTAAGGAGGAAGAGGACTGACAGATATTTTTCAGCTAAGAAATCGCCATCTCCAACAATAGCAATCGCCGAATACAGAAATCGGGAGATTCAAATACACAGATAGTGGGAATAAATAGCGTCCGAACAAACTCCATAATTTTATCAACAGCCAGCGTAGTACAGAAACAGAAGAGTCTGATGCTTAATATTCAAGTATGGGGTCTCAACAAACTCCTGTATAAGGCTATGCAAAAGTCAATGCTACTTGTAACCGCTCGAACTCTCCGGAAGTTTATGGAAAATACAAACGATCAGGGCCCAATAACATGAAAAGGACCCCTACACAACTCCATCCTTATGATATCTGAATATATATTAGATAAGTAAATGTTCCCTGAAGGAAGTAAGAAAGCCATTTAAGTAAGTCTATGGATAACTCATAACAAATCAGACCTAATTTTCATAGATAAAACGCCCAATCGAGCAACAGGAATAGAAGTCGACATCCCTAACAACAAGGGACAAGCTTACTGGAAAATCACCAAATACAAGACCTGGAGGTACAAATAAGCAGAGTGTGGCGAATAAATAGCATCCGAATGATCCCCTTAATTCTATTAACAGCCGTCTTGTTACCGAAGAGCCTTCTGCTTAGTTCTTCTTCTTCTTCTTCCTCTTATTATAGGCTTACAGCCTGTTTTTTCCAACTCGATCATTCATTTCATTTGATGTTGAAATCCAGGACTCTCTCCATCTTTTAGGTGATCTACCTATTGGTCTTCTGGTTTCCGGTGTTCCATCTCGGGCGATTCTCGCTATCCTATTTTGCGCCATTCTTCCTACGTGCTCATTCTAGGCTCTTCTGCGCTTCCGTCCCCATCTTACTATATCCTGCATTCCATGTTCCTCGCGTATTGTTGAATTGCGTATGTGATCTCTTAATGTGTATCCCGATATTCTTCTTAGTACTTTCATTTCGGCAGTTCTTAGAATTGATTTTGTTTTTGTGTTGTCAGCTCTCGTCTCTATTGCGTACGTCATTATCGGTCGAATACAGGTCTTGTAGATTTTTGTTTTTGCGTCCTTGGTCATGTATGTGTTGTGCCATATTATATCCGCCAGGCTTCCTGAGATTCTATTTGCCTTGTTTACTTGGTTTCTTACTTCTCTTGCTCTGTCTTGGTTTGCGGATATCTCAACTCCTAAGTAATTAAAGGTCATGAGTTGTTCTATTGGTTTGTTATCTACTACTAGTTTGCATCTTAAGGGCACTTTGCTTATTACAATTGACTTAGTTTTATCGATGGATATTTTCATGTTGAATTGCTTGCTTATGGTGTGGAATGCAAATAGAAGTCTGTGGAGATCATCTTCATTTTCCGAGACTATGACGGCGTCATCAGCGTAACATATTATTGTTATTTCCCCGGTATTCATTCTGTACCTTGGTGCCGCTCTTTTGACGTTCTCAATTATTTGGTCCATTACTATGTTAAACAGTAATGGACTCAGAGAGTTCCCTTGTCGTATGCCCGGCGCTATAGGTACATCCTTAGTTAGGTTGCCGCTTACTGAGATTTGTGTTTGGTGTTGGAATTTAGCTGTTCAACTATGTTAATTAAATTGTTTAGGATGTCTTTAATTCGCATTATTTGCAGAATATCATCCAGTCTCACCCTATCAAAGGCTTTAGTGAGATCTATAAAGAACATAAAAGCTGGCTTAGTAAATTCAATAGATTTCTCTGCTATCTGTTTTACGATGAATATGGCATCTACTGCAGATCTGTTTTTGCGGAAACCTTGCTGGTCTTCTGATATTCTGCAATAGTCAATTATTATACCTTCAAGGATTTTGGTGAATAATTTCATTATTGAATTTAATAAAGTTATTCCTCTATAGTTTTCCGTGATTTTTTTATCACCCTTCTTGAAAATAGGTACCGTTATACTTTTCTTCCAATCTCGGGGTATCTCTTGGTCTTTAATTATTTTGTTAAAGAGTTTTGTTAGTTCTTCGTGTAATGCATTTCCGCCATATTTAATTAGTTCGTGGGGAATATTGTCGGGTCCTGGGGCTTTTCTCGTTTTTAATTTGGCTATCGTGTCTTTCGTCGTTTGGAGGCTTACTTCCTTGGTGTATTCGTCATATTCAGATGCATTTTCGGGTGGGTAGTTGTTCTGTTGTGATTGATCTGTATTTCTATATAGTGTTTTAAAGTGTTCTTCCCATTCGTGCTCAGAAATTTTTTGGGATTATGTATATTCATTTATATCCTGTTTCCTTCTTCTGATCATGTTCCATACCTTCTTTTGTGCCCCGTACAAGTCATGTTCCATATCTACTGTGAACCTTCGCCAATATTCGTTTTTGATTTGTTTTATGTCGGCGTTTACTCTGTTTCTTATTTCTTTGTATCGATTGTGTTCTGTTTCTGACTTGTTATTTCTGTATCGGAGGTAAGCCTGTCGTTTCTCTGCTGCCAATGATTTCACCTCAGGAGTATACCAGTGCTTAGCTGACGGCTTAGAATTTGTGTTGACTTCTCTGTATCCCAATGCTTCCTCGGCCGATTTATCTACATTTCCTCTGATTTTTCCCCAGCTTTCTTCAACATCATCTGAATTTTAAATAGAGTTGCTTAGTTGTATCAAGGAATTAGGCCTCACTGAACACTGTATAAAGCTATGCAAAAAGCATTGCCACTTGGGACTGTCCGGAACTTATGGAAAATATAAAGGACTATAACCAACAACCTAGAGATCAACAAAACAGAGCTGAATTTTGATGATATTCGAGTATATCTGAAATAAGTGAATGTTTCTTGAAGGGAGTACGAAAGCAGTTAGGCCAAGTCTATGAATAGTTCGTAATAAACCAGGTCTCATTTTCTTACATAAACGTCCACGCGATTAACAGTAATAGATGTTGCCATGTATAACAACAATAATCTAAGCCATGAGTATAATGTAAAATCCCTAAGAACACAAAAACCTGGAGGTCTAAATACGCAGAGAGTAGTGATTGAGTAGTGTTTGGACAATCCCATAATTCTATCAACAATCTTCATGGCATCGAAGAGTCTTTTACTTAATATCAAGGAATTAGCTACATGTATAAAGCTATGCAAAAGCAGTGCTATTTGGGACCGCTCGAACTGTCCAAAGATGTATGGGAAATGCAGAGGACCATAACATCACCTAGGGTCCAATAACATGGAAAGGGTTTCTACAGAGCTTCATTCTTATGATATCTGAGTATATCTGAGATGAGTATATATTCCCTAGAGTGAGTGCGAAGCTCATTTTCCCAAATTTATGGATAAGAATGATAAACTCTTAGTTATAATCAAGAGAATAGACGAAGAAACTGAGCGGTATCCAATATGGTTGCTTCAATGCAACACCCTGAGAACGAATTAAAAAAATTTAAATATATACTTTGTATAAATAAATTGCTATACAATATTTGTTATAAATAAATATATGTGGTAATAAAGATGACTGGTAATAGAAAACTGAAAGGTAAATAACAGGATCAACAGCCTATATGCAATTTATGTTTCGACTGTGTTGCGATATAAGTACAATTTTACTTTCTGTTTAAAATACTAGGGAGCTTTACATCGTGGAGGAACTTATTGTAAGTTTTCACAGCGCTCTTCATAAACTACACTGAAATTGTGCATAACTGTATTGGGGAACAACAAACAGACCAAGAAGACGAGTATTTTGAGCATGAGGATCCAAGCAACGAATTAAGTTTTTCATATAAATAATCTGGTTTTCTAAGAGAGATAATCCTACGAACCAACATCAAAAAGTATAACTAGAAACTGTTCTTCTAAATTCTTTCGAAAATCTAAAACAGGCATTTTAAAGACTTTCAAAATTAACTCTACCTTGAACAAACAAATTACCGTATCTCAGTAACAAAACGGCCGTTATCACTATATAAATGCTCATTCTTTTTGCTGTCATGAAGGCATTCTGTTAAGGGAACAAAACCAACAAAGAAGTTATTTTTGCAGTGACTATGCCATCAGCAAAAAAATGTAAATTTTAACGGTTTATTTTTTTATAGTAACTAATTAACAAAATGGATCATGCCATAGCCTTAATTAAAAACTTTCCTTCTATTTACAACTTACTATTTAAACTATTTTGTCCACAATCAATCACTGAGCTTTTAAAACTAAAAAAAAAACTTCATTTTAACATCTTCAAATGCTCTCTCGCGAACTATCATGTCAAGTCTTGTATTTACCCCATTTATAACCTCCAGTAGTTGGTTCCATCGTACCCAGAAATGTCTGAAAATTTTTTTTACTGACTGGTGTATAAAGCCCTAGAATGCAAAAATGCTCCTTGACATTACAAAAAGGATTATTCCAGTATTAACAAATCTCTGTACAGGGTGAGTCAACGATTGGATGAAGTAGGTTTGCGCCTTTTCGGTGAAATTAACAAAGAAACTATATTTATTGTTTGATACAGTTTATTTTTACGCAGATTTTAAAAATATTTAGGACTCTACAGGGTGAGCCAAATAACTAGGACAGCACAAAGTTGTATTTTTTTAAATAGAACACCCTATATACGAATTGTATTTTCGATTTAGCTTATAATTCTAAATCTTTTTTATTAAGGGTTTACTATAACAAAATTTTATAGTTTCTGAGATAATTTAAAGAAAAAAAGTCACATTTTCAAGCATCAATTCAATAATAAATAACGTTTTCAATTTTGTGACAAATATATTCAAATTTGGAATTTAGCAAGGCCAAGGATAAGTTAACATAATTTTTACCTAATATTTGCAATAATGGCTACAGGGTGCTGAACACATCGGCTCAAATTTGAACAAGTTTAAATGAATAAATATCTTTTTTTTTAAATGGTACACCCTGTATATTTTCATGTTATTTAATAGAGTAATAAAAACCCTAAAAGTTTTGTTCAATATATCCTATACCTATTTATAATAGTTTTTGAGATATTTCAGTTTTTCTTATTTACCATACTTTTTTACAGAAATAGTCTTCATTATCATAGTAGCCATGTAAAATAATAAAAAGAAACTACAGAAACAAACAGAATGTGGTTAAATATGATGAAATACATTATTCGTTATATTACAACGGCAATAGTTTAATTAAACAATGTGAAAAAATTAACACAACAATAACGACAAGGCAAATACATATTTACTTTTATACTAAATTGAAACAAAAAAATTACCTATTAAATACTGAGATTAATTATTTCTTTTTAATAAGTGTTCGAATAAACGACCCTCTTGTGCAATGCACAAATTTAGTCTTTTTTCCAGATTTTCTCGGACCGTGGACAAAATTAGTGGCGTTATTTTTCTACAGGTATCCCTAATCCTGTTTCGCATATCTTCCACTGTTGTTGGTGGATTAACATACACCTTATTTTTAATATAACCCCATAGGAAGAAATCTAATGGGGTGATGTCGCAAGACCTTGGTGGCCACTCAATGAAACCTCCACTTCCAATCCATTTTTGCGGATATCGTTGGTCCAAAAACGCACGAACTTCACGATGGTAATGCGGAGGCGCACGATCGTGCTGGAATCACATACTGTCGAGCTCATCCCTATCGAGACCTTGAAGCAGTTGGGGTAGTTCTTCTTGTAGAAAGTTCAGGTAACTATGGCCATTTAGTGGTTCATTAAAAAAGTGGGGTCCAATAATTCGATTATGATGAATACCACACCGAACATTTAATGACCAGTGGTTTTGATGTTGCACCTCTCCAATCTAAAATGGGTTTTCTGTGGCATAATAATGCATGTTGCGTCTATTTACGGCACCGTTACTTCTAAAAGTAGCTTCATCACTAAACATTACCTTGCATAATAAATTTGGATTTAATTGAATCTCCGCATTTATTGTACGACAAAAGTTTACACGACTTTCAAAATTCTGTCCATGCAATTCTTGGGGTAATTCCATGTGATATGGATGATACCTATATTTCTTTGTAGTACGATTAGCGGTGGATTGTGATGTTTCACATAATGCTGCTAACTGACGGCTACCAATATAAGGATTTTCCTGAACATTTAACAATACTTGTAGTTCTTTTTCTTCATTAGTTACTGGTTTGTTGACCACTTTACGTTTTGGATAATCAACAGTACCAGAAGAATCAAATATTTGCATTAAGTTTTGAAAAGAATGGGTATTAGGCTGGCGTCGATCAGGATACTTCATTTTGTAAATTCTTTGAGCAAGAAGGCAATTTTTTTGAGCCTCTCCTATTGTATAAATCATATCTATTAACTCATTCTTTGGAAAATTCATTTTACAATATAAGATGAATACAAAAAAAACCAAACTACACTACATAAAAACCAAAAGAAGCGATTGCGGTTATAAATTTGACACACAGAAAAATGCTCTTTTACATTGTTTTTGCCATGGCTACTATGATAATGAAGACTATTTCTGTAAAAAAGTATGGAAAATAAGAAAAACTGAAATATCTCAAAAATTATTATAAATAGGTATAGGATATATTGAACAAAACTTTTAGGGTTTTTATTACTCTATTAAATAACATGAAAATATACAGGGTGTACCATTAAAAAAAAGATATTTATTCATTTAAACTTGTTCAAACTTGAGCCGATGTGTTCAACACCCTGTAGCTTTTATTGCAAATATTAGGTAAAAATTATGTTAATTTGTCCTTGGCCTTGCTAAATTCTAAATTTGAATATATTTGTCACAAAATTGAAAACGTCATTTAGGATTGAATTGATGTTTGAAAATGTGACTTTTTTTCTTTAAACTTAATTATCTCAGAAACTATAAAATTTTGTTATAGTAATCCCTTAATAAAAAAGATTTAAAATTATAAGCTAAATCGAAAATATGATTCGTATATAGGGTGTTCTATTTAAAAAAATACAACTTTATGCTGTCCTAGTTTTTTGGCTCACCCTGTAGAGTCCTAAATATTTTTAAAATCTGCGTAAAAATAAACTGTATCAAACAATAAATATAGTTTCTTTGTAAATTTCACCGAAAAGGCACAAACTTACTTCATCCAATCGTTGACTCACCCTGTACAGGTCGCTGTCCTATGAGATATTATTTAAATTTTTAATCGTTGACAATATTGTGATAAAGATCATAATTTCAGCATATTATTTGTTTATTATTTTTTAAGCTTTTTTGCCACCACTATCAAACACTGTTTACCAGTTAACGAACATTTAATTAAGCTTTTTTATAATATGGTCAGCATTCGTAGTCGTTAATTTTTACAACCAATAATTAAATTTTTCATTAGGTAATCAAATTTTTATTGCCAGTTATTTAAAATTTTTATCGAGTGTTGCATTTCAATGGATTTTTCTATAGGTACAGCTGGCAAATTTTAATTAACAAAAATTGCATGGTGTTATTTTGGTAATTTGTGTTGGTCTGTAAATTTAGGAAGTGCTAGTTATTACTATTCGATTTTTTTACAATATTTAATTTAGCTAAATGAATGTCATATACATACTGTGACCACTTCACTTAATTTTTATCCTAAATAAGAGAAGAAAAAAAATTTGAAAATAATAGTTTCTGGTATAAAACTACACTCAGACTTAAACGATGTTGCCACCTGTCCTATAAAAAAGTAAAATACTAAATCTGTCAAGTCTGATACATTATAAATGACACACAAAGATAGCGTTGCCTTCTTAAAAGTTGTTCTGGTACCAGTGTTTCTAAATTCATGTTTTGTTCTGGTGTTTCTCGATTTTTAGAAGTAGTCAAAATGAAACTCTTTAGTTTAAAATTAGTTTTTTTCTCGTATGTTATTTTTCTCCATTTTAAGTATATTTTTTATCATCTTATTAATTTATAGTTTTATATCGAAAACGTTTATAATTTTTGGTCGCCAACATAAAACTCGTACTGGAAATTATTTTAGTATAGAAGATTTTTTCGAGTTTTATTTAACTATTTTAGATTTCGTGAGTTTAATTTCTCTACACTACAATATAGATCGTCGAAAATATCATACATGTACAGGGTGAGTCAACGATTGGATGAAGTAGGTTTGTGCCTTTTCGGTGAAATGAACAAAGAAACTATATTTATTGTTTGATACAGTTTATCTTTACGCAGATTTTAAAAATATTTAGGACTCTACAGGGTGAGCCAAAAAACTAGGACAGCATAAAGTTGTATTTTTTTAAATAGAACACCCTATATACGAATCGTATTTTCGATTTAGCTTATAATTTTAAATCTTTTTTATTAAGGGTTTACTATAACAAAACTTTATAGTTTTTGAGATAATTAAGTTTAAAGAAAAAAAGTCACATTTTCAAGCATCAATTCAATCCTAAATAACGTTTTAAATTTTGTGACAAATATATTCAAATTTGGAATTTAGCAAGGCCAAGGACAAGTTAATATAATTTTTACCTAATATTTGCAATAAAAGCTACAGGGTGTTGAACACATCGGCTCAAATTTGAACAAGTTTAAATGAATAAATATCTTTTTTTTTAAATGGTACACCCTGTATATTTTCATGTTATTTAATAGAGTAATAAAAACCCTAAAAGTTTTGTTCAATATATCCTATACCTATTTATAATAGTTTTTGAGATATTTCAGTTTTTCTTATTTTCCATACTTTTTTACAGAAATAGTCTTCATTATCATAGTAGCCATGGCAAAAACAATGTAAAAGAACATTTTTCTGTGTGTCAAATTTATAACCGCAATCGCTTCTTTTGGTTTTTATGTAGTGTAGTTTGGTTTTTTTTGCATTCATCTTATATTGTAAAATGAATTTTCCAAAGAATGAGTTAATAGATATGATTTATACAATAGGAGAGGCTCAAAAAAATTGCCTTCTTGCTCAAAGAATTTAAAAAATGAAGTATCCTGATCGACGCCAGCCTAATACCCATTCTTTTCAAAACTTAATGCAAAGATTTGATTCTTCTGGTACTGTTGATTATCCAAAACGTAAAGTGGTCAACAAACCAGTAACTAATGAAGAAAAAAAACTACAAGTATTGTTAAATGTTCAGGAAAATCCTTATATTGGTAGCCGTCAGTTAGCAGCATTATGTGAAACATCACAATCCACCGCTAATCGTACTACCAAGAAATATAGGTATCATCCATATCACATGGAATTACACCAAGAATTGCATGGACAGGATTTTGAAAGTCGTGTAAACTTTTGTCGTACAATAAATGCGGAGATTCAATTAAATCCAAATTTATTATGTAAGGTAATGTTTAGTGATGAAGCTACTTTTAGAAGTAACGGTGCCGTAAATAGACGCAACATGCATTATTATGCCACAGAAAACCCATTTTGGATTAGAGAGGTGCAACATCAAAACCACTGGTCATTAAATGTTTGGTGTGGTATTCATCATAATCGAATTATTGGACCCCACTTTTTTAATGAACCACTAAATGGCCATAGTTACCTGAACTTTCTATAAGAAGAACTACCCCAACTGCTTCAAGGTCTCGATAGGGATGAGCTCGACAGTATGTGGTTCCAGCACGATGGTGCGCCTCCGCATTACCATCGTGAAGTTCGTGCGTTTTTGGACCAACGATATCCGCAAAAATGGATTGGATGTGGCGGTTTCATTGAGTGGCCACCAAGGTCTTGCGACATCACCCCATTAGATTTCTTCCTATGGGGTTTTATTAAAAATAAGGTGTATGTTAATCCACCAACAACAGTGGAAGATATGCGACACAGGATTAGGAATACCTGCAAAAAAGACTAAATTTGTGCATTGCATAAGAGGGTCGTTTATTCGAACACTTATTAAAAAGAAATAATTAATCTCAGTATTTAATAGGTAATTTTTTTGTTTCAATTTAGTATAAAAGTAAATATGTATTTGCCTTGTCGTTATTGTTGTGTTAATTTTTTCACATTATGTTTAATTAAACTATTGCCGTTGTAATATAACGAATAATGTATTTCATCATATTTAACCACATTCTGTTTGTTTCTGTAGTTTCTTTTTATTATTTTACATGGCTACTATGATAATGAAGACTATTTCTGTAAAAAAGTATGGAAAATAAGAAAAACTGAAATATCTCAAAAACTATTATAAATAGGTATAGGATATATTGAACAAAACTTTTAGGGTTTTTATTACTCTATTAAATAACATGAAAATATACAGGGTGTACCATTTAAAAAAAAAAGATATTTATTCATTTAAACTTGTTCAAATTTGAGCCGATGTGTTCAACACCCTGTAGCTTTTATTGCAAATATTAGGTAAAAATTATGTTAACTTGTCCTTGGCCTTGCTAAATTCCAAATTTGAATATATTTGTCACAAAACTGAAAACGTTATTTAGGATTGAATTGTTGCTTGAAAATGTGACTTTTTTTCTTTAAACTTAATTATCTCAGAAATTATAAAATTTTGTTATAGTAAACCTTTAATAAAAAAGATTTAAAATTATAAGCTAAATCGAAAATATGATTCGCATATAGGGTGTTCTATTTAAAAAAAATACATCTTTATGCTGTCCTAGTTTTTTGGCTCACCCTGTAGAATCCTAAATATTCTTAAAATATGCGTAAAAATAAACTGTATCAAACAATAAATATAGTTTCTTTGTTAATTTCACCGAAAAGGCACAAACCTACTTCATCCAATCGTTGACTCACCCTGTACAGCTAAAAGGAAATTAATGATTCATTTTAGGAAAGATAGAAAATCTTTTCGACAAGTATCCAAAATATAGTTAACAGACCGCATTCCATGGCAAGTAAAAATTTTTTGTAAAGATGTTACGATCAACAGTGGATTTTGTATAAACTAAAAAAAGTAAAAAAATATCTGCACCAGAATTGGCAAAATAAATTGATAATAATAATGATGCTTTACTTACGGTATCAAACAATTATAATGGACACAGAACATAAAGTTTATCATATTTAACAATTATAAATGTACATAAAAATATTTAAAGTAAAAATGATCACATAGACATATATATTTCTTTTATTTTTTTTATATAAATACAGCAAAGATGCATCATCCAGCTCGATATAATAAATTAATGTCTGATTGTCTCAGTTCACATATAAGTCTAATCAGCTTTAATTGCCAACCTTTTTTTTTTTTGAAGACCGGAAAACTGATCCAAAAAAAGTCCAAGTCCTTGCAGAAAGCATTGGCAGCTCTGCACAGTCTAGAACTAAAACTATTCAAACCATAGTTACTTCGATGAAATTCTAGATTAAATAAATATTTTGGTGTGTAATACGGTTAGGAATATAAAAATTTACTAACTGCAAAAGTTCTGGGCTGTCAATAAGTCCATTGACTATTTTAAACAAAATACGTATATCATATTGTAGTCTTCTAGTCTTCAAGATAGGCAACTTCAGCAACTTATTACAAACTATCATAATCAGTATCTTCAGATCTGATTCCTAATTTAAAATTGAAAAATTTTAAATACTTTTTTTAGACTTTTTCTAGATTATAATTATAAATATTACATTTTGGGCACCAAAATGAACATGCATACTCCAAACCTGATCGTACAAAACCACAATAAAGAGATTTAAAACTATTTAGGTCATCGAAATTACTCAGTGTTCGAATAACAAAATTCAACAGTCAACCCTTAGTTTTCATTCCAATTACATACGGTTTTAGAAATAGTTAAAATTTTACACTTATCTATGTTTAACTTCATAGAATTGCTTTCGCACCACAGAACCAGTCAATCCAAATCACCCTGCAAAGCCGTATAATCACTCTCATTTGAGATTCTCATAAATAACTAGAGTGCATGGGCAAACAATAGTTTACAAGAAGTACTAAGATACTTACTAAGATAGTTACTAAGGTAATTGATAAAGATATTAAACAACAATGGTGCCTTGAGGAACTCCCGAGGTGACAAGAATCTCCCCAGAATTAAAGTTTTTGATTTTTACAATCTGTTTTCTCCCTTTAGAAATATTTATGCCTTATAGATAAAAACAAATTTAATCTTATTTGATCATATGGAGAACTGCAGGTGTAGAGAAAAAATTTAAGAATTCTTCACTTAACAGTAAAACAGGGCGGCGGTTCTGTAATGGTTATAGGCTACATTTTCGCTATAAGATTGAGCATTTCGCAGTTTATTTAGGATAAGCTGAATAAATCATTTGGATTTGGATATTTTCAAGCAAAATTAGCAACAAAGTGCATACAAACTTGACTTCATAAAGACATTTAACCTCTGATTCATTAACACGATCTAAGTTAAAAGCTGGCCTAAATTGATAGTAACGGGTTTAATTTGACTAATACAGCAATAGGTTAATGAAGTTTTAAACTTCAAAAACACTAGGATAATTTGTTTAATATCAAACAGGAGAAAATAGAAAATTTCATTCTCTTACCAATTTCAATGTTTATGTCTAGTTTTTTATCCTAAATTTTAAAATAAGAAGGTTTATTTTTTGATACATGCAAATAGAGGAATAAAACACCCATCTGCCACAAGAAGAAAAACGGCTTCATTAAGTCTTAGAGAGAATTATAGAACACTTTTCCCCTAATGGGATCAAGAAATACATGGAATTTAAAGATTTATGCCCATTAAAAATTATAAGATTGCATTATTAGAATGAGAATCCTATGTCAGTGGCTTTCGCTCTTATATCCAGACAGGAAAATGCATCTTGAATTAGAAGGTAATCCTAGAAAACAAGATTAAGATAGAAGAACAACAAACAAGATTCTGATATACCCAATGCTTCAATCACATGTGAGGAAACAAACTTTTGTTGGCTTGCGAAAAACCCAATGAAACCCCACCAAGATATGTTAACCACAAAGAAAACTATTCCTCATTATTTAGGGTTTATCCAACGCACTAGCGGTCAAGGCACGGGGAAAAGCTAACCCAAAAACCTAGCTTCTACTGAGCTTCACAGTATCATACACCAACGATAGAACACAAGGCATAGCACAAGTTACAAACAAGCCAGTATCTCAAGACCCATGGCCTTCTCACCAGGCAGGAAAATGTATCTTGAATTTGAAGGAAGTCCTAGAAAATAAGATTAAGATAGAAGACTAATAAACAAGATTCAGATATACCCAATGCTCCAGTTACTAATTATTCGAGTGGTAAGAGTAAAACTGTAGAGCCTGACTTAGCTGTATCAAATATGAACAAAAAAACTTTTGTAGACTTGAGACAAAAGAGACCCCACTAAGACATGCTAATCACAAAGAAGAGTATTCTTCATTATTCAGGATTAATCCAACGCATCAGCGGTTAAGACACGGGAAAGAGCTGTTTCCAAAACCTAGCTTCTAGTAGGCCTCACAGTCTCATACACCAAAGATAGAACAGAAGACAGCACAAGTTACAAGCAAACCAGTATCTCAATACCACATAAAGAAACAGGTAAACCGCGACATACAGAATTTCCTAAACAATATGATGACTCAATTCCAGTGCACCCCGCTGCTACTACTAATCAAAGCAACCTCAAGCATTACAGGAAGGGTATAAGTACAAGCACAATCAGACGAACTTAGTAACACATCTTCTAGAGATCTTTGCACATAAAGAAGATATTAACCGTCTAACTAATTAGCCAATAAAGGTTACAAATGTACAACCATTAAATGATAAAATCAAGCCAGCTTTAAATATTTAATTTAAAATGTATGCTAATCTCTGAAATTTTTCCAGACAAACATGTTTGTTATCCAATTATTTAGTAGCTAGATCTTTAAAAACCAATTTTTTACAATTATTATCGACATTTTTCGACCAATATAATGTGTCCTTTCTAGATAGTATACCTTAACATTATTTTGAAGTAAAAAATCTTAGAATACCTGGAAATCAATAACCGAGAGTAGGCCTTATATGAGGGTAAAAATTTGCTACAAGCTCACATTCACTAAGTGAATTTTATTAAGAGAACAATATAACGACAGCGAAAATATTAAAGATGACCGGATTCAGTTACAAGATATCTGTTCTCAGATCGAACGAGGATATCTGTTGGTTGTGCAGAAGAAAAGGTTGCCCAGCTAGAGTTAAAACGTCAACGAAATATAATATAATGCTTCAAGGAAAATATATTAGCGAACATACCACAGTTCATTCAAGAAAACTAGTGCTATCTGTTACCCGACGGCAGAACTATGTAGTATCATGCCTTAGTTACCAACAATGGATATATGAGCGCTGTAACTTCATTTATTGGACAGCTGCGTTTGTTTGAAGTAGACGTGTTTTTGCCATTGCGTCACAGTTTTCGCTATGGAATAACGTGCCGCAATCAAATTTTATTTCAAATTGTTAAAAAGTGGTTCGGAAACACTCGAATTTTTAAGCCGCAACAAGGTTTTCGAGTGATATGCGCGACTAAAGAACAGGTGAAGGAAGATGATCCATGGGAAGAACGCCCTTTAACGTCTACTACCAATGAAAATGTCGAACATGTGCGTGTCGCACTGTCTCATAATTGGTAAATTATGGTTGAAATATTATCAGACGAACTCAACATCAGTGTAAACCACATTATGCACGATGTTCTCGGGAAAAAAAAGTGTGTGTGAAATTCACTCCGCACATGTTAACGGAAGAGCTGAAATAGCGCCATGTGGAAGTTTCACGCGATTTAGGTAAATGGGCAGACACGCATGAAAATTTTTTAAATAAAATTATAACCGGCAACGAATCATGGTGTTTTCAATGCCATCCATCGACCAAATGCTCAACTGCTGAGTGTCGATGCGAAGGCGAAGGGCGGCCCATCAAATTTCGAGCGACAAAGTCGAAAGTCAAAACGATGTTCATTTCGGTTTTCGACTATCGCGGGATTATCCATAGCGAATTCGTGCCCCCGAGCCAAAGAGTGAACTCATAATTCTACAAAAGTGTCCTGGATCGACTTTTGAAGCGAATTCGTCGCATGAAGCCGGAATTGTACCAAACCGGTGGTTTCTGTTACACGACAATGCGTCAGCCTATTCCTCAATACTCATCACAAAATTTTTGGCCCAAAAGTCGGTTTCCATCATTCATTACCCTCCCTACTCACCGCATCTAGCTCCGGTAGACATTTTTTATTCCCTAAATTGAAAATGACGATGAGAGGAGAACGTTTTGAAGATGTTAAGGCGATTCAAAGGAATGTGACCAGGGCTTGAAAGCTATTCCAGAAGAGCAGTGTTCCAAGTCGTTTCAATGGTTATACAACCGAAACTTTGTATAGAATGAGAAGGGGATTTCCTTAAAGACTATATAAAATCTTTTTTCTAAACTCCTAGTCCCGAAATTTTTTGAATGAACTATGTATAACATCTCAAAAAAATCCACCGGAAGAAAAATTGTAATCTGTAACTACAAGAGAAAGAAAAAAGAAGAGTTCACTGAGAAACAGCGTCAAAATAACCTAATAAATAACAAAGAAGGGAAAAGAAAATAACACAGATTGTGATCTGAATTTACGAACGCCTGTCCTGAGGATATATTTTTTGAAGTCCGTAAGGGAACATAAGCAAGAAAGTTTTAAAACGCTTTCCAGTTTAGGTTTTGTATTAAAGGAGGAACTAAAGCACCATGGAAAAGTGCACTTAACGAGTGATGTGCGTAAATTTGTTCACTCTTTAAGGATAAAATATTGTAATTTTAAATTCTATTTGGAATGATATAGTTTCTTTGTAAAACTTTATATATGGAAAGAGACTGATGAGATAATAAGCCAGAAAGTTTGAAGAACCTTCCCAGTTTAGCTTTTATGTTAAAAGAAAAGTTTAGAACAGCATCGAGAAGGGCATCTAATAGGCGATGTGGATAAGCTTATTCATTTACTTAGAGATTATTTTTATGAAAAACACTATTCTTTGAAAGGAAGGCGTTTTAAGTAGAACCAATATAGTTTCTGTGTAGAACCAAATGTAAATAAAACAAATTTTCCGTTGTGACTATGATACTGTCAGATTACACTTTGGGAATGAACATTTTTTCACAAGGGTTGTAAAAATATATGAACACATGTGTAAATAGAACTGTAGTTTTAATTTAAAATTTAACAGCAATCAGAAATGTACATAAAAATATATCTTTGTTATTTAATAAAAATTAAATTTAACTACACTTTCGCCACTGATGCATTTTTGGAGCTAGTTACTGCTTGGAGTTTAAAAGTTTGACATTAAACAAAAAAAAAATGTGATTATAAGAACTACCAAGAGGCAATTTATACAAATATACTTTATATTTTTCGTTGTTTAATTTATTCAAGCCAGTAAATTTAAAAGCAAATAAGTGGCTTACCATCTTTAATTTGAAAGAAAGTAACCATATCTGCAACTATCGTGTCATTTATACAATCATAATAGCGAAAAATTGTAACTTTTCAATAACTATATCGACATGCTAATATGGGTTATAGAGTTTTCTAAATATGAGCAAAAATCTTTTATTCTATATCTCGGCAATTAAGCCGTTTTGGACATATGTCTATAATCAACCGTTCATAAAATTAATAGAGGAATGGTGTTCTAAAATTTTCTAGCATTTAAGCACATTTGTATATACAGGATGTTATATAACACTGTTCTGAATTTTGAAATTTTTTGTCGCTTCCTGATATTTTTTGGGTTTTTGTGTTTATTATTTTTTTATTACCGCGGGGGCAGTTTCGACCCTCTTAATCGGCTGGACCCTTTAAACAATTATTTTAAGTATATCTACATCAGTATACATGAAAATTGTTCTACTTCTTTAAATCAAATGTTAAGATAAACATTCCCATATCATTTCCTTGATGTAGTTAAATATTATGTTTTATTTTATTTGATTTTTTAAGAAACTAAGCATAGACGTAAATATTAAAAGAACATTTTTAATAAGGACACTGTGTTTTAAAGATAGAAAATTTCAAATTAAATTTCAAAATTAATTTTATATGAGTGCATTAAGTACTCCTAAAACTGTTATTAAAGTTTCCTATCTAATATCGTCCAAATTAAACTTGCTTTTTAAAGCAGTGATACGTGCTTAATGAATAGGGATTCGGTGATATTAAAATTGTTTAAGACAATGGCAAAATAGCAGTTTTGTGCAGGTGTTCAAGTATGTAATTATTACCAGTGTTGCTGAAAAGCTAGAGAACATATTTTCTACTGTTACAGTAATAAATGGTCGGTAAGAGAGGTAGCCACAGATTTTTGAGTCAAAACTGTTAAAGCTAATTTATAGTTATAACATTTAATGAACTTAATTCTGAAAGTAAATGTCTGACCCATATCTTTTGGTGCAAAAGTTCAAAGGTGGGAAATCAAAGTGGTGAGAAATTTGACAAAAATAATTAATTTTATTAAAGCTGAAAATTAAAAAATGATAATTTGTGATAAAATATTTTCAAAACATTTAGTGGAACATGAATTTGACAGACATGCATTGAAGTAACAATAAAATTTATTTATGATAATACTAAGATTGATGCTTATGTTCTGTTGTAGAAAATATCATGTACTAGGTGTCTAATATTCGATAATTTTACGGGTTATCTCCATTATTAGTAAAATTAGAAGAATAAGGTTTTCGTGTTAATGTGCTACTTTTTTAAGAAGCGAACGATGCAACAGAATTTTCATAAACTTCTTCGGTTTGAAGATATAGAACGATTTTGAAAATTATGCGTTTTGGATCAACCCTCATATATCGGTTATCTTGTATCGCAAAGTTAAAAAAAATAGAACCATTGTGATTTTTCATGCAAGGTTCTTTGGTTTTGAATTTTTTCATACGTTTAACTGTTTCGGAGAAATAAATCAAACTTGCCTTTTTTTTTTTTAATGGGGCACTTTATATTTATTATTAGTTTTGAGTAATAAATTTATGTTTTCTAAAAAAATAATCAGATCCTGTTAGTAATCCGTGACGGGTATTTAAAGAAACGCAACATCAAAATCATATCCTCCATTATATTTTTTTCTATTTGAAATTTAGAAATGCCTGTAATTCGTAGGTACTCAGTGAGAAGATAAAATAATGTTTTTGAGGGTAAAATCAAATTTAATTCAACACGGTTCATTTTCTAAACTACAGTGTAAGATCTACAAAAAAAACCGTGAGATTGATGAAATAAATGTATTAGCTTTTACTGAAGCAAATCCAAGTAGTTCTTGTAAAATCATAGAAGGTTATGTAGGAGTTAATAAGTCAAAGGTTCAAACAATCTAAAAAAAAACACAAATTTAAACCATATAAATATCACTTGATGCAAAATTTGCATCCTGGTGACGCACAGCACCAAATAAAGTTTTGTAATTTGTATTTAGAAAATACACACAGAGAAAGAATTTTGAAATAGCCGTTATATGGTCTGATGAGGCTGATTTTAGCAGCGCCAGTATATTGAATTGACAGAACACTAAGTTTTTGTCTAACAAGTAATGTTTTCACGAGAACTGCTAGGCAGGCTTGGCTACAACGTTTAATGTTTTATACTTGGAAGAAATATCTTATATGATATACAGGGTGTCCGGTAAGTACCTCCTAATTTTAAATATTTGTCTATCTAAGGATAATGTCAAATCGTGGTGAAGTTAAACCACCTTTTCTATATGCCAAATCTCGAGTGGCACCTCTTAAGAAGATATCTATACCTCGACTTGAACTATATACAGCAATCTTACTCTGCGATCTTATTTCGGCTGTTCGTGCATGTCGTAACACCAATATTTCCCTCAACGGATTCAACCATAGCACTCTCCCGGATTCGTTCCGCTCTTCATAAATGGACTACATTTGTAAGCAACCGCATGACCTATATAGAGAAGAGTTTGTCTCCGAGTCAATCTGTCTCCTTTGCGAAAGAAATCAAGGAAATTTCTATTTTTAATTTAAAATCACTTCCAAAATATTTGAAGAAATTAAGTCCTTTTCTTGATCAAGATGGTGTTCTCAGGGCGGGCGGACGTTTCACTCATTCTGCACTCTCATACGACTGTAAACACACTTGCTTATTCCCAAATGATCATCGGTTAACCCATTTGTTCTACTTATTTAAACTATATACTCACAACAATACTTATATCCCGGGTTTCAAACAACTCTATATTTGCTTAGCCAAAGATATTGCATACCTTCTTTCAAAAGAAATGTAAAATAGGTTATTTCCTCGTGTGTACGCTGCTTTAGGTGCAACCCTTCTTTTCAAGTACTACTCATGGGTGATTTACCAGCTGTGGACTTGACTTCGGAGGCCCATTTCTTATCACCATAGAAAAACTACGTGGCGCAAAAACTTATATGGTGTATGTTTGCCTTTCTGTATATTTAGCCACCAAGTCTTTTGATCTGGAACTCGATACAGAGCTTTTAAGCGATGCTTTTCTCGCGGCGTTGCGATGTTTTCTTTCACAGCATAATCCCACTACAGATATTCATTCAATTGTGGAACTAACTTCGTTGGAGCTTCTAAGCAACCCTTGCGTAGTGCTTATATTGAAAAAAGTATTAACTGACATTTTAATGTTCCTGCTGCCTCAAATTTCGATGTAATTTGGGAAGCTGGCATTAAGTCATTTAAAAAATACATTATTCGTGTTATAAGTATTCACATACTGATTTACGAAGAGTTTCTGAAAGTTCTAGTCTCTATTAAAGCTGTTTTGAACTCACGACTATTGTGCTCATTGAGTACTGACCCTAATGATTTATGTGCTTTAACCCCAAGCCACTTCTTAAGTTTACGACCCCTTAATTTTTTTCTTGAATCTGACCTAACAGAGATTAAATTGGGAAAGCTTTCACGATGGTAACTCCTACCACGCATGTATCAAGACTTCTGGAAAAAATGACTTGTAGAATATTTGTGTACTCTTAACCAAAGATCGGAGTGATATGATCCCTCTGCCAATATAAAAATTGATACCCTAGTGCTACTTAAAGACGAATTCTCTCATGCGTTAACGTGGCATCCAGGACGTATTATAGAGTCACACCCGGGCTCAGATGGTATTAGGCGAGTAGTGACTATTAAGACTCAGAAGGGGACCTTTAAACGCCCGGTTTTAAAGTCTGGCTTCTGCCAGACTATTAATTTTTTATAGTATATTAATTTATCTTTCTAGAATTTATTTTTATTTTTCTCTTATTGGGTAAATTGTTTTCCATTTTAGGTGGGCGCTATATTCCGTCTTTTCGAAATATTAAATTTTAAGTTATATTTTTCTAGGTAAAATTAACATACCTCTAGATCTGGTATATTTATATTTAAGCAGACTGAAGTTAACTTTATTTTAACATCTTTTCACGCCACGTATTGTTTCGCGTCATATGTGACAATCTCTTGCCAAAATGGCCAAGAACTGTCGCACGCACGACAGCAGAATACATGTATTGCGAACATTAAAACACCATGCGAGTGTTACATCTCTCTATGCTGGCTAAATTCGCTAAAAACCATTAAAATAATTATCTATTAAATACCTGTAACATTGCTAAAAGTCAAAAGACTCAGCTGAAGGAAAGTAACCATGACTTCCTCATCTTTGAGCATTTGCAAAGTAGACCATTTACAATTTTTGAAATTATAATACCTTCGTCTTCACTTTTGACTGAAATTAAATTCTTGATCAGCTCCCAAATATAGTCCACTCTCATTTCGTACAATATATATATATATATATATATATATATATATATATATATATATATATGATTGTTCTAGGATTAACTTCCATAACCATTGAAAAAGAATTATATATGCTTCTATTTTCAAGAGCATGTTAATATAAATATATGTTCTAATAGTTAAAATCTATCTAAATAGTTCTGGAAGATCCTCAATAACAGCGTACATTAACACATGTTGACGTAAAACGAGTTTGTCATCAATGATCTCTATTGTTAGTCCTCAAGTGATATATAATACTAAAAAAGGGTTTAGTCTTTTGTATAGTACAGATAACTACTCAGTATATTAGGTCGGTCCATAAACACATAGCGAAGAGAAAAGAGTTTATATTTTTTCAGCTTTCATTCCATTACCCAGGCTAACATTAGTTTTTTATAATACAGTCTACAAATGTTAAATCAAGCTATAAAAGCTAAGATAAGTTTTTTTTTTCTCTTTAAGCGACTTAAGAGGACTTACTATAATCGTGGCAGCTTTTATATATTACCAGTGCTTCTTAAGTTTTGCACTTTTAGGGATCCTAGTTGATAAATATTCTCAAACTAGCGAGGAAAATAGAATTTAGAAAAGAGCCCAAATTGGATCGATGATATCTCACGCGACACAATAATAAAGCCATCGACACTTTATTGTAGTAGTTCTGGCCCGTTACTAGCCAGTGCAAAAAATCCATCTCGTTTAGTATATCATAATTTCGTTCCGAAAATAATAATGTGGACGTCCAAGAGTTTTCCTGGGGTATTAGGCTTCATAGATTTTTATGGTTGGTTCTTATGTACTTTGAGTTTCTGAATTCGAATCTTCAACAAGCTAAATCGATATGTAATCAGGCAATTTATTATAAACAGTGTAATTCTAATTAATTTCGAATGCTTGCCATTTTGTTTCAAATTGAAAATTAAAAAAATAAAAAATTAATAAGAAGAAAAAATAGATTTCAATTCATAATATTTTGACGGCGGCTACTGATGATGCTCCAACAATGGCGGGGCATTATAAGGATTTCATAGCATATTTAAAACAAGCAGTACCAAATATACTCGCTATAGATTGTATTATTAATCATTTGCTTTTATTTGTACAGAATGCGAAATAACGCCTGCAGACGTTGCTCAATTATTTTATTACAGCATTCAAAGATATTGGCAGCAATTCATTGAGTAGCATATTATTTAGGTAATTATGCACCGGAAATGATGATGATTTTAATCGCTTGAAAACAGAGACGAAAGACTTGATTAGATTCAGAAATGACACTCATTTGAAAGACCCTTATCGGGTATTTAAGGAAGTAAATTTACAATTGTGAGATGAGGAGTTCAATTTAACTAACACAAAAATGCCATAACTGCTTTTGTTCAAGTAGAATCTCGGTAGAGGTAAATAAATCCATATTTAGATATTTACATAGTTTCAGGATATTATAAACATAAACATATAGAGTTGAGTTTTAGTTTCTTTCTTCAATATAGGTACAGCAAAATCATCTCATTTAGAAGAGGGTTCAGTAGATATCGCAACTAGCGAGAAACTTAACGTAAAATTCAGAAACGGCTACCAAGAGTTTTGGCTTCAAAAATCAATACCAAGACTGTATTCTAGATTGTGGAAAATATTTTAAAAATTTGTATTTGTGTTCCTTATCAAATTTTGCTGAGCGTGTGTTCAGTGTGGTTCCAAATTTGCTTCTGAAAGAAAGAAGCAGGCTACAGATCACCGAAAGTGGTAATTTGTGCATGCTGTTATCAAAATTGAAACCCTAAGAAGGTCAGAACATAAATATTGTCGGATAGTCAAACAGCGATAAAAGTTCTCAGGTCAAACACTTCCTAGTCTGAATTGATTTGAGAATGCCGGCAAGCCCTAAAGCAATTGGCAAGGAATAATAGGAAACCCTGATATCGATGCCAGGGCACATAGGAATAAAAGGAAACAAGGAAGCTGACAGCCTTGCCAAAGAAAAGGAAAAACCTCTTTTTCTTGGCCCAAAAGCTTTCTGTCGATCACTTAAAAGCCACATAAAAGACGAGCTCCGGAGCTGGCAACAAAATCAGAAAAAATTAGGCTGGAATAAGACGCCTGATGTCAGATAAAGGAAAAAATTCATAAATCCATCTCCCACAAAGAGACAATCAAGGAATAACAAATATCTTTACAGAACACTGCCCTCTGATATACCATCTCAAAAAAATGGGTAAAGCTGAGAGTGATATTGGCCGTTTCTGCGATCGGGCACCAGAAACAGCAAAACGCGTACTATGTGAATGTATGGCACTTCAAAATACTTAAATTCCTAGAAGACATCATCTTGATACCTGATAAAATGTCTAAATATCCCAAGCTTCTATTAGATCACAGTAATCTACAAAAGGTTGAAGTGCTGTAGGGAGAGAAATAGAGCTCTAACGACCTACTCGCCATCTATAATTTACAATCCATTGATTTTTTTAAATTTATAACACACAATTTTTTAATACATTTAAGGGTATATTTAATTTTCATTCGATATTTTAATATTATGGTCAACAGCTATGAAGATGTTGGATTTGTTGTCTTTTGCAAAGATGAAAAAATAAACATTCTGATGGAACGTTGGTTTCCCTGAAAGGAAAACTTAATGCATTTTTGAAGTACTTGAAATCTGGCAACAGAAAGCCACCCGCCCATTACTTCCAGTGGAAGAACATTCATAACATGGAATGGAATGCTGACGATGCCAAACGTAACAAGTAATAAACAGAAAGTCAAATAAAATGAATAAATATCCCTGCCGATTACATTAATATGGTAAATATTAAAATCATACAGTGCTATTTTTTAAATTATAATGCTGAGTGGTAGAGTTATAAATATTTGCTGTTATCATATTGCTTATTCAAAAGATTATTTATTGTTTTCCGATATAGGTGAATATATATAAATGTTTGCATCAGGTTGGAAAACACGAATATATACATTTCAACAAAATATTGGTTAAAATTTATTGATACCACCACGCAGGTAATATAGTCTAATAGGTTTCATAGAAATTACCAATGACCCTATGAACGTTATTTATTTGTAGATCGAATTATAATGAAAATGCGTTACAGTCCCAAGTTTTCTAATTTTTGGTGAGTCTAAAGAAATTGTTTATTAAGTTTCAAGAACAATTCCAACAATTTCATTACATATTTTTAAATAAACAATGTATTGATAAGATTATATACTGTACTTTCGTAGAGTTGCGGATAAATTCAATTAAACAGCAAATGGATACTTGTTTGAAGAAACGCTCGTTACTCCAGAAAGAGCCCAATTTTTTGGTTCAGAATTAGAAAGAAACATTTATTTACATACAAGAACATTAACGATAATAAATTTTTTTACAAAATTTTTCATTTCCATTGTCACAAAAAGCGAGTTCTGGTAGATATTAATTTTGTTACCTAAATCAATGTTTAACGTTTTTGATCAGCGAAACACAAGTGTTCGAAAGTTTATGATGAATGATGGAACATAATGGAACAGCAATTCACCCTGATCTGCACCCTATAGCTAAAAGCAAGGTAAGTCGAGTTGAGACAAAGTCCAAGGAATATGGGAATGTTCGAGATATCAAAAAATCTGGCCGACCCTCAATAACAAAACAAAATCAATTTAATTCTCTTTTGACAGGTCAAGACAATTCTCGATCTACATGCATGGAAACAGCCCCAACTTTTGATATAGCACGTGGTGTGCATAAACACTGAAAAAGGCGAAGTATCACCCCATCAAGATATGTTGAGTTCAGGAGTTGTCCGACGATGGTTTTGATTGCCGAAATCAATTTTGTGAGCAAATGTTATACTATCGTAATAATAATTTTTAAAAAAGAATAATTTTTTCTGACGAGGTAACATTCACATTCAATGGCTATATCAATGGACAAGATTGTCGCTTGGTAACTGAAAATCGTCATTGGTTCGCAGCAATTAACAACCAGAACCTTCAAAGTTCAACGTGTGGTGCGGTTGACGGAAGGGTCTTAGATCTTTATTTCTTTGATAGTATCATCACTGGTGAAAGATATTTGGAGTTTCTTCAAAAGTACCTCATTCCTGTACTAATAACTTTGTATCCAGGCCTACAAGAACCCGATATGTTGCTCCGTGAATGAGGTTTTCCGCATCGTTGGATAGGCAGAAGAGGGACAATTGAGTAGCCAGCCAGATCACTAGATTTGGCTCCACTTCATTATTTCTTGTGAAGGTATTAGAAACTAAAGTATATATAATACAGCCAGACAATTTAATAGTCCTAGAAGTTCAAATACGCCAAGTTCGAAACATAATCGCAGATGGCAAAGTTCACAAAAAATTTATTCATCGAGTTTCTTATTGTAAGATTGTTAACGAGGCTAAGTTTGAACATTTAACTTAGATGATACCCAAAACTTTTTATATTTTAAAGTTTTACACTAATTTTTCTGGACCATTTCCTTATGTAACCAACATCAACTTTACTTTATCGTATATAAAAAAAAATGTACCCTTTCTGATTCTAAAGTAAAAATTGGGGTTCATAATTGAAAAAAAAATATCGATGACGTCTTAGCTCCTCCTTGAGTTACCCTGTATACTTCGGTATCATGCAAAAAACCCTAGACTAAAAATAAAATTCAAGAGCTCCGAGCGTTTTTTTCAAAAAAGTACCCATTTGGATTACATTGAATTTATCCGCTACTTTACAAAAGCATTAAAATTATCTGTACAGTCGAGCTCAGGTCAGCAATGCTATAAAACCAAACAGCAATAATAAACGGGCCTACACACATTTTGGTGCCTTACTTAATACTTTATTTCAGGTATATCTAACAAGGGGATTTCGAAAATATTATTATTTTTTCTGTATCAACTCTAGTTCACAAGATGTAAAAAAAACATTTATACAAGAATAGCTTTATTTTGACTTTCCACGTGAACAAATTGTCTTTTGAGCGATTTCCTAGCGTAAATTTCTGTTAGAAAAATAGATATAAATCCCCACAAATAGTCTACCATCATACGAACGTCCCATCTACCTTGATACCTGTTCTCCATTGTTTTTGTTTAATTCACTCTATATGACTGCTGAGGTAGTGTAATTTTATGTTCATATTACAGCCTAAATTTTTCAAGTGATGGAACATTTTATCAACTAACTCTCCGTAGTTTTCAGCCTTGTTGTTTCCGAGTCGCGTCAACTTCAATCATTGATGCCTCAAAGTTAATGGGCCCTTGATTAATCGACGTATCTGAGATCCTTAAAATTTCTTGCTTTTAGTTTTTCGGTACTCAATCCGGGAAATTTCTGCAAAAAAAGTTTAAATCACTGACTATTTTCATCCAAAACTTTAAGATACTGCTACGTTAGCTCTTATTTTTTATGAAAAGATGGAAGGATGATTTTTTTCGGGGAACTAAAGGCTCGTTACTCACATTTCTTTCACAAACAACCAAAGCATCTCTCTTTTACAAATTCTTTCGAATCCAGTAGCTTGATATGGCTCGACTGTACAAATGGGTATTTGTATAGTCACTCCGTTGACTTAATAAAAAGTTAATCTTCAAGTTGACACATATCACCCATTTATGCTCAACATATTTTATTTTCTGTAGAAGGACTGAATACTCTTGATATTCTTTTTTCATACAAGTGGGCAAAAAATGTTATTTTTATTGAAGCATTAATTGTCCGCAATAACAATGATAAAAATTTAAAACTGCAACTTCGCTACAGATTACGCAGGCCTGCAAATAAGAGGTCAATCAACTTTTCCTCATATGTCATAGTAGATTCCGATATATATTTTTTTGCACTGAACCTAAATCTGGCCCCAAAATTGTCATATCACGTTAGGAATCCGAGATATTTTCACCTAAAGGGACGAAAAATAGCATTAATAATAATATTTGGAGGTCTAACATAGAAATTCTATACGACCAACAGCTTTCTTAATAGGTTTTCTAAAGAGCACATATATTCGCCTAAAAACCCATTTTCATTTGTTTCGATTCGATTTTTTGCTTTGAAGATATGACAAATTGAAACTTAGTTCTAGGTCGAGAATCCAAAAAGACTCAAGTTACCTCGGTGCATAATTTAGAAACCTGCATTCGATAACACTTAATCCAAAGCCCCAAAATTTATAACCCAAAACACTGTAATCCGAAACCACGTAAAACCAAATCGAATAGCTCCAAACCCCATAGTCTCAAATTCCATAAACCTAAAAACTATAATTCCGATTCCATATTTCCATGGCCCCCATGAGCTCAAACCCATTAAACGAACATTTAATCGAAATAGATATCTTATCCTCATCTCCGCAAATCCAGAACGGCCTACTCTACTCTTCGCTTGCATCTTTAAGATTTTCTGGAATGAACTTGTGAGTGTAAAAGATAAAGTTTTAATCTCATGTTGCATCCTAATTTTTATAGTTTATCAACAATACTTTCGAAGTTTTCGTTTTTTTTTATTGCCTAAGAAATCCATTACTACTGCTGAAAAATCTATTCAAGCAACTCCACACCCTTCATTAAAGTTCTGAATTGATGAGGCCCATTGAATATTCACTTTATAAATGCTCAGATAAGAAGGAAAACTTAACTTAAATACTTAAAAACTGTTTAATCAATCATGATTTTATGTGTAAGGGAGTTAGCAGTACTGCTTTTTTCATCTACTAGAAGATCTTTCACAATATGCTGGGAATCTGGCTATAGCAATTTTCTTAACTGCCACTTTTGCCAATGTTCTTCATTTGCTCTACTTTATGTAACCGGCTTTCCAAAACCATGCAAATCACTTTCAATTCTACACAGATTTTCCATTTATATTTCTCGTCGTCCGCACACTGTAACACTATTTTCATATTTATATAACACTTTTTCAATTGGGTTGAGTGTAACATTGGATGTGGAATATTATATTTATTCCCATTATGCAAAAGTACGCCATTGGAACTTCCTCTAGATGAATCAATCTTCATTCTAGGTAGTTATAAACTATTTCACATTTTTCTAGAAAAGTAGCCACATTTTTATAATAAACTATAGAATTCTTATCAGTAAAAAGAAAACTGAATTCTTTCTCGCGGTGCTTATACCAAGAAAACAATACTCCTGATTAAAGCATGTTGCTGGTCTTCTGTACCAGACTTCCAAATTTGATGGAAAATGCCCTTTTTCACCCTTTTAGGTAAAAGTATCTGGGATTTCTGTCATGATATGGCAATTCTGCGACCAGATTTGAATTTAACGTAAAAATACACCAAAAAGTGCTACCAAACCTCATAAGAAAACCTTGCTGGATTGTGTTATCTGAAAGTACTTGAAATAGGGTTTAAAATGCCATTTGTGAAATATCGGTATAATTTTTTTTTACTGAAGTATTAAACTTATCCATGTTGAATGGGCAAATTTTTTTGATCGATGTTATGCATCAAAAGTTTATAAAGGGTGTTTTTTATAGATGTATAGAATTTTTAAATGGAATAAAACAGATGAATTTTTTAAATTGACATGAAATTTACTTTATTCGAAAGATAACCTTCTGGCATTATAATTTAAATATGACTTCTGGCATATGACTGCCACGGCTGGCTCGGACGTAGTCTAATCTGGAGGTCCAATTTTCGATGACTTTTTCCAACATTTGTGGCCGTATATCGGCAATAACGCGGCGAATGTTGTCCTCCAAGTGATCAATCGTTTCGGGCTTATCGGCGTAGACTAGCGACTTCACATATCCCCACAGAAAATAGTCTAGCGGCGTTAAGTCGCACGATCTTGGAGGCCAATTCACGGGTCCGAAACGTGAAACTATGCGGTTACCAAACGTTTTCTTCAATAAATCAATTGTGGCACCAGCTGTGTGACATGTTGCGCCGTCTTGTTGAAACCACAGCTCCTGCACATCATGGTTGTTCAATTGATGAACGAAAAAGTCAGTAATCATGACTCTATAGTGGTCACTATTGACTGTAACGTTCTGACCAGCATCTTTTTTAAAAAGTACGGACCAATGATTCCACCAGCCCATAAAGCACACCAAACAGTGAGTTTTTCTGGATGTAACGGTGTCTCAACATACACTTGAGGATTATCATCATTCCAAATACGACAGTTTTGTTTATTGACGTATCCATTCAAACAAAAGTGAGTTTCATCGCTAAACAAAATTCGCTTATAAAAATTGGCAAACCAAGATCTTTCCGCAAAATCTTCCATAAAGTGAATGGACACATATTCAATTCCTGTGCACGATGGCGGATAGACTGATTCGGGTCTTCTTCTACGCTACGCTCTACAGCAGCAATGACTTCTTCTGTACGCACTGTACGACATCTCTGTGGATGCGTATTATCATTTAGAGTAAACGTGGTGCGAAAACGTTCTATAGTTAATCGAATTAATTGCTCTGATGGACGATTATGTTGACCGTAAAATGGACGTAGTGCGCGATACGTATTTCGAACAGAACCATGATTTTCAAAATGAATTTGCACAATTTGGAAGCGTTGTTCAGGCGTCAGTCTATTCATGTTGAAATGCCAAACCAAACTAAACATAAATCACTTGACAGCTGACAAAATGTCCGCCAGTTAAAAAAGTGTTGCCAACTTAAAGTTCTATACCTCTATAAAAAACACCCTTTATTATTGTACTCTCGCAGGCCCGTTTTGCAATTTTTGTACAATAAGTTATAAATTACTTGTTAGAAATACAGAAGAATGATAAACTTTTCATCCCAATTTCCCTAAAAGTTTACACTTATGAAAATTATGTTTATTAATTTCACGCATAGCCAAATGTTCATGTAATTTATTTAATGGAAAAGTCAAAAAGGAAATATTTATTACGTTTACAAACACCCTTATGAAGCGGCAAAAACACACGATCAATTCATTTCATTCGGTTTTCATCCCTTGTTGTTGGTGAAAATTGCGATTTGTTGATTTCCGATATTTGAGGGTATATTTGAAACTGTGTATTGGGATTTTAAACAAAATATTTATTATAAACGGTAGACAATTGGATGTGCAAAATCAAGCAATAGTTAATTAATTAATTAACTTATAGTGGTAAATTTTAAATAAATCGTGGCAAAAGCAGTAAATGGTAAGTTTAGTTTCAAAGGTGATTAATATGATAAATCTAGATTTCTAATTGTCCAGAATCCACTGTTGTAATGTTTTTAAGTGTTGTATTTTACTTGACAATAATTGAAGATTTTTTGCTTAAACACCAACTTCTGCAATCTTCACCTTGATATTGTTTAAACGTTTTGCTTATGCTAAAAAAAGAGTGCCAGATCCAACCATTCCGAGGCTTTAATATAGCTTGGTTTAGAAGAGTCGTGAAATTTAAAAATGGAAAATGTTACTTTTGCATCTCTGCTTAAGTTCTGGAGTTCATCTGATACATCGTCTTTTTATAATATACAGGCCACCAATTTTTAAAATTCAAAATTTCATTGGTCTTTATTTCGTGAACAGTAAAGTTTATTTTTAAATCTGTGCTTGTAATAACTACGATATACTGATGTAAATTATAAATCCGATCTTGCTTTTTATACCTTTCTTCATAATGCCAAAATTTCTGTCACATGGCAGAAATGAATGGCTACGTATTGAAAAAAATTTCTCTATCTTTTAAAGCGGCCATTCTCAACAAGGGCCATACCAAAGCGGACAACATAGTGGTTCTTGTTTTGCCCTGAAAAATTGTCTGAAAATAAACGGAGTTGTGAAACGTTCCTGGGTATATAATTTTCTATGAATGATCTTTTGAGAGACAGCAGCTTTTTTGCAGCATCCCCCCATATAGAGCTCTTTATTTTCAATGTATATTCTTCACACTTATTGCAGATATTTTCCTGTGGGCGTCCAAAGTGTAGGTTGAAATGGAAATGAAAGAATTTCAGAAAATAATAGTAAGTAACTTTCACATCGGGGTGTTTATTACGAAACATGTCATACATAATTCCCATATTTAAATGAGCGTCCAAATACTGGTATTCATTTCCGGAATAAGGCTTAACAGAGTACGAATTAATGTATCTTCCCATTAAATTCATGATATCATTGGTAATCGCATTGCCTTTGGGATGCTTTCCAGCTTTGTCTTTAGGAGTTTTATTATTTACTAGTAAAGCTTTAATCCGTGTTACTCTATCAATCGACACATCATGTACACTACAAAATTTACTCTGGCATACTTTAACTCTACGGGATCCAGTATTAACGAAATGCCAATATGATCTCTTCCGATCTTTGCCTTCAGCATTACGCTTACGTTTTTGATGAACATTTCTCATTTCTATTAATTCTTGAAGATAAATATCTTGTCATCTTTTGATTCCATGTTATAAAATTTTTCAAAAATGTTCATTCTCAACACTGCGTTTTAAAGGACATCCAAAATAGTCTACATACTGTAAAATGGTACGAAACAAATACAAAATCATTTTTAAAGATAAAATTACGTAAATAAATAGTTTTGGACTTTTTAAAATTCCCCATTGTCAGCATTACGTAATTTTAATTTAGCTGCAGTTGATAAAATCCAAAATTTTAGCGGGAATCGTTTTATTTATATAGTTTGTATATTATGTTTCTTTTACTCTGGCCCTAGGTACCATATTTCATTTATAAAGATATTGATTTCGAACGATATTCTGACGTTTTTAACAGTTTTTCCTCCAATTTCTGGCATAACTACACCAACATCATACTAGAATGATAACAGGAGTGTTTTGAAAAGTAAGGTAAAGTTTCAACTTTTCAATATTTTATTATAAGAATTCCAAGAACCCCTAAGTCATTGACTTAGGGTATTTTAGCGTCACATGTTGAGTGCAGGATGGCCAGTATTTATATTTACAATTCGCTAACTTTTTTAGCACCAATCGGTGCATAAATATCTGAGATATTAATTTTTGAGGCTAATTCAGTATTATCTAAAAATGTCTTTAGATGTAGCAATGGAACAAGAACTTAGAGTGACATGTACTTGCTTTGAAAATGGATTTCTGGGAAAGATCGGTTTACATCTCGATTAGAGAAAGAGTCACAAATGATCAAATAAAACAAATAGCAAAAGTAAATACAACGATCTTTCAAGAAGATCTTACAACGAAGGTACTTAGGTGGAAACCAACAGAAGAAAAAGAAAGTAAGAAGATCTAAATCCACATGGATAGAAGAAATACAGGGAGCAATGTCGGAGCGCAATCGCACAATCTGCAACTTGGAGATTGGGAGGATAGAAGGGGTTGAAAACAGGCAACTGAAAACTATAGAACACTATAGAGACGGAAATATATATACCATTAAAATCTGATAGAAATAAATAGTTCAAAGTCCTCTCTTATTTTTTTCGTCAGTTATTAGAAAGATTATAATCTAAAACCAGGTATGTTTGGTACATTTCTTAAATTGAATATTAGGATTTGCGAAATGAAAGTATTAAAAGGCGATACTTTATCAAGTCTACATGAAATGAAATATTTTGTGTCAAAACTTTTTTATTTTTATTTAAGAAATATGAACTTAAAAGAAATTTCTAATAAATATTTTTTCTATTAAAACAGATAACTGCTTAAATATGGCCGTGCTTAAATATGGCCGTAATATTATCTGAATAAAAATGATCAGCTTAGGAAATGAGAGTTATGTTTAAATTTTAAATTAGATAATATTTCAAATAAACATATTTAAAATATTGCCATACACCGCGCCCCGATTTTGCAGACGATGTCTAGAGGATGATAAAACTGTTGATCATGTCACCTAAAGTAAATAGGTGAATTCAATCAATGAGGCTGCTTGCATTCGCAAAGATGATCAGCCTCGAATAACCAGTGGCCTTGGCCAAACCAAGCCTAGGTATCGCAGATCAAGTATCATTACATTTTGTTCATTTATTCACTATATTCAGGGGTCCGGGAAAATGTGGGAATTCTCCCGGTATAAAGAAAACACTTTAAAGGAATACTACAAGTTAATACAAACTTTTTTCGTATGTACCTCTTCTTCGGAGATATGGGCTCCCAAAAAGCTGCAATGGAACCAAATTGTTTACACATAATTGTACCACCAAGTATATGTAAATTTTTTTTTGATTATGATGTATACCAGGTTAGACCCTTCAAATTACTATTCAAGAAAGTGTTATCTCACTCTTATGATCCCATTTTTTTACGTTCTGTATGATCAGAACTTCCAACATGTTTTACATACCTTTAATTAGGTACTCTAATTCTGTAAATTGCAGTTCGACTTAGGTTCGCAAAAAATGTGCGTTTTATTTTATCGGCACCAAAAACATATTATTGTTGTTGCAAATGTTGCTAGGTTAATAAATATACTGCATTTTAGAACTTGTCAACTTTCACATCACCGACTTCTTTACTTGGATATTAATTTACTGATTTTTGGATTTCGTGGTTAAATTAATTGTGGAATAATTCGAAATATGAAATACACGTTTATTGAGAATACAAATATGCATTTGATGTATGGTCTTGCATCTTGCAATGCTTTGGAAGCCTGGAGATTATGTCACAACAGATATCCTAATCGTACTCTTTCAAATCAGAAAACATATTAACGAGTTGACCAACGTCTAAGGGTGAATGGTAGGCGACTTCATTTAATAAGGTTATATTATTAAATTTCTTCATAATTTTAGGAAATTTTGAGAAAAGATATACTGATACTGGTCGGGGAAGAACAGACGTACGCTACAATTAGAGGAAAATATTTTAAATGTTGTATATGACACTCTTTCAACGAGCACTCGAAAATTATTAGCGCAGTTTAATACGTCTAAAACAATAGTATATGAAGTTCTTCAAGAACAGCCCTGATAACCATATCATTTGAAAAAAGTGTGTGAACTGATTCCTGTAGATTTTCCCCGTAGAATGCAGTTTGCAAACTGGCTATTGGATCGGCAACGAAATATTGTAAACTTTATTAGCCGTATTCTTTTCATGGATGAGCAGTTGAAAATCCTCATACAACTATTGCTCCGCATCATCAACATCAGTCTCAATCAATTAATGTCTGGGTAGGAATCATTGGCAATGTCTTGATTGATTGATTGGACCATTCGTATTGCTGGCCCGACTGAATGGAGAACTTTATTTGGGGTATTTAGTAATGAACTTATCACTTTAAACCCGCTGAAACATGTATTACATGCACGATGGGACACTACCTCATTTCAGCGTTGCTGTGCGGGAGGATCCGAATAACGTCTATCCCAACCATTGGATAGGTAGAGGAAGACCTATTGTTTGGCCTCTTCGATGTCCCGACTTGTCGTCAATTATATCTAAAAGCTAGTGTCTTGATTTTTCGATATTTACTTTTTAAATCGAGACAAACGTCACTTATACAATTGCTTATTAAAAGTCATTTATTGTATACAAAATCACAATATGAACAGAATTTTGGCTTCACATATTCTGTATTTTCAACATTTTTTGAACTTCATTTTGACACGGCTGAAAATGATTAAAATGAATTTTTACTATTTTACCAGATAACGCTAACATAGATTTCGTTCAGACACTCATTAGTATATACCAGTAACTTGCAAAAATCTCTTCTTAGCGTGTCATATCCGATTGTCGAACGTTTGCTATCATGTTAACTATCACAACCTTGTTTACTGTAGCTCTAAAAAGAGATGTTGTTGTCGTGTTGAACCACTGACGTAAGGTTTTCAAACAAGATGATCTACGCCTTTCGGCACTACGTCTACCGGCTTCCTTTCGCTGCATTATTAACTGACGAAGGTAGAATTTTTCGTAATATCTTACAATATAACCTAAATATGATTCACTGCTTTTATAACTTTTGTTTCCTTATCTAGCCTCCCTAGAACTTCCTCGTTACATATTCAGCCCATCCAACTTATCCTTAACATTCTCCTGTATCTCCAGACTTCGAAGGCCTCTAGCTCCTAACCTGCACATTCCGTAAGTGTCCAAGCCTCAGCACCATAAAGTCGAACCGAAAACACCACCGTAGAAGTAGGCCTAGGTCATGAGTATAAAGTAAACATTTAATACGGTTAAAAGCAGTCCTTGCACTGAGTGAAGTTAGCCTTTTTGGGTATCATGACAAACGTTGATTTTTACCGATATGTTAGAATAATGCCAGTCTGATATATAACATTGAAAATGCTTTTTTCCCGTTTTTCCCAAGTAATTTTGAAATTTCTGTCGGGATTTCGTCCAGATTGGCTGCTTTCCTGTTTTAAGATTTTTGCAAGTTTTTTTTCTAGTTCTTCTAGGGCAATAGAAGATCCAGATCATATCCTGATTATTTCATGACTAAGTGATCTTTGATCGCTAAAAAGATTTTCATTATAATGCGTCCAGATCGTAATATAAATAGAAGCAGAGTACCAGTGAATAAAATAAATTACTACGGCGTAATGTGGTAGCCTCTAAAAACTATTCCTCATTGTCGCTTCTCCTTTCAATAAAAATATCAGCCGTCCCCGATATATACTGTAAATGCATGTACATGCACCCCGGGGGGGGGGGGGGGGGCTAACAACTAATTACTTTTATTAACCGGATGTAGTTCATTAGTTATGCGACTTTTCAATAATTATAACGTATGATAGAGTAAATATTTGAAAAGTTGATTAATTAACGACCATAATGAATTTCGAATGACGCTAATCGGAACATTTTTGCGTAATTGCTTATTCATTTACGTTACAAATATATGTCATGAAGTTATTTATTATGTGATTAATCAATAACGATAAAAACTAGAATAATTCATCATAATGCATATATTTGAATAGCGCGATAATTGACAACAATGGGCATAAAAATCAGACTATATTAGTACGTTTTTAATCAATTCGCACACATGCTAGAATAACTCGATTTCATGATTCTAATTCCATTAATTTCTTCAAGGGAAATATTGACACTAATCAATTAAAAATATAATTTTGCCGCGAAACGGTAGTCTCCGTAATAGAAATCCTAAAAAAAATATTTATTTTTATTTAATAATTAAAATCTATTAAATCACTCTTAAGTCACATAATAACAAACATCAATCAAAGTGCATGAGGTTACTTGTTCGCAAACATCATCGCTGTCAAAGGCTACATTTTTTGGGTAATATCATTTTATGGTGATTTCCGTGCAATTTCTTCGAAATTTGCTTTTTACTTCCTTTAGGAACGATTTGAAGGAGATATTTTAAAGACTATCAACTTCAAAATATTTGAATTGCAATGTTAAAAAATTTAAATTTATAATATTTATAGAAAATTTTACATTTCCATATTTGCTCTGGAAGTTTGTGTTTTTGTTGTCAAGTTTTATTTGTTTGTTTCAAAATTTTTGCATCTCCCTCATCGGTTTCATGAAGATTTCCTCGTTGACCTTGCGATCATACTGGGAAACGTTGACCCTTCTTTTGATTCTTCCTTGGTTTTTTGAGGTCTGTTTGGCTGTTTCAAACTGAAGGACATAAGCAAAAGCCTCGGAAATTTTCTTCGGTCGAGCCATTCTTAGAGTTTGACTTGTTTCTGGGTCACATAAATCTTCTATAAAACTATTTACTGCTAATGCTTCCTTTATTTCTTCCGGATATGTTAGATAAGTCAAATTTATTAATCTCATTATATCCGCCTCATATTCTTGAAGACTTCCGTTGTAGTTTTGTCTTCTTCCTTGGAGTTGGGCTTTATAAACTTCTTGGAGGTGGACTTCCCCATAGTGCATCTCCAGAAAAGTAACAATAAACTTATGATCGTTCTATTTTTCTTCGGGAATGTTACGTAGAACCTCTATAGCTTCACTTTGTAGTGCTAGGACAAGAGCACGTGCCTTCTCCGGTGATCTCCGATTATTGCTGGTGACGGCGACTTCGAATTGACGACATAGGTAAACCAAGGTAATTTGCCGAAGGTAGACGGCTTCATCACAATAGCTGCAGGAACACCATCTACCTATATTATACCTGTGCTGGCTACATTCTGGATTTGCAAACATAAGTCTGGCATCTGTTTCTGAATTTCCGTCACTTAATGTTGTACTTCGCCATGTACGTCTTCTCTTATTTTGCTAATCTTCAGTTGCATTCCTTGTCCTATGCGCTTCATTTATTCTTGATTTATTTAAGTTCCCATCTCATGTCCTTCAAGCTTATTTTCAATTGTAGTTTTACACTTCCTTGATATTTCTTAATGTCTTCTTTCAATTCTTGATTCATATTTTCTTGGCTTGTTTTAAGTGTCATCAATTTTTGTTTCGTATAATCTTAACTTGTCTGTAATTCTTTTTTCATATCATCTTGGCTTGTCTTTAATTCTCGTTTCATATCATTTAGAGTTTTCGTCATATCTTCTTTCAATTCAAGTATCTGACTTAAACTGGTTTGAGGTTGCCCTTCCATTCCATCTAGTGTCTACTGGCATACAATTTTAATTCACTTTTATTCTTTCTTCTGGATTTTATCCACTACCGACACCAATTTGTTCCAGACAGCCGGTTCTTGAACATTCTGTATTATTTAAAAATCTTTTATTGTCACAATTCGGAAAATTTGTCAAACAATTCAAGTTACTTTAAGGATGCCTCAAATAAAACTGTCCACGAAAGCCGATATGGAGCTTTATTGTTTTAAAGAAATCAATCTTGTTCACAAAGCACTATGCAGAACAAAAAGTTAAAAATAAATATAAACAAAAACATATGCAACATAAGAAATTGTGACAATAAAAAACCAAAAAAAAACTTAGATCAATGATAACAATAAACACGTGATTAAAGTCAATTATCAAAATAAACAGTGTAAATAAACAAAAGTCCATAATTAACAAAACAGGTACCTAAAATAAAATAAAATAAATGTCTACTAAATTAATTTAAAAGTTTACAGTCAAATAAAATAAAGCAAAACAAGACAAAAATAGCCATAAAACTACACCATTACACCCATTTTGAAAGCACAAACACACCTTGTTAAAAATAGTCAGCAAAATATTCTTCCAGTGAATAATACGGTCGTGTCACAAGAAAGCCCTTAGGTTTTTTTCCTAAGCAATTTATCGTCCATAATATTTCTATACTTTAGAGGAATTTTGTTATATATTTTAATTCCTTCAAAAATAAGAGACTATTTAGTGAGAGTAGTCCTGGGAATGGGCAATGGCAGGCCATTATTACGTGTATTATATGGGTTTGGAGTTGAATAATTTTTATATTTTTTATGAATCAGTCCCACTATTTCTAAAATGAAAATGCTTATCACTGTTAATATTTTGCCTTGAATAACTAAAGGCCTACAATGTTCCTTCATTTTTACATTAAGTAAATAACGCACTGCTCGTTTTTGTAAAACAAGAATCGAATTTAATTACTGCCGACTACAGAATCCCCAAAATGCAATTCCGTATCTCAAATGAGATTCAATCAACGAAAAATACACTGTTCTAGCCACATTTGAATCTAATTCCCTTGACACTGTTCGTACCGCATAACACTTGGCAGCCAACTTCTTATTTAAATCCATTATGTGGTCAGTAAATTTCAACTTGTCGTCAATAAATATACCTAAAAATCTAGTCACTAGCTTATTCCCTATAAAATGATTATTCAAAGTTAAACTATCACAGGTAAATTTGAAACTTAACACGTTGGTTTTAGTAAAATTAAAACTTAAACAATTTGCAGTACGCCATTCATTTACTCTAATCAAGTCACACTCGATAATATGTTTCAAATCACAGCCATTCTTTCAACGCCATAAAATTGTTGCGTCATCTGCAAATGTAAATGTTCCTCGGATATCAATTTTGGTTAGGTCATTTATATATAAAAGAAAGAGCAGGGACCCAAGAACAGAACCTTGTGGGACGCCACAACTCAGAGAAGAGATACTGGAAAATTCTCCATCGTACTTAACCATTTGCTGCCTATTCGAAAGACAGGAAGTAAACCAATTTAATGCCACTCCTCTAATACCATACAATTCGAGCTTACTCAAAAGTACTTCGTGATTCATACAATCGAACGCCTTTGAGAAGTCACAATCATTAAGAAAAAGAAATAATCAGGCAATTTCTAGATCTTCTGTCGAGGTGTTCCATGTCGAAAATAACGAAAAATAATTTTCTAAAAGTTCCAAACCTTCTTTCATAGACGTCTTATGAGGAAATTAACAAAGGTAAAATTAATGGAATAAATTATGAACTCGTAAAAAATGAACCTAAAGCGCTACAAACTACAAATACAAACTATTACTATATATATATATATATATATATATATATATATATATATATATATATATATATATATATATATATATTATTACTATTATTTTATAGAACAGTTTATTACAAATATTCATTTGATAAAAAATATTCTTGATTCAATATTTTCGACCGGAATTTGGAAACAACGTCAGAGGTTCTTCAATTCAGGCAGATTCTTTGTTCGATATTTATATTTTTTAAATCCTATTCCCTATAAATTTAAATCAATAATAAAATTAAGGCCTAAGAAATCCTGTTGTAACATAGGCAAGTGGTAATGTAATTTATTTAATGGAAACGTCGAAGATAAAATATTTACTACTCTTTTTTTACGTTCTTGTCGTAAAACAGTAAAGCACAAGGGTAATTTATTTTATATTGTTTATACTCTCGGTCGTCCTGGTAGACAGATTTGTTTATTTGTGTAACGAGAGTTCATCTAGCTCTAATGAATGTTAGATTGTTTGAAATGGGAATAGATATTAAACTAAAGAGATCTTTCGTAGTAGAACGTAAAAATATTTTTTAAAAAGTATTAATAACAAGAAATTCTAAATAGTATTTCAGAAAATATTTAATAAAAACTATATACCATATCATTTTATAGGAGAAATTATGAAGAAAAGTTTTATACTGATAATTTTTGCTCAGATTTTCACTTAAAAAGTAACGTTATTCTTAAAAGACCAGAAAAATACAATAAAAAGTGTGAACTTAATAAAAGTAATGAAACAGAGCTAGATACAATCTAAAATTCGTGTCATCATGTGAATGAATGAACAAAGTTGGTGATACTTGATCATTGATGCCTAGGCCTCATTAGACCCTTTACATCCCACTAGAGTTGCAGGTCATACAGTTACGGATCCTAACTTAGCCAGATGGTCGGCTTCCTCATTCTCGCATATACCCGAGTGACCTGGAGCCCATACGAGTCTGATTGTGCAGCCGTTCCTTGTCAGACTATTCAGTACGTCTTTGTACTTACACATTAGTCGCGAAGTTATGACACTGGACTTCAGTGCCATTATCGCACCTTTACTGTGTGAGTACATTTATTACCCTATTCCTAATGATGTTCCTCTCACAAAGATAGGCACACAACAGTATGGCATAATTTTTTTCTGTAAAGATCGTCGCACGTTCCTATACCTTCTAAAAAATACCAGAAGTATGGAACGGCAATAAAAGCAGCTGATGGCAGTCGTATCATCAGTATTGGTTTAGCACGCCTAGTGGTCACCATTAGATAGTGTTATCTTTTTGTTGATAGTGATTAGATAGTTAGTTGACGCCTATAAACGTAGTATCACATCCCTGAACTGACTTACGCGATATTACAAAAATGTCTAAAATAGAGAAAGATAGCTGTGTTAGCCTTGCGGAAAGTTTCTGCTATATATGTGGTCAGTTTACCCCTAAATCGCAGAAAAAGACAATTAACAAAATGACCAAAATAGATTGTTATAAGAATTTTGGATGACTGGACTCCTCACATATATGGCGAAACCTGTGCAGCAAATATAAGTGACTAGTTAAAAGACAAACACTCTTGTATGCACAAAGAACTTACTATAAATGTATTTTCATGTGTATGTTGGTAAATAAATTCAGTTATCCTTAAAATATCTTGTTTTTTATTGTTTTAAACTTATGTATAAATATTATATAAAAATATTTGTATTAAATAAAAATAACTGATTCATTCTAAATCTATACGAGGTGGAAAATTTTCGTTGTTGGATTGGCAATCAGGATGCTTTAAACTCCCACGGACAGCCATTATAACATCAGTCGCAATTTTTTTTGTATTTGTAGACTAGTGTCATTTTCTCTCAAAGTTTAGAAAGAGTCGGTAATATACATACAGGTTTCAAATAAAAAAAAAATGTGGATCATTTACTTTTTTCACTGGTTGAATTAAAGTTTTTTTCTAACATGAAGGAAAATAACCTCGCTCCAAATGGATATTTATGCACCAAATTAATCATATAAGACAAAGAGTTGGAGCGCTATATTTAATACACGAAATATTTAATAATTTGATGCCACTGACATTAGATTTTATATATATTTTATAATATTATTACCTTCTTCAGGGGTACCAATTTCACAATAAAATGGAGCACTGAAATGGAATATATTATTAAAATACGGTGCAGTGGTATCATAATTTTCTGCATTGTTAAGATAAGGTAAAAAAAATGTTTATATCGTTTAGATTACCTAAATCAGCTAAAACATCAATCCATTTATTAGATTTTATTTTCCTATTACGTCAGACCTGCCACGCTATTTTAAATCGACATCTGAAAAGAAGAAGGTTCTATATTTGACAAGTTAGGCGGTTCGAATCGTCGCAACACTGCAAAAATTATAATAAAGTATTGCATGACAAGAAGAACTATCGGAATTTATTCGCTCGGGTGTCAGTATTACTGGTCACGGCTTGATTCAAGTAGATATTCCTCACTTACCATTGATTCCTGTCTCACACTGACCATTGGCATGATACCTAGGGGACTTAAAACCCATTAAGCGGCTTAATGATTTATCTCTATTTCTTACTTGATTTCAAAATAGGATCAAGTAGTTCATTTACATATATATATATATATATATATATATATATATATATAACATCAGTTTATAACGTTCTACGTCGTCTTCTGATTTCCAATTTCCATTGATTTCGGTTTGTCCATAGGTTTTCATCGATTCCTCTTGTTTTTATATTTTTATCCACTCCTTCTCTCCAACTTAGTCTGGGTCTACCTCCCTTTCTTCTTCCCTGTGGTGCCCAATTTAAAACTTTTTTTGGAAGTCTAGTATCGCCATTCGTTGAACATATCCGTACCATCTAAGTTGGTTGATTTTAATATATTCTGTTATCTTGTGCTTAACGCCCATAATTTCTTGGACTCTTTCATTTCTGACTCTGTCCATTCTGGATTTTCCAGCCGCTCTTCTCCAATAATCCATTTCTGTAGCTTCCAGTGTTCTTACAGTTCTTTCTTTCAATGGCCATAGTTCACTTCCATAGGTGACAATGCTTTTAACAATACTATTAAAGATTTTGTGTTTGTTTTCTTTGGATATTGTTTTATCCCACAATATGCTGTTCAACTGTCTAATAGCTGGTCGTCCCTGGTTGTTTCTATGCTTGATTTCTTCGTCAAATTTGCCGTCGTTGGTTATATGCATTCCGAGATACTTGTATTTCTCACAGTGATTTATTTCCTGCTGCTGTTGTTCCAGAATCAAGTTTTGTTGCTGTCCCCCAATACACATGTATTCCGTTGTTTTGATGTTAACTTCTAGCCCCCACTTTTGATATTCTTCTATTACCTTACAAGCCATGTATTCTAGATCTTCGTAGTCTTATGCCAGAACTATTTGGTCGTCTGCGAAACAGAATGTGTATAGTATGGAATCGTTTAGTTGAATGCCCATATTTTCGCACTTGCTTTTCCATGTTTTTAACGCTTGTTCCTAGTAGATTTTAAACAAGGATGGAGACAAACAACATCCCTGCTTGAGCCCTTTTCTAACCGTGAATCCTTTTGAAATATTATGCCCTTTCTTTATTTTGTTTGTATTATTTGAATAGAGCTCTTGAACAATCTTGATAAATATTATATTTATATTTGTTTTTTCTAGGGCTTCAGAGTTTTTGTTGAGGTACGCTGTCATAGGCTTTTTTGAGATCCACGTAGAGCAGGTGTATTTCTTGATTCCGTGCTGATTTTTTCTCAATAAGCTGAGTTATTGTAAAGAGATGGTTAACAGTATATCTACCTGCTCTAAATCCAGCCTGTTCTTCGGCCTCCATATCTGAGTATTCACTATCAATCCTCTTTTTGACTAGTTTCCCATACACTCTCGAGATTGTGCGGAGAACCGCAATTCCTCGATAGTTATCACAGACGTCTTTACTTCCTTTTTTATGTATAGTGGTAATATAGGATGTTTTCCACTCTTCGGTTATCTTTTCTCCGTTTCTACATTTTTGGTAGAAGGTTTGTCAATTGTCTGTATAACTTCTCTGTGTCGTATTTAGGTAGCTCGGGCGGGATATTTCCAGGACCTGCTGATTTTCGGTTTTTTAATGTTTGGCATATTTGCTTGACTTCTTTGCAATCTATCCTTAGTGGAGATGCTATGGTGCGTAGATGCACGTCGGAATCAGTTTGTACTGTTTGTTGGTATTCTGCTCTTTCTTCTGCTAGTAATTTTGAAAAGTATTCATCCCACTGAGATAAACCAATCGGTAAAATGATATCTTTAGATTTTTTTTGTCGAAGAGATCTCAGTATTTTCCAGCTTTCGGTACTTCTACCCCCCAAATGTGCGTTTATTCTAGTACAGGTTCTTTCCCAGGTTTTGTTTTTCTTTTGGGTTATTGCGTTTCGCACTGCTCTTTGGGCCGTTTTGTATTCACTTTTACTTTCATCCGTCTTTAAGCTTAAATATTTACTGTATCTTTCTCGTTTAGTATTTATCATATCTTCGATTTCTTCATCCCACCAGTATGGCCTTCTTTTGTTGGGCTTTTCGTACTTTCCCAAGGCTTCTTCTGCTGCACTTCTTAGGCACTCTTTAACGTAAGCGTATTGTTGATCTACACTATCAAAGTTTTCCCGTACCAGTTTAACATCAAGTCGCTTTTTGTATAGTTTTTAACGCTTTCGTGATTGAAGCTATCTAAGTTGTACTTGATTTCAGGATTTGTTTCTTTTCTTCAGTGCTTTCTTTACTTTTGGCTAGGCGGAAGGGCAGTATTTTGGCTTTAACCAGGTGGTGATCACTTCCACACGCGATTCCTCTATAGGCTCGCACATCTTGAATTTTAAGCCTTGTATCCTGACACGAATTTCAAATTTCTTATTTGTTGTACCCAGGTAAACTTATGTAGTTCGCGGTGTTGGTAACAGCCATTTAGGATGCGAAATTCATTTTGGTCGCACGTATTAATTACTCTGTCGCCATTGTCGTTCAATATATCTTCTCCGAATCGTCCTACTATTTTGTCGTTCACTTTTTTTCCAGTTCTTGCATATAGGTCTCCTAATAAAAGTAGCTCTCTGGAGGTTCCTATTTTTGAGATATTATATGACAGTTGTTCGAAAAACTCATCTTTCTCCCTTACTAGAGCGTCCTCGTTTACACCGTATACTCCCATAATAGTGACTTTATTTCCATGCAAGCTTAGATCTACTTTTATGATGCGTTGGTTTCATTCATTCAGATTGTCAAATTCATTTTTTTCTGTCAAATAATTGAAAAATCTATAATCTGAAAAAATCCAAATCAGTCAAAGCATGAGGTTTCTGCTATTTAATAAATTTACTAGACTATAGTGTGTAACTCTTGTTTCAATATCACTAACATTCTTCTAAAACTTTATGAGTAACTTTAGTTTGACTAGTCCGACTCCTTTTTTATTTACTGTGGGTTTCCCAACGCATTGAAATTGAAAATTTCATAGCGTCGGACTGAAAAAAGCACATAAAATTTTTCGAACAATATGACCAATTATACCCACATTAATTAAAGAACCGTGAAAAATCAGCTAATTGGTAATAAAAAAACATGTGCATGATATGTTTATATATATTTTTTTGTGTCAAAATAACATGAAGATGTTTTTTTATTACCAACCAGCTGATTTTTTAGAATTGTTTAATCAAGTGGTCATATTGTTTGACAAATTTGATTCGCCATTTTTTCAGTTCGAAGGTGGAAAATTTTAAATTTCCGGCGTTGGAAAATTCAGTGTATACGACAATTTTCGCAAGTAACTAGCGAAACCCGCTGTAGGGAGAATATTAAATAAAATATCATCCAATTGTTGAAAAATATCCACCAGTAGTGGCTTTTCTTTATATTTGCAGATTTGGGCAAACTCTAAAAAATTTGTAAATGAAAATAAAACATACTAATAAACACAAGCACAAATATTTTTTCAATTTCTATTGATAATTTAATGATTAAAGTTTATTCAATTTTTTACCTAGACTTTACGCGAACAGCAGTCAATTATTGAAATAATTTAACTTACTTCGCCTAAATGTCATTAATAATTTGTCTGTATTACAGTATTGCACCTGGAAACGATATGGCTTTGTCGGTTTGCAATTTTAATGCAATCCAAGCTAATCCATTGGATCGTATATAGAGTTGCCTATCTAAGACGTGGAGATTAATTTTATTTCATAAGCTTCATATAGATTGTGATTAGTTTGCCCCACAAAATAACCTTCTCCTAGAAAAATTACCCTTATGCAACCCATTAGACAAGTATTTGAACTTTTGCTTCCAGTCGCGTGTGGCGCTGCCAGCATCAAGTGAAGGTTTCTTCTCAAACAGCAGTTAAACCATTCCTTTAGGACAGGTTATAATAAAACCGTGATGTCTACTGTGCCTGTATTTCTACGCGTGATGTCTACTGTAACGGTATTTTAATTTTTGTGAAGGTTAATATGTTTTTACTTTGATCAAGATATTTTGTTACATTTTAAAGGAGTTAAAAATGTTTAGCGAGAAAAAAGAAACATCCAAAATTAAGTGCTCTGTCCCAAACTGTGCAGACAAATAAAGTGGCCGATTTCAATTTTCGAATTCAAAGGATTCCGAGTTACGAAATAATTTATAAAAACAATCGTGTATGTGTTAGATATTTTTAAGAATGTCTTGTAAGAGATTCCAGAAAAGCAGTTAAATATAATATTGTTCTTGCTCTCTATCTTCCTGTATGTGTAAGTAAAATCAAGTGAGCGCTCCTTTATTTCCTAGAAAACATCAGCAGCTCGTCGAATGGGTTGCGAGCGATTATAAAAAAACTTATGAACATGCTGCTGACGTGCATTGCTATGCACATCAATTAAATTTGATAATGTTAAACGCTGCATCTGCCAATAAAATTATCGGCATATTTTTTTCCAATTTACAAGAGATTTGTTTTTTTTTTTTCAAAATAATCCTCAAAGAACAGCAATACTATATCACATTGTTAACAAAGGGTTATTTTACAAAACAATGCCTCAAATTGTCACAGTTTTGTTATTTTACGAACAAAACTATAAATATTTATACTAATAATATCTACAATATAGCTAATACTCAACATAAATTAATCCCTTATTTCCTCTGAAGATTTCTAGAAGCGTTAGTAGAGGGAGTCTAGGCCAAGCCTTGGTTGTGAAAACTAGCAGAAACCCAGAAAGCAGATTTTGTGCTGATTTCCTAAGAGTATAATACTACTTTTATTTATATTTGCAGCTTGCACCATAGTTTAGCGTGTTAAGGCATCATTTGCAGATATCGACGATAAACAAAGTATTTATTGTATTCGTTTTTCGTTAAATATATCGTAGTTAAAGTGATCACACCTAAAAAGTCAACACACCATCTTTGTGACTTTTAATACTTGGTGCACCCTTAAAGACAATCAGGTATATGCCATAAACAGTTTTTGTTATACTGAGACTTTGTATTCGTGTCTAAGATTGGATTTGCTTATCGCTACCCAGCTTGCCGAAAGTGTTTGGATTTAATGACAAAAGTGCCTTTCAGGTATTAGCACTTCGTAATAGACAGTGACATTACCGATTTTAAAGTATACTTTCATTTTTTCCCTGTGATTGGGAACTAATAAGACTTTCTGCGAGCAATTACAGGACACTTTTATATTTAATTTCATTTAATAAAAAGTAAACCGAAGGTATACTTATACACTAAGTAATTTAAAACATTAATTCACATATTAATAGTCCAACACTTTTAATCAGGTTTAAATAAACATGATTTTAGTGTTAATCGGCCTACTAGATAGTTTATCCTTTGAAAATAAATATAAACATTTGAACGAAGGAAAAAGTAAGGCTATTCAACGCCATTTACAGTATAAAGCTGGGCCTAAAGCTAACCAACGTGGCGTTTGGCGCAGATGACGTCTTACTTGCAATAGGGATATTCTTCTTTGTTTCTTCTTTTCATTTTTTGTAATTTACCTAATAAATAGTCACACATTTCTTTTAGATTAAATTAAAATACCCATAGTTTATAAATCAAAATTTCTTTTTTTTTACTTATTGTTAAATAAAGATTTTAATGGTTTCTGGAATCGAGGTGTTTTATTTTTGGATCTGGTTGTTTCCTGTTTTCGCTAATATCATCGCTCCTTCTTACCGACAGGCCTAAAACAGGTGGCGCATTGAATTTATATAACCTCCCTTAATCTCCGGCATGCTAGCCTGGGCACTGCCCTAAAAAAGGAGCAATCACTACCAAAAAATAACCACCTATATCGAAGCAATATTTAAAATTTAATATTAATTTCATTTTAGTTCTCTCTTTCTCGCGTCGCCGGAGCAACAATTGATTTGTCATTTGCTAAGTTTCAAACAAGACAAATTGACGCTGTGATTGCAATTAAAGATATATTATCATTTGAATCAAAATTAACAGAAATTAGAAATATTACATCAAACGGCCTTGAGTCATCTCCATCCACTTCAAAAAATGACGTAAGCTCGATGATTCCGCAGAATTTTCTCGGGAAGTAAAAGAAGTTTGTGATATAATTATTTGCCAAGCAAAAGAACGATTAAGCTTTATAGGTCACTTGGTAGCAGACAGTCTTTTTTTTCGGAACAGTATGTCGAATGTAGTACATGTTTTTCCGAACATAAATTTACGAACACGATTAAAATTTACGCCCTTTTCATCGAACAAACTCCGCACAGAACTGACCGTCATATCTGAAACTGAAGAATTTAGATCAAGTTTAGGACTTCTTGGACTTTATGGTTATCTTTCGCAAAATATCGAGCTAAGTGAGACATTTACTGAAGTTTTAAGACTATTAAAAATTTTATTTACTATTCCGATGGCATCGGCTGAAGCAAAACGGTGCTTTTCTACCCTCAAATGGATAAACACGATTTTGAAGAATACTGTGAGTCAACAAAGATTTTCTGCTTTGCCAGTGCTTTCTAAAGAAAATATCTTATTAAAAGCATTCCTGATTTCAATCAGCGGGTTATTAATAAGTTTCCTATTGCCAAAAGTCGGCGTATGGATTTTTTTTATAAATAATTCACACAGTAAGTTATACATCCATTTTATTTTAATTCCTAAAATTTTAAAATTTACAACCTTCTTTGTGTTTAGTTGTTTAAAATAAACTATTTTGTTTCAAACTAACTCATTCTTTAAAGACTTTTATTTCATCTACCAGTGCCTGTGGTAGATTTTATACGTATCTATTTAACATTTTTATAATCACTCTCACGGATGTTTGTAAGTCACTCAAAAATAAGGCCATATCTGGCCCAGGTGGTGTTCCTAGTTTTCTGGTGAAGTCATATTTTCAAACTGATTTTGAAAAGCAAGGTTTTTCCAGAGGTCCGAAAGATTGCCAAAGTCTGTCCTATTCTAAAAAAGGGTGATCCATCTCTAGTTGAAAACTATCGCGGCATTACAACTTTATGTAACTTTTCCAAGGTCTTCGAGATTATTTTAGAGAAATATTTATTTTCTAAAATTCAAAATCAATTATGGACTGACCAACACGGCTTCTTTTCTAAAAGATCATTTATGACTAATCTTTGCTCTTTTTCCTCTTACGTTTGCGATGTTCTTAACAGCAGAAGTCAAGTCGATGTTGTTTACACTGATTTACGTAAAGTTTTTGATTAAATCCACCATCACATACACTTACAGAAAGCTTCTGTCCTATTCGGCTTCTCTTACGACCTTGTTTCCCTTTTGAAATCCTATTTATTTAATCGTAGTCAGTTTGTGCAAATTGAAGAATATAAATCTGCTAGGTTTACTCCTACGTCAGGTGTCTCTCAGGGTTAGAGCTTGGGGCCACTTCTTTTTAACATATTTATAAACGATCTTGTTTCCCAGATGGATTGCCACAGACTGGCCTATGCAGATGATTTAAAAATATTTCAATACATTGATTCTGTTGCAAACTACTTGTCCCTTCATGCTATTATTGATATGATCAGTCAATGGTGTGTGGCTAATAAGCTGGATCTTAACATCTATAAATGTAATGTTGTTTTTTACTCTCGCACAAAAAATCCTGTTCAGTTTAATTACCATATAAATAGTTATATCGTTAATAAATGCTTTACTCTGACGGACTTGTGTGTCATCTTCGATGCGAGTTTGTCCTTAATTCCCCACATTGATCAGATTGTGGCTAACGCATTTCGAATATTGAGTTTTGTTTTGCGAAACTGCAAACCTTTTTCTAGCACAGCAGCTTTCAAACTGCTGTATTATAGTTACGTAAGATCGAGGCTAGATGATGGATCAATTGTCTGGTCTCCATATTCAATTGTCATGGCCTTGCTATTGAGGCCATCCAAAGGAAATTTCTTGAATATTTAATGTTTAGAGAGGGAAATATTTATCCTCAGTGGGGTTTCAATCATGACCAAATTCTCGCCATTGGATGTACGTCGTAATTCCCAATCCGTATCATTTCTCTATAAGCTTCTGAACGCAATGATTGATTGCCCATTTCTGCTAGAAAAACTATCATTTTGCGTTCCCCGTGTTGGTGCCAGGCATCCACCCGCTTTCTCCACTGCCCTTGCTAGGTGAAATATTTTATTCCAATGTTCCATCTGCAAAATGTGCAACAATATTATTCGTATTTCTACACTCTGCGACATGCATTTTGACGGTCTACCAACTGTTCTGAAACATCTGCGCGAGATTTCTGGGTATCCATTGTAGCTTGCTACTTTGTTGTGTATATGGATAGTTTAGATTGTATGCCTACAGCTTGTAAATCCAATATTCAAAGGGATGATGAACTGATTTTGAATGGGTCCTTAGTCTTAGTTTTAGATTAACTGTAACTTAAATTAGTTTATTTGTTTTATTAGTTTATTTACTTTATTTTATTAGCTTGTTTATTTATGTTTGAATTTCATGTAAGGGGCCGTTGGCCTGTTGGAAAAAAATAGCTATTTATTATTTATTTATTTATTTATTGGAATTGCAACCCCTACTTTTTTAACATACCAGCCGCCACTGCTATGCACCTAGTTTATATCAATTTGGAAGAAAAGTAATTTATTTAAAACAAAAACACAATGTCAAATCCTAAGCATAAAGTAATCTAGAAAGGATTTAGGAATAAAAATGGAGAAGAAGATTAAATTGTTTACTGCAATGAACATTTTCCTGCTCCAAAAACTGCGTTATAAATCGCACAAACGGCAAAAGCTTAAATGATGGGGCAATAAACCGCTTAAAATCCATTTTATTTTCAATTACTTTTCGCAGTTGTTGAAGCAAAATAAATATTAACGAAATAGGGTCAAATAGTAAAAAAATTGTATATTTCGGATGGTATGGGCAATTTTTACTGCATATTTATGTTTGTAACATTTTTTGTGTATAACCAATTTCAACGACTTTTAAAATGTTGGAATATAGGCCGGCGGAGTTACCATTATAAGAAGTGATTTTGAAATTTATTGTTAGTAGACTTCTGTTTATGTAGAAACCTTCAGAATGATAGTAGTAATTATGTAATATCTTATATCTTATGTGAATTAAGATGTGAAAAAATAGTTTATTCGAGTTCTGGGAAAAGCTATTATTTTTCAGTAAAAAAGTTTCAAACAAAAGTTATGCACATTAAAAATACCTACAAAATGAACTAAGACCTATCTGAGTCCGATAATTTGTTCGTTAGTTATTGCAAAAAAACCTGCTGAAATAGTTGTTTCTTCAATTGTTTATAAACAATAGAAAAATATATTTCATTAATTTTATACTGCAACTAAAGGAGCCTCTTGTTGCATACAACAAATGTGCAAGATTTCAAGTAATAATATTCAATAGTTCTTTGCACAGTGAATTCGTTTATCATTTTTATGTTTTTTTTTATTGTTTATTCTCAGCGATCTAGAAGTCGCATTGTAGTCTGTAGGTATGCAAATGAAAGTTCCAGACTTATACTAACAATAACAAAAAAGAACGAAATGAATTGTTGATTTTGAATTGTTGAAACAGATACACAAAATTGGAGTTCGTTTTTTCGTTATAAACAAATAGAATAACTTTTCAGCAATTGTTGATATCGAAATGCTGATAAGTAGACGCGATAGCTGAGATTTTGACGCACATTTTGGAAAAAAAAAAGAATTGTGTACGACCACTAAAAGCTGAGATAGAGTTTTTTTTTTTCAAAAAATCGCTACGGAGTTGTTTATTAACATTAAGGGATTACTTAAGTAGGAACTCAAAGGAAAATGATTAAACTATTGTATGCAACAGTTTTCAACTCAAATATTTCAAAATTGTTGATGTAGCAATAGCCCAAAGTTGCACCAACTGCGTGAGTCAGAAAGTGAGCAGTGGAGGGGGGCATTCTTTCAGCCTACGGCGCGCGGAACGTGACTCGGACGCTTCAGATTCGAACAATAGATGATATGATGTAATCAAATTAGTGTTAAACATAGCAATAAACAAATTGTTGCATATTTATACATTTTGTGCATAATTATAATTTAACCGTACTTACGTGCTTTTTAAGTTGGGAAAAATTGTTACAGTGGTCAATAGTATACTATTAATTAGGAATATAAAAAATTTGATTGATTTTTAATGCACCATTAATACTTATCGATATATAGCATGAAAAAATAGCAATATTTGTTGATAGCTTTATTATTTTTTGAAATACAGAATAAACTATATTTAACGATTATATTGTAAGCGATTATCCAATCGCGAATTATTGTAATATTACTTTCAAAGACGATGAAAGTAATAAGGGAGAAAATAATTAAGCTTATGATAATAATGATGATGTTGATGATGATGATAATTATGTCAATGATGAGAGTGATGATAATGATGATGATGATGAATGTAATAATAATGATGACGATGAGAGTGATAATGATAATGATAATTGTAATGATAATAATGAAACCGATAAGTATTTCGAAAATAAGTGTCCATCGATGTCTAAGGAACGGAGAATGGAATAAATATTTTGTATCGATCTAAGCAACAAATATGTATGTTACCAAAAAATTTTGTATGTGAAAAATATTTGTCCAATAAAATAAATAAATAAGTTAACATGTATTTTTCGTGTACAACCAATAATTTGGCGGTAAATGACAAGCAATTTGTTTGATGCTATAACTCCATAAATATTAATAATAATTTGAAAATCAATCTGATTTTTAATATTCCTAATTAGTAGTATACTGTTGACCACTGTAACATTTTTTTTCACAATTTGAGAAGCACGTACAATTTGTTTATTGCTATGTGTAACAATAATTTGATTACAAAAACATATTATCCATTGTTCATATCTCGTCGAGAAACTACGGATTAAAAAAAAATATTCTGCGACCAATATCCCCCGAAATAATCTAAATTTTGCTGCGAAACGAATGTGAAACGTCCGAGTCACGTTTTTTTCCGCTTGCCGCAGGTTGAAAGAACGCCCCCCCCCCCCTCCACTGCTCACTTTCTGACTCTTGGAGCAGGTGCAACTTTAAACTATTGCAACTTCCACAATTTTGAAATAATTGAGATGAAAACTACTGGATACAATAGTTTAACAATCTTCCTATGAGGGTCTACTTAAATAATGCCTCAATAATAGACAACGCAGCAGCGACTTTTTCAAAAAACTCTCAACGTTTAGTGGTGGTACAGAATTTGTTTTTCTTTTCAAAAGATGCGCCTAAATCTCAGCTATCACGTCCAGATATCGACATTTCGATATCGAAAATTGTCGAAGAGTTATTCTATTTGTTTATAACGAAAAAACCAACCACAATTTTGTTTACCTGTTTCAAATTTTAAAATCAACAATTAATTTGATCTTTTTTGTTATTTTTAATATACGTCTCGAGCTTTCATTTGCACACCGGCACTGGACGATCTCTAGATCGCTGAGAATAAACAATAAAAAAAAACATAAAATGTTACAAATAAATTCACTCTGCACAAAACTATTGAATATTTTTACATCAAGTTTAGCATATTTCTTTTTTGGAACAAGAGGTTCCTTTCGGTGTAGTATAAAGTTAATGCAATATACTTTTCTATTGTTTATTAACGACTGAGAAAACAGTCATTTTAACAGGTTTTTGTGCAATAACTAACAAAACAAATTATCCGATTTAGATGAGCTCATTTCGTGGATATTTTCAAAGTACATAGCTTTTGTTTGAAATTTTTTTACTGAAAAACAATAGCTTTTCCTAGAACTCGAAAAAACTGTTTTTCACATTTTAATTGCTAAATAAAAAATTTTCCCCAAAAAAGAAAATGAGAGATAAGATAGTACATAGTAACTATTATCATTCTGAAGGTTCCTACGTAGTCAGAAGTCTACTAAGAATAATTTTTTTCCAGATGCTAATTTCGCTGGCCTAATAGTATTCATGAAGGAAATTCAGTTTTATAATTTTATGGCACATGCACACTATGATATAATACAAAACTGAAATTATTCCTGGAAGCATAATGAATTTTCTTATTTGCAATCGTTAGATTTTCTAAAATTGGTTTCTCAAAGTGTATTTTTTTTACAAAAATATTTTTTATTTGTGTAAAGTTTCGGTCGCTATAACACCCGTATATTTTTTTGAAAAGTTTAATTAAAATTTTAATACGTTAAATTTTATATATATTTAAGTGGAAAAAAAGTCAGATGACCTGGTTAGTTTTACTTGCTGCCAGGTGATTGCAAACATGCGTTATTAAATAAGCTTATAACGTAAACCGCCTGCCACTTCAACAAAAATTTTAAAATACTATACAAAATAATAGATATTATAAGTAAGGCTGTTTGGATGGTCGCAACATTGCACAAATGGTAATAAAGCATTGCACGTATAGTTGAAGCTATAGGTAAAAATTAACACTAAAAGAAGTAATAAGTTTAACAAAAGAATATGATCTACCATTAGAGCTAGCATTCATAGACTTTGAGCAGTTATAAAATTTCTAGGCCATCAAGGAGTAGACAAACCATAGAAATGTTACCTAACATGTATGGAGAAGTCGCAGCTAGAATAAACATATATAAGAACACCCCAGAATTTCCTACCCAAAAAAGAGTCCGATAAGGAGACACAATATATCCGAAACTCTTCACAGCAACCCTAGGGAATATCTTCTGGAAATTATATTGGAATAACTAAGGTTTATGTGTAGATAGAGAACATTTAAGCCATCTAAGATTCGCTGAAGAGATAATTCTGACTGCTAAAATTTCTGAAGAATTACGAAAGAAAATTAATAAGGTTAACATAGCCAGTAATGAAGTAGGTCTAAAAATTAACCTACCAAAGATAAAAGTAATGTGTAGCGATCTGATTACCAATGTTGAAATAAGGATAAATGAAACCACGCTGGAAATAGTGGATGAATATATATACCCGGGGCAACTTATGTACTAATCTGGTTCGTTATTCCCGAAAATCAACAGAAGAGTTAAACTAGCGTGGTTAGCATTTCGACAAAATTCTAGAATCTTCCAGTCTAGAATGCCACTATACTGCAAGAAAAAATATTTGATCAATGCATATTGCCTGTCATGACACACTCGTGTGAAACTTGGATATTAAAGAAGAAAATAACTATCAATATAAAAAGTCACTCAAAGAGCTATGGAAAAATGCATGCTAGGAATAAATAAAAGGGATCGTAAACGAATAGAATAGAAATGATAGAAAACCCAGGTAAATGATGTAATCCAGAGAATAAAATTCCTAAAATGACAACAAATTCTTGCTATTACAAGTAATAGTTCTCGAAGTAAATTTTACTTTATTATTTCGATTTAAACTTATTTATTTTTTTACGATTGTTGTTTTCATTTATTTCATTATTTGGGAAACTTATGACTTTTTCCAGTATAACTGCTTTAACTTGAAATTTTTGATATATTATTTTTGCTTCCTCCTATTTTTGGGATACTTGTTTTAAAGTGGTATAGAAAATTCAAGAATCTATTTAAAATCTTGATATTTTGTTTATATACTTATAATAAATTAGATAGGTTTTTATGTTTATTGCCGCTTTATAATGTTAGAAGTGATAAAATAAAAAGTATTAAAAACTGTGTATTCTTTTATTGCTAATATATAGGTTGTACCTGTTTGATTAATGCAATTAGAAAAGATAGCTTTCACTTTGGGAGTAAGATTGGTGAAGTTCAGAATCGCCATATATAATAGCGGTTTGATAAATGTCATGCGTGTTGCGATTGTTTAAAGCGGAAATTACCCTTCTTTTTGTCTGTATTTTTTGGTCGTGACTCCTCTGCTTTTCATGCGACAACCTCAAAAAAGCTTCCGTACCCAGGCCCACTCTGTTTGTCTAGTGTTTGTGCAAATGGGAATTACAAATGTTAACGGACATGTGAAGTATATGTTATCGGTAATCTATATAATTCGGTATTCTATACAATACCTAGGCAATTTATAGAAGACCTAAAACGTTTAGGTAATATATGAAATATTATTTATTTCTATACAATACCAAATGCGTAGTCGGTAATGTGTGTAAAAGACGAGTACATGAAAGGTGGAGACGTGCGGGCGGGCAGTAAACGTGTTTTAACTTGTTTGTTTGGATTACGCTGAGTGCGTCGCGGATAGGAGAATGAATTTATTTCATTACTCTAAAAATGGCGGCGGATTAGTGAATGTCACAGATGAGAGAAAAATTTTAGAAGCAGCAAATACTTAAAATCGCACCTTTATTGTCGATCAACGGTATGAGCAATTCTAGAAATAAATAAAAAAAATGCAAAAACAGCCGAAAAGAAGTCTTTCCGGGATTATTGGATATTGATGCATTAGGATTTTATAACACCTAGTTAGAAACATAAGTTGATATTTCCTGAAAAATATTCCAAGTACTTCACGACACAAATCAAAGTATCGGTTATGGAGGATGAGACCGAATGCCGAAGGAACTTTCTACATAATACAAGAATATAACTCGCCCTGATGTTAAACTATATCTGCAACTTTGCGAACCGTTCCAACAAAAACAATAGGTATAAAAAAAGAGAACTTTGTAAAGCCTATATATCCGAATTTAATTCTCGCTATCAAGTAGATTTGATTGACTATCAATATCATCCAGACTGGGAACATAAATTTAAAATGATCTATCAGGATCATCTAACGAAGTTTGTGATATTAAGAGCGCTGAAAATAAATCACGCAGAGGAAGTAGCGTACAATTTACTGGATATTTTCACACTGATTGGTGCTCCATCAATTCTACAATCTGACAACTGTAGAGAATTTTCAAATCAAATTGTAAGCAGTTTTAAAAGACACTGGCCGATTTTAAAAATTGTGCATTGTGTTCCCAAAGTCAGGGGACTGTCGAAAGAGCAAATCACATAGAAAACATGTTGACAACTTGGATGCAAGACAGTAATAATGAACATTGGAGTGATGGTCTGTGATTTATACAACTCATGAAGAATAGAGCGTTTCATTCAGGTATCGAAAGAACACCTCACGAAGCTCTTTTCGGATCTAAAATAACAGTTGGTATATCATTGCCTCTCGATGATACTCACAACCTGAACAGTGAAGGGGATCTAGAACATATGATTAAGTCATCACCAAGTATTCCCGTTGCATTAGAATCCCTAATAGTAGATCCAGTTCAAACACAACCTCTAGATGCTCAACATCAACAAAGGCCCGCTATCGGGAGTTCTGAAATCCATAATGAAGCTTCAGATGTTCAAAATACGCATGATGATTGCATGACTACCCTAACTTTCGAGATTCTTGATGAGCCTGGGAATCTTCTTTCTGCGGTAAATGGTCAACCGTGAAATGATCCGAATTGCAAATCAGAACGTGATTAATCATTGAGTTCCCCACTCATGTGCTGTATTTATTCCGAGGAGACAACGGGTGCTCATTCCTGTAGAAAATGCAACAGACCAATTCATACTATTTGTGCTGCTCCGGAAAAAGATATGGCAGAAGACTATGGTTCTAAAATTGCTTGCCCTTTATGTGCTAAAAATGCCTTAGCTGTAGAAAACCCCAACAGGTGCAAAGATAATTTAAAAGAGCAAACTCAGAAAATGCTCAAAACGTTTGAAAAAAAATTTCCCCCTGTGGCATTGAGTACCACTGTAAAAATCGCTGTTCCGGAAGTCGACTGAGGTCGCGGTGATGCTCGCAATATACTAGCTGTAGTCTTACAAAAAACAGATGATGAACTTTATCAACTCGGAACAAAGCAAGTTGTTGTAAAGACATTGTATTAAAGATATCAGTTAACAGTTACTCATCAAGAATTACTTAAAAAAGAAGATGTCTCTAATCAAGGAACGACACTCCATACAGTTGCGAATCTGCAGTCTACGAGGACAAGTCAGGGATTTGTCAAATCTATTTGCAAAAAACGCTGCGATACTAAAAAGTGTTCGTGTCTGAAAAGTAAGATTTTATGTACTTCAAAATGTCACAATAGTTCCTCATGTAAGAATAGATAATATTTTTTTTACTTATTCAATTTTGAGTAGACAGTAGACCCACTTCTTTTTTTTTACAGAATTGTTTTGTTTCTTAAGATTTCAATACTTATTACCTGATTATAAGCAATTTAGATTATATTACTTAAGCCAGAAAAATTTTAAGTTTCACGTTAATTTTATTTTGATTTTATTGTAGATATAGAAAAGTGCTTAGTAGGTGCGTTTTTTAAAGAATATTTTAATGAATAAATTTTGACAAAAAAAAAGTTTATTATGAGTAAAAAATGTTCATTATTAAAAGTAAGTCAAAAATGTCTGATAGTTTCTGGTGTACCTAAGAATAAATAAATATTTTTGACTATAGTTTAAAGTTAATTCTTAATTCTACTGTAAAAAAGGTTTTAGGTACCTGCTTTTATAAAGATTATTTTTAATAAGTACCCTTATCATTAATTTTAATAAAGTTGATTCTGAGCAAATATAAAGTGTTTTATTTGTCCATTATTTTATAAGTAGGTATGTACTTATATGACGTTAACAAATACGGACCCAAATCTATTTACTTTACACATTGCCGGAGGACCTGCAGATATTCCATATAATCCCTGGGAATTGTTTGCAATACCTATGTAAAATCTGTAAAAGTCAATAATATTCATAATATTTCATACATTGCCTGGTTGATCCAGGTACTCAATGCAGTGTCTACGAATTTTATTGAATACCTGATACATACAAATTGCCGGTAACATATATATTCTAAGATCACTTTTCCATCAGGCGGATAACCGATATAAAACTATTAGTTTATCAAATCAATGTTGCATATTTCTAAATAATTTATTATATTTTATTTTAAAACCTATTTTTGTTTAAAGTAAGGCACTTTTTTATTTCGCCATTTCAAATTTTAAAAATATATTTATATATTCAAAGTTTACGTTAGCAAAAAACCCGAAAGAATAATTTAATCGGTTTCTTTGGTCCTATTCAAATTTAATGTTTAGTTAAGGGATATATTTTAGATAACTCCGATCGTCCTATCTAAAATCTCTTTGTCTGAAACATTGTACAATATTTATCGAGGCTAATAAAATGAACAACGGTTTGCCAAAATATATTATTATAAACGGTCGGAATCTCGAACCATAAATTTTAAATTTAATTGTAAGGTAAGCAGTCGTTTATTATTGCTAAAGTTATATTGGTATTTTATTCCCTAGCGTTAGGGGAGACTAACAAGGAAAATACATTCTATTCATTAATTCTTTACAGATTGCTATTTCTAACAATTTACATTTCAATTTTTCTTCATATTTTTAATATTTGAAACTCATTTTATTAGCTTCGGAACATTAGGTCGTATTTTATAATATTTTATTTCATGCAGAGAAAAGGAAAGAATATAAACAAACAGTTTGTTTCCTGCAAATACAACACTGGTCCTCTCACCATACGCTTTTCGATCACCTTATGGTCTTATCAGTGGAGCTGTATCGAACCGAGAGCAACGATCGCAGGAAATATCTGCTATATAAAATATAAATTCCAAAGTGTGTCGGTAAGATATTAAAAACCTGCAAGCTGCGACACCAGACTGAAAAATATCGCCAGTCAAACGACATCAATATAATCACTGGAGTAATGCGAAGTTTTTAAAAATCAAAATTTCAGTAAGTGATAAAGAAATCTATCTGCCGTATTTAAATAGTTGTTTTTATGTATCACCCTTTCAAGCAGAGAAAAGAAATGAATATATACAAACAGTTTGTTTCCTGCAACTACAACTCTGGTCATCCCTCCATACGTGTTTCGACAACCTTATGGTCTCGTCAGTGGAGCTGTATTGAACCGAGAGCAACATTCACAGGAAACAACTGTTATTTGAAATATAAATTCCAAAGTATATCGGTAAGATATTAAATGCCTGCCGACTTCGATACTAGACATCGCTAGACAAGCGACATCTATAGAATTACCGGAGTAATGCAAAATTTTTAAAAATCAAAATTTCAGTAAGAAATAAAGAAATATATCTGCTGTATTTAAATAGTTGTTTATATGTATCATCCTTTCAAGCTGACTGGATCTAGTATAGCTTGTTTTATCTTAGGAATACAGATTAGGTATCAAATTTATGACAAAGGCCTCACAAAACGGCTATCTAGAAATTTTAGAAGATGTAATATCTAAATTGCTATAAAATGTTCCTTTGACGATGTATAATGATATATATTTCTAACAAGATGGTGCACCGAGTCGCAACTTTCAGATAGTTAGACTTGTTTTGGAAACTAATTTTCCTCAAAGTTGTCACGTTTCAATTTTTCGCTTAAGTTCGCTATGGCTAATTCCGTTAATTTAACCTTATTTTTTGCAAATACTGTCGTTATGGGCAACACAGTATCATTTTTCTTAAGTATTTCCCAGAGTTAGCATTTTATTAAGTACAGTTTCAATTAATTTTATTTTTCAAGTTGGCCATTATTTTTTCCTGTTTTGATATTTCATTAGACTGTGTTTAGGTATTTTCTTATCGATGTTGAACTTACTGCTACCTTTTTTTTATTCAGACAGATCTTGTTTTTTCCCCAGCCATTTATATTTACATTTGAATGGAATTGTATGTATATTGGGTTGCGGAAAATTTCTGTTATTATATTAATATGTATTTCTCGAATTTGAAAATAACTAGTGGGATACTTATTAGATTTACTTTTGTTTTAAGTGGAAAATACTAATGATTAACAAATTGGCTTAACTAACATATGCATTTTAGCCGACTGTTGTTTCCAAGTGTCATTCTTTTTGAGCCGTAATTTCTTTCACACGTGGCAATTGAACGCGCCTAACGGAAGTCGATTAGTGCGCACGCTAGTCCATGGTTACAAATAAATTAAATTTTACCTTGATTTTCACTGTTTTCTGGTTTGATTCGGCCGAAGCAACGGCAGACTTACATCTCAATTTTTATTTGCCAAATTTTTGGTATTCTGAGATGGAAAGTGATAAATTATCCGGGTAATTCTGTTGAGTTTTGGAGTACCGCATCTTTTGCCTGGTTGGCAGTTATGGATTTTTTTACCGGATAAACCTGGAGACAGGAATTTTGGACAGTTTGCACGTGTCAACGAAGAAACCAGACTAGACCCCAAAGACATCGGGGAAGGAACATTAAATTAACAGTTATTATAACAATCCTACATGGATTTCTAGATTTTAAAAGATTTCAGCTCAGAATTGATTTTTTCCGCGTGAAATTAAAGCATAATATTTAAAACCAACCGTTATGTTATTCTAAATTTCATTTAGACCCAAAAGTAACCACTTTAGAATATTATTAAGATGTACTTTGGGGTTTCTGGGGCCGACTATTACTGTTTATTCTTAATTACCGATAAATTTTTCTTGTAATTTTCTTAGCCTTCGATAGTTATTATCTTATAAACACCTTATTTATTATTGTTATATTAGTGAGACTTAATTTGAGCGTAACTTGTCTGTTTATTGTGAAATATAATATATTTTGTTATGTATTTGCTTCTTGGACGTATCACAATATTACATTTTTTAGTTTAATTAATTTATTAGTAGCAATACTGAAGTATTTTGTATTATATGCAATTTCAGAGCCCCATTCTGAGTACGTTATTGGGTAATTTAGAGTTACCACCCACCCCTACTCTTTGGTATAGGAGTTAGCCTGGCACTTTGCTCGCTGGTACTAAAATATAAAAATAACTTGCAAACTTTCTGTTTATATATGCTTATATTCTCTAATTGAAATCTGGAATTGTACCATATTTAATTTACGCATTAATAACTAAATAAATAATTTAACTTTATTTATTTGTAACTTGGGAACCACTGAGATTTTGACCTCTTTTTAAAATGCTAACTACCCCTATTTTGTCATCATCTTTTCCTGACATTGTTTTGGTGAACATCCTGTACACGGAATTCTGAACTTTGCAAACTTTCTGTTTATATCTGCGTAAAAAAATATAGAATAAGTTTTGTTTTCCATTGGACAAAATATTAAACCAGAACGTGCCGGGAATAAGCACGTTTTCAGAGATAAACATAACCCGAATTTTGAAAAAACAAAAAAAAGTGGAAATTTATTAATACAGAAAATGGGTTCACAGGGATCATTTTACCGACAAAAGAAGGGAAAAAATTTATGTTAATATACCCCAGATAAAATGCATGAAACATTGTTAAGAAGCTCATGGGGAATAAATTGCGGACATTATTTCCCTTTTATATTTTATACCGGTTGCCTACTTTTAATTTAACATAATGCAGGATATCTATCATAATCATCGTCATAATAATAGTATATTAGCGGATCAAATAAATACAATCCATTTTAAAAATAAAAATACAAACACTATTTAAAACAGTCAGAATTAAAAAACTAACAAATATTATTTAAAACAATCAGAAATTAAAAAAAAAACTACAAATCTAAACATACATCAAAGTGCTTCAAAAGACTAGTATTGACAATTGATAATATTAACTAGTTTTTCAAGAACTGTAAAATCTTTAATTTGAAGACATTAATTGGCAAATGAAAAATATCAATCTCGGTAGGAAGTGAATTCATTTCCCTACACATTCGAGAAATAGGACTGTTAATGCCATAATTCGTTCGGCGATATATCACATCAAACAAATTGTGCGCTCTAAAAGCTCTTTGAGGAACTGATAATCCAATATTATTGAGTAGTTCGGGAGAATCAATACAAGAGTTAACAATCTTATAAAGTAGAAAGAGGTCAAGATATAAGCGTCTCACACACAATAGTAGCAACCTCAAAGCATCAGCAGTATCATCATATACAGACCGCTCCTGCTGCATTCCCTGTTTAAAGGCAATGAAACTGAAAAACTTTCTTTGTAGTCTTTCTACTTTTTCTTTATATGTAAAATAATGATGTGACCAAACTTGGGACGCATATTCTAAGATTGATCGAACTACAGAGCAGTATATCACTTTAAAACAGTCTACACTATTAAAATCTGTAAGCATTCTCTTCACAAACCCGAGCAACTTCAAACCACTGTTCACAATATTATCAATATGTGTGTCGAGGTAAAGGGCCCTATCAAATATAACACCCAGATCCTTCACACATTCAACGCGATTAATCATGTTATTATCAAGAAAGTAATCAAAAGTTATCCAATCCCTTTCACGATAAAAACTTATAATGGAGCATTTATTAACATTGAGGTGCATAAAATTTAACTTACACCATTCAGAGAACCGAGCTAGATTCCGTTGAATGCCCTCGCAATCATTGCTACTGCTGACAACCCGAAATATCTTTAAATCATCTGCATAAAGAAGACATCTACTGAAAGTTATGATGTCCTCAATATCGTTAATAAAGCAGTTAAAAAGGAGCGGAGCGAGGTGAGCACCCTGAGGAACCCACAGGTAACAAATATATCAGATGATTCACAGTTATTAATTTTTAGTCGCTGTACTCTACCAGACAGGTAACTATTTATCCATTGTAGAAATGATCCATGGATGCCCAAGCCTTCCAGCTTGTAAATGAGAAGTTGATGGTTAACCTTGTCGAAAGTCTTGGAGAAGTCAATGTAAATAGCACCTCGCCTCCAAAGCTTCCACCAACTACTGCTCATAGACAAGCAGATTAGTAGTAGTCGATCGACCTGCCATAAAACCATGCTGTGAAGTTGCTAACACATGCCTAAAAACACACATCTTTTGGTAAACAATACCCTCAAAAATCTTACTAAATAGTGAAAATTTCGAAATTCCATGATAATTTTCGACGTTAGCTCTGTCTCCATTCTTATGGATTGGCATAATGTAAGTAGTTTTCCATACTTTTTGGAAAATACTCGTTGATAAGGAAATATTGAAAATCTGAGCCAACACTGCAGACAAAACACCCTGACAATTCTTAACAAATATGACTAGTATCCCGTCGGGTCCGGTACCCAATTTACTGTTCAGGTGATCTATTGCATTAAACACGTCCACATGCTCAACTTGAAGGAAACTAAGGTTTACAGTTTTCATATAATTAAAAGTACGGGTCTCACAATGCTCATGCGTGTAGACTGTGGAGAAAAAAGCTCTAAAGAGCTCTGCTATAGCGGTTGAGTCTTCCGCTCTAACATTATTATGTGACATACTACTAGGAAGAGAAAATTTCGTATTCTTGGCATTAACATACTTCCAGAAATACCTACTATCAAACTTTATAGAATCTTCAAAGCCAGATATATGGTTTTGATAATTGTATTTATATGTGCATTTGCATAGCTTACGTAACTCTGAAAATAAAATGTAATCAGAATTGGAATTGGAAATTTTATATTGTTTATGGGCTTTCTTTTTTTCAAAAATCATAGACTTTAATTCTGGACTGAACCATTGCGGAAATTTTTTATTTTTTGCTTTAGCTTTTGGGACATAGATATCAAAGCAAGAGTTCAAACACTGATAAAATGTATCTAATATTTTATCTACATTATTTTGTGTCATTAATGAGGCCCAGTCAAAATTTGCCAAGAAAAAGTTCATTTCCAAATAATTACAGTGTTTAAAATCATTATAGTAATATTCAAATTTAAGTTCATCCAATTTTGTCGGTAGCGGAATTTCTAAATATAGAGCTGGATGATAAATATCACAACGCGTAATGGGTTCTGTGGAAATGACAACTCTAACATCTGAACTACTGCTAAACACTAAATCTAATATGTTGCCCGAGACATTCGGAAATGAATTCAGTTGATACATATTTAAATATGCTGACAAATCTGATAAAAATTCTGATTGTTTATTTAAGTTTCCCATGGGAATCGCTCCAAATTCATTATTGCTCCATAACAAACCTGATAAGTTAAAATCACCACACATTAAAAAATTATCACACGTGTACTCCTCAAATAATTTACTCCCTAAATCACTAACACTGTTTAACTTAAAACTGGTCTAAGTTGACAATAAAGGTAAATTGCCAAATGCAACAATCTGATACAAGAATAAAAAACATCGTTTTATTTTATAGTCAAAGCAAAAAAACAAAATTTGTTTACATTTAGGAGAAAATTATTCACTTATCGATTCGAAGGCTCTATCTTTCGATTTGTCTCGTAAATTTTTATATATAAAGATAAGAAAAAAGTGTTTTATTATACCTCTTATAAATTTAACATTATTACAGTTACACTTTAGAATATGATTAAGATGTATTTTGGAGTTTTTGGGGCCGATTATTACTATTTATTCTTAATTATCGATAAATTTTTCTTATAATTTTCTTAACCTTCGATAGCTGTTATCTTGTAAACACCTTATTTATTGTTGTTAAATTCATGAGACTTAATTTGAGCGTAACTTGTTTGTTTATTGTGAAATTTAATATATTTTGTTATGGATTTGCTTCTTGAACAATCCAATGTTTAGGTTAATTAATTTATTAGTAGCAATACTGAAGTATTTAGTATTATATGCAATCTCAGAGTCCCATTCTCAGTATGTTATTGGGGAATTTAGAGTTATTTAGCATCGTGATATGTTCATGGCCACATTAACTTTCAGTTTAAATTCAGCATTTTTTTTTGTGTAATCGACTGCAACACTTGAGTATTAGAGACTTATTAAGTGAAACTAGAAATTCCTTCTGCTCTTCTATTTTTTTTTAAATAAAAAGTTAATGTCTAAACGTGTATCTTGGCTTTTCACATTGTATTCTAGAAATTAATTTGATCATATTTTGAGTGTATTTATTTTTTTGCTCCTGCCTTCTTCTTCAAGTGTCTTCTCCATTGCGGAGGTTGGCAATCATAATAGCTATTTTAATTTTTGAGGCAGTTGCTCTAAATAGTTGTTTTGAACTGCATCCAAACCAGTCCCTTAGGTTTTTTAGCCATGAAATTCGTCGTCGTCCCACGCCTCTTCTGCCACTTATTTTGCCCTGGATTAAGAGCCGTAAGATGCTGTACTTTTCTCCTTGCATAATGTATCCGAAATATTGCAGTTTTCTCTGTTTTACTGTTATCTCGACTTCCTTTTCTTTCCCCATTCTTCTCAACACTTCGGCGTTCGTAACTCGATCCACCCACGAAATCCTCTGAATTCTTCTATAGGTCCATATTTCAAAAGAGTTAAGTCTTCTCGTTGCCTCTCGATTCAGTGTTCATGCTTCCATTCCATAATATAGAACACTCTATACGTAACATTTAGTCAGTCGTATTTTCAGGGCTAACGTTAGATCTTTGCTGCAGATAACCTTTTTCATTCTAATAAAGTTGGCACGTGCTTTCTCGATTCTGGTTTTTATTTCGACGGTATAGTCATTATTTTCTGTTATTAGGGTTCCCAAGTGTACTTCTTAACTCTTTCTATGTGTTGGCCTCCTACCATTAGGGTTTCATTATTATTGGTGTTGTTTTTACTAATTATCATGAACTTGATCTTTTTCGTGTTAAGAGAGAGTCCATATTCTCTACTAACTCTTAATATTTTATTCATTATCTTTTCTACGTCCTTCAAACTATCAGCTATTATTACGGTGTCATCTGCATACCTAATATTTTTGATTAAAACTCCGTTTACTTTTATCCCTGCTATTTCAGATTCAAGACTTTCCAATATGACCTCTTCAGAATAAGCGTTAAATAGTAAAGGTGACAATATACACCCTTGTCTGACTCCCCTTTGTATTTTCACATCTCCGGATATTTCCTGTCCAAATCTTACTGCCGCTCGCCTTAGAGTGAATGAAAACGCGGTTTATTTTAGCCAGGTTTATTTGAAAATGATTAAAATTAATAAATCAAGTATTGTAACGTCATCATACAGTGGTCTAGAGTCATGAATTTTATGTTCAGTTTCGTGATGATTGATTTAATTGAGGAACTAATTATATTCTAAATCTTTTGTTTTATAATTTTATTAACGTAATTATCAGTAATCATTTGGAGTCGAGCTCGTCTTTTATGGTTCGTTTATAGATGTGCCTTTACTATTATCTATCTTGATTTATTATTTAAAACATTGCTTCAAATTAAGTTTTTCTGTCAACTTTCGCTAACTAATTCTCAACTAGTATCTTTTTTTTATGCTACCTTAACTTAAAAATCACCTTCGATTTATTTTGATACAAGAATAAAAAAAACATCGTTTTATTTTATGATCAAAGCAAAAAAGCAAAATTTGTTTACATTTAAGAAAAAACTATTCACTTATCGATTCGAAGGCTCTATCTTTCGATTTGTCTCGTAAATTTTTATATATAAAGGTAAGAAAAAGGTGTTTTATTATACCTCTTATAAGTTTACACTTTCGAAAGAGTAGAATTCCCATAGGCTTTTTGTAACATTTTTACCATAGTAGTATAGGAATTTTCGTTAAAATCGTAAACTTTAGGCGATCCTGAACGTACAATACTTTTTTTATAGTTAAATCCGACGAAAGTACTTGTGTAGACTGATATAAACAATTTAACCAACTTGGTTTTTTTCGAGTGGAAAATCTGACTATTTTTTGATTAATGGATATTATTATTAATAGAACATATTCTCTAATTATGCTAAAATTATTGAAAGTAGATTAGTAGTTTTGGACACCACTTCACATATTCGTAAATATATACACAGGTAAACGCTATAATATTAGAACGGATATAGAATACCAAATTAATGACAGTGATGTCAGCAGGGACTACAACAGAATTAAATGGCTTCGTAACAAATAGTCTATTAAATAGTTCATGTTACCTCGTAACTGAATTATACCGATACAAATGCTAATGAAGCAAGTTTCTAATCTAAAAAAATTATTTGGTATTGATCTGTCTGTCTCCACATTTTTCTTAAACAAGTTTTATGAAATTTTTTGTTTAACTTGATTTCGCTAAAATATCTATATGTGTGTCCATATACAGCTTTTTAGTAGTTTTTTTGAATCGTATGTAGGTGTATCAAATTCTCAATTATTTTTTTGTTCCCGAAACTACAGGCAGATGTAGGATGACAGACAAACAGACAAACATATCGATACACTGATAAATAAAGAGACATAATAGACATGTCGACAAAAAAACAACCAAATTGAAAATCCTAAAAACTGCTTCGAACGCAGATGTGCCAACACATAAAAAGACAGACAGAGCTCAAACAAAAACAATATGCATATTAAATATAAAAGTATCCTTCGATGCATATTTCTTTATTTTCGGAGCATTTATTAAGACAATAAAAATGCCTAGTAAATTTAAGCTTGTTTCTCTAGATGTAGTGGCTCTATCTACAAACATCCCTAATAAACTTTTAACTAATATAATCAAAGAAAAATGGGACCTATACCACCTTAAGCGAGGATATATTTATAGAATGCATCAATTTTTGTTTAACTAATAACTATTGTCAATTCAAAGATACTTTTTATCAACAGTTGGCGGTTGCGCAATGGGCTCTCCTATATCTTCAACCGTTGCACAACTAGTCATGGAATACTTAGAAGAGGAAGTTTAAAAAAAAACGGACATACCTGTTATTTTTTTCAAAAGATACGTCGATGATTGTCTTACAGCTGTACCTGAGGATCAAATAGATAATATTCCAAAAACGTTTAATAATTTTCTCCACAAATTACAATTTACGCGAGAAATTGAATATAATAACGAAATTAATTTCCTCGATTTGACATTAATCAGAACCGTAAATAGCGAGACACTTAGAACTAAATGGTACACAAAAAACACCTGGTCAGGCCGATATGTTAATAATAATTCACACCACCTTACATCTCAAAAAAAATAGTGTAATAATAGGATTAACAAATAGAGCACTAAGCGTAACCTCACCAGAATATCGGTCAGAAACATTGAAGAAGGTAAGAAAAATACTTAAAGAACATAATTTTTTAGAAGACCAGATAAACAAAATAATTAAACAACGTACTTATAGATTTTACAATAAAAAATGCTCCCCATAACCTTTCCGAAAACTAATAATGTTACAAAATATATCTCCATGCCTTACGTTCAAGAATTGTCTGAGAATATCAAATATATATTTAAAGAAACACGATATTGTTGTATGTCACAAAGCCCAAAACTGTCTATCCTCACTCTTTACACCTTTACAAAGTAAAGTTCCTTAAAAAAAGTCAAATGTAATTTATTCCCTACAACGTATGAATTGCCCAAAAAATACATAGGAATGACAACCAAATTCATAGACAATAGATTAAATGGACACAAATATACAAAGAACGCATTTACGGCTCTACACAAACATAAAACTAATCTTAAGCATGAGTTTGATTTTGTAAATACTAAAATTTTAACGCAACATGAAAACTCTCATAAACTTCTAGTGAAGGAAATGATATAAAAAGAGAACAACATGTTGTAAATGATAAACAAGACACAAGCAATTTAAGCTAAATTTAACACAATTTAATCCGCTGAAAATATTTTTAAACTATAATCAAACTTATAGTTTACCTCGGAATAATAACCAAGAATTATTCCATACCCGCTACACCTTTTTACAAACTCCTCAGATATTTATTATGTACAAAAAAAAATCCATACAAAGTCAGTAAGTAATCGAACATGATGTCTCGAGATGCGTATATTTGAGTTTCATAAACATGTTTGTTTGTGATTTTAATTATTTGGACAAAGTGTATTTTATTGTTAATTAATTTTAATATTTTAAAATGATTGTCAATTGAAGTATGCCTCTTTTTGTAGGTTGTAAATATTACTTAATCAAAAAGCAAATAATAAAAAAAATGTTTTTGAAAAAGCCTACCACGACAGGCGAAACTTTAAATAGCCTTTGATGTCTACCCAAGAAATTTATATATATATATATATATATATATATATATATATATATATATATATATATATATATATTGTATAGATATATGATAAAACCCAATATTGGTTTGAGATCACACAATAAAAAACAATACACAGAAAGATTAAAATCAATAATTGATACAAAATAAATTAGTAACTACAGTGTATATTATAGTATTAAATAGAATTAAGTATAGTTTAAGGCATTTTGTATAAAATTTAGAATAGATAATTAGGAATAGTTTTAAGAAAAACTCAATAGCTACCAAAATGTTGGTCTACGCAGATAATTTTCAAACCGTTTGTTTTGTCAAAGTCTTGAGTTAGTTTCCTCTTTAGAGACATAAGTTCAATTAAAAACTATGTTAAACATATTGAACAAGAAAGAGGAAATATTATTGTAAATTAATATATATCTTTAGTTGAACTATAAGTAAGTGAATGCTTTAGAAAAACTAAGAATAAAGTGTTACTCATTTATTCTAGTTCCAAAATAAACAATCACATTAAAACTAAAAATGCGTGAAATTTATTACGAGTGCGGATATAGAGAAAAAAAACACGGTGATCAGTGAAAAACATTCGTTAATGTGCAGTTTGAAACAAGAATGTAATAGTTTTAAGATTTATTATACAAAATATGGGAAAATTAAAACCATGTATGGTATATATCAGAAAAATGTAAGACAGATTTATTTAGATAATAAGATAGATTTAAGTTTTTAGTAGGCAAATCTAGGATTAAAATGTCCAGAAAATGTTATTTAATACATAGATAATAATATCCGAGGCAATAATAAATATTTTAGTTTTTTCGAACAAAATAGAGTCAAATAGTCATAAATTTATATGTGCAAGTCGATTATTTTAATCAATTTTAATATATAAGTAGTATGCCAAAGCGGTTTTAATGTATATCAAAGTGTCGAAAAAGCTCTAAAGTTTATTTTGGGCAAGTTCAATAATGCTCAACGATAGAATGTTGGTCCATTTATTCATCAAAACATATAAAATTCCAGTAAAAATTGATCAAATTAAAAAGCTTCAATAAATCACAATTTTTCAAGTTGGCAATATTTATCACACTGATGTCACAAATATGACCAATCAGGTTGGAGACGATTCAAATGTTTCGGTATCTTTTAAATAGCCGAAGCGTAGGAATTTCGTCAGAGTTGAAATAATCCAGTTGCTAAAAGCATCGCGTCTAGAGAGCTCCCGAAATTTTACCATAACCTCAAATTTTCATTTGTTTACTTACGTCATTAAAACGAAAGTGAAATATTTTGTTTTGTTTTATTTTAAGTGAGGTTATGTGTTTGTTTTGATAAGAAAACAAGTCTAGTATTTGATAAAATTAAATAAAAGTATCGAAGTTTGTCCTACAAATAAAATAATCAACTCTCAAATAACAACAAGTTCGGGAAATAGTGTTTTGGGAAAAAACAATAAAATTAAGTGATATATAATTAAAGAAGTTTTGGAAAAAATATTTCCTTACTTGATAGGAAACCATTACAAAATATTTTGGGAGATTTTTGAAGAAGAAAGCGAGTAAATCAATATACTGGGATTGTGTTTATGAAATTGGACCAAGGTACAGAAAACAAAACACCAGCATCAATAATAGTCTAAGTTTTAACAAGATAAAAATAAAATTTTACTTATGGATGATAGCTTGTCAAACCAACCTGATAATATATAAATAACATTAATAATCAATAGTAGCTGTCATTATAATAAAAATTAACCACTTATATCACGTCACGGCAAACCAAAATTTTTAAAAATAAACCAATTTTTGAGAAATTAAATACGTTTAAAAAATTAAATTGCAGTAACGCCATCTAGTAGTAGGTTGCAAAATTGAAATATTAAAACGTTGCCAAGGTGTGATATAGGTTGTTGAAAAGGGTTAATGCATGGCAAGTAAAAATAAATAAATGACAAATTGATAAGAAGCACAGTTACATGAAATTTTATAGTATTGTTCTCATCCAAAATTGTTGAAAATTGTGCCATATTTATTAATTTTTGAATAAAATATATTATGGATTAATCTGTTTGTGTATTCATTATCTGGGTGTGATCTTTTAAAACAACTGAACTCATCTGAAAAGAGGGTAAAATTAACAGGTAGGAATATATATATATATATATTTTAAAAACTTTTTACGTCTACTTCATTTTTTTAGAGCCACTTTTAAAATTGCATCTAGGTGGCCATGAGCGGACGCAAACTAATCTAAGGACCTTAGGTGATGTCAAAAAAATACAATCGCAAAGTTTTAGTTACTAGTATGAAAGACAGGAATAAGAAAAGTTGACAAAATTACGTTTTCATTTCTAACAATTAATTTTCAAATAGCGACCCCTTTTTGACAACTACTTTTCGAAAAAAGCATTCTTTGACGAATCTAACGGTACTAATTTATTTGCGATTGTATTAGACATAAGAACAGAAATTAAATATTATTAAGCAAAATACTGGATAATTTATTTACTTATGACAAGCGCGCCATGGACAGCCATGATGCATAATAATTTGCAACTGTTTTTATCAAGTCTTCTTTGGAAAACAAAGCACTCACTTAAGTAGATAATGACAGTAACATACGCTCTAAGAACAGACGTAAAAGTTTCTTAATTTTCATTAAGTTTAGTTTAAATTTTCGTTAAAATAATGTATACTCAAAGTGAAAAAGTGGATATGTTATTAATATTTGGAGAGTGTCATAGAAATTCAAGGAATGCTGCCGAGTTGTATGCTCATAGATACCAGAATCGGCAACATCCAGCCCATCAGTATTTTCCGTATGTCGAGGCTCGTTTTAGGCAAATAGGAAATCAAGGCATTTAGAAGTATAACGCCCCAAATGCTACAAAACGTGTTGAGAGAAAGAATTGAACGAGCTGAAATGTGTCGTGAAAAAGAAGGAATGCATTTTGAACATTTACTACACTAAACTTTTTAACAAATTCAGCTACTGTACTTTCAAATATTTTAAGTGCGTCGTCTAAGTTATTAGTTTATTTTGTTAGTGTTTTGTTAATTTTGTTAAATTTTTAATCCAATTCCTGTCTTTCATACTAGTCACTAAAACTTTGCGATTGTATTTTTTTGACATCACCTAAGGCCGTTAGATTAGTTTGCGTCCGATCATGGCCACATTCTCATTTTGATACACATAATACTCTAGAAATTATGACTTGTCTAATAGATTCGTTGAATGTATATATATATATATATATATATATATATATATATATATATATATATATATATATATGAATATAAATTTTGTGCGGGTGCGTATAGCGCTAAATAGGGTTCGTGCGGCCAGCCTAGCGCGACCACACACCATATAATCGTCATAATATATATATATATATATATATATATATATATATATATATATATATATGGATTCTTTGTTATAATTACAAATCTACTCTATCGATTTGTCTCAATACACATGAAAAATAATTTTTGGTATTTCTCATTACAATGATACAGTTTTATAATACGATTTTCAGAATGGCAGCTGGCAGACTAATTTTATTATTTTGTCATGAGAATACAGGTTACGGGATTTAAATTCCATAAATTTAAATTTTCATGTGGTTAAATAAATTTTAATAGTTCAAGCGAAGTTTCCTAAAGTTAAGAATGGCGGAATCAAGATGGCGTATTTATTCTAGACTCTCAACAGAATATCAAATAAAGAGAATTTTAGCAGTGTATTATTAAGAATCTTAGTACTTAAATAAATTTGCAATTACAAAATTGCAGTTAATATATTTTTAAAATGATTGGTCCAAGATGGCAGCAAAATTATATATTACAATGTTTGAAAATGACAGATCCAATATGGTAGATATATATTTTATTAGACTGTAAATCTAATTCCTTCGAAATATAAATTGAAGTTATGCAATTTTAGAAGTTGCTGATCAAATATACGAAGTAACTTACTGACTTTTTTATAGCATAAAATTAGGTTTTTGAATTTTAAATGTTAAATCCGAGATTGCGGGCTGAATGAGTAATTTACTTTTTTTGAAGAATGGAAATTTCATTTTAGTTTAAATTATTTCTTTTTATTATATGCATATCTTTAACGCCTTAAGTACTTTCTGTTTTATAATTAATCTAATAAAATTATTTCAAGCAATTCGAATTTTTAATCAGCAACAGTCTAATATAAATCCGCCATCTTGAATCCGCCGTTTTGAAACTTAGGAAATGTCGTTTGTATTTTTAAAAATTATTTAACTACATCAAAATCCTGGAAATTGTATTATAGAGTATTATCATTGTAATGAGAAATACCAAAAATCATTTTATGTATGTTTAAAAACAAATCAGTAAAGTAGATTAGTATTTATAGCAGAGCATTAAATATTAAAGGCCCAACTGCAAATTAAACTAGACATCTTTATCAAAAGTTTGGGCTTAATATAAACTATTTTTTTACGATAAAAAATTAGGGGTGGACCACTTAACAAAAATGTACTTATATATATATATATATATATATATATATATATATATATATATATATATATATATATACATATATATATATATATATATATATATATATATATATATATATATATATATATATATATATATATTATATTTTCCAGAGTCTTGGACCATCCATTATATCCTTTTTTCTAAGTTATTATGTCCGTTCTGCGATGCAGTCGTGATATTTTTTGTTATTACATGTTGTATATTTTTTTGATCTCTGGCCAAGATCATATGCGCTTTTAATATATTTAATGAAGTAGTATCATCATAAAATTTAATGCATAAAAGTTTTATTTAAAATAAAGTTTATTTCAGGATATTGTAAATTATGTTGTAAGGATTTACTTAATAGAACTGATCAAAGTTATTTCATTTTCATACATACTTACAGTGAATACTATTAAACGGATCTTCCGAATTCAGATGTTTAACTCGAAAAAAAAACAAATCATATTAGGAATTAACTGGCACTCTGGTACAAGCACTCCGTACACCACGCCACTGGCTCACCGAAGGAAACTTGCGGCTCACTATTCTAGTATCATAAAAAATTTAGAATAAGCTCTCAAAACCATATAGAAAATAGATCTATATATTTTACATTTAAAAACGAGGCTAGAGGCTGTGTAATTTTTCCATGAACTAAATATTCCTTATAGCATTAAAAGAGAAAATCCAAAGAAATATAAATTAAAAGTTGAAACCCAACACACGTATAGGTCCACGCCATATCTATCAAAATCATTTAACAATATAATACATTTCCAAGAAACACATAATACTTTTCTGCAATGAAATCAGAAACTAAATTAAATAGTCCACGTTAACCCTATCATATCTCTGTCAATTTATTGGCTACCAAAACATATATCACCAATTAGATATGCTGAAAGAAAATCATAATTTCCATTAAAATTGTCCCGCCGCCAATAGCTACTCAATGTCGGATCTTGCAGACAGCGGCTTTTACACTGTAGAATTAGTTCTTTAAATTTTCAAATGCAGCGAGTATCAACTGAACTTGACGATGAAGAAAGAAATTTTATTAATTAAATTTCCTGTGAAGATGGTGTTTTATGAGTTCTGTCTAAAAAAAGCAACTAATTTCAAAAAATGCATTTAATAATGACAAAACACTAGGTGAAGTTTCTAAAATTTACGTAGAATTCATTCAAATTTATTTAGCTTAAGTTATAAGGCAGATGCTGTAAACTCATCAAATATCCCAAAAAAAATCGCTATAAGGCCTATATTTTTATTACCAATTAAATATCATTTGTATTAACTTCGGTACAACACATTTTGTTTAGCGTTTCACAATTTTGTTTGGAAGATAGCTATTTATTCGCTTGCTCGGGGTTTTATTAACAAAGTTTTAGAGATAATGATACCAAATTTAGTACGACGAGTTCAAGATTGCTTATTTTAGAGCACTTTTTTTATATAGTAATATTAGTAGCTCGAACTTCTTATCTTTTGTTTACTTTAGTTCTCAGTAATGTACAAATTTAACGACGGTTTAGTATTTTTGTTAATTTTATATAATCTGTACAAATTTTAATGAATAATTTCTTATTAATGCATTGCCTACTCCCATTCTATTCTAAAACACATCATTGCAATACAATTTTTTTTTTTTGGAAAAATCTAGAATCGAAAATTTACAAAAGAAAATTTAAAGTAATAGTTATAATATTTAACTCTCCTCCTAATATTTATCCATCCTAAACGAAATCTTTGGTTTTCCTGTAACTATTTTTACCTTTGTTTTTTACTATTTCTTGAAAATAGTTCAATATACTTCTTATCTTCTTACTTGATAATTATGTAAGGTCTCCATGTCTCTGACTATATCCATCATCTTATCTTTTTTTCAGAGTTATACATATGTTTTAGAACAAAAAAAAAGTTAAGCACAATTTACTAATTGTCATTCTCACTTAATATAAGGTTTTAACCAATAGATGCCTCTAGATTCACTAAGTTTATTGTGTACAGGATTTTTTTATATTTGGCACCATATGTAAAGGCTTTAATATAAGTGATGGAAAAAACTTTCAATACGAAACTTATAGGATTTTTTCCATATTGTCTTTTAGATTCGTTTCAAAAAACAGTGACTTATTGTAAAGTTGAGAAACAAAATAAATTTTATATTTTTAAATGATACACCTTACATATTCTCTGCTAGAATGAATGGTATTTTCTTCCTTACTTCAAAAATATACAAGTTAGTATTCGGACTAACTGGCGCTTAAATATTTAGGTTTGAATTTTTAATAAACTGATATGAAAAGAAGGTGGTCTGGAAAACAAATACTTTATTTGCATTGTTATGTCTTAATATGGTTTAGAATACTTATTATATTGACTAATGTTCTTAAACTTAAACTGTCACAGAAAACACTAAAAGATGGATTATTTAGAAGAAAAAAAAATCAAATAATTTGTCTTGAAAATAATTATAATAACTGGAGTAATAATAATAAGATAAACAAGTAGATATTTTTAAGTATAATAAAATATTGGACCCAGTAACACTAACTCAAAAATAAGTTAGGAATATCTTTACAGCTGCAAATGTTCTACGCGTCGTCCGCGAGCTAGTCCTTTGTTTCCGTATTTGACTCCCTGAATTTTTACCCCTGCTTTTTCTTTGTGTCTCCGCAATCACACTCCCTGTAGGTCGCTATTCTTCAATAATATTTCAGTTAATTCAACTCGCTCCTAAAGATACCCTGGGTCAGTCCTCCCTTCTTTTTACTTGGAGATGCTTCTGATTTTCTTCTCTCCCTTGTTGTTTCGTCTTTCCCACTCCATACATTACCACAACAAGAAATGCCCCGTTTATCATTGTCAGAGCGTTGTGAATACCCAAACGTTGTTACATGTTGAACGATAATTTCCCATTTTTGTACCTCCTTTACTATGCCACTGAACAATTCTGTGATTTGTGCTATGTTTTCCCTTGTTACCTCCTTTCTTTCCTCATCTCTTTTAACCCTTTCTCGACTTTTTCCCCATTCTCTAACCTATCTATTATGTCTAAGTTTCGTTTTTTTCTGTCTTTGAATAGCTAATCGATTTAGACCCCTTAATTACCTCCTTTTGTTGTCCTGTCTGCCCTGTTCATCTCTTGCTTTTATTATTCTTCAGGACTCCTCTGCCTGTCTACTATCACGCTTTCTACTTGAATCAACTTAAAATTGCCTACAATGATCAAGAACTGCATCTTTATTTTCGTCCTTATTCGAAAACTTCATTTTTTCTTCCTTCACTATTAAGCTGTTATTAAGCGCGTCCTCACAGGAATATTCAAAACTTGTACCTGGCCTACAAGCTTTTTCCAAATTCAAAAAGTCTCAACTTCTTTTCACGATGATCATTCAGAGGTGGAGATCTGCCTACTATACTTCGCTATCAAGTTAATTGCCTTTTCTATTTGATCTTCGGCTATTTTGAATAATTACTTCTTTTATTTCAGATATGAAACTTTCAGCTCCGCACCAAGCAGCCATAGAAGCAGCACTTTCCATGCCTCTGTCTACAGCGCACAGTGTGGCTTCATCAGGCAAGCGGTTCAAATGCCCGTAATTGCATTTTAATTATCAAAGCTGCTGTTCACTGAAAATACAGCTCCTAAAAGAATTGCTGTTATCTCCACCCCCATTCCGAGAAGGTAAATACAGTCAGGCAAGCACTTTGTGAACAATCAATCCCTTCGCACACAATACACCCCCCGAATATACGACCAATCCAACAACCTGCAACGCGGCAATGCTCAAAATACTGTTAAGGGTTTAAACTACCCCGAGACCAAATGTTAGTTTCAACTATTAATGCCTACGAATGATACATAGTTACTCAATTACCGCTCAAACCATCTAAGCGATGAAACGATCTGTTTGAAAAACACAGTCCAATATAGCTCGCAATGAGAATCAGTAAAGATTAGAATAAGGGTAATATCGACTTAAAAAATGAGAGGCAGCGAATCACATAATGTAAAAGATAAATCTTCGAGACTCGCGAGTAGACACACAATGATAACCTCAACGGAAAATTGAGCAAAATGTCCCAAAGTAACGGAGATAAATGTACCATAAGGGGAAATTTCTTCGAGAAAACTTTCCTTAGGTATTATTAATATATCTACTTTTCTTCAAGTTTCGTCAGAGATCAACAGAAAACAACATAATAAGGATAACATCTATTTAAAAATTGCGTGGAAAATAAAGCTTCGAGACTTACGGGTACTCGAACAAGGGTAACTTCGTCAGTAAATGAAATAAAAGTCCCAAAGTAACGGAGACTCAATTGAATGTACTACAAGCGAAAATTTCTTCGAGAAAATTTGCTTTAGATAGTATTGATATATCTACTGTTGTTGATATTTGTTCAGGGAGCAGTAGAACAGATCAGAGATACAGGTAAAAGACTGATTGAAAAAAAGAATTAAATGATATGACAGAAGATATTTCTATATCCGCTCGCAATCGAATAAGGGCAACTTCAACAGCCAGTAAACCAAAATGTCTAAAACTACCAAGGATTCAGGTAAATAAATTACAGACGAAAAGTTCTTTGGGAATATTATCTTTAAATAATTTTGATATATCTAATATTGGGAATGTTTCATCAACGATAAGCAGCATTAATCAGGAATTAAATCATCAAACGAAATTTTGTAATACGTCATGTATAATTTCGATCACTTAGCCTCGAGATATGAGAAAATCAGAAACATCCCAATTTATTACCGAACTTTAAAACTGATCAAGTACAAGTGTGAACCGTGCCAAGGGTTCTCAACCATCAATGATATTATTTGTCTTGGATTGCCGAATTTGCTAAGTATGCCCATGAAATTTTAACAATCAGTATTATTATTAATTAAGAATTTCCTTTTATATCCGTCGTTTTTATTACTTTAAAAGAATCCTAATACATCCTTCAATTTTAATAATACTATTCACTAGCTCAAGAATACTCCATTAAAAATTTAAAGTCTCGGTTAGTGCACTATTACAAAATTGATTTTAAAATTTAATTTGGGTCGCGTCTTGCTGAAAAACACTAGTTTAACAACGCTCTTTACGTACTTCGACGGTTTCCGAAAATGTACTTAGGAAATTTTGCTTTTAATTTGGTTTTATTGGAAGTAAGAATTAACTTGAAAAAGAACTTTCCTTTTAGGAGTTCGAAAATTGCAAGAATCTTTAGTATATATTTTTTATATACAGGGTAGTCGAACGATGTGGCGAGGAAAGATTACATGAATACATAGAAACCTTAGAGAAATTTGTATATTGGGTGAGGTGTAGATTAAAAATAAGCATATTTCATAAATATTTTTCTTTGTACAGGGTGTCCCAAAAAGTTGCGGTTGATCAAACTTGGTATTTTTCTTAGGGAATATCCCATATATTATTGACCCAAAAGATGTTGATGATCAATTTAAAATAAAGTTATATGGATCCAATGTGTTTTTTAATGTGCATAGGTTTTAGAAATTAATTATTTTATGTGAAAAATTGGTCTAATTTAGCAAGTTTTTCCAAATTAATAAAAACAGTTGAATATAATTCAGGATTTACAACTAAAAGTATACATTGTGCATTTTTCTGATGTAATTAAATATTTATAAGCTTTTCTATCAAACAGGATGACCACATTTTACAAAAAAAAAATTATTTTTTTAAATAGAGCTGTATTTTTCCTAATTTTTGAAAAAGCCTAAACGGGTGAATGAAAATGAAAAAGGGGTGGTGATATTGGATCATCGATGACTAGACCTCTAATGGACCCTTTACTGACCATAGCTGCAGGTCATTCGAGGTCGATCGCCTTTGCGAATGTGCCCGTTAGATCAACTGGCCTAACTGCTTCCAGTAACAAAATTGTATCTCCGAAATATCTCTGCCTTGGTCCGTTGAGTGCTGAGCATTCTCTGAGGACATGTTCAACAGTTTTATTATCCTCCAAACACCATCTTCACATCAGGTCGTCTTCGACACCGATTTTATGAAGATGTCCCCTCAGGTGACAATGTCCTGTCAACAATCCCACCACAATTCGCAGCTCTTTTCTTCCTAAAGAAAGAAGCTCCTTAGTACGCTGTGCGCTAGGTCCAGTTATATGTTCCTTAGCAAACATCATTCCAGGAGCTCCCCTCCACGGGGCTTAGTTTAAGGGCTCATCTCCACAAATTGTTAGTAAAAATTATTACAAGAACAAGGAAATTAGTCCAAATCAGCAGCCTAAATAAGCTGCATTTTTTCAAAGATCATGTATATTACGAGAAGGCATTCAACTAGATTGAACATTGGGTTATAATAGTAGAAATAGTGGAACTTTAAGGACGTCCATATGGATCATCCTTATACGAGTACCATTTTAAAATAAAAACATGTGCAACATCATCTGTAAAATCATAGGAAACAGTAGGAGTGATTCTCGCTAATAAAGATAAAAGACAGGGAGAAACGATGCCACCGAAATTGATTATTTTGGCCTTACAGGAGTGAATACTTCTGGGGAATGACTAAACCCTTATATTTAGCCAATGCCATATCCGCTGACACAAAAGATGATTCAGGAAGGTTGAAGGAAGAGTTAGCATCATCAAAAAAAAACAACTAGCTTAAAAGTGAATCTAAATAAAACAAAGGCAATGAGTCCGTAAGATCCAAAAATGAGTGATTCGATATATACATATCTTGGACCAATGTTTACATTAAGTAAACCAAATAAGTCTGGTAGACTGGATTTATCTTTGGACACACTAGAATTAAAGACACGATGAGGAACTCATTGTTGGAAATGAGCATGGCACCATGAAAAGAACCTATAAGTTTGACAGACCTTACACCATTCGATTGACTGGACCTTATTTGGTACACGGATGGGTCCAAAACTGACTATAGTACAAGTGCCGAAATACACGGGGACACACCCAGATTTAACAGCAGTGAAGCATACCACCGGTATCTTAGAGAAGGGTCTGCTACCAGATTTGTTGGATTAGACCAGTATTTAGAATTACTAAGACTGGTATTCATGGGTAGTTATTCTGGCGAATAAATCAACAACATCAAATACTCTGGAACCATATTGTGGGCCAGCAGGTTACTGCTGAGTAGACTATTCAGTAAGATAAATTGCTAAATCTTACAGCTAAGCAGATAATATATCAGGCTTGTGACAGGACTAATAACTGAAAATTGCAGCTTAAGGAAACATTTATACACAATGGGCATCTTCAATGAAGAATCATTATGCAAACTATGTGACGAAGAGGCCTCACACATCGTCATCGAATGCGAAGCTTTAACTTACTGGAGATACCTTCAGGAATCCACCAATTGAGAAAGCTTATATCCAGAAGACAAACTAGTAAACAGACTGTTAAAGACATCGACCTTCACAAAATAAATATTAATAAAAGTACAAGTGATACAGAGGGCTATGGGGAGGTTAATACTGACTCAGTTAATTACAAATATAATAGATATAGAGTATAAAGTGATATAATTGAAATGCTGAACGTGAAATGTTAAAATGATACAATGGAAAAAATAGTCTGCAAGGAGAAATACGGAAAGGCCAGTGATAAGAAGGTATGATGATGTCCAGGCCATCGAGGATTCAGAGGCTTAGGATTACGCAGGACATAAAAAATTAAAGGAAGGCCTACGCTCAATACTGGGCACAAGATGGCTAGAGAAAGAGGGAGGGAGAGGTATCTAAATGGAGAGGTCGTACCAGAAAGTTGAAGAGAAGATTTGATAGGTAATAAACGGCACTGCAAAAACTCTGTAACCAGTATACTGAGACTACATAACAAAGTACTAAAAACCCTACTTGAAAGCAGGTACGAGCTTCTTAAACTAGAACAGCAGAATTTCGAACGGGACAATCTTATGGCGACCATATAATTACATTAACATAACTCAACAGGAAAAATAAAAAATAAAACTGAAGATAAAAAAATCAGTTTCTTCTTTATACAGGTTTTCAGGTAAGTACCTCCTAATTTCTCGGGAGCATACAAGGGAAGACAAAATAAACCTACTTTGTCATACAAAAAAATGTTCCTACAATGCCCCTTAACGGAGATACAGAGTCCTAAAGGGGTACCCTGCGATTTACCTTATCAGCTCTAAGTTTTGAACCGACTTGTATAATTTAATGAGATTTTAATATTTTATGGAGACCATAACAAATAATTAAACCATACTACAGTAGATGTTTTAGATCATCAGAGAAGTCAGGATCTGACTTGCAGCCCCACTCGTTGGGCCTAATTTTTGACATGTGTCATTTTACAGGCTGAACGTACTTAATTTATTTCATAAATCTGGTGATTTTTGAGGTTAATCGGTTTTCATACGAAAAATTTAAAAATGACTAATTCTAAACACAAACAGATAAAAATAAAATACGCAAGGTGTACTGATGTACTTTAATTTGTGGGACAGCGTTGTCTAACTCTTCGAAGGCAAGAATATGTTATGCTGAAAGTTTTCCAGCTCAAACATTGTCAAGTCCAGAAACCTGTCAAAGGGTTGATCGGGGCTCAATTAATTTACCATCTTATTAAAATGCAAAAATAATGAAAACGTCTAAATGCTATTTTTAAAATGTTCAACATAAGCTCTACGTACTTCAATATATTTTCTTATTTTTCGTGCTATTCTCGCTAGTAGTTCTTCTCTAGTATTTACTGGTGTTTGATAAACTAGTCCTTTTAGTTGGTCCCAGAAGTAAAAGTCTAAGGGCTTTAGGTTTGGAGATCTTGGTGGCCATAGAAAAGGCCCATCTGAAAATATCCATCCAGAGCCAAAAACGTTTGTTAAGTGTTAACGTACTATACGATTAAAATGAGGTGGAGCACCATCATGCATGAACCACATTTACATTCTTCTATCCAGAGGTACGCCTTCTAATAAATTATTTAAATTTTGCTGCAAAAATTGTAAATAAATCTTACCATTGAGTCTTTCTTCTAAAACAAATGGACCTTTAGGGTTAGATAGATAGATAGATAGATATATAAGTCTTTATTTATTCAAATAGGTATTACTTACAAAAAAAAACCCATAAGGGCATGGAACAATGTCAAAAAATATCATTACTGTAATAAACATCATAATAAAAATTATAGTTCATTCTCAGCTGTAGATAAAAAAAGAAAAAAAATGAAAAAGAAAAAACCTCAACAAAATACAGTTTTAAATATATTTCTTGAATAATTCTATCAAGTTAATGTAGTAAAAACAAAACAATTAAAACTTAAGATAAAGGGCAATATTATAAATGAGACAAAAATTAAATAACAAGGACACTTACATACATTTAAAATTTAATAATACAGCCAATAACAAAAATTCTAATTAGAGACAATACTGCCTTTGTCACACTCATAAAATTCTTTCGATGTATAGAAGGCTTTTTTACACAAAAAGATTTTCAGGACACACTTTAATCTATTTCTCGGTAGTAAATGTACATTTTCAGGTAAAGAATTAAAATTTTTTATTATAGAAAACTCATTTTTCTGCAAAAAACTAAAGTTAAATTTATCAGAAAGCAGATTTGTTTAATTTCTAGTAATGGAGTTATGTTTAATAGATGCACCCTCAAAAAGATCCCTGTTATCAACAATAAACATCACCGAATCCAAAATGTACATACCTATAACCGTCAAAATATTGTAACTAATAAACATATTCCTACAACTGTCTTGTTGTTTCATTGCAAAAATACATCGTAAACATCTTTTTTGCAGATTCAGAATTCTATTAATATTACAGGAATTGCCCCAAAATATCAAACCGTATCTGAGTCTGGACTGTACAAATGCATGGTAAGCTGACAGAGTTGCATCGATTCCAACTCTCTCCGAAATAATTCTTAATGCGAAACAATACTGAGATATTTTAGTGGCAACTCTCTCGATGTGCGCCCCCCAGTCCAATCTTCTATCGACGTTTAGTCTCCAAACAACAGCGCTCTCAAATAATGTTATTTCCGTTGATGCTAGATCACACATTTACGATAAACCTTTGTTGGTGTTTATTTTGAGTTATAGCGTACGGGTTATCATCAGCTGAAAAATGTAAATTGTGTGAGTTTATTATGCCATCTCTTGTATAACCGGCATCATCGGTAAACAAAATAAGGTTAGAAAAATTTAGATTTAGGTTATGTTACATTTACAATAACAAACTTTTGAGTTTTTCGTTGTTTTATCTCGAAAACCGCCAGTTTTATAGTAATGATTCAAGAGTACCTTTGTTGAAGAGGAATGACCAAAGTATTTAAAAAATTAGTTTTCAGCTCCGTAAAATGATTAGGTCTAACTAATGTGGCTGCAAGTCCATTCCTGACTTCTTTGATGATCTAAAATATCTACTTTAGTAGGGTTTAATGAATCTTTATGGCCTATATTAAAATTTCATTAAATTATAGAAGTCGATTCAAAACTTATGTATGTTCGTTAAGGGGCACTTCAAAATTTTTTTTCTATGACAAAGTAGGATTACTTTGACCTCCCCTGTATGCTCCCGAAAAATTAGAAAGTATTTACCAGACAGCGTCTATAACGGACAAGGGCGTATATATGGTACCCTGTCTGAAGTTACGGAACGTTCTTGAACATAGTGATTATAACTAATACGATGTTCGTAATATAATTAAAATTATACGAAAATGTTACAACTTATTTTTACGGATTATCTCAACGAATTACCAGTGCTCACTAGACAATACATTGTGACAGAATTTGATTATAGACTCCTGCTAATGACATATTGAGGTAGCGTTAATCATTTTATCTATAATCATCTTTTGCCCCATATTAATTAATATAATTAATAACTGTTTTAATAACCTACAATTAAATTTCACAGCAATAAAGACACTCTTGAAGTCTGGTCGTGCATTTTTCCTCTTGCAGCTTTAGTACCAAACAATTACGATTATTTAAGCTTACCAACCACAACTTAGAACTTCAAGACTCAGGAAAGGCTGCTTTTTTTTAAAATTGAATAAAACAAGTTTCTCAAAACACTTAACAAAAATAAATAGAAAAACGAACTATTTACAGTGAGAAACTTAAAACTAATAAGAATTACGAAAAACTAACATAATTGCTCTTCTCGGCCGTTATGTTATTTTAACCAAAAACGTAAAACCCTATTTCAAAAAAAAAATACGTATAAATAGCTTAATTATTAAACAAAAAAAAAATAAAACCCGAAAAACAGCTATTTATATTACTTAATTAAACCGTATGAAAATCGCGAAACGCCCGACTAAAATAACACATGATACTCCCTTAACTTCCCGAATTAAATCAAAAACAAATCAAACAAAGAAAACCTTCATTCCCGCCGAATATACACTACGGCACTGGGCTTAAAGAACGGTACCGATCACCCTAATTCGACTTTCAGATTGGTACTGAAATTTACTATTCCTTAAAAGAGTGTCTTGGAATCTTACACCCCCCTCGACACCCCTCTGTTTCCCGTTTGTACCCATATTACCCGATGGAACCCAGTAAACGTCAATTTCTTTCCCTTAAAGTTCAAAGGTTTCGATTGTTACGTGCTGAGGGCGTTAGCTATTCTATACTGGATGCTTGGTTCCCGAATTGACCTCTGAGCGTCTTAATCTTAATTTTTATATAAACACAGTTAATAAAACTATTCTATTTCTTTCTATAACTAAAGGAATAAGATAATATAACGTCTGTGAAAAAACCTGAGTGCCCTTTTATTTATAATGCTGGTATTTAAATCATTCTTTCTTGCAATCAGGAAAAACAGACGCTAAATACCTCCTTTCACAGGTCAAACGTTATATTACAGTACAATGAGTCTACTTGATTATTCTTTTGTTTCCTAGTAATGGGAAAATCGTTCAATATTTTAATACATTTTAACGGTATTTCATATACCATATGTTAAAAACTACCCTTAACACGTCTGGTTTTATTTACATAATCAGAGTAGGATTATTTAAATTTTTCCTTTAGTCTTTCGTGGAGTGATAAAAAAATATAACTACTCTATTCCCACGGGAAATCTATTCACAGAGTGATTATTTAATTATTTATTTTAACAAAATATAGTGGACATTGAGCAATGAAAAATAATTAACATTTGTTCCATTACAACATATACTTCCAGCAAGATGGATATCTAGCGCACTCTTCACTTTAACTGTCTGAGTAGCTTGTATTTTATATAGAAAATCCCCTTTTTATTATAGAATTGACCTGTTCCCCCCTTTTCTCGGTTTAATTCAACTAACTTGGTAACTGACATTTAACGCGTTTTATAATGACGTCAAATAATGACCCCATATTTCAATCGAGAGCCCGCAAAAATCACTTGCTTCATGTCAACCAACAACAAAAATAATGGGCAGCAAAGCGTTGTAAATAAAAAATCCATTGAATCCCTTAATTAATTAAATGATGTTGGCGTTTTAGAAAATGTTGCTAATTTATGTACATTTTTTGAATCTAAATTTATTTGCATTTAAAACCGGGATAGAAAAATTAAATGCTTCGACTGCCGAATAAAAATTGATTTGATTTAGATTTTAAAACTGTTCTCTTGTAATAAAAATGTTACTTGAAGCTCTTGGAGTAAAAAGTTGATGCTGGTAGCTGTTACTATGTGGTAGTTAATCATCTTCGGGAAATGTTTAAAAAACGAACTACTATGTTTAATACCACTAAATTTATTAAGAAAACAGTGACTGCAGTTTCAACTCACAGAGTCATTTTCAAACTGAATTACAAAGGTAGACCAAGTATTCAATACAGAAACGTGAGAAAATTTAACAATAAATAAAAATAAAAACTACCTGAGAAATTACATTATTACAAAGGGAAGGTACCAAATTTTGGGAACTAATTATTATTTGGCGACAACAAATAAACACCCAAGTTCTGTCTGGTCATTAAGCAAATATACATTTTTATTTTTACTATGTTTATATATTTCTAAAGATTCAAGAATATGTAACTTTTGGCCCTTTGTTGAATAATGTAATATGTCAGTGTTGCCCAAATCGGGAAAACTGTGGCTGTGTTCTAAGCAATGGTTGGCAAAGCTCGAGTCTGTTTTTTGTAGTCTATATGATCGGTGGTGTTCTGAAAAGCGAGTTTTAAAGCTTCTACCACTTTGTCCAATATACAGGCTATCACACTCTGAACATTTTAACTTATAAACTCCTGATTTATCAAATTTATTAATTTTATCTTTCCATCCTTTACAATGCTAAAGATAAAATTAATAAATTTGATAAATCAGGAGTTTATAAGTTAAAATGTTCAGAGTGTGATAGCTTGTATATTGGACAAAGTGGTGGAAGCTTTAAAACTCGCTTTTCAGAACACCACCGATCATATAGACGATAAAAAACAGACTCGAGCTTTGCCAACCATTGCTTAGAACACAGCCACAGTTTTCCTGATTTGGGCAATACTGACATATTACATTATTCCACAAAGGGCCAAAAATTAAATATTCTTGTATCTTTAGAAATATATAAACATAGTAAAAATAAAAATGTAAATTTGCTTAATGACCAGACAGAACTTGGGTTTTTCCCGTTATTTGTTGTCGCCAAATAATAATTAGTTCCCAAAATTTAGTACCTCCCCTTTGTAAAAATGTAATATCTCAGGTTTTTTTTATTTATTGTTAAATTTTCTCATGTTTCTGTATTGAATACTTAGTCTACCTTTGTAATTCAGTTTGAAAATGACTCTGTGAGTTGAAACTGCAGTCACTGTTTTCTTAATAAATTTAGTGGTATAAAACATAGTAGTTCCTTTTTTAAACTCTTGGAGTAATTTAGATTTCTCATTATTATTTTTAATAATATAACGCAAAATAATTAATTTCGATAAAAGCCAATAACATAAGAATAACATAAATTGGTAATAATTGGAAAAGATGGAAACACCCAATTTTTCGATGATTTTTTATATATCTTCTCTTTCCGGGCACTAGAATACAAACACGATTTTATTTTTCGTTGATCTAGCATAATTTTTCCAAAAAAAAAAGAATTTTCACTCACATAACTTGTATTTTCTGATCACTACCGTTAAATTTTGGGCATTATTAGTAAAATTCACAAACTACACAATATTTAATCATTTTTTCTAACAATATTTATATAAATATCCGCGGAAAAATGCGAATTTTTCATAAAACCTCAGAAAACCTTGGGCTTGTCGTTTCATACTGTTTCTGGGCATGCATGGTTGCATACCATTTAGATTAAAACATGTCATGCGATGCTGTCACGTTGACGTGGATTTTGAATTTCATTAAGATGGAAAACTTAATAGTTCAAATGCAATTAATTGTGGTTGTTCCAGTATTGTAGCGTAAAATATGGTTAAACGTGGAGAATCGGAAAGCCAAACGTAAACAGATCGTTTGGCAAGCTACGTTGATCTAAAAACGAAAATTATAACTAAACTAACCTGAAGACTTTCCGAATTTCTCGATGATTTTTTACATACCTCCTAATTTCGGAAAGTAAAAGACGAATGTGTTGTTTTTTTCGCCGATTTTGCATGGTATTTCCATGAAAACTAGATAACTTTAGATTAGTTCAGGTTAGTTTATTTATAATTTTCGTTTTTAGATCAACATAGCTTGTCGAACGATCTGTTTATTTTGGAATCCCAATTCTGAACATTTACCTATATTTTATGCTATAATATTGGAATGATTACAATTAATTGCATTTGTACCACCAAGTTTTCCATCTTAATAAAATTTAAAATCCATGTCAACGTGGCAACATTACATCACATGTTTCGAGCTGAATCGTATGCAACCATGCATGCCCAGAAACAGTAAGAAATGACAAGCCAACGGTTTTCTTATGGTTTATGGAAAATTTGTATTTTTACGCAGTTATTTATGTAAATTCTGTTAAAAAATTACTAAATATTGTGTGGTGTTCGTAAATTTTACTATAAATGCTCAAAATTTAAAGTTAGTGATCGGAAAATACAAATTATATTGGTGAAAATGAATTTCTTTTTCGGAAAAACCACGTAAGATCGGCGAAAAATAACAATATATTCGTGTTCTACGACTCGAAAATAGAAGGTACGTAAAAAATCATTGGGTATTTTTACCTTTTCCAATTATTACCCATAAATTTAAAGAAAGTAAAATCCTCGAGTTAGTTTAAGTCAAGGATGTTTGATTATGATTAGTCAAGGTGAGGATCGCAGTTAAATAAATTTGAAGTACCCAATTTCAGTATTTCACCTACTATTACATGACGCGCTTTTAAAAATAATAATTTTGTTTTCGAAAAAAGATGTAGTTAATATAATATCGAAAATCTAAAAAGTTTTTTTTTTCTTCTTAAGGTTACTAAATGAAAGGTAGATAATTATTATCTGCTTATGTTCGCTTTTTATGCTCAGTTTGGCTACCTCATAGTTTTTACTGACGAAACTGTAATGACCCAAGGTATTTTCGTACACATAGTAGTTCAAAGCCTTAATAAAATGAATGAATGTTCTAGAATGGTTGGTACAAAACTTATCAACTTGACGGCAGCGTAATTTTGTTGCAAAGGCTAGAATGTGGTGCTCCTAGTACTAATATTTCAAACTATATTTTTTAAAGAGGGCGCCACTTAGTTTTGTCAAAATAAAAAACTACCAAATAAATCTTTTGTTTAAAAACTTCAGTCAAACACCAACTGCAATATCTGAAATCTACCGTACTGAAATTATTTTAAAGCAACTTGGAGGGGTTTCTCAAAATTTTATGTCAAAGATATAAAACTGATCAATCCAGCTTCTCTGGATACGATAATTTAGTGTATTGAAGCTATCAATTAAAAAAAATAATTTTATATACACAATAATACCTTTGGTTAAGCCAGTCATATAATTAAAATTTAATTAAAATTATTTGAAAGAGTCATGCATTAAGGTATAAAAGACATAAGAGCTAAAGCTGGGAGGCTTCTAAATCTAATAAAAAATATTACTTTTAAGTGAAGATATTCATGGTCAACTGCTTAAATTCAACACAGTATTGCTGGGCATTGCAGGAATTTTAATTCGTCACCTTAAACGCTACCATAAAGGCCGGGGTATCTGCACTATTTTAACAATATACTGTTGAAGATGTACTTTTTTTTGCCTGTGTATTGCAGGAATCTCAAATAACAGCCAGTACAGAAAAATATAGCCTTTATATTTTAAGATATGCCGCAAAAAAATAATAGAAATATTTAAAATTAAATGCTAAAAATGAACCATGAGAATTAGGAAATCACAATCCTGAAAAAAAAAACGAAAATAATAATAAGAGAAGTAAACAAGGTGTTTAGGTTAACGTATAGCAATGTCAGTCATAATAGTTTGCCTAGAAATTATATCTATTAGTATTATGTCTGATCTATTATGAGTAACTGTCTGATCTGTAAGAACTGTTCGGTCAAAATATAGCTTGAACTCGTTGTTTTCAAGAATATGCTCCGGATTGTATTTGTAGTAAGGCACCTTTTCTACCTGCAATAGACATAACTTATCTGCTAACTCTTGGTGGAGTATGTTAGCGACTGCATCATGCCTTTCCTTATACCTGGTTGCGGCAAACGCATCCTTCCGTTATGCGCTGAATTGTCTCTGATGTTCGACAACCATATCTACATTGGCCGTTTGCTATTGAGGGATTTCTGGTGATAAACTTCCTATAGTTTTTCATGTCCCGAAACATCTGTCCTGCAATCAACCAGTAGTTTGACGCTGAGTTGTCAACATTGTCCTGATTGACCTCATCTGAATTCCGTCCATAAAGTGGTTTCTGTAACCAGGCATGTAACTTCTTTTGGTCTGTTCGGTGATGACAAACAATATTTCGTTCTCTCTGTAGCGGCGTTGTTTCGTCTGCCTCGCATATTGCTGGATGTAGTGTGGAAGAGTACGCTAACTTGTAGAAATAAGAACGTAAATTTGTTATTTGTTGATCGAGCAGCTTACCAATATCGACCAATCCTCTTCCTCCTTGGTGTCTTGGAAGCATTTTACGTTCAATAGCACTCCAAGGGTGGTGTTTGTGTGCTTTTGTTAAGAGTATTCTTATTTTTCTTCGCAGGTTTTTGATATTCGTCCTATTCTATTTTTCAATTCCAAAAGAGTAGCTCCTGATAAATTCGGTTGTCATTTCGGCCTTTATAGTACGACGGTCAATTGATTTAGCTTGTTTCATACCTAGGTATTTGTTCTGCTTTCATTTAACGATATTCAAAATTCGGCACTTGTCAATTCCAAACTGCATTCTTATATCCCCGGAGAACTTCTCTACAATTTTAAGTATTTGTTCCAATTGGTTTCTGGTAGCAACCATCAGTTTAAGATCATCCATGTATCACTACATAGTATAAAACAAAGTCGCTTTCTCTGTCCCTATGTCCCTTTGTATGCTTAAATCTTTAAAACTACGCACCGGATTTTGATGCGGTTTTTTTCAATAGATAGAGTGATTCAAGAGGAAGGTTTATATGTATAATAACATCCATTAAATAGTGGAGAAATACTGTTATTTTTGAGGTTTCTAATGTGATGTCGTTAAGCGGGAAGTAGCGCTTGCGTGGGTACTGGCCGACCGGGGCGGCGGCAGCGTGCCTATAAATAGCGCGTCGGAGGCCGATGTAATAATTGTTGTAAAAATAAAATAAATAGTCACAGTTTTTCTGTAGTGTATTTAGTATCAGCATTGCACCCGTGCGAAGCCGGGGCGGGTCGCTAGTAGAAGATAATTTAATCTTACTACCTTGTTAATTCTAATACTAAATTCGTATCTGGTGTTCATGTTAATAATGTTAGCTTTACTAAGAGATGGCGACATTAATACATTTATTGGTATATTCCAATGTCATCTGTGGTGTTTCGAAGGGTAAATATACATTATTAAAAGCCAGTTTGTTATCAATTGTAATTGTACGAAAAACATCGTTTTTTATAGGATCGAAAATCTTGAGCTTCTTACCAAGAAAAGACATTTTGTGAAAAAGTTTGATAATCTTCTTTAATTTAAAGAATTTACTGCTGAAAGTTATCGATTGTTGATTAAAACATATTGCGAGGATTTTTAATCCAACAAACTTGTAAACTATGATTTAAATGCTTCAAAAATTATGATTTTGATGTATCAGACTAGGAGCGTCCAGGTCAGCTGAAAAAGTTTGAAGATGCAGATTTACCAAAATGATCTCAACTCAAACGTTATAAAATAACTAGCAGCAGCAACGAATGTTTCTTAATCCACTATTTCCGACCTTCCACACTCATTGGACAAAATCCAGAAAGAAGAAAAATAAGTTCCGCATGAATTGAAGGAAAGGTGCAGTGAAAGGCGAGAAACTGTTTGTAAAATTTTGCTTGCCAGAAATGGATTTTCGCGTCAAGTTTTGACAGAAGATATAAAGTGGGTCTACTTTGATAGCCTAAAGCACAATATACATGAAAAGGAGGTTTTGCTGTGTATTTTGTGGTATGATAGGGAGGCTGTGTATTACGAACTACTAAAACCTTCTAAAACAATTACTGACGATCGACATTGATAGCAACTTATAAAATCAAACCGAGCATTGGAAGAAAAATGACAGATATTCGCCGAAAGACACGATAAACTCATTTTTCATCATGATAATGCTCGGCCCACGTTGCAAAATGTGTAAAAAGTATTTGGAAAACATTAAATGGGATATGCTACCTCTCCCGCCATATTCACTGGATTTAGGCCCTTCGGATTACCCTTTATTTTGATCAATGCATCATGGTCTTTTAGAACAACACTTACATTTTTACGAAAAAGTGAAAATATGGTTAATAAATGGTTGGCCTCAAAAAACGAACAATTCTTTTGGCACGGAATCGATTCTTTGGCAGTAAGATGGGAAAAAGTCATAGTTAACGATAGTCAATACTTTGATTATTGAGGTAATTTATTTTATCTGGAAGCAAATGTTCAAATTTTTCGAAAAAATAGACATTATTAACCGAAATAATTATTACTACCTTGTAACTACAAAAAAACTTATCTAAAAAAGAGCCTTCTGGTGCCTTTCAAGGCTGCTATTGAAAAAACGTGATTTTTACTAAAATCCCAACTACAAACTACAGTATGTGCAATTTTTGATGTCTAACTTACGTGTATTAATCGTATCTCGTACTTCCCCATTACTTTCAATGAAGGTGCATCCAGATCAAAACATCTGCATAAAACGCAGAAAGGCAAACTTTAATGACATAGTACAAAAAATAGTGACTGTAAAATAATAACAAACACTGCAGAAAGAAATATAAAACTATAAAATATAAAACATATTTTCTTCTGACTTCACAATATATTCAAAAATTGTAGCATAAATATAGAAAAATATGAAAATGTTACAATTCAGAATGTACCGTATTTTACTAACATAACTACAATTTTAAATTCTGATAATTTACTGTTCTTTTAAAATTGTTCCAACAAAATAACCCGCCATATTTCATTAGAATCATTGCGTGTACTAAATCATTTACAGCCAAGAAGAAAAATAGCTGGAAATAAAAGGACTTTTAAAGCTTTTAATGCCAACATATGCACAAAAATGTATTATAGAGTTTTAGCGCAATAACTTTGCTCTCTTATAGGTCAAAATAGTATATTATAAAGCACAAAGATTAATACTATATAATATCAAATTATATAAGTTAAATAAAAAGAAATCCGATTACTTATTCTCAAAATCTAGCTTATAATCTTGTTTCTATTATAGGTCTGTTGAGATAATATTTGAAAAAAAAAATCGTTAGAGAATTCTGATGACGGAAAAATTTAAGAGATATTCTGAAAAGAGAAGAAAAAACAATCCGAACTAGTAGCTAATTTGCAAGGTGAAAGGGGGTGAAAATTTAAAGGTGAAAAATCTGTTTTTACAATTTCCGGTGACACCATGCTACCTATTGGAAAAAGTTAGAGATAAAAGTTGTAGATAATTAAAAAATCTACGACTCTTATATTTACCATCTTTAACATAACCTCAAAATATTTAGAAAAAAACGCGAAAAATCATAATTTTGGTTTTTTATTTTTCTCTTCCAAAACATTATTTGATTTGGCGAAAATTTAACGAGAGTATACTTTTTCATGTACCAAATGACCAAAACATTCAACGGTTGATTTTTATTGAATCTATTTAAAAAAATCGAAATTTTCAACTGCAATTTGTTTGAAAAATAATTGTACGATAAAGTTCGGATTGGGCTCAGTTTTTCGTTTTCACTTCTACTTTCAATAAATATAAAAATATTTATATAATGTAATGAGAAAAAGGGCCTAAAAACTGGATAAACCGAGAAAGTGTCTTTAATTGTTATACGTTTTATTATTAATTTTATCATAAGTTTAATGGTGTTGTGACATAATTTGATCATAGACTCTTTCAAATATTATATTATGGTAGCGTTAACCCTTTCATCTATAATTATTTTCTGCCCCATACTAATTAGTAACTATTGTAATAACCCATAATTGAATTTCATGGTAATAAAGACACTCTGGAAGTATGGTCGTTCAACTTCTCTCTTGCGGCTTTAGTACCAAACACTACGGTTATGAAAACTTACCACAACCATGACTCAGATCTTCAGGACTCAGGAAAGGCTGCTAGTTAATTGGTCAGTAGACATCTCTTGTTTTGTAGGTCTCGCAACAGCGCGCCCGCAAATTAATTCGCGTGTAGGTTTTAACTAATTTGAATAAAACAAGTTTCTCAAAACACTTATATCTATTTAACAAAAATATATAGAAAAACGAACTATTTACAATGAAAAACTTAAAACTAATAACAATTACAAAAAACTAACAAAATTGCTCTTCTCGGCCGTTATTTAACCAAAAACTTAAAACACAATTTTGAAAAAAACCACGTATAAATAGCTTAATAAAATATTAAACAAGAAAGAAAATAAAACGTGAAAAACAGCTATTTATATTACTTAATCAAACCGTATGGAAATCGCGAAATGCCCCACTAAAATAACACACGATAATCTCTTAATTTCCCAAACTAAACAAAGATAACCTTCTTTCCCGACGATTATACCCGTGACGTAATTATACTACGGCACTGGTACTACGGTACCGTTCTAACCGACATTCAAATTGTGACTAACTTTAGTATTTTTTTAAAAGAGCGTTCTCAAATCTTACACCCCCTCTCCCTTTGTTTCACGCTTGTACCCAAATTACAAAATGGAACCCGGTAAACGTCAATTTCTTTCCCTTAAAGTTGGAAGGTTTCGATCATTATATGCTGAGGGCATTAGCTATTCTATACCGGATGTTTGATTCACGAATTGACCTGTGAGTTTCTTTTTATATAAACACAATTGATAAAACTATTCTATTTCTCTCTATAACAAAAAGAATATATGTTAAAGACTGTAAAAAAAACTAATCACTTTTCTTGGCTGTTTTGGCAATAAACATTTTAACTCGTTATTTCTTGTGAATAGAAAAAAACAGTAATTACTCTGTATTCTTTTTACAAATGGCCAAACGATTTATTTATATTATAGTGAGTTTATTTGATCATTCTTTTGTTTCATAATAATGAGAAAATCGTTCAATATTTTAAAACATTTTAACGGTATTTCACATACCATATGTTAAAATCTACCCTTATCACGTCTGGTTTTATTTACTTAACCAGGGCAGGATTACTTAGACAGATTTATAGGCAATTCTAAGAAAGGGTCCTATTACGTCTTCATAAATTAACTGACTATGTATTTTTTTAAGAAAACATTTAAACGACAAAGATCATAAAAGTTAAGTTCGATAAATGATTTATTCTTCCTTTAGACCTTCGTGGATAGTGATAAAAAAATATAACTACCCTATTCCCACGGAATATCTATTCACAGAGTAATTATTTAATTATTTATTTTACAAAATATAGTTGACATTGAACAATGAGAAATAATTAATATTTGTTCCATTACAGTGTCGTTTCTCTCAGTTGTTCATTTATAAAAAATTTTTCTTAATTGTAATTATATAATATCATTAGAAAATTGTTTATTTTGCAAATATCATAAATTAAATACATTTATTAACATGTGATTTACGAAGGAAAACATTTTTCGTAACATAAATATAAATGATATTATGGGAACTTTTGAAACGTAGTCGAGTATAAATAATTCACAACCACTAATAAATTACCGAACTTCAGCAATATAGTGCTTGTTGCCGATGGTGTTTTTTTTTTGCACAAAGTGATTTGACGAAAAAATTATATTGTTGAAGTCATAGAAAAAAAATACCTTCGCTGTGTACGCAATAATTATGCACGAAATAGTTACATAGTTTTTTTTTATGAATACCCTAATATTAATAGAACTGCTACTTCTACTTCAACCGGTACAAAGACTACTGAACGTTTACGACGAAAAAAAATCTGAAATGGTACCTAATATAAACGATTTTCAAAATCACACATTGTGCAAGACAAATTTTTACCTAACGAAAATAATAAAAACAAATTAATACAAACGTTACCTCAAGAATTACAATCAGTAGAATTCATAGGTAGACTGGCAAAAGAAGTTGCAGATTAACTAATAATAAATACAGCAATTGAAGTAGCAAAATATAATAATAATGCGATTGTTGTTGGCTAAGAAATTGATTTGCTTGTATTTTTACATCAATTAAATGAAAAAAAAAATTAAAAGTATTATTCCACAAACTAGGCACAAGTACCGCTCCAGATTCATATTACACTTCTGATAACTTCAAAGATCAATCAGAACGAATATCTAATATTTCTATGTTGTCTTCCTGGCTGAGACACAAACTCGGGTTTTACTTGAAAAGGAAAAATACAACAAATAAAACAGTCCCCTAGAAAATAAAGATTTTATAAACTTAGCTTTTTACCAAAAAAATGCTGATAAAGAATTGATAGTTGCTAATGGGACTAAATTAATAGTATGGATTAATAGTAAATGTACAATGTTACATTGCATGATATACAGTTTGAAATAGCCACTGTAAAGTAACATATCAATATAGAAAAATTACCTTCAATATGGCTTGGAAATAAAATAGTTGCAGATTATCTCCTTAAAACCATATGTTGCAACTTCGAAAAGGGCTGTTCTAGTGCAAGATGTGGCTATCGAAAACATTACCGAAAATGTAGCATTTTATGTCCAAATTGATATAATTTGGGAAAATGTTCAAATACAGAAAATGAACAAATTTTTATAGACAATGAATCAGAAGAAATGGAAATGGAGTCAGGTAATTTTCAACCATTTAATGAAACTCTGGACAATCCTGAATAAACTGACGATGATCCTCAACAATTTGTAGTTTCGTACGATTAAAAAAAAAAGAATCATTGTAATGTTTGAAAAATTCACGGCTTAATATTAATTGGCATTCCCATTCCAATTTCATGTACAATAAATGCAAACGTTTTTTTTACAAAATTTTAATAATTTAATGAGATAGACTGTTCAGGTTATCCAGGTAAAACTCAAAATACTTGTGCTCAATTATGAAATCCAGTTTAATAATAACTCTTCATAGTTATAGCTAAAAACTATAAAGCACAAATGACATAGATAGATTTGGTAGCTGTAGCTAAAAATAATAAAGCAAATATGGCAATGTGTGTCAACGAAAATTGCAATTTCCTTTATAATATTAGTAATATGTTCTTACTTACAAATTTGAACAATACAGCTACTTATCTGTTTGTAAGTACTAGTATGCGGGTTGCAATCACCAATAGATGGCCCCGGCAAATAGAATAATTGAAAACAGCACAGATCTTGAACGATTTACTATTTCTTAGGACCCATCGTAGAGTCATGTAATTGTCGTGTATGTATTCGGTAAATGTGACCAAAAGGGAAACAGACGCAACACATTTGCCAATAAACTTATTTAATGTCGGTGTATGTAGTATCTCTGTTAAGGACAACATAATTTCAAGAACATGAGATAAGCTTTGTGTGAAAACAAGGAACAAAAACTGTCATATATAATTTCAATGCTTTAAATGCAAATAAATATGATTAGGGTAGTATAAATTCTTTAAATTCTTTAAATGCTCTGAAAAAGCTTTAAATTCCTTAAATGCTGGATAAAACTTGGAACTACTTAAATGCTTTAAATGCTGTATGAAATTTGAAAGCTATCCCCTGAAATAAAAGGGAAACATCAGGTCAGCTATCTAATTTGTAAGTTTACGGTGTGCATAAAATGGGAAAAATATAATTTTTGAACTCGGCCATATAGAATGTAGTCACCTGATTTTGGTATAGATTAATCAAATCAAATACAAAACATACAGATGATCACTGATTTTGTTCTTTAACAGTTCTACACGACTAATAGAACGGGCAGTTACAGAAAAAATGCTGAATTCGCCAAAATGTCAAAACTAAACATATCAAAAGCATATTTCGAAAGATTTTTAAAACCACGTCCTAATTATTGGAAAAATATTCGACACGACGTGTTCCCAGAATTTAATATTATCTACTTAAAACTGCAACACAAACACATAAACAATTCTCGGATACGAAAATCGACTGATATACAAATCCGGCAAAACGCGACTCCAGTTAAACCCGATGCCGATAGATGGCGAGAGACATACAATCTCATCAGAAATTCCAAATTTAAATAAAACAGGCGTAAAAGTAAACTAAAGGCGGTTACAAACTGAAGAATTCTTAAGATTGCTCCATCGACTGTTTTTTGGATAAAAAAATTTGAATATTGTTATTTGAAATGTTTATTTATATGTGGCATGATCAAAGATATGTCAAACTTTAAGACAAAACATATTTTTGATGCAGGGCACACAAATTATATCTGTATATGTTCACTCATTCCTTATAGTAGCAATATGAATAATATAGTCATGTTGATACGGGTTCAAAACTTATTAAAACTAATTTGAAGTTTACGCGTTATTTCTTTTCTCTCTCTCTGTCTTCTTTGACATATGTTTTGGATCCTGGCTAAATAAAAGAGCCGTGTTCACTAGATTCCTTTTTAAACGAACAAATATGTCTGGAAAGGGTTGCCTTCTTTCGGGATACCTAACATGAACGAACGATCGACAGATATGAGAAGTTATCCTAATGATAATGCTTTAAATACATTACCTTTTGAAATATAATTCAGAAGCTTCGTGGGAACTTTCATTGCTTTATATAAAATACACTAACATATCATAATTTTCACAATTATCATAAACAGCCACTGTAAATACAAAATAAATAAAAAGTAAAATAAAAACTCTTACATAACAAAAATATTTCATAAATAATAACAGTCTGACAAAACTGTGAAGTTTTGGACATTGCCTTTTGTTTTTCATAAATAGGCATAGCCTACTCTTACAAATAAAATAAATTATTGAAAATATCGAATTCTGACATTGTTTTTCAAAATAAAATAAACACATTATATATTTTTAAAAGGCTTAAATTATACCTAATCAATATTTAAAATAATATACAGGGTGTCCTATTTAAAAAATTATAAGTTTGGTTAATATCCCAAAAACTAAACTTATTAGAAAAAAATGATAACGCAACTGAACTCTACGTAAAAAACTCTATCAATATAAGTTTTTACCTTTTTATCAAATAAGAGCATAACAGGAATACAAGATGTGCCTAAAAAACAAAAATTTTCAAAATCACCTGTGGATTAAAAAGCTAAGAGAGCCATGACAAATTTGACACCGGAATCTTTCGTTTCATTAAAAAGTAGGAAACTAAAGTGAAAACCTCAACACTCTATCTTTGATAATAACTCCAGTACGCCCTAATAGTGTCGAAAATGGGACATCCCGTACATTATAAAAACAAAAAATAAATGAATTAAAATATGGCCAACTAGATTTTACATGTCAATTTCCTCGTTGGGATCGAAATCGTATTGATCAGATAATTTGGTCTAATTGAAATTAAAATGGCGCATGTTTTGCTCCCTCTTTATTTCAGACTTTTCAGGTTTATTTTTCAAAGCTGTAATAAACGTACTTTTCGTCGCCGCTTTAATAACGAATTGTTAGCTATATTTCATTAAAGTGATGGCGTGTACAGAACCATTTGTTTGCGTCAAAAGGGAAAAAGAATAATTGAAAATAAAATGAGCTTTAACGCTTTAAATGCCATTACTTGTCCGACTAAAACTTATTAGTTTTGTAAATAATTGAAATACAAAAGTAGTTAGTAGCTGAAAATAATGATCTACAAATCTTATTTTTTTAATTATTTCTTGTTAAGATTATTTATTCTTGTGAAATTATATGTTTGTTTAATTATGTTCCTATTAGTGGTAAAAATATTCATTACTTGAAAGTTTATTTATATATATATATATATATATATATATATATATATATATATATATATATATATATATATATATATATATATATATATAAATTTTACAAAATAATAAAGGATGCTACCTATGAGAGAGATGGACGTGATGATAAAATTGACATAAGGAATGAATCTGGCGTACGTTTCGACAGTTTCTTGATATGGCTAATTTCTGTAACAACTACTATGCTAACATAGGGGTTAACATGGAAAAGGCCATTCTCCACCGCAGCAAGAATGCCATATTGATCCTCCTGTGAATGCTACACTCTTTTTTCACCCACTTGCAAAAAATGAATTAATAAATCATATTGGGCCTCTAAAAAATGAAAACGCAGCAGGTTATCATGGTAATAAAGCAAGTATCATAAAACAGACATATCTAGAAATATTGACGCCTTTGTTACATATTTATAATTTAATATTTGAAAAAGGAATTGTGCCATCTCAGTTTAAAACATCAATAATTACTCCCATATATAAATCCGGTTTAAAAAGTGTTGTTGGTAATTATCGTCCAATAAGCCTATTTACTAACTTTGCAAAGCTTTTTGAAAAGTGCGTTAAGAATAAAGTGATGACTTTTATAAAACGATTTCAAATTTTGTCTGAGAATCAATTCGGATTTTTCGAGGGGTGTACTACCGACGCCATGCATACGTTAATAACGGATGTTGTCAATAATTTGAATTAAATAAAAAATGTTTAGCAGTCTTTTTGGATTTGGCTAAAGCGTTTGATACTGTACCTCACAACAAACTACTTACAATTTTGCACAATTATGAGAGGAACGACTCACAAAATGTTTGAAAATTATCTTTCAGGAAACAAAATATAGATAATTTTGACATATTTAACACAAATCACAACTGTATTTTTATTATTTTTAATTTTGGCATAGAAACCGTTTTAAGCACATTCACAATAAAACGTGGCCTTTTTATGTCAAAAAAATCACAGTTATAATTTAAATATTTACAAAATATCCATTGTCAAAAATACAAGAAGTTAGAATTTTGTCGACGTTTGGGATCTGCTTCACATAATAAAATGTATATACAACTCCTTTTATTGCAGTTTACATCTCTTCTTCCAACGAGGTTTTTCGTCTGCCTGTGATCGAATGTGACTTGGGAGTACTAACAATTCCAGTCGTTTTTTTCTCCTTCAGTATTCAGTACATAGTAGATTTTCCAACTCCTGTCATGTTGGAATACATCTCAACAGAACTTTTAACATTATTATCTAGATATTGATATTTTAAGGCATCATAAACATTCATCATAATAAGTTTTTCGTTGAGGAAAAAATGCCCTGGTTTAACGATTTTGGAAACCATATCTCACTAATCTCATATAATATATAAAAACAAGCACAAACAAGATAAATCACTAAGGACACACTATAAGGTGTACTTTGCTCACTGACAGAAATTGAATTATCAGAAACTCTATTGTCGCAGGAAATTTATAAAACCTTATAATGTTTAAATATAATTAGATTCATGTCAGTTCTCAGTTACCTGCGGCACTGAAACAGGTAAGTTGGAGGTTTCAGTAACAGTTTTATTACTCTCTCTAGCTCTTGAATAGAGTACAGGAATGTGTATGCTTGCGATCGCCCCTCCCCTTCCCAAGAGCTTTGAGTTCAGGTAAATAGAACCGATTCTGCCTTTTATATTAGGAATGTGTATGCTGCTAGCACTCCCCTTCCGTTGACAACTTGTTTTTCTTGCGATAGCCACTCCCCCCAAGAGCTTTGAGTTCAGGAAAATAGACACGATTTTGCCTCTTATACTTAATATACTTAACTATTTTGCATTTCAATTACATTGTAAATACTCTGCCTATTTTATTTTTACGTGTTTGTGTTTAGCATTAGTAACTTTTGAGTTTTTCGCATAAAAACCAATTTATCTCGAAAATTGACAGTTTTTTCGAAATAAATTAAGAGTATCTTGTTTGAAGAGGAATGACTAAAGTATTTAAAAAATCAGTTTTGAGCTTTTTAAAATGGCACTTGTAAAAAATTAGGCCCAACGAGTGTGACTGCAAGTCCGTTTCTGACTGATGATCTAAAACATTTACTGTAGTATGGTTTAATAAATCTTTATGGCCTCTATAAAATATTAAAATTTCATTAAATTATACAGGTCGGTTCAAAACTTAAAGCCGATAAAGTAAATCGCTGAGTACTCATTTAGGGCTCTGTATCTCCGTAAGGAACACTTTAGGAATTTATTTTCTATGGCCAAGTAGAGTTATTTTGACCTCCCCTGTATGCTCCTAAGAACAGGAGGTACTTACCGGACACGCTGCATCTTCAAGGTATTCATTTAATAATCCGGTATTCGATATTGCGGCTCTATTGTTATACGTAGGATAAATTTGAGGGTTAATAGGATTAAAGGGGGTAAATTAGGAGAATATTCAAGCTTATCCAGGATATCACAACAAAGTAGATCGCATAATATTTTTTTTTTAAAACGTAATTATAATACTTTGGAAATGCATTTAAAGGCAAAAAGGTTTAAGATTGTACAGAGAATTCCATAAGTCCACAAATTGGATAAAAAAAATAGGTCATTACATTTTATAAAATTAAAATTAGGTTATTACATGATAACAAATTGAAAAATTATAAACTACTTTTAAAACTTGCCAATTTTAACATCATTTACATTCCACGCATGAATTTTTTCACCAATTTGAATGATGTAGCCGCAATCGAGCACCGGAGTACTAAATGGAGCCAGTGTATAATTATATGTAACTCGCCCCTATCAAATTCATAATGACACACTCTGTATTATTTCAAAGGCAGATGGGATCTCGCCTTTGACCTTGTACTATACCCTACCTATCCTCATCCCTTTACCAATAAATATATCCTTTATAGATATTTAAGACCAGTGAGAATTTTAACGATGTAATACATCTCCAACCGGCGCTTAATACCCTTTTAGAGGTAGTTAGGCAAGTTAAACCTTCTCAGCCAAGAAATTTATTTAAACAGATGACTTGATTACATTCTTTATAGCTGGCTTAAGTTAATTCTAAATTTTATACGAGAACAGTATTACGGACTGTATAAAGTAAATTCGGAAAAATAGGGGGTTATTAAAGAAATATTGCGCAGTCACATAACGCCGTGTAGAACTAACTCATGTGATATTTTGGCAGTGTCTCATGCAGAAGATTCATAAATTTTATAAAACCACTAGCCTCTCCCCTAGTTGTTAGGAGCGCACAATTTTTATACCTACACTATGTTTCTCAACAGTAATATATTTGAATTGGTTATTGCTTAAACACCCTAAGTAATTTTTTGAAGAATTTTAGAAACTAAAAAAAAAAAATATAAAAAAAATTTAACCGACTTCTAAAAGTGCGCAAAAAGTGAAAAAAAGTTTTTATATGAAATTGAAATTTTTGAAGTCGGCGTCAAACTAATATCTGATAACATGTGAACTTTCTTATCATAATTTGGATATATTAGTAGTTATTTATTTCATTTAAAAATATTTTGGCGCCGACTTCAAAAATTTCAATTTCATATAAAAATTTATAGTTATTTTTCACTTTTTAGCGCACTTTTAGAAGTCGGTTCAATTTTTTTTATAAAAATTTTATTTTTCGATTTTTAGTTTTGAATTCATTATGATATCCATAAATTATTTGAACTAAGTAATTATCGAGATTAGTTTACCTCGCAATGACTCCGAGGTGGCAAAAAATTACCTATTTTATCCAAAGTTGTATATCACCCAAAAATAAACCACTAAAAATTCTTTGATTCTTAGAGTTCTCCAAATACCAGTGAAATTGTGTCAAACAATTAGTCTGTCATAGTAAATCCACTATCTTAAATTGCAAATTAATTTTAGATTGGTAATATAGACCCCAAAACTTCCAATATCGATATTTAAAGTACTTAAGATGTAAATTTCTTAGCCCGATATATTTTATATTGCATGTTGAGTTTGTACACGCCCGAAGACTCCGCAATATCAGTTTTAGACAAAATCGGAAAATGTAAAATTTTCAGTCCTTCATACTGTATTTTATCAACTTAATAGTAAAAAGTTAACTTTATATTCATAATATAATCCCCAAAAATCCCCTAAAACGATTCAATCCAACCTTTGAACAAAATCGAAAAATGTAAAATCTTTAGTCGGCTATATTGGATTCGTCATATTGAATCCTGAAAAAAATACTTTTAAATTCATAATTTACACCCTCAAGAACCTCTATATCAGTTTTGGAGAAAATCGAAAAATGTAAAATTTTCAGGATGCCATATTAAATCCGCCATATTGAGTTTTCCAAAAAATATTCTAAATTCGTAATTAGCACTAACAAAAACCCCCAATATTGATTTTAGACAAAATCGAGAGGTGTGGAATTTTAAATCCGCCATCTTGGATCCGCCATATTTATTTTTTTCAAAAATAATTTCAGATTCGTAATGTGCGATTCCAAAAACTCCCCCATATCAATTTTGAAAAAAATCGGACAAAATTAATATTGTATTCGCCATATTGGGATACGCCATATTGAATTTTTTTAAAATAATTTCAGATTCGTTATGTGCGACCCCGAAAATTCCTCTATACCAATTTTGGAGAAAATCGGATAAAATTGATATTTTGTCCGCCATATTGGATCCGCCATATTGAATTTTTAAAAAATATTTTGGATTCGTTATGTGCAATCCCAAAAACTCCCCTACATCAATTTTGAGAAAATCGGACAAAATTAAATTTTTTTATCCGCCATATTGAATTTTTTAAAAGTAATTTCAGATTCGTTGTATACGACCCCGAAAATTCCTCTATACCTATTTTGGAAAAAATCGGACAAAATTAATTTTTTTGGCCGCCATATTGTCAACGCCATCTTGGATTTTACTGCACCAATTTCATCCAAAAAAATATGAGACCACCACAGCAACTTCCTGACCATAACGTAAAAAATATCATTAAAATCGGTGCCGCCGTTCCGGAGTAATCGGTGTACGTACATAAAAAAATACATACTCGACGAATTGAGAACCTCCTTCTTTTAGAAGTCGGTTAAAAAATATTTAGTGAACAGGTGAACATTATACTCTTTAAATAAAGGTTTTAGGATGATACATTAGGCACATATACGTGTATTTTCGGAAATAAAATAATATTAATTATTGGAACTTTCAAAAAAATCATTTCTGACTGCTCACTCTTTTATCCATTTTGCAGGTAACATATCTAATCATTTTTTCTTGTAATAGGAAAAACAATCATTATACGAATTTTTTACATGTTATCAAACAAATATATTGCATTATAAAGATTGTATTTGATTATTCTTTTGTTTCCCAATAATGGAAAAACGTCCAATTTAAAAACATTCTAGGTAGTTTAGCCATATGATGCTAAATCCTTTCTGGATTTATTTGACATATTTTTAAATGTTTATATAAACTACACGGCTTATGAACCCCCATAAAATATTTAATTTTATAGTTCCAGACAAACTGATAAACGACCCAAAATAATAAATGATTTATTTTTCTATTAAGGGTCTCTCGGTGGTAATATAAGATATACTCTTTTTCAGTTCCCATGGTTAAAATCCATAGAGTCATTATTTAGTCCCTTCTTTTATTAGAATATACTTTACGTCAAACAATATTTTTTTTACGTATAGGCCTAGTTACACGTTTCCAACTAAAACTGGTCACAAGTGACCAACCATTAATTTTTTCTGAATACAATCTAATTTCTTAACTTTTAAAGTTATCCAATGATGTCCCTCAGTTTCTTTTGTTGTCTTAAGCTAACCTAAACCAGACACATGATCTGCTTTCACATAGCACTACACTAGTTCAAACGGCTTGGTTCTCTTCAGTCTTCGGACGAGATTCTGGTTGTCCAGCAGCTGAAGGGCTTCTGCGTTTAGGTGGCAGTGAAGTTTCTCTTCATGTTTAATAGCCTTTTCCTTGATTACGTCTATAACGAGTGGGACTTTTAGATCTCTATGAATGTCTTTGTCTCTAATGTACCATGGAGCATTGATCATATTTCTCAATACTTTATTTTGAAACTTTTGTATGTGTTTGATATTTGACTTGCTGGCACATCCCCAGAGTTGAGCTCCATAGGTCCAGATTGCTTTGATAACTTGGTTGTAGATCAGGAGTTTATTCTGTATTGATAATTTTGAGCTTCTTCCTATTAGCCAATAATATTGTCTGTATTTGAGTTTGAGTTCTCTTTTTTTCTTGTTAATATGTTTGTTTCATAATAATTTTGCGTCCAAAGTCATCCCTAGGTATTTTGCTTCATTATCAAGCGGGACAGTGTTATCGTTTAGCAAAAGCCTTGGTGGAGTTTTAATCTTTCTGTTCGTGAAATTTACATGTATCGACTTCATTTCATTTGGTTTTATTTTCCATTTTTCTGCCCATTCTAAGAATTTGTTGCAATCTTCTTGTAGCCTTCCAGTGGCTGTTTCTGGTTCCTTGCCGACAGACAATATATCTGTATCGTCGGCAAAGGTTGCTATTGTTGAATTATCCATACAAGAAATATCACTTGTGTATAGTACATATAAGACTGGTCCCAGTACGCTACCTTGTGGGACCCCTGCTTTTACATCTTTCAGTTGTGAGTACTTATCTTCTTATTTTATTTTGAATGTCCGCTCAGTAATATAAGAGGTCAATATTTCCACGTTCTGCTTCGGTAGTAATCCATTTAATTTGTGTATCAGGCCTTTATGTCACACCTTGTCGAAGGCCTGGGCTACGTCTAGAAATACAGTTGAACATATTTGTTTCTCCAAAAGGGCTTTCTCGATTATATCAGTAATCCAATGTACTTGGTCTACTGTACAGTGTTTTTGTCGGAAACCGAATTGGTATTCTGGGATCAGTTCATTACTTTCCATTATTGGTTTTAACCTCTTTAACAACAGTTTCTCAAAAAGTTTGGAGATAACTTGTAGCAATGATATTGGCCGGTATGACTTAATATTGTTAGGAGGTTTTCCAGGTTTTTGTAACATAATAACTTCTGCACTTTTCCAGACAGCTGGGACGTATCTTAATCTGAATGAAGCATTTATTAGGTATGTTAACAGTACAATACCTTTTCTTGACAGCTACTTGAGTATTTCTCCTGTAATAAGGTCAAAACCTGGTGCTTTTTTGGCACTTATGTTATCCCTTATCTCTTTTGTTACCTCTTGTGGTGTTACCAGTTTTATCTTTAATGAATTTTCATTTTCGATTTCTTGTAGCTCAGCATCTTCCTGTCCTTGGTTTGGTGTAAATACCTCCGCTAGATGATCTGCAAAGATATCAGCTTTTTGTTTATTGCTTCTTACCCATGGTCCTACTCCTTTTCTAATCCGGTCTAATCAATGTTACTGCTCTTTTGACTCTTCTAGTAGCTTTCCACATTAAATAATCTGTTGTTTGGTCTGCTGTTAAACCATTTAAGTAGCAGTTTATTGAGTTTTCTTTAATTTTTTGGATTTCTCTTTTTAGAATTTGCGTCTTGTTGTTAAGGATATTCTTATCTGTAGGATCTCTTGTTTGCTGCCATTTTCTTCTCGCTTTTCTCTTTTCTGCAACAAGTTGTCGATTTCCAGTGGATAATTATTTCCCTTTGTAATGTGGGTTATCTCCTTAGTATTTTTGTATGCAGCTTCCTGGACTATTTTCATGAAGTTCTCCGCTTCTAGTTCTAGTTGGTCTTTTGTTTTTAGGTTTATTTTTAGGTTGATGCTGTTCTCCAAGTCAGTTTTAAAGCTTTCCCAATCCGTAGTTTTATTCACTAGCGAAACAATATTTAATAAGATTAATCAAAATTAATATTTGTTCCGTTACAAAGTCACCAATAACAACAACTCTAATTATACGAGAACGTGATTTTCTGATGGATTTTAATTTACTTACAATAAAAAACACACTTTTTATACCAATATTAAATCATATTTTGTGCAATATATTTGTAAAATCGAAATTGCTAAAATACCAGAAAGAAAATCATATCGGATATTTTATAAAGAATCCTTTTCGTTCCGTTATTGAATTGAGTGAATTGTCTGAATCTGAACAATGCCTAATGATTTGAAGGCGGCGGCACGCATATCATAAATCTTTTCACTAAAATTTCCTTAGGAAATTGCTCTTATTAGAAAACGTTTTAAGGAAGGTTTTTGTTGTTGATTAGCAGGATTCCTAAAGCACCAAAATTTGAATATTTCAATATTACAAATAGGTGCTTGATTATTAAAATTCTGTAAATTTGAGGAGAATTTGGAAATACTTGCGGTAAAGATAAGAAGATATTACGGATTATGAATAATTATTTCTTTAGATATACATTTATTTTGACACCAATATGTTTTATTATAATTAATTTCTGCGAATTATCGTCACAGCTGATTTCAGCTCCGTATTTTTTTTTAAGTTAAAATGGATTACACAGTATTTTATCTGTAATATAAATGTCAAAACGATCATTTAAATTAAATATTTGCAGTTTTTGTTAGGTTGCAAAAAAGGAAAGATTGACAGAAGATGGACGAGAATAATTTTAGAGTGGACATGGAGACTTGGGGGTAGAAATGTGAAATTTCAAATATGAAATGGAGTAATAGTCCAGGCTAACTAGCTGTAAAGCAGGGGGTAAGAAAACAAATAATTCGTTACAGCAAACTAATAGCAGAATATTGTAGGTCCTATAATATCTAATGAAGGAAAAATAATTCGAACCACCGGCAACCGACTAGGGTGCAATGGAGGTGATTTTTAGGAGTAAAAAAAGGTTATTGGTAATTTTCGGCTAAACTACGCATGTTATCGAAAAAAGTTGAATACAAAAGTTATAGGTAATAAAAAGGTCAACAACTTTTATATAAATCATTTTTACCCTAACCTCAAAATTTTCCGAGATAAATGTAAAAAGCCGTTTTTTCGGCTTTTTGTTTTTTTTCTTCCACAAAAATTATTCGATTAAGCTCAAACTTGTAGAGTGTACTTTTAGATGCCCCAAATGAGCTGCATTTGTTTCATACAAAAATATTTAACGGTGAATAGTGAAATTTTCAATCGCATTTCCTCTTAAAATTAACTGTCAACAGAGGTTCGGACTAGACTCGCTTTTTTGTTTTTACTTCTACTTTCAATAAATGGAAATATGTATAGTACAATGGAACAAATTGCCGAAAAATCGGAAAAACCGAAAAAAATGGCTTTTTCGATATGCATTTTACAATTATTTTCAATAATTTGTTATTATTTATTAAAATTATTGTAACTTTATAACATCAATGTTTACTACAAACAATGAGTAAAAAATTATGAATTTTCCTCGGTGGTAAATGGTTCAAATTGCATCTGGATGTAATCTTCTCAGATTTGATGTTCTTCATTGATCCAACCAGCCGCGATGTTACAATCGGCTGGTGTGGAAAGTTGGTTTCCCCAAAACTCTTCTACCTGCTCTCTATTGGGATATCCATCATCTGCTATATTAGGTGGAGAGTTTAGCTTACGGTAGAAAGTATTTTCTGATCGTTGGAAGAGCACATTGTCTCGTTTTCGGTTATTGCTGGTCTTGTACCTCTTTAGCTGTCCTGCAATAACAGAGAGCTTCTGTTTCAGCGTATCAAGGCATTGCTGAGCAGTAAAATTCGCTGGATCTTGTTGCGAATGATATCGGACACGATTCTTGATTTCTTCAACTCGCCTTTGCAGTCGACTAGTTCTTGTGCCCCTGATGTACTTCGTTAGCTGTCCTATATCTATTCGAAGATTTTCAATTTTTATATTTAGACGTCTTTACCATGGTGGTGTGTTGGGTTCTGTTCTTGCTGGTCGGCGCTCTGTTGTAACTTTCATTTCTAGAGCTCTAGCTATAGCAGTCGCGGCACAGTAGATGGTCATATGTAAGGACTCCAGAGTGTAGGCATCTGAAACATAAGCCGACAAAATCCGATTATTCATGATGTCTAACGTGGCACCCAGTTTTTTGGATGAATTAATTTTTGGCAGTGCCGGTCTTCTTAACGGATTGCTTCCATCATACTCCAACACCGCAGCACTCATTTCCGTTGACAGTTTTTGATAAAAGAGTTCAGTGTTGTCCTGTTGAGTTTGGTCATTCAGCTGTTCCTGTTGTTCTTGGACCTCAGGTTCCGGTTTGGCTCAGGTTTAGCAATCGGATTGTTGTTATTTATTATTATACATGATTTACAAGCCAAACGGCTTCGCACTCCCTCCAGGGATTATTCACTCATACCAGGCATACAAAGACGCCAAAAGTATGAAGCTCTGTGGGAACCCTTTCCATGTTATCGGGTCCTAGGTGACGTTGTCTGCTACATTTCCCATGAATTTTCGGACGGTTCGCGCGGTTGCTAGGAGAATTGCTTTCTGCATCGGTTTATAAAGATGTTCACTAAGGCCCAGTCCCTTGATGTTCTGCAGGAGGTTTTTCGGTATCACTCCAGTTGTTGACAGTATTATAGGAATCGTTTGGACGCTGTTCATTGCCCATTGTCTTCGGATTTGGACCTCCAGATCTCTGTATTTGGCGATCTTCTCGTTATATTTTGGCCTTAGGTTGTTGTTGTTAGGCACCGCAATGTCGATTAGTGTAGTTCGCCTAGAAATTTTATCTATTAGTATAATGTCTGGTCTATTATGAGCTACTGTCTGATCCGTCAGAACCGTTCGGTCCCAATATAACTTGAACTGGTTGTTTTCAAGGATAGGCTCCGGATTGTACTTGTAATAAGGCACTTTTCCTACCTGTAATAGGTTTAACTTTTCTGCTAACTCTTGGTGGAGTATCTTAGCGGCTGAATCGTGTCTCTCCTTATACTCGGTTGCGGCAAACGCTTGGCATCCTCCAGTTATGTGCTGAATTGTCTCCGATGTTCGACAGCCATATCTGCATTGGTCATTTTCTATTGAGGGATCTCTAATGATGAACTTCCGATAGTTCTTCGTCGGAATAACCTGGTCTTGGATAGCTAACAAGAAGCCCTCCGTCTCCGGAAACATCTGTCCTGAAATCAACCAGTAGTTCGACGCTGAGTTGTCGACATTGTCCTGATTGACCTCATTTGGATGCCGTCCATGAAGTGGCTTCCGTAGCCAGGTTTGTAACTTCTCTTGGTCTGTTTGGTGGTGAGAAGTAATATCTTGTTCCCTCAACTGTAGCGGTGTTGAATCGTCTGCCTCGCATATTGCTCGATGTAGTGTGGAAGAGTCCGCCAACCTGTGGAAATATGAACGTAAGTTTATTATTTGTTGGTCGAGCTGTTTACCAATATCCACCAATCCTCTTCCTCCTTGGTGTCTTGAAAGCATTGTACGTTCAATAGCACTCCGAGGGTGATGTTTTTGTGCTTTTGTTAGGAGTGTCCTTATTTTTCTTTGCAGGTTCTGGATGTCCGTCCTGCTCCACTTTACAATTCCAAAAGAGTAGCTCAGCGCAGAGCAGGCATACGTGTTGAGCGCCTTAAACAAATTTCTACTATTTAAATTAGTTCTTAATACCCGCCTTACCCTCCTGACAAATTCGGCTGTCAATTCGGCCTTCATAGTGCCATGATCAATTCTTTTAGCCTGTTTCATACCTAGATATTTGTATGTTTGGTCTGCTTCCATTGCAGCTATAGTTTCACCGTTCTGCATTTCAAAAGCCCCCGGTTGTATCTTCCCTTTAACGATGTTCAAAATACGGCACTTGTCAAGTCCAAATTGCATTCCGATATCCCCGGAGAACTCCTCTACAATTTTAAGCATTTGCTCCAGCTGGCTTCTGGTAGCAGCCATCAGTTTAAGATCATCCATGTATAGAAGATGATTCACTCTGACTATCTCTTCGTTGTTGTTTCTAACACTAAAGCCGTGTCTGGTCGAGTTCAAACGGCGTGATAGTGGGTTCATTGCAAGGCAGAACCACAATGGGCTAAGTGAATCGCCTTGAAATATTCCTCTTCGTATCGGAATGGTGTTAGTTTCGATGGTGTCGCTCGATGGCACTTGCAATTGCATCCTAGTTCTCCAGGTTAACATGATGCGTTCTAAAAAGGAAACAAAATTATTGTCGACCCTGTACATTCTTAATATAGTTTTGAGCCACTCATGTGGTACTGAGTCGAAGGCCTTCCTATAATCCACGTAGGCAGCAAAGAGGTTTTTTCGGTTGGTACAGGCTTGGTTACATATGACAGAGTCAACAATCAATTGTTCCTTGCATCCCATTGCTCCCCTCGTACATCCTTTCTGTTGAGCTGCAATGATATTATTTTGCTCACAATGTGCATAGATGCGTTGGGTCAGGCAGGAGGTGATCACCTTATACAGTGTGGGTAGGCAGGTGATTGGCCTATACTTAGCTGGGTCATGTGTGTTATGTTGGTCCTTTGGTAGGAGGTACGTAATACCTTCGGTCAAGAACAATGGCATTTTTGCTGGGTTAAGAAAAACATCATTAATAAGATTAGCCAGCTGATGGTGCATACACCAGAACTTTTTGAGCCAATAGTTCTGGATCCCGTCGAGACCTGGAGCTTTCCAGTTATGGGATTCCTTGATTATTTTTGAAATTTCCTCGGTGGTAAATGGCTCAAAGTGCATCTGGCTGTAATCTTGGCAGATTTGGTGTTCTTCATTGATCCAGCCAGCTGCGATGTTACAATCGGCTGGTGTGGAAAGTTGGTTTCCCCAGAACTCTTCTACCTGCTCTCTATTGGGATATCTATTATCTGCCATATTAGGTGGAGAGTTTAGCTTACGGTAGAAAGTCTTTTCTGATCGTTGGAAGAGCGCATTGTCTCGTTTTCGGTTATTGCTGTTCTTGTACCTCTTTAGCCGTCCTGCAATAACAGAGAGCTTCTGTTTCAGCGAGTCAAGGCATTGCTGAGCAGTAACATTCACTGGATCTTGTTGCGAATGATATCGGACACGATTCATGATTTCTTCAACTCGCCTTTGCAGTCGACTAGTTCTCGTGTAATTATTATTATTATTATTATTATGAATAGAGTAATAAAAGATAGTGTATCTAGGAGACTTAAAGTAATAAATACATTAGTACTGGGTTTAAAAAGACTCAATTTCGGGTATAACTGGAGGGCTAACAAAAAGATTTATTGCCTATGTTGATAAAACAAATTGTAAAAACAATAGATTTAATAAGACTATTTTTCAAATTTTACAACTTTTCTTTATTATGGCTATTTTTCTATTAACCGCAATATAATCAAGAATAGATTCTAAGAAAAAAAGGTTATTTGTTTAAATGATTATCTACTTTTATTGCCCTTAATAGAATTATGTAAATATAATAAAATATAAAATTTCCCACAAATTAGTGTAACTAAAATGATTGGTTACTGTTATAAGCCCCGCCCACTTTGGTATGGAACAGGTAGAAATAAATTCAATTACGAATAATACTTCTTTCTCTTCTGATCAGTCTATAGCTAATACTGGTTCTGTCTATAACAAACCGAGTTCCTCATTTAGTATACCATATGGAACCAAATAATAATATGTCAAAAAATTTTCGTATAGTGTTCGTAATTTTTATGGGCTTGTTCGGCCCTACATTTTATGTATCACTTCAAATAATAATGTTTTTATACAAAGTGTTAAAAGTACCTTATGACAAGTACTACATGACCAAAAAAGAAATATGCATAAAATTGAACATTACATAATCAGGGAGAAAAGAAAATGTCAATTTGACCATAACCTGAGGATTTCAGTGCTGAGAACCAACTGGATTAACGCTACGTTGCACAGAATATCAGAATCAAAATGAAGACACCATCAAAACTGAAAATAAATACCCATTTTCAACCGAAATGTATAAGTGTTGTTCTGAGACAAAGAACCAATCTGGTTTCTTAAATTTTAACTTTGGAGTAATGACTAACATCGGATTTAACCAATGAGCAAAAAAATGTCACCAAAACCTAAGGCGAAATTTCTTTTCTAACGTTAAATTAACCAGTGTTAATAAGCTTTCACTATGAAAAAATTATGCCTCAAATTCTCGCATGATGACCAAGAATGAACTTGATCAATCAGGGAAAGATATCATCTCTATCCATTGCAAAATCCCAATTCTGACCCACAGCTAGTAAGTAGAAGCCCTCCTCATCAGTGTGTGCTATAGTAACTTTTTCCTTAAAATTTTGGGCTTTGCCAATGTACAGGGTGAGTCAACGATTGAATGAAGTAGGTTTGTGCCTTTTCGGTGAAATTAACAAAAAAACTATATTTATTGTTTGATACAGTTTATTTTTACGCAGATTTTAAAAATATTTAGGACTCTACAGGATGAGCCAAAAAACTAGGACAGCATAAAGTTGTATTTTTTAAATAGAACGCCCTATATACGAATCGTATTTTCGATTTAGCTTATAATTTTAAATCTTTTTTATTAAGGGTTTACTATAACAAAACTTTTTAGTTTCTGAGATAATTAAGTTTAAAGAAAAAAGTCACATTTTCAAGCATCAATTCAATCCTAAATAACGTTTTCAATTTTGTGACAAATATATTCAAATTTGGAATTTAGCAAGGCTAAGGACAAGTTAACATAATTTTTACCTAATATTTGCAATAAAAGCTACAGGGTGTTGAACACATCGGCTCAAATTTGAACAAGTTTAAATGAATAAATATCTTTTTTTTAAAATGGTACACCCTGTATATTTTCATGTTATTTAATAGAGTAATAAAAACCCTAAAAGTTTTGTTCAATATATCCTATACCTATTTATAATAGTTTTTGAGATATTTCAGTTTTTCTTATTTTCCATACTTTTTTACAGAAATAGTCTTCATTATCATAGTAGCATGGCAAAAACAATGCAAAAGAACATTTTTCTGTGTGTCAAATTTATAACCGCAATCGCTTCTTTTGGTTTTTATGTAGTGTAGTTTGGTTTTTTTTGCATTCATCTTATATTGTGAAATGAATTTTCCAAAGAATGAGTTAATAGATATGATTTATACAATAGGAGAGGCTCAAAAAAATTGCCTTCTTGCTCAAAGAATTTACAAAATGAAGTATCCTGATCGATGCCAGCCTAATACCCATACTTTTCAAAACTTAATGCAAAGATTTGATTCTTCTGGTACTGTTGATTATCCAAAACGTAAAGCGGTCAACAAACCAGTAACTAATGAAGAAAAAGAACTACAAGTATTGTTAAATGTTCAGGAAAATCCTTATATTGGTAGCCGTCAGTTAGCAGCATTATGTGAAACATCACAATCCACCGCTAATCGTACTACCAAGAAATATAGGTATCATCCATATCACATGGAATTACACCAAGAATTGCATGGACAGGATTTTGAAAGTCGTGTAAACTTTTGTCGTACAATAAATGCGGAGATTCAATTAAATCCAAATTTATTATGCAAGGTAATGTATAGTGATGAAGCTACTTTTGGAAGTAACGGTGCCGTAAATAGACGCAACATGCATTATTATGCCACAGAAAACCCATTTTGGATTAGAGAGGTGCAACATCAACACCACTGGTCATTAAATGTTTGGTGTGGTATTCATCATAATCGAATTATTGGACCCCACTTTTTTAATGAACCACTAAATGGCCATAGTTACCTGAACTTTTTACAAGAAGAACTACCCAAATAATTCAAGGTCTCGATAGGGATGAGCTCGACAGTATGTGGTTCCAGCACGATGGTGCGCTTCCGCATTACCATCGTGAGGTTCGTGCGTTTTTGGACCAACGATATCCGCAAAAATGGATTGGACGTGGGGGTTTCATTGAGTGGCCACTAAGGTCTTGCGACATCACCCCATTAGATTTCTTCCTATGGGGTTATATTAAAAATAAGGTGTATGTTAATCCACCAACAACAGTGGAGGATACGCGAAACAGGATTAGGGATACCTGTAGAACAATAACGCCACCAATTTTGTCCAGGGTCCGAAAAAATCTGCAAAAAAGACTAAATTTGTGCATTGCACAAGAGGGCCGTTTATTCGAACACTTATTAAAAAGAAATAATTAATCTTAGTATTTAATAGGTAATTTTTTTGTTTCAATTTAGTATAAAAGTAAATATGTATCTGCCTTGTCGTTATTGTTGTGTTAATTTTTTCACATTATGTTTAATTAAATTATTGCCGTTGTAATATAACGAATAATGTATTTCATCATATTTAACCACATTCTGTTTGTTTCTGTAGTTTCTTTTTATTATTTTACATGGCTACTATGATAATAAAGACTATTTCTGTAAAAAAGTATGGAAAATAAGAAAAACTGAAATATCTCAAAAACTATTATAAATAGGTATAGGATATATTGAACAAAACTTTTAGGGTTTTTATTACTCTATTAAATAACATGAAAATATACAGGGTGTACCGTTTAAAAAAAAGATATTTATTCATTTAAACTTGTTCAAATTTGAGCCGATGTGTTCAACACCCTGTAGCTTTTACTGCAAATATTAGGTAAAAATTATGTTAACTTGTCCTTGGCCTTGCTAAATTCCAAATTTGAATATATTTGTCACAAAATTGAAAATGTTATTTAGGATTGAATTGATGCTTGAAAATGTGACTTTTTTTCTTTAAACTTAATTATCTCAGAAACTATAAAGTTTTGTTATAGTAAACTCTTAATAAAAAAGATTTAAAATTATAAGCTAAATCAAAAATACGATTCGTATATAGGGTGTTCTATTTAAAAAAATACAACTTTATGCTGTCCTAGTTTTTTGGCTCACCCTGTAGAGTCCTAAATATTTTTAAAATCTGCGTAAAAATAAACTGTATCAAACAATGAATATAGTTTCTTTGTTAATTTCACCGAAAAGGCACAAACCTACTTCATCCAATCGTTGACTCACCCTGTACATATTTATAAACAATTTATTATAGAAGTCAATTTATGAACATTTCTATGATTATTTCTTTGTTAAAACATAAAAACTGTATGGTAGTCCATTCTGAAAGTTTTTAGTTAGATATATTTTTTATTGATAAGGTATTGTTTAGATTAACATATGATTTTAATTACTTTTAAATAGTCACAGAGATATTTAATTCAAAAAAATTGTTATTTCTGTAGAATTTTGGCTAAATAAATTTTTACTCCCAGTATATTGTCTGTGTTGATAGGGACTTCAATCTAATAACAAAAAATTATTTAGATTATATTTCAATAATTATATATATATATATATATATATATATATATATATATATATATATATATATATAAATGAGTAAATTTAACTTCTACACAAGTTTGTAGCAAAATAACTAATAACTTTGTAATATATTAAAAAGAAAGCGAAGTAGTAGGATGCAATTCTATAGTTTGAATTTTCTAGAAATGTTTTCATCTTAGAACCCACTGGAGCACATTTCGTAATATTTTTTCAATTGCTCGCTATAACTGAAAGGTAAATTGTTTCCTTTTTAAAAAATTACTAATTTAATCTTCAAACGAATATTATTGTAGTAACGTCAGCCAAAAAAATTACAGAAAAAGCTAGATTAGGTTAGTGGCAAATTATTTTTGAATTTTAACAATTGTACGTAGAACCATAGATGATAAGAAATCAATTGTTATAATATAATTACCTATTCAGTTTGAATTTAAGATATAATAGCCCATGGAAATTAGAGATTGGTCGAGAAAAAAATGCTAGCAGCTATTTTATTGTTGTTAAGTGTTTGGCCTTTTTTAAAACATACATCGATGTTAAGATTAGTAACTTCTTGCTAATAAAATGGCGGCCCAGAAAGGGTCAGTTTTTCCAGTTTATCTCGACAACTGAAAGTTGCATGGAAAAATCTTAAATACGAAAGATGTAGATAATTATAAAACCTATCGATAAATAAATAAAGTTATAGGTGGTGCCACTAGTTCTCCAGATATAATTTCTTTTCACGAAAATTATCATTTTTTTATATTTTGAAGAAAATTATATTGTTTAAGCTTGAAGGTTAAGAAAATTATAATTATTGTTCACCTAAAAAAGTTTCCTAAACCCGTAACCTGTACATTGAATAGTTTCTGAGACATTGGACTCTAAGTTGAAAGTTTCACCTCGATTAGCTGCTCTCCTAATTAAGATACAGCGAGTAGTCTTACGCCACATTGTTCAAAACAACGTATATTTTTCGGTTATATTTTTTTTTAATTTGTTTTTTATTTGGAGCTAAGAAATTTTGAAAAAAAAAACAAATTTTTGGATCCAAAAAATTGCAATAATTTTTTTCCTAGTGAACTTAAAATTTTTTAATATGCTCATCAAATTTAAATTCGTTTTTTCTGGGAAAGGAAAATATTCTTCTACGATGAAAAACACTTTTTTTTTAACTCGACACGTCGCGGCTAATGAATATTAAGGGCTAAAACTAAGGGACGATATTAAAGAATACTCGTATTTTATCTGGAAATCTTTCGGTTTCGCCAAAACTATCCCTGCTAAATATATGGACCTCCAAACAGCGACTGCAATCTTGAGTCTGCCTGGATCCAAGTCGGGTGAGTACATCTAACTACATGCGCGCGCACTCACCGCTCTGCGCGGTTTCCGAATTCGGAGAAAGATAGTTACACATTATATCAATGTAATAAACATTCATGTTTTATTTTAATATTTAACAATTATTTTATTACAAACGAAGGGCTTATAAAAATAAATACATGTGTAATACAAAATATATTAATACATAAATAAATGATTATTCAACTTTCTCATTGTTCCAATTATTATATTATCGTCACCATTGCTTATTACATGATCAGTTTCATCGTTTATTAAATTATCAAATTCATGATTAACTCTATTTCAGTCCCTTTTGTTTACATCATTCTCATATTCATTATTTTTTTCACCTTCAATTTTATCACCAGTCTCTAGATCAATATCTTCAAGAGCAATATTTTCCAAATAATTCTCACATTTATCATCATAGTGTTCACTTTTTTAAACTTTGGGAAGAAAGCACACACAAAAGCACTGATACCAATTTATTTCTTTCTACAATTGAAAAAAAGTGTTATTATATATACCTCACTCTGACGTTATATAAAATATGGAGACTTGCTCCATTTTTTTTTGCCGCGCGATTTAAACCGCGTCGGATAAATTGTGGTGGCTTTTTGAAGGTCCATTTATTTTGTAGGGATGTTTTTTTGCAAAACCGAAAAATTTTCATATGAAGTACGAATATTCAAAAATATCTTACCTTAGCTTCAGCCATGACATTTTGATTTTTTTTAAGTGTTTTTCATTGTAGGAGAACATCTTTTTTTACAGAAACCGGAAATGCTGCATCTAGATCTTATGAGCATGCTAAGTAAATTTTAAGTTCACTAGAAAGAAGTTATTGCAATTTTTTGGACCAAAAAATTGTTTTTTTTTTTTAAATTCCTCGGCTCCAAATTAGATATAAATTATCTGAAAAATATACGTTGTTGTGAACAATTCAGCGTTAGACTGGTCGCTGTATCTTAATTAGAAGAGCGAATAATCGAGATCAAATTTTCAACTTTGAAGTTTATTTTCTCAGAAACTATTTATTGCACATGTTATGGGTTTAACATACTTTTGTGGGTGCACAATATTTATATTTTTCTCAAATTTCAAGGCGATAATTCATAAAAAAGTATAATTTTATTTAAAATATAAATAAATGATAATTTTCGTGAAGAAAAAATTATATTTCGATAATTAATACGGTTATTTAAAACTTTTTTCATACAAACTCTAATTTTCGAGATAAACTGAAAAAACCGAAAAGAGTTTCCATTTTTGGGTTGCTATTTTATTAACAGGGAATTATCAGTCTTATCATCGATGTATGTTTTAGAAAATGCCAAAATGGACACTTTACAGCAATAAAATTAGGGAGGCGCCATCAGGTAAAAAAACTCCAGTAAGAAGCTAGGTTAGACCTGTCGCCAAATTGTTTTTCTATTTGAACAAGTCTTGATGGAGATATTTTATGATTAAAATTTATTTCACATGCTAATCTAAAGTCAATTGTTAGAATATTTTAGACTAATTATTTCTGAATTGATATCTATGAGTAAAATACATTTTACTTGATCTCTTATTTATTTGAATTTTTTTGGTTGATAATGAGCTCAGTACCATATTTTACTCTTCAGTCGTTTATTAGAAGTAAGAAAATCAAATACTTTAATTTTTAAATAGAATTATTTTCAATATTTCTATTTAGCCTGGCATAAAAAGCATCCGAGAAGACAGGGCAATTTACGAGTGCCCTAAATATTTTGTCCCCGCTGCTGACTTTTTAGACAGACAAAATAATAATTATAGGCGAAATTTATGCCTGATGTAACTTTTTACATATATTTGACGTCAATATATAGGATTAAAAGTTATGTCACAAAGCTATTTCAATTGCTACCCATTATTAACAAGTGCTATTATTTACTATTATTATGAACAGAATAATAAAAATTGTTCGTCTAGGAAACTTAAAGTAATTAATACATTAGGATTGGGATTAAAAAGTCCCAATTTCAGATATAGTTATGTAGCTAACAAAAAGATTTGTTGCCTATGCTGTTAAAACAAATTTTAATAACATAGATTTAAAAAAGGCTATTATTCAAACTTTACAAATTTTTTATTATGACGCTATTTTTCTATTAACGGCAATTTAATAAAGTATACATTCTAAGAAAAAAAGATTATTTGCGTAAAGGATTATCTACTTTTATTGCCCTTATTAATAATCTTGAGCAAGCAGGTAGAATAACAAAATATGGAAGTTCCCACAAATTAGTTTAACTTATTTAAATGATTGGTTACTTTTGTTAGCCCCGCCCACTTAAGTATCGAACAGGTAAAAATAAGTTCAATTACAAACAGTACTTCTTCATCTTCCGATCAGTCAGTAGATAACATTGGTTCTGTCTATAACAAACCAACAGAACACCTCATATAGTGTATAATATGGAACCAAGTAAAAATATGCTGTTTCGTATGTTGTTCGTAATTTTTATGGGCTTGTTCGGCCCTACATTTTATGTATTACTTGAAATAATAATGTTTTTATACAAAGTTTTAAAAGTACCTTATGACAAATACTACATGACCGAAAAAAGAAAAATGGATGAAATTGAACATTACATAATCAGGGAGAAAAGGAAATGTCAATTTGACCGAAATCTAAGGATTTCAGTGCTTAGAACCAATTGGATTAAGGCTACTATGCACAGGAAATCAGAATCAAGGTGAAGACAATATCAAATCTGACTAAGGACCAATCTGGTTTCTTAAATTTTAACTTTGGCGTGACGACTGACATTGGATTTAACCAATGAATGAAAAAAATATCACCAACACCTAAGGCAAAATCTCGTTGCTAGCAGAAAATTAACCAGTGTGGAAAAGCTGACATTATGAAATAATTCTCGCATGATGACTAAAATTAGACTTGATCAATCAGGGAAAAATATTATCTGAATCGATAGCAAGATCTCAATTCTGACCTACTCGTCAGTAAAGACCACTCTCATCAATGTGTGCTATGGTATCGTTCCTCCTTTAAATTTTTGGCTTTTACAATGTACATATTTAGAAACAATTTATTTTAAAAGTCAATTTATGATTGTTTTGTTGTTAAAACGTAAAAATTGTATGTCTGGAACTTTGTACTTAGATATATTTTTTATTGATAAAGTATTTTTTAGATTAGCATATAATTTTAATTACTTTGAAATAGTCACAAAGTTATATAATTCAAAAAAATTGTTATTTCTGTAAAGTTTTGGTTAAATAAATTTTTTACTGCCAGAATATTGTCTGTGTTGATAGGGGCTTCAATCTAATAACAAAAAATTATTTAGATTATATCTCAATAAGACTAATATATGTCATTTGTTAATACATAAATGCACAAATTTAACTTTTACACAAGTTTGTACCTAAATAACAAATAACTTTATAATATATTAAAAAGTAAAGCAAAGTAGCAGGAAAGGATTCTATAGTTTAAATTTTGTAGGTTGTCAGCCAAAAAAGTTAGATTAAGTTAGTCACAAATGGTTTTTGAATTTTAACAATTGTATGTAGAACCATATATGATAAGAACCAGTATCTTAAGAATATCAATTCGGCAATCAATTGTAAAAATATAATAACCTATTCAGTTTAAATTTGAGATATAATAGCGCAAGGAAATTAGAATTTGGTTGGGAAAAAATGCTATCAGTGACGTTATTGTTTTTAAAGTGTCATTCTTTAAAACATACATCAATGATAGGATTACTAACTTACTGCTAACAAAATGGCGGCCCAGAAATGGTCAGTTTTTTCGGTTTTTCCGGTTTATCTCAAGAACTGAAGGTTGTATGGAAAAATGTTAAATACGAAAGTTGTAGATAATTAAAAAACCTATCGATAAATAAATAAAGTTATAGGTGGTGCTACTAGTTATCCAGATATAATTTTTTTTTTCGCGAAAATTTTTATTTTTTTATATTTTAAGAAAATTATATTGGTTACGAATTACCACCTTACAATTTAAGAAAATAATAGACATAGTGCACCCAAAAAAGCTTGCTAAACCCCTAACCTGTGCATTGAATAGTTTCTGAGAAATTGGAGTTTAAAATTGAAAGTTTGACCTCGATTAGCTGCTCTCCTAATTAAGATACAGCGAGTAGTCTTACGCCGCATTGTTCAAAAAAACGTATATTTTTCGGGTATATTTTTTTAAAAAATTGTTTTCATTCGAAGCTAAGAAATTTTGAAAAAAACAATTTTTGGATCCAAAAAATTGCAATAACTTTTTACCTTTAGTGAATACTCGCATTTTATCTGGAAATTTTTCGGTTTCGCAAAAACTATCCCCGCTAAATATATGGATCTCCAAAAAGCAACTGCAATCTTGAGTCTGCCCGAATTCAAGTCGGGCGAGTACATCTAGTGAGCGGGTGGCCGCTTTACAGACATACCCACTACATGCGCATGCACTCACCGCACTGCGCTGCTTTTGAATTTCGGAGAAAGTTAGTTATACATTAAATCAATATAATAAATATTCATGTTTTATTTTAATATTTAATAATTGTTTTATTACAAACAAAGGTTTTATAAAAATAAATGCATGTGTAATACAAAATATATTAATACATAAATCAATGATTATTCAAGTTTCTCATTTTTCCAATTATTATATTATCGTCACCATTGCTTATTACATGATCATTTTCATCATTTATTAAATTATCAAATTCATGATTAACTCTATTTTAGTCCCCTTTGTTTACGTCATTCTCATACTCATTATTTTTTTCATCTTCAATTTTATCATCAGTCTCTTGATCAATATCTTCAAGAGCAATATTTTCCAAATAATTCTCATCTTTATCATCATAGTGTTCACTTTTTTAAACTTTGGGAAGAAAGCACACACAAAAGCACTGAATAACAATTTATTTCTTTTTGCAATTGCAAAAAAAGTGTTATCATATATACTTCACTCTGACGTTATATAAAATATGGAGACTTGCTCCAATTCTTTTTGCCGCGCGATTTAAACAGCGTCGGATAAATTGTGGTGGCTTTTTGAAGGTCCATTTATTTTGTAGGGATGTATTTTTGCAAAACCGAAAAATTTTCAGATGAAGTTCGAATATTCAAAAATATCTTACCTTAGCTTCAGCCATGATGTTTTGAATTTTTTTAAGTATGTAGGAGAACATATTTTTTTACAGAAACCGGAACTACTGCATCTAGATCTTATGAGCATGTTAAGTAAATTTTAAGTTCACAAGAAATAAGTTATTGCAATTTTTTGGACCAAAAAAATCCTTTTTTCAAATTCCTCGGCTCCAAATTAGAAATAAATTGTTTGAAAAATTTACGTTGTTTTGAACAATTCAGCGTTAGACTGGTCGCTGTATCTTAATTACAAGAGCGAATAATCGAGATCAAACTTTCAGCTTTGAAGTTTATTTTCTCAGAAACTATTTATTGCATATGTTACGGATTTAACATACTTATGTAGGTGCACAATCTCTATATTTTTCTCAAATTTCAAGACGATAATTCATAAAAGAACTATAATTTTATTTAAAATATAAATAAATGATAATTTTCGCGAAGAAAAAATGATAATTTATACGGTTATATGAAACTTTTTTGATATAACCTCTAATTTTCGAGATAAACATTTTTGGGCTGCTATTTTATTAACAGGGAATTATCAGTCTTATCATCGATGTATGCCAAAATGAACACTTTACAGCAATAAAATTAGGGAGGCGCCATCTGGTAAAAAAACTCCAGTAAGAAGCTAGGTTAGACCAGTCGCCAAATTGTTTTTCTATTTAAACAAGTCTTGATGGAGATATTTTATGATTAAAATTTATTTCACATGCTAATCTACAGTCAATTGTTAGAATATTTTAGACTAATTATTTCTGAATTGATATCTACGAGTAAAATACATTTTACTTGATCTCTTATTCATTTGAATTTTTTTGATTGATAATGAGCTCAGTACCATATTTTACTCTTCAGTCATTTATTAGAAGAAAAAAAATCAAATACTTTAATTTTTAAATAGAATTATTTTCAATATCTCTATTTAGCCTGGCATAAAAAGCATCCGAGAAGACAGGGCAATTTACGAGTGCCCTAAATATTTTGTCCTCGCTGCTGACTTTTTAGACAGACAAAATAATAATTATAGGCGAAATTTATGCCTGATGTAACTTTTTACATACATTTGACGTCAATATATGGGATTAAAAGTTATGTCACAAAGCTATTTCAATTGCTACCCATTATTAACAAGTGCAAATATTTACTATTATTATGAACGGAATAATAAAAATTGTTTGTCTAGGAAACTTAAAGTAATTAATACATTAAGATTGGGATTAAAAAGTCCCAATTTCAGGTATAGTTATGTAGCTAACAAAAAGATTTGTTGCCTATGCTGTTAAAACAAATTGTAATAACATAGATTTAAAAAAAGCCATTATTCAAACTTAACAAATTTTTTATTATGACGTTATTTTTCTATTAACGGCAATTTAATAAAGTATACATTCTAAGAAAAAAAGGTCACTTGCGTTAAGGATTATCTACTTTTATTGCCCTTATTAATAATCTTGAGCAAGCAGGTAGAATAACAAAATATGGAAGTTCCCACAAATTAGTTTAACTTATTTAAATGATTGGTTCCTTTTATTAGCCCCGCCCACTTAAGTATCGAACAGGTAAAAATAAGTTCAATTACAAACAATACTTCTTTATCTTCCGATCAGTCAGTAGGTAACACTGGTTCTGTCTATAACAAACCAACAGAGCTCTTCATATAGTGTACAATATGGAACCAAGTAAAAATATGCTGTTTCGTATGTTGTTCGAAATTTTTATGGGCTTGTTCGGCCCTACATTTTATGTATCATTTAAAATAATAATGTTCTTATACAAAGTTTTGAAAGTACCTTATGACAAATACTACATGACCGAAAAAAGAAAAATGGATGAAATTGAACATTACATAATCAGGGAAAAAAGGAAATGTCAATTTGACCGAAACCTAAGGGTTTCAGTGCTTAGAACCAATTGGATTAAGACTACTATGCACAGGAGATCAAAATCAAAGTGAAGATAATATCAAATTTGACTAAGAACCAATCTGGTTTCTTAAATTTTAACTTTGGCGTGACGACCGACATTGGATTGAATCAATGAGCGAAAAAAATATCACCAATACCTTAGGCGAAATCTCGTATCCAGCAGAAAATTAAGCAGTGTGGAAAAGCTGACATTATGAAATAATTCTCGCATAGTGACTAAGATTAGACTTGATCAATCAGGAAAAAATATTATCTGAATCTATAGCAAGATCTCAATTCTGACCTACTCGTGAGTAAAGACCACCCTCATCAATGCGTTCTATAATATCGTCCTTCCTTTAAATTTTTGGCTTTTACAATGTACATATTTAGAAACAATTTATTTTAAAAGTCAATTTATGATTGTTTTGTTGTTAAAACGTAAACATTGTATGATGGACAAATCTGGAACTTTTTCTTAGATATATTTTTTATTGATAAAGTATTGTTTAGATTAGCATATAATTTTAATTACTTTGAAATAGTCACACAGTTATATAATTCGAAAAAATTGTTATTTCTGTTAAGTTTTGGTTAAATAAATTTTTTACTGCCAGTATATTGTCTGTGTTGATAGGGGCTTCAATCTAAAAACAAAAAATTATTTAGATTATATGTCAAAAATACTAATATATGTTATTTGTTAATACATAAATGCATAAATTTAACTTTTGCACAAGTTTGTACCTAAATAACAAACAACTTTATAATATATTAAAAAGTAAAGCAAAGGAGCAGGAAAGAATTCTATAGTTTGAATTTTGTAGGCTGTCAGCCAAAAAAGTTACAGAAAAAGTTAGATTAGGTTAGTCACAAATTGTTTTTGAATTTTAACAATTGTATGTAGAACCATATATGATAAGAACCGGTATCTTAAGAATATCAATTCGGCAATCAAGTGTAAAAATACAATAACCTATTCAGTTTAAATTTGAGATATAATAGCGCAAGGAAATTTTAATTTGGTAGGGAAGAAAATGCTACCAGCGACGTTATTGTTTCTAAAGTGTCATTTTTTAAAATATACATCAATGGTAAGATTAGTAACTTCCTGCTAACAAAATAGCGGCCCATAAATGGTCACTTTTTTCGATTTTTCCAGTTTATTTCAAGAACTGAAGGTTGTATGGAAAAATGTTAGATACGAAAATTGTAGATAATTAAAAAACCTATCGATAAATAAATGAAGTTATAAGTGGCGCTACTAGTTATCCAGATATAATTTTTTTTCACGAAAATTTTAATTTTTTTGTATTTTAAAGAAAAATATATTGTTTTACGAATTACCACCTTGAAATTTAAGAAAATAATAGATATAATGCACCTAAAAAAGTTTGCTAAACTCCTAACTTGTGCATGGAATAGTTTCTGAAAAATTAGACTCTCAAGTTGAAAGTTTAACCTCGATTAGCTGCTCTCCTAAGTAAGATACTGCGAGGATTCTTACGCCACATTGTTCAAAATAACGTATATTTTTCGGGTATATTTTTTTAAAAATTTGTTTTTTATTTGGAGCTAAGAAATTATGGAAAAACAAATTTTTGCATCCAAAAAATTGCAATAACTTTTTTCCCAGTGAACTTAAATTTTTTTAACATGCTCATCAAATTTAAATTCGTTATTTTCAATTTCTGTAAAAGGAAAATATTCTCCTATGATGAAAAATACTTTTTTTAATTCGAAACGTCGCGGATAACGAATATTAAGGGCTAAAGCTAAGGGAAGATATTAATGAATACTTGTATTTTATCTGGAAATTTTTCGGTTTCGCAAAAACTATCCCCGCTAAATATATGGATCTCCAAAAACCAACTGCAATCTTGAGTCTGCCCGAATCAAAGTCGGGCGAGTACATCTAGTGAGCGGGTGGCCGCGTTACACACATACTCACTACATGCGCATGCACTCACCGCTCTGCGCTGCTTCTGAATTTCGGAGAAAGTTAGTTATATTTTAATATTTAATAATTATTTTATTACAAACAAAGGTTTTATAAATATAAATACATGTGTAATACAAAATATAATAATACATAAATCAATGATTATTCAACTTTCTCATTTTTCCAATTATTATATTATCGTCGCCATTGCTTATTACATGATCCTTTTCATTGTTTACTAAGTTATCAAATTTTGTTCATGTCATTCTCATACTCATTATTTCTTTCATTTTCAACTTTATCATCAGTCTCTAGATCAACATCTTCAAGACTAATATTTTCCAAATAATTCTCACATTTACCATCATAGTGTTCACTTCCTTAAACTTTGTGAAGAATTGTTTATTTATAACTTTTGAAATCAAAAAAATATTGCAAGAGTCCTTAAAAAGCACTAAATAACAATTTATTTTTTTCTATAGTTGCAAAAAACGTCTTATCATATATACTTCACTGTGACGTTATATAAAATATCGAGACTTGCTCCAATTTTGCGGATCGATTTAAACAGCGTCGGATAAATTGTGGTCACTTTTTGAAGGTCTATTTATTTTGCAGGGATTTTTTTTGCCAAACCGAAAAATTTTCAGATGAAGTACAAATATTCAAAAATATCTTACTCTAGTTTCCGCCATGACGTTTTGATTTTTTTAAAAAAGTATTTTTCATCGTAGTAGAACATTTTTTTTACAGAAGCCGGAAATGATGCATCTAAATATTATGAGCATGTTAAGTAAATTTTGCACTTCTAGGCAAAATTTATTGCAATTTTTCAAATCCAAAAATTGTTTTTCTTAAAATTCCTCGGATCCAAATTAAAAATAAATTTTTTAAAAGTATATTTAAAAATATACATTATTTTGAATACTTTAGCTAAGACTGGTCGCTGTATCTTAATTAGAAGAGCGAATAATCGAGATCAAACTTTCAAATTTGAAGCTTAACATACTTTCGTGGGTGCACAGTATCTATATTTTTCTTAAATTTCAAGGCGATAATTCGAAAAAAAGTATAATTTTATTTAAAATATAAATAAATGATAATATTCGTGAAGAAAAAATTATATTTCGATAATTAGTATGGTCACCTGAAACTTTTTTTCATACAACCTTTAGTTTTCGAGATAAACTAGAAAAACCGAAAAAAGTGGTCATTTTTGGGCCGCCATTTTGTTAGCAGGAAGTTGCTAGTCTTACCATCGATGTGTGTGCAATCAATTTTTAAGATATTAAAATCTAATTCTTTCTGAATTGACACCTAGGAGTAAAGTGCATTTTACTTAATCGCTTATTCATCTGAAATTTTTTGGTTGGTAATGAGTTCAGCACCACTGATGATAGTTTAGTCTTCAGTCATTTATTATAAGTAAAAAAATAAAACACTTTAATTTCTAAATAGATATATTTTCAATATCTCTACTTAGCCTGGCCTAAAAAGTATCCGAGAAGACAGCGCAATTTACGAGTGCCCTAAATATTTTGTCCTAGCTGCTGACCTTTTAAACAGACAAAATAACAATTATAGGTGAAAATTGTGCCTGAAATAACTTTTAGCATACATTTGACTTCAATATAGGAGATTAAAAGTTATGTCACAAAGCGATTTCCATTGCTACCCAATATTAACAAGTGCTGTTATTTACTATTATTATGAATAGAGTAATAAAAAATTTTTCGTCTAGGAAACTTAAAGTAATTAATACATTAAGGTTATGATTAAAAAGTCCCAATTTCAGGTATAGTTATGTGGCTAACAAAAAGATTTGTTACCTATGTTGTTAAAACAATTTGTAATAACATAGATTTAATAAGGCTATTATTCAAACTTAACAACTTTTTTTTATTATGACGCTGTTTTTCTATTAACGGCAATAAATAATAATAATAAAAAAATTATCTGCTTAAAGGATTATCTACTTTTATTTCCATTATCTTGAGAAAGCAGGTAGAATTCCATAAATATAAGAAAATATGAAATATCTTAGATATTAGTTTAACTTATTTAAATGATTGGTAACTTTTATTAGCCCCGCCCACTTAGGTATCGAACAGGTAAAAATAAGTTCATTTACAAACAATACTTCTTTATCTTCCGATCAGTCAGTAGGTAACACTGGTTCTGTCTATAACAAACTAACAGAGCTCCTCATATAGTTTACAATATGGAACCAAGAAATAATATGACAAAATTGTTTCGTATGATGTTCGTAATTTTTATGGGCTTGTTCGGCCCTACATTTTACGTATCATTTAAAATAGCAATGTTTTTATACACAGTTTTAAAAGTACCTTATGACAAATACTACATGACTGAAAAAAGAAAGATGGATGAAATTGAACACAACATAATCAGGGAGAAAAGGAAATGTCAATTTGACCAAAACCTAAGGATTTCAGTGCTTAGGACCAACTGGATTAAGGCTACTATGCAGAGGAAATCAGAATCAAAGTGAAGACAATATCAAATTTGACTAAGAACCAATCTGGTTTCTTAAATTTTAACTTTGACCTGATGACTGACATTGGATTTAACCAATGAACGAAAAAATATCACCAACACCTAAGGCAAAATCTCGTTTCTAGCAGAAAATTATCCAGTGTGGAAAAGCTGACATGAAATAATTCTCGCATGATGACTACGATTAGACTTGATCAATCAGGGAAAAATATTATCTGAATCTATAGCAAGATCTCAATTCTGACCTACTCGTGAGTAAAGACCACCCTCATGAATGTGTGCTATGGTATCGTTCTTCCTTTAAATTTTTGGCTTTTACAATGTACATATTTAGAAACAATTTATTTTAAAAGTCAATTCATGAACATTTCTATGATTTTTTTGTGGTTAAAACGTAAAAATTGTATGATGGACAAATCTGGAACTTTTTACTTAGATATATTTTTTATTGATAAAGTATTGTTTATATTAGCATATAATTTTTATTACTTTGAAATAGTCACAAAGTTATGTAATTCAAAATCATTTTTATTTCTGCAAAGTTTTGGTTAAATAAATTTTTTACTGCCAGTATATTGTCTGTGTTGATAGGGCTTCAATCTAATAACAAAAAATTATTTAGATTATATCTCAATTATACTAATATTTGTCATTTATTATGCATAAATTTAAGTTTTACACAAGTTTGTAGCTAAATAACCAATAACTTTATAATATATTAAAAAGTAAAGCAAAGTAACAATAAAGAATTCTATAGTTTGAATTTTGTAGGTTGTTAGCCAAAAAAAATACAGACAAAACTAGATTAGGTTAGTCACAAGTTGTTTTTGAATTTTATCAATTGTATGTAGAACCATATATGATAAGAACCGGTATCTTAAGAATATCAATTCGGCAATCAATTGTAAAAATATAATAACCCATTCAGTTTAAATTTGAGATAAAATAGCGCGAGGTTATTTTTTATTTGGTCGGGAAAAAAATGCTACCAGCGACGTTATTGTTTTTAAAGTGTCATTCTTTAAAACATATATCAATGGTAAGATTAGTAACTTCTTGCTAACAAAATGACGGCCCATAAATGGTCACTTTTTTCTGTTTTTTTAGTTTATCTCAAGAACTGAAGGTTGTACGGAAAAATGTTAAATACATAAGTTGTAGATAATTAAAAAACCTATCGATAAATAAATAAAGTTATTTGTGGCACTACTAGTTATTCAGATATAATTTTTTTTCGCGAAAATTTTAATTTTTTTATATTTAAAAAAAAATTATATTGTTTAACGAATTATCTTCTTGAAATTTAAACAAACAATAGATATAATGCACCCAAGAAAGTTTTCTAAACCACTAACCAATGCATTGAATAGTTGCTGAAGAATTAGACTTTAAAGTTGAAAGTTTGACCTCGATTATCTGCTGTCCTACATAATATTTAGCTAGTAGTCTTACGCCACATCGTTCAAAATAACGTATATTTTTCGGGTATATTTTTTTAAACATTTGTTTTTTATTTGGAGCTAAGAAATTTTGAATAAACAAATTTTTGGATCCATGAGAATTGCAATAACTTTTTCCTAGTGAACTTAAAATTTTTTAACATGCTCATCAAATTTAAATTCGTTATTTTCAATTTCTGGAAAAGGAAAATATTCTCCTATGATGAAAAACACTTTTTTTAATTCGAAACGTCGCGGATAACGAATATTAGGGCTAAAACTAAGGGAAGGTATTAAAGGATACTCGTATTTTATCTGGAAATTTTTCGGTTTCGCAAAAACTATCCCCGTTAAATATATGGATCTCCAAAATGCGACTGCAATCTTGAGTCTGCCCGGATCCAAGTCGGGTGAGTACATCTAGTGTGCGGGTAGCCGCGTTACAGACATGCGCGCGCACTCATCGCTCCGAGCGGTTTCCGAATTTCGGAGAAAGATATTTATACATTATATCAATATAATAAACATTCATGTTTTATTTTAATATTTAACAATTATTTTATTACAAACAAAGGTTTTATAAAAATAAATACATGTGTAATACAAAATATATTAATACATAAATCAATGATTATGCAACTTTCTCATTTTTCCAATTATTATAGTATATTCGCCATTGCTTATTAGATGATCATTTTCATCGTTTATTAAATTATCAAATTCATGATTAACTATATTTTAGTCCTCTTTGTTTGCGTCATTCTTATACTCATTATTTTTTTCATCTTCAATTTTATCATCAGTCTCTAGATCAGTATCTTCAAGAGTAATATTTTCCAAATAATTCTCACATTTATCATCATAGTGTTCACTTTTTTAAACTTTGTGAAGAAAGTACACACAAAAACACTGAATAACAATTTATTTCTTTCTGCAATTGCAAAAAAAGTGTTATCATATATATTTCACTGTGACATTATATAAAATATGGAGACTTGCTCCAATTTTTTTTGCCGCGCGATTTAAACAGCGTCGGATAAATTGTGGTGGCTTTTTGAAGGTCCATTTATTTTGTAGGGATGTTTTTTTGCAAAACCGAAAAATTTTCAGATGAAGTACAAATATTCAAAAATATCTTACCTTAGCTTCAGCCATGACGTTTTGAATTTTTTTTTCAGTGTTTTTCATTATAGGAGAACATCTTTTTTTTACAGAAAGCGGAAATGCTGCATCTAGATCTTATGAACATGCTAAGTAAATTTTAAGTTCACTAGAAAGAAGTTATTGCAATTTTTTGGACCCAAAAATTGTTTTTTTTTTTCAAATTCCTCGGCTCCAAATTAGATATAAATTGTCTGAAAAATATACGTTGTTGTGAACAATTCAGCGTTAGATTGGTCGCTGTATCTTAATTAGAAGAGCGAATAATCGAGATCAAACTTTCAACTTTGAAGTTTATTTTCTCAGGAATTATTTGTTGCATATATTACGAGTTTAACATACTTATGTGGGTGCACAATATCTATATTTTTCTCAAATTTCAAGGCGATAATTCATAAAAAAACTATAATTTTATTTAAAATATAAATAAATGATAATTTTCGTGAAGAAAAAATTATATTTCGATAATTAATACGGTTATTTGAAACTTTTTTTCATACAACTTGTAATTTTCTAGATGAACTGAAAAAACCGAAAAGAGTTTCCATTTTTGGGCTGCTATTTTATTAACAGGGAATTATCAGTCTTATCATGGATGTATGTTTTAAAAAATGCCAAAATGGACACTTTACAGCAATAAAATTAGGGAGGCGCCATCAGGTAAAAAAACTCCAGTAAGAAGCTAGGTTAGACCAGTGGCCAAATTGTTTTTCTATTTGAACAAGTCTTGATGGAGATATTTTATGATTAGAATTTATTTTACATGCTAATTTACAGTCAATTGTTAGAATACTTTAGACTAACTATTGCTGAATTGATATCTACGAGTAAAATACATTTAACTTGATCTCATATTCATTTGAATTTTTTTGGTTGATAATGAGCTCAGTACCATATTTTACTCTTCAGTCATTTATTAGAAGTAAAAAAATCAAATACTTTAATTTTTAAATAGAATTATTTTCAATATCTCTATTTAGCCTGGCATAAAAAGCATCCGAAAAGACAGGGCAATTTACGAGTGCCCTAAATATTTTGTCCCCGCTGCTGACTTTTTAGACAGACAAAATGATAATTAAAGCGAAATTTATGCCTGATGTAACTTTTTACATACATTTGACGTCTATATATGGGATTAAAAGTTATGTCACAAAGCTATTTCAATTGCTACCCATTATTAACAAGTGATATTATTTACTATTATTATGAACAGAATAATAAAAATTGTTTGTCTAGGAAACTTAAAGTAATTAATACATTAGGATTGGGATTAAAAAGTCCCAATTTCAGGTATAGTTATGTAGCTAACAAAAAGATTTGTTGCCTATGCTGTTAAAACAAATTGTAATAACACAGATTTAAAAAAGGCTATTATTCAAACTTTACAAATTTTTTATTATGACGCTATTTTTCTATTAACGGCAATTTATTAAAGTATACATTCTAAGAAAAAAAGGTTACTTGCGTAAAGGATTATCTACTTTTATTGCCCTTATTAATAATCTTGAGCAAGCTGGTAGAATAACAAAATATGGAAGTTCCCACAAATTAGTTTAACTTATTTAAATGATTGGTTACTTTTATTAGCCCCGCCCACTTAAGTATCGATCAGGTAAAAATAAGTTCAATTACAAACAATACTTCTTTATCTTCCCATCAGTTAGTAGGTAACACTGGTTCTGTCTATAACAAACCAACAGAGCACCTCATATAGTGTACAATATGGAACCAAGTAAAAATATGCTGTATCCTATGTTGCTGGTAATTTTTATGGGCTTGTTCGGCCCTACATTTTATGTATTACTTGAAATAATAATGTTTTTATACAAAGTTTTAAAAGTACCTTATGACAAATACTACATGACCGAAAAAAGAAAAATGGATGAAATTGAACATTACATAATCAGGGAGAAAAGGAAATGTCAATTTGACCGAAACCTGAGGATTTCAGTGCTTAGAACCAATTGGATTAATGCTACTATGCACAGGAAATCAGAATCAAGGTGAAGACAATATCAAATCTGACTAAGGACCAATCTGGTTTCCTAAATTTTAACTTTGGCGTGACGACTGACATTGGATTTAACCAATGAACGATAAAAATATCACCAACACCTAAGGCAAAATCTCGTTCCTAGCAGAAAATTAACCAATGTGGAAAAGCTGATATTATGAAAGAATTCTCGCATGATGACTAAGATTGGATTTGATCAATCAGGGAAAAATATTATCTGCATCTATAGCAAGATCTTAATTCTGACCTACTAGTGAGTAAAGACCACCCTCATCAGTGTATGCTATGGTATCGTTCTTCCTTTGAATTTTTGGCTTTTACAATGTACATATTTAGAAACAATTTATTTTAAAAGTCAATTTATGAACATTTCTATGATTTTTTTGTTGTTAAAACGTAAAAATTGTATGATGGACAAATCTAGAACTTTTTACTTAGATATATTTTTATTGATAAGGTATTGTTTAGATTAGCATATAATTTTAATTACGTTGAAATAGTCATAAAGTTATGTAATTCAAAAAAAAAGTTCAAAAAATTGTTATTTCTGTAGTTTTGGTTAAATAAATTTTTTATTGCCAGTATATTGTCTGTATTGATAGGGATTTCAATCTAATAACAAAAAAATATTTAGATTATATCTCAATAATACTAATATATGTCATTTGTTAATACATAAATCCATCAATTTAACTTTTGCACAAATTTGTACCTAAATAACTAATAACTTCATAATATTTTAAGAAGTAAGTTGTTTTTGATTTTATCAATTGTATGTAGAACCATATATGATAAGAGCCGGTATCTTAAGAATATCAATTCGCCAATCAATTGTAAAAACATAATAATCTATTCAGTTTAAATTTGAGATATAATATCGCATGGAAATTGAATAAACAAATTTTTGTATCCAAAAAATTGCAATAACTTTTTTCCTAGTGAACTTAAAAATTTTTAACTTGCTCATCAAATTTAAATTCGTTTTTTCCAATTTCTGGAAAAGGGAAATATTCTCCTACGATGAAAAACACTTTTTTAAATTCGATACGACGCGGTTAACGAATATTAGGACTAAAACTAAGGGAAGGTATTAAAGAATACTCGTATTTTATATGAAAATTTTTCGGTTTCGCAAAAACTATCCCCGCTAAATATATGGATCTCCAAAAAGCGACTGCAATCTTGAGTCTGCCCGGATCCAAGTCGGGTGAGTACATCTAGTGTGCGGGTGGCCGCGTTATAGATATGCTAACTACATGCGCGCGCACTCATCGTTCCGCGCGGTTTCCGAATTTCGGAGAAAGATAGTTATACATTATATCAATATAATAAACATTCATGTTTTATTTTAATATTTAACAATTATTTTATTACAAACAAAAGTTTTATAAAAATAAATACATGTGTAATACAAAATATAATAATACATAAATTAATGATTATTCAACTTTCTCATTTTTCCAATTATTATATTATCTTCGCCATTGCTTATTGCATGATCACTTTCATCGTTTATTAAGTTATCAAATTCATGATTAACTATATTTTAGTCCCTTTGTTTACGTCATTCTCATACTCATTATTTTTTTCATCTTCAATTTTATCATCACTCTCTAGATCAATATCTTCAAGGGTAATAGTTTCTAAATAATTCTTACATTTATCATCATAGTGTTCACTTTTTTAAACTTTGTGAAGAAAGTACACACAAAAACACTGAATAACAATTTATTTCTTTCTGCAATTGCAAAAAAAGTGTTACCATATATATTTCACTGTGACGTTATATAAAATATGGAGACTTGCTCCAATTTTTTTTGCCGCGCGATTTAAACAGCGTCGGATAAATTGTGGTGGCTTTTTGAAGATCCATTTATTTTGTAGGGATGTTTTTTTGCAAAACCGAAAAATTTTCAGATGAAGTACAAATTTTCAAAGATATCTTACCTTAGCTTCAGCCATGACGTTTTGAATTTTTTTTAAAGTGTTTTTCATTGTAGGAGAACATCTTTTTTTTCAGAAACCGGAAATGTTGCATCTAGATCTTATGAACATGCTAAGTAAATTTTAAGTTCACTAGAAAGAAGTTATTGCAATTTTTTGGACCCAAAAATTGTTTTTTTTTTTCAAATTCCTCGGCTCCAAATTAGATATAAATTGTCTGAAAAATATACGTTGTTGTGAACAATTCAGCGTTAGATTGGTCGCTGTATCTTAATTAGAAGAGCGAATAATCGAGATCAAACTTTCAACTTTGAAGTTTATTTTCTCAGGAATTATTTGTTGCATATATTACGAGTTTAACATACTTATGTGGGTGCACAATATCTATATTTTTCTCAAATTTCAAGGCGATAATTCATAAAAAAACTATAATTTTATTTAAAATATAAATAAATGATAATTTTCGTGAAGAAAAAATTATATTTCGATAATTAATACGGTTATTTGAAACTTTTATCATACAAACTTTAATTTTCGAGACAAACTGAAAAAACAGAAAAAAGTTTCCATTTTTGGGCTGCTATTTTATTAACAGGGAATTATCAGTCTTATCATCGATGTATGTTTTAAAAAATGCCAAAATGAATACTTTACAGCAATAAAATTAGGGAGGCGCCATCAGGTAAAAAAACTCCAGTAAAAAGCTAGGTTAGACCACTCACCAAATTGTTTTTCTATTTGAACAAGTCTTGATGAAGATATTTTATGTTTAAAATTTATTTCACATGCTAATCTACAGTCAATTGTTAGAATATTTTAGACTAATTATTTCTGAATTGATATCTACGAGTAAAATACATTTTACTTGATCTCTTATTTATTTGAATTTTTTTGGTTGATAATAAGCTCAGTACCATATTTTACTCTTCAGTCATTTATTAGAAGTAAGAAAATCAAATACTTTAATTTTTAAATAGAATTATTTTCAATATCTCTATTTAGCCTGGCATAAAAAGCATCCGAGAAGGCAGGACGGACAATTTACGAGTGCCCTAAATATTTTGTCCCCGCTGCTGACTTTTTAGACAGACAAAATAATAATTATAGGCGAAATTTATGCCTGATGTAACTTTTTAAATACATTTGACGTCAATATATGGGATTAAAAGTTATGTCACAAAGCTATTTCAATTGCTACCCATTATTAACAAGTGCTATTATTTACAATTATTATAAACAGAATAATAAAAATTGTTTGTCTAGGAAACTTAAAGTAATTAATACATCAGGATTGGGATTAAAAAGTCCCAATTTCAGGTATAGTTATGTAGCTAACAAACAGATTTGTTGCCTATGCTGTTAAAACAAATTGTAATAACATAGATTTAAAAAAGGCTATTATTCAAACTTTACAAATTTTTTATTATGACGCTATTTTTCTATTAACGACAGTTTAATAAAGTATACTTATTCTAAGAAAAAAAGGTCACTTGCGTTAAGGATTATCTACTTTTATTGCCCTTATTAATAATCTTGAGCAAACAGGTAGAATAACAAAATATGAAAGTACCCACAAATTAGTTTAACTTATTTAAATGATTGGTTACTTTTATTAGCCCCGCCCACGTAAGTATCGAACAGGTAAAAATAAGTTCAATTACAAACAATACTTCTTTATCTTCCGATCAGTTAGTAGGTAACACTGGTTCTGTCTATAATAAACCAACAGAGCTCCTCATATAGGGTACAATATGGAACCAAGTAAAAATATGCTGTTTCGTATTTTGTTCGAAATTTTTATGGGCTTGTTCGGCCCTACATTTTATGTATCATTTCAAATAATAATGTTCTTATACAAAGTTTTGAAAGTACCTTATGACAAATACTACATGACCGAAAAAAGAAAAATGGATGAAATTGAACATTACATAATCAGGGAGAAAAGGAAATGTCAATTTGACCGAAACCTAAGGATTTCAGTGCTTAGAACCAATTGGATTAAGGCTACTATGCACAGGAAATCAGAATCAAGGTGAAGACAATATCAAATCTGACTAAGGACCAATCTGGTTTCTTAAATTTTAACTTTGGCGTGACGACCGACATTGGATTTAACCAGTGAGCGAAAAAAATATCACCAATACCTAAGGCAAAATCTCGTATCCAGCAGAAAATTAAGCAGTGTGGAAAAGCTGACATTATGAAATAATTCTCGCATAATGACTAAGATTAGACTTGATCAATCAGGGAAAAATATTATCTGAATCTATAGCAAGATCTCAATTCTGACCTACTCGTGAGTAAAGACCACCCTCATCAGTGCGTTCTATAATATCGTCCTTCCTTTAAATTTTTGGCTTTTACAATGTACATATTTAGAAACAATTTATTTTAAAAGTCAATTTATGATTGTTTTGTTGTTAAAACGTAAAAATTGTATGATGGACAAATCAGGAACTTTTTCTTAGATATATTTTTTATTGATAAAGTATTGTTTAGATTAGCATATAATTTTAATTACTTTGAAATAGTCACATAGTTATATAATTCAAAAAAATTGTTATTTCTGTTAAGTTTTGGTTAAATAAATTTTTTACTGCCAGTATATTGTCTGTGTTGATAGGGGCTTCACTCTAATAACAAAAAATTATTTAGATTATATGTCAATTATACTAATATATGTTATTTGTTAATATATAAATGCATAAATTTAACTTTTGCACAAGTTTGTACCTAAATAACAAATAACTTTATAATATATTAAAAAGTAAAGCAAAGTAGCAGGAAAGAATTCTATAGTTTGAATTTTGTAGGCTGTCAGCAAAAAAAGTTACAGAAAAAGTTAGATTAGGTTAGTCACAAATTGTTTTTGAATTTTAACAATTGTATGTAGAACCATATATGATAAGAACCGGTATCTTGACAATATCAATTCGGCAATCAATTGTAAAAATACAATAACCTATTCAGTTTAAATTTGAGATATAATAGCGCAAGGAAATTTTAATTTGGTCGGGAAGAAAATGCTGCCAGCGACGTTATTGTTTTTAAAGTGTCATTCTTTAAAACATACATCAATGGTAAGATTAGTAACTTCCTGCTAACAAAATGGCGGCCCATAAATTGTCACTTTTTTCGGTTTTTCCAGTTTATTTCAAGAACTGAAGGTTGTATAGAAAAATGTTAATTACAAACATTGTAGATAATTAAAAAACCTATCGATAAATAAATGAAGTTATAGGTGGCGCTACTAGTTATCCAGATATTTTTTTTTCACGAAAATTTTTATTTTTTTGTATTTTAAAGAAAATTATATTGTTTTACGAATTACCACCTTGAAATTTAAGAAAATAATAGATATAATGCACCTAAAAAAGCTTGCTAAACCCCTAACTTGTGCATTGAATAGTTTCTGAAAAATTGGACTTTAAATTTGAAAGTTTGACCTCGATTAGCTGCTGTCCTAATTAAGATACAGCGAGTAGTCTTACGCCACATTGTTCAAAATAACGTATATTTTTCGGGTATATTTTTTTTTTAAATTGTTTTTTATTTGGAGCTAAGAAATTTTGAAAAAACAAATTTTTGGATCCAAAAAATTGCAACTTTTTCCTAGTGAACTTAAAATTTTTTAACATGCTCATCAAATTTAAATTCGTTATTTTCAATTTCTGAAAAAGGAAAATATTTTCTTATGATGAAAAACACTTTTTAATTCGAAACGTAGCGGCTAACGAATATTAAGGGCTAAAGCTAAGGGAAGATATTAATGAGTACTCGTATTTTATTTAGAAATTTTTCGGTTTCGCAAAAACTATCCCCGCTAAATATATGGATCTCCAAAAACCAACTGCAATCTTGAGTCTGCCCGAATCCAAGTCGGGCCAGTACATGTAGTGAGCAGGTGGCCGCGTTACAGACATACTCACTACATGCGCTTGCACTCACCGCTCTGCGCTGCTTCTGAATTTCGGCGAAAGTTAGTTATACATTATATCAATATAATAAACATTCATGTTTTATTTTAATATTTAATAATTATTTTATTACAAACAAAGGTTGTATAAATATAAATACATGTGTAATACAAAATATAATAATACATAAATCAATGATTATTGAACTTTCTCAGTTTTCCAATTATTACATTATCGTCGCCATTGTTTATTACATGATCCTTTTCATTGTTTACTAAGTTATCAAATTCATGATTAACTATATTTTAGCCCCTTTTGTTCACGTCATTCTCATACTCATTATTTCTTTCATTTTCAACTTTATCATCAGTCTCTAGATCAATATCTTCAAGACTAATATTTTCCAAATAATTCTCACATTTACCATCATAGTGTTCACTTTCTTAGACTTTGTGAATAATTGTTAATTTATAACGTTTGAAAGCAAAAAAATATTGCAATAGTCCTTAAAAAGCACTGAATAACAATTTATTTCTTTTTCCTGTAGTTGCAAAAAACGTCTTATCATATATACCTCACTGTGACGTTATATAAACTATCGAGACTTGCTCCAATTTTGCGGCTCGATTTAAACAGCGTCGGATAAATTGTGGTGGTTTTTTGAAGGTATATTTATTTTGCAGGGATGTTTTTTTGCCAAACCGAAAAATTTTCAAATGAAGTACGAATATTCAAAAATATCTTACTCTAATTTCAGTCATGACGTTTTGATTTTTTTTTTAAAAAAGTGTTTTCATCGTAGTAGAGCATCTTTTTTTACAGAAGCCGGAAAAGCTGCATCTAAATCTTATGAGCATGTTAAGTAAATTTTAAGTTTACAAGAAAGAAGTTATTGCAATTTCTTGGACCCAAAAATTGTTTTTTTTTCAAATTCCTCGGCTCCAAATTAGAAATAAATTGTCTGAAAAATATACGTTGTTTTGAACAATTCAGCGTTAGATTGGTCGCCGTATCTTAATTACAAGAGCGAATACTCGAGACCAAACTTTCAACTTTGAAGTTTATTTTCTCAGAAACTATTTATTGCATATGTTACGGGTTTAACATACTTATGTGAGTGCACAATGTGTATATTTTTCTCAAATTTCAAGGCGACAATTCATAAAAAAACTATAATTTTGTTTAAAATATAAATAAATGATAATTTTCGTGAAGAAAAAATTATATTTCGATAATTAATACGGTTATTTGAAACTTTTTTCATACAACCTCTAATTTTCGAGATAAACTGAAAAAACCGAAAAAAGTTTCCATTTTTGGGCTGCTATTTTATTAACAGGGAATTATCAGTCTTATCATCGATGTATGTTTTAAAAAATGCCAAAATGAACACTTTACAGCAATAAAATTAGGGAGGCACCATCAGGTAAAAAAAACTCCAGTAAAAAGCTAGGTTAGACCAGTCGCCAAATTGTTTTTCTATTTGAACAAGTCTTGATGGAGATATTTTATGATTAAAATTTATTTCACATGCTAATCTACAGTCAATTGTTAGAATATTTTAGACTAATTATTTCTGAATTGATATCTACGAGTAAAATACATTTTACTTGATCTCTTATTCATTTGAATTTTTTTGGTTAATGAGCTCAGTACCATATTTTACTCTTCAGTCATTTATTTTAAGTGCATTAGGAAAAACTTATTGCAATTTTTTGGATCCAAAAATTGTTTTTCTTAAAATTCCTCGGATCCAAATTAAAAATAAATTTTTTAAAAGTATATTTAAAAATATACATTATTTTGAATACTTTAGCTAAGACTGGTCGCCGTATCTTAATTAGAAGAGCAAATAATCGAGATCAAACATTCAAATTTGAAGCTTATTTTCTCAGAAACTATTTATAGCACATATTACGGGTTTAACATACTTTTGTGGGTGCACAATATCTATATATTTTTTAAAAATTTCATGGCAATGATTCATAAGAAAGTATAATTTTATTTAAAATATAAATAAATGATAATTTTCGTGAAGAAAAGATTATATTTCGATAATTAGTACGGTCACCTGAAACTTTTTTTCAAACAACTTTTAGTTTTCTAGATAAAAAACTTTTTTTATTATGACGCTGTTTTTCAATTACAAATAATACTTCTTTATCTTCCGATCAGTCAGTAGGTAACACTGGTTTTATCTATAACAAACCAACAGAGCTCCTCATATAGTTTACAATATGGAACCAAGTAATAATATGACACAACTGTTTCGTATGTTGTTCGTAATTTTTATGGGCTTGTTCGGCCCTACATTTTACGTATCATTTAAAATAGTAATGTTTTTATACACAGTTTTAAAAGTACCTTATGACAAATACTACATGACTGAAAAAAGAAAGATGGATGAAATTAACATAATCAGGGAGAAAAGGAAATGTCAATTTGACCAAAACCTAAGGATTTCAGTGCTTAGAACCAACTGGATTAAGGCTACTATACAGAGGAAATCAGAATCAAAGTGAAGACCATATCAAATTTGACTAAGAACCAATCGGGTTTCTTAAATTTTAACTTTGACCTGACGACTGACATTGGATTTAACCAATGAACGAAAAAAATATCACCAACACCTAAGGCAAAATCTCGTTCCTAGCAGAAAATTAACCAGTGTGGAAAAGCTGACATTAAGAAATAATTCTCGCATGATGACTAAGATTAGACTTGATCAATCAGAGAAAAATATTATCTGAAACTATAGCAAGATCTCAGTTCTGACCTACTAGTGAGTAAAGACCACCCTCACCAATATATGCTATGGTAACGTTCTTTCTTTAAATTTTTGGCTTTTAGAATGTATATATTTAGAAACAATTTATTTTAAAAGTGAATTTATGATTGTTTTGTTGTTAAAACGTAAAAATTTTATGATGGACAAATCTGGAACATTTTACTTAGATATATTTTTTATTGATAAAGTATTGTTTAGATTAGCATATAATTTTAATTACTTTGAAATAGTCACACAGTTATGTAATTCAAAAAAATTGTTATTTCTGTTAAGTTTTGGTTAAATAATTTTTTTACTGCCAGTATATTGTCTGTGTTGATAGGGGCTTCAATCTAAAAACAAAAAATTATTTAGATTATATCTCAATAATATTAATATATGTCATTTGTTAATACATAAATGCATAAATTTAACTTTTGCACAAATTTGTAGCTAAATAACCAATAACTTTATAATATATTAAAAAGTAAAGCAAAGTGGCAGGAAAGAATTCGATAGTTTGAATTTTGTAGGTTGTCAGCCAAAGAAAATTACAGAAAAAGCTAGATTAGGTTAGTAACAAGTTGTTTTTGAATTTTATCAATTATATGTAGAACCATATATGATAAGAACCGGTATCTTAAGAATATAAATTAAGCAGTCAATTGTAAAAATATAAGAACCTATTCAGTTTAAATTTGAGATATAATAGCGCATGGAAATTAAAGTTTGGTCGGGAAAAAAATGCTACCAGCGACTTTATTGTTGTAAAGTGTCATTCTTTAAAACATACATCAATGGTAAGATTACTAACTTACTGCTAACAAAATGGCGGCCTAGAAATGGTCACTTTTTTAGGTTTTTCTCGAGAACTGAAAGTTGTGTGGAAAAGTGTTAAATACATAAGTTGTAGACAATTAAAAAACCTATCGATAAATAAATAAAGTTATAGGTGGTTCTATTAGTTATTCAGATATTTTTTTTTCGCGAAAATTTTAATTTTTTTATATTTTAAAGAAAATTATATTGTTTTGCGAATTATCACTATAAAATTTAAGAAAACAATAAATATAATGCACCCAAGAAAGTTTGCTACACCCCTAACCTATGCATTGAATAGTTTCTGGGAAATTAGGCTTTAAAGTTGAAAAATTGACCTCGATTATCTGCTGTCCTAAATAAGAATCAGCGAGTAGTCTTCCGCCACATTGTTCAATATAACATATATTTTTCGGGTATATTTTTTTAAACATTTGTTTTTTACTTGGAGCTAAGAAATTTTGAATAAACAAATGTTTGTATCCAAAAAATTGCAATAACTTTTTTCCTAGTGAACTTAAAATTTTTTAACATGCTCATCAAATTTAGATTCGTTTTTTCCAATTTCTGGAAAAGGAAAATATTCTCCTACGATGAAAAACACTTTTTTTAATTCAAAACGTCGCGGCTAACGAATATTAAGGGCTAAAGCTAAGGGAAGAAATTAATGAATACTCGTATTTTATCTGAAAATTCGCAAAAATCATCCCTGCTTAATATATGGACCTCCAAAAGGCGACTGCTATCTGGGGTCTGCCCGGATCCAAGTCGGGTGAGTACATCTAGTGAGCGGGTGGCCGCGTTACGGACATGCTCACTACATGCGCGCGCACTCATCGCTCTGCGCGGCTTACGACTTTCAGAGAAAGTTGGTTATAAATTATATCAATATAATAAACATTCATGTTTTATTTTAATATTTAATAATTATTTTATTATAAACGAAGGTCTTATAAAAATAAATACATGTGTGATACAAAATATAATAAATAATACATAAATCAATCATTATTCAACCTCCTTTTTTTTTCGATTATTAAATTATCATCGCCATTACTTATTACATGATCATTTTCATTGTTTACTGAATTGTCAAATTCATGATTAACTATATATTAGTCCCCTTTTATTCATGTTATTCTCGTACTCATTATTTTTTTCACCTTCAACTTTATCATTAATCTCTAAATCAATATCTTGAAGAGTAATATTTTCCAAATAATTTTCACATTTACCATCATAATGTTTACTTTTTTAAACTTTGTGAAGAATTGTTTATTTATAACTTTTGAAAGCAAAAAAAAATATTGCAAGAGTCTTTAAAAAGCACTGAATAACAATTTATTTTTTTCTGTAGTTGCAAAAAAGTCTTATATATATTTCACTGTGATGTTATATAAAATATCGAGACTTAATTCAATTTTTTTTGCCGCTCAATTTAAACAACACAGTGTCGGATAAGTTCTGGTCGCTTTTTGGAAGTCTATTTATTTTGCAGGGATGCTTTTTGTAAAACCGAAAAATTTTCAGATGAAGTACGAATATTCAAAAATATCTTACTCTTGTTTCAGTCATGACATTTTGATTTAAAAAAAAAAGTGTTTTTCATCGTACGAGAACATCTTTTTTTACAGAAGCCGGAAATGATGCATCTAAATCTTATGAGCATGTTAAGTAAATTTTAAGTTCAAAAGTTATTGCAATTTTTTGGGTCCAAAAATTGTTTTTTTTTCAAAATTCCTCGGATCCAAATTAAAAATAAATTTTTTGAAAATATATCTGAAAAATATACGTTGTTTTAAATAATTCAGCCTGACCTTAATTAGAAGAGCGAATAATCGAGATCAAACCTTGTAATAGAAAAAAAAATTAAACAAATAATAGGTCTTTGTCTATAAATCACCAAAAAAAAACATTTAAAAAAAAAGATATAATTGTAAGATTGAAAGAAATGTTTTCTAAACTTGTCAGGTGGCTCTGTAATTGGTCTCTACCTTTTAGGGCTCCCCCCGGCTAGCCTCCAAGGGAACGGAGAGTGGTGTGGGTATATGCGCCACCTGTTTTAGTGCCCTAAAGGTCAAGGCAGAGACCGATTTAACAAAACAAAAACAGGAAATTTAATTTAATGGCAAGAAAAACACCTAAAAAATTAAAAAAAAACAAGTATCTATATTTACGTCCTTTGGTGTAAACGTAACCACCGAGAGTGGCCCAGCGCTTCGGACAATCAGCTGGTTTTTGACAATTAGAAACTAGATTATTAGTCTAACAAAATGAGAAATTTTAATTTAATCAGTGTTCTGGCTATATTACTAATTTTACAAAAGTGATTTAATATAAATGGCAACTATATAGATAATAATGATAGTATTAAGTTCACTCTACCGGCGTAAATAGGCCTGTTTACCTGAGTTAACAAATGTGCCCCTTTTACATATGTGAAAGATATCAACTGTATATGGTTGCAAGATTTGATTAATTGTACCATATGAGGAAACACAATAGATCTTACCAAGATAAGTACACTAATTATTCATTAATTTTATATTCAAAATGAAAAGAAAAATACAACGGCTTTAAATTTTACAGGTGATGCTGAAGGCATTAAAGTCTATGATACCCTGAAAACGACACAGACACATAAAACCTGTTTAACGACGGCTTCTTGATGTGCTGATATTGAAGCTCTGGATCACTCGGTGTGGTGGTATGTAGCATGTAAGGCAGGTGCTGTAGAGGTATTCGCAAGAATGGCCGAGTGGTCTGGTATGTACAGCAGCCAAGGCACCTGCCTTGGCTGCTGTACCGTTGAGAAGTCAGCCAGAAGACCCCGATGAGGGTTCCAAATGAGGGCAATGAAAGGAAAAAAGAAAAAGGGAACAGAAAAAAAAAGGCCTAAAACAAAAGATGGACTTAGAAAGAACTCAACCTTCTATGTTACGAGTGAGGTAGGTTACCCATTCCTTTTCTTCTTAAACATACCCACAATTATTAACACTTGAGAATTAAAACAAAAACTAAAACAAAGACTTACCAGTGATGTTATGTGGCCTTTTCGTGGTGGAACAAAAAAAAAGCAAAATTTGATGTCGGGTTTGTCCCCCGAGTTGACCAAACTAAATGAGCATACAGCTGTTAACAACACAGTTACTATAAACTTGGTCAGGGACCCGAAACTTTCAATTAAAAAAAAACTAGCAAAATTGCCAAGTGACCTTTCCGGTGCAACTCTGCAAGGAAAGTCCTTATCACTCTAAGATTTTTTTCATGTCCCCCAGAAAAACGTCCACGGAAACGGCGGGAAAAGATACAGGGATCTGTATATTGACTGACAACTGACAAGCTTCAAAACAATTAAAAAAAATAGAAACATGAAATTTTAAAATTATGACAAGAAATTTTATTAGAAATTAACTAAGACAATGGTGGTACGTTCAAGAATTTATATTAGTAAAAAGGCTTTGTTGAAGTGACACTAAACAAGAAAAGTCGAGTAGATTCTAACCTTAAACTTTATTTACATTTGACACTAAGGTAGTTTTCCGTTTTTAGCTTAATAGAGTCTGTAATAGTTATACGACAACTGACACAATGGGGAAAATTAAACTGCCTAGAAGACATAGAAGATCCAACAGAATCCAGAGAGCTTCCACTCAGAAATGATTTCCTGCTCACTCGAGGTCTCTCGATGAAGGTAAGAATAACCGTAAAAGACAATTCAAATTAAGAATTTCTGACTAAATATGCCATACCGAGGCACTCTGTACAATACTAATATCTTTTTATATTTTAGGTACAAAGGAGAGAAGCCTTAAAAAATCAACATAACAACAACAAGGACTATCGAACAATTACCATCCATTACAATAACATAATTGTGAACCTAATTCTTATAAACAAAATATTTTCTTTCATTCGTAAATATGTTCCAAAACAAAAAAAAAAACAAAACACACAAATGATTGAGGAGGTAAGCGTAAACATTACTATATTTTAGATAGAAAATTAGACAGGAAAATTAAAACCGCAACAACCTTCAACTTTGAAGTTTATTTTCTCAGAAACTATTTATTGCAGAGGTTACGGGTTTAACATACTTTTGTGGATGTACAATATCTATATATAAATATATATATATATATATATATATATATATATATATATATATATATATATATATATATATATATATATATATTAAATTTCATGGCGATGATTCATAAAAAAGTATAATTTTATTTAAAATATAAATATATGATAATTTTCGTGAAAAAAAATTATATTTCGATAATTAGTACGGTCACCTGAAACTTTTTTCATACAACCTTTAGTTTTCGAGAAAAACTGAAAAAAACGAAAAAAGTTACCATTTTTGGGCTGCCATTTTGTTAGCAGGGAATTACCTGTCTTACCATAGGTGTATATTTTAAAAAATGTCAAAATGAACACTTTACAAAAATAAAATTAGAGAAGCGCCATCAGGTAAAAAAAACTCCAATAAAAGGCTAGGTTAGACCAGTCGCCAAATTATTTTTCTATTTGAACAATTCTTGATGGAGATATTTTATGATTAAAATTTATTTCACAAGCAAAAACTAATTCTGTCTGAACTGACATCTACCAGTAAAATACCTTTTACTTAATCGCTTATTCATCTAAAATTTTTTGGTTGGTAATGAGTTCAGTACCACTGACGATATTTTACTCTTCAATCATTTATTAGAAGTAAAAAAATTGAAAACTTTAATTTTTAAATAGAATTATTTTCATTACCTGTACTTAGCCTGGCATAAACAGGATCCGAGAAGACAGGGCAATTTACGAGTGCCCTAAATATTTTGTCCTCGCTGCTGAATTTTTAAATAGATAAAATAATAATTTCAGGCGAAATTTATGCCTGAAGTAACATTTGACGTCAATATAAGTGATTAAAAGTTATGTCACAAAGTTCTTTCAATTGCTACCCATTATTAACAAGTGCTGTTATTTAGTATTATTATGAACAGATTAATAAAAGATTGTTTATCTAGGAAACTTAATTAAAAAAGTTCCAATTTCAGGTATAGTTATGTGGCTAACAAAAAAATTTGTTGCCTAACTTGTTAAAACAAATTGTAATAACATAGATTCAATAAGGCTATGATTCAAACTTTACAACTTTTTTTATTATGAGGCTTTTTTTCTATTAACGGCAATATAATAAAGTATAAATTTAAAAAAAAAAGTTATTTGCGTAAAGGATTATCTACTTTTATTGCCCTTACTGATAATTTTGAGCAAGCAGGTAGAATATCAAAATATGAAATTTCCCACAAATTAGTTTATTTACATGATTGGTTACTTTTATTAGCCCCGCCCACTTAAGTATCGAACAGGTAAAAATAAGTTCAATTACAAACAATACTTCTTCATCTTCCGATCAGTCAGTAGGTAACACTGGTTCTGTCTATAACAAACCAACAGAGCAACTCATATAGTGTACAATATGGAACCAAGTAAAAACATGGCAAAACTGTTTCGTATGTTGTTCGTAATTATTATGGGCTTGTTCGGCCCTACATTTTATGTATCATTTCAAATAATAATGTTTTTATATAAAGTTTTAAAAGTGCCTTATAACAAATACTACATGACCGAAAAAAGAAAGATGGATGAAATCGAATATTATATAATCAGGGAGAAAAGGAAATGTCAATTTGACCGAAATCTGAGGATTTCAGTGCTTAGAACTAATTGGATTAAGGCTACTATGCAAAGAAGATCAGAATCAAAGTGAAGATAATATCAAATTTGACTAAGAACCAATCTGGTTTCTTAAATTTTAACTTTGGCGTGACGACTCACATTGGATTGAACCAATGAGCGAAAAAAATATCACCAACACCTAAGGCAAAATCTCGTTTCTAGCAGAAAATTAACTAGTGTGGAGAAGCTGACATGAAATAATTCTCGCATGATGACTAAGATTAGACTTGATCAATCAGGGAAAAATATTATCTGAATCTATAGTAAGATCTCAATTCTGACCTACTAGTGAGTAAAGACCACCCTCATCAATATGTGCTATGGTATCGTTCTTCCTTTAAATTTTTGGCTTTTATTTAGAAACAATTTATTGTTGAAGTCAATTTATGAACATTTCTATGATTTTTTTGTGGTTAAAACGTAAAAATTGTATGATGGACAAATCTAGAACTTTTTACTTAGATATATTTTTTTATTGATAAGGTATTGTTTAGATTAGCACATAATTTTAATTACTTTGAAATAGTCACAAAGTTATGTAATTCAAAAAAAATGTTAATTCTGTAAAGTTTTGGTTAAATAAATTTTTTACTGCCAGTATATTGTCTGTGTTGATAGGGGCTTCAATCTAATAACAAAAAATTATTAAGATTATATCTCAATAATACTAATATATGTCATTTATTAATACATAAATGCATAAATTTAACTTTTACCCAAGTTTGTAGTTAAATCACTAATAATATATTAAAAAGTAAAGCATGGTAGCAGGAAAGAATTCTATAGTTTGAATTTTGTAGGTTGTCAGAAAAAAAAATTACAGACAAAGCTAGATTAGGTTAATTACAAGTTGTTTTTGAGTTTTGTCAATTGTATATAGAACCATATAAGATAAGAACCGGTATCTTAAGAAAATAAATTCGGCAATCAATTGTAAAAATATAATAATCTATTCAGTTTAAATTTGAGATATAATAGCGCATGAAAATTAAAGTTTGGTCGGGAAAAAAATGCTACCAGCGACTTTATTGTTATAAAGTCTCATTCTTTAAAACATACATCAATGGTAAGATTAGTAACTTACTGCTAACAAAATGGCGGCCCAGAAATGATCCCCTTTTTGGTTTTTTCAGTTTATCTCGAGAACTGAAGGTTGTACGGAAAAGTGTTAAATATGGCAGCTGTAGATTATTAAAAAACCTATCGAAAAATAAATAATGTTATAGGTGACGCCATTAGTTATGCAGATATAATTTTTTTTCCCGAAAATTATCATCTTTTTTATATTTTATAGAAAATTATATTGTTTTACGAATTATCTTCTTGAAAGTTAAGAAAAATATAGATATCGTGCATCCAAAAGGGTTTGCTAAACCTGTAAACGGTGGATTGATTAGTTTCTAAGAAAATGAACTTCAAAATTGAAAGTTTGGCTTCGATTACCCGGTCTCGTAATTAAGATACAGCGTATATAAATAACGTATATTTTTCGGATTTGTATATTTTTTTAATTTATTTTTTATTTGGAGCTAAAAAGATTTTGAAAAAACAAATTTTTGTATCCAAAAAATTTCAATAAATTTTTTCCTAGTGAATTTAAAATTTTTTAATATGCTCATAAAATTTAAATGCATTATTTCCAATTTCTGGAAAAAAAAAAATTTCTTCTACAATGAAAACCCCTTTTCTTAATTCGAACAGTCGCGGCTAACGAATATTAAGGGCTAAAACCAACGGAAAATATTGATGAATACTCGTATTTTACCTGGAAATTTTTCAGTTTTTGTTCCTTCTTCCAATCCTGGAAGAAATACATCGTCCTGGGTTAAGAATTCGCAAAATTTCGTAGAAATTATATGTGAAATGGAGGTACAACTGGCAGATCCTATTCTTAGCTTTGACATGGAAAGTCTATACATTAACGGTGCAGTTCAAGATTATAAGGAATAAAGTTGAAGAAGACCAGGCCTTAGCAAAAAGAGCATCTCTACCACCACCAGCCATCGTGTTGTTTGGAATGTTGTTTTACTAACTTATATTTCCAAGAAAAGAAAAATTGTTCATCTAGGATGATGGACTACCAATCTTCTCTCATCGGTGGTCGCAAACATTTTCAGGTCCCGAACCATTCCAGTTCGAGACTTTTACAACTGAATCCGCAAATAGGAAGCCAAATTTATAGCTTAAATATATAGACGTTTCTTTCATTATCTGGAATAGAAACGACTAAGAACTTCAAAACTTTTTTTTTCATTTTAATAATATCAGTTCAACTATTAAACTCCCTATGGAGAAAGAAGTATCAAATAAATTACCTTTCTTAGATGTTTTGGTTGAAAGAAATGGTAGCCGATTTGAATGTCAGTTTACAGAAAATCCACACACGTATAGGATAATACCTAAACTATTGATCCAATCACTCAAACAACACCAAGCATGAAATTATAACAAACCTCGTAGGTAGAACACTAATTCTCTGCAATTGCTGCGATAACAGAGATAGATCACAATAAAAATGACTTGACAGCCAACGGATAGCCAGTAAATCTGGTGGATAGAATTCTGAAACAACGCAGAAATATGCCAAAATTGACAACAGACAATGAATGAAAACCAGCGTAGAACATCTACTATGTTAGAGGCATTTCGAGAAAAATAAGAAGAATAGGAAAAATATATAACAACGACGTTGTATTAAATTCAAATAATGCTATAAGAAGCCAGTTCATTAGAGTTAAACCAACAACTCAAAGGGAGAAAAAGAACTGCGAGTATCAAATGCCATGCGAATGTAGCAACTCCTACGTTGGCGAAACAAGGAGACGCCTTGGAATAAGGATCAAATAACACCAAAAGAACAAATCTTGTGGAGGAAAAGAAAAATCTGGTGACGCGAACCACGTCTGAATTCGTGGACATCACATAAAATAGTCTGAAGCTTGAATCCGGTATCGAGAACAATACTGGAGAAAGCGGAAATTCAAAGAAGCCGCGATTATACATTAGAACTCGATTTGCTGCAGTAAACCGTCTTTAGATAAACGAGAAGTATGGAAAACACTGCTTAGTAATTGTAAATTAAAACTAGATTCAGCATAAATGAGACTTTAGCGCAGCACGCATGACTGCATTTATCTCGGTCACAACAGCTAGAGATAACTTCTATCGTGATATTCAACAAAAAGTAAAGACAATAAAGTCCAAAACTTTGCAAGAGACGTCATTGTCTATGAAATTCAAGTAAGCACAAGTGCTTACCTGTTTCACATGACAGGAAATAGAGAGCTAAAAACCAAAAATCGACACGTATATTAATATTATACTGGAGGAAACGAACCAAATTATAGCTGCAAGATTCGTGAGTCAGTCCTAAATGTGATACCTCACTCCAATTGAAATATTTTTTTACCACTTAATACTAATAGCTTACGAATTTGTTCAATTTCACTTGAAAACGGCTAGATACTACTAGCCAAAATGTGAAATTTAACAAAAAATAAAGACAATGAAAGTCCAACAGATATTACTACTTCGCAAGGTAACTACTTACACATCTGTGTCATTCTTTTTCTTCTTCGGGTGTCATATGCTATGCCACATGTCAGAGTCATTTGTCCATCTCATGGTTACATTATAACTAGAGTGTCCTCCTCAGCCTGTCTAAATATGGTTGGGGCGTCTGATAAACCACACCAGTTTCTTATATTACGGAGCCAAGAGTGTTGTCGACCTGGTCTCCGTCTGCCTTCAATTTTTCCTTGTAGTATTAGCTTTGATATGGAGTAGCGCGGTCCTCCTATTATATGCCCTAGATAAGACACTTTTCGTTGCTTTACAGTGAACATTAGTTGCCTTTCTGCACCAGGTCCTTGTAGAACTTCATCATTCGTTATGTGAGTAGTCCAAGGGATACGCAGTAGTCGGCGGAGTATCCACAATTCAAAAGCTTCGATGCGATTCAGCGTCCCAGCTTTAAGTGACCAAGTTTCAGCACCATATAGTAGAATAGGCCATACATAACACTGAACTACATGTATTCGGGTGTGTAGTGGCATATTTCTGTAACGGAAAAGATTCTTAAGTTTAAAGAAAGTTGTTTTTGCACGACCAATTCTTCCCTTCACTTCTTCGTCACATTCCCACTTTTCATTCAGAGTAGCCCCAAGATACGTGAACCGCAACAACACGTTCAATATTTTCCCCGTTGATGTTAAGAAGAGTGATGTACTGATGCCTATTAATCACCATAATTTTTGTTTTGGCAGTATTAATAAGCAGCCCGAACTGTTCACCGAACTCGTTGAGTTTTTTTAATATTGAAGAGATCTTCAAAGTTGTTAGCTAAGACTGCAGTATCATCTGCATAGCGAATATTGTTTATTGGGATGCCATTCACTTTGATACATCGCTGAAATATTTTCTCAATGTAACTATTAAACAGAACAGGAGACAGTACACATCCCTGCCGGACTCCCTTCAATATGTTAAAGGTCTCTGTTGACAGATCGCCATCAATACGTATCTCAGCTAACTGTTGTCAATAACGTTCTCTTATTATTCTAATATCTTTATCATCTGTACCGATCTTCTGTAATCTCTCCAACAGCGGCTTGTGCTTTACATTGTCAAAAGCTTTCTGATAGTCAATAAAGCAGATGAAAACATCTTGCCTTTGGTCATAGCACTTTTGCACAAGTAATTTCATTGAGAAGAGAGCTTCTCTAGAGCCAAGTCCTTTGATAAAGCCAAACTGTGTGTCGCCACTCATCTCCTCAAACTTTCTGTTTATTCTTAAATGGATTACTCGAAGGCACGTTTTAAGAGCATGGCTCATCAAGCTTATGAATCTGTAGTCTTCGCAGTTCTTGGGGTTTGTTTTCTTTGGAATAGCAATAAACGTAGACTTTAACCAATCCACTGGGATTTACCAAGAGTCATATATCACGTTAAAGAGATATGTAAGTTGTTTAGTATCGACTTGCTTTAAAACTTCTGCACTTTTACCATTCTTCATACAGTTTATTGCGTACCTGACTTCAGATTCAAGAATTTTGGACCACTTATATTTTCAGTGTCATTCGTCGGAGCATCTGTTCGTTGATCACTGAACAAAGTCCAGTTCTTCCAAGTTTCCTTTAATTCATCGGTATCCACTATCGGTCTTCCTTGTCTATTTCTTATTGATGGCAATGTCTTTGTGCTATTTCTTTCAGTTATTTCCTTGATTTTTCTATGAAAATTATAGGAGTCATAAAGCTGATGAAGTGTTTCAGCCTCGTCACATTTTTCTTGAGTCCATTTCTCCTTAGCTTCCCTTATTTTTCTTTTGACAGTGCGATTCAGTTCCTTATATTTATCATGCTAGTTTTTAACAATCCGACATTCAGCCATCAAGTTCAATATTTCGTCGGTCATCCATGGTGTGATTTTTTCTTGTTTCGGCCTACCAAGAACAGGTTCAGTAGCGGATTGGATGTTTGTTTTTAGCGTAATCCAGATCTTATCGGCTGCAATTTCTTGACTAGGGTTATTTTCTTGGTAAAGCCTGTCCAATGTAGTCTTCATGCTCCTCTACACTGCGGGTTGTTTTAATACCTGAATGTATTATTTTCGGGGTCTACGTCGTTTTGGTAGTAGTTTACATCGAAAATAGAAGTTCGCAACAAGAGGGTTATGATCTGAGCTGATGTCTGCTCCTGGGTAGGCGGCAACACGTGTAATGCTATTTTGATATCATTTGTTGATCAGAATAAAGTCAATTTGATTGCGTACAATATTTTTCTGTTCATCTTGAAGAGACTTCCAAGTGTGGAGTCTTCTAGGGTGTAATTTATAAAAAGTATTCTTGATAACCAAGATTTCATCACGACAAAATTAAATCAGCATTTCACCCCGGTCGTTTCTGTCACCAAATTCCCCTGTTACACTTTCCTTAGTCCTGCTACCGACCTTTGCGTTGAAATCACCCATCACTATATTAATATCTTGAGGCTTTAATGAGTGCAAAACTTCCCGGACTTGCTCATAAAATTGTTCAGCTTCGGTTTCTGACTTGTCCGCTGTAGGTGCATACACCTGTATTACATTGATGTTAATCGGTCTAGCACTTATGTGCAGAAGTATAACTCTGTCTGAGGGTGTTACGACATTCCTCACAGACCCATCTATCTTCTTGGACACAATAAAGCCCACTCCATTTCTGTGGTCTGTGTCGTTGTTTCTGGAGTAACAAAATGTTCTTTCATGTTCCACTATTAGGCCATCTTGTCTCACCTATACCAAGAATGTCAATATCCATTCTTTTCATTTCCTGAATCGCATTATCAAGCTTTCCAGCCGCAAAGAGATTTCTGGTGTTCCAGGTTCCAATTCGCATTTTGGTCTTCATCATGTCAAGCCGGGGGATTCTTAGCACCCTCTGGTGACTTAACACCTGCCCAGGACTGAGGGACGTTTTTTTAAAGTTTCTTGCCATGATAAAGAGGGGGTGGACAAAATGACGTCCAGGGGAAATTTGCTTGATTGTGGTCATCGTAGGTTCCCGTTACTTTCGACAACATGTGGAGATGACATTTCCTCCATCCTCGATCTATGAGTATACCGCCTGTATTCGGTTGTCAGAGCCTTGTCTATGGAAACAGGGTAAGCCGGCGAGAAGGTGAGATTGACGTTTGAGTAGGAGAGGCTGTGTCATTAAAGAAGTTATTTGAAAGGCGGACAGTTACCGATCGTACTTTCCAAAAAATTTACGAAAGTTACTATACACTACGAAATAAGCAGGTTTCGTTCCTTACTTTTCTTTCCAAAGTCAAAGTCGTGTTCTTTCAAAACTTTAATGCTATCATTTCTTGCTTTTCGTGACAAGATTAGCTAATTTTGAAATAAGAAGCTTTATTATTAAATTTGTTGCTTAAATAATAATATTTTCAGGTGACATAGAGAATATCCTTTTTTTATTAAAATTTTGAAATGAATTATTGTTAAAGAAAATCAAGCTTTCAATAATCTCCTAACATACGAGACTTATTCATTTCCAATTATTTACAATTGTTCGAGTCGAACAATGGTCTTCAATTTAATAAAGGCTCACAAAGAAGACACGATAGAAACTATCCGATAACGTTGTGCTCCGTAGAATTTTATTAAGCCCAATTTCACGGATCTTTGACACCAAATGCGCCTAAATATTTAAGTATGTATGCTGAAAAGGATCATTTATTTGTCAATGGCATATTTATTGCACCTTCTTGAAAAGGGTGATTTTGGGCTATTTTATAAATGGTTAAGCCATTTAATTTATTTGAAGGTATTATTTTCTAAATGAAAACTTTAATATGATATAATTTCAATAATTCTTAAGGCAATTAATAGTCGTCCTTTCAATTTTTTTCAGTATTCGTAATTTATTTGTAATATTATAAAATAATAAGGTTACCCCATATTACACTAGCCAACAAATACAAAAAGGAAATTGCGACTGATATTATATTGGCAGTCCGTGAGAGTTTAAGGCATTCTGATATAGAATTCAACAACGAAAATTTTTCACCACTGATAGAATTTTAGTTATAGAATGTATCAGTTATTTTTATTTAATACACACATTTTTATATAATATTTATATATAATTTCCAAATAACAAAAAACATTTTAAGGATAAGAGGATTTAGTTACAAAAATTTACATGAAAAATTTTTATAAAACAATTGAACCGACTCCTAAAAACGCGCAAAAAAGTGAAAAATAAATATAAATTTTTATATGAAATTGAAATTTTTGAAGACGGCGCCAAACTAATACCTGACAACATGTGATTCGCATGAACAGATAAAAATACTTTTGTATATTTGTATATATTAGTAGTTATTTATTTCATTTTGAAATAATTTGGCGCCGACTTCAAAATTTTCAATTTCATATAAAAATTTCTAGTTATTTTTCACTTTTTCGCGCACTTTTAGAAGTCGGTTCAATTTTTTTATAAAAGTTTTATTTTTCTATTTTTAGTTTTGAATTCATTATGATATTAATAAATTATTTGAACTAAATACTAATTGATATTAGTGTACCTCGCAATGACTCCAAGGTGACAAAAAAGTATCCATTTTATCCAGAATTGTACATCACCCTAAAATGAACCACTAAAAATTCTTTGACTTAGAGTTTTCCAGATACCAATGAAATTGTGTCAAACAAATATTTAGTCTGTCATAGTAAATCCACCATCTTAAATTTCAAATTAATTTTAGATTGGTGATATAGGCCCAAAATCTTCCAATATCTATATTTAAAGAATTTGAGACGTGTTTCTTAGCCCGATATATTTTATATTGCATATTGAGTTTTTATACGCCACAAGAACCCCGCAATATTAATTTTATATAAAACCGGAAAATGTAAAATTTTCAGTCCCTCATATTGTATCTTATCAACCTAATAGTTAACAAAAATTAACTTCATAATATTCGTAATATACCATCCCCCAACACCCTAATACCAAATTTGAAAAAATGCGAATAAGGTAAAATTTTCAACCCACCATATTGGGTCCACCATATTGAGTTTCGAAAAAATAATTTTAACGTCTTAATTAAATCTAAATCTAAACCCTTCAAAGCCCCCTAGTACCAATTTTAGATGAAATCTAGAAATTTAAAGTTTCTAAACCGTATTATTGCCTCTGATATACTAGATTTTCTTAAAATAATTTTATATTCGTTATTTACGTCCTCAAAAATTATTTAGTTCCACATTTGAACAAAATCGAAAAATATAAAATTTTTAATCAGCTATATTTTCATTCGCCATATTGAATCCTGAAAAAATACAATTAAATTCATAATTTACACCCTCAAGAACCCTCTATATCAATTTTGGAGAAAGTCGAAAGATGTAAAATTTTTATGATGCCATATTGAATCCGCCAGATTGAGTTTTTCAAAAAATATTTTAATATCGTAATTAACACCAACAAAAATTCCCCAATATTAATTAGATGTAGAATCTTTAATCCGCCATGTTAGATCCGCTATATTTAATTTTTTTTTAAATAATATCAGATTCGTAATATGCTATCCCAAAAACTCTCCCATATCTATTTTGAGAAAAATCGGACAAAATTAATTTTTTATCCACCATATTGGATACGCTATAAGGATCTTTATAAAAACATTTTGAATTCGTCATGTGCGACCCCGAAAACTCCCCCGTATCAATTTTGGAGAACATCGGACAAAATTAATTTTTTTGTCCGCCATCTTGGATCCGCGATATTGAATTTGTTTAAAAATAATTTTAGATGAGTCATGTGCCACCCCGAAAACTCCCCAGTGCCAATTTTGAAGACAATCGGACTAAATTGATTTTTTCGTCCGCCATATTGCATTTTTTAAAAATAACTCTAGATTCGTCACGTGCGACCTCAAAAACTCCTCCGTACCAATTTTGGAAAAAATCGGACAAAATTAAATTTTGTTGTCCGCCATATTGGATCCGCCATTTTGAATTTTATAAAAATAATTTCAGATTCGTTGGGTACAACTCCGAAAATTCCTCCATACCAATTTTGGAGAAAATCGGACAAAATTAATTTTTCTGGCCGCTAAATTATAAGCGCCATCTTGGATTTTACTGCACCAGTTTCATCAAAAAAAATATGGGACCACCGCAGCAACTTCCTGAACATAACGTAAAAAATTTCATTGAAATCGGTGCAGCGGTTCCGGAGTAATCGGTATACATACATAAAAAAAAAACATACAAAGTCTACCAATTGAGGACCTCCTTTTTTAGAAGTCAGTTAAAAATACGTTTATAGGAAGTCTTTACATAACTTTTTGAAAATGTTGACTTTCGTTCATATAACTGATCGTTTTCTTTCATAAGAAACCAAAAATAATCCAACATGGTTGCAAGATCTCAACTGCTGTGGTAGCGTTGCTCCATTGTTAACATGTATTGATGGAACCTTTCTCCTTGCTCGTCACTAATCCCACCCAAATTTTCTGGAAAAAATTAGAATGGGAGTGCAAGAAGTGTGTTTTAAGAGACATGCGACAGCCCATTCTGCAGTGGCTTTCAAGTAGTTCTTCTACGAATTTGTCGTAGTTTTCTACTTATTCATTTTCTAAAAACTCCGAAACAATTGTGCTAAAAGAACTCCACGCAGCTAATTCAACATCACTTACTTTTTGATCAAACTGTTGTTCCTTTAATATTTTTCTAAATTGAGGTTCAAAAATTATTCCTTCCTTAAGCTCGGAATCACTTAGTTTAGAAAAAAGTTGTTTAAGGTATTTAACCGCATCTCCTTCTTTATCTAATGCTTTAATGACATTTTTAATCAATCCCAGTTTAATATGTAATGAAGGTAACAGTACTTTTTTGGGATCTACAAGAGGTATATTCTTTATGTTAGCCTGACTTGGAATATATTAGTTTCTCGGAAGCCATTCTTTTACTTGGTAATGGCTCTGTGTTGCTCTAACTGTCCCAAAGACAAAAAAAAAACAGTAATACTTCGTAAATCCACCCTAAATCCCTAGTAATAGTCCTATGACTTTTAGGTCACCACATATTTGCAACTTATACGTATTAAGCCATGATATGCATTTAGAATAAGTGAAATACTTTCGTATGTTTCTCTCATGTCAACTGCCTATGCAAGAAAAATAGACGGTCTCTTGTTGACATTATAGAGCAGAACTGATTTTAAACTTATTTTAGAAGATTATATAAATAAGCGTCATTCGTCCAGGTTATGTGCACTTTTGGACATACACTATTTGGATTAACGCAAACACATATTGTATCACGTAGAGCTAAAAACGAAGATAGGTCCTGGTTACGGTTCCTCAACATTGTAAGTTTGGTTCCAGTAATTAGTAAATTCCATTGTTGTAATCTAGACCCTAATACTTCTGCATGCTCTTTGAACAAGTGGAAGTCCCGGACTAGATCATTTAATTCAGGTGGTTCAATTAAATAGGGTGCTTTTACTTCACTTTCGGGAGAATAAAAATCGCCCTCTTCTGATACATTATCGAGTTCTACCTTATCATATGTTTCTAAAGCTTCCTCCCATTTTGCCGCGGGTGCTGGAACTGGTAAACCCTCTCCATGAAGAACCGGTTTTATTGCTGGGAGAATATCCAGATATTCAATAGTATGTTTGCTCTTTCTTAAAAAATCCGACACTCTTGTCATGCAAAAGTAACAGTCCCTAAAATGATTTGTTGGTTCTCGCCAAATCATTAGAACAGCAAAAGGCATATATCTTGATTGCTAACAAGACATCCAAAATACTGATGGTAAGTTAGTTTGGTCATTTTGTTAATTGTCCTTTTCTGCAACTTAAGGGTAAACTGACGATATATGTAACAAAATCTATTGGCTTGATCGCGCACTTCGCTTCTCTATCTAATACTGACCACTACTCGTGCTAAACCAATATTGATGATACAACTGACTTTCGGCCAACTGCTTTTATAGCCGTTCCGTACTTCTAGTATTTTCTAGAAACATCGGTTATCGGAAGTTCGAAAAGCGACGGCGTACTCCTCGTAAACTGGGGCCATCTAAAGTAGATCCGGCTACGGGGCAGAGTGAAATTTGGAATTATATGAATTTAAATGGATACCTCCATTATTTTAAGCCCTAGGGGGTTGAGATTGTCATCCCTAGACATCCCCACGTGGTGTTGCCAGATTGTACACAATTTCCCTAACTTATGGAAAATGTAAATTTGTCAACGTCGCGCTCCGGTATATTACAAATTACTTTTTAAAATAATGTGAATAAAATGTTCATAAATCTTATGTGTTGGGAAGTTTTTACTATCATTTTCACATTTATAGACCAAAAATAAACCAAAGATTGCTTTTTTACATTACAGTCGCAAATTGGCTGTAAAGTAGTATTATTAGTCTCAGATATTTAACTTATTTTTAAAAGCTTGCTGTCGCTCTATTTAAAATTGGAGCGTTCAAGTTTATTTTTCGGCTCCTCGCTGTCCCATATACGCCAGTTTTAGAATGGGATAAGGAATATTTCAGGAGCTGTGAAAGAAATAAGGAAAATATTATTTGAAAATGTAAATGGAAATATTAAAACTATCCTAACAATTATAAAAAAAGTGTAATTTATTGTAGTCCAAACAAATAAAACTATGCTATTTGATTAATTTAACACTCCAGCTACTTTTGAATCGTTAATAAAATTAACATTGCATGGATTGATTTGGAAACCTGTTTATCTAGGTGACATTATAATATTTACTGTAAGGGAGTAGTTGTCTTTCAAAAGTAAATAAAGTTATTCATTTTTCTCCGATTTGGCTATAAAAAATATTTTTTTATTCCTATTTAAAATTAGGATATGGTGATGTTGCACTGGTTAATTTTAAACATATATTATTACCTTAGATCTTTTTAAAACTTAGACCATATTTTCTAGAAGATATTATGCAGCTATAGGCCAGTGGAATTAGCATCTGGAAAAAATTTATTGTTAGTAGACATTTGACTACGTAGTTCAGAAAGGTAAGAATAATTTTGTAGTATCTTGTATCTCATTTTCTTTTTTGGGGAAATTTTTTTATCTAACAATTAAGATGTGAAAAAAAAACAGTTTTTTTCGAGTTCAAGGAGAAGCTATTGTTTTTCAGTAAAAAAGTTTCAGACAAGAGTTGTGCGCCTTAAAAATACCTACAAAATGAACTAAAGCCAATCCATAATTTATTTGTTAGTTATTGCAAAAAAATCTCCTAAAATGGCTGTTTTTTCAGTTGTTAATAAACAATAGAAAAATACATTGCACTAACTTTATACTACACCAAAGGGAGCCTCTTGTTGCATAAAATAAATATGCAAAATATTCAATAGTTTTTTGCACAGTGAATTTGTTTATAACATTTTATGTTTTTTTTTGGTTATTTATTCTCAACGATCTAGAGATCGTAAAGTTATCTGCGGTTGCGCAAAAAAAAAAGCTCGAGGCTTATACAAACAACAACAAAAAAGAACTAAATTAATTGTTGATTTTAAATTGTTGAAACAGATAAACAAAGTTGTAGATGGTTTTTTCGTTATAAACAAATAGAATAACTCTTCGACAATTATTGATATCGAAATGCCAATAAGGGGACGTGATAGGTGAGATATTGGCGCATATTTTGAAAGGAAAAACGTACGACCACTAGAAGCTTCAAAAAATCGCTGATGTATTCTTTATTATTAATGGATTATTTAAGCAATAACTCGTAAGGAAATGGTTAAACTATTGTATGCAGCAGTTTTCAACTCAATTATTTCAAAAATGTTGATAATGCAATAGTTTAAAATTGCACCTACTATAAGAGCCAGAAAGTAGAGGGGGCGTTCTTTTAGCCTGTGGCGCATAATAAAAGCCATGACTCGGTCGCTTCACATTCGTTTCGCTGGAAAAATTTGGATTATCCAGGCGAATATTGGTCGTAGAATTTTTTTTTAATTTGTGGTTTCTCGACGAAATATGAACAATAGATGATATGTTTTTGTAATCAAGTTATTGGTAAATACAGCAATAAACAAATCATTGACATAATTATCATCATCATCAACATTATTATCATAATCATAATTATTTTCTCCCCTATTACTTTCATCGTCCTTGAAACTAATATTACAATAATTCTCGATTGGCTAATCGCTGACAATATAATCGTCACATATAGTTTATTCTATATTTTGAAAAATAATAATGCTATCATTAAATGTTGCTCTTTGTAACATGTTATATCTCGATAAATATTAATGGTATATTAAAAGTTAATTTGAAATGCACGTAAATACGGTAAAATTTTAAATATGCATAAAATGTATAGAAGGGCACCAATTTGTTTATTGCTATGTCTAACAATAATTTGATTACAAAACATATCATTCATTGTTCGAATTTGAAGCGTCCGAGTCACGTTTTTTTATGTGCGCTGCAGGCTGAAAGAACGCCCCTTCCACTGCTCACTTTCTGACTCTTAGAGTAGGTGCAACTTTAAACTATGGCTACATCGTCAATTTTAAAATAATTGAGTTGAAAATTGCTGCATACAATAGCTTGACTATTTCTCTACGAATTTCTACTTAAACAATCTCTAATTCCGCAGCGATTTTTTGAAAAAAAAACTTTTTTCTTTGGTTTTATGGTCGTACACAATTTTTTATTGAAAATGTGTTTCAAAATCTCAGCTACCGCGTCTACTTATCGACTTTTCGATATCAACAATTATCGAAGAGTTATTCTATTTATTTATAACGAAAAAAACGAATCTCAATTTTGTTTATCCGTTTCAACAATTTAAGATCAACAATTCATTTCGTTCTTTTTTGTTATTGTTAGTATATGCGTAGAACTTTAATTTGTGTACCCGCAGACTGCTCTACGATCTCTAGATTGCTGAGAATAAACAATCAAAAATAGAAACATAAAAATTAATAAACAAATTCACTGTGCAAAAAACTATTGAATATTTTTACTTGAAATTTTGTGCATTTATTGTATGCAACAAGAGGCTCTTGTTGCAGTATAAAGTTAACGCAATATATTTTTCTATTCTTTATAAACGAATGAACAAACAGCCATTTTAGCAGGTTTTATTGCAATCACCAACAAACAAATTATCCGATTTTGATGAGCTTTTGCTCATTTTGTAGGTATTTTTAAATTTTTTTACTTAAAAATAATAGCTTTTCCTAGAACTCTAAAAAACTGTTTTTCACATCTAATTGATTAATAAAAAAATTTTCCCAAAAAAGAAAATAAGACATAAGATACTACAAAATTACTATTATCTTTCTGAAGGTTTCTACGTAATCAGAAGTCTACTAACAATTAATTTAAAAATCACCTCGTATGAGGTGAAAATTATATACAATTTACATATTGTATAAAAAACGGGCAAACATACCTAGACAAATTATGTTTATAAATAACAAACTAACAATCATAACACAACAAATTGTGTAAATCATAATAAAGCAGATATCATATTGTTATAAATTGCTTACATTAAAAAATAAAATAGGAATCATATACCGAAAATTTTAAAATATTAGTTGTAAATGTAATCAAATTTTTTGAAGTATATTAATACAAACCGTCAATTTTTGACATTCTGTTAATAATCTGAGTTCAATATCTTGTACTTTTAATACAAAAATCAACAAATATCACATAATTTAATCGACATAAGAACAAAATGTATAAATTCAAAGATTATTTCTTATTTAGTGCTGTAATTTCCTTGTTCTTCTAGAAAAGTTACAAAAAAAGCATCGAATATATATATATATATATATATATATATATATATATATATATATATATATATATATATATATATATATATAAATATATATATATATATATATATATATATATATATATATATATATATATATATATATATATATATATATACCAACACTTATGAAGCGTTTATTAAGTTTAACTAAGTTTCGTTAGAGGGCAATATAGTGAAAATAAATTATAACTGTTAGCTAAAATTATATTTTCTAGCTGAAGACTCTTCTTCATAGTAAGCATGTGCTGTGTTGGCAATATTTCAAGTAATATTTTATTATTTTCTGACGCAATATATTTACAGAAATAATTCTGCATGTTTGCTAAATATTAACATTGATAACGTTAAATTTCGGACAATATTACGTTCATCTCTTTTCCCAAGCTTGCAACAACCCTCATTTAGACTTAAAAACTGTTGCTTTTACCAGAAATCGAGGGTTACTTAGGACAGTTTCAGAAAAAATACAGCAATACATACAAATGACTGTACTGAAAATGCATCGACACTTAAACTATTTTTGATCGAAAAAAAGTTATTATTTCAGCGCATTGTACATTTAAATTTAATAAATAGTTTTGTTCCTGTTTTTAGAAAGTATTTTTGTTCTCCAATCCCATCATCGTATTTCTAACTAACAATCAGTAAAGGATATTAACCCTATTGTTTAAGTTCAATCAATTCAATTACATGTATTCCGCTTTACGAATCATTGAGCAATATTCAAATCAGACAATTTGCCCAATTCAATGACGGAGCAACGAGGATTCTTTCGAAAGAGGCGCAAGAAACTCGTGTCATTTTACCTTCTGAAATTTTATTAAATGTAATTTTACGTTTATGTGAGCATAATCTAACTTACACTTCTTCATTAGAAAATATGCCCTTTTTAAAATCAAAAGCGGATTTTTTTTTTAGAATTTAAATTATATTATTGAATTTTAGGATTTCTTTGTAAAAGAAAATTTAAACTTTTTTAGGTTCCTCAGTTTGAAAACCAATCGCTTTGGCGTATTTGGAATAGCACGAGATGTATAGTATCGTATGACTGAGAAGGGTAAAAGGGTATGTGGTATTTCGTAAAGAATACAGCAAGGACATTCCTTAACTAAAGCTTCTTCTTCAATGTAGATTCGGGTACTGTATCCTAAATTACATAATAAGGAAAGCTAATATTCCTTATATACAGGGTGTCCGGGAAAATGTGCGAAATCTTTCGAATACGAAAAAAACATGTAAAAGGAATACTACAAGTTCATACACACTTTTTTCGTATAGGCCTCCTCTTCGAAGATATGGGCTTCCAAAGAGCTGCAATGGAATCAAGATTTTACACATAATTATTGAACCACCACGTATTTTTTTTAATAGGATATATACCAGGTAAGACCCTTCAAATTACTATCCAAGAAAGGGTTGTGAATTACTCATAGCTGCAGCGACGGACTAACTATGACACTCATGACCCCATTGTTTTTACGCCCTGTATGATAAGAACTTTGAACAACGTTTTTTACATATCTTTAACTATTGATTAAAAATTAAGTACTCTTCAGATATGTCGCTAATCTTAACCGTTTTCGAGAAAACGTCATTTTATATACATCATGTATTTGGCATATTTCGATAAAAGATACATTTTTGTTAATAATAAATGTTCAAACTTATGATAAAAAAATTCGATTGAAAATTATAGTTTACGTCTTTAGTTAAAAACGACTAATTCTGTGAATTGCAGTTCCACCTAGGTTCGCCAAAAATGTGCGTTTTATTTTATCGGCATCAAAAATAAAGTATTGTTGCCAACATTGCTAGGTACAAACGAAATAAATATCTTGCATTTTAGAACGTTCACATCGCCGAAACATTGATCCTTTACTTGGATATTAATTTACTGATTTTTGGATTTCGTGGTGAAATTAATTGTGAAATAGTTCGAAATATGGAATACACGTTTATTGAGTATGCAGATATGCATCTGATGTATGATATTGCATCTTGCAGTACTTTGGAAGCCCGAAGGTTATATTACGACAGATATACTAATCGTAATTTTCCAAATCAGAAAGCATTTCTACGAGTTGACTAACGTCTAAGGGAGAATGGTAGACGATTCCATTTAATAAGGTAATATTAATACATTTCTTCATAAAATTAGGTAATTTTGGGAAAATAAACACTGATGCTGCTCGGGGAAGAACAACACATACGCCGCAATTAGAGAAAAATAATTTAAATATTGTAGATGACACTCCCTCAACGAGCACTCGAAAATTATCAGCGCTGTTTAATACGTCAAAATAATAGTCCATGAAGTTTTAAATTGATAGTTGTTATATCCATGTCACTTGAAAAAATTGCATGAACTAATTCCTGAAGATTTTCCACTTAGAATGTAATTTTCAAACTGGCTATTGGATCAGCAACGAAATAATATAAACTTCATTAGCACTACTCTCTTCACGCATGAAGCAGGGTTTACCAAAAATGGTATCATAAATGTACACAACTCACATGTATGGACTGATGAAAATTCTCATGCAACTATTGTTTCGCCTTATCAACATCAGTTCCAATCAATTAATGACTGGACAGGAATCATTGGCAATTTTTTTATTGGACCATTGTTATTGTCGGCACAACTGTATGGAGAACTTTATTTGGGGTTCCTCCAGAACGCTTTTAGCGATTTAGTAGAGCACTTACTACTTGAAACCCACCGAAACATGTAGTACATGCACGATGAGGCACCACCCCATTTAACGTTGCGGGAGACGATAGAAGAGAGGAAATTCTACGGAGATAAAGTTTCATTATGACCAGAGAAGAAACAAGGTTGTGGTAGGTACAGCAGTCCTTAATTTGTCGTGCCGGCGAGTGTATCAGACTTCACGGAGCCCATACTGAACCCTCTTACGACGTTTCTAACTAAGCAGTTAATTTAACTTTTTATTGAAACTATGGTGACAGGGGAAAATTCCTCTTTTTAACCGACTTCTAAAAGAAGGAGGTTCTCAATTCGTCAACCATGTGTTTTTTTATGTATGTACACCGATTACTCCGGAACGGCGACACCAATTTGACTAAAATTTTTACGTTAGGTTCAGGAAGTTGTTGCGGTGGTCCCATATTTTTTTGGATGAAATTGGTGCAGTAAGATCCAAGATGGCGCTGATAATGTGACGGCCAAAAGAATTAATTTTTTCCGATTTTCTTCAAAATTGGTATGGGGGAATTTTCGGGGTCATACACAATTAATCTGAAATTATTTTTAAAAAATTCAATATGGCTGAAAAAAAATTAGTTTTGTCCGATTTTCTCCAAAATTAGTATGAGGGAGTTTTCGGGGTTGCCCATAATGAATCCAAAATATTTTTTAAAAATTCAATATGGCGGCCAAAAACGGCAATTTTGTCCGATTTTTTCCAAAATTGGCACAGGGGAGTTTTCGGGATCGCACATAACGAGTCTAAAATGATTTTTAAAAAATTCAATATGGCATATCCAATATGGCGGACGAAAAAATTAATTTTGTCCGATTTTTTTCAAAATTGATATGTTTAAGTATTTGGGATCGCACATTACGAATCTGAAATTATTTAAAATAAAATTAAATATGGCGGATCCAAGATGGTGGATTAAAGATCCTACATCTCTCGATTTTTTCTAAAATCAGTATTGGAGGATTTTTGTTAGTGTTACTTATCAATGTAAAATATTTTTTTAAAAACAATCTGGTGAATCCAAATAGCGGACTAAAAATTTTACATTTTTCATTTTGTTCAAAGGTAGAACTGAATCGCTTTTGAGGATGTAAATAGCGAATATAAAATTATTTTAAGAAAATCTAATATGTCAGATGCAATACGACGGTCTAGAAATTTTAGATTTCTGGATTTCATCCAAAATTGGTATTAGGGGACTTTGAAAGGTTTAGATTTAGATTAGATTAAGACGTTAAAATTATATTTTTGAAATTCAAGATGGCAGATCCAATATGATGGGTTGAAAACTTTACCTTATTCGCATTTTTTCAGATTTGGTATTAGAGGGTTTTAGGGTTGGTGTATTAGGAATGTGAAGTTAATTTTTTACAACTATTAGGTTGATAAGATACAATATGACGAACTGAAAATTTTACGTTTTCCGATTTTGCCTAAAATTGATATTTCGGGATTCTTGGGGCGTATACAAACACAATATGCAGTATGAAATATATCGGGCTAAGAAATTTACGTCTCAAGTTCTTTAAATATCGATTTTGGAAGGTTTGGACGCCTATATTACCAATCTAAAATTAATTTGAAATTTAAGATAGTGGATTTACTGTGACAGACTAAATATTTGTTTAACACAATTTCACTGGTATTTGGAGAACTTTAAAAATCAAAGAATTTTTAGTGGTTTATTTTAGAATGATATACAACTTTGGATAAAATGGGCACCTTTTTGCCAGTCATTGCGAGGTACACTAACTTAGATTAGTACTTAGTTCAAATAATTTATGGATATACCAATGAATTCAAAACTAAAAATTGAAAAATAACATTTTTATAAAAAAAAAATTGAACCGACTTCTAAAAGAGCGCCAATTAGTTTGGCGCCGATTTCAAAAATTTCAATTTCATATAAAAAATTATAGTTATTTTTCACTTTTTAGCGCACTTTTAGATGTCGGTTCAATTTTTTTTGATAAAAATTTTATTCGTATTCAATCTGACAAAAGTTTGGGGACCAAGAGTGTAAATGAAATGATGTTTTTCGAAAACGGTTAAGATTAGCGACATGAATGAAGAGTACCTAATTTTTAGTGAATAGTTAAAGGTATGTAAAAAATTTGTCGAAAGTCTTTATCATACAGGGCTTTAAAAAATGGGGTCAATAGTGTCACAGCTAGTCCATCCCTGCAGCTGTGAGTAACTCACAACACTTTCTTAGATAGTAATTTGAGGGGTTTTACCTGGTATATATCATATTGGTGGCTCAATAATTTATGTGTAAAAAACTAATTCCATTGTAGCTTTTTGGGAGCCCATATCTCCGAAGAGGAGGTCTATACGAAAAAAGTGTATATGAACATATACTATTCATTTTATGTATTTTTTTCATATCTAGGAGATTTGCCACATTTTCCCAGATACCCTGTATTATGTGCAGAGTTCTTTGTATTTAGTTGCCACAAAATTAACCTTTTTGCCCGTTGTTTTGTACAATCTGTATACATAAATACGTTCTTTCAGAACGTCACGCACCGCACAAGCTAAAGTAAAACAAATCGTATCATCCTTTAATTGAAGCCAAATTGCTATAAAATATTTTCATTTTATCACCATACAAATCCAACAACCACGATTTCCCGATCGATCCCGTCCAATCACAGACCCGAATATTAAATCGCATTTTCTGCCAAACGTCCGTAAAATTAAGCTTAATTGAATTTAAGGGAGCAAAATGATATCAGATCCTCTCTTTGCCGTTATTAAATTGGGAAAAATTGTTGCTTAATATTTTAACTGAGAAAATTAATACGTAAAAAATGTAAATATTTTTTATTGCCTGTAGGTGCAAAAAATCTCTAAAAATAATTATTTGAAGAGGAAAGCTAAATCGTATATTCGACGGTTTAATTACATTTAGTTACCGTCAAATGGGGTTAATTTGTACTTAGACGGGTAAATTTACGCCAATGCAGTAAAAGTATGCATTGTAAGTCATTTTGATGACTTAAATTACATCATCTCCCATACTATAATAAAACACGTAATAAAAGTCTGTAATATGCTTCATCACAACCATAGACATAAAAGTTAAGTATAGAGACTGCGGATCCTATAGAAGCAAGTTGGCTTACGTTTAAAAAGAGACAAAGCGATTTCGATGAGTAGTACATCTTTTTCTAGTGGCGGATTTAAGCATGATACTTCAAACGTGTAACAAAGTTACTAAATTTTTGGACATGAGTATGTTCGCTGGGATTTAATTTATTTATTATACATCCGAAAAAGTTGGTTCTTGCGGGAAAAGAATGCTAATAGTTTCAATATTATCGGTATATAATTAGATTTAACGCGCCATGCCGAGAAATGCGATTTTCCGACGATCATTCCACGTCGTCACTCGTCGGCACAGTGGGAGGTCGGACCGGCTATTTAAGCTCGAGCTGACTATAAATTTGTTGAGAACTGCTCGTTCTCCACCGTGGTCAACAGTCCCCGCCGGACTGCGCCTTCCTGGTCTAGTAATGTAGGTAAGGCTAAGCTTGTATGTATATGATATTTCATCATCCACTACCTTCCTTACGTCCTCCCTGGTAATGCCCAATATTTTCGAGGACCCTTTTAAGTATCGGCAATGTTGTGTAATTCTATCGTCACTGCCGAGGACTCTTATAAGTACGGGCAGTATCGGTTCCTTTCCTAATTTCCTACTGCTATTGGTCGACATTGTCGAGGACCCTTGTAAGTACGGGCAATGTCGTTCCATCCTGCTGTCGCTGTCGAGGACCCTTACAAGAACGTACAGCGTAGGTTCCTTTCTTTCCTTCCTACCGTCATCTATACACACACGCACTGCATGCCGTTAGTTTTGTTTTGTTTCTGTAATGACCAGGAATGTGTTTTACCGCCGGGTGCCCTACGCTGTCCGTTGATAAAGGCGCTTAAAAACTACCACCTCGACGTTTATCGCCGCCGCCATCTATAGAGATGCCGCCTACCGCCGATCGATGCCGGGTTACTGTTAAGTATATCGCGCTGTGACCAGCGTCCGTCGATTTTAGACACGAACTGCCGAGAATTAAAGTCCGAGCCGCCGTGAACAGTGTCGCAAGCCCATAGTACGAGGTGACGTGAATAGCGTCGTGAATGGTACCGCCGGGTTACCGCTTCCGATAAGCACGACCTACCGTAAACAACGTTCATAACATACTCTTGCCCTCCAGAATGTTTAGTTGTCTATTTCGTTATATATCTTAGGTTGTAAATTAGTTTTGGGTCATATCTTTATAAACGTATGGAATACAGGATACAGGATGTTTTAAAATCGTTTGTTTGAGAAATACTCCTCATCCAGCGTGAGCTAACCTGTTCCTATAGGATCAACAGTCTATAATTTTAACTTTTAAGTCTATGATCACAACGGCTGTTTACCTAAAAATATCTAACCTTCAGACGACTGAGAAAAATTCCAGAATATTACTAGGACTTTTACTATGTACTATGTTCTGGAAAAAATAACACATTTTGCTTTAATATACATTTAATTAATTAAATAAAGTTTGACAAGAGAGATAAAAACAGTTTTAGCTTATAAATTTTTAACAAATGATCTAGTCAGTCATTCATGATCCATTAGCCATTCTCATCCACTGCAAGATATTGATGTTCTCTAATACTTTTATTGATTTCTGTCCACAGGTATGTTGATCCAATTTTATCAGGTCAACGGTCTGCCCCTACTCTTCAGGTTGACCTTCTAGCTCTCAAAAGCTATCCATCCGAAACCCAGATGACAGTGTATCTCACGAGTTTAATTATCTTTGCCAATTTATAATTTATGATCCAAATACTTGTAATTATGGACTTGTCCCACTTCGCTTTCATTAAATTTTATATTATTATTTGTAAGTAGATTAGTAGTTTTCTGGAGTCGTACACTTGTTACAAATATATTTAATTAACTGAGTTGATATAGATTTATTTCATTAACTGTAATCTATTCTCATCCATTGCAATGCAGAAAGTATTGCTGACACCTCCATGGTATCAAGAATCTTTTTATAAATAAGAAAAATTATTACAAGTAGTTTGTTGTATTCTATAGACTTTTCTGTAAGGAATTTGATGATGTACAAATGATTGAAGTGCCGTATTTACTTCTAAAACCCGCCTGTTCCCCCGGTTGACAAAAATTCAGCGTATGTATTATTTCTGTTTTCTTTCTCAATTTTAATATTTTTCTCTCAGATGTGTTATTTCTTTTGGTTAATTCCCTTATTGTTCTCTATTACTCTTTTAGATGTTTAGATCGACAAGTACAGGTGTGTCTCATGTAAGTAGTTTGGCAAAATTAAGCTTCTTTGTCATATAGAATAAATCAAATAACTCAAAAATGATAAGACTTACTATCTTTCCTATATTTTTTTTGTAAATATTGAGGGTAGTTCTAGTACTAGTGTCAAAATTTTTGTGGTACCAAATTTGACTTCCCTCAAAATGCACAATACGCAATAGAGAAAAATACTTCTTACGTTCTCACTATTGGAATATATGAGGGTTAGTAAACATAACTACTACGTTAAATTTTATTTTTGTGCGCCAAACCATTCCCTAGAAAAGAAAGGACCGCAACAGATACGGGAGTGACCTATTAAATATCTAAAAACAACCGTTCCTAGACGCATATTTTAAAGATCGGTTAGTAGGTGAAAATTCTTTTGAAGAAAGTACCTATAGTTTTCTTCTTTCTTCTTCTAACCACGTCACTCAGATAAATGAGAACCCTTCAAGATAGCTGCGAAGGAATTAACAAAGCGCTCGACAGAAATGGGGGCAGCCCAATGTTAAAAAAAAAATAAAAGATTTGTGATGACTTACCAATCACCTGAAACGCAACTGGTTTACTAACTAAATCTAAACCAGAAGATCATCTGATGTTCAACAAACCCATGAAGGCTTACCTAGCCTAGCCTTTCAAAATTAAAGATCCATAGTAAACTGAAGGTTTGAAAATTTAGTAGATCTGTAATAAATATGTTGGGTATAGCGATATAAAATAAATAAATAAATACGGGAATTATCAGGCTCATCGTGCACACTTTTAAATTAAACTAGACAAAATGTTAACAAATCATTTGAAAAACTTTATTGTAAATCAAAAACCTAAAACACGTGCATCGCGCTATCTTTTGGTCCCGCTACAGGTAGGATACTGTGTTGTCAGAGGGGCGCTGAATTCTCACAGGTCTCGTCCTCAAAATCCTACAATTAGGAAAAGAAAACTAACAAAATAATAGAGAACAAGAAGTAGAAATAAAAACCAAGAACAAGATGAAGAAACTAGAACCCTCTAGCTGCAACATTTTCGCTATTTTGCAGGCAACGTACTTCTTCACAAAATGGTAAACGGAACAGCGTGAACAGTCCCGAGAATACGGTAAATAAACCCTAGTTCCCACTGCAATAGGTCCAAATCTAACAATACCAAACTGCATACAACATTACAAACCACTAGCAAGTATTATAGGCCCTTTTACAGGTGGAATAAAATCTCCGAAAAAGAACCGATTTTCGCCACACCAAATTAAAAATAAAATACACAAAAATAACTGAGTGTCGCACACGCCTACTAGAGTAGTGATTAAAGGACAACATCGAAGGGTATGCAACCAATAGGGCACGAATCCTTAAAATCAGACATCTGCAAACTGTCCAGTTTATGCATTCCCTGAACAAATAGTGCAGAACAATAATTATCCCCTATGTAGTATTCTGTTACGTCTTATCATCGGACTAAAATTCTCCAGAAATGAATACTAACGTTAGATGGTATAGCAACAAAACCACACTTAAACTGATGAATGACAATCTAAGTCTGCCAGTTTTGACGTTATAAAATGTCAGATTAGAAGAGGAAATAATTCGCCTTTTCTTTAAAGCATAAAGCTTAAATATTGTAGTAATATATCAAAAGCAGGCCGTAGAAGAGCATGGCAAAAAGGTGTAATATTGATATTAAAAATTTAATTTATGTTCTTTGACATTTTTTTGTTTATATATTTAAGTTTTACATTCTACCTTTATTTAAAGCTGTAAGGGGATTAAACAATATGGGCACGGCGTTGAATCATAAAAATATGCAATACAAAAACCTCATAACACGACATTTTCCCAGGAAAAGGTGCTGTGCTATAAAATTCTCAGAGAGCGGTTTCCATAATAGACCGTATTTAAAAGATATACCACATTTTCAATACCATATAACATTTGGTATTTGTAACTAAAGGATAAATGATATGGTAAACACCAAATATTCAAGTTATAAACCTGGTAATAGTGAAAATTCAGGTGACATATTTAAAATAAAATTTACATGAAACGCTATCGCTCAGTAGTAATTTGGTTTTTACCCATAAACTCAATAAATAGTGGTACATTTTTTTTTTCTTTATTTAGGAATTCAAATTTAAGAGCCTGATTTTCCTATGGACAACTATGTATTTATTTACTGTAAATATAAAAATCTAGGATATGTAATATACGGATGAAAAAGGGAACCAACCCAAAAATCATCGACAATTATTGTCATCAACAAAACATATTCCATTAAAAAGAGTTAATAATGTAATAGTTTGACGGCTGTTAAATAAATTGTAGACAAATCATTAACTGAAAACCAAACCGCAGATTTTAGTTTTTTCTAAATATCTCTAAAACAGAAAGTTTTACAAAAACAACATTCGTAACTTTCTGTAACAACCGATATGCTAACGGTGCACCTTGTAGCACAATATTGTACCATATATATGTAAATATGTATAATTCTGTATTAACGCGGGAGTACATCTGTTCGTTAGTTTCGTTCCATGTAGAAACTTAGACATTTCGCCAAAATTTCATATGGCATTTTTCGTGCTTGGTGGTTGAAGATCAACTGAGAGAATTTTGCGTACAGCGTGTCTTTATACGTAGTCGTAGTGTATATGTATTGGTTAATTCTGGTGACGGCTTCGTCCCCTTTTCGAGAACCGTTAGAGTTATCAGTGTGAGCTCAGGCAGCGACTCGGTGTCGAGGTCCAGCTTGAGAAAAGTTTTACAGGTGATAGCAAGGAGAAGTGCATTGGCTATTTGCTGGCAGTTAACAGTTGAGAAAGGACCGATGCCTGTTTATTTTTAATGTTGAGTTTATGTTCTTCCAATCTGGCCTATATTCTTCTGTTGGTTTGGCCTATATATATTTTACTACAGGTGCCGCATGCGATTTTATACTCTCCTCGGTCTTCCATGTCGATTTGCTTTTGGGTTTCTTAGGGATGAACCTATTCTTTTATGTGGTTTGTAGGCTGTAGATATGTTTTGTCTTCGGAGTAATCTGCTGATTCTATTTGTTGTGACTTTGATGTATGGCAGTATGGTAACTGGTCTATTATAGGTACGTAGTTTTAGTCCTTTTGTAGATTTATGTTGCAGTTTAATTATTCTATTTGTAGTTGGTAGTTTGAAATCATTTTGTTCGGGGTCTGTTGGTTAGATGAAGGGAGCTTACATTAAAATGCTGACTACGCCCTGTATTTGTGAGGGGTGGTATTGTGAATCGACGTTAATGTATCGGTCAGTGTGAGTAAGTTTTCGATATTTTATGTTTTGCAGATGTCCATGCATGATTTTTGTTACTAGGATATCCAAAAACGGAAACTGATTATTTTCTTTAATTTCCCCAGTGAACTGTAGTTTCGGGTATATGAAGTGAAAATCCAGAAAGCAAAGGAGCAGTTGTTGGCCATGGGACCACATCAAGGAAACATCTGGTTACCATACTATAAAGTGAATATCGATATAAAAAAAAAATTTGGGTACCATTTAAATTAAATTCAAATTCAAACTGGGTTCCGTTAACAATCTAACAGTAAACAAGTCAATGAATAAATTATTTTTAAACATTGTCGATACATCTGCGGTTGTTTCGTACTTCTTGGTGATTTCGAACCTTTACGACTTCTAAATTTTCGGGCTGGGTCAATTAAACTTTAGTTTTTAAGTATCCCCACAAAAAATAATCAACGGAGGTCAAATCTGGTGATCTGGCTAGCCACTCAGTTATCCATCTTTTGCCTATACATTGATTTGGAAAAACTTCACCCAAATAAGCACGGACAGGGGCAGCGTAGTCGTAAGGCACTCGATCTTGTTGGAAAAAAGGTCTCGCTGGAACATATCAGGTTCTTATAGGTCTTGATATAAACTAATTTGTGCAAGGATCAGGTCAATTTGAGGAAACTTCGAATATCTCGCACCAGTGAAGGTTCCGTCAAAGAAACAAGGACTTAGGACCAAATGTTTTTTATTTTAAAGATTTACAGTAATATAATATATATATATATATATATATATATATATATATATATATATATATATATATTAATTTGTGCAGGAATCAGGTCATTTTGAGGAAACTTCAAATATCTCGCACCAATGAAGGTTCCGTCAAAGAGATAAGGATTTTTTCTTATTTTAAAGATTTACAGTAATATAATATATATATATATATATATATATATATATATATATATATATATATATATATATATATATATATTAATTTGGGCAGGAATCAGGTCATTTTGAGGAAACTTCAAATATCTCGCACCAATGAAGGTTCCGTCAAAGAGATAAAGATTTTTTTTTATTTTAAAGATTTACAGTAATATAATATAATATAATATATATATATATATCTATATATATATATATATATATATATATATATATATATATATATATATATATATATACATATATATACACATATAAACAACAAACAATTTTAAGTTTGTACAAAAAGTGGATACTTAGGGACTACAATTTATTTCAATTATTTCATTATTTAAATAAGAAGTACTTCTCTTAACAAACAATAAATATTTATTTTTAATTTACAGGGCCTATAAAACTTCCCGTTTTATTTATTTAAAAGCTAAAAATACACAAGATATTTTATATACACAACCCAATTCCTTTAAACATGGAATATCCATGTTTTTGCTATATATCCTATCCAAATTACATCATAAAGCATATTGGTTTAGCCGACAAGCAGGACTTTCCAGGGTTTTCCAGCAAATACTCAATTTTCTGCTGACGGTACAAGGTTAAATCAACTGACGATTTATCAACGGCATAACAGGATTTTATTATTTGGAAAGGGATAAAGGTAAATCCTATTTATTTGTAAAATCGAGGTTCGTAAAATATTTTCTTATTTTTTACTGCGTTCCTTCTTCTAATAAAATGTTGTGATAAATTTTTAAAATTTATTTTGCAATAAAACTCTTTTAAAACCAAATAAGTCAGTATATCAGCAAAGCACTATAGGATTATTTTTAGTGATTTTGTTCTTAATAATTCTTTTACTACAGTCGGAAATCTAGTCAGGTGTTTTTCAAATTCTTTTAGAGTATGACTAACTGGCCTTGACACTGGCCTAAGTTGAAGATATAAAAAGTAAATATTTTTTTAACTTTCTACATGACATCTATTTTTTGTAAAGTTCTTTTACACAGTTTAAAAATATTCTATTTTCTTTGTCTCTAAATGCTAGTTTGATTCCAACTTGATTCCAAATTTTTTCTCTCGCAGGTTCTTTTTCTCAAGACACGCCACGCAATATAAAAGTTTATACCTTTTATTGTAATTATTTTAAGAAGGTAATCGGTCAACAGCACTCCTTGGCATTACCAAAAATCATGCCCATAATATTTGATGATCAGGGATTGTTGTCAATATTATTTCGCCGTTGCAATAAAAAAATTTTTATGGTTTGGGATAAAGTCGATAAAGATTTTCAGAAAATTTGACTATTTCGAGTCTATAAAAAAAATAAATTTCCAATTAAATATATGACCAAACCTGCAACACTTTGAAATTTTTGTTTACAAATATTAAAGTGTTTTTAGTATATAACGTAATCAGAAGGAAATATTTCATCCTTTCATCTTTTATAATTATTATTGGTTGGCTTCAGGGTCGTTTTTAATTGGTTCCATGGCAAAAACCTTAACGTGGTGAATATAATCTTTGAAAAGAATGACCAGGTGTGACACGCGTACCACTGCACATGTCATAATGGTAGCTTTTTAAATTTGAATTATAGTCGTTCCAGCCTCCAAAACCACCAAGGAGTTCTTTCTACCTTCGTCAGTTTTCCATTCAGGAAGACTAACGCCCTATTAGAGGAAGATTTTAGGGAAATAAATTATATTTTTTCTTATATTACTTCTGGGGGGATTTCTTTTGATGGTCTAGTTTTTCTTGAATTTGGGATTTTGCTGACTCCTGCTTTTTTACGCTACATTAAAACAGTTTTATAACTGCTATGGTATCCTTCTCCTTGAACGTTGTTGGCATACTATGCGGCTCAGCGGTGCAGGAACGTTAAGGGGAATCCAGCTTCATTTGATTAAATCTAAATATGATTATTGAAATTGACATTTTCAATGCAGAATACACATCCTCTTTTCCTATTTTATCACAATTTTAATTATAGGGTTATCTTGGCAAGAGGAAATTTATTAGTTGATAGCTTAACTCTGAAAATCTCTCCTATCCAGAGTTGGCTTAATAGTTTTCATAGCTACTACCACAATTTTTTCAACCATTTTAAATTTTTAAACAATAGAGAGATTGCAAGATATGAAACCAGCAATATCTCGATTAAATTTTTTGATTAAGTAGAGCAACCTTTTTAATTTATTGAAGTTTTCCAATCAAAGACCAGACTATAAAATTAAATAGCTATATCAATTTTGAAAACTATTGCTAGTATTATTAGTACTAGGACTACGACTTTCGAGATTCTACAAAGTTTTATATATATATATATATATATATATATATATATATATATATATATATATATATATATATATATATATATATATATATATAGTCAAATACGAACAGAAATGCAAACTTCGCTCCATCATATCCTTCCCGTGTTAAATAAATTGCGACAAAACACAATTTATCCTATTCCACCATCATCGAGATGATGGCCTACCTGTACCATAATATCGAGAAGAAAGCCAAAACTTACTCTCCCCGCTATAATAGTTGACAGGGGTACATGTTCCGTCTCTTACTAGGCCCATCAGGGTACCGAAATGTACCTATTTGGACAAGGGCAGATCGGACTGAAGTATGCAACACTGAACGCAACTTCGCCGACCTCCTTCTGGATGGCGGCTTTCACGGATTTCTTCGTGTAAGATGCAATAGCAGTGGTTATTTCCATATTATATTGTTGTAGTGCTGAAATTACATTCAGCAAACGTTAAACTGTACAACCTCTAACACGAGAAAGATATGATGGAGCGAAGTTGATATTTACTGTTCGCATTTTATTTTATTTATACACGGAGCTGGATTTAGTTGTATGTTTGCTCCATGTGATTTCAGCAATACAACAGCATAACGTGGAAATAACCACTGTTACTGCAACTCTCATGGAGAGATCCGTGAAATCCGCATAAATATCAGTCTACGAGCCAACAGTGACGACATACAGTGAGCTTTGAAAATGGTGAATGAGATTTCACCGAAACGTCATCTGCCTTACAGTCCTGAGAGGGACTCAGCACATACACGGGATGCCCGAAAACCTTCGATTAAATTATATTATATTATATTATATATATATATATATATATATATATATATATATATATATATATATATATATATATATATATATATTATATATAAAATTTACATATTGTATAAATACTGGGCAAACATACCTAGACAAATTATGTTTATAAATAACAAACTGACAATTGTAACACAACAAATTGTGCAAATCATAATAAAACATATATCATATTCTTATAAATTGCGTGCATTCAAAAATAAAATAGGAATCATAAACCGAAAATTATAAAATATTATTTGTAAATGTAACTAAATGCATTTTTTGAAGAATATTAATACAAACCGTCAATTTTTGACATTCTGTTAATAATTATCAAAATCTTGTACTTCTAATACAAAAACCAAGCACCTAATTTAGTCGAAATAAGAACAAAATGTTTAAATTCAATGATTATTACTTATGTGATGCTGTAATTTCCTTGTTCTGCTAGAGAAGTTACAATAAAAGTATCGATAATGCAGGAAGGTGGCTTTTGTTTGTCCGGGATAGAAAAAAAAACTGCTCCTTCAATCGTCACCAAACTTTTACTCATGTTTCCTATGAGAAGTTTAACTAAGCAAAACACAGCATTAACAGAATAATGCTTCAATGGGTGTTGATACATGGTCGTGGATGTTGACTCTCTACTAGACGAGAAAGTTACTTATACGCAATACAAACCTGTTTTAAAGGTTGTCTATATTAGTCTTCGTTTCTGCCTTTACGCTCTGTGGACAAATTAAAGAAACATTTATTTTGAAGTCTGGGGAATCCTCGAAATATATTTATGTAAAATCTCTTGGTAAATCCTCGAAATATATCGCTGCCGTTACCTATTTAATTATTAATTCGACTTATTGAATATAAAACACATAATTCCTTTCTTAGGTAAGTATATGGTGTTTGGACTTTGGATGAATATTAAAATTATGCCAAGAGCATGTAGATTTAAAAGGAATATATGCCTACAATTTGAAAATAGTTTCATGCCTAAATGGACAAGAAGGGGCAGTGTAGACACACTGCGTTTACATGAGCCTTTGGAAGAGCGCAACATTCAAATTTCTTCAACGGGCTCATCCGTGTTTGTGCATCTAAATTCTTATATCACTTCGAATAAATAATTGCAATTAATTCAACAAAACGTTGTACTTTCACTTGTTGTTATACAATATAGGAATGCGACTTTAAAAATCAGCTTTGCTTTTTAATATGATTCTCATTTGGATTATATTAAGAGTTTAGATTTACAAATTGGTGCTCATCATTGTTTTGCTAAGAAATTGAAAGATGAAGCACTGATCATATGTTGTTCTGGTCAAAAAGTTTCGCTTTCTACACTTATTGAGCCGCTGTAAATTGTCAAGTGTTTAGGTTTCGGATATCATCTTTTGTCTAAATATTTTCTTGATAATGTTGGAAAATATAACATTATGTTTTAAATAACTTCGTTCGAAACAAATTGTGCATTGCCAATAAGTTCTGCTACCAGAAAATCTAAATGGAATTTCATTTGTTAGATATACGCCTTCATCGAAACCAAAAACCTAGGATCCCAGGGGTGCTACTAAGAGTGCAGTTTCCAGGATCAAATCAATATTAGGGCAAATCTAAAGAATGAAGTCCATCAGGACTACAAGTTAGTTAAAATAATAGGCATATGAAAGGGTGAAATAGTCGATGGAAATTTTTAGCCTGTTCAAGTCACCTGGTAGGGATGGTATATTTCCAGCTTTACTATAAAATTCCTCTGATATTATAATAAGCCACCTGATGAAATTATCCGACTCATGTTTGAGCTTGGGGTACATACCGATGGCGTCAACGGAAACAAAATTAGTCTTTATTTCTAAGATAAGAAGAATAGACTATACAAATCCTAAGTCCTTTAGCCCTGTCAGCCTGATTAGTTTTTTTATTAAAAACACTGTAAATGTTGGCGAATTGACACATCAAGGATGGAATAATGCTGGCGGATCTTTTAGAATTTGAAATTTTGGGAATCTCCAGGCAGGAAAATCCATAGATACGGTGCTACATCGACTCGTCACAAGAGTCGAAAACGCGCTGTTGAGTTCGATCTGCCTTAGGTATCTTTATCGACATCGAGGGGGCGTCTGATTACACATCGCACAATTTGATATGTAATGATGAGGCTCTGAACCGACGGTAGTCGCATGGATCAGATCAGTCTTATCTCAGAGACTACTATATGCTAATATTAACAATGTAACTGTTAAAGCACTGTCAAGTATGGACTGTCCACAGGGAGGAGTTCTGTCGCCTTTGTTGTGGAGTCTTGTGGTAGATAGCCTGCTGAGTAAACTGAATGATGCTGGTTTGTATCTACAGGCCTAGCCTATGACCTAGTCACGGTATCGGGGACCCAGACGGCTCAATGATGCCGGCCCTCCGTATCGCGGAGCGATTGTGCCTTAGGAAAGGGCTCGAAATAAACCCGGACAAGGCCGAGGTGGTACTCTTTACAAAAAAGGGGAATATAGGGAGACTTCCCATAAATAGATTGTTAGAAAGAACTCTTCAATACAAGGGGACACTTAAGTACCTGGAAGTAATTCTGTACTCCCGACTAAGCTGAAATGATCATATTGATGCTCGAGGAAGGTCATATATGCTTACTGTACTTTTTTTTAAATAGATCTCGGTTTTCTAGCTGTTTTCTTAAAATTTTTAAAACGTTACTTTCGAATTTGCATTGTCAGATAGTTTACACCACTTATTCATTTTAATATTCTTTGGATTGCCATACATTTTTGTGGTTTGAAATGTATTTCTTCAATTTAAAAATAACCATTGGGATACTTATTTCATTTTTTAGCTGAAAATTCTATGGATTAATGGCTTCTTAATAAATTTACTTTTGTTACTCACGATTATTTTTGAGCAATTATTTCTTTCAAATGTGTCATTTGAACGCACCTAAAAGAACTACCGTTCCGCGCATGCATGGTTTTTGATATAAATAAGGTCAAGGCCATATGCTTTGACCTTCACTTTTTCTGTTCGATTCGGCTGAAAAAACTGTAGACTTCCATCTCAATTAATTTGAAACATCACTTGAAATTTGGGGCTGATAAATAGTTTAAATCATTCCGGTAATTGAATTTTGTTGATTTATTACTTCTTACCTGTTTCGCATTTTTGAGTTTTTTTAACTGGATAAAACTGGTAATAGAATGCTGTTTTGAACCTTATTAAGTCCTAAATTGTCTGCATTGTTTATTTTTAGGTTTTATACTGAGTTTTAAGGCCGATTGTTCTTATGTTTTTTTTATGATTATTGATTATTTTTCTTGAATTTTCTTATTATTAGATATCTGTGACTTTGTAAATTCCTTAATTATTCCTTTTGTATCAGTAAGAATTAATTTTGAGAATACTTTTGCTATTAAGTGTATAATTTACTATATTTTGTTACATATTTGCTCTATGGATGTATTACGATATAATAGGAAAATTAATTTATCTTATATATTTTAAATATTTCTGAATTGTGCTCAATCAGTTGACTCATTTTGAGCTTAAAATTGGCGAAAATAGAATAAAAAAGCATCTTTCAGTTTAATTTTTTTATGTGTTCGATTACAATATTTAGGTACTTGAGACTGGCCAAGTTCAGTTAACATTAAAAAAATATATATCAGCAAGAAGTTCATTTATTTTTATTTAATTAGAAAATTAATGCCAAAATATGTATCCTGGCATTCTTACACAGTATTGTGGTAAATATTGAGATTAACGTTTAATTTAATATTTTTGCCTTCGAGTTTAATTAAAATGCATTTATTTTTGCCAGGTTTAAGCTGATTAAATTTAATACTAATTAATGTCAGTACAACTAAACATGTAGTATGAAAAATTAAATACTGTTCATTTTATTATTATTTTTAGTTAGATGTCGGTTAACTTAATTATGTATTTAATTATTTTGAATAGTAAATATTTTGTTTTATTTTATATTAAACTAATTACTGGTGATTACCTGGAACCAGAGTGGTTATTATTGTACATTCATAAGTCTTTACTATTATCTTTTTTGAGTTACCAGTTTAAGCAGTTATTACTTTAAATTAATTATTTCTGTAATTATTTGTAATTAGTTCTTTATTAATGTTTCATTTTATTTTGCTTTAACTTAAGGATCACCTTCGACATCTTTTTTTTGAATATGTAGAAAATTTGATAATTAAAATTGGTCTCGATTATTGGGCGATGGTTGATTAATCAATTCCTATGTGTTTTTTACTCAATTTTTATAGTAGTCTTAGACGCTTCTTTTTGTAGGGTCCTCCTTACTGGTTATTTTATTGCTTGGGTCCTCCCTACTGGTTATCTTAATACTGGAATTTCCCATATTGGTTATTTTACTACTGATATTTTCCTCACTGTTTGTTTTTGGTTTATCTTTTGCGCCAATCTTTGTGATGCTACATTACCTATGCAATTAAGTAGAAAAATCACACATCTAGCAGTCTCACCTATCAGGCGAACTTTTTTCTTTTTTATGTGTTAATGATAACTTATTATTAAGCATATTCCATTCTTTTTTTTATAATATATTGCGTAATTTCCGACATTCCATAACCATGGTATATACAAGGTTTGGGTTATCTTATAGCGCCAGAATGTAATAGTGTGCGTTGTATTATATTTTATTTGATTTTTTTGGGAATTTATTTGAACTTCATTTTCATTATAATATATTTAGTTTAATCTACAGTTATACTTTTATCGTTTAGTTTAAGATTTTAATTGCTACTATTTACTTACGAGTTTTATTTGACCCACAAGCTTCCTTGCCTATATCTTTTTTGTGTACTTGCTTATCGATAGGAGTAAAGTTGAAAACTAGTTTCTAACCACATCATGGTTTCTGAATTCAGTCTAGCTGCTGATGCAGTGGCGCCTTTAATAAACCATCCCTACTTTCAGGCATAGGCGTTAGCTTGACATTTTGCTCGCTACTAGCCTTCAACTGTACTGATTTTGCTTTAATGTTTTTAATTAATTATTGAATTTCTTCTCATCTAATTGTGAAGTTTTGTCGTGAAATATCAGCATAGCCATTGTAAAAACAACTCACTCTACACTGCTTAATAACGTTCTATAGCGATACATTTTTTCCACTTCTATCTCAAATTTTATTTAAACTCGATCATTATTTTATACTTTCTGAAGCATCACAAAATATTTAGCAACGAATGTATAGCGAAACAAGACTCCAGCATATTTTAAAATAAAATAATGGAAGTAACAGTTTCGATAAGGTAATAAATTTAATCAAGATAATCCCAGAAGTTCTTATCCTGTCTTTAAACTTAACTAATCCTGACATTTGCAAAAAGGGAAACAATGAAATTTGATGATCATTGTTTTAAAGTGACTACTATAGCAAAAGCGTTAAATGAGCGTTTTGACAATTCTACATGATATGTTGGTCGTGACTAAAGTTTCAGCACGGATGGTCTACAAGATTGTTAACACCCGAACAAGAACTGGGTAGGAGGCATATTTCTCAAAATTAGTTGGATACACGCCTTTATTTTTTCTTAAAAATAGAGACAACAATGTAAGATGGGTACATCGCTGCGATCTGAGGAGGAAATTAGAACAATCGAATGACTCCATTAGGATTTTCCTCCTTCAAAAAAGGTAATCTTTAGTTGGGAAGCTTTCACCTGACGCTATTCCGACGGGCACTACAATTACAGTAGTGGTGTACTGTAATACTTTACCAAGAAAACGGATGAATTACAACATTCTTATTGGTGTCACACAAATGTCTTTTTTCTTTACGACAGTACCAAGTAGAAAATGTTCAAACCATTCTTGTAATTTTTTTGAACCGTACCACCCAATGACTATTTGTACAAACTCTTAATAAAAATATGAAATATCTTCAAAATTAGTCAAGATATCTATGGAATCGATGGTAGAGATCTGTGTATCATAGAGAACTTGTATTGAAAGCAGAAAGCAGTGTTGCCCTACAGATAGATCAACAAAACATTGAGAGATATCAAATATCTGGTATGCTATATCACCGAACAACTAGAACCAAATAAAGAGATTAAGTGCAGAATTGAAACAGTTCGCAAAACTTTTCTGAGAACGTGATTATTCTTCTGTAATGACAACTTAAACTTGAAATGGCGTCAAAGAATTATCAAATGTTATATTTGGTCTGTGTTGTTGCATAGAGATGAGACCTGGACTCTGAATCCTGATAGGCTCAACCGCCTAAAAGCGTTCGAGATGTGGTTGCATAGAAAAATGCTCCAAATACCCTAAATAGCTATGCAGACCAATGAAGCAGTGTTAAATAAAGCAAGTGCCGTTTGTGAATTATTTAAAACTCTTAAGGTAAAAAAAATCATATCTAGAGAATATCCTGAAAGACCGATACCAAATCATTCGCCTCATAATGAAAGGTAAAATCGAGGGTCGCAGAGGAATGGAAGGAAGCAGATGTCATGGCTAAAGAACATCCGCGATTTGACCGGAATATGCACTGCCGAATAACTATTTGGATTTGCTGAAAACCGCGAATAACTCGCCAATTTAATTGCCAAAGTTGGAGGGATCTCATATGGCACCATAAGAAAAAGCTAGAATAGGCAAGATAAATACTAGAATCCTCTATTTGAAAAAAGTGGTAAAAAATTTTGAATTTTACATGTCTACAAAACATATCTTGTATAAAATATTAATTATTTTATGGTTTTAGACAATTTTTTTAACCTTTACATATAGTTGTTAGAGGTGTTTTGTTCGAATTGATATTAGTTGTAATATAGTACAAATTTTATAAAGCCACGTTTTTTTCAAAATTTATAGGTTTCTCTCATTAATTTGGCAACGCGGCAAAAAATGGTAATGGTAAAGAATTGTGTTGGGAGGCCAAATATATAAAAACTATATCGAATGTTCTACCTAAAATAATATATTTTTAGCTATCCTTCCCATATCATGGAATATAGACATATTAACTTTCTATAGTGAACATAGACCAAACTACGAGGTACACTTGGGACAACTAATCTGGTAGGTGTTCACTAATCTGTAAGCTTGCGTTCAAGATTTCGCCTAATTACCGGAAGTCGGATCCTAGTAGTCTAGAATAATACTATTATCCTTGAATTTTAATTGCTTTATGAATACGATTTAATGCTAAGTACGGCCACCCGACTATATGAGATTTCGCCAAAGGATATTTAAGCTAGAAATATTTATAAAATTATTAATAATAGAGATATTATGCGTCTAATTAACAAGTTAATAAGTTCCATATAATATATTCTTTATGTACTTTACTTTTTTAATATAGTATAATTTTACTTACCAACCTATTTCAGCTTTCCCAAGCAACATTATCAAACTTTACCAGTCCTAATATGAACACACTGATAAGCGTGGTTGTTGCAGAAGTATCCAGAAACTGCAACAAAAAATAATAATATTATATAAAGTTTTATGAAACTAGTCATACAAAAAGATGACGTGAAGTCTGGAGTAAATTCATTATGTAAAAACGTTGAGTTTTTGGAAAAATCAATCGGGCACGTCCCCTTGTTTTTTTGGTACGCGTTTTTTTCCAATACACTAAACCATACAGGATGACTTGAAAGAGATTGTGTATCTTTGATTTGTTGAATAGTGACCCTCAATTTTTGGTACTCTTTTAGACTTTCTGCAAAATTCTGAACATCATCTCTATTAAATGTTCTATATCTAAATGTTTTTGTTTTCGATTTATTAACACTTAAAACTCTAAATGTTGAAAATGTCTCCCATGGTTAGTTGACAGTAACCTATACGATTTATAAATATATTCTGACCATTTATGACTACTTCTGTAGTAATTAACCCGAACTAACCATATTTCTTGAATAACCCAGTTCTTCTATGTTAATAGTCTTAGTTGGGAAACTTTACTTTTAAGGTAACCCCACAAAAAAATCAAGAGTTTAAGTCTGGAAACCTTGGCGGCCACTTACTCCCGATACACCTATTTGCAAAAATATTATTAAGAAAATCGCGAATTTTTGATGCGTAAAGTAGCAGAGTACCATCTTGTTGAAACCAGATATCTTAACAGAGCAAATCTGCATTATCTTCTTTCAGTTAAAATTAACTAAATATGACAATTTGACAAAATGTGTATATATATATATATATATATATATATATATATATATATATATATATATATATATATATATTAATGGACGTATCAGTATTCTCTATATGGACTCGTTTGCAAATAAAAAGACAAAAATGAAATAAAAAAGTTTATTGTGAAAAAATCTACACTACAGTACAGTACAGCTTATGGACTACCCTCGATTTTTAAAATAATTGGTCATTTTGATCTGATTCTTTTTTAACTGAATCTTAAAAGAATTTGGCAGTTTACGTTTCCTTTAATTGAACTCTTCGTTAAAAGCAATACATTTTTGTAGAATTATTACAGCGTTAATAGCCTTGTACACTGATGTTGGTTGAAACTGTTCTTCTTGTTCTTCTTTTATTTTGTCAGTGTTGCAATGATTGCTTCCGCTAAAATCTCTTCCTCACTAACTGGCGCACACACCGCAACTTTATCATCAATCTCGATGAACTTCTATATTTCAATCCTTAATTCTTCCGCTAACTGAGCAGCCAATTGAGCTAGAGGTTTGTTGTCATCTTCATCTGTTGGAGATTGTATTATTCTAATAAGCGGCATATCAGCATTGTCCCCGTCTCGTGATACAGAGACATTTAAAACCTGCATGGCAACAGCAGTTGGCTATAGTGTTTTGTCTGATCTTTTTGCCAAGCTTCTAATATAATTAGAATTGCCTCCAGGACTCTAGGACTTTTTGCGCTTCCGCCGTTTTCAATATTCTGAGGCATTTAAAGTTCTCAGTACTGTATTTTTAGAGTTTTTATCACTCCTTGGTCCATAGGTTGTAATACATATTGGATGGTAAGAACGTAAGGTTTGTGTATTTTAGATTGGGGACTACAAGGCGAGCAAGGCAGTTGTCAACTAGGAGAAAAATTTTATTACCTCTTGACTTCAATTGTGCATCCCAGTTTTGATGCCATTTTCCGAAAATATGCGATGTCATCCAGGACAGGAAATATTCCTAAAGCAACTCAGTTTTCTAGCCTTTCCGATCACTAAAAGTTTTTCTTTATGCGATCTAGTCATGTTTGCACTAACCAACACAGTCATTCTTGTTTTAGACAACTCTTCATCGTTGCATTATTCACTTTTGAATTTAAGTGTTTTTCACGAGTCAAATTAAAACAACAATCCGACTTTTCCGCGTTAAAGATTTGTTCTGGCTTGTAATTTTCGCACAGTGCAAACCACTTATGAGATAGTCACACTTCCGTGACACATTCAGGAACACCAGCAGCTTCACCACAAACTCTTTCCGCCGCAATATTATAACGAGCACGGAAACGTTGTACTCAAGATAACGAGGATTCGCAACTTTCTTTCCCCATAAGACGAGAAAAATGGCTGGCTTTTTGTTAAATGGAGGGACCACTTATTGGCACGTTGTTTGCCTAGGTGTTTAAATCACTTTAATACACCTTTTTCTACAACTTTATGTTCAGATGCTCTCGACCGTTTAATTTTCAAAGAACTGTTTTCAAAAATAGCTTTAATTTTGTTCTTGTTATTTCAAATCGTTGAGATTTTAGAGTGTGAGGCTCCGCATTTCTTTGCAATATCTCTATTTTGCTCAGCATGTTGTAGTACCCATTTATTGTGTGATTTTTCTTTAATAATAAACACTTTTTTGTTTCTTGCGACACGATGACGTAAAAACGCGCGATCCATATCAAATCAACGATGTGTATGACCTGTCGACTGTAGCTATCGCACTAAACCAATCGTGAAGCGTGCAAGGTTAAATGGCAAGGCGCGCGAGTGGTCTGGGAAAAAGCACGTAGCTTAATAATAAGACAAATCTTTCCTATGTCATTAAAATAAGATTAAAAATAATATTTTGGTTTAGTGAAAAAATATGACGGCTGATAGTTATAGCCGATAAATTCCGAGGACGGTTCGTCTCTTCAACCGATATATCGCTTTATCAGATGTTTTTATAGGGAGTATGTTTACATAAGTATTTATATAGAGATTCACCTGGGGTCTTTCTATTTAGTCGTAATAACCGATCCATCGTTGTAAACGACGTCGTTATAGCCAATTTCGACCGTTTCGAGTTTCAACTATCGATAAATCCAAAACAGTTACATTTAAGCATAGGGCATATAAAAGAAAAAATATTCAGAATTTTATAGAAGTCTAAAAGTGTACAAAAGAATAGGAAGTTGGTATTTAAAAAATCAAATACTACAGCACCGCTTCTTTTGAGTTACCCTGTAATATGCATTACATGGAAAAATTATCGTACCAAAAAAAAGTCGACGTATCCGAACGATTTTCCAAAAGACCTAGCGATTTTTAAGTAATGAATTTATTCCAGCCCTTACGTCCTCATTGTATACCTAAAAGCACAAAAAACTATTTTGGAAAAACAGCAGTAATCACCCTTACATAGAACTATTTGATAATAAACTCGACCGAAATTAGTTAGGTTTTTCTCACGAAATTTTAAAATTTACTGAATACTGAATATCTAGTAAGTGAATTATCTACTTTCATATTAAACATTTATTCACTCATTAATCTCGTTTAAAAAATTTGAAACTTCAAGTTATACTACATATGCTTAAGAAGATGAGGCATCAAAACTATGACAACTTCTTTCTAAACGACTGGGCGAAGTGGCTTCAATAAGTTATTAATAGATTGTATACCGAAGAAATCAAAGCAAAGAAAGATATTGTGTGTTTCAGTGTATATTCTTTCAATTATTGGTCAAGTGCTTTTCGTTTTACTTAAACCATCCCAAGAGCTCAGACCCTAGAAACAAGAGAACCTGGTCAGTAAATACGCTTTTTCGGTACTCATCAACCACATTTGGTCGTCAAAGGGCACACTTTAACCTTGTCATTTTGAAAATAGTCTCCAATACCAGCACAGCCTTCACACAGTAAAAATTAATTCACAGTTACAATTAATTAAACGGTGAATCCCAATTTAAAATTAAAATGGTTACAACAATGTGAATATCAATATTATCTAAATACTCAACTTTAACATTAACAACCTTAAAAGATAAGAATGAGGTTATGCCACATAGTCATCATAAAAAAGTGAGTTTCTCAAAATCAAAATATATATAAGTATGTGTGAGTTTGAAATTCTCTGTATGAGTTTTTTATTTCTGGTTTATTACATTTAATATCATAATTGATTAATAAGAAGACAAAGGGCAGACAGGAAGAGCAGTAAAAATTCATTGATCTACAGGGTTACTGTTATCGACTATTCTGTGATATATTTCGAGCACTTAGGATCAGTGGCATGAAATAATTATTCAATATCAATAAAATACACGAAAACTGGCTTTGTGTAAATTTGTTAAAATGTATTATATGATTGCAGTTCACACAATCACAGCTCTCAAACTCTTAAATAATTTAATGATTTTAAGGAAAACATTTGAAAATGGGGTTGCAGTCATTTACATTATTTATTCTTACATTTAGGCAATGGTCGGGATTCCTTCTTATATCCCTGTATTTCTCAGGATTTTCTCTTTAGTTCAAGGGTTTAGAGTTATTACCTCTGGAATAATATAAGATTCTACTATTATGGATTGGAAAGAATCTGTGTTTGGTTAAACTACTATGAGGTTCAAACACAGAGGCCTGGGATTTTTATTATGTTCTTTAAATTGGACTGCTAGTGATCTAATAGTTTTTCTTATATATGTTGAAGAGCAATCTGAGCAAGAAAGTTGATAAACCCAAATTTTGTGGGTATGGAATAATACTTTTATTATTGACGAAATAGGAACTAAGTTGACTTACCCTGTTATTTTATTCGAGAAGTGACCTAAGAACGAGAGAACGAAAAATAACCGAGTTGATTTTCATAGTAAGGGGCCGCACCATAAGCTTATTGGCATTCCTTCTTGCTTCTAATTTTCTGTATGTATTTGTCGATGACGGTATGCTCATACCCATTGTTTACGGCCATCTGCTTAAGAATACTAATCTTGTCATTGTAGTCCTTCGCTGACATGGAAATGTTAACCATTATATTAACATAACCGTATATTGATGCAATTTTATGTTGTAAAGGGTAATTAGAATTAGAACGAATTATATGTTTGAGTGGGTTTTCGAAAAATTTTGAAATTGAGGAAGTTGTTCGTTTTTTTAAAAAAACTATGACAACTTCTTTCTAAACGGCTGGGCGAAGTGGCTTCAATAAGTTATTAGTAGACTGTATAGCGAAGAAATCAAAACCATGAAAGATATTGTGTAAATTGTGTATTTCAGTATATAATTTTTCATTCTTACTTAAACCGTCCTAAAGACTCAGACCGTATAAACAAGAGAACATGGCCAGTAAATAAATCTTTTTTGGTACTCATCAATCATACTCAAAAGGCACAACAACCTTGCTATTTGGAAAATAGTCTCCAATATCAACGCAGCCTTCACACAGTAAAAATTAAGACTCACACTTACAATTAATTAAACGGTAAATCCCAAATTAAAATTAGAACGGTTACAACAACGTGAATATCAATATTATCTAAATATTCAACTTTAACATTAACAACCTTAAAAGATAAGAATCAGGTTATGCCACATATAGTCGGCATAAAAAAGTGAGTTTCTCAAAATCAAAATATATACAAGTATGTGTGAGTTTGAAATTCTCTGTATGAGTTTTTTTTTCTGGTTTGTTATATTTCATATCACAATTGATTAATAAGAAGACAAAGGGCAGACAGGAAGGGCAGTAAAAATTCATTGATCTACAGGGTTACTGTTATCGACTATTCTGTGATATATTTCGAGCACTTAGGATCAGTGGCATGAAATAATTATTCAATATCAATAAAATACACGAAAACTGGCTTTGTGCAAATTTGTTAAAATGTATTATATGATTGCAGTTCACACAATCACAGCTCTCAAACTCTTAAATAATTTAATGATTTTAAGGAAAACATTTGAAAATGAGGTTGCAGTCATTTACATTGTTTATTCTTACATTTAGGCAATGGTCGGGATTCCTTCTTATATCCCTGTATTTCTCAGGATAATCTCTTTAGTTCAAGGGTTTAGAGTTATTACCTCTGGAATAGTATAAGATTCTACTATTATGGATTGGAAAGAATCTGTGTTTGGTTAAACTACTATGAGGTTCAAACACAGAGGCCTGGGATTTTTATTATGTTCTTTAAATTGGACTGCTAGTGATCTAATAGTTTTTCTTATATATGTTGAAGAGCAATCTGAGCAAGAAAGTTGATAAACCCAAATTTTGTGGGTATGGAATAATACTTTTATTATTGACGAAATAGGAACTAAGTTGACTTACCCTGTTATTTTATTCGAGAAGTGACCTAAGAACGAGGGAACGAAAAATAACCGAGCTGATTTTCATAGTAAGGGGCCGCACCATAAGCTTATTGGCATTCCTTCTTGCTTCTAATTTTCTGTATGTATTTGTCGATGACGGTATGCTCATACCCATTGTTTACGGCCATCTGCTTAAGAATACTAATCTTGTCATTGTAGTCCTTCGCTGACATGGAAATGTTAACCATTATATTAACATAACCGTATATTGATGCAATTTTATGTTGTAAAGGGTAATTAGAATTAGAACGAATTATATGTTTGAGTGGGTTTTCGAAAAATTTTGAAATTGAGGAAGTTGTTCGTTTTTTTAATAATTAAATGTAAAAAATTAAGTTTGTTGTCAGTTTCAATTTCTAAACTAAATTTTAAAGAAGGATACGGGGAACTAAGACTGTTGAGAACATCAACAGCCAACTACTTATTACTCAGAATAAACGTAAACGAGTCAGTCCACATAACGAAGTTAATCTTCTTGTTCTCACAAATCAATCTCTGAATTAACGCTTTTTCCAAATTATCCAAGAAGATATGTGCTGAGAGATTGGATTGTCATTGCCAATCCCGAGGATTGTTCGTAATATCTATTATTGAAAACAAAAAAGTCCCGAGAAAAGCAAAAAATAATTTGGAATTGACTGATCAATTAATTTTAACTGCGACTAGGTTTGTACTGTATGAAGAATGCGTTGGCATTGGAACCTGTTCTCCAAATAGTAGGGATGAAGTGTGCTCTTTGACGAGTGAGTGTGGTTAGCAAGTACCGAAAAAGCTTATTTATTGACCATATCATTTTGTTTCAAGGGTTTGAGCCCTAAGGATGGTTTAAGTAAAACCGAAAGCGCTTGGCCGATAATTGAAAACATATACGTTGAAATAAACAATAACTCTCTTTTACTTGAAATGACTTCAAACTTAGCACATATATGGACAAATCAAATATAAACAGGGATTAACTAAATTATTTAAAAATATACTACTTGTATTTAATTTTTTCTGCCTAATTTCCCGACACTCGAGTGAAAGTATATCTTTTCAAGCGGAGAGCAAATTTATAAATCCAGTCTTGGTAAACGCTCTTCTTTACCTAAGCGTCGTTAAAATGCAACCTGCTAAAATAGTTAAAGTATAAAAAACAGATTCCGTTACAAGTCTGGTTTCAAAATCTTTCTTCTTTAGTTTAGTAACGAGTCGGAAGCTTTTGACAGATGTTTAATCACATACTCTTATATTGTTCAGTCAGAAGACATGTAACCCGACTTGCTGAGATTTTTCGTTAGCCTGGATTATCATGAATGATTGATTGAGCAGTATCATTACTCATAATTACTGTACAAGCTATCGCGCTTATCGTTAATTACTCGAATTTTGTTGTCCATAACACTTGTCTTCGTCTTTGATCATCGCAGAAAACTTCTATTTTTAACATAGTCTCACCGTTTCGAAAATTGTTTATACCATTCGAATACTCGTGTTTTTGAGAGACTACCGTCTCCAACTGTATTATCAACATCGGACAATTTTGCTCCTTTTTTTATTTATCATTATTAAATAACATTGCGTTCCGCAAATAAGAGAGAGACGCGAAATAACTCAACTGGAAATAATAAGTAATGGATATCCACGGCGAGCACCTACAAAACCTGATATTTTCAAATCATATCCTGATATATGCAAAAGACCAAAAAAGAGCTTAAATAATATCTTTCACACCAAGACCTTCATACTCCCATAGGCTCTGACTAAAAAGGCGGCCAACAAATTAAGAATACACCAGAGAGCCATATAGCGTAAATTACTAGGAGACACAAGACCGATAAATGGATTAGACAGGAAACACAAGTAACATATAAAATGGAAAGAATTACCTCTCTGAAATGACAATGGGCAAAAGGGGAGGAGGCATATCATAAATTAAAGTGGCCCTATTATTAAAGTAAAGAAAGTAAAGAATTTAGATTAAAATCGCATCGGTAACGGAAATCATTTGGCAACTGTATTTACAGTTTAAAGGAGGTTCCGAAACACGGTCATGCGGATTTATCCTAAACTTATGAACCCGCAAATTTACTTTTCGTTTAACGAAATTGGGATTTGTGGGTATGGGGTTTATAGGTTTTGAGTCTATGGTTTTATGGACTATATTCACGGGTTCAGTGTTGACGGGATTGGACTTTGCTGGATGAAGATTTATGGGTTCATAGGTTTAGGGTTCATGGATTAGGGTACTGCTGTAGGTGTGCCCTTAGAATATCTCTTCCTTAGTAATTAAAACAATTATCCAGATCCTTTAAAATATGTGTCTGGTGCAGACTTTTGTTCATTTTTCCCCATTTTGCATCGGTTCACTTTAGCGATCAGACGGAAAAAATCCTAGCCATTGAAGTGATGAAGGCCTTGAAATTCGTTAGATTTGATTGCTATTAAGTAAGCCAACACAGAGAAAAATAGCGCAGTATAAAAGAGGCCCATAGCCGGTTAGCCAGTGGACAGGTCACAACTGAACAGACAATATATTATATATATATATATTACGTTTAGATTTCGTTTTAAACGCTCAAGCTAAGTTGTCGCTAATAAAACTTTTATAATTTAAATATTTGGAGGCTTACCTTATCATTCAGCTACCAATTACTGAAAACTAATGTTATTTTATAAGAGTTATCCAGGTCTGAAAGCTTGGAATACAACTACTCTTAAGGAATTTTATAGCATTAAACCTTTTTTGGGTATTATCTGGGAAGCGTGATCGTATTATGTGTTTTTCTGTAACGCATATTTCTATGATACAAGACCGTCTCCATAACGTTTGCTCCCCTTAAAGCATCAAAAATGGCGAAAATATAAGATGTAAAAGATGTAAGCAAACAGCTGTCAAAGGTCAAACTTTGGATTTTAATACGGTACTTTTTTCCATACTCTTCTGGTCTGCTTTCAATTTTTCTTTAGAATATTGTAGTTCTTGAGAAATATTCGTCTCTTCTCTAAGGAAAAATGAGAGTTATTACCCGATTTAGTTCTGACATTTAACGTCACAGGTTGAATATTGATTTCTGGAGAATTCCTGTAGGATGAAAGAATGCAACAGAGTATTAGATAGGGGAATATTCGTCATTTTACACTCTTAATCGTTCTGCACGATTTGTTGTTTCATGAAATGCGTACATTAGTTAGCTGTTGATTCAAGGTGTTCGGTGTATGATTGCTTGTATATCATTAATATTAGTTCCAACCATTATTTCTCCAGGCATGTGCGAAATCCAGTCATTTTTTTGTTATGCATTTTATTTAAATTTGGTTTATCGCAAAAATCGTTCTTTTTCTAAAAGACCGTTGAAAAGGCAACGGCGTGTGAGGCATCAAGATACTTTTTTGGGATTTTACTCCACCTGAAAAAGGGATTAGGTAAATCGTTTGGCCTTATAACCATACTCCCTAGTGGTGCTGTATGCAGTTTGGTATTGTTAGATTTTGAGCTAAGTGCAATGGGAACTAGGGCTTATTAATCCATTTTTTGGTATCACTCACGCCCTTTCGTCGACCACCTTACTAAGAAGGACGTTGCAAAATAAAGAAAGACCATCCAGCTAAGAAATAAATAGTTCATTAATTTTAATTTGCATATTCCCATAAAAAGGGGAAGGAAGAGCGGTAAATTGTAAAATGGGTAAAAAATATGTATATGTATAATTTTTTCATTAGATCATTCATTTTTTGTGGCAATTGCTGATCTATTTAAATTATTGTAAGTCAATAGTGCAACATATACCGGGTACTTAAGTAGTATGCCTTAATATTCAGTAACTAGTTTTTCTGGCAAGAGATTTATAGAGTGTAATTTGATTGTAATTGTACAATGGCCTTTAAATGATTAAGTAACTCTGTGGAAACATTGGAGTTTTGAATATTTAATATTTTATTTCTGGGTACCGTTCGATAATATTATCATTTAAGTCGAGCCTACTTATGATCAATTGCATAATATTTTTGTCAATTAACTGTTGCGCGATATATTTTTATTTGACTGAATTTAGAGTTTTCTTGTAATTTTTTATGAACCATGGAGGGTTTATTATGAAAGAGTCCATAAAACTTCAAGTTTATTTAGGTTTTGTCAATGCTAATAAGGCTTAATAAAGATTGTTATTTGGGTTTTTGGTTTATCCATTTATTTCATCAAAATAATCAAATTTTGGTGACTAAACCCGAGTTAACGGTCAACAATAGACTGTACACGGTATATGAATGGTTCTGAGATTTTTATTTTCCTTTCATAGTTTTTAGTTCTAGTTTTCACGTTCCACTTTTTAGTTTCTGATTTAATTTATGTTTGTTTACTTG